>OY804261.1:78525574-79913039 GCA_963680825.1 Meiosimyza decipiens | reverse complement strand
ACTTAACTTTATTTTTATTAATTTATATGAAAAAATGCCATTATGCTTGGAATTTTAAAAGTATTGAAGCTAGAAAGAATCTTTAATAATAGGCTAAATTTACTAAAAAAATATGGCAAATGTTCTGAATATACTGTAAACTTGCTGAAAGTACTTACGACGATTTTTCAGGATGCAAATGTACCGAAAATGTCATATCTGATATGTATACGCAAAATTAAATTAACTTGTTGAAACCAGTCATAATAACTTGCTTTGGAAAACTTGCCGATTTCAACAATTTCCGGCATATTTTTTAAGTTATTGTCCGTAGGGGCAACATCATAACATCGTGGTGAAAAAAAAAAATTCTGAAATATTTGCCGAAATATGAGAATTTTAAAATACAATTCCAATGCTTTTTGAAACTTGCCAAACAAGATATAACATTTTTTGATTGTTAAAACTCATTATGATTTTTTTGATGTGCATGATAATGTTCTTTTCATTCCGTTTTCTTCATAAAAAATTAAGAAAAAGAAGAAGAGTACTGAAAAATATTAAAGAAATTGTGAGGTTGGAAAAAACTTGGTCCCATAGAAATGTAAGGTTATGCAAAAGTCGGTCCCATTTGGATTTGTCAAATTTACTGATTTTTGCAACCGTGCGAAAGTGAAATGTGGTGAATAAACTGACAGCTGATTTTGAAGTCCCACTATAAATGACATTTCGCAATAAAATCGAAAAACTTTCGAAGGTAAGTCATTTTAAAAATATAAGCCACAATTATGTTACAATTATTTCTTTTTTAATTTGTCAGCAGCTGCTACGACTGCCACATTGGATTTTTATTATAAGCGGCACTAGGCAAAGTCAGATAGCAGTCAACTTAATGAAGTCTGAATGCAAGTAGCTGCATTAGATACATCGCCGCAACAGCAACCTCGCTTGCCACCACATGCACCAAATGCAACTGCTCTTCTTGCACAATTTGAATCAATGTTATTATTATGGCGAAATGTTTTAAACATCGTTTTAAAAATGCTAAACTTAGCTACACTTAAATATTCCGAGGAAAGTTCAATTTCATCACCAGCTAGTTTTCAAGATGTGCATGAAAACTTGGAAATTCTGGTTCGAAGTTCTGTATTTAACGATGAAAGCAATGGACCTTGTCGCAAATTTCTACTAATGTCCTTTTGGTTGACATTAAAGGCAAGTTTATTTTTACAATGTAAATGACTTTATGTTGAATTTAGATTCACTTGTTATTCAGGCTTGCTGTGATTTAGCAACAACAGTTGCTAGTGAATTGGTACCCACCAGTGAAAGTGTTGTTGAACGTTATGACATCTTGGAGGAATGCGTGGAAATAAATGTCTCGATACTAACAAAATGCCGTCATAAGGGAACGATGCACAGAACACATTTAAAATAATACAAATTGAAAGCGATGCATTTAAAGAAAAAGTGGCAGAGCTAACAAAGTTAGTGGATACGTTACGAGATGAGAAGCATGCGCTATAGCAAGTAATAAGCGAGAACAAATCAAATGTACAGAGAACAGCAGAATTCTCCAAAGATTAACTGGTAATCAGTGAGCAGTTATTGCTGTTGGAAGCGAAGGAAGCTAGAGAAGGAAAAAAATGCAACGTATCGCCGCCAACTGAGGAAAAAATTTTTCTAACCAGTGATAAAATAACAAACGACGAGAAGCAACAACAACCAGTAAAGCCAGATGACGATGTTGAAGTAGATACAGATAAACGAAATGCTTTCTATAAGCAAAAGAGCGAAGAACTAGCTGCCATTAATAATTCAGCCGCGCAACGAAAAGAGAGCTAATTATATACTAGGAGCGTTTTGAAGTGACGCGTATTGATAATCTAGATCCAATATTCAAACACAGACTCTGATTAAACGTATGCTGCCCTTTGGCGCTGTTGCTGTTGCAACTTTAGTATATTCTATAGCCACTTATTTTTAAGATTTTCTTTGCTTTTCATTTCATTAAAATTTCTCTTAAACTAGTACTTGCGCTAAAATACTTTTTTGTGTAGACGATGCAAACTTATAAACATTACAACCAAGATGAAAACATTTAATATTCATGGAAGTCATAAGTCATCTGGTTTATGAAATGGGTGCTTAGTAGTCAAAAAATAGTTTTCCACTTTTTTTCGATTTGAATAGACGAAACGAGTTGTTTACCTTTAACAGCTGTTTTCTCGAAATCTTGTGCGCAAAATTTAGTGGTGAAGTATTTTATGACATTTGTCAGATGAGCAGGCTACCATATGTAAAAATTTTTAGCTATTAAAAGTTTGCAAGTGATTTTTGCTTATTTAAAGGTCAAAACACCTGTAAACTAAATTGTTTATTATTTTATTTTAATAATTTTCAGAATTTGTCCAAATTACGTTGACTTTTTCGACTATATAATAAAAATAATTTCTAAAATACCCTAGTTTGGACAAAAATGCCCTAAGTGGTAAAGTCTAGATTTTTATTAGTCACCATAGGTGGGTTAGTTTTTAAAAACAGCGACGCGACTGAATTTTTTTGCGTTAGTACTAGAATTCTGCCGAGAGCTTCATCTCTTTTGATCCTCTTTGCGCGTAAGTAAGCAAAAGTGAATTTTTCTGCTGGTTTTCAACAAGACAAAAAACACGAACAAACAGCAGTAATAAAGTGAAACTTGCGATTAGTTCCAATTCAGATCAAGCAATTGTTGCTGGCAAGCTTTTTGACATTTTTATTTGTATTTGCCATTTGCGTTCACGCGATCACTTTTTTCTGTGTTATGTTGGGAACAGAATATGAATGGTTGTCGGGATATTGTCAACCATCCTCAGCTGTTAAAATTATTTTGTACTTGAATCAAGTGTGTTAGAATTTGACCGTTCGTATTCTGTTCACAACAATAGGCTCGTTAGAACTAGTTTAAGAGGTGTTTCGCCTTCTCCTCCGAACTTACACAGCTTTTGCTCAGATCTAATTTAAGTAATTTGTGGGTTGATTTCAATAACTTCAATAAATCTCTCATAACCATCGTCTGGCACTTGACCTACCCAGTTTTTATATTCCCTTTGTGCTTCTTTTGTTGGTGGTACTCTGCTTCAAATTATTTTGCTCATTGTTGACTAAATGAGTTATTTTATATACATTTTATTATTTAATATCATAATTGAATATGTTTCTACACTCCTTTGCTTCATAAGTTAATTTTAAACCTTAACAGATAAGCTAACGGAAACAAAGTTGCTGTAAACCATTTTGATCGTGTGAACGCAAACATCAAGTTCATAAGGAATGTCAAAGAACTTGGTAGCAATTATTGCTTCATATGAATGGCACTTCAGTTCGGATAATTTGACATTTGTTCGTCAACAAAGAAAATGTCAAAAATGTAACATATGTTCGATGTTGGCTGTGTTTAATTGAATTACGAGTAAGTACCTGCATTCGCTTGCGTGTACTAAAATATGGTCTCATAGGGTCACCGAATACAAGCAATAATAAAGTTGTGCGACTGAGTCTGTGGCTTCTTTACATAGCACTCCTTGTATTCGCTGACCCTATGAGACCATATTGTAGTACATATAAGCGGTAGCGCTGGAGCGAATTAAATAAAATATTTTAATAGGTTCCATGGAAATTTACCAGATGACACATCTATTTAGCGATATAGATTGCACATAAATGCAAGTATTATTATTATTGTTTCTTAATTCGTACACAAAGGTATAAAAGTATATATCTGTGTGATTAGTTTATGGGCACTTTTGTTGTAAGAAAGTATTTTCCCTAAATTATATTAAATAAAAACTTGCAACTTACTCATTATGAACTCTTTAATGTTGACTAACTTTTTAAAAAAAGTCGATAGGCCAAGCAGAAAGTAAATTTTAGGGAATCAATTTATAATAGATTTTTTTCGAAATAGAAACTGCTTGTGAACTGTAACTTATATGGCTAATAACATTAGCTTGTCATAAGGTCAACTTAGATTGGAAACTAACTGTAGCTAAATTTGTAGCTTAATGTTGGTCTATATTTTTATGTTTGTGTTGTCCGAGCCCCACGGCATGCAGGGTAAATTTTTTCTAGCATTTATGCCATGGACCATGTAAATTTATACATATAATCATTTAAATATCACATTTTGCGTTAAAGTATCAAACAAGCTACCAATTATATTTTAGAGCCAACAAATAAAACAAAAACCGTTGTTTTCTTATAAAAAGAAAACACCCTGTTGAAGAGGATCTTTTGCATCAAAGACGTACAAACGCAGTTAGTTTGATGGACTGTTCGCGAATGGAAAAGGCGTTAAGAGTTTGTGATTTAGATGTTTATCAGCAACATTTTTGTAGCTTCAAATTTATCATGAATGCCACAATAATTCAATATTTTACTAATGCTATGAAGAGGTGTATTGAAAAGGAAGTCAAGACATAGGTGAAGGTCTTACACGTGTGCAATAATTTGAATAAAAAATTAAATAAATAAAAATTAAAAGCAATTGAAACACACAAAATATCACATTTGTTTCTGCAGAGTGCGTATAATAATTAGTTGCTAAAAAAAAACAATACCGAACTACCCAACGGTCACGTGAGTGCTGGCGATCCCCAAATGTTCAATATAACAAGAGAAAAAAAAACAAAAGCGATGACAAAAGCAATTGGTGCTAATTAAAATGCGTAATAATGCGTCTACTAAGCGTTGTCGACACTCAGTTTAAGCCAAAGTTTAAGCCCGACACTTAAATAAAGCGCTCGCTCGACTGAAGTTCAATGTCAGTTTGTGTTGTTGACGTTATCGCTTTTTGTCGTTTGTGCCTTTTGTCTGTTTTCGACTGATCGAATAGTTGATGAGTTTATTTGTTGATTATTAATATTTAAAATAGCGCCATCTCCATTGTTATTTCTGGCTTAAAACGTTTGTCACATTTATTTGAGTTGCATTAACTATTAATTAATTTCCTTTACAAAGGTGTTTTGTGTTATTTTAGTTACTGACGTATATTCAAGTTCAAGCTTAGTCGAAGTCTGTGTATAGTAAATGCATGCGATTGGCATCCAACAACGAAATAATTCCCACATGAAGCATAAAAGTTGTGATTAAATTGCTCACTAAAATTTCATCGGTTATGAGATAACAACGGACTTTGTATTAGAAATGGATTCTAATATTTTTAAACCACAATTCCTTGCTAACAAAAACAACACTGTGATTTTACTATATGTTCCCGCTGTTGCCGCCCCCTTCATTCAATATTTACGATGCAAAATATTTTTCTGCAAAGGCCACAGGCCATACGGTGGTATGGGTACCATAGCTCAATGCTCAAATATAATATGTCCATGAGTAGGTATATTTTCTGAAGGGTGATTTTGAGCTGATCCACTTTTCCAAGCAATGTAAGCCACTCTCTAGCAAAAATCTAAGGAAACCTATATTTTCGCGTGCTAATTAGTATCAATTTGATTATAAAAAGTTGAAAACAAAGGCTGTTTTAAAACATACAATAGAGTGTAATTAATAAAGGAATTTGATTTGCTGAATTCTAACAGGCTTTCGATTTGCTTTCTCTTCTTCTTCTTCTTCTTTCATTATCTGCTCACAGCATAGGGTTGTGGAGGCCCTATTCTTCCCACGTGCCCAATCTATAGAGAGTGTCGTCAATTCTCTCCAACATTTTCCTGATTCACGTGTTTCTTGTCCTAGGGCTCGTTTCCATGATGATTTCGGACTGTCGCGTTTCCTATTATCTACCCTGAAGATTCCTCTCTAGTGCCTGCCGACAGACTTAATCCATTTCTGTTTTCGCGATTTTATTTGAATGGATATCGGATCTTGACAGCATCGCGTAACCGAATCGACATCAGCGATAGTTCTAGGCCACCAAAGTTTCAGGACTCAACGAAAACAATTATTGGTGAACACTTGTAAATTCTGTAGCAGGACGCTGCTGGTAACGTAAGCCGTACAAAAGAACTGGCTTCATGTTTTATGTTTTAAAGACAAGTAGTAAGACAAAAAATTATATTTATAAACTCTTCATAGGGGCTTATAAGAGCCATTTGGCAAGCAAGACATTATAAAACCAAATTTCGCTACAAAGGCGAAGCATCTTATTAATTTTGATGCAACGATATTTTAAAATCATCACTCTCTTGTAGGCTGGATTTTTTTTCTTCATAACTTCCCCTGATGCTGCTAGGGTAAGGCATGAAATTCCCCTACTTTGAGAGCATTTAAAAAGAAAGTTTGACGTGATGGAAGTACAAAAGTTGAACAGCGCAAAATTATCTTTCTAAAGATATACTTTCTATGGCTGACAGTTTCAAATGGTGCGTGCGGTGGCTTTAGCCTTGGCTTTTCGAAGAAACTTCAAGCTAACGTAACATTTATTATTCTTTACGCAAAATAAGCGAACATTAATTATTAATATTTGGTTTGGCCCTAAATTACGGGTCTTACGCGCTTTCGTATAAAAAAAAGTACCACAAAGTATTTTATCAATATTCACTAGGGTGGGTCAAATAAATCAAATGTTTTTTTTTTGAATCCGACACACGGAAACTAGTTCCCAGGTACCTCTAGGAAGTACTTACCAAATTTTAGCTTTTAATATTAACGGGAAGATTATGCTCATCATACTTTTCCATTTTTAATTTTGTCGCATATAAAAATGGTCATATCTTATCACGAATAGATTGTTAAACCAGTTGCATTGTCAATATTTATAGGAAATTAAACGTTCTACAAAAATGATCTCAAACACTTTTTTCATTAATCTTACCTTTTGAAAGATATTCAAGGTCAAAGATTGAAGTATTTTAAGGAAAATAATTTTTTTGTTTTGGATTTTATAACTTACTAAAAAATAATTATTGTCAAATAAGTTTTAAGTATTTCTATAGGAATTTAAAGGCTCTACAAAAATTATCTCAGACACTTTTTTTAGTAATCTTACCATTTGAATGATATTCAAGGTCAAAGATTGAGTATTTTAAGGAAAAATATTTTTTGTTTTGAATTTTGTAACTTACTAAAAAATAATTATTGTCAAATGACCTTCAATTATTTCTATAGGAAATTGAACGCTCTACAAAAAATGTCTCACACGTAGTTAATCAATTACACTAATCATTTAAAAACAAATCAGAATACTTAATGCGAAATATTAAACTTTTTACCACAAAATCTTGCTGAAACACAATACACACCAAGTATATGCGTTTTTTATATTCAATTGCATACCATTTAGTGCTGGGTTTTAATGAATTTAAAAAACCCATTAAAAAATGGGTCAAGTAACAAAAAATAACAATGAAAGAAACAGACAGTCCACCGTCGCATAAGCAGGCATTCAATTTGATTTCAACGATTTCATTTATTGTTGCATTATTTTTAATATTAAGCACTTGGTTTTTTCATTTGTTTACTTTTTTTTCAAATTATTTAGCGCAATGACATTAATAAGCCGATGATACTGAGGACAACAAGAAAGTATTGAGCTGGTGTCACATCATTAACAAAATTGAAACACTTTATGGCACAGTTTTTGCTGAAAGTCATGGCTTAAAAGCCTTTCAAGTCCAATATCACTATCATATGGAGAAGCTTTATGTATGAAAAAAAAATTTTAAAAAATAATTTTTTTAAATTGAGCTATTATTCAATATAGGCTTCTTTTAGGCTTTGAAGTGTTAATTATAAGTTAAGTGTAATTCCGTGACCCTCAAATATGTAAGTGATTTGGCCACTCTTTAAATGAACTCTACATTTTGTTTGATGAGTGAATATCTTTTGGCGGTTAAGGATTTTATGGTATATTGGGGTGAATTGGTGGACAATTAACGATTGTGTGACATTTAAGACTTCCATCTTCAACACTTTGCAGCTTTTCATAATATTTCAACCTTTTCAATATATTCCAACTTTTTGAAATTTTTCAGCATTCTTCGACGTTTTCAAAATCTTCTGAATATATCAACATTTTCCGACAATTTCAATAATCTTGAAATTTTCAACAATTCTTCGATTTTTTAATATTTTTCGACATGCTCAATATCTATCCGAGTATTTCAATATTGGAACTGTTTTATTTTTCAACTTTTCTAACATATTTTGACTTTTTCCATATTTTTGACTTCTTCATTATTTTCGTACCTTGACTTTTTCAAGATTGTTCGTCTCTTCCATATTTTTCGAGTTTTTCAAAATTTTCCGAGCTATTCAACATTTTTCAGTACTTAATATACTGAATATAACTTTTCAACACATACAACAAACTTGAAAATATCCATTTAACTTTTAAGGCTTTAACCAACATTCTTAATTAATTTCTCATCTGATATGCGGCGAGGGATTAAATAAAAAAAAATCAAAAGTTGTGTCGCCCTTAGAAATCGAGATGAATTCTCCGATTGAATTTTTTTACTGTTCGCATTCAATTTTGTTTGTAATCATTTAAAATGACATTTTTCACAGAAATTGCAATATTCTGGTGATACAGTGACCGAGGTTTAATGAGGAATCGCTTACGTCACATAACCTAGAAGTTCTAAGTTGATTTCATTCAATTTGGATTTTTAGTTCTTATCAATACTTTCATCTCAGGCACATTAACTGGATCACTATGATTATGTTGTTGTTGGTAGTGTTACATATGTAATGCACAACATGCATGTTATGATGCAATATGCTGCACTTGCGTACTGGTCTTCGTTGTTGGGTTACATACGCCGATCCAACTATATACCAAAAGTTGGATTTTACTTTCATTTGCACCTGACTGTGCAGCAGCATCGACAAATTTTTAATATTTTTAAGCGCCTGCAATTGTGATAATTTCTTATTGCCTTCAATTTAACTGCATGCAAAAATTTCATAAAAACGACCATATTATTGCGTTATACTTTTGAGCAGAAAATATTCGCGCGGGTATTTGTTATGTAAATGAGTTATCAATGAAAACGCCTAATCGTTGTTTGAGGAAATATAAAGCATAAAATATTAGAAACCGCAAAAGGAGCAATTGCTAATGGAACGTATTCCTTTAATGTTCAACCCAACCCTAAGTTTATTCAAAACTTTATGTAGCTTGTTCGAAAAAAAATTTTTAGCACTATAAGTTCCAACTGTCAACACAACTCTTGTGTTCTATATGAAAGGTCCCACTGGTCAAAATATGACTTATGCTACCTAATATACCTGACCATTGGAAAATGCCAGCTGAAGTATACCAATGTGTTCAGCGGCGTCAATTCAGTAGGGCTGGGGAGGGCATTAGCCCCCCCCCCCCCCAGGGATCTGAAACTGGTTATTATTCAATACATTAATTCAATAAACCTATCTAATAGTGGTGGAAATATAATTCTCGCCCCCCCCCCCCCCCCCCCCTCCCCACCAAGATTTGGTGAAGTGACGCCATTATAATTTTTATGCAAAAATCGTTAATTTTTGCAGTCACCTACATATATATTGCATATCGTTTTAAAGACCTTTCTTAGCTCTAAAATTTGCAGTGAGACATATGTTTGTATGAATTATTTGAGTCCAGGCTGTACCGCATACTAGGGCAGTTGCTCTACCATGAGTCATTCAAGAAATATCTATCTATATCTACAACGCAATTACGGCATCTGTTTTGAGTATTTTTATTTTCTACGAAAGCTGCCGAGCCATTGGTTAGAAGACAAGCTATGGTTTCTTCAAATTGTGTCATGTTGCCACTAGGCTTCAGGTTAGAACGAGCTTACCGATTTCTGGTTGAAACTACACTCAGGAGTTTGAATTTTACTGGTTTAATCCACTCTAGCTAATGGATTTTCACTTAATAAAACTCGTTTCCACTCTCAAACGGAGTAGATCGAGAATGGTAGAAAATCCAAAACTGCGCGCATTGTGTGCCCCGCCATCGACAAAGATGAAAGGGAAAAAGGCTTGCAGTGCAACTGCAAAACTTTTGTATTTATCAGCTTCTTTTGCATTATTTGAATGAACTACTAAAATTATTAGAGCTAAAGCTACTCATCAGAAAAAAACTGGGATTACTGAAGCTATGGATTTTACATTGACTTTAGGTTGTTGTAAATTTCTAAATCAACTGTGAAGGCGGCTTAAAAAAATATATGACCATCGCAGAGGAAACTAAAACACAAAATCAATTCGCAGCCATCGTACCAACATTATGTAACCACAAGACAATGTTGAACGATGGACCTTCTCACGTTGAGATAAGCAAAGTCCTCAACGCAATAACAAAGGATTGTGCCGTAGCAACCAACCAACATCTGCGCTGATGTGGCGAATTTCGAAGATGCTCATTAAAAGTTGACTTGAGGTGAGCTTTCATAACAAAACAAATGAACGAGGAAATTGTTGTGGTCATGAAACAGGTGTGGCTGCTAACATTTTTTTGAGAAAACCATCGTTAAGTAAATATTTAAGTGCTTTTTTTCTTTTCGAACGCTTAAAGTCAAATTATCGACATTTTTTTGACTTTTATCATATTTGCAATCAAGCAGTTTCAATAATTTTGGAATTATTTGAATTGGAATCTGTGAAAATGTATTACACTTTTGAATTCAAGCATTTTCGTCTTCTTGATTAACTTATTTCCTTATGTGGTTCACAATTTCAAAGCTCAGTTTTACACTGTAAAAGTTTCTTGCAATATTCTCTTGGCTAAAAAATTGATGATAGTGGGGCTATGTGGTACGTTTCATTTTACTTTTGAAAGAGTTGGCAGTTTTTGTTGGACTTTATTAATGGTGCCTAAAATAAGATCCAGTCTAACTTAAAAATAATACTCATTTGAGTCACTTCCAAAATAAGAAATTTTTACACAAGAAAAAATGAAAAATTAGACACAAAAATGTGAAAATTCAAAATTTGGGTTCAAAAAAGCATCACAAAGAGCCTTGAAAAGACTTAATTTTCGCTACACTTTTAGTACTTCATTACATTGATCATAATTCGAGATGTAATTTGAAGCCATAATTTGTGTAATTGCGTTTGCTACTCTTCTGATTGAGATTTCTTCGAGTGTACATGGGTAAAATCATGCACCATTATCATAATCTCTTATGTTTTGCAAAAATTTTGAAAAAAGTTAATAACTTCTAGTCAATCCGGTAAATGACTTGAAGTATTCGTTTCCTAATAAGGAAAAGTATTGAACAATTTTTCAAAGGATACAAATGATTTGTTACAATACCGCTGTTCCAGATCAACGTGCAGCGGATTGAATTTTATTAAATTATTTTTCGAAGCATAATCTCGCAAAACAACTTTGTGCCTATGGAATCAAGGTAATATTTCATAATTTTGATCGCATGAAATCGCTTTTCCAACTAATTTCTGTAACAAATCGTAATTAAGACACCAAAGCTTAATCCAAAATCAATCAAGCGGGAATGAGCCAAACGCGCAACGCTAAGCTGCAATCTTTTGTTGCAACTGCAACACCATTTTGGTAACAATTGCAGTGACGATGTGCGACCATGACGCTAATGTCGTTGCCAGCCTTTGGCATTGATGATGTTGATGTTATTGTCTACCTTAACGCCTGGTGTCTTACAACACGAGAAGATGAAGGAAGCTCTGCTGAAATTGCCTGCCCTATTGACATGCAGTTTGTTGTTGTACTGGTATTTCTTGCAGTTGCAGTTGCATTATCGCACAACTTTCATCGTCGTTAATTTGGACTTGATCGTTAAAAAACCGAAAAGTAAAAAGGTTCACTAGCAGGGAACACCGGAAAAACAAACGTGCAAATTTAAACAGCCACACTCGTACACTGCAGATGTGAGATTACATAACAATGCACGGGTACGGGACGAGACTTCATTACCAAATGTACAAAAAATATGAAAATATCTAATTAAATGCGATAAGCAACCGTGCACTGAGTTGGTGAATTGTGGTGAATTTCCTGAATTTCATTAGAGATCATTTCAAATTGTGGAGAGCTTTCGTGGAATCTCTTGTGCGGTGAACCCGCTTCAACATAAAATCTCCAATCTAAGACAAATTAAAGAAGACGTACAACTTTTTGTGACAAAACCATCAAGTTCATAAAACATTGAGCTCAAGAGCAAACTCATAAATTACAACAGTTGTTGTGGTTACGGGGGTACCCTACTCACTCCGGCTTACAACATTTTTTGTGATTGTCAATGTGTAGTTGTGTTATTTTATTGCTGTTATTAATGTCTTAAATTCTCTTATTCTTCTTCACAGTTTTAATTGTTGTGTGTAAAAACAATGGCATGTTGTTAGTGGCATTGTCTGCTGCAGACCGGAATAAGGAATTTCGTTTGGAGCACACAGGTTTGTGGCGGCAAACAGCAGCGACATGTAGCAACTGTAGAAACAACAGCGACATGTAGGAAATTGCAAGTGATTGTCAGCAATTAATGCAGCAACAGCAATAATGCAAACCATGGGAGGTAAACAAGGTAACAAGAAGAAAAGGAATGAAAAGAAAAAATGCACTCACTTTAACCCATTTTCTTACTTCAACGTTTTTAGCTGGGTTAGTAACTTATGCCATTACTTCAAAGGCATTAATTTTGATATTTTTTTAATCAAAACGTCCTAAGGAAAGTAGGATTCCATACTTCGATCGACCTTCGATTTTGCCAACTTTTTTGTCGAGCTTTTATAGCTCAAGTTTCATTTCTAGAATAAGAAGAGTGTCATTTTGGATATTAAGTTTAAAGATTTGTTTTGTTTTACCTTCAATCGCTCTGCTACTATCAAAATGCTTTAGAAAATTTAATTTCGACATTTTTATTAAGTTCACAAAACAAATATTTGCTCAAGATGCGTTAAACAAGAACCGCACGCTACCCAAAAAAGTAATTCCCGGGCAAGCGCTGAATATTTCCCCCAGCCACGATTCGCCGGAAGATATTGGCCAATCAAATAAAAAAAATAATTATTTATATGTGAATTACTGGCATGGGTGGGCAACTTTTCTGTACTAGAAGCATTCGATCTGAACCTTTTTTAAAACGATATAGCCTTATCGGAGATTTATAGCCTAGGGGTGAAGTTTTAGTCAAAACGTCCGCGAAGATTTTTGGTGAAGAAGATTAGTGCGACCCTGCACAGTGACAATGGAAATTATTTTGCTATCAAGTTAGTTAAAATTTTAGTAAAATGCTCCACTAAACTTTCCGACAAAAAATATGAAAAAAAGTGGCAGCTTTCTCGCGCAGTTCAAAAACGGTTAAGGGATTACATGCAGCATTGAAAATGGATTTCTGCGTGAAAATAAATACGATAAAGGTAATAACATACAAAATAGCAAAATTGAAGTTAACATAAATAATGTTTGTGTTGTTTGCTTATTCATTACAAATGTTGGTACACGAAATAAAAATTCATATATTTTAGCAATGACTTCATATCACAGTCTTCATCTGCGACGATTAAGATTGTCATAATTGTCAACGTTAAATTTAACCATTTCGAATTCGTATGTAAACCATGGAGACACAAATGCAAGATGTGTTTAATGATCACGCAATTGCTGGCTAAACAGTTGCTTTTGTTGTATTTGCCTTTGCTGTAATTATTACAAAATCACAAGTACCTGTTAAGCAATAAAGATTAGCAGCAGGTGTATGTGGCAGCTACTAAGTTGAGCTTTAATAAAAATGTGTCAAAATGAAAATTCAGGAAATAATTTCCAAAGCTTTGAGTTATCTCTTTTTTTTACTCTGTTAGTTTGGTACTTTCGACTAACGATGGAGTAATTTATTGCCGCCATACTTTCACGAGACTATGGTCCATTTCAATTCAATAGCTCCTTGACTTTTAGCTTATTCATATGACAGAACTTTTTTTACGCCTACCTAATTTTGGGTTTTTTTATGAAAAATCTTAAATAGATCAAAAACGCAAAAGAGTTCAGCAAAATATTGTAATTTAATTTAACCTTTATACTAAAAAGTTGTGCATCACACAAAATATCCCAACTAGTCCGGAGTTTTCTTAAAACCAAATACTCTTCAACTTAAAATCAATGTTCAGCATATCATATAACGTCAACTGCCTACCAATAGCAACGATGGTACAGCTAAAATGTTAGCATATATTGCAATATCTGTCCTTAAAATCATCAAAGTTATTGCCGAAGGGATTTCTGTCCAATATTTTTATTAAAACAAAAAAAAAAGTTCCTTTCTTTTCACATACAAAATCTCTAGCAAAATGATAAATATTTCACTAAAACTATGAAAATTTCCACCTACACATTCAAATTTACTTCATGGATTTAGTTTCATTCACTAAAAAAGAAATTCATTTTTGAGTTTCAAAAACTCTAGCGAATTGAGATATATTTCACGACCACTTTGCCGCCCTCTTAAGCTTTGTGCCCGAGGCAGCCGCCCCCTCGACCCCCCTAGATATGCTACTGCTTGCCAATGGGCTAATAACCGCTTAATGGTAAAGTGTTTTTTGATTTATGGCTTCATTGCCTTAAAAATTTTAAGTTTCACAGCGGAACTTGCCGCATTTTATTTTTGTTATTATTTGCATTAGCTAAAATCTTACGTTTGATTGGTTTTACCTTGCGGATGCGCAAATTGCTAAATGAACGCAATATCGTACGAAAATGCCGAATTTCAATTAATACCCGACCTATGATGAATCACATGAAAAAACAAATGAGATTTAATCCAATAAATAAATAAACATAAAGTTTGTTGTAATGAATTACTGAAATGAAAAACTCAAATGCAAATTTTTTGATTAATAGATGGCAAAGCCACAAAAAGAAAACCAAATCAACAATCACTTATGGTGCGAACTTACACAGCTTCCGTGATTTGGTACCGATGATTTAAATTGAAAATCTCAACAAAAATTAAAATAACAAAACGTGATGACCTCTTGACCGTACGTATTAGTGAAATTCGCATGAAACTAAATTAAGAAAAAACTAAAAACAAAACAATATGGGCTACGCGAGCGCACAATATTGCCAAAAATTACCTAATGACTTAAAAAAACAGACCCATTCCGTTTGTTGCTGCTGGCGCCTATAGCATGCGGGTGGGTGCTCCCGCTGCGTTATTTATTTTTTTATTTAATTTTGTAAACATTTTGCTGTTATTTTTGTCTATTCGCGTATCTAGGGCACATTTTTGCGACAATCGCTTTTAATGCCCCTTCAGCAACACCGAAAGTGATTTCAAATTCGGTCAAATAAATGAAAAGTGTTACCAAAACGGTGGTTATTTAATAATTGGGAATTAAATTAATGCACGTAACAAATTTAGTTTATTTTATAACATTACTTTGAAATTTTATTTTAATACAAATCTTAATGGGTGGCGCGTGCCTAGAAATACAAATACGAAAATATTTCGTTGGTGAAATTAAGATATCGGCAGCGTATCGGCAAAACATTTTGAAAAATTGAGATGAAATGAATGGTCTAATTTCAAAAATAAAAAAACTTGATAAAATACTCAATAAAGTACATTTGCGTATGTCTCAGCTGCATATAAAAAAATAAAATATAACATCAGTGGCTTTAAAATCATTGTTTCAAACAAAAGTTTTCACACTCATACAATAAACCGACGCATTTTGTTTCTGAGCCTTAAGGCCTTTCACAAAATATTTCAGTTTTGCTTTCTGGTCAAAAGTGGCCACATTCCACGATATATTTTTACATATCAGCATTCTTCAAATTAAACCTTTTTTATTGACCATTTGAGTCATTTGCACTTTGCCATTTATTGCACATAAAAACCTTAACCGTGACTCTTGTGGCTTTAAGTAGCAGCAACAGCAGCAGCAGCAGCACAGCCACAATAGGTGGTTGCCCCTCGCAGTGGAACACATAATTGATTTTAATTGTTTGTTGTAAATTAAAATTAACAAATATTTAATCGTCATTTTATATGATGGTTTTAATTTGTTGTTTTTGCTATCTCTGTGTGTTTCTGTGATCCATTACGGGTATTAACTGGGACAAACACCTTTGGCAAGAGCCAAATGGACATTCGTCACATTGTGGGTATTATTGACTTTATGTGAACGCATTTGTATTTATTGTCATTTCTATTGTTTTTGTTGTTAATTTATTTTGGCGCGTCTGTAGACGACCTTGCCGCCAACGTAATAACTCTTAATTAACAATGGCAAAAGTCCATATCACACCATGAGTGGCTTTGATGGATTACGACATCAATCTAACAATTCATCGATAGCACAACGACAGAGTGAGCTGAGGTGCATCAACGTCTTTTTCAAAATTGACACTGAGCGAAAGATGAAATTTAAATTGATTTCGAGTAGACGATGACGGTCATACGATAGCAAATCTTTTTTCCATTGCGAGTTGTTGGTTTTTTTACAAAAAAAAAAAAAAACATTTTATTGAATAAAAAAGATTTGTGATAATCGCTTTCATTTCATTTTAATCGCAACTGTTTGAATCAATCAAAATTGTTGATATTTTTGCATTAAAGACAAATTACCTGCGTAGTTAAGACGCTCACTTATTGTGCGTTTGCAGCGCCTCTTGAATTTATATTTAATGCACTTGCGTTATTTTGTAAATTTATGGTTTTTGTTTTTAGAGTCGCCTTGAAGGTCTTGCAGACGTTTCAATATATTGATAGACAGTTCGATGGGTATCGCTAAAAAAAACATCAACTTAACAGGTCAACACCGGCAGGAGGTAAGGCCTTCGATTGTTGAAAGAGCTGGCGATTTATCTGCTCTTCTTAAACGAGTAATAATTATATATGAGATATATATCAGAATGTAAGCATATATTAAGTATGCATATGTAATACACAGGCTTACTATTTGAACATAAAGTATTTTTTCATATTGATTTAGTTTCCTTGAGTTCAAAAATAAAACATCAAGATTCTGTGACTTACATGTTGCAAATGGAATTTCATATAGGTTTGTCTAAGCTTTAGTTTTGGAACCAAAAAAAATGCTCTTGCTTAGTTTTACTTCGAAAAGCAGACAATAAAAAACAATGCCCACTTTACAACGCAAACAGCCATCGATTATGCTTTAACTCAACCAGCAATTAGGAATGAGTTTCTGATTGTTCTTTATGAATTCATTTAAAATGAGGAAAAACATCTAAAGTAGGTCACTGGATGGTAACTATATGATGAACATAACACTGGCAGACAAAACTAACTTTGTGCCCCATTAATATAATGATACTTCAGAATGAAAATGTATTTTAATTTCTTATCTGTAAAATGAGACTTTCTGATATTTTCTCCAATCACTGTTTTTGCTCTGTGACTATATTTTTTAAGAAACTATGATCGTTGAGTTCAGCAATCCAACCCAATTTTTCGAAATATCAGCGGACTGCAATTTCTCCCGGCAATGTATCAAACTATTTGCTGTTGAGTTGTAATAAGTTTAATGAATGAACTAAATTTATTCAATACTTCAGAAGAATTCAGCTTGACAATTTACCTCAGAAATTTTTACCGATATGACCTCAAGGCGCCTTATACTGAGAAAGGCACTATTTTGTCTGTTAGTTTTGGTGCTTTAGCTTCACTTTTATAACTTTATGATTTAATATCCCTCACAGTGAATTCGGTAACTAAAACAAAGAAATAAAAGGGTCATTTAAGCTTGCAACATCATCATCATTATTTGTGCCAACAAAATTATACTCATTCCTGCTCGACTGCATTTTGCAGCCATTAAATTCTCCTCCTACTCCTGCAACGCAACAACTATTGTCATATGCTTTGCTTTTGTTGTTGTTGTTGTTGTTGTTGTTGTTGTTGTTGTTGTTGTTGTTGCATGCATATAGTTGTAGCCTTCTAAAAGCAAAAAGTGTAACAAGTCGCATGGTATCATTAGGTAACATATATCACTTACGCTTTTAAGACCACAACACAAAAGAAACTGTCTGTTACAGTTTGTGCATTGACAACAACTACAACAACAACAACAGCAACAACAACAACAATAAAAAAACCAAATGCTACCATAAACTCTGGTCTCAAAAGCGTCCATCCATTCATCCATCCTTCACTCAATTCATGGAGTCGGTGAAAAATTGCAACTGATTATGTAATCAACACTCGATCGCACAATTTCACCTAAAAATTGCAGCTGGTGTTGTTGTTGTTGTTGCTGCGGTTACTGTTGTCATTATGGTAAAAACCATACAGTGGATCAAAACTCAATATTTCATTTTGAGCCAAAAAAAAAAAATAAATGAACTAAACGCCAAAAAAAATTGCCCCAAAATGTGTAAGAAATTTTATGTGAAATAAATATCACCAAATCAAGATTTTTTGATTTAAATTAAAAAACAGAATCGATTGCTTATGATGAATACCTGACCACGACCAGTAGAAACCCTTTTGAAGTAAAACTTCTGGTGGCGCACTTTAAAATATTGGGACAAATAAAGATTCTTAGCTCATCGTCCTTTTTGGATCAAGACGAAGTTTCGCAAGCTATAAACAAAACAATTAATTATGTGCAATGTAGGCCGATTCGGACAAATTAAATGTAGTTAATTTAATATTACTACGAATATTGAAACGGTGATATGAAGAGCCCTAAATTTTATTAGCAGCTTCACAAACGCCATTACTCAATCATCTCTTTAATTAGTCCATCACCGAAGATGTGTCAACGTATTGAAATTTCATCAAGTAATATACAAATTTGCTCTACTGTTCACCATAATTTGTTGCTGCGAATTTTCTTTAAAATGCATTTCATGCAGCAAAAATTTCATGTTGTTGCTACTGCTGCTGCTCTTGGTGTTGCTTTTGTGCGAATCAGGAATTTAAATTGTGCTGCTGCTGCCATCAACGTCTTCAATTGAATTACTGGCTCTTTTCTGGTTTTAACGAATACCTACTTAAAATTTTTATTGCCAATTTTTTTTTTTCTACCTCCGAGGTGGTGTCTTTTTGAAGACGACGTTGTTGTCATTTTAAAACCCAGTTTTATTATTTCTTCTTCAGGCATATTGTCCGTATTTTGAAATTACCAAGTTGGATGGGCCGTTTTTTTTTGCAGATGGTCTTTTGAAATTTGAGGCTTTTTATTACGATTTTTACTGATAAGGCAGCACTTGAAGGCCGCATCTAGTACTCGTTGAATTTGTGGCTTAGTGTACGTCTGTGATGTAACAATCGGTGGTGGTTGGTGATGGCGCTTGTTTGGTACGCATATTTGCAGTCTAACTGGATTTTATCAATTTAAATTTTTACTCTTGCACTTAAACTGGATTTTATGATCTCAAGCGTTTTCAATTGCATTTATTTATTTTTTTTTCAGTAGCGATACTTAAAATTTTGCCAAATTGAAATCCTTTTTGAAAGCTTTGACACTGAAATCACTCTTTTATTATGTAACGGAAGTCGTCCTTGCATCAACGTTATTGTGACAGTTTGGACTTGATGCGTGTCGCGATATGAAACGCGCCAGTTGTCAATTCAATTTGAAGTTTTTAATTGGAATTTAGATGCTGAAATGCTGTCCGCATAAGTCAGTTATTGGTGTTAGCTGTTTTTGGAACCCTAGAATAGCAACTTTTCAAATTTTGCTTCAAAAACTGATTCCTTTTACTTCCCAGCGAAAAGTTGTAAGCTCCCAATGCTACTTTGCTACGATAACTTGCAAGCCTAAACTGATTCAAATCTGGATTACATTAGAAAGAGCATGTCCGCCTTCTTACAAATTATTTTGAAGTCATTTAATGACCATAGTATTGTTATCTACATTCAAAGCACCATATCTAATCGAATAATCGTGAAGTTAAAACGTCACTTAAGTATCTTAAACAGAACAGAATTTAATTGATTTTACAATGTCTAACAACTTTTGTCGAACACACGCGTTCACACGCCCACAGTGCTTGCTGAACTCAACCGCTTTATTGATATCAAAAATCAATAAAATATCCAACTTTTCCATTTGAACGTGAACAATGGGTTAACAATTAATGTTGCATTGAAGATATTCAATCAGAAATCGGCATATAAATTGTAAATTGCCCATTTAATTTGCTAATAGCAAAAACCAGCAGCAATAACAACAACAACAATAGCATCGGCGGCAACAAATTTATGTTACCAATTAGTAGAAAATTAGGTGTAACGCCACGCTTATTGGCAGCGATGTGGAATTATTTGACTTTTAACCGCTACTTTGTGCTGCATTTGAATTTGCAACAGAAAGTGTGAATTGCCACAACATGCGTGATCATCGAACCAATGATTGGTGGCGCATGCGCTGCATTGATTTTTGTTTTGCTCGTTTTGCAAATGAATTGAATTGTCATTGTGTTGCGTACACTTTATTTGGGCCACAGATGCAACAAAAAAGTCGGCCCAAATTGAATGCGGCAGTTGTGTGACACCATGGCGCACATTTTCAGTTCCTCAATTTTCAACATTTTAACGCTGTATCACTCTACCCACTGGTTGGCAAGCTGCGTGATGAAGGCAACGAAAAGGAAACAGAAAGAGGTGAAGAAACACACAGCAGTGAATGTGCATAAAATGAGGCAATAAAGTGGAACGTTACTTTCCCCATCTACCCGCAAAGGTCGTTTGAAAACGAGAGTAAAATTTATCATTGGTTTTGTTTTCGTTTCATTGTTCCACGGCTGTTGTAAAAAATTCGTTCGAGATATTATCGCAAGCTGCATCGGATTAATGAATGTTCCGTGCATTTTGTGTCAATTTTTGATACACCTGTTTACAATGAATTAAATGCGAGGAATAATAATTGTTCTTGTTCATAACAATTTGTGTCAATTTTGTAATTATATTCCCTTAATTAAAAATAAGCACGCACACAACTTTTGTACAACTGGCACCCCGCCTTCCTACCAAAGCGAGTTGTATATGGCGTCGGAATTTTTTTGCTCACTTTTGCAGAGCACACATCAAATAAATACTTCAAAAATGCTGGAGTTTACCATGGCTTCTGTGGCTTCACCGCTTATTCCTTTTGTATTTTTATCGATGACTGTTCGGCTTGCGCCACCAACCAAATCCATTCCTTTGTGAGCGACAGCAACATTTGTCTATCATATTCTCTTAGAAAGTGCACAAACGGACAAGGCTATAAATGTATGTATGAATGATCAAATGACCTAAAAACAATATTTTTGTACTTCAATACACTTGGACACTTCTGTTGAAAAATATTTTTTTAAATATTTCAGTTCGATACGAAAACTTTCCTTGATCTAATACTTAGCTGGAAATGTATCACGCAGAGATCTCAAACAGCAAAATTTGTATTGATAAATTACGCGCAAGATTCCCCATTTGTTAAATTGTGTGTCAACAATATCATGTAACAAAAATAACAGCAAATCTAATAAATTGAGTGCCCCTACGGTATATCAGCCGTCTTTCCAAAATAAAGTAATTCAATTTACTACCGCGTTACAATCACTTCAATACAAACACTTACACACACACACACATACATGCTCGTACACTTTCTGAAATCGCTTAATTAACCACCAACTTCATTACACCTGTCTGTTGTTGTTGTTTCTGCTAGAATAATAATGTTGCTCAAGCCGCACTGGATGCAGCATCATTGACGTCGTATGTGATGCAATGAGTCTTTGCGCTTTGCTCCCTATGCAACAATGGCAGTGGCCTCTGCGCATGCGCAACTATCAATTGCACGCTTCTAAGCTCAATGTTAGCAATGCGATGCTGCAACGATCGCTGCTGCCAAGCTTTCGAACTTGCAATGTCACTCTTACCCCCTTTTTTTTCTCTGCGCTCTTTCATGCTCAATTTTACTTTCAGTTTCAATTTCAGGCCATTGCTGCTGCTGTCGCTGCTGTGGTGAATAAAATAAAACCGGCACATGCTGTTGCTGTTGCTGTTGCTCTGCTGTTGTGTTGAATTCTCAGCTGATACACAGTTGTTGTTGTTGTTGTTGTTGTCATCGTTTTGCACATAATGAGTTTTGCGCGCATTATTATCTGCCTGACTTTTCGGTGGTTTTGTTGTTGCTGTTGTTGTGTTGACAACGAATTGCATCGCTTACCGCTTACAGCAGTTGCTTGCTGTTGGTTTTAGCCATTGTTGCTGCTGCTGCTGCTACTGTAACCGTATTTTCAAAATATAAATAGATGTGCATAAGCGTTCAGGTGACTCAGTTTGATTAGAAGACCTCAGCGGAGGCAGACCAACAGTTGAGTGCGTTGTATAGTTTTCGTTTTTAACCGCGGCGTACGGGGTTCAAACCAAAATGAGATCCCTGAAGTTATTGGTGGGTGCAAGTTAATTTTGTTCATCACTGATTGCGGCACAATGTCTTGTTCCATATGTTATGGATGCAATGCAATTTGTTGCGTAATGCGATGAAGCAGGATACCATCGTTTGCGTGATTATATAACCCCCTGGTTTTTGTCAGTAACATGGATTACGCGTTACGAATGACTTTATTGCGTTTTTGTTGGAAATTAAGTTAATTAACTTAATGCCGGAATAGATATGTGACAAATTTGAAAACTCGAATTGGATTTACGCGTGTGTGCAAACATAAGAGAAACAAATAGAAAGTACTTTCTTGTGCCAAAGGATAATTAAGATTTAAGATTTAAGCAAAAAACATTTCGAAAAATTATTTTAAATTGAGAAAAATAAAATTGAAAATTAAATTGAATTGAAGATTATTCATATCGCAAATGAATTTTATTAAATTGTGTTTTTTCTCGATATTAATTCGGAAATTCACAAAAAAGAAGAAACCATGAAAATTGTGTTCAATATTTGTCAATTTATAATACCAACATACATTTTGACAAAATAATTTGAGCATAGCTACAAAAAAGGTTTCAATTGAAAGCAAAAATTAGGTTAATCTCATGAGCACAGGAGCATTAAAGCAAAGTATCGAAGATACCAGTGACTATGACATTTATAATTTTTAAAAACAAAAAGTCAGTTTGACTACGATCATTAATAACCTTAATTCCTTTTTGTTTTTTTCGAAAACAAAAACAGGTACTTTTGATTTTTTTATTTCCATTAATTAGCTAACTTTTTTCATTTTTTTTATCAATAAGATATTTGTTGTTGATATCAATTTTTCTAATCAAAAACTGTCATGAGTTTGAACTTTCGATAACTGGCATAAAAATTTTATTTGATTTTTAATTATTTATTCGTCTCCTGACAAACATCGTTATGTTTGCGTCAATAAAAGGTGTTCTTTGCGATTTTTCTGTCTATATCGTCAATATTTATTGGTTTTAATATTTTTTGAATCGAAACTAATCGATTGTGATGTTGACATGTAACTGATATTTGCTAATTGCTATTTATTCTTATTACAAATATTTTTCGTTTAACATTTTCTCTTTTAATGAGGTAATAATTCTTCATTTCCATCTTTCAATCAAAAAACATTATCATCGTTATTTTTAATTAATAAGCATAATTTTTTTCCAATTTATTATAACTAACATTTTCGTTTTTTTTTATCGAAAATAATCGTCATTTCGATTCTTTTTAGTTTTTTTTTAAGGCAATAATTTTTGACATAAAATTTTCTTAACCTAAGCTCTTTTTCCAAGGGTTTTATTTAATTAATTTTTTTTCGGCCGATATCAAACACCATTTCTTAGATCAATAATATCCATAAGCTATGATTTTTGGTTTCTTATCAATAATATTTTTTCTATCAAAATTAATTGTCACATTTAGTTTCGCTCGAAAACTCTATTTTAGATGAAAAATATTTTCGTTAAATTAATTTACCATAAACTAATCAGAAATCAATATAATTAATTGATTTATTGAATCTTACGAAATTTACTTGCTGCTTTTCAGTTCGTGTTTTTTAACTTCCGTTTGTTCCAAAATAGTCGGTCACGTTAGGAATAACCATTAGGATTTTAGATTGCGTATATATGTTTCTTTAAATTTCAAATATCCATATAACATATGTACATATACATAGGTACTTTTATTCAACGGAATTAATTTAAAATATCATTTAAAGGGCTTTAATTCTCAAGCGATGTTCAATATTTCAGAATTATTCTATACAGGATAATGTCTCAGCACTTTTAGGACTACGAAACTGTAGTTGTAGACGAAAGAGTAGAGAAGAAAGCGGTAGGAATCAGACATCGCTGAGCTGTCTCTGTCGTGTTGGTGCTGGAGTTGTTGAAATCAACAGCAGGACTTTCGCCGAATTTTAATGGCATTCGAACAGCTGTCAGATTCTCTTATAGATGTACGGGTTAGGAACACTGCTACACTCATTTGCTATAAGAACCAGGTGGCTCTCTCTCTGTTGGGGCTATAATATTGCAATCTTAACCGCTCCCAACAATGTTGGCGAAATTCAACATAGTACATTTGACGCGTGTAAGAACCCTTTTTACCATTTTTGTAAGCTCACGTCAAAAGCAAAGATTTCAACAATTTTTCGAAAAACTCTCATTACCGATTTTTCAAATTTTATCCCATATTAGCACCACACATTGCCAGGAAAACGTTATAAGTGGTCCTATTTACATGCAGCTTTGGTCCGAAATCAATCAATCAATGAAAAGTACATTTCACTATGTCTTCGCTTTGATTAGTCATTTAGTGCGAGTCTCTTTGATTTAATCATAAATACGAGTAAGCCAAATTACCTTTTCGGAATGTTTTTTTTAATTCCACTAAAAAAGTCCAATATCACCCTTAGATTGAAATTTACAAAATATTTTAAGTGCCGTTTTCACAATGCCCATTTAAACTTAACAGAAACTTTGACTGATAAGATTTGTATGCAGTCTTAAGTCAAACTTCCTATTAATGGCCCCGGCTAAGTCTTAGCGGGCATTGTGAAAGCAGCTCCATGACTCTATGATTTGTTGCATGTTTTTAATAGATTTTATTTTTATCTTCTCATAGTTATTGGGCGCCAGCTGTGCGCTTGTCGTAAGCTTAGCCTTTGCTCATCCCCCAGAAGGCGTTTGGAAGAAGAAACTTGCGTGGAAAGAAGACTGGGTGCAAGTCTGGAAGACTGTTAAAAAAGAAGCCTGGGAAACAAAATGGAAAAAGATACAGGTGCCCATTTGGAAGGAAGTCCAGGTGCCAATTTGGAAAGAAGTGAAAGTACCCGACTGGAAGATTATCAAAAAACCACACATAGAAGAGCGTGAGGTACCGGCATGGAAAGAAGAAAAAGTACCCGATTGGAAGAAGGTCACTAAGCCAGTGTGGCGTGAAATACAGGTACCCGTCTGGCGTGAAATCCAAGTACCAATATGGAAAGAAATACAAGTACCCGTCTGGAAGGAGATTCAAGTACCCGTTTGGCGTGAGGTACAGGTACCTGATTGGAAACAAATGCATGTGCCGGAATGGGTGAAAATGGGCATACCTGGTGAAAAATATCTGGGTAAAGATCACGATGGTTGGGAATACACCAGTCATGATCTGTGGCGCAAGAAGCTTGTGTGGAAGCCAGTGTGGAAGAAGATCTGGCGTACTGAGAAGAAACGAGAGTGGAAGACAGAAAAGAAACAAGAATGGAAGACTGAAAAAGTACAAGAATGGAAAACAGAAAAGAAGCAAGAATGGAAAACAGAGAAGAAACTTGAATGGAAAGACGAATGGGTGCAGGTATGGAAGAAAGTGAAAAAGCAAATCTGGATTAAAGAAAAGCGCGAAACATGGGTCGAGGAGAAAGTACAAATCTGGCGCACCGAGAAGAAACAGGCGTGGGCAACAGAGAAGAAAGAAGCATGGAAAGACGAGTGGAAAGCCATTAAGGTGCCCGTGTGGAAAGAAGTGAAAGTACAGGAGTGGAAACGCGTGTGGAAACCAGTTTGGGAGAAGGTTTGGGTGCCAGCGCCACAACATCATGGTTGGGATTAGGTGACAATACCAACAAAGCCAGTCAAAAATTAGTTTTAAGCTTAAAACTGTGCAGCACTGATTAAATCAATTTAATTATTTTTGATTTTATATTAATTTTAAAATTTGTATTTTAACGAACAAGCGCGCGCTCATTTTAAAATCCTGATGTAAATAGTTCACTTAAGACACCTGCATAGTCCCACATTCCTCATTCTCATTTTAATTTTTATTGATTTCGTTTTCTTAATTATTCACCGTTAAGAAAGTCAGCTAAAAGTATCCAGTCCCTTGTGCCCTTCAAGTGACTTTGCCTTATAGTTAAGTTTCCCTCACCAGGCGTAACATCTTGGTGGACATGCAATAAAAATTGCTAACACATACGATAAACTTAAGCCGAAGCGTCGAACACGAGACGAAAGCAACAAAAGTACATGCATATATTTTTTAATATGTAAATATTTTTTTTGTAAGATTTTTATGAAACTGTTATAAAATAATAAAAACTATTTTTCGAAAAAAATAAAACACAATCTTTTATTAATTTTTTTATGAAAAACTGTGTGTCACAAAATGTGCAGTAAAAGATATTTTTATTTCAATTACAATTCTGCTATCAAAATGATTGATTTTGAAGTGCATTGTCTTAGGCACCATAGTTAGCTAGAAAATCCAACAATACCACAAGCAATGTGGACGTAAAAAAGTGCAATACGATTTCTTAAGTTGATGGATTTTGGAAAAAGAAAGCAGAAGTGCACATGCTGCTATAACAATAAAAATAGCCAAACATGGGATAGTATCTTGATAAAATAAAAATGATAAAAGAAAGACGATACAAATTATGGAATAATAAACTAAGCAGAAGCAGCAACAGTTCTGGTTTGGGTGAGGTTTCACATTCTGTATTCAAAGGGCATGCAGAACTTACATATGAGGTGCTTTATGCTTCATACAAAGATCTTTATGTATAATCATTATCTCGTAGATATCAGTTAGGAATATGTTTACATTAGCGCAGATATGCGAAAAATAACTTTAAGCTGAGTTCAGACTTAAGCTTACCGATTTTAATATTTTAAATGTAACCCGATTTTTAGATCTTGAGTGATTCTTGTACGAATTGCAAAAACGCTGATTTGTGGCACACAACACTAAAAAGAAAATTTTCAACTCCTTTGAGCTTTAGAAATTAGATAGCCATAATCTATTTCTTTAAATTTCACCTTGAATTCCTTGCAATAAAATGTCTCTCAAGTTGTTTAAGCAAGTTATTAAAAAAACGCAGGATAAAATTTGAAGGGAAATGTAGACTACCACCATCTGACATAAACACAAAAAAGGTGAACAATTTTTTGCATGCATGATATTTTTAACGTAAATCAAGGCTTGTTAAACATTCCTAACCGAAGCTTCCCGTAATTTATGAGGCCCAAAAGTAATAAAATTTGATAGTTTGGCTTCGAGAACTTCTCAGATATTATTAAGGGTATAGAAACAAAATCGACCACTATCATAGCTCCAGAAGTGATTCCAATAACCTTCGTTAGTGTAGTTACTTTATACATAAGTAGGGTAAAGTGAAGAAACACTATACGAAAAACTTAAAATATGTACCGAATTCACTATGCAAACTGGATTTTTGGACCAACTATGTTAACAAAACTTACTTCGATCTAAAGGAGGAATAAATATTTTGAAATGTTGGTGGCCAATATTCTACGGACTACTAATACTTTATAGAAAACTTAATGCGTTATTGCTTTCAAGTTATCGATTTCCAAACATGCACATATCATGTTTTGATTTCAAAGCTTAGTACAAATCATGTGATGCTTGAATTCGATACATAAATTATCCAAAAATTAGCAACCAGTGGTAAGGTTTACACGAAGCTGCCAAGCAAGTTTCGAAAAAAGCTTGAAATTTTTTTATTGAAACTTTTTCTGGGAAGCCAAGATTTCGTTGAGACAAAATAAATGTTTGATACTTGTTACCAAACAAAGATATGTAAGTTACAGACAAAAAAGTATTTCATGACAAAATACAACCTTTTTTTATTTATCTAGGAAGTTTGAGGTAAATATTGAGGGTTCGATGGCTCCGAACGATCATACGAGATTATAAAAAGACTCTGGCATCGAATAGGTCATACCATCAAGAAAAGTGCTTGAGAAACTTATAGATCAGCGCTTTGGAGTAGCCCCCAGAGCTATAGATGCAAGTAGAAAATGATATGTCAAAAGTCGGAAAATACTCGAACAGCAATAACAAGGTAGGAATCTAAATTGTTTTAAATGCTTATAAAGAAGCTTTAGGCTTCAGTAGACTTCATATTTTCGAGCCACTTAATTGAACTCTCACTTTTCAACCAAACAAAAAAAATTATTTTATCTAAGCGATTGCAGTAAAAACACTTACAACGTAATAAAATCCACTATAAGCGGCAACAGTCCTATAAAAAAACCATTAAATACTAAAAACGAGACACGATTGACATGCGGAAGTTGGTCAAAAAAAGGAAAATTAAAATTAACAGATGAAAATATTTGAAGTTGAAAAAAAATTAGGCATTCAAATTCAAATTGGCAACATTTTGACACGTACGTAGTTGTGTTTAGCGGCGTAGACGGCGGCACAGCTGCTAAAATCTTGTAATTGTAAAAATACAATAAAAATATACCCACACACACACACACACAACGCAACAAATACCACAATCTTAAAAGCCTCATCCGCTGTAACGTCTTCGTCGTTGCCGTGCTCTTCATCATCATTAACATCATTAGTTTCTTCCAGTTGCAATCGCATCCAAATAATCAGCGCATTCAAAATCTCAAGGAAACAGCCGCAGTAATACCACCAACAACAACAACAACAAAAGCGACTTCCTGTTAGCAGTTGCAACTTAAATCTTACAACCTAAAATTCCAAAGAAAAAACAAATAAAAAGAAAACCCACTAACCAGTCAACTTCAAAAACGAAAACAACAAAAATCGTGTGCGAAAAACTCAACTGAATATGGCGGCGCGAAGTGCAATAAAAGTTCGAGTTCAAGAAAAATTGATTGCAACATCAACTGCGCGAGTTGCTGCAACATCTTCTGTTTGCTGCTACAATTGCATTGTGTACCGTTGCTGCACATGGCCTGAAGATGAGTCAATTGCGGTCATAATTCACTCCCTGATTGTGAGGTTTTTCCCCCAAACACTTGTTGTTGTGTTGTAGTGCTCATCGCTTATGTAGTGTGCCTGAGATAATTTATAATCGAATACTTTTAGGAAAATGTATGGGTTTTTTGACAACAAACTCGCTCCGCAACATAGGCTAACAAAATGTAACTTTTTGGGGGCGGCCTTGTATTTCGCTTGGAAAGAGCAAAATGTTATTCATTAAAGAGATCCTCTGTTGTCAGCCACGTGATTTGTTGCTTTTCTATTGCTTCTGGTATTTGCTCACATGTTGCCACACCATTTTGCAATAAATTTTGCGCGTCTGACACACGAGCTTGCGATGATATTAGCAAATGTTTACACTACTTGTAGGTAGTTGCAGATACCTAGTCGAATGTTGACAGAACCTCGTTCACGCCTTAACAATGCAGCGTCCAACATGCTGCTTGATGTTTCAATTGTCGTCTTTTTAACTTCAAGTGTCATATTGTTATGTAATTTATGCAATTTTTCTAATTAAATAATATATTGGTATGTATGTATGTATGTAATAAGCCCCTCGCATTGACTTTCACTGAAACAAATTAAGTAATAAAATTAAAAGTACACTGAGCAGCTAATGAGAAAATGAGTTATCCATAAGTCGGAAAATACAAATTAAAATAAATTTCAATTTGTAATTTTTAAAGTCGATTTCCTATCTCTTTTTTTTTAATTAAATATTTATTAATTTATGACACAAACAAAAGATTTAGAAAACGAACCTGTTTCATTCAGAAATTCAGTTTTACAAGTACAAGTTAAATTGGCTCATGAATCCAATACGTGACAGTTAGCGTTTAAGCAAAGACGCATTCAATTATCGTATTATATTTATGTATTTTTTTGTTTTCAAAATATTCTTAAGTCATAATAATTTTTAATTGAAAAACTAGTAATTTGAAAAGATTGATATTTTCACATAAAAATAGGCAAATTTTTTTTTCACCCTACACTCTGAAGGGGAACGTGAAACATATTGATAGATTATGATGACATAAATAGGATCATTCAAAGTTTGACATCTAACTATATAAACATGGCTAAAAAATGGGTACCACAGCATGAATTTGAACAAAATCAGTATCATATGAAAGATAATTAAATAAGTGCAAAATGGTTTTACGAAATTTTTGTTTGAAATTTTTTCGAAAGTTTATTTTGCAAAATATTTTATTAAAAATTTAGCATAAGGTTACTTATTTTATGTGTGAATGTCGCTAATAAATCGCGTCCATGTATTTGACATTCACTTGCTACCACACCAAGAGTTAAGCAACTGGCACTTTAGAGCCCATGCGCGTGGAGCTCATAACTTTGAGTCCTTTGGATTAGGTTTTAGAGATCTCTTTGAATCGCTCGGAGTTGGGAATTTGAAAAGCAATTAAAAATGAGACAAGATTGTTGTACAAAGCTTTAAAGTCGTTGAATAGTTTTCAATTACGAGTAATAATGATTTTCCTAAAGTTAGAGCATTTTTGTTTAAGAAAAAATGCGCTCTAAGCCATTTTAACATTAACTTTTTTAAATAGTCCAGATTATTTACTTTAAAAGGACGTGTTACATCGTATACTTTTGAGTGTAAGTATATATGTATAATTAGATGGCTTGCATGCAAAAAACTACCGTTCTGGGTAAGCTACATTTAAACACTAACATCTTTTGATCCGTAGGCTTGAGTATAAAAGCCAGCGCAGTATGCTCGCCAAAATCTGTTATGCGTGTAAGATTTATCACAGAAATCGGGGGCGTGAAAAAATATACCACTGCTTACACATCAATCAATGGCTTAACAAACATTACAACAAAGTATCGATTTCATTTGATAATGGTGACATACATATGTTGTATCTTTCATCTCATGAATATCGTACATCAGACCACTTTGGTTATTTCTACAATGGAGATTTGAATCATGAGCATTCGACAGTAAGGGTTAATACCCCAAAAATTGTGTCAAAAACTAATTATTGATTGGCAAATGCTCTTGAAATAAAATACCATACAGAAATCACAGACAAATTATGTCGCCCACTTGTTAATTTTATGTATTTTTTTAGAAAACAAAAATCTAAGTAGATGGGAAAATGATAATGCAACTTATTGATACTTTAACACAATTAAATAACAATAATGACAAAGGAAATTACAAATCATCGTCTAACAATGCAAAAAAGCTGAGCTGAGGTGATGAAAACAACAAAAAAAAATGCGCCAAGTCATGCAGCCAAGTTGTGTAGTTGCAACAGCTATGATAACAAGAAACAAAATAAAAACTCAAATTTTCCACATTTGCTGTTTATGCTCACGCCGCATTTAACATAAAATTTCCACATATGAAAATTAATTGAATTCAAGTTAAGGTCATGCAAACGAAAAAGAGAAGAAACAAACGACTGGGCTATGAAAACCACAACAATCAACTCGGTTGACATCAGAGCCTTCGAAACAAATTCAGATCCATCAGATACTCTACACACCAATTTAAAATCTGCAATTGAAAAGCATAAAACGAAGAAGCTGCAAATTAAATACAAACTTTGCGCTTTTAATAAAGTCAACAACAAAGAAAAAATCTCTGCTTGGCATATGGCGAATTGTTACTGCAACACATAAAGTTCAAGATGCGTTTTATGTAACCAAAGTTGAGCGTTGAGAGAGCATCATAAACGACACATCAACATCAGCCTTTCACACTTGAGCTTCGTACGTATGAAGCAATTGTAATCCCATAGTGTAATAAAAACACAACAACGGCTATTGCAGCAACAACAAGAGTAATAATAACAACAACCGTAACAATTAAAGCTGAAAATAATTTTAAAAAAAAATAAAAAAATTATAAAAAAGCAACAAATATTTGAATAATTAAATACTTTTGGGACAATCCATTGCAATTGAATATGAAGCTGAAAACTTGAAAAATGAGAGGAGTTTCAACGAACTTTTTCATTTTGAAATTTCGCAAATTTTAGTGATTTGAGCAAACTATTATTTATTGATTTCTTATGAAAATATATTTAAGTTGTATGTTTACTCAATTTTAACCCTTGGTCGTGGTCGTATAATTCACTTTCAAACGTATGTATTTTAAAATCTATGTGTCGTATTGAAAGTAACTCATGCATAAGGGTTACATAGCATTTTTACACAGATTTTAAATGGTCAAAATAAATTTATCCTAAATAAAAAACATAGAGTAATTAAATTTGTGATATGAAGTATAGTTTTGATTTTTGAAATTTTTTTTTTAAACTAAAATACTTTTAGCTTGAGGTTTTCAAGTTATTTGAATATTGGAAAAACAATTTTAAGCTTAGGGCTCCTACTATGGAATGATCGCTTTTATTTAAATTTTTTCCCCCAAATAGTTTAGGTTCACACAATGTAAGTTAAAACGCAACTAAAGCAACAATACGAGCAATTGGATGAAGTCTCCTAACGCTTGCAGCAACATCATCACTTACAGCACAGCACAATGGTGTTGTTGGCGACGACAACAACTCAGAGATTATTTTTGACTCGTTATTTTTTGTTACAATTTTTATTATTGTTTCTTGAGACGCTCGTTACACACTCGCCGTTGCTCTGTTGTTGAAATTGTTGCTCACAAAAGGTGTGCCGAAGTGTGCGCACACAGCGGCCAACATTTGTAATCGACACCATACAAATGTTAAGCTATGTCGTTGCAATCAAAACTGGGCCATTTAATAGCCGGCAAAATTGTGTGTTACTGGAGCAAAAGCAGCTCAACGCAAGTGATTGCAGAGGCAGTGGAGTTTTGTATACCATAAATTGTTCCTGGTTCAGTGAGTCTGACGTCAAAATGAATGCAAGTGATTTTGACCCAATTAAGATGATTGCTGTTTTCTTTAAATTTGTGGCGGTTTCTTTGCATATCACTTTTTTTGACTCAGTGTAGCCAAGGTCGCGTATCAAAGCTGCCTCATTAAATATAAACACATTTTGTGTATCTTGACATCACATAAAAATAAAGACATTTTAAAGTGTCTGTTTGTTGTTTGTACATTTTTAATGGGCAAGCATTTCATGTTAAATTTTCTGCATTTTACAGTTTGACTGTTAAATACAGCATGACAACAAAAATAGCAACAGACAGAGAACAGCTATGGCTTAAAACAAACATTTGATATTAAATAGTTTGAGAGCGCAAATATGAATTATTTGTTAACATGTTGACACGCGTTCATGTCTTACATGCAACAAAAACAAACAGCCCGGGAACAACAACAATAAATTCCGCAGTCAATGTCAACAATGGTTGTAATAGCTGTGTGTGTTTGCTTTTGTTGTTAAATAATATGAGAGAGTAGGAGCAGAATTGTTCTCAAAACGAGATTGAGCAAAAAAGAAGCAAACTGGAAGCCAAAAAATTGAGCTGTCAAAAACGGAAAACATATACATTTTATTATGTGGTAAGATTGTCAAAATATATTTTATTTCTTCCAAGTTTTTGTACATCATTAGAAAGAAAAACTGGAAAAATAAATCCAATCAGTCCTGTGCGTTTTTGATCCATGTGAAAATTTAAATAAAAAAATTCTTTAGTTAACTATTTTTCGGAGAGAGAGCGAGCAACTGTTTATTTCTCTCATTTTTTGTGCTCTCGTTTTGGGGTGAACAGACACGATTTAGATAGATTCCGGCAACAAAAGGCGTAAACACACACAACTAATGTCAACACTAAGCGGTAAACTAACAAAGTTGGCAAAAAATTGCACACAATACGAAAGACCTAAGCGACAAACTTGCGGCCATCAGAGTTTCATGTTAAGTTTTTGCATTAAAGCAAGCTATGCTACGCTTGAATGAACGTCATAAGAAGATGAATTGTATCTATAGTTATTGTTGTTAATGTTGTTGTAAATGCTGTGGTATTGATTTTTTTTTTTCGCCAAAAAGCCACCGCAACATTTAACTGCGAAAATCCCGAATGTCACGCATTGATTTTATTTGCATAAATTGTTTGGTTTTTCCTCATTTATATAGTATATTTCTATTATTTGTTTTTTTTTCCTGTTGTTTTTACTCAGTGCTTTCAAACTCCATGAATCATTGTCACTCATCTATTTTTGCGCTGTGTTTGGCTTAATTATGAAAATACCTTCAAGTGTCAACAAAATTTGTGAAAATAAAAAGGTGAGATTATAATTTATGTTTTATTTAATTTACAAATAAAATATAGGGTATCTAAGCTAGCCTAGTGATAGTACACAGCTACAATCAATACGACTTTTCACTCATCGGCATGGGAAGCAGCGACACACATGCAAATTTATTGCTGTGATGTTTAAAGCAGCCTGTTATTATGTATATAAATTTGTTTACTTTTGTCTGTATGTTGTCTTTGTTTTATTATGCCGCGCTATTTGGTGACGATTTATTACAACGGAATTTACATTTCTAATTTTATGGCTTCCTCAAAATCTTGTTTGCGTTTTTTTTTCACCATGTGAGAAACAATTTTGCATTATGGTAAAGTTTTTCACTTGCTTGTTAACGACTATATAATTAACTAGTAACTAAATGTACTTCTAAAAAATTGGTTAAAATTTATGTGCCGATTATAAATAGTGGGGAAAATCAAGTTGTCACTTCGCATGTTACATGGCAATTAGCTAAGTACTACGTCAGTCGGTGAATGTGTCATGAAAATATATCTTGACATACTTGGCCACATAGTCTTAGTGGTCGTTTTACATTGTTGTCTCTAAAATGTGGAATGCTTATATTATTCAGAAAACATATTAGCTATACAAAGGCTTAAAAATAATATTTTTATAATTGTTGGTGACGCAATGACAATATACTCTTTTCCTTTTAAACCAAAGCATTCAAAAACTGATTTGTTTTAAGTCTTTTTTAAACATACCATTAAGAAATGGTCTGCCTTGTTTTGCTAAAGCTAGAGCTATGACATAAGAAGCTTTAAATTTTGCTTTGGAATCGGAATTCGTCCTTGCAATAACAGTGCATTTACCCTCGTTATTTTCATAGAATGTTTTAATTTTCTCAGAAAATATTTAATTGATTTCGTATTTCCTCTTGTTATTTTTCAAACTCTTCATCAGATGAGACATAATGCCTCTGAATATTGTACTTGTTCATTGTAGATTTCCTATGATCGTACAACAAACATTGTACATACTTCATTTTTCCCGAGTGACGTGTTGTTGCTCTCATAATGTGTTCTGGTCGCATAATGGCGCATTTAAGCACTGGAAAAATTTTATTTTATGCACATATTTTTCAATACTACGATTTCAGAATTTATGGGGATTAAACCTTGTCCGTTGGAAACGATATTGGCTAGGGAGTTGAAAAAAGCAGAGCATTTTTTTTGGAATACAAAATTTCCCTGCATTTACTTCAATAAGATTAATTAAATGGTTAGTCGTGACCTACCATATTTGTGGTGTTGATGTAGCTGCACTCAGCTGCACTTTTCAATGAAACAATCAATTGTTTTCCCAAACGTTATGATCGGATGTTGTTCCAAATTGGAACTTAAAAATACTGAAAAGCGAATTTCCATTGTAAATGGATGTCAATGCTGTCAAAGGCACTTTGGTTCTGACATCAGCACCGCCACCACCATGGTTCTGACACCGTTTGCCAAGAAACTTAGTGCTCAATTTAAGAGTTCGGACCCCAGATTATGATGCAATCACTTTATTTGTTCACAAGAATGAATAAAATATTTACTGCGATTACTTAAATTTCATAAAACTTTCCACTTTATTACAGAACACTTAATCCACACGACAATTTTCCTTTGTTTCAATGTGTATGAACGATTCACAACGCTTTCTCACCATATGTGGATTATTTGGAAACTTCTAGTACGGAAGAAATAAACTTCTCGAAGAAGAATCCAGATGTCAGCACAATGTGTCGATTTTCCAATATTACGTTGGCTTAAACACTTAACAACAGATGGTGCTTTGTTAGTCGTCTGACCTCTTCGTGCCATAACCATTGTCATGCATATAACTTGGTACGACACACTGCCAAATTTCGTTGGTTTAAAGAGCCAAATTTCATGCGGGATAACTTTTCCCGCTAAATTATTTGATGCGAAAAAATTATCGGTCAACTAACTAAGTACAACGTAGCGCCATCTGTTTGTAAACAATTTCAACACAATTTAGTTTACATATAAATAAAAAGTGAAAGCTTTTACGCACCGAACGTACAACTTTGCTGCTTTCGCTCAAACGGAGGAACTGTCAAAAAGTAGGCTACAAAATATAATAATTCATCAGGTTATAAAAAAGTAAAAGTATTTGGTTGATAGCATGAGCATTTTATAGCATATAATGAGTTAAAACTTTGAGTACTTTTTACATTGATGTTGATGACGCTCAATTGTAAAGTTAGAGCTGTAAAAACTTGACACCAAATGAAAATTGCAATACAAAAAAATTGATTTGAGCAAAAAAACGTTAAGTCTGCCTGACGACACTAAGTTTCTGACATAAATATAAATAAAATTACTTAAGCGAATGAAATAAACAAAGCGTGGTTTTGATCGCATCATATTCAGTAGTCTGAACTCTGATTAAGTGAAGATGAGCACTAAATTTCATAACAATATGTACATACATGCGGGCTTGGAACTGGTCACCTAGTAAGTAATTTTTTGAAAGTAGTTTTTTGAGTTAAACTCATGTTGCGGTGTATGTTGAAGCTGAGATGAGCTGAGTTCCTAAGTTGCTGGCATTTTTAAATCACGAGATACACTTTGAGAGGAAGGATTATTAAATCTCAAGTTAATGCCAAACTATGCACCTTAATAAGGACAGTCAGAAGTAGATTTGAATAAAAAAAATAAAGAAAAAAGAAACTATAAACATCTTTAGTGGGTGGATGGAAAAAATTTTATTAATGACTCCAATAATAACTGACACAAGTCTTTACCTATCACAGTTCAATCATTAAGAGTTAAAAGTTTGTGCTATTTTTAAGACTATCCGCTGTCCGAAATCTAATATTACTTTTAATTTCAAAAAAGCTATTAAAAGTAGACAAAAGACTTAAGAAACAAACTTGGTTTCCAACTATGAAATATGTAATTGTCATTTATTAGCTTGAAACTCTGTAAACTCTATTGAAGTCTTAAGAAGACGTACAGATCAACAGTAACAGCAATAACAATCAGTTAAAACTTAACAGTGGCAGCAATTTGCATACATAGTTTGTACATATATAAGTAGAAGAGTTAACAAAAGATTACTGTCTTAAGACTTAAATTATATTTTTTTATATAACAACGTATGTATTTGCTAAGCCAGGGTACGCTATTGTGTGGTGCAATGATGAATTGCTGTCCATTTGCAGCAACAAGAATTCCTTATGCATTTTTGTTTTTTATCTATCTTAAGTGTTAACTTTAAAAAGAAATAGATGTTATGCAATAAAGTGTGCAATCAGTGGTTCCGTAAGTGGGCGTGCTAGAAACTCAGGTGGCAGAAAATCAAACATTCAAAACGTAGCTGGTAGGAAAAGTGCGATTGACCGTAAATTTGCAATTGTTTTTGATAATTTTTTTGAAAATATTACAGAGGAATGGGAAAAGGCATAGCTCTGTGATAGTACGGTAGCCGATAAACAGTTTTATAGTCCAGAAAGACTAATGATAAAGCCAATACAAATTTAAAGTACATCACCCAATGGGCTTAGGCAGGAATGTATTAAATTAAAGCGAGGGAGGCTGTAGGCACTGAGTCCATGAAGGCCTCCATAATGCTTTGTAGTATACGGGATGGAGCTTTTTTGTTTTTCCTTTTGGTGGCCACACTGTCAATATGCATCACATTAGCCTACTGGGGACCTTTCTTTTACCACCGCCATTTCAATGATTTTTGTGATTACGCCTTAAAAAGTTTCTTACATGAAAAGTGGTCCGTTCTTAAATTTTAGCCTCGGGTCCCACAAAGTCTTAATCGGGCGTTGGGCTCACCGCAAAAGTTACCTTGTTGGAAAATAAAAGTGCACAAAATGGACTTCGATAGGAACTTTTACATTTATTTTGTAAACTGCTACGCAAATGGACAAAGCTTCGAAGAAGATAATATTTTTCTTAATAAAACTTCGTACTTTTTTGCTAATCGCTACACACAGAGCGCTAAAACCCATTCTTATTTAAAATAATATTTTTGAGACAATACAATACGAGAAAGACCAAGTCGTACACGACATGAGGAATTGAATAATTAATATTTTGTTCCTTCTTTTATTTTTCTATAAGCTAACAACAAAAGAAATGCCCGTTTTGTGCCCCTTTCACCGAATTTGGTGAAACTCAAAACTGAAAATGTTTTTTACTATTTGTGTGGCATTACCAGCATTTGCTGAAGTGCTATGAACTCACATTGGAAATGAGACAAATGTCATGATTTCATCAACATATTTAAAAATAAATTACTAAGCAAGGTAATTTTTGTTAACTCAGGTCAAGATCTTGCGAAACTACAGCAAACACCCACTACCTTAATATCATAATCATTGCCATTTAGAGCTGATGCCACATCAAATTAAAGCTAATGAAACGCACCATATTTTTTGTTTGGTTTTATTAACAATTTCATGTGATTATTTTATTTGCAGAAATGCAAGAAAATTTTGAAAAAAATATCCAAAATATGAAATTCTTTTTTTGCGATTGTTTGATTTTTTATTTTGTATGCCCACACACAAGAAATCATCTTAAAAAAATTAGTTAAGTAATTAAGTATCGAAAATTAGTTGTTAAGTCACCCAGTACATTAAATTATTTTGCAGCTCTGCCGCAAACATTTTCAAATATTTTCGAATTGATAAGCTTACGCAATTATTTTTTTATATATTTTATTGAAGTTTTGTCATCTGATATTACAAAAGCTGTATGGCTTCTTCAAATCCAACACAAAATAAAAAAAAGTGTTTCAATTACATTTCGTTCATTGCATTGCACTTTCAATGACACAATACATAAATACATACATAGTATATATGTACGAATGTGTCTCTATTGCTGCTCATCAAAAACTAATAAAAATGTTAAAACTGCGGTTGTGTCATTTTTGTCAGCTGTAAGTGGGAAATTGTGTGCGTGCTGCAGTGCATTGTGCAGCGCTCTGGTAGGGTGATTGACATGCGTCTGATCGATGGCCGATGACATGATTTGTGTTTGCTAATAGTTAGCGCTTTTTGAAATGGTTGCGCCAAATTTAGTGCAATACAACATGAGAATTTGCATGTTAATTCAAATGCAAATTATGTGATATTAATTGAGTTAAAAATAAAATTAAATTTATACAAATTACCAATCCAATTTATTTTTATAATAGAATTATTTTCTTATTTAAGAACAGTGAAAATTCTATTTTAAGAAAGTGCGCACAAATTTTGGCTGAAACATAGATTTGTGTCATACGAACGATTTTTCAATACAACAAAAATGTTCTCAAAAATTTTTTTTATTCGAGAATTGAATTTTGATCTGCTTGATTTTAGACGGGTTTGTTTCTACATCTTTTGAATTGAGAGCAATTTTCTTGCTCAACTCTTTGTAGGGTGATTAAGGTATTTAGCAATTTCTAAGGACTTTAAAGTGTATTTAAGTGAAAATGAATTTAAATGGTTCAGAATTTTGACCTTGTCGAGCTTTTTGAAATCAAGAAAATCGGGAAATTGAAGTCATTTTTCTTTTGAAATGAATATGAGTGTTCGTTGCAACAGTATGAATTCTGAATGGTTTAATAAATTCAATATGTTTTTGTGCTATATTTTGTGTTTCTTAAGGCATATTTGCGTTCATATTTAGAACTTTTTTGGAGAATATTTAAGCGCTTAAAATCAGTTGTTTTTAGCTTAGTTTTTTGAGCCCTGATCATGGCTGCTAAGTTCCTTAAAGTTTGTCTCTGCAGTCTTTTGTTTCAAGAACTTATCGCTCTATATATAAGGTGTTCTTTTATTGTGTTTGTAGTTGCATTTAATTGTGATTTTGTGTTCATAGAGGATTAGCTAAAAAGTTTTATAGCACAAAATATTTCAATGTTCATGTAAGACCAAAATGAAGTACTGAAAAAACTCCACAAAACGCATGTGCTACTTAGTATAATAAAGATCGTTGTGCTGTGATTGTTGCTTTATATTGCATAACAGTTAACGTTAACAACAACATAATTTTTAATTTATTAAACATAAATTTATTACGTGCTGTGGGCATCAAAGCAACAAAGCAGCTACACATCTGTCAACAGTATTTGCTGTTGTCAACGAGATTACTATTCAAGGCGCGAAACCGCCAGAAGCAGCAGCGTTACAATTAAAAATGATTTGGTTTTCAATTTAATAATTTGTGCAATCAAAAGCACAAATTGATGAAATATTTATTTTGTGTTTTTTGGCATTTGAATTCATTGAACTATAATTTGTAGCACTTAAATGCAGAACTTAAATTTGATAATTAATATAAATTCAGGGTCAACATTGCAACAATACTGGGCTGCATTTGTAAGCTTACAACATACAAATGAGGCTTAAAAGTTCACGAAATTACACAAAATCACAAGATGTTAAATAGGCAATAACTTAAAAAAATAAAACAATGAACGAATTGAAATTATTACATTTTGTAAACTTTATTGTTTGGCGAAATTTTAAATTTTGACACTTTAATGCTTTGTTTTTGCTGCTTAGCAGAAGGCATTACGAAAGACTTAAGCCACAAACTTGTGATGACCATTCAATTTTTCTTTAGATTTAAGAAGAGGTTTTGTGTTTTGATTAATACATTTTTTTAATATTGAATAATGTTTATATATATATAGTTTATATGCCACGCCTTTTTTTAGTTTGAATACATTTTGAATGACTCAATTTGCCAAGTATTTGTATTTGCATAGTTTTGTGCAAAGTCTCAAACAATGATGTTTTTGCTTATGTTGCTGTTTTGTTCGTTTGCTTAAAACGCATACACCCATCAAATAACATGACACCTTTGAAAATGAAGCAGCAAATTATGCAAATGGTAGATTAACAAGCCAACTTTATCATCACCAAGTGACTAACATTGATTTTATGAATGATTAAAATTAAATTAAGTCAATCATTTGTTTGTCAATAAGAAATGCCATTCACCTTAAATTAAATAAAATATAAACTTGGGCACCCTAATTATTTCTTAAACTTCCTAAAAGTCCTAAATTGATGTTTTTAATAGTTTCATGAAAATGATAAGTGAGGTAAATACACATGCACCATAAATTCCATAACTTAATTAAATTTGTAACACACTGCAATCATAAAAACTGAAATATTTGAACCACAACAACAACAACCGCTAGAGCTCAAAATATGCAACATTGCCTAAGTATTTGAAATTGTTCGAGTTTTTAAAAAGCCCACCATCCCCGTGATAATCTCAATTGCGATCATTGGCAATGTGATTAAAGCAACAACATCGATTATGTAAGCACTTTTAGTTGCAACAATTCAAAAGCAATAAAAAAACCATTGCATATTTTGAAGCACAAATACACTAAAAAAATAGTTTTCTCAGTTTTGCAAGCAATAAATTTGATTCTAAAAAAAAAACAGTTCTCCTAAAGCTGTTGCAAAAATTAAATATAAAAATGAAAAATTGCTCTAAAACAGAAACGAAATTTTACACAAAATCGATAAATTTTAGGTGCTATTGCTGTTTGGATTCCTTATAGAATAATATAATTTTTAGCTTGAATTAAATTGCAATCTTCGTTTTTTCTCTGTATTATCAAAAGTCATAAAAAATCAAGCAACCACTTTTTCAACAAAATCCTTTAGTCTACACTACCAACAACCAGTCTTGATGGCCAAGAGCAATGCCAAATACGTAACGATTCGCCGTCAGTCGCGGCGAGGAAAACTCGTTTGTGGCACTAGTGCTACAGCCAGCCAGATTTTCCATGCACTTAAGTGTTTTGCTCCATTTGTGCGTTGGCTGCTGCCGTGGAAAATCAAATGTTGAGATGGCAAGTGAAGATTGGGGCGCTGATGTGTGGACGCGAGTGTGTGCAAATTATGGTCTTTTTTTTAACGGAAGTAATGGGATTTGTGATCAAAAATCTGAATATTTGATTGTTAAAAAGAAATAACGATTAATCTGAAACACTTAAAGAATTTATGAATTTACAAAAATAATAAAAAAGTTGACCATATTTTCTTTTTTTATAAGATTCTTTCATCCAACCCCGCAAACATCTCCATCAAAAAAATGTTGGAGTTTGATGGATTAATGAGATTACTGGAAATTTATGCTTTCAGTAGAACAAGTTTGCTTTATTTTTGGAAAACTCCGTATCGAAGGTATTTTTTTTTTTTGGAATTTGTCGTTTTCTGGAGAGTTACGGGCTCACAATGAACGTATATTAAGGCTTCTAAATCAGAACTAAATTACAAAACAACGTTTTTTAACAGCATTTGAGGGGAGCGCTTCCGAAACGATATAGAAATTAACCAATCGACTTCAGTCAATATTTTAAGTAAAAAGTATACGCAATGGATAAACGGTAAGCAAGGAGTTACATTGATGAATCATGAAGCACTTGAATTCGTTTTTATGAAATTTTGGTTTTTATTTTGAACGAATTTTGTACACTTCCTACTTAATATCTTCAATTTCTCAATCAATTATATTTTAGGCAATTTTATCAAAATATTTTATTTATAATTTATATCCAATAAAATTCTATAGATTTTTAATATATGTTACTATGCTTTAGTATATCATACACTAACAGCGCTGTCATGGTCAGTTATATAAGTGTGAATGCAAGTAACGACATTAAGTGCTTTGAAAAAGTGAGAAAAAAACATCTGGGCATCCGCAATTTCAACAATGAACAGCAGCGGTACAACAACACGTTCAATGGCGATGATTCTTCAGTTTGCAGCAGATCAGCTGTTACTCATAGTGTGTTGTTAGTGACTGTGGTGGCTTACGTGTGTACTGTCTTTATGTAATGAATGGGCTATTTTTTACACGTTATTGTGCTATTAAGAAAATTATGTTAAATTTATGGCCTACAGAGTGCTTAAGAAAAACGCTGTTTTCCGTTTATTACTTAATTGCATTGTCGCTTATCGTGGAAAAAAATTGGAAAAACTTATCTACACACTACTGAGCTATATTTGAATATGTATACTTGTATTGAAAATAGAGATAATCACTTAATTAAAAGACATGTTAATGAAAAAATAATAATAGCAAACAAAAAGTTTGTTTTTTAACTTCAGTGCTAAAAGCAATAAAAATCTTTGATAGTAAAAATCTTTGTAAGAAAAACTAACCCATTACTTAATATATTGCTAAAAAGAGTTTTTTGAGTATTACTCGTTTTTGTTTCTCACAGTGTAGCTTTTAGGATTCTTTTTAATGACATTGTCAGCAATTTACACCAACCCACGCACCAAAAAAATATAATAATCCTGCAGCGATTGCTATCGCAATCTCAGCAGTGATACAAAAATGTTAAAAAAACCTGCTCACATTTGATGCTGCAACACTTCCGCACTGCAGCCAACACAAAAGTACGTGCAGCGCCACCAACTTCAACTACGCATATGTGCGGCTGCTGCAGGTCCCCACAATTTCATTTCCAATCAGCGGTGCGCCGATACTAAAAGAAGCAAAAATATAAAGGAAAATTACAAAAAAATAAAAGAAAATTTCAGCAGCAAGACGTGGCACCTTTTACCCCCTTGCAGTTGCAGCAACAAACCAAAACAACGACGAGACGCCTTTTACTTCCGATTTTGCCTTTTTATTGTTTTATTGGCATTGACACTGCCACTAACAGCAACAGCATCTGCAAAGGCAACAGCAACAGCAACTACAGCATTTAGTTTCTTCCTGTTCAACACTTTTTGAGGTAACCAGCAATGCGTTGCAACATTTGATATGCAGCTTTTTTTAATAAATTTCATGTTGTGCGTTTTTTAAACTTTCATAGTTTTGGAATTTGAATTTCTAATGTTGTTGCTGTATCGCTCAGCTTGGCTTTATCACTTCAAAATGTGTTGCCAACATTATGCATTTCGCTCAGTTGACATTGCAACGATACGCGCGTTGTAGTCTGCCTCTTAATTACACGCACATCACTTAGCTTTGCCATCCAAAAACTGGTGTTGCACAAAAAACAAATCACCATCACATGCTGGCAAACGTAAAAGAAATTTTACTTGTTATCAGCAAAAAACTTCCTTATATTCAATTTATGCGGAAAGATTGAGCGCTCATATTTGACCAGTAGCTGGTGCAGTTTTGCAATACACTGCGGTTAATAATTGTGATGAAAAAAGGTTGTGATTAAGATTTTTTCTAAATTAATATATAGGAGACTTAAATGGATGGTAATTTGAAACGAAAGACTTAAGTTACAAACTTGACACATTAGCACTTATGAGTGGTAGCGACTCCGTAAATAGCAAAAATAAGAACTGATTAAAAAACTTGAAAAACTTTACCAAAATATTAGTAAGAAAGTACACAAAATAATAGAAAACATTTTCAATATTTTATTAAAATAGTAATTTTATTCCAGTTTGGGTTTACAACGTACCGAAGATTACAATATTTGCAAATAGCTTCCTCAATGGAACATCTTAAGCTTTTTGACGGTGTGTGACCCACCAGAAATGATGTACACACAACCAAAACCTTAACAAGCACAGTGATTAATTTGTCCTTGTAAGCATTAAGTGGACTATGAAAATGTATTTGGCAGTCTCTACTTTTAGTTCGTGTTTGTCAAATTGTTACCAATTGTTTGGACACTTGCTCCAATTATTAATATAGCGATAAACTATTGGTAAATGAACAAATAAGCCCGAACCAATTTCGTGACTTCACCAATCTATGCAATGTGCAAAAAACGAATAAAAATATACTTTTGTTCCATTCGTTTCATTGTTTGCTCGATTTGTTTGTATCACAAATAAAAAAAGCCAAATTGTGATTAAACGCAACAACAAAATATAAATCCATAGCTCTAAAAATTGTAGTTGTTGGCTTGAGTTTTGTTATTGTTATATGTAATGTGGTCAAGCATTTAACATACTGACTGATCTCAGTAGATCACCGATTGCAGACACAACAGAGTGCGACACAGAGCCAATGATGACAGTAAACATTTGGCACGAAAATACAAAGAGGCAGTGGCATAAACATTGCTGCGGATAAGATCGCAGTTGTTAAAGTAAAATGAGCGAAAATACTTGAAAATATCAAACCGAATGTCCAATAAAAAACAATGAAATCGCAAATTTATTGTATGATAAAAATTTTATGAAAATTCATATTAAAATTCATTTGCTGGCTGCTGTCCAAGTGTCAAGTAGAAAGTAAAAGTGGTGCCACTGGTGGTGGCATAGCGAAATAAAAAGGCGCAGCTTTCAGACCGTCAGTTAAAACATTGTCATACGAAGTACAGTAAAGTTGCGATAAATTTAGCTTTTGATGAACCTCGATAGCCTGTGATACCAGGAAAAAAAAACTTCCTCAAAGCAAAGAAGATTGATTTCTTAGTCAAACTTAAATTTTCCTTTAAGTGACATTTAAATTTCTATTAACATGCGTGTATATCAGAGATAGCGCATTATTTCCAAGTTAATCAAAAAAATTATTTTTAAAAGACATTTTAAGATAACATACCTTAGTTAGATATGATTTCACAGAAGTCTGTAACTATAAGGATTCATCATTCAAAAGATTTTTCCACATGACAGCCTTTTATTTACCTGACTTGTATATGTTGAGCTTGGTGGTTAGCAAGATAATAAGTTTAGAACTATTTCAAAAACCGAAACTGATTCAAAAAGGTGATGCTTATTGTTGCAATCAGTGAACATATAAAGTGAATTTAGAACTCTGCATTATTTTTTCTGTTCTACTTTCGTTGGCTTTAATGTGCGATTACTGTAATTTCAACTGATTTATCTTAGCAGTTACTCTATTAGGATGCAACAAGGACTTGCTCACGTCTCTAGCGCAACTATGATGTTAGCGTACCAGTTTTTAAGTTGGATGCTGCAATCGCTGCAATTTTTGTGGTAGCTTCCTCATTGAGACCAGACATCAGAAACAGCATTCGCTCTGCTTTGTTGATTTTGTCGCCTTCAACATATTTTTGCCTTTGCTTTAGTTAACTCTTAACTTGTCGCACTTCATTAGCAGTAGGCAACGAACCAGCTAAGAAAACTTTGTGATCATTTTGCTAACTTTATTTTGCACCACTTAGTGCCATATATGGCAACACTTCCTCATATTACGCAATTTGGTCGATCCAGTTTTCATTTAATTTGGTTCGCTTTCTGCTGACCAAAAACAACCATAAGTAGTTTGCCTTAAAATGGGCTCTTTTTAAGGATTTAATGTTTCTTTATTTTTAAAAAATAAACAGGCTCACAAAAACTTGGTCGCAACGTATCGGAAATCAGCTCTTATTGCATTTTATTGTTACGTTTATATCATGCGAGTCCCTTATTTGTAGCGACATAGCAAAGAGTTGCGTTCGTGCTTTGTTTCATGATACAAAAAAGCATTAAGTGCGTACAAGTTATGCAGATAAAATTAACCATACAATAAATCAATCAGGAATGAAATGCAACATCAGGAAGTCAATGGAATTTGAATCACGATTTGAAAACGATAATGTCATTAACAGACAAATCTACTCGTAGTTGGTGGATTTTGCTACAGTAAAACCTAATGTTGGCAAAGATTTTTGAGTTCATGGAAAACTTCAACACAAATTAAGATGTCTTAAGTACTTAAATTTTGAGTTGAAGTGCTTATTTGAACTATGGAGTATATTAAATTTAGGAAATAAAAATTCTCATATTTCAACATTTTTATGCTTGTCGGCCATTACAAAATATTTGAAGTTAGTTCTGCGCCTTATCTGCTGCTTATTTGCATATGTCCGATACTTTGAGTATGCGCAATCATTTCTTTATTTCGAACCTTTGAAGTCTGTAGTTATTGAAGGCATGTTATAAAAATGGCTTTGTCGGAAAACTTCTGTTTGAGTTTTTAATAAATCATCGCCCGTTTTCAATTTTTGTTGCACCAATCGAAGAAAGGTCGATTGTATATTTTGAGCATTACTAGGTGTATTTCCGCATACGATTCTAGAACCATTGTGGCTCGTTTCATTCTTAAGTCGTCTCTAGTGGTGTCCCAAACACTTAAGTTTCTTCTTCAGGTGGTTCCCGTTGAAGTCCCAATTAATATTCGAAATTCACTTTCAGTGCTTAAAAAAAGTTGGTCTTGAAATTTCCCAGCGGCTATTAGCTAGCTTTTTGCAACAAATGTACAGGGCTGAGTTTCATAAAAACTTTAACTTTGCAGCTATGCTCTCATCTTTCTTCACAGTACACAACGCTTCGGATATTTCACAGCACTGCTGTATTACTTTGTGGTGTCGAATATACCCTTGCATTATAAACTCATAGAGTGTTTTCGAAAATGACATTTCTTGCTTTAAAGTACCCATTTTCAATATTTTTATCTATTATTTAACTTTGATTTGTGCAAACAAAATAAAAGACTTAAGCAACAAACTTCCTCCACAAATTTTTCTTTTTATGTTTTCCCTTTTAAATTATAATCAAAGTTACGTATCAACCACAATTATTTTTAGTCAACTGAAATAAGGAAGGAAACATTTTAGGAGTGATTCACAAACTCCCCCTACACATTGTCCACATGCGTGTAATTAAAATTTTAACTATCAATAATTAGTAGTAACTGATTGATTGTTATTGGCATTTGAATTAGCCATCAAAATATTTTATGTTTTTTCTTTTAATATGCGTTTTCTTTGAAATGTTAAACTTTTTCTTGTACGCACTTCATGAGCTCATCATGTGGCAAAACGTGATGACCTTGCTTACACGTTGCTTTGACAAAGAATTCCCCACTCGCATCGAATTAGCCACAAGAAAGGTCGAAAGCAATTAATTTGCATATGATCGCATTTTTAAGCAACTTTTGAATTTGTTAATTTTTGTTTTCTTTGTTTCTGTTTTACATTGCAGCGTAAAAGAAACGTATGAAATGATATTTTTATTTATACAGACATAAAATTTAATAAGAGAAAAAAACCAAGCTGTTTTATTACACAATATTCGACTTAAGATATCCAACTTTAGCAACTGAATGATATCATTGCACGAAAAGCAAATCTGCAATGAAAATGTAAACTTTTATTCGATGAACATGGTTTCGCGCAGTTTATTTGGCTGATCATGTAGTATGAGTTACAAGAATTCAAGAATTTCAAAGTTCTTCAGTTTATTTCGCTTATCATGGCGTATGAGCAACATAGAGATTATTAAGAACTTTGGAGGCTGCTGGCGTAAGCTAGTCGTCTTATCTACTTCCAAATAAAATTCTAATTTGATTAAGGACTGCACAAAATAATAAGAATATCATGACGTATGAGTTACATTTTAGCTCTTGAGAATATTAACAACTTTGGAGCTTAATGGCGCAAGTGCAATCAATGTACATGAGAAATTTCATCCCATTAAATTCTATATTATTCTTTGTTGACCCTAAATAAAAACCAGAACGTCAGCAGAAGTTCTCATGAAAAGAAATTATTTATCTTTAGAGAATCAAATTTTTATAAAGTTCACAAGAAAGAAGTAACTTTGAAATAGAGCTTTTCGCTTCGAAACTTGAACACAAGTTGTACTGCTACCGCTTGCACGAAGCAGCCGCATTGTTGTCAAGTATAGCTACAACTGAAACCGTTATGTGAGCGATTTCAAGGTTTTCTGCAAAAACAAACTGAAGCAAAGTGCTGCGCGCTGCATGCAAAAAGCTGTTTGCTCTTATTTTTCACTTGGCGCACATTTTTTCTCTTCCTCCTACTCCTCCTCCTCCTTCGTCTTCTTCTGTTTTCTTGTTTTCTTCTATTTTGGTTTTGACTTTCTGCCATAATCATTCATGGTTTTGTTTGCTCTCACACATTCACTGAATTATGGCGGTGCTGTGTGTGTGTAACTTCAGCCGACGCAGCTGCTGCTGCTTTTGCTGATCGTAGCACCCGAGTATTTAACTGGAGTGTCAAAGAATTGTTAAAACAGTTTTTTCCTCTTAGAGGATTGGATTGGATTGTTTCGCTGTAATCGCCGGAGCAATAAACGAATTGAACGCTTTGCAAGGATTTCTTTATTGAAATTCCTTTTATATTGGATTAAGGGATAGCAAACGTGTTAGCTTAGAAAGTTTCTATTTTTCTTTAATTTTATTTTGGACCCGGGAGCCATGAGGATCCAACGGAGTCTTGTGGTAAATGAAAATTTTAAAAAGTTTAACATTTATGTGTTATATGTGAAATGAAGTGTGCAAATAAATTTTTTTTTAAAAAAATAAGAGAACATTTAAAAGGACTATTTAAAGATTTTCACACAAAAATAAAAACTAAATTCCAAGAAAGACATTGACCGTGCATTTGCAATTAGAAATACAATAAAGTGCATTTAATTTTAAAACACCATTTCTACATTAGTTATATACCATAAGTTGAAAATCAAAAAAACAAAATCGGTAATGTGGTGCTGGTCATGCGCATGCAACTTCCGCGCTTTATAACCAATTTATGATATTTTGTGATTTCAATTTCTTTTGTTTTTATTTAATTTTGCTACGCTGATAATTGCGCTCAAAATGGTTCGTTTAAATGTTGCCAATATTAACAACAACAACACGTGTTGCAATTGTGTTTATTTCATATACCTCAATAATTCATGATGTTTTCGTATGCTTTAATTTTAGTGGCTGTTTATCTTCGCATAAAATGCGTGATCTGCTGCTCATTTCGTTTCTTTTTTCTTTTTGGTTTTGTGTTACGCTACGTTAATCAAGCAAATAATAAGAAACATAAATTTTATGATGTTTCAAAATAATGTGCACTTCAAGCATAATATAGTGCTATACTTAAGCGTCATTTAGTTTTCTTAAATTGCCTTAATTTTATTTATTTACCAACATTTAATTGCGCAGCACTGCATTGCGTTAAGGTTGTTAACATGAGCAACGGCAATTTCGATGCAATGTTAAAGTTGTTGCATAAAAGTGAAGAAGCAACATGAATAGCTTATTGGCACTGGCTTACAAATATTTAAACAGAAGACAAACCTTAAAGATTTTTTGATTTTCCTTATAGCCGGATTCTCATCTGAATATGATCAACATCTTATGGAACCAATTATACCTATCACTAGAGGCAGGAGTACATTAAAATAAATATGAAATATGAAAATATTAATAAAGCACAGAACTCTCTATAGCCTTTAGGACAAATTAAAATAAATGCGCGATATTTTAAAAATCATTATAGCTGCTGAACAGTTGTGTCATAATCAATTCATGCACTTGTCAACTCATTCGCCAAATAGACTTACTAATTTATTTATTATTATTATTGAGTATATTTTACTCAAATGAAATAAGAATCCAAAAATAGTACAAAAAGCAGCCATTGATACTATTCATTATATAATTCAAAACTCTTGAGTGATATTGAAACCATAACGCATCAAAAGAATCAGAATACTGGATTTTTAATAGTGATACATTGTCAGATTTCCTTCGCTTTTGCAGGCCCACCTTTGAAGATATTTCAAGATGTCGGTTTTGTTAAACATACAAAGACAAAAACGATCCAATTTTTTGTTTTCGTCTCAAAAATATTTCACAATTATTTTAATCGAAACCCAAGAAATAGAGAAACTACGATAGTCACATATCTCAGAAGAAATAATTACAATACTCGACCGCCAAAATGAGCCTGCTCGTAAAATTGCCGTTTTCTATGTAAAATAGTGTGCTGATTTCGAAAATCACATGAGAAAAATTGATCTTCGAAAATTTTACATCAAATTGAAGCTAATGATTCGATACAACGAATTAAATAACAAAAAATTTTGTTTTCTTCGAAAAATTCCCATACCAAGAACTTTATTTAAAATTACAATAAGAAAATAGCCAGCAGTTTTTCTTAATGTGTGAGATTATATCCAATTATTTAATACTCTGGAGAAAAGTTAGAGCATAATTTTTGAAAACTATGCAACATTATCTGAAAATATCTCAAAATTAGCAAATAAACAAATTTTTATTCTTTGCGCAATTTTTGGAATCAGCAAAACATTTTCCACAACTATTTTCAATATGTATCGAGTAGTGTTCCAAATGTGGCCATAGCAGCTTCTAAGCTAAAATATTGTTTCTATCAAAGTTCAAAGTGTTGTAATACAAATTCTCATTTGATTTAAATGAAATTTATTACTCTTGAAAAGCGACCGCCCAAAAACGACTTTTTAGTGTCTGACGTAACAATTACGTTATGTTATACGTTATGATATTTGAGGAAGTTACAACGTTTTGCAATATATCTGAAAGTCAAATTATGAAAGTGCATAGAATAGAATTGTCATTTTTCATTACTTGGTCGATTTACTCGGAAATTATACACCAAGGCAAATGCAAAGTTGTTGAGTAGAACATCCGTATGATAACATTTGGCTAAACAAAACCAAGAATGTGAAATTAAGATTTTTCGTCTAAGAATTGATATATATTTGCATCAACTTTTTAATGTACCCCTTTCATTTAGGTTTTTTGCTTTTAATTTGTTCTCCTCTTAGGTGTCAGTGATCCTCCCTCGTAAAATTTACCCACTTGTCTCAATTTTTTTGAATGCACACCGTTTTCATGCTAAAGCACATATTTGACAATTTCAAATATCATTAACCTACATACACTTGTTTTATTATGCGTTAAGCACTTTGTGCAATAAAACTCACACATATATAACTTTAAATAACTTAATATATTAAAACAAGTCTTCTTCATATACAAATCACGAATGATGTTTTTTATATTTTGGCAAGCACACATTGAATGCAGAAAAATCACGATTACATTTTCACTCTTGCATATCATGCAACTGTCATTAACACAGATTAGGTAACACATAAAAGCCACATCATTGCTACCATAACCATCAGCAACAACAGCAAGATGGCAAGCGTTTGAAATGGTCATAAGTCAACTACACCAAAAGTGTTCCTAATAGATATTAATTAAGATACCGGAAACTATTTTTGATATATATCATCTTAAGCTGTTAATCTGTAATAAAAAGCACCCTGTAAAAATAACCAACTGGCGTATTGACATACGATATATATTAACAAATCACAAAGGCAATGAAAACTTAATGAAAAATTTGAGTCGAATTTCATCTGCCGCATTCGCATTCACATTCATAACACTTTCACTCTCTATGCGCCTTATAACTAATAACGTGCAGTGATGATTAGCACCTTAATTGTTGCGGCATTTATTGGCACTTCTCATAATGTCAACGTTGCCATTTTCATGATGAATTAATCAAGAAAATCCATTGTGCAAAAGATTTAAAAAAAAATGCATTCTTGGAGTATATTTTTTCTCCCTGCTTGTGACATAATATCTTGAAAATACATAATAGCTTTGTTTCTTGGTATTAAAATCAAAAACCCAACAAGCAACAATAATAACGCGAAAGACTTGTATGCAACGCTGCACGGTTCTTTTTCAAGTTCGTTTCTTAAGTCTTTCGTTTTAAATTGATGCTCAACAACATACGCAAGTTCGCTCAGTTACAGACGGCAAATTTTTGTTTGCGCATTTTAAAGTTTATCATTAGCATATTGCTGCGCTATTAAATTGCAGCTTATAATAAAAAAATAAATAATTTGAACCATGGTTTATTGTTTGTCACGCCCCAATTATTCATTTTACGCACATATGAATCATTCCTTTGCATTAGCATCCACGTCATTATGCAAATAAGTTTTTGGGTTTTTTTCAATTACCCTGCATATGAAAGACAGATTTAGTAGATTTCTTGGTATACCTTCACTACAAGGCTTACTGGTATTTAAAAAATGATTTTTAAATTAAATATCTTGTAAATACATATGTAGATATATTTTAATAATAATAACTACAAGTTGGTGTCTTAAGTTGTACCAAAAGTAAAAACTTACAGTGGATCGAATCACCTTGCCAATGAGCTGAAGTAACCTGTGCTCATGCTCTTTTCCTGTAGCAAAAAAGTTATAGCTTAATGTCAGATATAACAAAAAAGCAAATAAAAAAACATCAAGTGCTCTTTCAAAAATATTTTATTACAATTTTTAACGCTTATTGCTTAGTCAGCATTGTATATAGTATGTATATGCTTTAAGGGGCTATATATAGCTCAGTTGCTTAGAGTTAAAAAATATCGGTTGACTTCTTCGAGTGTCTTTAAATACTCTTTGTGGACTTGTGTGGTTGAAAAAAGTTGTGATACCATCGAAGTTATTGAAGAGTTGTTTATGCAATGAATAGTTTTGTCAATTTTCGATCTTTTTTCCAAAATAGATCGAGGCATAAAAACTCTTCAGAATTGCAATATAACCCACTCGCTACTAGCTATCTATCGATGGCAGCGATATTTGTAAGATGTAAGCCTCAACAAAATCACGCACTGAGCACGTAAAACTTTAACTGGTATATGTAAATAGCATGCTGCTTAAGTGCAAAAAAAACGATTTCACCGGAACCCTATGGGTTAAAGTGTCCCACAGCGTAAGGAACTAAGTTGAGAATAAAATAAGATGTATGATCATCAAAGAAAAACATCTGCCAATTTGATCGCTCATTTACTGAAAATTCTTTTCTGGGCAATTTTTCCTTTTAACTCTAAGACTTTTGCCATACAAAAATGGAAAATTGGTTAAATGTTCTTTCGGACGAATTGATTGTTTTTGTTTCTGTGGTAATACTGTTGTTTTTTGTTTTATTTTTTTTTTTTTGAGCAATGCGTTTGCGTAAGAAAACTGAGTTAAGCATTACTTCACCCTCATTTGTTACGCTTTAATCTAATAAAAAGAAATGAAATATTTTAATCACATTTCAGTACTCATACTCCATAATGATGTTATTTTTTTCGAATTGCCCCTTTTTAATGTTGTTTACCAAAGAAAGAAGAAACACCAAATATAAATATTATGCAATATAAGCAACAATACGCTGTTGTTGTTACATTTCTTTTGTGTGTAGTTTTCGCAGTCAGTGACTTTTTAACACGAAAAATTTGGAACTCATAAATCATCGTTTAAGAAATTGACCTACTTAAAATAAAATACTCATAGATAAATTTGACACAAATAAAAAAAAAGGTAAAAAATTTACTTAAAAACTGTAACAGAGTTGAAGCGCCGCAAGCGAATGAAAGCATAAAAGTTATGCATCCGCAGCGTGACAGATGTCAGCTGTGCAGCTGATCGCCATTGCTTTGTTGGCGAATTTTCATTAACTTCTTAAAGGAACAAATAATAAAGGTCCAAGAGAACTTGGTCAATACAATACAATTGATTTATTTGTTCCTTAGCAACTTCGCTTAACAATTTTTTAAACGAGTTCGTTGCTTAAGTCTTTTGTTGTTTTAGTAAAGACATTTTTTATGTCATATACTTCAGTTGGCTTGGCTTATATTAAAATCTGTCGACATAGCAAGCATTGCTTTATTTCACCGTACAACTATTACACTTGAAACTCCTTTTATTTTATATAAAAGAACTGCTGTTATGTCATCATTTTAATTGGGTCATTTTGCAATAATCGTGAAAAGACTCCACTGCTTTTGTCGGTTCATAAAATATGATGGGAAATTTAGCACAAAATGTTGCAACCGTACACTTCCATTTCGCATCTAAGCTGCGCAACATTAATTAAATTAACAGAATGCAACATAATTAACATAAGAAATTAATAAAAACCTACTGATTGTGTCAGTTTCCCTTTTAAATTTTTAGTTGCTTGACGGACGCTTAATGAGGTCAGTAGCCGTTTTTTTAAATGCCCACACCACGAAAACAAAATCACCATATCGTGGCATATTGCATAATAAACTTAACCCAATATAATTTGCTACAAACATCCGTCTCGAGCCTTTTTTGCTTGCTATTTTGGTCATTTTCAACTTGAAACCGAATTGGTGGCTGTTCCCAAAAACAGCGCTCACATTGACCCCATTCAGTGCAAAGACCTTTACAATTTTACACCCACTACGGAAATTGTGGCAAGCGGCTGCTGTTGGCTTTCCGTTTGTCGGCAATTGAGTTGGCAACAGTTCGCAGCTGACTTTCGCTACATTAGGATTTGTTCCTCTATCAAATATTTACATAACTATCTGCAAATCATTTCATTTTTATTTTTGTTTTGATTTCAAAGCCAACTTCTCAATAGCAAACGATTTAGTGTTAGCTGCAGCTGCTCTTGCCGCTGCTTTTTTGGCACATTAGCGAACAGAGCTGTCTGCATTATTTGGCATCGAAAGTGAAAGTAAAAGCTCTTTAAAGTCCTTTATTTGGAGAATTACGAATCACAATGTTTTGCAAAATCATAAGTGTGTTGGAGGAAGTGAACATTTATTGTAATATCTTTGCAGCTGGAAGTGTTAATAATGAAGAATGTGTGTGCCTTTCCTCAGATAGGTGCTTCATTATAAGTACCCCAACCATTGATTGTAGCCACTATAATCAAACATTGTATCTATATATCGTTGCCCGAATCAATGGATCGACTTGCTTCCTTTTTCACTTATGTCCTGCCGTCAACAGTGTCATGCGTAAACTAGGACTTCAAGCAAAAAATTAGCTTTTTGATATAAATATAGTATATCTAATAAAAACAAGTTTTATTGAAATATTTCCACATTCTAATAATGTACCATTCATTTTCTAATTTCTCACAGCTTACTTTCCTGGGTGTTTTGCTTTGCATCGTTACCTTTGCATCCGGCAAGGCGTTACTCGATCAACAACCAGCCGCCTCGCAAGCCAGCAGCGCCAGCGTTGCTCAACAGCGTATCGGCTTCGATGAACACCATGAGGTCGAACATCTTGATATTCACGATCATCACCATGAACATCATGAGCACCACCACGATCCAGGCTTTTGGAAAAAGAAGGTAACTTGGAAAGAGGGTTGGAAGAAAATTTGGAAGCCAGCGAAAAAACAAATTTGGAATCCTTCGTGGAAGCAAATCTGGAAACCAGTTTGGGTGCCAGTGAAAGTGCCGGCCTGGAAAGACATTAAAGTACCTGCTTGGAAACAGATCTGGAAGCCAGTGTGGAAAGAAATACAGGTGCCCGCATGGAAAGAGATACAGGTGCCTGATTGGAAGAAAATCTGGAAGCCAGTGTGGGTACCAACAAAGAAGCCAGCATGGAAAGAGATACAAGTACCAGCATGGAAGCAGATTTGGGTGCCTGTCTGGAAAGAGATTCAAGTGCCGGCTTGGAAGGAAATACAAGTGCCTGCATGGAAGCAGTACTGGACACCTGAGTGGGTTAAGGTCGGCATACCTGGCGAGAAATATCTGGGCAAAGATCACGAGGGCTGGGAGTACACAAGTCATGATCTGTGGAAAAAGAAACTGACGTGGAAGTCAAACTGGAAGAAAATCTGGAAACCGGGCAAAAAACAAATCTGGGTGCCAAGCAAAAAACTCGAATGGAAGGAAGAATGGAAACAGATCTGGAAACCAGCGAAAAAACAAATATGGGTTGATGACAAAAAACTCGAGTGGAAGGAAGCCTGGAAACAGATCTGGAAACCAGCAAAGAAACTTACCTGGGTGCCCGACAAGAAACTCGAATGGAAAGAGGATTGGGTGCAAATTTGGAAACCAGCGAAGAAGCAAATCTGGGTAGAAGATAAGAAGCTCGAATGGAAGGAAGCCTGGAAACAAATTTGGGTACCTGGCTGGAAAGAGATTTGGGTGCCAGCATGGAAGAAAATCTGGAAGCCCGTAGTTATATCTGAATGGTTCCCTACACCCGACCATCATGATGATCATCATCATCACGTCGAACATGGATGGGACCGCAAAGATGCGAGCAGTAAAGATAAAGTAGTATGGAAGCGCGATGACGCCAATGCGAGTGGGATGAGTGGAACGACACAACTACGGCCAGTGGAGTCAACAGACTTCCAAGCGAAGGCAGCAGAACAGCAGCAGGCGTCACAAGCAACGCAATCGGGAGTGTCGGCGTTGAGATTTCCAGGCGCGTAGGGCGACAGCAATACAGAACACAACCTAGCCATTTTCATGTACAATAATTTAACGCAATTCTGCAATAAATACTACACTTAAGGCTGTAGGGAGTATTGGCGGGAACTAAAAAAAAAAAATCTATCAGATTTTCCATTTGAATGAAAAAATTGAGAGCAGGCAAAGTTTACCCTTAAATTAAGAAAGAAAAGTCGCCTGACAAAATTTCATTTTAGCTAAGACCTTTATATGTAAAAAATTACTCAAAATTTTGGAATAGTCTTTTAAGTAACTTTTTTACTTACGGGTTTGAATGATAAATCATCCAAAATATTGGAATAATTGGAATATCTTGTGCATAGACAAAATCGCCCAAAATATTATCGAAAAATGAAAATGGGGTTCACATAAAAATCAATAATCCCCTAGAAAGAATAAGAAATTTTGCCCAAAACTAATGCAAAAATTGCTATCTATATTCGTGTCGAGGACAATTTTTGATTAATTTTGGCTAAATTTTATTTTGCGATTTATTTTGTTAATTTTTTGTGAAACTTTTCACACTAATAAATTCTTCAAGGCTTCAAGAGAGTAGAAAAAAATTTAGTTATGAGGTTTTAAGTTACTTCTGCTGGATAGTACTAGTCAATTTCATGTCGCCTGGAAATATTTTTATTCGACGAATGGAATGTCGTAAGTAAATAAAATGAAGCGCTGTCGATGCACTCGTATGATGAATTCGAGATATGACCACGTAAAGGAGAACTGGAGCCTCAAATAAAAAAATAAAAAAAAACAGTTATAGCGAAGCTGTAGAGGATTTGACATATCAATATATTGTCCTACAACTCTGGTCTTATTCTATATTTCTATTTGAGGCTTCATTTTCTAGTAATGCAGCAAAAACAATTTTCGGTTTCTTTAAGAGGTCGTGTCTCGGTTTTATACCGCTAAACCCCAGCAGTGATCAGTTTTATTTGTTTCCGACATTTAATTAGTCGAATAAAAACAATTTCAAAGGGCATGAAATATCGCTGCCTTTCGTACTTAAGTCCGCGTCAAACAATACCGTGTCCTGATGCTTTCCCCAAAGAGTCTCCTAATTGAGTAATAATTCCTATGGCCTTATTAAAAATATTGTACGTAGCGTGCGTGTGTGTGTGCTGTGACCACGCCCACCTTTCTTGACCTCATCCTTGTAAATAAACCAGTCGCTATCTCATAAGTTTCGGTTGCAAATGGCAGCCACATTAGTTAACTAAGGCATCCATTAAATTTGTTAAGACTTGAGCACAAGCTTCCGCGGGAGGCTCCCATGAATTCATGTTATACACAAAATTGTTATTTAAATATTTAAGCATCTACTTTTAAATAATTTTATTGTATATTTTTTATGAAAAATACTAAACAAAATAAATAACTAAGACTATAAATAATAAAAAATAAAAATTAAATCAAAAAATTTAAAGTTTTCTTAAACTCAAAGCAGCTGAACTAAAGTTAGTCATGGCAAATCTGTTGGCAGCAAATTAATTGCAAATTTTATTTATTTCAACGCCGCCAGTTCGCTTCTTTAATGTGCGTTTTTTTATCACTACGCTCCCAACCTGGGGGCACTTTTGGCAGTGGTATCCATTCGTTTTGTATTACTGGTCCCCAGACTTTTTTCCAGACAGGAACATAAATAGCTTTAGGTCGCCAATATTTAACCCAACGTGCTTTCCAAGTTGTGTGTTTTTTCCAAAATCCTGTAGAATTGGGATCGGCTATGTCACTGTGCTTAACACTAGAATAATATAAGACAAATTTTTATGGTAAGCTATTCATATCATTCATATTTTTTTTTGAACTAGAAGTCCCTCTGACAAAAATCTGTTTAAATTCATGTGAATGAAATGTGAACGTTGTGAGCGTTATAATTCCCGCGCTTGAGCGCTTGAAGATTAAATTAATTAACTGTGTATACTTTCAGGATTAACCGAAAACTCCAATTATATACAAACACATGCACATTGGAACAATTGATTACAATTTATATCTAAGCTTTTATCAGTTATAGTCCGGGAGGTAGCGTTGCACTTTTCGAGGCAATTTCCTCCCACTTATTTTTTTGCAAATGATAGTTTTAATATAGCTGTTACTCGAAATAAGCGTCAGTCGTCAAAGTCGTGGTGAGGCTGCTTGTGAGAGGCCGATTAAAAGAATGTACAAAAAAAGTTTTGTGCAGTAACTCAAATGGGTCAAGTTTTATCATACGGAAAACTTTTGGCCATGAAATCGACGTGATTTCATCTCCTCTACAACATTAATCAAAACATATTTTTCTTTTTGTGGCTTACTTTTCGAGTTATTCAGGCCCACAACTATTCTGGCGACTGACACTTATTTCGATTATCAGCTACATATACTAAAAATTAAGTGGGAGGAAATGACTTGGAAAACTACAACACTACTTCCCAGACTATCGACAACTAGTAAGGAAGGGTAAGTGGGTGGCCTTTGGCCGTGGCTCAGTCTATAATATGTGCAACACCGACTACGCTATCCACATTGCTTTTGCATCAAAATTAAATTGCATACTTTCAGCCGCAGAATTCAACTAGTTTGGTCTAGGATAAACTAGAATATCCTAAAAACAAGTTTGGCCGTTATTTTTTTTTATCCACCTACCACCACAAAAACAAATAAACAAACTAAAGCTAGAGCTTCACGCTCTATTGCGGATTTAATTTTAATCTAGCCCGACCATCAGCATATTTTATTTTTACTCACATTGTTGTTTTCGAACCATGCGTAAAAGCAGCGGGTAGGATTTGTAATCCAAGTGCAGCGACCATCAGAACAGCCATTACCTACAGACATGAGTTACAATTAGTGGCATTTAAACACGCTATTTTAAAGTCTGATCGAAATAGGATTTCATTATTTTTTTTCGTCACAATGACTTTATGACGTTGCGTTATTGAATACTCACTTTAAGTTTCATTTTGGGGTCGGTTTATGAAGACCAATTCTTTCTTCCTTTGTTTAATATTTTGGAAGCCGAGTTATTACGCCCAGTTGCGCAACTTTACAGCTTAATCACAACCAAACAAATAAAATGCACAAAATTTCTTCATTGCATTAAATACCGAAAAACCAACCTATGTACCTGCTATATTTAATGAAGTTACTTTTTGTTTTGTTTCAATTTCTTCAATTTAAATTATAACAGTAAAATCAATATAAATGCAAATTTTCTAAGCTGTGCGGTATTTTGAACGCAATGCGAATACGGCACAGCGTCATTTGGTATGCAGCACATGTTGCATGCAGACAACAGTTTTGGCGATGATTTTGGATTTAAGTTGTGCATAGTCGAGTTATTTCACGCCTTACAAGTCGCAAGCTCGATTAAATTTAAAATTTGTTTGGTGTTTTTGCTAAATGATATTGATCGTAAAGTGCAAAATACAAAAAAAAATGTCATTTATCACTTGTAGATTTCATTGTTTTTGCTATGCGTAAGAGATTCAACGTGAGGTTCGCTTAGCTTTAAGTTACATAACATTCATGTAAAAAGTGTTAATTTAAGAGTGATAAGACTTTAAATTGAAATATAACGCATATAAAACAAATTAGAGTTCGAGTTTTTATTTTATATAAAATAACCCGCGTACATCCACCACGGTTAGTGTCGCTAGCAATTTCTGCTGAAATCATAAATTCTTTATTATTAACACAGCATGAGGAAGTTCAACAGGGTTTGGCCACATTATTTTTTCCCTTGGATTTTCTTTGTTTTCTTCCGTGGATCAGCTGTTTTGAACTTATCTTTGAAATCGAAATGAATTCGAAAGTGACCAACCACTTGGTTGGTTACCAAAATAAAGTTATTCGATTACAAATTCATTCATGGCTCTTGAAGAAACAATCGCTCATCGAACAATTTTACTATTTAAGAATTTATTTTAGATATCAAAAACGAAGTGATTTAAGCACTTGATATAGCTGAAACTGAATTTTTCCCAATGTATCGATAAAGTTGCATTCTTGTCCAAGTCGTAACTTTTCTATTGTACTTAAAAGTATGCCAACTTTACATCTTCGTGCAAAGATAAACACTTTAGCTAGTAAGTTAACAATTAACTTTGCTCGCATTTAAACTAAAGAAGTGGTATCTTATTTCACATTGACATTATAACACCTACATTAACCATCTGAATTGCGCTGCCTGTCTTTTTGCTTTATTCCCCAAGTTTCTGTATCAACCAGCTCATTGTATTTGTGCTTCTGTTTAATAAAATAAAATTTTTTACATTAAAAGCAAGCAAGCTTATAAAAAAAGGTATTTTAAATTTTATTTTATTTATTATTTCATGAAGGTTCAAGAAAAGTGAATGAAAAAATTGTAGTAAGGCTTAACATATTAAATTTATTGATAACTTTTTTACTTCAGTGAAATAAATAAAGAAATGCTTTTGGAATTTCCTCGCATTTCGTTTCAGTGTAAAATATCTAACTTGAGCAAAAGTTTCTGTTTTTTTCACATTGTCCATTCTCACGCTGAGCGGCTGGACGGACTGCTAATTTTATTGTCTGTTACTTCACAGCATCCTTCAGAGTTAAATAAATATATCGCATTTGCTTCTTCCTTATTTCAGGAATTGTGATGGGATTGTATAAGGCGCGTATGCAAACTTATCGTTTCACTTCTTCTTGGAGGGTAGGAAGGGCGTCAGATCTCTACTTTTCGTTTCTTCTTACAACATTTGAAGTTTGAAATGGATAAATTTTATTCAGTGGTTATTTGAATCTCGTATCGTATCTGAGCTTTGACGAGTGCATTGTAATTTAAGTGCAAATTTGAATTGATATAAGAATTATGAAACGGTCCTTTCAACTAGCTATTAAAACAAAAATGTATAATTTTCTAATTTATTCTTATATTAATTATATTATTAAATTTGTATATGGTGTTTGCAGTGCTTTCGCACATTTCACAAATTCTGCCGTTTATCTATTGTCAAGTTATGTATGTTGCGTTAGAATTTATGTATGTACTTTGATAAATATTTCACACAAATCATGCAAATATAAACCATTGTTGCTGCTCCCTTTAGGTACGATTAAAACGAAATCACATTATTTCTTGTTTTGCAATGAAGATTTCAGTAAATGTGTATTATTTGTAAGACAAATAATTCATTGTATGTAAGCACGTGTAGATTTTAACAGTTGTCTTATTAAAATACATATCTTTAACAAAATTCTATTTATTTGTATATATGAGTATGCTAATAATTTCAATTTAACATCGTACTTAGCTGTTAATTAAATATAATCATTACATATGTTGTAGCTTTTTCCTCTTACATGTTTCAAAATTATTCGAGACGATATTTATGAATGAAGCAACGAGCTATAATTTTAATTGGCTACGTATAAATGTATACATATTAGTAGTTACTTAGGCTGATTATAAAGCAAAAAGTGCGAAAGCAAATTTGCTTCAATATTCGTTTAAAGTACAAAATTAAAATATGAAAATCTCGTTGAATTTGTAATTCATTAGGTTAAATTTCTAAAAGGCTACTGTGGCTAAATTATAGAAATAAAATTCGTTTTTTACACCAAGTATGTAGCAGCTTCTCTAAATGCACTAAATCTAAATGTTCTGTTCCTAGGTATTAAAAAAATTTAGTACAAATTCTACACTTATGTAAAATAAGTTCATAGCTTGGGTTGCATGTTACTTTTTAAAATTCTATCAGCTATTAATTTTAGTTTAAACTAAACTTAAGTTACAAAAAAGCCAAATTGAAAAAACTTAAATTCTGAACAAAATATTAAATAGTTCTTATATAGTAATTAAAATTATCCAAATTATGGTTTAATTATTTTTAAATCAGCATTTTGCTCCAGATTATATTTAAAAAGCTTTGAGCAACAAATTAAGTAATTATTGATTCATTTAATTTCAATTTAAAAGAGTTCACAAATTCAAAATTGTGCATGGTGCAAAAATATCTTCTTTTAAAAAAGGATTTAAGTGATGGCAGGAATGGCGTTAAAAAAAATTGATGATCGTAAATGTAGGTAAAGTGAAGAGAGTGATGGAATCTAAAAATACAAAAATAATTTAAATGAAAAACTTTTATGTAAATTTCTATAGCACTGGCTTATATTTATTGTAACAAATGAGAGTTTGTTGCTCAAATATTTTTGAAATCTAGTCCGAATTATGTTAGTTCATAAATTCACAAATTTTATTTGATATTCTCGCAAAGAATTTTCTTGAGTCTTGAATATTTTGTTGCATAATTAGCAAGAGTTTAAAAGTTTTGAGTTCGAAATTCTTTGAGTAATTATGTGGCCAAAAAAAGAAAACCAGCTTAAGTCAAAGGCTTCTACTTAGGACAAATCTGTTTTTCCTTATTGCCAGCTAGAGTCCTAAGCTGCCAAGGACTTAAGCTGATTTTCCTTATTGTCACAAGATTTTCTTTGTCAGTCTTTGTAGATTTAATTCGTTTTTTATGTTACTTAAGAAACTTAAAATAAAAAAGTTAAAAATTTTGACATGAGTTAAGCTATGCATCCAAGATAAAGCAATAAACTGAACAACTATGAGTGCTACAGCGTTGTCAAACTTCCTGTTTCACATTTCAGTCAGGATTTTTTAAGGTTAAACTTCGTACAACATAAAATCTGGTATATTTCGACGCAATGAAATTTTGTGTGAAGTTTAAAAAGAAATTATAACTATAAATTTGCAAAATATTGTCCAATTTAATTGACATATAATAAATTTAGATTAATAAAGAAAATAATTTATAATTGGTGGATATGAAGAACCTATGTTACTTCATATTAGAACAAAAAATGTAAGTGGTATGACAACGCCGTTTGTATAAGTTACAATTTTAACATACATAGCTTAGTATTAAGTGCTTATACTGAAATGCCTTAAAATAACTTCATTAAATTTAAATCTCCCTCAATGGACAGGGCACCTAAAAGTAATTATAATTTTCGTACAAAAAATTTTCAAAAAAATCATTCAAAAGTACCAACGGTTCTATTTTCATATTATCAACATTGAGTTTAAAACACAGCAGCATCTGTTACTGCGCACATCAATCACTCAAAGGACATTAAATTTATTGGTGGCAACGGCTTTGGTACATTCCGCTGCATAGCAAGCTTGCAAATCATATTTGTCCAAAGATGTGTCGCCTGTTGGCTATCAGTGCGAAATTTATAAATTGTGCCCATTGTTTGGTGGTAAAGTTCAAATGTGTTCTTATGCTTTGGATTATCAATGACATGCGCGTACCAACCTTCTAGTGGACACACTTTACATGGTTCGCGTTTAAAGTCACTGCGATCGGTACCCTTAAAAGATTTCGGTGGAAAGTAGACTAACGAATTGGCCCAAACTTGCAACCAATAACGTTGCCATGATGCTACCGCTGGCTTGCGTCCCTCTTTCTGCACTGTTTTACGTCGTACACAACCTTGAATACTGCCCTGATGTGTGTCGCAAGACGATGCAGCACACATGAGATCTAAGTCACTGCTGCCATGCCCTTCGATATGACATATAACACCCTCTGAACTTCCTGTCGATGTTGTATCACCTGCACCAGTTATTGACTGACAATTTTCCAGCACAGAGTCGTCCAACAAATGACGTGGCAATTGCTGACTGAGAATGCTGTGATCATGGCGATTATCATCTGAATATCCGCCAATGGCTGAATGAGGCAAATAAATGCCGACATCATTATGAATGTTTGTGATTTTACCAAAAATGCTGCAAATGAGAAAACAACATTTTTTAGAAATAAGTTGTCTGTAGGGAGAAATTTGTCATAATTTGTGAAATATTTTTTTTATTTTATATATTGATAATAATGTGTGTTATATTTGCTATGTAAGTATCATCTGTATTATCCTAAAGGAAGGTTTTTTAAAAATATAAGTTTTTTTAACTTATTGTAAGTATTTACAAAGTAATTTTAAGCAGAGTTGAGTGTATAATCTCAAATGTAGCTTTTATCCAAAATAACACAAGTAATATCGTTGTTGTTTTCATAAATAAAAATGAAGAAAATTTACAAGTAATAATATTTGTTGTTGTATATTGGCTCCAGTTCATAAAATTACACCCAACTTTAACACTGTTCTTCTGTATTGCGATTTTTATGGTTTTCTGTGGTTAATCATTGCAAAATGTTAACAGCAAAATAATAACGAGGAACACAGCTTAACGTCCTGAATGAAATTCAATTGTGACTTTGTTTAGAGTGCACAAATATTCACTTATACAGACATTTTATTTTTTTTTATTTCCAACTACATATTTATTTTAAAAGTCCCTATCAAAAAACATACTTTTTCATGTTAGAGACAAATCGCATTTACTAACATATCTGAATTTACAGTTCAAAACCTAGAAGCCTTGAAAAAATAGTTAGCCTCAGCTGAAAATAAAGGCTGAACTTTTTATTCGACTTTTGTTGTTGATATTTATAAAACAAGAATGAAAATTTTTAGTACTTTTCTACATATAAAATATTTTGAGATACAAGTAGTTGCTTAAAATACATTCGTTTATATTTAATCGTTCAGAGATTTGTGTGCCTAATATTTTATGTTTTCTATAAATAATATTCAATTGCCGTTTATTGCTGGCAATTAAAGTGCTAAAGTCAAGGATGAATGAATTGAGGGCAATTTGCAATCACGCAAGGAAAATGATATTAATAACACAAAATGGAAAGGAGCTTTTAGAAGACTACTGAGTTAATGCTATTTATATATTATCGATTTAATGCACAACGGAACAAATTTAAAAAATGTGAAAAAAATAGTTTTCAATTGAAGCAAATATACATAACATATGTACATTAGGGTGTGTTTCTTTTTCAAAATTTTGTAGATGGATTTTATGTTTTTGCCCATATTTTAGCTTGAGGCTTAAAAGTAACTGTCTCAAAGTTTTGAGTTTCTTAGCTCAAACATTTTTGAAGTTGAAACCAAAATACAAAAAAAAAATACAAAAAAAAAATACAAAAAAAATACAAAAAAAATACAAAAAAAAAAATACCTAAAATGCATACCTAGGAATACCTAAAAGTTTTATAGTAAGTCAGTTTTTTCGTAAAATTTCAACGAAATCGGACAGTAACTCTATCCACGCCGTTTACAGGTTTGAGCTACGAAGCTCAAATTTTGGGACAACTACTTTTAAGCCTCAAGCTAAAATATAGGCAAAAACATAAAATCTATCTGCAAAGTTATGAAAAAACGCACCCTAATGTACATATCATGGTGGAAACAAGCGAAATTAATAATCAACATGACAATAAAAGGAGCATATATTTTAAGTGTATCTGTGTGTGTGAAAATGTGACCAGTCCTTTAATAGTAATTCAATTTGCTGTGTAACTATTTTCTCTTAAACTCACCGACATCTGCAACGTTTATTAGAGATGGTGCCAATACCAGGCGCTATCATCATAATTGAACACTGACATTTTTGATAAAAGTTTCTAGGTAAGCTAGTGCTACGAAATCTATGCAACGTTTGTCATCGACCCATGTAAGGGACATTAATAATAGTCAATTGCAAAATGAGTGATTGGTTGCACCAAATTATATATAAATAATTAAAAGAAAATAAATTTGTTAAAAATAACACAGTTATGAAGAAATAAAAAAGGTGCGTTTATAATTTTTACATGTTGTCAAGACAAACACAATGACGACGGCGACGTTTAGTTCCAATTGCATGGCGTGTTAATGAAGTATGAACAAGGAAGCATGGTGATTGGTGGTAAGTGGTAGTGGTGGCGTAGGCATTTATTTTTAGTTAAAAAGTAGATACAATTTAATAATTGAATTTTGTTAGTACATATTAGAAAAATGGTGAAATAATTTAAAAGAGCTCATATTATTAACAACTTACTTTGAGCCCAAGCTGCGACATTTGCGATGTCCTGGAATGAATTTAGTGCCATTTGAAATGCGCATGGAACTGATGGTTTTGGCGGGTGATAAATTAAGGCAAGCCAATGCCGGTGTTACAGCATCTGGATTGAATGACTCTTTGGAACTACAAGAAGATGAGCTAGGCCCGGATGGAGAGGCTGGTTCAAGTTTCAAAGATTTCCTAAACACGTTATATTGATTTATTGGTGGTTAATATAATGTTTAAAAACTCTCACTTATATTGATCTTCTTCGAAAATATTCTGCAACTCCTCAATGTACCTTATTGATGTCAGATATTTCTGTGTTGATTCAATGGCATGTATAAAACTGTTGTAGTCAGATTGCTGATAGTTCGAGATGACACGTAGTATATTATTCATTTTATTACGTCGTTGTTCTGGTTCTAGGCCACCCTTATGCGGATGGGCCAAGTCAATATAAATTAAGTCTGTGAGAAAAAGTCCCAAATATGGTATGCAAGGCAGGCGCAAGCTTTCCAGATATTCTCTTAGATTCTCCCAGTTATTTTGATCACTGAAAATGTCGCTAAGTCGCTCAAATGATTGTTTATCTTTTTTCGACAGACATGCCCAAGTTTTCTTCAAACGATATATACTGGCGCTCTGCATGGCGGATATAATGGCGAATAGTGAGTGTAAATTATTTAGTTCGTGTAACTTTTTGGCAACCTGTGGTAATAAAAATGTGTAAGTAATTTGACAGAATCGTTAGATTTAAAGATGCTTTCGTTTAACCGGCATCAAATTGTTTACATATTGACTATCACAGAAAGGACGGATACTATTGATTGAAATAAAAATCAGATATAGCAAATGAGATTTGACAAACAGATGGCGCAGTCTGAGTGAACTATAATAGCCTAACGTAAAATTGCCTTATGAGGCTATGCTAGTCTACAAATAGAATCACCTTTCAAACAAAGCATATGTATGTGTAAAGCATATCGTTCAACCTCAATGGCCATGGGTTTCGGTGCTTTTGGTTTCTTCTGGCCCTTTGCTCCTGGAGCAAAAATATACGTGCACGCAAAAATACCAGTTTTTGAAATATATGGGGCTACAATTTAATGAATGCTTTATAAATTATCAGTAAACTTTGGATCATTCATATCTACAAAACTCTTCATTACTCAGACGGTTTTAATTTTTTGGCATCCGGGTTCAATAGCGCCCAAAACTGTTTTTATTTTATTTTGTCGATATATTTAGTTACATGGTGATGATACAAACATCTTGTATACTCGTATACACTATTTATGTAAGTCTGATGCGTAACGTAACGAGGATAAAATTTCGTAATGCCAAAAAAATTTACTTCGATCGCATTTTATATTTTTTTTGAGTATTGTCATATCTTACTTTTATAAAATGTGTCAAAACTTCGGCACGCTGCTTTGGCTGCTCTCCACTCAAAATTTCCTGTACTGTCCAGAAACTAGTATGATTAAAGCGTTTCGTGAACGCAACTATATTTGGCGTCACAACATGTTTATCCTTTTTTGTCCAAGCACAGCTCGTCAACTCATCTGGTTGTATAGCAGCGAAGACAGGAAAGTCTAACAATGTGATTTGATTAGCTAGCTCATCAGCAGAGACACGCAAGGCGCTCAAAACAACTGGATCTATATGCTTAATTGAAGTTCGAGGTGGTAAGCTTTGAGTTTTGCTAGGTGGTGGTGCGTTTCTATAAAGTAAAAAAAAGTTATAAATGCTACCTAATACAAAATTTCAGTTTATTTTTATTTCAACTCACCCTATGCAATAGTAACAGCCAGGCGAACTTGGTGATGAGGACAACGCCGTTAGACAACCAATTGAATTCTTTCGTCGTGAATTCTTCGCATTCATTGTTTTATTTGCTGATAACGTCAGCCTGTCGCCGCCATCTAATGCATGGCAACTATGATTGGACTTGATGCTATCCTTGCGTTGGCGTGTATACGAGATTGTTGCGGCACCATTAGCAGTACCATTGCCGCTATTGTTGCTGCCATTACTGTTGCTACTACTGTTAGAGAAACGCTTTGCATTGCGTGGGCAATTGCGATTGTTGTTGCTGTGATTGTAATTTGTTATTGCTGCTGCAGCTGCTGCTGAAATCTGCTGATTGTTCACCTCATAGATTGGCTGTTGGGATCGTTGTAGCTGCTGATGTTGATGATGGGATGAGGATGAGCGACTCAAAAGAGGACCACTGTAGTTGGAGATATCGCTTGGTGGAGATTCTTCGTGTATATTTTTATAAATGTTATCATCGCCTTGAAGCTGCATAGAAGTGGAAGCGAACATATCAAACATGTAGGATTCGTTTTTAGAGTAAAATTAAGTTTGTTTAACATACCTCAACATATCTAAGACTATCCGAGGATAAATCACGAGATATTTCTGAGTAGCGCATCATAGCAAATGGCTCATCTTACGAACACTTCGTTCTTTGAGTATTGAAATGCAACTGCGGTCATTCGTTTATTTACTTCATGCAAACAACGTAGTTTCCTAAAAAGTTAAGAAAATAAAATTTAAAAAAAGTTCTGCCAAGTAAAAAGTGATAAAAAAGTCAGCTGAACTTTTATGCGCCATAAGCTGGTAAGGCGCGATAAGTCAAGAAATGAATAAGCTATGTTAAACATACACAGTAAGAAAATAATATTCTCATTTTATGGGCCAAAAAAGGTAGAAAGTTTTTATATGAAGTATGCAGGTTCTTTTTACTTTCACATCCACAATGTTTACTGATTTTCAGGATTAGATTTAGCAATAACTAAAGCGTAATTTCTTTTTATCAATAAATGCAATTTCCCTTTCCCTTGAGGAGGGAAAATACAAATTTTGCAGCACTATTACTTTTACTTAGAATCCAATGTTGGCCTTGCATGTCAAAATTACTGCCATTAACCCTAATCTTGAGCACAGCAGAATTATGATAATGACATCAATAATATCGTGTGTCTTTAAGAATAGTTTTAGGTCTTTAATGTATGGCCAAGAAACTAATTCTGTTTGTTAAGTGTGTGAGGCACTATGGGTCAGTGTGAGCATTGCACAATGTACAACGTATTTTAAATACTGACTATATGAATCAGTTTAGATCTCTTTTTATTTACAAGTTGTTTCCTTTAGACGTACAGATAGGTCATAATTTCTGTGAGTTGCTATGCAGCACAAGCTTTAAATCTTATTGACTGAAAAAAATCTGTGTTATTTAAAACTCCTAAGCATAAGTAAAATTTGTTTTAGCGCCTTTTTTATACATAGCTCCACAGAAGTGTATGACATCGAACAGATAAAGTTTTAATATTTTACAATTAGATTAATGTTCACTCCATCAAACAAATACCGACACTTAAAAAGTTGTCACTTACTTTGCTCATATTCATATCATGCTATCGCCAACTGTTAAGCTTTTACATAAGTATTACTTTCAGTGTAAGGCTGCCTTGCTTGCAAAGTTTTTGCTTGTGAGTCGTAGCTAATAAAAAAAATTTATGCTTTGTACTGATAAGGCAAATTATGTAAATATAGAAAGCTGGTCATAATATTTAAAATATTTCAAATATTTACGATTTCGTTATCGCGATTTTGCTAAATTTCTTGAGTACATGAAAGTTAAAAAATAATTATATTGTACACAAAAAAAAACATTTCCTTCGATATCAATCAAGCAATGGGGCAGTGAAATATGCTTACTTTAAATGGTCATAAGGTCAAAAATTATTAGCGAACAAACATAAGGGGAATTTCCGGCGAAGTGGACAATGAAAATTAGTGAGGTCGTGATATTTGTTTATATTCCGGTTAGTTATACTTCTAGTAGAAATATGTAAATCAATGTTTAGTATTTTATTAAAGATTTGTTAAGTTCGAAAAACTGCTTTCGAAAACTCCATTCCTCATATTAAGTCAAATTTTAGAAGTCCATAACTTGAACCACAACTAATTTCATTGTCCGCTTCATAAGAAATGCCCCATAAGCAGAATTTTGAATATACAAATGAAATTTTAAATCAAATTTTGAATTAATTATTAGCGAATCAACATAACTTCACTGCAATAATTGCCAATATATTTAAGGTAACATTCCAAAAAGCAGCAATTATTTTCACCAGCAAGTAGTTACCAATTGATGTAATTAGAAAAGCGATTGAGATGATGCATAAAAAATAATTCAAAATTCACAAGTTTAATAAAGAAAATTTCCATTGAAGACGCAAAACAAGTCTCACGTAACTGGCACTAGCGGCGCATATGGAAAATGGTAAAAAAAATTGGAAAACACAAAAAACAGGAAAAGTCATGAAGCATAACAACACTACGCTGTCATGGTCTGCCGACAAAGGCATGACTTGTCTTTGTTGGTTGGCGCGGGCTATGGCGGTGGTGGCGATGGCGTTGGTGGATGCAATCAAGTGATTCAGCTGGAAAATTGGTGAATCATCCAAGTGTCCAGCTATGATTGTCAAAAAACCAAGCAAAAAAAACAACACCAAAAGCAAAACACCACCTTGTAAAGCGTCGGTTACTGTCAGCGATAAAATGTGCGCATGCGCACGCAGCACGCCGTATGTTGCACTTCATGCTGCGTGTTTTGCATGGGCAGGGTGAACAGACGTTTTCATTTTGAATATATAGCATAGATAAATTTTATATAGTTGAATGTATGCAGCCGAGCAAGCCACATTTCAGTATACCACAGGCTTTGTTTGGTTTGATCTACTTTCGTTACTTAAGTCCAGGAAGTGAATTGTTAGTACTGGTTTGTATATGCCAACTATTTTGGTGTGCTTTCAACTGAAGAGTTACTAGGGTGGAGCATGCAGATAGAAAAATAAATATCGAAAAAAAATATGATTCGATTGGGTAAGAATATCTATCTGAATTTTTTCTTTCATTCAACTCCATAAGTTTGTGCAAGTTCGACATAAATTTTTAGAAATATTCTCAACAGGCTCTATGTAGCTCTTTTTTGTCGTTTCTATAAAAGGCTTTTCATAAAACTTTAAACACAATATTTAATGCTTACGTGTAAGTAATCAGCCATTACCATCTGAGCAATAACTGATATTGAATGGCTATTTACAAACATTTGCTAATTTTCAACAATGCCAACAATACCAAATTGCTCAGCTGAAAACCGATTGATTTTCAAAATCATTCGTTTAGATTTTGCTTTTGAAACAGAACAAATTTTAAGGTCGATATTCTTGCAAAAAAAAGTAATGAATTTATAGCATAATCGTGGACTGCAAATTTTATTTGTGTTTTCATTTGATTTTGGCCGCCAATTACGCTGTAAAAACTTTTTCACATTTTGCATTCTATAACTGAAGGCAGGCAACCCACGGACAATGTGCTTGTGGCAACCTCCATCATCGCTGCGACCTTAGTCACGGGGTTGTAAGTAGAAAAATCTGAACGCTTTTATTTTCCTTTTGTGAGTGTTGCTGTCGATTTTCTCCAATTTTCAAAGTTTTATTCCAAGCAAAAACTTGGCAGCTGCAGCTAAACAGATGATGGCTGACACTTAATGACGTTTACGTTTCGTTGTACGTGTCGGTGCAAAGGCGATATTGTGAAGTCATTGTTAAACCACCTTCGCGAAAAATCTGTTGGGATGTTTTTATGTTATGAATGAATATAACAATGGATGAAAATGCTCAAAATAATTCAAAATTGAAACGTACATAGCTACAAGAAGTTTTGTTTTCACGAGTGAAAGTAGGAAAAATCACCCGAAAAAGGACCGTGGGCAAAATTAACTAAAATTAAAGGGAATTACGCTATCCTTTCTATCCATGCAGATGATATCATTTGAGGTTTTTCATATTGGCATGACTATACTGAAGAAGTATCTGTTATTAGTTTTTTTGTGTATCGTATCAGCATAAGAAATATCTCTAAAAAAGAAGTTTTGATGAATTTCATTGAATTCATATTTTTTCTCTGAAAATTGACCAACATCGTCGACTTCATTAAAATTAAAAACTTATGTAGTTAAATACTTAAAAAAATTACTAAAATTTTTTCCAAAAGCGCTGGATATATGTTATGATAAGAATTAAATCCCAAAAGTGAAGCCTACGCTTCAAATTCGCTTCTCCATTTTTGGCTCAAAAGGCTTAGGAACAAAACATTTTCAAGATGCAAAAAGAGATCTATCGAATGTCCATGTGGATTCAAACATTTTTTGTCCTTTCAAGCACAATGCTTTTTTGAAACGAAAATAAAGGATGGACAAACATGGTCATACGATGAACCGTCGAATGCAATATAATATTTAATTTATTCACACTTTTGCAGGCTTAGTTTACGTTGCCCCAGAAATTTGTTTCTTTGAACATCTTTCGAACCAATTGCGGATAAACATAACAAAGGATGGATCGACATTTGAATGTACTAAAGTTTTTTTTGGTCATGATTTTTGAGAGATATTTGCAAAAGTGATTATGAAAGCGATTTATTTGTAGTCTAATTTTATCTTCTTTTTTGAGTTTGATAAAAACTATAACATCAGTCCGTATCACGACGAAAAAATAGCAATATTTTTTTTAAATTTCTCTTTCTTCATAATCACTGGCAAATATGCATCACATATGCTAAATTACAGACACCAACATAAGATACTCGCAATTTGATCAAAATAGATATAAAGTACACAACTTCTTAAAAATCAATAATAAACGCCCACAATCAAGATATTTTTTATGAATTTTCTAAAATAAAGTTTTCTTTTTGTTTTTCCTTTTGATTCAAATTGTTTTTTGTTGTTATTTTTCTGGATTTCCGCCGATTGCCCACTTCTGCATTCAACATTTTAATGTGGGTGCCATATGACTACTGACGAGGAAACTATGTTGTTGTTGATGCTTTTTTTAATTATTTGTTATCTTAACTATTCAGCTTTTTATTTTTAAATTTTTTTGCTGCTGTTTTGCAAAAATCATCATTAGCTTCTTTCAGTATTGGCGTTGCGGCAACATGCTGTGCCGCTACTCGGGGTTAATGGCGTCCACATGTGCAAAATCTTCGTTTATCACTTGTAGTTACGTTTCCTTTTTAAATTTATTTTGCAAAGCAAAAATTTCTTTTCAATATTTTTAAATTAAAAAAAAAATTACTTTAATTTAAATTTTTTGGGTTGTTGTGAGGTAGCCTCCTTCACAAAAGAAAAAAAAGGAACAGAATCCCAAATATTTTCGACCATGAAGAATTTAGGAATTTTAAAGTTGATATTTGATACATTGAAGCAAGAGAGGAAGATTAAAACAATCGGTAACCAAGGTTATTTTGCAAAGACAAGCACAATAAATTTTTAGGATTAATCAAAGAGTATTTCAAAACAATGAACAAATATAAAAAAAAATCTAAAAAACAAACCAATTACACAAAAACAGCAGAATATATGAGTCAGCAAAGAGTACAACGATCGGCTATGCTCGCTGGCCCTTACATTTATGCTTATGCTGCATAAACAACGTACTGAGTTACTTAAGGTAAAGCAGCTTATTTTTTACAAAATGTTGCACTAACTTTTTGCTGTAGGCCAATTTTAATTTTAGATTATTAGCTCTGACTAAAATAAATTTAAATAAGCAAATTTTGATACAAACAGCTCATTTGTAGTAATAAACTTAATCGAGTTTGAATCCTTCCAAGCAAAGACTTAATTCAAGGATAAAGCGGTTGTATTAAAAATTAACTTTGAATTTAAATGTCAATTTTGATTATACAGGGTGACCACTTAAGTATGGTTAAATAAAATAGCACATTTTTTTTTTATTTTATTTATAAATATAATTAAGTATTGCCAGTATTGTGTGAAAAACAACATTCCTTAAGTCACCACTCAGAAATACAACCTATTTACACAGCATTTTCCCTGACCGTACATAAGATTTCAGTCACTAAGCGTTGGATTTTCGCGTGATTGCGTGATCAAGTACCTCCACAAAAAAAGTCTGGTGCCGTCAAGTCAGCAAACATTTTTTGATAATTTCTGGCAGGAACTTCAACATCATCCTGGCAATTTACGCAGTAGCTTAATTCTGTTGCATCCATATCTCCAGATCAATTTTCCCCGATAAGCGTTTAAAATTTTTTCGGAAGCGATATTCCGACGATGCGAAGCTGAGCAAAACAACGTCGAGTAGAAGCAGTTGGATCCTAAAGCACATTCTGCTGTACAGCTGCCATCGCTGCTTAGAACCTTAACGAGTGATTAGGTTCCGAATCTGATTCACTGTAAAAGAAAAAATCAGTGAGCTTTACTCGTTGCTGGGCATAATCATCCATCATCACGGGATGCTCTCACAAAAAAAAAATCACATTAAAACAAGATAATATCAAGAAATGAATTTTTCCTCCACCTTTGAGTTCTTTACTATAGCTATTATGCTGAATTTTTAATCTAAGTGTTTTATAGGCAATGTAAATCAACAACCCATTACACATTTACACATCAAAAACGCTTAGAAAGAAGTGATATTCTCTTACTTTGATTATTTTTTGCTTTGACATACACGAATTTTTATCAACTATCAATTAAAAAAAATATATATAATAATAATTAAGCTAAGGCACTCCAGGCAATGCATTTCTTAAAGAACAATTCAAATACCTCGCATTGTGTAACAACAGCAGTCATCAGCTATTAAGCATTCCAAAGTTGTATCATGCAACAATGCCACTGGCATGATCGCTGACAGACAGGCGCAGCCTCCACTAATTAATTTCAATTAAATTAAAAATAAATTCTTTATCATTCTTCCAGAAGATGAAAATGAAAAACAAGCTGTCTAAGAAATTAAAAACGAAAACTACACCAAGCTGAGACAAGCGAAATTCGAATTTTCTTAAAATAAAACAATGCTAAGATGATAAAAAAAATTAGTAGTAGCGATGCCCATCAGCTGATTTATGAGATCACAAGCAAAATGTGCAAAAAAATATTTATATTAATTGTGACCGTCCACGGGAAAGGGAACATTATCTTACCAGAAGAAAACTTATAAGAGAGCCAAAATTCAAGAAAAAGGTTTTCCGGTCACTTTCGATTAACTTAGTAATTGAATTGAATTTTGAAATCAATTCTCGATATATTATCGGAGAAAAACCCTTAAAATTCAAAACATCAATTGAACTAGGAAAATTTTTAAAAAAATCAACGTCTCAGCAGGTTCTCTTCTATCTCAGTTTTGAGAAAATTAGAAATAAGATCTCCTTTTCCAACTGACGGACTTAGAACCAGAGAAGTACATGTGCAGATTTGTAATTTTTACTAAAACTGGTTCAATTGTAAATTGAAAATGTCAATAACAAATTGTCCATGACATAAGACCAACAGAGTGTACTATTGCTGCTATACCTGTAGAAAAAAGTTACTAACTAGTACTGCTACTACTAAAGACAACCAGCTTTAACCTTATTTTACTGAGAAGTGCTTTAGATGCACGGGTATACCACTGGAGGAAACTGAGAAACATAATGAAATGAAAATTTCTTCTTGTGCCCTTTATTTTCTCATGGAGCATAGAGCCTCCACAAAACTATTCCAACGTGTACGGTCTGTAGCGAGTGCCTTCAATTCTCTCCAACATTTCCCCGATTCACGTATTTCCTGCTCTAGCGAACGTTGCCACGATGATCTAGGACAGCCGCGTTTTCTGCTACACTTAGAGTCTCACTCCGCAATCTTGTGGCAGCCAATTGTCAGATGGAAAATTGCATAAATATAATTTGATGCAACGTTTCTGAAAGAACGATTTATCTAAGATGATGCAAGACCTTTGCGCAGCAAAAAATGTTTTATAAACTCAAGTACTCGCATTATATAAAATTCCAATGTTGCAATTTGAATTTGTGTTAGATTTCGTAAGTCAAAATATAGAAAAAGTTTAACTAATTCTACGTCTAGCATATTAATAGCTCATGAATACGTACCGCAACTTTTTCATTTTCATTTTCAATTTTCAGTATCTATTTTTTTCACATAAATTTCCCAACAAAAATAAACAATACGCGTGATGTTCACGAAAACACACGCCGTTATGTTTATTTTACGAATATTGCAAAAATACCAGGCAGCTACTTGCGAAGCAACACTGCAGCTATAGCAACAGAAACTCACTACCACGAGCAAACTCGATTAATGTATCGATGTATCTGTGAATACGCTAAGGAAATGAATGAAACGCAAAGTTTATAAAAATAAAAAGACTACGAGAAAATATAAAATAAAAATCAACAACATTTGAAGCACAGCTACAAAAAGTTCTACACAAGCGCTATGAAATGAAATTCATACCAAATCTCTTGAATGTCAATGGAAAATGAAAACAAAAAATAAAAATACGAAATTTAATGATTTCCTAGACTTAATGAAGCTAGAGATCTGAACAACATAAAATAAAACATCCTTACTACCACAATACGACAATTTAAGGAACCTTAACGACATTCCTAAGAAAATCGCAAAAATCGCCTTTTTTGATAAGGAAATCAGTCGTTACAGTGAAAGTCGTCGTTCTTAATATCGCCATAAAAGTATAATAAAGTTTAATAGATTTCTGTATTAAAATTGACATCGTTTTTTCTCTGCTACCATATTGTAAAATTGCACCATTTACAGCGCACAAAGTAATTACAGCTTAAAGGCGAAACTGCCGCCATTAATTGAATTAAGCATCTACGTAGCTACAAAATGTTCTCCACAGTTGTTTAAGTATCGCGCAAATAATATAATTCCATTTCACTAATAAAATATTACATTCCATTGCAGTATTTAATGGAAATATCGTAGGATGATTAAATGCGTTTTCTCTATGAACCGGAATATAAACTGAGGAAAAATCATAATATACATATAATAATGTTTGAATTTCTTCGTTTTATCCTTAAATTCTTTCAAAGGTTGCACAAAAATCGTTGATTTTTATAATTGACGACTTTTTATATTAATCAATTTTCGTCAAAAGCGCGGTAATACATTAACTTTTCTCGGCAAATAGTTTTTGACACAATTATTCCTTGATAAAAATGCTTCAAAATACTGCAAGTTGGGTGTTATATTAAAGAGTTACAAAACAGAGACAACAATTTTGGCTTTACATTGTTTTTGTCTTTAGCTTGAGTTCTCAACAAACCTATGCAAAAGAATTTTTTAGTGAATACCCCGAAATAGCGAAAACAATTCTATCGCAGCAGAGCAATCTGCTGGAAATTGTGAAAGTAGATATTATTCATTCAACAGTCCCGAAAATTCTCAATGAAACGAACCAGGATAATGCCTGTGATGTGTTTTTTATTATTAAGGTTTGGCTTTCAATACACGCGCACATGATTTTTAGCAAAATAAAAAAAGGATTTAGAAATTCTATTATTATTTTATAATCCAATAAATCCATCTATTTAGGTATCCGTACATTATTCCTGTCTTAATTCATTTACCGCTCGTCCATCATCAGACATTCAAACTATCAGTATATCAATATTTAAGAAATATATCTATTAGACTTTCCACCATATCAACCAATAACTTTATTTATTTCGTTATTTATTGCTTGTTTCCGAAATTGCATCGCTCGTAGGCAAAAATACCACCGCTTTTGAAAAAGCTGAATTGACTACGATTAGCGCATGAAATCGCAGGTTTCAATCTTATCAAATTTTTATAATCATTTTGTTGAAATTTGTGCATTTCATCGGATGCATTGACACTTTTTCAACAAATTTAGAAAGTCACTTTATTATTAGGGGTCAATTTATAATCTTAAGGTAGGTATTTATTTAAGATTTTTTTGATGTCTTTAAAGTTTCACTTTGAAATATGAAAAAGTAACCAAACTGATACAAAAACAAATGACAAAAGGTCAGCAGCACCAGCACGGCAACTATTTCAAAAGTGCGTCTTTCTAAAGCTGTTAATTTTTTGTTTGTTTTTGTTGTATTTGTATTTATTTATCTCATTGTTATAACGCCAAGTTTTTTGTAGCTGTTTGCATAGATAACTAGCAATCTTTTAGAAAAGATTTTATCGCGTGTAAGTTTTCTTTGCTGACTTGCTGCAGTGCTCATAAATAAATAATAGAGCATTGCATATTTTAAAATTCTGTAAGATATTGTATGATTTTTATAACATTTTTTTCTTTTTTGAAAACAAGTTTCTTATTAACAGTTTTTTATTTTTTTACACATAATGCATTGAAACTGTTTTCACAAAGAAACAACATTACTGTATATGGAAATTCAGATTTTACAAAATTATCTACAGAAATAAAATTTCCCTGAACAATCTTCAGCCTTAAAAATCACATGTTATTCTTATTTTTGCCTTTGTACATGAAATTTATTGTATTTATGGCATTATCTGACTATAGATTTTATGAAACTTAAAGGGTTTCTCTCAGTTTGCAATGAAATCATTTTGTCTGCGGTTTATAAGATCTGAGGAAATCCCAGTTATTATTATAAATACTGTGAGAGATTTCATTTTGAATTGTTATATCAACATTATTTTTACTATCAAAACACAAAATTATTTATATTATATATATAAGAATCGAAGGCAATATATTCTTTTCTACTTATTTTTCCATTTAATATGGTTTTTCGCCAACTTTAAGCCAATACTTTAATAAGTAATATGATTTTGATTCATTTAAAAAGTTATATTTTTGTACGTTTGGCTTGTGTGCTTGTTAAATTAGTTCTAAAGTCAACGCAAATATAGCAACTGGTTCATATTTATTCGTAAATAAAGAAGGAATGCTTACAAATGTTTGCATTTCACATCAATGACATTCACATCAATCAATCAAATAATCAATCGATGAATTAAACGCCCGCTTTTGCTCGCTCAAAGCAGTGTCGAACTGTCGTAGCAGTCTGATTAGCGAGACAATTGTGACAGTGGCAGTTTCTTGTGACTAAATGATTTCAAATACAAAAGTTTGCAACAACAGCTGCAGTTTTTATATATTTGTATTTGCGTAAATAGTGCTGCAATTTTTTTTTTATTCTCTTTGACCTACTTTTATTTGTGGGTCAAAATCACGTTGTTCTGTCTTAACCTGGCATGTCTTAGCTTTTGCTTTCTGCTGCATTTTCCGCTACTTGTCGTATCTGTTATAATGCAGCGGCCTCTTTTTATTCTTCTCATTTTCCTTAACACACTAAGATACGATACGATATTCCGATTTTTTTGCAGACATTTCATCAAGCGTTTAGTTATAACCAGGTACAATTAGACTGACCCAGCAAGAAATCAATGACGATGTGCATTAAAATGGTACCATAAAATATTCGGTTTTGTAGAGAAGGTGATGAATGATTGTATTTTATTTTTGAAATTACAAAATAAGTCAATGCCGCTATCAAACTGTATATATGGAATATACCATATTTCGGATAGTAGCTTCACATGGTGACCCTGTATACATGTGACGAAACACAATTTGTTCGCTTTAATCTTCTAAAAAAGTAGCGTTTAAGGCACATATGGACATTTTTTGAAATTTTTGGCAAATACTTTACATACCTTTGAATAAAATTAAAAATTAGAGGAAAATATATATTCGTTCGCTTACAGTATAGCGTCGAAGTGCCATAGCACATTTTCCAAAAGCAATAACTTGTATCTAATCCATTTACATATTCTAAAAACTGCACATTAGTAGTTGAATTCATATTTGCACGTATTTTATGCACTTTTTCAAACTTCCAAGACTATTTCGGTTTAACTTGCTTACAGCGAATTTGAAGAGAAGCAGAAAAAATCCATTACAACTAGTTATAAAACACAATAAGTTGGTACTGCGGTAGTTATTATGGAATAAATTAGCTTTCATTGAAATAATAAGTAACTAATTATTTCACAAACATTATTTTTAGTCTCCAGAATTATTTGAAGTACTTGTTTTCATCCTTTTCATCTTCAATCAAAACTTTATCTTAAGCGATTTGCAATTTCTTTTCGACATTTTTGACGGGATAGGCCACTAATGCAAGCTGACGACTGATGCTAGAATGCTTTGTCAAAGCAATTTCTTGATGGATTGTTGTCGCCATTTTTTAATATTTAGGACTTCCTCTATATATATGTACTATATTGCGAAATTCTAATATTATTTCTAATATGCACCAAAAATTTATTTTTTTTTAAGAATTTACACTTTAAATATTTTAGTTATTCGCAAAAATGTTTAGTTCAGCTCGAGTTAATCGTATCGTAAACATAAATTTAGCAAATATGTAGAAACTTTCTATTATTAAAAGAACAATTATGAAAAATTTTCTACTGGGTCATAGCACACTTACAAATACTTATGTAGACATTAGTAATTAGTTACAAATACTGAGCACATACAACGCCATTACATTGGTTTAAAGTTTATTTTTGTTATAGTCGTTTTGGAACACTTAAACACATAATACAACAAAAAACAAATAATAGCCATGTGAAATGTTGTACAACGATCGTTGTTTAGCAACCAAGAGAATGCCTAAGCATTTCTTATTATTCTGTATGCGGTAGATGTGGATGTAATTTATAGGAGATGGTTGGGTTAATAAGCACAATATTTTTCATTAACTATCAGAGAATGTCCTTAGCCATAATAGCATTTCATCGAAATTTTGAGCAGAGCTCACAACTAGTTTTTTTCAAATCTAAATTTTTATTTACCACTGTTTTCAAAAGCTACTCATAATTATTTTTAAATAAAATTGCTTATATTATTACTGCAATGGTACTAGTGAGCCCACATTCTCCTAGGGCACAACATTTTGTAGTATTTTATAACTCAACAGTGAAAATCTCCCCGAAGGTTAATGCGATTAAAAAGAAAAATCATCATCTTTCTCGAGTTAACAACGCTGGTTGTTGAACTCAATTCAGTGGCGACACGTTTCGACCTTGCATATCTTAAAAATGAAAAAAAAAATTAAATTCAACATTTATATTAGTATTTAATGTACTCATTTAAGTGGTTGATCATTTCTGTTTCAATTAAAATTTTTGTGTGGATTTATAATGGTTGAGATTTTTATTTTTCAAAAGTTCTATTAGAAATATATTAATTTTTATATTCTAATCTATTTAGGCATCGTGCACAAGGCAGTAAGTACATAAATATTTAAAAAAAATTAAAGAAGAATGTTTATGCCATTATTTTTTACGTATGAATGCTTCACTAATAAACAATTTTCCCCGAGACAAAACTTTTAGTTTCAAACACGCTTTGGGCACAAAACAGAAATGTTGAGTTTCATAAGTTAGCAAGATTGCAACTGAAAATTATTTTTAATTGAACTTACAGTCATTAGCCAAGAGCGATGGTTGAATAAGAGATGGATCAATTTAACCTGGTAGTTGGTGGCATATGTTTCGGCTACTGCCACATATAAACATATCCATACACATATGTACATATGATATATACATATGTACACAGCCTCATCAGGTCGCTTTAAATATATTTGTACCATTTTGATTTGGCCGCAAATCTCACAATATAGTCAAATCATGGTTGCTACCAAGAAAGACAGTATCGATATTTGTGAGCTAGGCATTTTGTAAATAACAGCTCATAAGACCCTCGATCCAGCTTATTTCTCACTGCGACGCAGTGGTGTCAAATTGAGTTGCCTCAGCTCAAAATTAAATGTAACTAGGTGAAAGGTTGTAAAGGGTGATTTTGTATGCGTTTGGTTTTTGTAAATTCAGAAAAGAACAGAAAATTTGCAATAGTGAATGAAATATTTATTTACGCCTGAGGTGGTTCATCCGTAAGCTCCAATTTCGTCACACATTTTGCAGCATATCGGCCAGTATCTTACCAATGGGAGCTGTAATGTTATCTTTCAATGGCTGGTTTTTCCCTGTACACGAGACACTTCACGTAGCCCCACAAAAAATAGCCTAGTGGGGTCAAATTGCCTGATCTTGGCGGCCAATGATCTCCATCACGTGAGATAAATTGCTCTCCAAACCCGCCTATCAATAGGTCCAGAGTACCGCATGCCGTGTGGAATGCGGCACTGTCTTGTTGAAACCACATGTCAACCTAGTCCAATTCTTCCATTTTGGGCAAAACAAAGTCGGTAATCATCGCACGGTACCTTGCTACACTAACGATAACGTTGCGATTTTCATTATTTTTGAAAATGCAAGGTCCAAGGATGCCGCCGGATCACAAACCACACTAAACAGTGCAATTTATAGGGTACATTGGCAGCTCTTGAACTGCCTCTGTCTGCTCTTCAGACCAAATTCGTCAATTCTGTTTGTTGACGTAATCATTGAGCCGAAAATGAGCTTCGTCGCTGAATATTACAATAATAAAATTCAATGATATGCAAGCACTGTTCGTTTGTAAGTCTATTCATGGTGAAATAGCAAACCTTACTGAGCATTTTGGCAAAAAAATCACCCGTTATTAGTTTTTTTGATTGCTGAACACGAATTCACTAATGTTTGATTTAAAAAAACGCTGAATTGATGATAACGTAGATTATGAATTTTTCATACTCTTTTAGTTACTGCTTGCAGGAACTACCCCGAACGGGGATAATTGAGTAAAGCTTTTCACGTGAAATTGTCAGTGACTGACGAGACGGAAAGCCGTAAATAAATCATTCTCACTTGGCAGCTGTGTGGTTCGAGCCACGATCACCAGTTTAATAGCCGGACACTCTAACTAACTCTTTGCATTAATTTTTATTATTTTTTATTTACGTTAGAGTTAGTTATATTATTTTTGGTAAATTCATTTTTCGATCTAAAGAAAAAACAACGCTGCATGAAATTAAATTGTTGAATTTCATAACTTTTTACATCCATTTTGTACATAGTTACATCACAGTACATAGTTTCATAGAGTACTATTTATGCACGTACATAGTTTGCTTTAATTCATCATATTCAAAAGCAAAATCAGGATAGCATCTGCTCCTATTAACTCAGACAAAAAACAAGTTGTGCTTCTGCAGCAAACACCGGCTGCAGTTTCACGTTGCAATTGCTACAGTAACAACAGCTGAAGAATTGAAAAACAAAAAAAATACACCGGAGGATATTTTATTTTTAATATTTTTTGTACACAGCATCTGACCATTCCAAGCGTAGGATAAAAAACATGCAGTTAACAAAGAAGAAACGCAATAATCCAGAGAACAATAAGAAACGTCTAAATATACTCGGCAATGGATCACATATATTATTTTTCAACTTATGGTGTGTCTGCTGTACTATTTTAGGCTATGCACTCTCAAATTTTGTTTATAATAATTTTAAAAAATATGAATTCAACTTTCGTATTGAGTTTTTTTAAATATTTATAAATATTCCTGCGAAATTTGGTGAATTCTATCAATCGTTCACCTACGATTTGGATCGAACCATAGTATAAAGATAATAACTAAGTGAAAGCCAATTTAATTTTTGAAATGAAGTTGTACTTAGTAAAAAGCAAATCAGCAAAAATATAAAAACAAACCCTTCTTTTGCGTTTAATCGATATCGGAACCAAAACAAACATGAATCAGCCAACATTAACACAACAACAACTTTCGCTCCAGTTCAACAAACAAAAAATAGAGAAGGAAAAACAAATTTACTTTAAATTTGCTATTCCAGACTCGTTCTACTTTGAGGTAAAATTCAAATTCAGCTGTGGACACAACAGGCAACGCCTCGTTGAGTTTTTAATGAGGTAGTGCGATGATAGCTGACAAGCTACCAGAAGGCTGGAAGGCAGCTAGTCAATGTTGCCGAACAGTGTGTGTCCGTCTCTCTACTTTCTGACAGCATCTGGTCAGACCGGAAAACGCCCCTGCTTCAATTTTCTTTTTCAAAATCGAATGCGCGAGTAATATTGAGCTATTTTTAATTTATAGATTCATTTAAGGATTTTCGTTTGCACAATAAATTCAATTTGCACTTTAAATGAAAACATTTTATTCATAAACAAATGAAATTCAAAAGTTATAACAGCAAATATGCTGAAAAATAAATAAAGTTATTGAATAAATACTCGCAGTTATGCCAAATCAAAGCAGGAATTTACTAATAATTTCATTTATTAGGGTCTAAAGTGCATAAAAATATTTATACATATTATGTTTTCAAGTGTATTTGAATTCTATTTCTAATCTTTATGGGTATGGAATAATTTTAACCCATCACACGTCGCTTGTTCTCTTTTGAACCAGTGGGGCTTTTCTTTTGTTTTCTAATTTTGTTCATGATTATGTCATTTTATAGCCTCAATCTTCTCACTTTAGAGGAGGAAATTTTTACAGATGGAAAAGTAAGTTTTGAATAAATATTTCCGGATAGAATATAAAAATGAAAATTATTTGAGCAGAAAGCAAACAATCTTAGTAGTTTTATTTATTTTAATCATTTTATTAAAAATAAACGAAAATTTCTTTAAGATTAAGCTCTGAAATTTTTGCAGAAAGCCCTAATGAGTTCCCATCGACTGATGGGTGGGTTAAGTCGTAAATTAATTTGCTTTAGTTTGTAAGCTAGTTCAAACATTGAGTTTTTATTATCCAAAATTTGTTCTAAGAATATGTTAAATAGCATATTTTTATTTTAGTTTTAAGTTTTTGTACTTAGCTCAATTTTAAATATTATTTAAATGATTGTTTTTTCTAGTCTGTAAGGAATTGTCCAAAGGCTCAATAAAGGAACGTAAAGGAACATATAGAATTAGTATTCATTTAACATTCCAAAAGGTCACTCAATGCAATGAATAAAACTACGAAGTTAATTAAGAGTTCCAGTTCGGTTTTCATATTCAATGATGGTGATGCATTGCTTTCCAGTGTTCCAAAAGTAATTTTTCATTTCCTTTGCAATAAAATCGATATCTTAATCCTTTTATCACTTTTGAAGATTAAATGACAATCGTGATGAAGTTTTACGTTAATAGTTACCACAATTATTTAAAGATTCTTAGTTTTTGTTGTATTCCAGCCTATCTTTCATCTGAAACATGAATTTTACTCTAACTAATTGAATGGTTCGAAACTACACTCATTGTTTTTATGGATATTCAACCGTAACTACTTAATTATGGCAAAGCTAAGAGGATACTACTCATGTCCACATTTACGAATGCATGTCATTTAATTTACGCAAGAAACTTATCCTGCTAATCTATAGCAGAGTAGTAAGTGGGGTATTGAAAGGCAGAATATCTTTCTTTTCTTAGGTGAAATGTTGAAAGAGATTTCCACTTCAGTTTGATAGTTAAGAAGCAATAATAATCTATTTGGAGTGAGGAAACCTCTTTAAGCTAAACTCGTTTGATGTCATCTTCGTTATCTTATTTCCTGGAAAATTATAAAGGAGGAAGGTGTTCGAAAAACAGATATAACATTATACAAAAATTCAGAATAAATTCATCCTATTTCAAATTTGATTTACTTACTGTTTTTTTTCAGATACAAAATGTGTTTTATAAATTAATTCAAAATATGCCAAAATGATATGGTATATCTTCAACCAGTCAAATAATACACCCACAAAACAAAAAATCAGCAAAATCGAAGACCTGAAGGTCCAACTTTTTGTGTTTTGGCAAATAGTTTGCTTGTTTTGATTAATGGAGCCCCACCTCCCAAAGGTCTTGCTATGCAACTGTATACATAGCTTGGAACCGCCATAACAATATGGGGTCAAGCCCATAAAGCTCCAGATTTTCAGTCCATAGTTTGAATCATTTTAATAGGGTATATAAAACTTGAAGGAAAATTGAACAGCAGAACAAAACAGACGTCTATAGAAATAAAGGAAAAGAAAAATGAACAAACACCAACGCTAATCGAATTGTAATTTAATTGACTGCCCATATTTCTGCTCCCAAATGCATTTAAGAGACGCTGCATATAGCTTTCTGTTCTTTTATATTTTATTTTATTTTCAAGAACTTTCCACATAGCGCCTTTGAATTTTTATTTACGATTTATTTTTCGTCAAGCTGTCTATCTATGAATAGCGCTGCTTTTGTTAATTTTTTCGATTTTTTGTTGCAGAAAACTTGTGAATTTAAAAATAAATCACAGTCTGAATTTTTGCCCACGATTCTTCCTTCCAAAGCCACACAATTGATGTATCACAAATTGGCCCCCAAAAAATGTTTTCTTTTGTTGGGCGTGAAACTCGCCGCGGCTGTAGGAGACGAATCACTTCTTACTTACCAGTTTACTTTTAGTCGGTATTCCTTTCTTTCTAGATGAGTCTTTTTATCCTTATAGAACTGTTCATGGAGATATCCTATTTTTAGTTTTAAATTTCTAACAAAATATTTTCTTTTTTTACCACTACAGCAACTTCGACTTAATATTTTCTCACTTAAATCTTCTATGTTGCCCGCACTAATTTACTTCGCTAAAATTACTTTGAAAATTTTTATTCCACAATTTTTATTTGGTTTTTATAAAATAAATTATGAAAATCTCCCGAAAGAAAAACCGAAATTATTTCCACAAAGCAAACTCAATTCGAGCCCACTATTTGTTATTCGTCCGTCAATGCACTCGCTACAATTTCTACTGAATCTTTCTTTCGCTTTCAATCAAATTCGTTGACAATTCTTCAGAGTAACTCGTTATTGTAAGTTACTCGTTACTGTTTAACAAAAATGCCAGGGAGGTATTGGCTTGCAGTTGCACACCGATTGAAAACCTATTTATTGAATCATGACCATTTACATAGTCGTCAGCCAATTCGGTTGAGCACCGAATGGAAGGTCTTGAGCTTTTAATATGATTAAAAAATTATTAAATTGCGGAAATAAGAAAGATGATCCCGCTTGTTGAAAATTTTCCTTTCACGAGATATATATGAACAGGGCAGAAGATTCGAAGCTTAAAGTAATTTTTAGAAAAATCATCCGCAACTTCTGATATTTCTCAAACCAAATCCAAGCATAAGCTGTCGTTAAAGCATTCTGCTTTTCTTTGTTTTGGAAGAAAGCTAACTTTCTTACGTTCTATCATAAAGCCCAGTACAGAGTGAATGTGAAGCTACGTGGCGTAAGCGACGTCATTATTGCATGCTGTCTAAAGTTCTATCACAATGAATGCGAGAAAAAACAAAACGAGATAACATGATTTTTCCTATAAGTTGGAGCAAGATTTGCAATAGAGCTTTTTTTGAGCTTCTATTGCGCATCTTGCTCGAACAAATAGAAATATTTAATGCAATTGTTTGGTCTTAGGTATCAAGGATAAAATTTTAAGCTTAACTGATCCTGGACGTGGTTCTCAATATTTTCCTAGGGAGAATTTGATGCTACTGCGCTTTTTATTTAACTTCTCTATTTGACCACAGTGACTCAGTCACGCGGTTAGATCTATTAAGTGTGCATTCCAAATGAGCAGCTCTGCAGTTCTTATTACCCTCTTTTTGAAGCTTAGAACTACATTGTTCAGAAATTCTTGTTTGAGCTTTTGGTGAATCTTAGAGTCGCCTAAGCTTTATAAAAGTAAAACATTAAAATATTCAATAAGAAATTGTTATTCATTGAACTTGAAACTACTTATGTAGACTTCGAAACAATCATGGGAATGTATTAACAAATATCAAAATATCTTCAAAAAAGAAATTCCGAAGGTTGTACATTAATAAGTTATGTTTTTATTTTTTTGTATATAATTATTATATTTTGTATAATATATATTTAGTGATGGTATATAATAATTACATATTTCATATTTCATTTGCACAATCAACATTAAAGTTTTGCATCTATTTATGTTTCGTTTCTGTAATCTCATGGCTTGATATTTGTATATAATATATTTGTCTCTTTTCATAGTTTCAAAGGATTTCTTTATTTTTTAAAATTTCCTGGTATTGTATATTTTACTATATAAAGCCAGTGGTAATTGGTAAGTATTTAAATTTTAAAAGATTAAATTCAAATCATCTTTATTTAATGCATTTATTTTGCTTTCAATCCAGTGTGCTTTCTTCAATCTGGTGTATATACAAACTCATATCGTTGTTCGAAAAATTCAATTTTTAAATGTTTAAATAACACGTTCTTAACTTCTGATTTACTTGAACTTTTTTTTAAACTGAATGTCTTAAAAATTATGAGAGATACAATTAAAATACTCAAAAATTATTTTTATTAAAAAACTCCATCGTCAATGTCTTTATTCAAACATGTAAAAACTTGTTTATAAATATTATTTTAGAAGTTTCCTTTTATGTCTATATGATTTTTTCTTTCTATAATCCTTAATCATTTTTGTATTTTTTTAAATTAAAGTTAACCTTTAAACAAATCTTTGCATTTAACATTTTTAATTTCAAAATTAATCGGATAAATGTTGGTAGAGGTGTCTTCTTACTTTTGACCATAATTTATGAAACCATAAATATCTCGAGAACTGACACATCTGCTTCGATACTACATCTCAATACTTTAGATTTCACTAGGATCAAAAGTGAAAGGTGGGTTTGATCAGCTGATCAACATCTGGAGATCTTCAAATTAAATATTTTCAACTTTAATTCGATTGTCAAATCTCAGGTGCGAAATTTGGCTTAAATCAACAAACTGCTTGAGAGAGCCCCACATTAAAAGTCTGGTGGTCAAACACAGGAAATAAGAAATATAATATTTTACGTGACATGGATTTTTATTATAGCCACGTGTGAGGTTTCATTAAAAAATGCATGTATTAGATAGTTTTAGAGAAAAATAAATCTAGAAAAAAGACACTTTTTAATATATGATTAAGGAACATGCATTACAACGATTAATAAAAATTTTGAAATTGTTCAAGATATTATCTGCAGATGGAATAATTTTCAAATAAAAACATTTAAGTATTTTTAAAATACCCCTCAAAATTTTTGAGATATGTTGTTTAAAAAAATATTTAAAAATAGGGAGCAATTATGTATACCCATGTATACATAACTATAAGACGGCCAAGTCTCGCAAGGACTAACACTTTTATGTTGCGAATTTAAAAGTTATTGTCTCTTATGTTATGTATCTCTTCTGAGCAATTTTCACGAAGCGATGGCTATTTAAGGTGTAAAAGCTCAGGTATGGAAAATTAAGTCTCAATTTTAAGAATGTAACTGGAAAAAAATTTGTGTTTGTGTTTTGCCGTTGAAACTTTCTAGATAATTTGAAGTGCTTAAGTACTGTAATGGACCGGTGAAATAGTGCTCAATGGATCGATGAAGCGCAGTGAAGTGTCTAAGTTGTGTTAATGTTTTTTCCACATATGTCACTTTCCTATTCGAATTAATTTATTCCACGGACCGCATTTGCGATCATAAAAACCAAAAATTTTTGTACATTTCTTGATACAGAAAAATCCTTATTTTTCAACGCACATCCTGAAATACAACAAATTCCATTAAGTTATTCTTGTAGTTTCATTTCTAATACATTATTTTATTACTTTAAACGCAAGGGCATTGAAATGCTTGATTGCGATTATAATTAAAAGTTTAATCAGTGTATAACAACCCCCCTTCGACAGCTATTCAGACCGATGAATCTATCGGAATTGATAAAGTTTATTCAGATTGGCGATTGACTTAAGACTGATTGATCAGAGAGAAAAACTGAAATTTCACTAACTAAGGGCTAAGTATCACGAAATGCCTTCGGTCTTATATCAGCAACGCATAAATAATATTGCTGCTAAGAGCCATAAGAACTTGTATCCAATATGGGAACGCTGTGCTTGCAGTTCGAGAAATAATTTTTTTAAAAAAACGAAAGTCTTCTTTCTTGCGAGATTCGGCCATATTTATGTGAAAATTATTGGTATACTTAGTTAAATAAAATTGTCTTCTAATTGAAACGGTAGGCGTGTAGTTGTAAATAATTGTGTACACATGATCTTTTTTGTTGAAGGATTTCAGTCAAATTTCAATATAGTATTAAATAATTTAAATGCTATGTATATATAAGTAATTAAATAAATTTATTTTTACATTATTTATATTGTATAATTTACAGTAGTATATCTCCTTAACAAGTGACACAGTGATTATCTGTTAAATGAATCATTCTTTTCTTATTATTCTTGCTATGCCATGTTACCAGCGTCAATTTTTGATTTCAGATTTATCGGCATGCTCTTCAATTTTATGATACTCATAGTTTGGTTACTTTAATCTCGTTATCGTAAAAATATACAGTAAAATTCAATATAATTTTTATGCTCAGAATTGTATTTTCTAAATTGACACAGATATATTTATGTATAATCACAAAGCGTACCAAAAAAATAGGTTTACACAGTTTCTGATATCTACTTTTTTCTTTTTCCTTTTTTTTTGGAAATGTTAAAGTCTATTCTGTAAAATCTTTCATGTTGCTCTTGGATTATTTTGTTACTTACGAAATTTTGTATGAAGAAAATATTTAACAAGATTTCGATTAGAAAGCATAAAAGACTTCACTGAATAGATTTAATTGGTTATGCTATTTTTTACAATTAATTGTTACAAGCTACTTATTTAGGCGAGCGGCCCATGCCTGGTCAGACCTATTAATCTTTTTCATAGTATTTATAATTAAGACTAACCATAATGCAGAAATGTGATTTTGAAGACTCTTTATATACTGTTGAACAAATCTGTGTTTTGCATGAAATCTATATCTTCAATAGCCTTAAGAACTTTAAGCTCATTTTTCAATATCCAGTTAGACCTTGACTGCATTTTACATACATTTTTATATTTTTTCTATTGTAAGTTAAAGTTTTAGTTAAAGGTTAACTGGTTATTCAAAAAAATTGACCGCAGAAATATGAAATCTTCAAAAGCGTCCTTGCCTAAGGACCAAATGTAAATGCATAAGATCCGGCACCCATATATAAAAATGTTTTTTAAAATAGTTTTTTTTTTCTGTATATATACGTTAAGTTGTGTACTAAAGTGATATTTGGATTTTATAAGTTCGAACATCATTATGAAGTGAAACAAAATTTCCTAGCTGGACCGAAAATTTCTTGACATTCGAATTTTTCAACTGAAACCAGCTGAATTTAAAAATATAATGAAATTTTCAAGTTAAATTTACATTTTGCAAGTTCTAATCAACTCAAGACAGTATTTGATTTATATGTTAATATCTTTTATTGAAATAGGGAAATCAATGGTTCTGATACCAAAACCTTCAAAATCGATTGTACTTAAGAAAAAATCAATATTTCATTGCACAAAAATATTATTTGTTCACAAGAATCATCATTTATTATAAACAAATCAAATTCTCTATGGGGTTGATGACTTTACTAAACATAATTTACCGCCCATTTCACGTCAAAGCATCACAGCTCAATTAAATCTTATCATAAGAAACTTTTTTTAACATGTTCCTTGTTTTTTCCTCCTCTACAATTTTGATTATAGGTAATGTATTTTTTGTCCAAGGCAAACTTTTCAAATAAATTGATAAAAGCTGAAAATATGCCGTATGTGTTCCAAAAGCCTTGCAATGTTCAGCGAACAAGAAAACCTTTGGAGTACCAACTTTCAACTTGTTATATTTTCGTTTTCCAAGGGCACTCATTCCTGACGGGCCCACTGTGTAACCCTTTTTATCAACTGACCAGCAGGTCAACAACATTGTGTTCAAACAATCACGAATTTACTAAAGAGGCATATTAGAAAAACCTGCATAAGTACTGATTTTTGTGACGCTACCTCCCGGACTATCACGATCCGATGCATACACGCATTTAAGATCATATCTAGGGACTGCTAAGGAAATATAGCTTAAACGAAAAATATACAAGTAAATAGTCGCCTTATAACGACGGTTGACCCAAAAAAAGTGTACACACCTATGCACACGAGATTACGTGGAAGTGCGCCATTTGATAGTCCATCCAATGGAGTTCGGATGAACTATCAAACGACGAGCTTTGACCTTACACTACAATATTGTACACATCTTAATGTAAATACAGGCAAAAAATATTTTGAAGGGATGAGATTAAACACACAAAAATGTTTTAGTAAAGTTTGAATAATTGATCCGACAAATATTTTGATACTATATGTTACATGTAATTCAAAATATTATATTTATATAAAACTTTGCTTACAAAAACATAGTGTCACAAATAAAGTACTCTATCTCATATGTATGTACGTATAAGGAAAATTGCACATTTGACCTGTTACACTGTCTAATGCTATCTGATTATTATAATATAAATGTAAATATTTTACTTTGTTTTATGAAAATATATATCATTACTGAAAATGTTTGTTGCTTATATTTTTTACATTTCAATAACTTCAATAGCAATTGCGCCGGTGATAACAAAAATTAATTAATGACTTAAATCTTGATAAGAAAAATTATATATACATTCAAATTTGAAATAATATTTACTGTAAAAAAATGTAAATTTGTTAAAAAAATGTTTATTTAAAAGATCTAAAGACGTTACATCTTTATGAAGATAGTATAGATTAAGAAGATAAGACCGTAAAAATATTCGTTTTGACTCTTGATTCCTGTAGAGCTCGACAATGTATGTAAATATATTAAATCTAATGTTTTGATTTCAAATTTGGTTTAGGGGTTGCACAATGTGCAACAAAACGTACAAGAGTAAAAGTATGATTTGCGTGACGTTGAGTTTGGATTCTCAATTCTTATAGAACTCGATGATTTAATAATTTTTTTTTTTAAGTTTACGTTTGTTTTCGAGACACACAATATGTATTTTTTAACCATACTAGCAGTCACAAAGTTTGAAAACGAATATCTCGATAACGAATCGAGGCATAAACAAATTGTATTTGATATATAATACACCATATATAAGTAAGGCGTAATTGAAGAAAGGGTAAAGAATTAGATAAAAGCATTAATTAGATATTATAGCACTTAAATAATTAATATTTTGGTAAAAACAACAACATATAATTTTTATTTTCACCGGCACAGTTGTTCAATTAATTGTTAACAATACAATAAATTTAATAATATACAGTACAACAACATAAATATTTTTTATGTAGGTAAGAAAACAGTCAAGACTTTAACGGATTATAGTTCTTTTCGTACTTAACAAAGGACTGCAGATTGTACATACTTAATGTGATTTCTTTAAGGTTTTTGGGTCGCAAGTTTAAAAAAGGCCAACAAGTTTGCTGAAGTTTAAAAGCTTTTTACAATGTTTGCTTGTTTTCTGTTTCGGGCTCGGATGCAGTTGCTTCAAAATAAAGCAATAATGTAAGGACAACCAAAATATGAAATATACAATGTAAAAATTGAGGACATTTCAAAAGTCTACTGATGCTTAATTTTAAGGAAGAATTGGTAAAGTCCAAAATGTAAGTTTTTTTTTCTTGAGTTTTAAAATCAATACTTGATGCTATAGGAATTAAATTCCCCTTTAGTATTTATAATATTGTGTTACATTTCATTTTATTTAATTTTTTTAATGGTTTAGTTATACTTTGACCATCATTTTTAAATTTGTATCAAATTATATTCTATTAGTTCAATTGTTATAGCATATTTGGTAGATGTTTTAGTGATTTTTTTAAGTGCAATGAAAACTTTGGTCAATATACCAGATATTATTTATTAAGTATTATAATTAAAGTCTTTTGTGTAAAAACATTTGTTCCAACTGATTAGCTATGGCTATACCAAATTGTTTGCACTGTACCAAAAATAATCCATCTCAGCCCATAAAAGTTTCGTTTCAGTTGATGAAAAGATAGTAGCATTAAGATACAGACTCAGCTCAATCGGGTAATTTGACGTCGCTTGAAGTGATACAAAGTAGAGCATGGAATCGCTTGTAATAAACTAATGTGGAGATGCAATGAGAGCATAAGAGTCGAAACCAATAACTCTGCATCTAAAAAATTTCAATCTGATCAAGAGAGCGTTTATTTTTTGGTTTTTTTGTTATTCTTCTTGTTTTCATCGGAAGACGTAGCCATTGAGGTAGTAGCTTTTCCAGAACCCTTACGAATCGCCTGCGGTTGTTGTGGTGTAGCTTGAGTCACATGAGTAGCAGGAGCAGTTGGTGGTGTAGTTGTTGAAGTAGCAGCAGCATTGCTAGAAGGAGTTACTGGTGTTTCATCCAAAAATAATGGATTCTTCACTTCCATTTCGCCGGTCTGTTAAAGTATTAGAAGGTTTATATTTTTTGAATGTATAAATAAACATTTTTATAATTTTTAGCCAAATGAGCACATTCGGGTTCATGAATTTGGATGGTGCAGCAAGTGGAAAAATTTCGCTCACAGGAGCTTGCGGCATGATGTGTATGATCTTACAAAAACATACGAACAACAACCCAGAGCTGAACGAAGTCAATCTATACATTACTCCTTAGTAAAACCACACAGCTCCAGTGGCGTACCTAGGGCGGTTGCAACGGCTTGGAGGGCTGAAAAATGGTGCTTGGTTTTAGCATATTTAATTAATTTTTGTCGACCTTTTTTGTGAGGGTTTGTAATGTGAAAGATATTTTATTGTGCTAAGGTTTTTCTAATGCGAAAGGTGGTAACAATTTTTTTTAGTAAATAAAAATTGCACGACGAATTGCATTCCCGCCCCGGACGCCGAAGTTGTACGGTACGCCACGGCACATCTCCATGAGAAATTTTAATTGTTTTACCAATACGGCATTCCAACTGTTAGGGCCTTTTTATGACATTTTAACATTTCAACAAACATGAATTAGTCAGACTAATCTTCGTTAAAGTTATAAAGGATATCTCTTCAGAAATCCCATTCGGTAATCTAGAAATTCTATTCCTCATAATAAGAATCGAAAACCTGAACTTCAGTATCATAAGGCGTGAACTTTAAAAACCATAAACTTTAAAAAAAATTAAGCGCAATCAATACATGACACATTTTTTGCTAAAGCTCATTAAACGAGATTAGAGACTCTTAAGAAGTCCTGGTTTATACTTTACAGACTTAGTAACACGTTAAGAAGAAGAGAAATGTTCTTTTTTAACTTACAGAAATTTAATTTGGCCAAAACAATTGAAAAAACTAAAACAGATCTTCCAAACAGTTTAATTATATAGTTTTAGCTCACAAACTATTAAACTCACCGGAGCTAATCCCGGACACTCATACACAGTGTAATCGCCTTCTTCATTGTCATCATCGCTTTCAACATCAGAGAGGCCACAATTTCCCTCAGCTGCTTGTCGGTTCTCCATAGCAATAATTTGTTGTTTCTGATGCTGATAGTGATACATTTGAGCACTTTGAGCAAGCTTGCGGTCTCCCGATGGTGAAATATCCTTATTTGGACCCGTAACGCCATATGCCGGATATTCCACATCAGCTGCAGCTTTTGTCTTACTATGCAATCTAAAAATAAAGAATGAAAGAAGCAGTTGCATGGATTCGTGCTGTTAGTTAACTTACGTGTACCAAGCTACACCAAGAGCTATGAGGCCTACCGTTATAGCTGCACTTACGCCTGCTATTAATGCCACAACGTACATGCCCATTTCACCCTCCATGCCCATGTGCTGACGTATGACCACATGAGCGTCATTTCCAAGGGACGCATCGTGTGTATTCAATATGGCTGCTGATTTGCCCTCCTTTTGCAGCTTTTCAATAAGAGCGCTTATATCGTGCCTTGTGTTGGGAGCAATGTCTTCGTTATGCATAGGCAGCGTCTTCATTGGTGTTACACTGACACCAGCTACAGCCGCCGCTGCTGCTGTTTGCGGCTTGATGCGATGAAACGTTGTAGATATTGCCGAATTTTCTAGAAGCTTAGATGTTTCAAGTGGTGCAGGTGCAAGCACCGCTGCACGATCTGGTACAGCAGTATCTGCACCACTTCCGCCAACTGACAGCTTTACTTCTGGTGGTGGCGTTACTTGATTTGATGGTACTGGCTTACTTTCAGCAGGTACATACTCTTCGTATTCGTCCATAGCTGGAGAATCCAAGCTATTGTTATCGTCGCTTTGATCAACCTGATTATCCTCTGCATAAAAGCGTGGATCTGATGGCCCAACAGCAAATGGTATACGTCCATTTATGTCTTCGCCACTCAATTCGTTTGTTGCATATTTGTAACTAAATTCCGCATTTGGATTTGAATCATATTGATCGTATTGGTTATTGTTGTTGTTATTGACATTGCCATTTCCATTTGCATTCACGTTACTAGTATCATAGTCCGCTTCCTCCACACTATCATCCCATGACTGCTGACGATAGCGCTCTTGTTGTTGCCGCTCCCGTTCCAGCTGGCGTTGACGATTCATTTGTATATTGATCAACTCCAGTTGCTGCTCAAATTGTTGTTGTAAACGTCTTCGGGCATTTTCTTCCATAAGATGTACAAGGTAGTCCGAAGACATTTCATATGGTTGTTGTAGACTTTGTTGTAGTGGTTTTCGACGCAAGCCTGTCAATAAATATTATAATAGGGTGTTTTTTTTGTAGTACATTCGGCACAATTCAAATATATAGACCTCTTGTAATCTCATGGAAAGTTTTCGAAAACATATTCTAGTCAATTATTGTTTGAAGTGAGAGCCGATGAGTAACTACTCAAGCAAACATTGTTACGACTTCCCGAGCTGTGATTCTGTTAAACCACACAAGGATAAGGTTCTAGTATAAAAAAAAAACGTTATCTTATTTGAGAAATACAGGAAGTTGCTGGACTTGCTTAGTCGAAAACCAGCGTTCAGCCTTTTTTGAGGATATAGCTTGAAACAAAATGGCAGCAGAGCTAGCCAAACAAGGCCCGGCGCTGAATATTAGGCTTCCTAAGTCTGTATGTACTCCGCCAGCAAAATCTTAACCATCATTTTCATGCTTAAGCAATCCGTCAATGGTCCAAGTAACGATCAGCAAAAGTTGAAATTATTTATAAATAGATTTCTCGTCGAAATTTTTGTTTTTGTTTTCTACGAAAATCTGTTTTAAGGTCCTTCGACTCTTTATTTGGCGTCGTTTTTGTTTACTTTGTCAGTATTATAAAATTAATTCTTGTGTTGAAATGAATGGACGCTTAAGTTAAAATATGTAATTGAGAATGGTAAAAAAGGAATACGAGTAAAAGTGATCGCAAGTAAATATTTTTTTTTTTAAATCCAACTTAACTACGAGTATAAACATACGTAACTAAAAGCCAGTTTCTTTAGTATGAAATCACTTGGATATAACGAATTTTTCGATGTTACGATCGGCCCGTGCATTAATTAGTTCCTTATATTGTACATCTGCTGTATGTACTTCGATGAAGGCTACTCACAAACGGTGCTGAGATAATCGTTGTCAGCCTAAATACACATATCTATATGAGTTGGCCGTTCGTTGTATTTTTTATTTAAAAATAGTGTCAATGATAAAATGTAAATTTGTAGAAAGGCTTCCTATGCCTTTATTAGCATATAAAACTATTCTTAGCCCCAAATGTTGTGACCCACTTAACTATAATTGCTGTGCAAAAGAAAAAACACACGCAATGTAGGTTTCCAATTAAAAATAGAACGCTACGTGTAAAGCAGCGATTATCTACAAACCAAACACCATAAGTAACTTCATAGGTTCCTTAAAAACTGAAGTCCAAATAAAATAATCTAAAATTTTGTTCTATGTATTGAGATACGAGTACATGGCATGGATATATGTGTGTAGGTATGTACTCTTTGTGACGAGTACATGAATTTCACGCAATCCTAACAATCCATAAATCATTTCATTCGTTTCTGTTTCATGACGTATATAGTTCTTACATTACTCTATATTTATTCCACGACATTACATGAACATCTATTTTTGTAAATTCGTGCTTTGAATTGAACTCCACCACCATTTAGCCATTCCCCCCATGAAGAAAGCGGAAAAGAAGAGAGCAACAACAACGTTATCATATGTTGTAGACTGACTTTGTTTCTTAATGAAATCCTGGATCTGTATTGTTGTAGTTGCAACAGTATTGCTGGTGTACTTATGTGATTGTGTATACTGGTGAACGGATATGCGTATATGGTATATGGCATGGTAAATTGAGTGGGTGGTAGAAAACTTTTAAGGTAACAATTATAATACATACAATTCGCTGAAAAGTTACAGAAAAATTGCTTAAAAATGTAAATATTTTCAAAAACCGAAAAAAATGTAATTACAATAAATTTTACCTGGGTATATGGACATTTCACAATAGCCCAATATGTTGAACAGAAACACGCCAATTAACGGCAGTATAACCGTTGCAAACTGTCCCATATTTCAGCTTCTAATTATATTTTCCGTTAAGATCACAAGTTCTATTGTTAGTATTTTGAATTGTACAAGGTGTTTTAATGTAGAAATTAGTTTTTCTTTAAAGTTAAACGCAGATAAGTTGTTCCATATGGCCGGCCATAATACAGAGAAATTGTTTAATTTTGCATGAGATGTAAAGTCCTCTTTACAGCGTCGTCGACCACAATAAAAATCGATTTTTGCAAACGTAAGCAAAAGTTGGCTATATTCCAGCAAGTATTTCTGGGGCCCTTGTTCGAATCTGCTGACTTTTCTCAATGATTTCCTTGGACTGTTTACTTATATTTCCAATGAAACTTTTTAAAAATTATTATTCTTCTAAATAATAAAATTTATTTATTATATTATTTCAATTGAGCTTGTTATAATTTAATGGTATCGCTTTCTGATTTTTCACTTTCGTTCCTTTCAAGTATACCGTCGTACTGTTTCATGGCGTTAGAATTTCGTTTACTTGTAGCTGTGACGCAAAATGTTATCCACCTCCGCACTGTTAATACGAGGGGTTACAGCTTTAGGGTTTCCACTGCTTTCGCCTGGTTGCAATGCGCAAGCGTGTTAAAACGAAAGCTCGGTAAAAGATAACATGCAGTTAGTTGCTGCTAACAAAGGCTTCTTTTCAACGAAAGTTTTCAATTAAAGTTTATAAAGAGTCGGAGGTACGACGACCGCCTTGCAAAATCACTTTGACTGTAGCTGTAGCTTTCGCAAGTTGAACAGTCAGCAGGTGGCTGTGGGTTGTGGGCAAAATAGTCCTGCGAAGATATTTGTTTAAGGGTGAACTATTTTTTTTTTGGTTGGTTTGGGGTGAACCAATTTTTGTGTGGGATAGGACAAATTTCATTAATAAAATTTCAGCTTGAGAGATCATGCGCACAAAAAGGGACACCATTGAACTCATAATTCACTATTTAACATATTTATATAGATACAATGGATGTATCCACATACATACATACTATATGTATGCATGTGTGGATGTATGGATGGATGTCTTTTAATGCATGAATACGTGTAAAAGGTTATTGAAATGGTTATCAGTAAAATTCTGCAGACTGTTAACGTAACATTTTTAGATAAAAATTCGTATGTTATGAACCGCTTGCTAACAAACCTAGGGTCCTATAAAAATTAAAATACTCGTAGTTAGGATGGAAGGCGAAAAAAAACCAACATCGTTAGAAAAAAGTTTGCAAAATATATAAAAACACGCATTGTATTTATCTTCGCAGCAAAAATCAATAATTTAATTTCAGATCTGAGAATCCTATATATAACTGCATCATTACTTTGAAAATCTTGTTTTCTAAAAAACAAAATTTTAGTTTTCCATTTGGAAAGCTACAGCGTGATTTTCTGGACTGTTTCAAAGTAAGGAATTTCAACAGCTATTGTGGGGCAGCTTCATAGAGCCCGCGACAGCTGGTTGCGTAAGTCTTTAGGTTTAATTTCATTTTATTCATACTTCGATAATGAAGCATACAGTTTGATATACATATTTTCATTTTATTACCTCTGTCAAACAATCGTATATATAACATATGCTCTTCTGTTAGATCAGTGGGTACCAGTGTGTATTTTTTCGACCTTTGACACACCCGATCATGGGAGGACAGTTAAATGTACTACCCGATACTTTAAGAACAAAATATCCCAAATCAAAAACTATCTACGCAAACAAAAAAAATCTATGAAAACTGTTTCCATTTCTAATAAACTTTTTATTTGCTAGCAATAATTGCTTCAGCTGAATCGGGGAGAGACTATAAATAAGGTTTCATTGAGTTGCCCAATTATTCAGTTGTACATATATGCAAATGCCCTAAAGCATCTAAATAGTTGTGCCATTGAATGTCACCACCTGACATCTTTAATGTAAACTAAAGCCCCAATTACAATGATGACAAGCCGACGGGACCAGAGCGAGACGAGTATTGTTAAAAATGTCAAAATTATTTGTCGTCATGTAGTTAAACACAATAGCAACGCGACGAGACTTAAATATTTATATGAATTTCATTTTGCTAGACAAAATTTTTTAGAAAATTAAATTTATTCTTTGCGCTAAATAAAATAAAATTAATTTAAATGCGAACACGAAAAACAGATTTCATTAGAGTTTAAACAAACAAAAACTTGAAACAACCATATATGACAAAACTCTCGTCGCGTGCAAAATTCAACAAATTTGATGTTTCACGTCGCGTCATTTCGTCGTCAAGCGTTTCATTGTGCGAAGATACATTACCCAGCATATGTTTGATTTATTTTTGACAGCTCGGCTCGCTCTCGTCCCGGCGCCACGCTCTCATTGTGATTGGTGCTTAATAAATGTATTTATGCACGTCCTATGGAGAGATCACAGTGGTACAGTTGCACAACTATTTTGAAAAACAAGGTCTGTTCCCGTTCTTAAATTGTAGCACATTGATAATGTTTATTTTCACAATCAAATACTTAGCCACCTTCCAATATTCCACAAAAATTATTTGTTGCTTATAAAGTTTTGAAATCTTTAATTTGTTCGCGTATAATTTTTAAAACGAAATTCCTGTAAAAAACTTCGCTTCATAGTCGTCGCTTTGTAGCGCCACACGCATTTGTCAGAAAAGTGCTTTCGTATGATTACAAGTCACGAGCCGTAGTCAACGAAACGTAAAATTTTTACGTGAAACCGTCGTGAAACAGTTTGGCCTGCCTTCATTACATATTAAACGCGAAACTGATATGCAACGGCCACGCAACTTCGTACATTCTCAACACCACCTTTGTTAATAAATGTCAATTTAAATGACATTTGTCATTGTTTCTATCTCAAAACGACTTTTTCTTGGTGATTAATATTTTCTACGTTTTTTAAAACAAAATAAAATAAATTAAGAACATATAATAAAACTATTTTTAAAAATGGCGCAATTAAAAGGTATATATTTTCAAAATTATGATGACTTGAAAAATAACTAAAATTAATATTTTTTTTACATTAAATTTTTTGCCTCTGCTGTATGAAAACCAATTTATTAAAAAAAGCGTAAGTTTTTTCAATTACCTTACTGTATTTACTTTAATGAAAATTCTCCTACACCACAGTTTGCTAATATGTGCATTTATGACCTGCCTCGGTATGACCTTTCTTATCTTGGCATGTGCCGTTCCAAAGGATAAGGTTTTCTATCCATTTTTCGTGCTGATCTTTTATGTGCTATCCGTGTTACCGATGCTTGTAGCAAAACGTTTCAATAGCGGCATTGAGACAAATCCAAAGACAGAACTCGCGCTCTTCCTTACTGCCGGAATGGTTCTAAGCGCGTTCGCACTACCAATTGTACTGGCACACAGTAATGTGGTAAGTTGATTTAAGTTTATTTCACATGACTTATTAATATTTAGGGCCCCGAAAGTATTAGTTTTCACAGCGTTTCTGACTTTTACATCTATATTTTACAGAATCGTGTACATTAAGGGTTTTACTTTCTTAAAAATAATTTCGAGACAGAATTAAAAAAAAAAACTTACAAAATATTAGGAATTTTTTGGTTTTTTACTAAAAACCTGATATAAATATTGGTTACGAGGGGTCAACGTTTTTTTAAAATTTAAATGTTTAACTGATTTTATTGTTTTATCTGATAAGATATAAATGAGTTTGATCATTTGACATATTTTACCCAGTCCCTTGCTCTCAATTCCTTGTACTCAGTTCATTGCCCTCAATTCTACAGTTTTGATAAATCTTTGATCATTTCAGATTGGTTGGCTAGCTTGTACACTAACTCTGGTTAGCAACATTATAAATTATGTTACCATTTTTGGATATGCTTTTAAAGAAAATGGCGATTCTCACTATGGTGGTATGTTTTAAGCAGCAATGGTGAGAGAATTAAAAGTAGAAAAGCAGTGTATTTTACAATTTAATCGGTTAACATACTGACACAATAATCTATTATGATTGTTTTGCCATTCGATGTATATTATTAACAATAAGTTGGAAAATCATTTTTTATGTAAAAGTGAGAAAAAGGCAACCAAATTTAAAGAAACATATTTGTATTGTTTATAAGAAAAATAAAAAGAAAGTATGATAAACATATGCTTAACTTAATAAACAGTAAAAACGAATCTCTCAATGGCTGCACTTTTTGTTATTAGGTTGTCTTCTTTTTCATAATCAACAGTTCAATTCAGCAGTTATAATCTTATGTGGCGTATTAATTTTAGTAATTATATACATAATTAAAAATCATAAACTTGATTTTATTTATTATCTACGTTAAATAACTTGAAGTAATAATAATATATAATAATTATCAGTAGACCATACAAGCAAAAATACATTTTAAATATATATCCATAATAAATGTTTTTTTTTTTATTTTGTTTGTGAAATATTTTTGAGGAAATGCAATTTTAAGATAATAGTGCATTAAAGTTTTTATTTCACAAAAATATCTATACATATTCTTCAAAAATAAATATTTGCCTGTGTTCAGAAAATTAATCTTGTTGCACCTTAAATTATACAATAAATTTATTTTCTGCCGTACTCTCCTTTATTTTTTTTTTTCTTAGCCTCAGTGTATTAACTCGTATAGTTTGCCTTGAATCAAACAATTTAGATATAAAATCTACCAACCTTATTTTTAATAATTTTTTAAGGGTTTTTCAGTCAAAATCTTATGCCACTGTCAGTAGTAGCAGTAAGGCTTGCAATTAATTTAATCATAGAAGCATACACGCCTCGACTACGCTTGGAATTATCCAATTTTTTTTTCAATACTTGATACAATTGCATATTAAGATAGAAACAAACTCTAGCAATTTGGAATTGCAACACTGGGAAAAAAAAATCATACGCAACACATAATTTTTGTTTTTACCAAATTATCAAATTGTGTCTTTCTCGACTTTAACATTTTCGCAATAAACATGATTCAATAATATAGGTTGCTCCAAAAAAAAATGTTGCTTCAAAAAGTTGCTTTAAAGTCAAAATGAATCAGCTGATCGACAAAAACACCTTTTTCTACAATGACTAAAGGCCTTCGCCCATAGAGTACGTCAAGTCTGTTGCGTCAAAGTTTATAACTGACAGCTAAAATGAAATGTATGCAATTGTATGAAGAGTGGCCTATTCGCAACTTATCGCTCAACGCAACGGATGAAGTTGGGCAATTTTCAACTTTTGACGTACGTTGAATACTTTGACAACTGAGGGTTTGTGTGGAATATAGAAAAAAGAAAGATAACAAAATTAAAATTGTTTTCTCATAAAAAAGTACATGAAAGTAGAATATACAGGGGAAATTACGAAATTTATCAATCAGCAAGCTGTTTGAGCTGATTTTTCGTCTGACTGTTCATTGGACCGTCTATGTAGTTCATTTCCGTCGTGTGTTGCATACGTTGACGCAACGGACTTGACGGACTCTATGGGTGGAGGCCTTAATTGTCGAAGTGTATTAGCTATTTCCCTTTGTGTTACCTAGGCTACCTATTTTAAGATTCGGGTGTTCGTGACGGTTCACACAATTTTGATTATATTAACCGTTTAAAGATTTGATTGTGAACATCTCAAAATCATCTTAACTATGGAAAACAAAAATCCTGAACAAATTCACGCTGAACCAATCAATGGCGCGGGAACACCAGTAACAGCATCAACCACTACAGAAACGCAAGAAGAGCCTGCTAGTAATGTTCAACTAGAAGGACAAAATTTGGAACCAATAATAGAAGTAAAAAAGAAACCCAAAAAAATAGCATTTAAGCTAAAGCAACTGGATAATGGGTGGGTGAAGAATAACCAGCTCTGGTAAAAAATCAACTAATAAAATCTTAATTTCTTAAGCAATATACTCACAGTGCATCACACAATCAATGAACAGCAGCGTCTAATTCGGATACGTATGACTGCATGCTGCTTTAATGAACGCGGTACGCTTTTTGTAGCCATCGACAAAAGGTTATATTTTAGTGGGTTTTAATAAAGAAAGCCTGAAAAAGAATACTCTCAGTAGTTGCACTGGAACAGATTTACATTAGCTGACATTCTCCAATTTTTTACTCCTACTGTTAAATAAAATAACTGGCTAGCTAAGCCGGTTTTTGATATGCTCTAAGATATAAATGATTGAAATATGCTAAAAAGATTATAGGAAAAGTTTTAAAAAAAAAAATTGGTCAACATTTCAAAAAAGTCGTCATATCTCCAAAATTATATGTTAAATTTCAAAACTTTACTCACCATTGTTGTTGTTGTTGTTGGATTTTTATTGTTTTTGTCCACAAATACATACTTTCCATATGAATTCATTTAATGATATTTTTTGTTTTCCGGTAAAAAAGGGGGTAAATAATAAAAAATTTACAATGATCTACGAACCAGGCTCTCTTAATATGCTAAAAAACCTATAGGTCATTAAGACATTTTTAGGGAATAAAAAGGTTTTTTAAAAAAAAGTTGGTCCAAATTTCAGAAAATTCGCCATACCTCCAAAATTATAGGTTAAATTTCAAAACTTTACTCAGCATTATTAAAGACCATTAAATTATCTTTCATATGACACCATGATATCCATGCAGGGGTTCCCAACGTATGATCATTTTTACAAAAGCTATATCCGGAACTTCCGATGGCTATATCTTCGAAACTAGATACGAGCGGCCCGTTTTTTTTTCATCATTTTTATTTATTTTTGACCCCCTTTTACCCCTAAGAAAAGAAAAAAAATTGGAGAATGTCAGCTAAAGTAAACTTAAGCCGTTGCACTTAAAAAAAAACGATATTACTGGATCGAACTTATGTCAGAAGTTCTAAAGAGCTTCATAGTCAAAATCATCCTTGTGATACCTGAGAAATAGTGCCTAGATTTTACTTTAAGCTTTTTGCTAATAATATCTCGAACCATTGAATCAAACAAATTTCATGTCTTAATATATATACATTACCCATTTCATCAATTTTGCCATAGTGCTACAAAATAGTAGTTATAAATAAGAATCAAAAATATTTAACCAGAAAAGTTTTAACATCAAAAAAATTAACAAAGATTTGTGAATGAAAATAACAAAAAGTGGAATATTTTTATGTATTCAATAGGAAGAATCTTCCTATTGAATGGGAAAACACGATTTGAAATTCCAACACCCTGTAGTCGATTTTCGATTACTACCAGTTCTTGGGCAGGAAATAGAACCTCTTCATTTTTTTTTTTCGCCATTTAGAATCGATACATGACTAATTTTAGCATCTAAATGAATTTTTAAAATACCAAAGCTTTCAAAATCAATTTTCAGAAGTTCAATATAAAAAAATTATTCAGTTCATTGAAATCTGTAAATGCAATGATCAAACTAGGTTTTGAGGATATTTTACATCCTTAAGAGATGATAAGCTCACTTCCACAGTACCGCCTACGTCTTTATCTAAAAACCACTGTAAATGCTGGAGTATGGAAGAGTAAATAAAACTGAAATATTCTGTGACTTTCATTCTTAAAGTTGTTTCTGTTCAGTTAGAAATAAAAATGACTTGGCTTAAGGCACCAGCTGGATATGTTTCTTGCAAGTATATTTTGATCATAAACCTCTTCAGTGATAAACTTCGGCGATTACTATGTTAAATTTAAACCGAAGTACATTTTACTATGTTATTTAAATTGTTTTGGATTTTTTTAAACATTATTATCATATTTTTATGCAAATAGAGGCAATATATTCATTTTTGATTTGACCACTAAACGTTACTGGCGACTATGGGAACAAGTGCCCAAAGCGAGCACTATACGTCAAGCAGGCTTGCATCGTCCGAATTTATATTTAATTGGTACAAAATTAGGCCATGTGCTGCTAATGGACATCGGTGAGTATGCAAAAATGTTAAGAAGAAAAAAATAGTAGTCAGCTAAAAAGTTAACTATCCTAAACTGATATAGTAGAAGTGGGCGTGGCAGCCATTCCCTTTCTTTTTAAATGTATTAAATAATTATTTATTAGTTGAAACTAATAATTTCCAGACAATATTATTTTACTTTAATTATGCTTCGTTATTTTTTAAAAACATTATTTAAAAGACGAATTTTGTCAGTTATTTTTTGTCATGATCAGCGAATCGATTTCATGAGACTAAAGTCTATTCAATGTTTGGATGAAAATTTGTTTTATTAGACTGAATAGTCTAGTGACTCGGTAGTGATGACAAAAGTTGTCAAAATGGATCCGAAAATATATTTTAATTTTATACTGATCTAAAGGGTAAAAGTTTAGAGATAAGATCAGTTATGCGTTGGGAGCAAGCAAATGCATTTCGTCATATTACAAGGCATCCAACTAAAACAGAATATTTACAGAAAAATCATCAACTGTCCAAGCTGTTTCCATCTCAACAGAGCGCTTAATTCAGTTTTCCTTTCCCGGTCAACCATTACAACCTAGTAATTTGCTATTGGCCCACGCTGGACATGAAGGGATACTCTTGAATATGGATACTTTTAAAGGAACACATCGTCTTGATTTCGACGAAGTGCAAATATCATTGAAATTTGCCTGCTATGTGCCACATTCAGAGCATATTTTCAGCTGTTTTACAAATGACACATTGCATATTTGGTCAGGCGTAACACTCAACGCATTACGAATAGTCCACCCCATTAAAGCGCGAGGTCGCAAACTTAAACTCTTGGCAGATGATTGCGTACCGGAAATTTCATTACTGCCCATACAGCAACATGAATTTGAATTGCAATGCCAAGATCAAGACTATTCAAATGGATTAATATCATCCTACGCTTTCTCCTCAGATGGTGGACAGCTGTGTTTGTCTACTTTGGATAACTACTTGATGCTGCTTAGTTCCTATACATATGATATTCAATACTGCATAAGACTACGTGATTTTGTGATCAGAGACTGCGTTTTTCTACCTAAACCCAAAGAAACACTTATATTAGGTGTTACTACTGCTGGGCAAGTTGTGCTAATCGATTGCCAGAGGCCAGAATTTAAACTTATTGTACACACTGGGCACGCATGTCGAATTACGATTTGCGCAGATGGCAAATTGCTCGCTGTATTGTCAGACACTGGTGAAATTGATGTTTGGTCAACATGTAGGCTCTATAATTTACTCAAAATGCAGGAAAATTGCACACAAGTACTTAAAGCTGCTGTTAAACAGAAGAAACCCATTGCTATATCATGCGAAAATGAAGAATTTAACGAAGGAATAAAAAAGCTACTGCAACGAGAACGTCTAGTAGCTATTCTAAAGGAGTTCGGCTGCTATCCTGCAAAGTATCGCAACCTTATTTGGTGCACTTTGCTGCAGTTGCCCGGAAACAAAAGTGAATTCCAACAGCTTGTAAAAATGGGCATTCCGAATATCATGAAGAATTGTGTCGTTAATTTGAAAATAACTAAAGAATCCAATAAGCGTTTATTGCTTAAAATATGGTGTTGCCTTGGACACTGGTGCAAAGTATTTGCATATTCCAAATTCTTGCCTGCTTTAATTTTTCCATTTGTGCAAATTTTATCAAAAAATGCTTTGACGACATTTGAATTATGCGCCACACTTCTACTGAATCACTTTCAACTTTGGTTTGAGTTCCATCCACTTCAACCGGAAAATTATTTAGGTATGTGTGCAAATATATTGCAGTGTTTCGATAAGGAACTGTTTCGTTGCTATGCAATTAAGGGCATATTACCAAAGCACTATGCTTGGTCTTTACTTTCAAACGCTTTCTCTGAGGTGCTAGATGAAGAGCAGTGGCTTCGCTTGTGGGACAATGTACTGACGTGTCCGATTTATTTTCTGATATTCTGTGCCGTTGCATATAACATAGTACAACGTGAGGTCTTACTACTTCTACCTGACGTAGACGCCATCGAATATTTTTTCCACGAACAGAACCCAATCGATATAAGAAAATTCATTGCAAAAGCTTATTGGCTTATGGAAAAGTGTCCTAACTCTGTACATCCGAAGCGTTACATGAGCGGATTTAATCCCATTCCGAAAAATGTTTATCCTAAATTTCTCAATTATCCGAAGCAACGGGTTAAGCAGCAAGAGCAAGAAGTTGCTGCGCTTAAATTTGAACAGCATACAATAGATGCACGCATTAGAGAGTTAGAATTCGAAGAATATAAAATGATGGAATGCCTTGAGAATGGATTTAAGGAAGAAGAACATGCCAAACGCATAAAAGGTTCTTTGTAAGATTTTATGTTCACCAAAATATTACCTAAATTATACTTTTTTCTATAGAAATGGAGGCACTTTATCACAATACATTGAATCGCGAAGAGGAGCGCATTGCATGTCAAAGAAAAATGTTGCTGCTATATCAAAAGGAGATACGCAGCCGCAAAGGCGAAGTTCTGCTGGCAATTCAAGAATCCGAACGACGCAAAACTGCATTACTTATGGAGCGGGACGTCGATGCGCTAATGTACAACATTGAAAGAGAAGTACGTTATTCCTTCCCCGATAAAAAATAAATGTTTCTACTTCCAAATTTCCAATATACGTAATTGAATTTATTATTTTAAAAAAGCGTCTACGCAACGATACACACTTAGTGCTGGCAGAAGATGAACTACATAACAATGAGCTGGAATTAATGGCACAGAAGTATTTAGCGAATTCACAGAAACCTTCTTTGAGGCAAAAATTTCGTGCTGAAATTGAAAGTTTATGCAAGGAAAAGAGAATGCTTAGCGATAACTTGAAATCGGTAAAATTTCTATTGAATTATTTTTCCAATGTACATATGTAGCTTTATTAAAATTATTCAAAATTTCTTAAAAGTTTTCCAATTTACGCGACACCCCGATGACACGTGAAACAAAGCATAAAAGTTTATTAGATGATATTGAAACTAAAATTGATGAAATGCAGAAGGAGTTTATGTGTTTAACTAAATTTAAATTAAATTAAAAATATTTGTTTGTTATGTTCATACATAAGTATTATCATAAATAGCTATATATAGTTTGGGAGTTAGCATTTTTTTAATATATTTATAGATAATGACAAAAAGGTTATATTTTTATGGTTTACTTTGCGCATTTGTTTTATCTCTGAGGCATCGACCGTAACAAGCAATATATTATACGAATAGAACGAAATATTAGCAATAACCCAAAAGAAGTAGCGTGAATCCTCGGGCACCATTGCAAACACCAGTGTGCTGCGTCGAAACACACGCGTTATTATATCAGGGAATCCTCTAATATGCTATCGTTCCGGCTAGGTGCAGTGTACGAGCAGGGCGGCATTATGTCTCAAATTCTAGTGCTCCAAGTATGACGTGATTATCATAGCCGCTAAAAATTGTTTAACATGTTACATGCGGCGACACTTGAATTTAAGCATGTATAATATCAACAGGACGTTTTTAATTTTTATATCTGACACTTTTGCTCTCAGCGGCTCATATGTAAAAATGTATTTATAATTTAAAATCTTCACTTCTTTTCTAGTTTGAAAGTTATTGGATTACTCATAACAGGTGGACCACTTGGTGGTATTATCAGTTTAGGGATATTCATGACCAAATGAACAGTGGATGCCGGAATTTGTATTTGTGTGGGTATACTGGTTGTCGTTGCATTTATAAGCATTTGATTATTGTCTAAAAAAATAAAATAAAAAATAAGTTTGAGTAAAGAAATTTAATAAAAAGACGATTCTACTATAATAAACAGGTAATCAATTAACATAAGATGATACATAAGACCAATCAAAATAGACCTAAATCAAAAAGAATTTCAATAAAAAAAAGATTGGTCTAATTTTTGGATTTTGTTACACAAACCAAAAGTGAAGGATTAATATTCGATATTTTGAAAATATTAAGCCACATGACTATAAATCGTAAGAAAAACTGATGCCTTTTGAACATCAGTTGAGTGCCGAAGGAAATTTTTTTTTCATCTGACGCAGAATATATCTGGGCACTTAAGATATCAAACTCACGTCAAATAGAGCCTGAGCACCTTAGAAAAATCCTATTTGTTTATAACGCAGTAGATCCATTGCTTCAAAAAACAATTTTTTCATGTAACAATTTTTTTTCTAAAAATTCTAACGTTTTTAACAATTATTGTACAAACTTAAATGTTGACTTAAACTTAAAATGTTGACGACAGGCATAGTAATTGATATTTATATTCTATTTACTTATTTTTAACATGAGCAAAGGTATATTGTTAGTACAAAGGTTTTATTTAATTTTTATAAAATAAAACATTTTTTTGGACGGATTCAACATTCGAAGTGAGAAATTCAAACCTTTGAATTTTTCTATACGCTATAAAGCAGTTAAAATAAATGAAAATATTTAAGTAGAATATCTTTCGAAATTGGAGTACTCTCATGATTTCCTTCTGGAAACAAATAAAAGTAAGTAAATGGTACAATATAAATCCAATTCTCTCTAGCGTGAAATCGAAACATTATATTTTATGTAGAACGTATCAAAATCGATAAGATGAGCTATACATGTTCATTTTGTAAAAAACCCTTAATTTAAAGCTCGATATTTCAAAAACCAAGCAAAATGCAAAATGTATTTCTTAAGTCTGTTGTTTACTGCAAATACTCGTGGAAAGATTTGCGTAACGATTCGTGAACAAATTATGAGTCGTGTGTGCAAAATTTATGTGAATATTATTTTTGGGGGTGAGTAGCCTATGCCAATGGGAACTAAATTTGCAAAGGTGCGAATAATCAAATTAATTTTATGATTTACGCCGATGAACAACTTTAAACGTTCTGATCCGTCATTAGACTATGGATATTAAATTCGGATACAACAGTATGCATATTCTTAAAAAATCTGAGTAGACCGACAAATTTCGCGAAGCTCCTCCAAATCGCTTATAACCGCCGTATTATATTAGGCGAAAAAAGTGAGTGACTGAAAGTAACACATTCACCACAGCCGTTTGAAACTTGTAATCAAAGATCTGCTCCGACTTTTATGTTCACTTTAGCTCAAATAACATAATTTGGAAAAACAATTTTAGTTTCGGGTTAACATTTTCAAGATACAGGCAGACGAAAATCAGCCACTCACTTGTTTCGCCTAACATAATACGGGGGTAACTCCTTACCTTCGTCATTTACTAATTGCAACACTGAACTCTTTCGTGCTACTAGCCCAGATTCTAATTCCCTGACACGCTGCTTCAGTTTTTCGTTTTCACATTGCAATTCTAAATTACGACGTCTCAAGTCTTCATGTACACTACGCATTTTAATACGATAACGCGTTGAGGCAGCACGTCTTCGCTCCATAAAGTCTTCATCACACTTTGCAAGCGTTTTGACGTCTGCCATTGTTCTGGACCGGCGCATATTCAATTTCTGTGGCAATTCAATAATGCGCGATTTGCTACTATTACTTAGAATAACTTTCAGGCGTTCTTTGATGGGTAACTGTGATGTTGGCGTAAGGCTAGCACTGCTCGGTTCTGGTTGTGTAGGAGGTATTGTTGGTGTTATTGTAGCTGCTACATTTCGTTCAGTGCTTCCTGATGAGGACGATGTCAATTTTGGCATTATAAAGGGTTTTACTGTTTGCACTGGTATCACTGTTCCACCATTCGTACAAACAGTGCCACTGGTACGACTTTTTGTTCCACCTCCAAGTACAACACAGCTACCGCTATTGTTGTTAACGGTATTGCTGGGAAAACTCAACGTTATCACTTGTGGCTGTATTAATTGTATGGATGACGGCAATTGCACTAGCTGCGAAAAGTTTGAAATGCGTGCTGTCTCTTCAATTTGTGGTGGCTTCTCTGCAATATTGCGGTATTTGTGAAGTTTCCCGCCGCAACTCCAATACGAACTGGAGGTGGAACTCTGTCGTGAGACAGATGCTTTTTCTGTATCGCTGATAGCTATTTGATCGACCACTGGCACATCAAGGGTCATTGTTGCACTAAGATTTTCAGGTACCTTCTGTAGCGTATCACAACTGCGAAAATTGTCATTCCCATCAAGCTGGGGAAACACTTGTGGCGTATGCAAAGAATCTTCTTCGGGGTTTCTATCGTTTTCAGTTACATCCTTATGTGAACATGGTGTCTGTCCACTTTTTTGCTCTACAGCACGACGAAAGGTTTCGTCAAATGGATTGACATGGCGCAGATCATCGAAAAGTCCCACTTCTTCGCAATTTTTGATGAGACGTGTTGGTGTTGGCGTTTGATCGGCTGCCAAAAACAAAACGGAGTGCAATGTGTTATTATGCAATTATATTTTAAAACAAATTTATTTTTACCAACAAATATATTCCCAGTTTTTTGTTCACTTAGGTTCAACATCATTTCGTGCTTCTTCTCGTGCACCATGAGATGATCCTCGTTGGTGAAAGACATTCCGCAGCCGTCGGACTTACAAGCAAATGGCTTTTCAGTGGTCATGTCCATTTTAGAGTTCACTTAGTTACATTATTGTCTTTATTTATATTTTTCCTCCAATATAAAAAATTGGTCGTATTAAAAACACTGTCAACATATACTCAGTGTCAAAATGTATACCCAGAGTTGCAAAACCTTCGAATAATTGTGTAGTGTAGGTGTTCACTTTTTGTATATGAAAAAACAATTTTTGACTCCCAACTGGACTGAAAATGTGGCTAAAGTTTACTTAAGCTCCCAGTCGCCAATTTGTATTAAACCAAACTTTTCTCATTTGGTTTTCAATTTTAAGAATAAATGTGCAATCAAAATGTGTCGCTCGGATCTAGTTTCAGAGATATAGCCATCGGAAGTAACGGTCATAGCTTTTGTAAAAATCGTTATAAGCTTAGAATCCCTGAATGGATATCAAAAATATGGGTGTCGTAAGAAATATAATTAGATGGGCTACAATAATAGCACGCAATCTTTGAAATTAAACCTGTAATTTTGGAGATTTTTCTGAAATTCTGAGCAATTTTTTTTTTAAAAACTAATATTTTTTCAAAAAATGTGTTCATAACTTCTAACTTTTTTAGGATTTTAAGAAAGCTTATTTTATTTCCTTTCAAATAGTATATTGTATTTTCCAAATTTTTTATATTAACTCCATTTTTATTCAATGAATTCGTATTTATGTACAAAAGCAATAAAAAGCCACAACAGCAACAACTGACACAACAACAACAATTATTATAAGACGATTCTCATTATAAAACTTAAAAATTTTTATTAAAAATCGCGCGCGCGTTTGGTTTCTCTATACAAGTAAAACATTGGCTGTGTTATATTTATGAAGGATTTGTCCAACATTAGTGTGTTAGCAAAGCTAATGTTGGACATAATATAGTGAACCGTGGCCAATGTTAGACAAATTGGAGGATGTAAGTCCTGAGCCGCGGCCGAAGGCCGCCCACTTACCCTGACTGTTTTGTTGAATTACTGTGGCTAGAAAAGCTGGTGTTGGATATACCATAGGACTTAAGCCATTTTCAAGCTCAAAAATAGTATGAAGGATATTCTCGATAAGCATACTGCACTGTGCGACACACTAAAATATAAAGAAAATCGCGGGTGAGGTTAAAGATAATTACTATCACATATTTAAATACCAAAATTCACCAAAGTGATTTTAATTTTTTCAGTGAAAAATAAGTAAAATTAAAAAAAATCTATAAAAATGATACATCATTTTAAAGCAAGAAAATCAAGCTTTCTTAGCATCTTAAAATACAGGTTCTAAACACAATTTTTCGGAAAAATAAAGGTTTTTAAAAAAAAATTGGTCAAAATTTCAAAAAAAATAGTTATATCTCCAAAATTATACGTAAAATTCCAAAGGCTTGCATTTCGTTATTGTAGGCCGCTAAATTATCTTTCTTCTGACAACCACATTTTTGATATCCATGCAGGAATTCCCAACTTATAATGATTTTTACAAAACTTATATCCGAAACTTCAGATGGCTATATCTCTGAAACTAGATCCGAGCGACACTCTTTTTTTATGTTTTTTATTTGCTTTTAACTCCCTTTTACCCCTGAAAAAAATTATATCACAGGATGGGTTAGTGATTACAAACTCGTACTTTCTATAGAACGATGCGTTCAGAATATTTGCTACGAAATTGGTGACGATAGTCACCACGATACAAGCGCATAGTCAGGCCTTTATACCTCCTGGCGACTGGGGCATTGCTTATGTATATCTGTTCCATAATAAACGTGGATCTTTTTTGTGTTATTTTGCGAAGTGCAGGGGCCCATTCAGCTCTTAATGTGGAAAATACCCCATTTTGCTTATGAAAAAAAATTTTTTGAGTTAACTATGCAGAAATATCAGCCATTTCATATTTTGAAAAAATATGAAAGGTGTCTAATGAACTTGCCTTGTGGGAAGAGTTTATGTAAATAAGCTTTTTTGAATTTTCATATAAAAAGTAATTTATTGAAAACTTTCAATGCGTTTTCCTCTAACTTTAGGTTTTTCGAGCTATGCCGTTCTTGCACGCAAGGAGTTATATTTATGTATGAGTTCCGAAACTAGCTAATTGCTTTAATACAAAATTGTTAATAAAGGCAAAAACTGTTTCTGCAGGCTCAAAATACTTTTATTCATGATTTTTTAATTTTTTTCAATCAGAATAAAAAGCTATACTGCGAAAAATGTATAGAAATCGTACAAAACAAAATTCATATAAGATTTCTGAACTGAATTTTTGTAGTCTGTGGTCAAAAGAATTCAGAGGCGTGAAGAAGTTGTGTGTTAATTTTTGGTCAGATACCAAGCAAGTATTACATTGAGGCAACTATTAGTTAGTCCTACGAATTGACTAAATATATTTATATAAAGTTACTAGGTGCCCTGGCAGATGATGCCCTGCTCTTTCCGGTAGGTGGTGCGATGTTGTATGAACTCATGCGATGGAATGTACATAAAAGCGAAACAGACGATTTTTCCAGTGAAACTAGCTTTTGTCCAAAAGTTGTTTTATTCACATATGGGAAGCGTAGTACCGCCCATTTTTTACTTTGAATTTACTTTCCCCCTTACCTTTTATATCTAGACCCATTCATCTGCGTCCAGTAGTTGATGGATTTGATGAACTTGATTTTGGAAGGCTTTGCAGACTTTGCAAAAACCTTCCATAGACTATATATAATAAGCATTTAAAGAACAATTTTCGTGAAAATGATATTTTAAAAATATTTTTGTACCTGGGCCACCTAAATAAAAGTCTTATAGCCTATGTGTCATTCGGGGCGGAGACGAATCAAATAAATCAGAGATCATTTGTCTTATGTATATAGATAACGGCATTTAGAACAAATAGTGTACTGTACAGCATTGAAATCCCCTCTCAAAATTTAAAATTCGCTCAAAATGCATTTGCACATAAGTAGGCTTGGTGTTGTTTGTGTGCCCCATCTAAAAAATCATTTTAATGAAGTAGACAAACAAATCATATATTTTTTAAATCTTTATAATTTTGCTTTTATTTAATGTAATTCGTTACAATTTTTATGAGTATAGTTTGCATAAATAATTATTTTACTTCATCAGACAGTAACTAATAGATTATTATTTTTGTTTTTCATAACAGTAAGTATTTATTTGTAGAAAGAAAGTATTACATTTTAATATTTTTTAATATTTATAAGTTACCTTTTTTAATATTTATAAGTTACCATGTCTTCATAGTCTGAGAATAATTTGTATGAGAATACACCAAGAATGTTGCTATCTCATGAGAATAAGTCACTTATAAGTATGAAAAAGCTATGCTAAATTTATTTTTAATATGTGACAGTGGTGTTTTTATATTCTTTAATTGAAACATTATATCTTTTATTGAAATGATTTTTTAAAACTCCTACAAGTTTGCAACAAATTAAACTTAATGTAAAAACTATTTCAATAATATGTATTTTTAATTTGTTAAAGAACATACTTAGATTCTTAAAATAAGTTAGGTACTGACTTTTATAAAAATCTTTCAGGATATTTATGAGTACATATTGTTTTTAATTATTCATTGAAAATTATGCTTCAATGCCCACTGCCAACATTAACGAAATATGTACGTATGTATCTTCGTTTGAGTTGCAAAATGCGTGCTTTTGTATGAAAAACAATTTTTTTTTATTATTCCCACTTTGAGTAGAATGGAAAATTCAGTATAACATACTCATAATTTTTCGAAAGAGAATAAGCAAACTAAGGCTTAGTGACCTAGCCCAAGTTAAAGGCACCACTTTTATTAGTGTTGATAGTGGTATTAGTGCATTTTATTAAAGTTATGCTTTAATTACATATTGTGGAATTACATTTTTTTCTATCGAAAAGCTGTTTCTTAAAATATTATTAGTGTTAAGTGCTGTTACACAAAGACAACATATTAGAGAAATTTAAGTTACTTAGTTACCTTATGAATGTTAGGCTAGGTTTCTTGCTTTAAGTCTTTTGCATAAGATCTTGACTACATAATATTTATAGTTACCATTCGTTTTAATTGAGTTTCGCCAATTGTTCTAAAAAGATATGTGATTTTAATCTTCTTTAAGTGTAAGGACATGTATTATTATATGCAAAAAATTTGTTACTGATACATAAATTTTAACTATGTTTTTTTTTGACACCTCATGATTTCAAACCTTTTGAGATAGATAAAGGCTTCAGCTTATTATTTGAATTTGATAATATATGCGTTTTGTAAAAGCACAAACTTTTTTCAGTTATAATTTTTAAGATATTCAAAGCTTTTCAGAGCAACCGTTAAATATTATCTCTTCGGCATTTGTTATTAGTGCACAAAAAAAACTTAAGTTGATAAAAAATAAGCTATCTTATGGGGAAATATTGAATTTTTGTTTCTTATTTAGTAATACAATAATGTTTTTTAATACAATAGTTAAAAGCTTTGCGAAGATCTGTACATTAAAACCTAAGAACTCTTTTCCAGCGTACTTGAAAGCTTTTAGCTTGAGCAAGCTATTAATGAATATGTTTTAGCTTTTAAGCTTTGTTAAAGCTTTTCACATAAAATAGATCACCGATTGGATATAGACTGAAACATGTGAATTTTTAAACAAAATAAGTAAAAAAGCTCTCACAAATTTTTTAATGAAACATTCACATACATATATAGTTTTAAGATCGTATGAGATTAATGGCTAACAACAGCCAACTATTGGCCTCAATTTTCCATCTATTGAATTTGTGGCAGTGGTACAATTAAACTCCGACTAAATAGTTTAGATGATGTGGGCTTACTTTTTTGTGATTTAATACTTGGCCAACTATTAATTGACTAGCTAACCGCGAACGGTTGGACACCGATTGGGTAATTAAGATGGTAGTTTGTGATATTTCAAATCGAAAACCAATGTGACATCCAAATTGACCGACCAATTTCATTTCTATGAATAAATTGGTAAGTTACTTAATTACCAGTTTGCATACTCTCATAAGACGTAAATGCCAATTTTTAATAGATAGCAAACTAATTAGTCACATGCTTTCATGGTCCCTTGAAACCTTGCATATATGCTTTGTTGATATTCTTAAAAAAATTGATTTTATATATGTTACACATAACACAAATTGGTTATGCAAATGCATAATTTCAATTGGCCAACCATTATTTGCCAGCTTAACCTCGACTTTAAGAGATGCTCAAGTTTTAAATGATAAGCTAAAATTTCTGATAAGCCATTAAGAACTTTAACATATTGGGTTTGGTGTGGGTTTCTCAATACTTAGATGAACTTAAGCTACCAGAGATTGACGCAAATTTCTTTTAGTTTAAATGGACATCGTGCAAAGTAGTGAAAAAAGTTTGTGCTGGGTTTAAGTAAAATTTTTTTTATATAAATGGAGCTTATATTATAAGATAATCATTTGAAATCACTCTTTGTGTAACAATGTAAAGCAATAAAATATTAAAGCCAAAAGCTTGCAAGCTTTGTTGAGGAGTTTTTGTAAGAAATTTAATAATAATATAACATTTGAATACTGTGTTTTCGCGCGCCACTTGAAATGTTGGTTTTATTTCATTGTTGAGTGGTGGATGGCTTTATGATTTTTTTCTGCTGCTAGGCTGTAATTGTTTAGTTGCTGTGGTGTCGTAGCCTCCAGAAGCTTTTAAGCCCAATTGGCTTTATCGCCGTTTCGTCTAAGAATTGTGTCAGCTGTTTTTACGAATTTCTTGATATGGGTTGGTTTTACGTATACAAGTACTTTAAAATTGAGATTATGTTTTTTATGCAAAAACGTGTTTCGTTTTAAGAAACTCTTTTTTCACAAAGAACATACTTTTTTTGGATTCGATTCGAATTTCAAATTTCGTTTGAAAACTCTCCAATTGTGTGCTTCATTTTGTCTTTTATTTTTTTTAGAGCACATGGTAGCGATGATGGTACATGATGAAAAAATTTGAATCAGACCAGTGGTATCGTATGTGAAAAAGCACTTTTTCATTGTAAACCTTTTAGCCTTGTTTTCGGCATGTTTCCGGAAATATTTTAAATTTTCTTTGCCAAATCAAAAAATATTTCCGATTTCTATTGTAATTATAATTTTTTGTTTTTGTTTGCTTCTTAAATATTTTGTTATTGTTGCGGAGAAATTATTTTATTTAAAAATTTTTTTCATACGATAAAAGAGCGAGCGCATTTGTTTAAAAAATGTGGCTTTTATGTGTTGGTTTTTTTACAGTGTAGTATGGCGCAAAATAAGAAAAAGTGTGCAAATGCTTAAGAAACCTAATGAAGAAAACATAATAACTTTTTGAAACTTAATTTAAACTGACAAAATATTGCCAACGAAATTAGGAAACTTAAGAAAAAAAAATAAATGTGATGAACGAAAAAAATTTTAATAAAATTTTCATCAACATCAACACATCATTGTAAAGTATTAAAATATTTAGTGCTTTTTGTATTGTGAGAAATCTATGGTTTATTTTTTGAATAAATTCATTATTACGCTTTTGTCTTTTTACGTGTTTACTTTAGACTAATGAAATTTAGAATTTCTTTTAAGATTTTTTTAAATGTTTTTAATGCTTACTTAGCTACTATGCGTCTTATTGCAGTTCAAATACTTTTCGTCTAGCATTTCAAGCCAATATATAATATATTTACTTAATACTTTAAAAAACGCGCCCTGGCTATAGTAAAAATTTACTGCTTCTTTAGTTTCACTGTTTTACAATGAAAATGGAAGTCAAACGTCGTAGAAGAGTTATAGAAATTGTAGAGGGTAAGTGTCAAAAAAGTAGTTTTTGGAGTTGACTTATTGAAATATGGGAAGAGAACTATGATACTACATAAGGGGATTGAAATTCATTAATGGGAATATATGTATGTATGTGAAACTTATGTGATTACAATATGTGTGTAACTTTGTGTTTGTAGTTGAAATAGTAGAAGAAAGCAATGCTTTATTAGTAATTAATATATATTTGAATATACTATGTAGTTAAAAACTGGCAAAATCATATCAAAGCAAATAAGTAAAGTTAAAAATGGGAACGAAAATACATATATACAAAAATTTAGAAAGTTAACTTTAACGAAATGGAGGTTTGCTACCTTTTAAACTGTGGATATGCGCTGTAATATTTATATTACAATTTCTTGTGTCTTTATTTTGTTAAATGTTAAGTGTAGTTTCAGTACTACAGTAGATTGATTTAAAAAAATGTTCAGAATTGATTACCCCTTGGTCCTATTGATTACATTCATATTTGTCACAGAAGAAGAAATCTGCTACTAGCTACTAATGTATATTGGGTTGTTATTATTGAACATTTTTGGAGAGGGTCATACGCATTTCGAATATAGAAAACTTTTCTCACTTACCGCCGTCGGAAAGCTTCAAAAATCTTCTTTGTAAAAATGTAAAAAATCTTATTTTTGTAGACTTCAAATGAGCTCCCATCACCCGCTAGCTTTTTTCTAGTTCAAGTTATGATATTTAAAAAAAACAATTAGTTCATGCAAAACAACAAAACTTAGTTACTCGTAATTCACGAAAAGTTTTATATTAACCGACCAATAAATGTTCAATTTTGAAAAAAGCGGACATTTTAATATTAGACTGTTCATTACTTCCAAAGTTTTTAAATCGAAGAGTTTGGTTCATTTATGTTTTAGCTATAAAAAAATGTGGCCCAGTATTTTTTTAATTTTATTTATTTTTTGCTCGAAAGCGAGTATTTAAAGAAAAATATGGTGCAAAGAAATTATGAGCACCATTTCGAAATCTTTTAGGAAATAATAAAATACACTGAGAATAAAATTTGTTGTGAACTTTTTTTTCAGTGTATTGTATTTTATTCTTAAAATCTGTTGAAACAATAACGAAACCGCTCAACCCCATTTCTTCTGTGAGCCTACTAGTTTTTGAGTTAAACAATAAATAAAATAGATAAGTACGCGGTGATACGCTCTACTGGCCTAAATAAAAATTGTTAGTTAAAACGCTTCTTTTTTAACTTTTTCTAAATCGTATGAAATTCAATTTTTCCTACTAGCACAGCAGTTTTTGTGAGGTATCAATAAAAATTTGTTAAAAAACATGCCATTCTACAATACATAATGTTAATTAAGAGAGCAGCTACATTGCCGTTCGAACCTCTTTGTTCCGAGTGGAATAGCTGCTCTTGCCATAAGTATGTTATGTAAAAAAACTGCAATGTAAATGATCTTACTGCTTAAAACCTCAACAACAATAAGTGAGCCATGATCTTTTTACTAATAATTTGTTTCACTTGTTCACTTTTTGTTTTATTAGATATTGCTCCGTCTAGTAGTGGTTAAAAGTTTTCTAGTTGATTTGCTATAATTCCAAATTCATGACCAATTATGACAACACAAAAAAGACAATTTTAGCATAAAGGTCCGCTAAAAAATCAAATAAGTTAGCTTGGGTGCGTAAGCAAAATGCATACCGTATGCTTCACTTTTAAGCAAACTTTTGTGACTTTTACAATTACATACTATACATGTAAACTTACCTGCAATAACTGAACAACCTGTGTATTTTTCGCATGAGTTAGTTGGTGGATTTAAGAAAAAGGTATTGAGTAACCATTTCAGTATAGGCGTGAGATTAGAAAAATGCATTTCAAAAAATGTCAATAATCTCAAAATCAGTTAGCTAATATCTAAGAACACGAGTTAATAACTGATTTTATGATAGGGCGGGAAAATTTGTCTCACTTAATGTCGTGAAAATATGCTCTACAAGCAAAGTTGACAATTGCCGCGAAATGATTTTTGGAACTTGTTTTGGATATTATGACACGATTTGTTTCGTCTTAGCTATCATAATAGCAGGTACGATAAGAAAACTTAACAGACAACGTACACATTGGCATATAGATATCTATTTTCAGACCTTTTTTGGCTTTTGACTGTCTCTAGCACATGTCAAAAAGCTGTTGCTAACCTTAGACGCGTGTCTAAAAATGTTTTTGGACCATACAAGACACAACCAAAGCTGTTGCTAACTTTAGGCACGGGATGAAAATTTACTAATTATATGAACCATTATTTTTATCGAGTATGTTGGACGGAGTTGAAATAAAATTTGGCATTCCTGTATTATTTCCCATTGTCATAGTGAACAGCTTCAAACCATGTGAAAAGAAAATGTGAAATGAAAGCCATCTAAACTTTACTAAATTGTAATAAATCTTTTTTTAGTATAAAAGAAAACGAATTTCATGATTAGTCAAACACAAAATACTATTATAAGAAAACTAAAATCGATAATTGCAAATATTTAGCATACTGTGAAGAAGGCTTAAGTGATAACTACCAAAAAAAGTTTCAAGGCTTAAAGGATTACTTCATATCAAACGAAATGTAATACAAGATTATAGGTAATAGTTATAGAAAGAAAAGAATGAAAATTTTGTTTTTAACAGTAATTTGATTTTATTTCGAAAATAATCGGATACTAAAATGATGCCAATTTGAAGCTTAAAGCTAAGAATAAAAAAATATTAAAGGCTTCAAACCCTCAGAGCCCGCCGCATCCGTTTCGTCAAATTATACAACTGATTTGAAATGAACGTATTTATCTAAACTGCTGACCAATCACAACGCAACCATTGACGCAACTCGCACTTCTTCGCGAGTAAAATGATTGTAAAAAATAAAAAATTAAACGATAATTTTATTCACTTGACTTGCTTTTATATCATCATTTCATATCAAAAACGAACTTATGCCGGGCTACTCTCAATTTTGTCTGGTTAATTCGAATGCTTTGACTTCTGTCGATTATAAAATAAAAAAATATAAAATTTAAATATGTACTTATATTATTTATATAAGAACAATTTCATGAAGAAACTTGCATAGACATTGGTAGAGAGATTCGTGACAATTTTTGACTTTGTTATGTGTTGCATACTTTGACGCAACTGAGGCGGCGGATCCTGTGGATTAAAACATTAAGGCTACTATGAAAAAAATTAAAAATAGTATAACAATTTAAAATACATATTTCAATTAATTTAGTCACTAAAAAACACTTTTTTAATATTCATTACCTTATTACGAGTATCACTCTTGTAATCATTGTGTTGGAGTTACGCCGATTTGTACTTCAATTTCGAACACGCACCGTACGCTCCTCTAACTTTTGATATTTTATGATATGATAACTAATTGTCTAATGAGTTGAATTCATTTTCAAACAATTATACTTATTGCTAAATCAATTTGAGTTACATACACAAAAATTCAACTTCAATACTTAGCATTAGTTCAATATACAAATTTTTAACTAAAAATATGAAGTTATGTACATTCAAAACAATATATTCATTCAATCAATTATCTTGATAGTTGAGCATTAAATGGAGTTTTTTTATAAACTCCGAAATGCTTAGTGTGTTCAAGTTAAAGAGTTAAAGGGGAAGGCCAATGCACGCGAACGTGCGCAGGCGTGCGTAGTTTGATAGTTCATCTATTTCTGCCCTGTTGTGCATTGGCCTTCCACTTTTAGAGTGAGAAGAATTCAAATTTTATAAATCAAATAGAAGCAATCAATGCTACTCTACATTTTAAAAAGTGTGTGATTGATTTGCTAAATGTTTTGTTTCTCATACGAGTATTGTAAACAGGTGCAGCAGTTAAAGGACAATGCTCCTGCTTTGTTTTTTTTTATAAAATTTTCAAGTTTAAATTAAAATGTTATTAAGTATCCTTACGTTAACTACAAACATGCTCGTTAACATCATGCAGAATATTTTACGGTAAGCTTGAGACTAAAGTTTGTTCGTTTCAATTATTGTCGAGCCTTCCAACATACTTGAAGCTCGTTTGGAGCGTAGTGTCGCTGTAGTATTCTATGGTACTATGATAGCTTCTTTCTGTAGAAGTTTCTTTCGGTTCTGTTATTTAATAATTTATGTTATTTTATGAAAAAAAAAACACTAAATTTACAAGTTAATGCCAAAAAACTAAAAACTCAAACGAAATATTAAGGCTAAAAGAAGAATTTAAAAAATTTTGTTAGTAAAAAGTTTTAAACTTGGATTCTTTGAAAATAAGATAGTTTTTTAAAATAATATTTCATACTTTTTGACATTCTAACTACGTGTATATTGTAATAAATGGTGTATTTGTTGTTGGAGTTGTACGGATAGTTGAAAACGATTTTGTATTTGAGTGAATAGCAAGAGTATCAATGATAGAGAAACAATGAAATGGTAACCATTGGATAATAAATTTTTACTAGAATTGCACATATCTTCCTCACAAAAGCACATATGTCCATTGCCTGAACTTTCCATCATGCACACATGATCGACCATAAATAAATTTATTTGTAATTGTGACGTACACATTCGTCGTACAACTTCGTAGGCTGAAATGAAAAAAGAAAAGAAGAACCAGTTAAGTCCAATGGAGTTACATCCTTTCCATGTCTTTTCTACATTTACTTGAATTATACATTTACAGAAGTACTTAACGAACCATAATAAATATTTCAAAGACTATAATAGGTAGTTAGTACGGGCTCAATATTTTTCAAAATTAGCTATTTTGATGAAATATCACTTCATTGAAATGGGTGCTTCGGCTGGCTTGTCAGAGACCATCCCATTCCGCCCGCTTATTTTTAAAGAACATTTACGATGGTTTGAGGTCCTATTTCTCGAATAGTTCAATCAATATTGTACCTAAATCGTTTCTGGATTGTCAGCATACTATGTAACATGTAATTTAAAAGGAAACCACCAAATGGTTACCCTTAGTTTTGCCTAGGCCAAACTAGTTTTATCAAAGCGTTAGATCAAACGCCTAGAAGTACCTGCTGTCATAAGCGAAGCTGGAGTTCGGCAAACTATAGAAATACCGTATACTTATGCAGACTTTACTGCAAAAGCACTGCGGTTGCATGGATGATTTAGTGTGACTGAAAACTATTCGGTTATACAAACTAATTTGACCTAGGCGAATCTTGCTTTTTATTAATTTTAAGCGTCACGGTCTCTACTTTTATAAGATTTATTAATAAGCATTTTTTAAGCTCTCTTTTGCTATACTTCTCTCTGAAAACTCTAAATAAAAAATGTCCATGAATGGAGGTTTACCGAGCTGTTTCATACTATAGACTCCAGTTTATATAAACTTGAGTTTAAAAATGACAAAGGACAAAGGTCTATTGAGTATTTGTTACTTACGTGACTTTGAGTGTCGGACCATTTTAACACAGCAACCATTACAGGTCATCAACGGTGGTTGATCCCTTGGCAATGCAGTATAGTTGAATGGATCCTTACAACGTGCATCTGTCCAGGAGTCGCACTCGTAGCAATAAATCGACCGTGCTGTCATATGAAGTATTTTGAAGAATTAAATGAAAACAAAAAGGATTTAGTTTTGAAAAATGTTTGAAATAACAAAAAAAAAATATATATACGAGTAAATCATGTGAATTACAAAGTATTTTAAATAATAAATTAGTATAAGTTCACAAGAAATAACAAATACACTAACATTTGAAACTGAAACTATTTGTTAACTTTTTTAAAATTTTATATAAAAATTTCATACATAAACAGAAGCTGGATAAAACAAAATTTGTTAGTAAATGAAATAATTTCTTGAACTAAACTACGAAAATTGAGCTAGTTGAAGGCGAAAAATGAGAAGGAAACTTTATAGAGAGAAAGAAAGTGTTCATGTAGTTAAGTGTAATAGATTCTTCGATACATTAGGTCTATGCCCGTGCTTAAAAGTTCTTCAATAGGTTGATTCCAACTGTCAGATTCGTACGAAATTTGAAATTTTTAATGTTATATCGATTTACACTGCTTTAGTTAGGCTCCATTAAAACAAGAAATACCAAATTCACTATTCACACTAACACAGCCATACACAGTTCATATACAAATGCACACAATTTTAATGCAGCCTGACTGCACTAACGCATGTCAATCGGAAGAACTACATACATGGGACATTTTTCGCAGATGCAGTGTACATCAACCCTATGAACTGAATGTGTTGATTGAGTTCAACACAGTCGGCAAATAAAGCGAACTAACGAAAACACAAGTAATATTTCTGGTATTAACTAAATTCTTAAATTGCTGTGACGTAATTGCGAAATCAGTGCAATGTTTTAGATAAATACAATTACTACTATATTACACATCTATAATAAAAGGTATTTAGCAAAAAATTAAGTTATTACAGTTGTAGCTACAACAGAAGGTTTTTTGACTGAAGTCTAAATGTCTACACTAGAAGGTGTGAGGCAAGGCTGACAACATGCGCTACCTATCCATAGTACTGCCCTATTTTTCAACCAAGTCACCAAATTTAATTAATTTCAATATTTAAAAAATTAAATGTTTTGTTTGGGGAAAACTTGAAGACATTTTAGTTTTCAGTCCCCAATATTAAAAGCTTTAGTTTTTAAACTTACTGACCTTTATGTTTTGCTCATCAAAAAACTTAAGTACATAAGTATAACAAAAATCAATCAGTTCCCGGTTTTACAGACATTTTTCAATTCCTATCGGGCATGATATGAAACTCTGACCTGGTTTGGCCAGGTCAAACCAATTGGCAACGCTGGTTCTGTCGCAAATGAATATTGATGACCACAAAAAAAGGGTCATTTATGTGCGCATAATTCAGAAAAAAAGTTCAGATTTGGTATTTGAAAAACATGTACATTTTGTCATTTCAATAGAGCAACAATTACATATATTTATGTACTATGTATATTCTTTTGAAAAAACAAAAAAAAAATCATAAGCAATAAGAATCGCTTTCACAATCAATCAGTTCAGACGCTATCAATTGACATCTTGCTGGGGCCAGCAGCTTCGTCATTGATACAACAGCGACTGCTTCTTTCTAAGTTGTAAGAAATCAATGCAAGTGCAATCTTAATTACATTTCACGAGCAAAATAGCATCTCGTGTGGCAAATGTACGCATTTCTATCAACACGGTACGTATGTATTAAGTACGTTCGTAACAATTTTTACTGGGGATATCATTATAGCAAATTATAATAAACCAGAATGATTTTCGTTGAAAACTGGAAAAATTTTTGGTCACAATTCTACGCAGGTTTCTTCATAATTATGATGAAGTAATTATAATGTAAGCTAAAATATGATGTTTTATACAGAGGTAGTTCCATGCAAAAGAAAAAAAAATCGTGCTTTATAAAAAACAAAGGTTTGCATAAGCAATGCATTTCGTGTTTTTAAAAACAAACTCACAAATCATATCATGTTTATATCGTTTTTCAAATAAGTACGTACTAAGCATTCCAAACATTAATTTTCTTATATATTTTTGAGAAGAGCTACAAACTAATTTTATAATGTTGCTGCTATAAATAATAATTTATTCTATACATAATTTGTTTCGCTATATATGTATATAGCATTATCATATATAAACATTAAAATTCAACCATCTGCTACTGCAACATCAAAAATATGTCAAAGTATTTAAGGGTATATTAAACTTTGTTTTCTAATACTAAATAACATCCTACTATTTGTAGGGGAGTTTTTTGCGCTTTCAATAAAATTCTTAAATTATTCGTTTATGACCCAATTTTTTACAATGGAAGTGGAAGAGGGGTCTATGTATTTGATTTTGAAAAAATTTTAACATGTGTTCATTTTAAGATTCGTATCAACACTACTTTTAGATTTAGAAGCGATTTTTTTAGCAAAAGCTATAATTTAATTAACGGTAATTTTTGGATTTCTCTTTTCTCCATCGATCCGTTGTGGAATTCACTTTTTACATTTTATGCCACAAACATGTTGCAATTATATTGAAAATTATTCCAATACATGGCTAAAAATCTATTTTAAATAAAAAATAAACTATGTTTGCGTGATTGAAAGGGAATTGCGAGAAAAGCGGAAGCGGAAATAGAAAAATGTACAGTTAAGAGGTGAGAAATTATCGATAACAATCATTTGCAAGGTTGTCATATGATTTAAAATTCAACAACGACCGAGTGATTATTTCGTTCATTACATAATTTTTAATACATGAAAGCATTACTAAGCCTATTCTTCAATAATATTCTTCAACCCACTTCAAGTAACATAAATCATTCTTACTACAAATTCGCCATCAAAAGTATATAAAAAAGTTTATATTATATATGTATATTATATTTATAGTAAACAAGATTGCTCTCCCGAAATTAGTTACTTTTTCAAAACCACTTGCTTGGGTTAATCAAAAAGAAAAACACAAAAATGAAAAAAACTGCTAGCAGAATTTCAGGTTAGGTTTATAAGACAAATACCTAAAGATGTGTTTATAGTATCTGCTCCGTATCAAAGAAAGTCCGATCTTAGAGGTTTTTTTTATCAAAGGTAGGCCTGACAAAACGCAACAAAAGTAAATATTATGGCACCTATTCATTTTCATTTTTAATTCCAGTTCTACAGCTTTTTACTGTATTAAGTTTAGGCTGGTATTCTACTTTGATTGATTATAAATTTTGGTTAGATGCAAAAGAATGAATATAATGTTGATAAATGGGTTTATTGAATGTCGGCAAATATGTATAGAATATGTATGGAACATAATATCAGATAAATGTCCGCCTCTGTTTGCCTCACAAATGTGAGCTATTTTGAGCACATTTTTCATTGCATTTTGACACATTTCACCCGGTTTTTCATCACGAATATTTTGTTTGAGTTGCTGAAGAGTTTCTGATTTGTTTATATTAACTCTGCTGCTACGAGTATTTAGATAAAAAGTTCGAAGCAGTCAAATCTAGCAACCGTGGAGGCAAATCAACATCACGATTGTTTTAGATAACTTGTTTTGGACAGAAGTCTCACTGTGATTCTGTTGTAACTATGGCTAAACGCAATGCGGCATCATCTTGATGGAAAGTTGTACTTCATAAAACAAGTTCATGAGCACGATGTCGAATCGAGGCTGATAAATTGATTTGAACACATTCTACAATAACTACAGACCCTCTTTCTTTGTAATCATTCATTACAAGAAAAAAGTGCGTTATTTCTTTTAAAAACTCTACATAATCGTCACAGTAATCGATGATTGATTTGCATAAAATGCTTCAATAACTAAAAGACGCTGGCTTATCGATTATTTTTCCATGAAATATTTGCCACATCTTTACTTCACGACTCCAAATATAAACTGTCCAAACTAATATTTACCGAAATGGCGGCAAAACAAAGAGAAAACTTTCCTGGCGGACACCCTGTATAAATCTAAGAGATGTAGCTAACCTTATACCTGGATGAGGAAGTGTCTATGAATACATACATATATTTCCATCTATCTTTATTTCGGAGGTAGAGGGCTGCTGCGGCCCTCCTAAAAATTCAATGCAACACTGTTGACCACTGTTGGTTGACATCACTCATGAATACGAATGAAATTTTAACAAATCTCAACTCGACTTTAATTACTTTTTTCATACTTTTTCTACTAGATAACTTTGATAATAAGTGATAATTATCAATATAATGTATGTAGTCAATAAAGCATGCATTTCTGGGAATGGAGATCTTTGGCTTTTCTCAAACCCTTGCATTTGTGAAGCAACGTGCGAAAATACTTTTCTTTTACCACGTGTCTGTGCACAGTTTACATTTTGTCAAATCAAATTTAGAAGAAAATCGGAAGGATCGCGAGAAACTGCCTTGACTGCGTAGTTTCCTTTTTGTTCTCAGTTTAATTTTTTGGAATATGCAAACGTCGATCGTCAATGATTGAATTGGTAATCCGTTTCATTTTGAAAAGTGGTACACACACAAAGGAACTTCTTCGGATTGCGGTAGCGGAGTTTGAAGAGCATCAAATAAAAAGCAGTAGCATGTTAAAAGGTGTACGTGAAGCCGAAAACAAACCTGATCTTTACCCAGCACCGCTCGCAATGTAATGCGATTCGCATTTGCGGCATATTTGCAAGGCAATTTATATATACATATATTTGAAATATAATGCGTAAACTTTAACTTATTTAGCATTATTTTGCGCAAGGATGAACGTCGGCGAAATCATTTGCAAACATTTTAGCCCAATTTATCTTCCTTTTTAAGCTTTTTATGAAGTTCTGGACAAGGCTGCGCTTTGGCGAATCGCGTGGTTGATTTTTTAGCCTTTTGTGAAATGGTATGTCACATGTGTGTACATATCTCATTAAAAGTTTCCAGGAGAAAAATTCCCATAAATTTTTCAATATTGAAGCGCTCGAAATGAGTGGCATGTGAGTCCCCAACCAATTTGTCGCACTGAGGCATTTACTAAAGAAGTGTGACTGTCTCACAACGATGGATTCGCTGCTCACGTGCAAACAAGATATGTCCGTAAAATTCAGCGCCTTGGCAAATGTGCGGCAAACCTGCAGTGCTTGTTGGGTAAATGATTTCAAATTTTTTTTTTTTAAATCATAAGCCTTAAAAATTTAGCATATAAATAAAGAAATAAAACTGAACAAAGAAATTCAAAATATTAAAATTGTATTCTCTATGAAAACGCATAGATTATTCATAATACCTAATATTTAAAATAACATTGTATGTATATGTATTAACATTTAGATTAAAAAAATAGTTATCACAACATCTGCAGCACATTTAAGTGTGTCAAGTCAAGTGTGTGTGTGAAAGGATGTACCAATTTTTGAGTTTGTTATCCTTTACGCTATGGTCGTGACACCATCACAAAATATTAATACGGGTATTGCATTAAGTTTGAAAATGCGGTTTTGTGTTAAGCAAAATGTTTCAAAAATTCACAGTTTTCAAGATAAAGCGTTCATTTCAAAAACTCCTAGTGATGTTTGACTATGTGTGTGCGTTTGTTTTTAACTGTTCGGATTTTTTCATTTTTCATTAATTTTTGCAAATTGAAGCCATTTTAATTTAATGTAAAAAAGTTGTTTTATTGTATTTTTAATACAAATAAAATCATTCAATTCTGCTCAAAATACTATGGAAAATATTTAATTCGATTTTAAATAAAGAAAAAAATAAGGGCATTTTTAACATTTATAAAAACGAGTACAAATTGGTAAAATGTGAAATTAAAACAAGAAACAATAATTTAAAATCGAAATTTTAATGTTTTTTTTTTTGAATAATTTACGAGTATTGGTATGGTATGAAAAAAGATTTTTAAGCATGGATTCATACTTTGACATTCGGCTGACACTTGTGGAATCCACACGAAAAATAGCACTCCAAATGTTGCTGTAAGTAAATAAAAAGAAGAAGACAAGAAATGTGGAGGAGCAACTTAGATATCGTAACGGCTTAAGGTTGATTGTATGCGAGTATAAATATTTGTTGTATTTTGTGGTGTTCTCAACACCTATTCTTTGCTTTCTTTAACGGTATTTAAAAAAAATGTTTACCAGTTTCTTATCAAGGTGCTAATTTGTCATTAACATAAGATGTTGAAAATAAGAAAATCGTGTAAAAATTTTGCCTACATAACACTTATGATACTTTACATTTTTTTTTAATTTTAGCAGAGCCTAAAACTTAAAGCGTGCCCGGATTAAGTTCAAAATATGGATTCCACATGTTGGCCATAACATTTCTTATTTACTAAGCTCTTAACCCGGAAAGAATGAACTGATCTTGATGGGACACAAAATATTTAAAATCAGGAACTTCACAGTTGCAGGAAAAAAATTTTTAGAAATTTCTTACATCGCGCTTGGATTTTAAGATATTGAGCTTTGAAATTGAAGTTTTTCGAAACATGAACATAATAAGATCATAAGTCAAAACTAGACCATTGAATCTTATAACTTTTGAAACGCCGAGCAAAACAGATTACCCTGCTTTTAACTCTACCATCTTTCTGAGTTGCTTCTGAGATAATTTATACATAATTTATGTTTATATATTTATATTTGAGAATAGTTAGGCACCCAGAAAATCGCACAAAGACACATTTAATATTTATTTGATTATCGCATTAAGCTACTTTTTCAGACATTTATCAAATGGATATTAACTAAACATAAGCCATAATTGTGTGTAGGCAAGAAAAAATGTTATGACCAGCTTCTTTTTAGATTTTCCATGAATCGTTAATTTTATTTATTGAGTTGGGCGTGGAATTATAGGCTCTGTTATTTAAGTTTTCTACTCATAATAAATATGGTATATTAATAGTAGACCACATAAAAATGAATTAATTGCAGATGAATGTGTACGTAGAAACGTTTGCATAATTAAAATAAAACATGATGATACTGCCAGAAAATACTTTTTACAAAGTCTATGTTAAAAGATAATTATATTGTTTAATGATAAAAAAATATGAGTAGTTCAACAGACGGCTAATTTTGAATAACTTCTTTGTACAGGAAGTACGAGTATAGGACAAACATTTTAACAATTTTATGAGTAGTAAAAAAATAATATTAATCAAAATAAATTAACTCAACAAATTGTATTTTTAGGTTAGAAAAAGTGTTATTAATACAAAACAACCACGAAAATAAAAAAATTTACAGTTAAACAAAAATTAAAACTGAAACAATAAGTTTAGCAATAACTTCATATTTTAGAGACAAAAATTGTCATATGGGTAACTTACTTGGAAAACAATTGTCTGCCGTTGTTAATTTTGCGTAAATCAAAATAACTTTGTAATGAAAAAACACAAAATGAAAAAAAAAACCATAATAGATGAATAAAAATATTTTTCATTTGAAATTACATAATTGAATAAAAAATAAAGTTTATGCCGCATAGTCACAGCTTGAAAAAATTTTTCATATGAAAACCAAGAATTATTAAGTTGAAACTTAAATTAAATATATGTGCCGGCTATTACGAAAGTAATCTAACAATAAGTTAGTTTTAATTTATGTAAAAAATAGCAATACATTTTTTTAAGTTTAACAAAGATTAGTTTCATAATCAGCGGCACATATACCGACATAGCTCTATAACTATGAGTCTATATTTTTATAAATAATTTCCTCATATAGAAACTATAAAATTGTTGTAACATATACGATATTAAATAAAAGAGACGAATTTAAAAGAAAATGTAGATGTATTATAAAAAAGTTTAATGCCTAACTGGACTAACTACTTATAAGGAATATTATCATATAGTATAACTATAAGGAGATGTATCATTTAGTATGCTACAAGAATAAATATTTTTTTGTGTAAGACTGTCCCTCATTTTCGTTCCTAGCAATTTTTCATTGACTGTAAATACAAATACGTATGTACAATATATACATATATCAATTCTGTTCCGCGCGTCTCATTGTCACATTGTTCACTGCGACCCTACCGGCTTTGTTAATACATATCAGGCACAACACAACAAACGTCCCACGCAACAATGGAAATGTAGATGCAGTAGCTTTATGAGCACAATTTCTATTAGTATCTTCAATCACCACCATTGTCATCCGTCGATGGTCGACACACTTCGTCGCTTTTCTAAATTCAAATACATAATTCCAATTCTATTTTTAATCATACTGCTAAATAAAAACGCCGATTTTTTTTTCAAATACAGCACAGAATGGCGTTTTCCAAAAGAGTACGAAAATTCAACTCACAGACATAAAAGATGCAAAGACCAAAATCATAGGATGTTAATCTGATTGAATCATTTTTGACAGCAAAGTTCAAAATTTTGTCAGAAAGCGTTGTTTTTAAAGGTTTTACAGTGAAATAAAACAGAAGATCTCACTTCAAATTGTTCAAATGTGCGGTAAGGTAAATTAAATTATTAGATATCTCATGATTAAAATGAACTTTTCTAAGTTTGAAACTATACAACCTTCGTGAGATTTACCCTGCTTCGAATATAAAAAACAAATTTATTATGTGCAGCATATTTTAATTGCAATTAAATAAATATTTTCCAAACGCAGAGCTTCAAACTTTAATTTCCTTATAAAAAAAAAGTATTCATATATTCAACGATTCATATTTTAATTTTTAAAAAACCCTTGGTTATTAAAAAAAAGAGCAAATAGTTATTATTAGCATACTGTTTCGCTTTGGTTTAACATTTAGAAAAAATTATATTGGAAAATTTACAACCAACCTGTTAGCGTCAACATCCATTTATTGTTTTGGTTCTCCAGTATACCACCACCAAGCATGAACAGATTCATGTTGTTGTTGTTGATTTTGGGAATTTGATGATAACTGCGCTCGTGGTGAACTATAATAACTCAATTTTGAACGATATGTAGCACTAAAACACAAAAATTGATTAGGTCACAATAATTTACAATTACTCAGTCCCACCTCTAAAAGGCTGTATTACGTTGCTTTTGTCGTAGTGCTCGCACTTCACTATTGGCGGATTTTCAATTTGCTTAACTTTTATCGTTGGTACGAATACAAGAAAATTGATATTTGTCGTAGTCTGTAGAACCCTTCAACAAAGTACGCGAGTCTTTCCACATTTTTTAGGTCACGGTTATTTTAATACTTTATGGTAATATTTATAGTTATATTCAAAGCAGTTCACTGTTATTTGGAATTTTGGAAAAAAATAGTAAACATGGGGTAGATTTCAAATTTCGGAACTCCAACTTATTTTGAAAAAAGACTCACAGAAAATGTTAAATAAACCATTTCAACGTCTCGATAAATTTACGTTCATATTAACATAAAATGTAATAGTTTTCAATTTGATCACTTTCAACGCAATAATATCAATTTAAATGTGATTTTGCCCAGTATAACAAATCTTGATGTGATGTACTATAAGATGCTATTCCTTTGCATCCCCAGTTGCGGCCGAAGTCTCTCACTTACCCAGTATTTAATAGAGAATAATTGTGGTTAGTGAGCCCGAAGGTAGCCCACTTAAGCTTAACCGGAATTTTAATTGACAGATCTTGTTCGATGTCAAACTGCCGGTTAAAGTCCCGATTTAGACCTAGCCGGCCCTAATTATGTAAAGGCCAAATGGATAACTGTTGCTGTAAAAGAGCGTTTCCACGAAAAAGGGCTCCTCTGCATTGAAAAATTAGAACATCAATATTGATGGTAAGTAATTAGGTTAAAACAATATTTCCAATGTTATTGATTTCCATATCAAAAATAATAATCAAATTTCATGTTTTCTACTTGTTCTTAATTTGGGAGTATAGATTGCCCTTTGCCTGAACTGAAAGACTGCGCATATATGCGACTAAACTAAGTCTCTTGTACGCGCATTTCCTTATTTTTCCTTTTGCTCGTAAGTTAGCATCTCTTTGGCTATCATTCTTTTCAACTTATAAGACTCAGACCCGTTACTTTTAGAAGCTTGTGATTCTTTTATTCATTCTGAAAATATTCTGATTTAAAAAATACAGTTTTGCTTATGATAAGTTGCCCAAAAAACGAGCCAACTATTTGGCATACAGTTCAAGCTGTAATCTTTATTAAAAAAAACTGACACAAAAAACGGAGGCGACCCATGTTCGGAACAGGGTTCAACAGGCTGTACCTATAATCGTCCAATGCAAAAATGACCTAAACGACCAATAATTTCAGCTGATTTTTTACAATAATCGCTCAACGCATAATGACCCAAAAATATCTGTTTTTTTTGGGCAATCGTTCACTGTGAAGAATTGCCCAAATAGACAGAAGGCCAAAAATAACTGTTCTTTTTGGGCAATTCTTTTGACTATGCATTAGAAATAGATTCTACAAAAATTATGTTTATTTTTAAGGGAACCAAATTCAAAGCTGTGCAAAACAAAGTTGGCCTTACAGACACCCTAATGTATAATGTATAGTAAATATCAAAACTTGACGATTTGGATATTCCAGAATAATGTAACACTTTTTACCAAATCCAAGCAGAAGCTCTTAACTCAACATTTTTATTGAACCACGTGCCACTTGTACTGCCAACAACATACTATGTGAAAAATACGCTTCAAACTTCTGATTCAAAAAGCGTAAAATTTAAATAAATGTCTATCGTTTTGTAATTTTTATAAGTGTGTGTTTTTTTAAATAAAATTCGTAAATTATAGCGAAAATAATAAATTTCTGTTGTGACGTAAGCAAAAATGTTATTTGTGGACTCTTAGTTTTGCTCATTAACAATATAGAATTTGTTGACTTAAAATAAAATTGAAAGAAGATATACCGAAAAGAAATCACCATTCAAATTGAAGTAAATATTTACTTTCGCTCCCATCATATAAAAAGATCTAAAATTGGGCTTAATAAATGACAAGCACTTAGAAGGGTTAGATTGTCTTTCCCTTGGCAATGCAATGGAATATTTATGGAAAAGAAACAAGGGAATATTCAAATTTTAATCTTTCGCTCTCATTCTCAATTTGTCAATTTACATTGCAAACCACAACAACGCGGAATTTCTGAAGAATGGTCAAAAATTACAGTAGGTCTACTAAAAAAATTTAAATTGTTTGCCGCGTACAAAGTCGCGGGTCAATCAATTAATAAAGTGATGCACTTAGTCGAATATTGAATACCAACAGACGAAGAGCATACAAAATACTTCAGATGACATCAAGTGCATTAAAACTATGCTAATGTCTGAATGTATCACTGTGCATTACACTAAATTAAATGCTTTGTTTACAAACACACTTGTCGTACATTGATACTCTTTAGACGATAGATATGTTCACATTGAACTTTGGCAACTGTCCAGGAAAATCGTGCAAATCTTAGTTTAACAAGATCGATTGACACACAAATATTTTTCAACTGAGAACAATATTAGCATGCGCACAAACGTATGTACGTATGTACTTACTTATGTGTATTTAAATAATAAAAAACAACGATGTTAGTGGTATACCATAAGATAATTTGCAATTTGAATTTATGTCACACTCTTAAGTTTAAGATCGTTTCTTTTATCACATAAAAAGAAAATTTATTTAGCTTTGAGCTAAAAATTATTTTGGGTTGGCAAAGTCGGTTGCTCGTACTTGCTATATGGCATTTTATTCAATTTTGGACAGTGGGACCATTTCAACATTGTTTTCTTCTCAGTAAGCATGTTGCTAAATCGGATTTGGTGATTAATATTTCCAAAAACTTAAGTTCAACCAATTAATTACATTCTCACTTATTATCATACATACTGGACTTGGAAATTATTTTGAATAAAGTGAAAATTTGCAAAGTGCTGTCTGACGTCAGAAGCTTTTTACTAATGCACAATTTTGTTAAAAAAGAATTCATTGACGCAAATAATTCATACCATTTTGATATCATAAGTCTTTGTAGTCATTAGCAACAAAAATATTTATGTTGGGCTTAAGGCAGAGATGGCTCTTAATGAATTTTAGAAGCTGACTTAAAAAAGTATTTTGCAAAACTTTATTCTGAAATTATAAAACGATTTGAGTTTGCGGATGAAACTTTGACTGAATTTCATAAATGAAATCCTCAGAGACTGAAAGGGAGTATAGTTCACCTGCTCAATTTATTTTCAAATATTTATGATGAAAAGAGTATTATCCACCAAAAAATGCTATTATGTACTATAATTCCGAGTAAATGCAGAAATATCCGTCATTAAATTAAATCGTAATATTAAAATTAAGGTTGCTGTTTGGCAATAACTTGGAAATGTGTTTCAATTTGAAGATGAACTACTTATGTTTTTTAATGAATATTTAAATGTATTTCGTTGAAAGAAGAATGTTTGTTTTGAACCGAAAAAAGTTTCACACTCTGCGATGGTTTTTGTGATGTAAAAAGTGATGACCAAGCACAGGGGCGGCTTATTAGCTCTCCGCCCGGGAGGCACATATGCACGCTATGCCACTGGTATGGAGCTGAGTAGTTTTTAATTAATTCGTCAATATTCCAGAATGAATCATCTTATCGAGTCCAAGGGTAAAACTTAAAGAAGTACATTGCGCCTATCTATCATACATACTTGAATGGAAACGAGACAAACAAATCAAATAAATCGATATTATCAATGACAACTTCATATGCACATACATACGCATGTATTTCCCCGTTGTGTGTGTCTATAAAAAATGGGCGATCTTATGTCTTGCAAGAATCCCTGTTAAACTTAGTGCACAACATTTTGTACAACGTATTGTGCGAATCGATCGATGAATGCAGTTTCCGGCTTGTCGAACGAAACATCCTTTCATAGTTCAGATGATGGCCTGCTGTGGTGTCTTTGACCTACAAAATTGGATCGAATCAGCCCGGGATCTAGAAAGATGGCATGCTTCTTTGATTCAGACTATTACTCTTCATATATTGGACGGCTTATAAAGTTGAGTAAGGTAGTATGCAATGTAAAATCGAAATTATCCACTACAAAGAACTATTACTTCGAAGTATTATATTTCAAATCACAGAGCTAAGAGTCGTTAGTTTGCTATGAAGTGTGACAGTAATTTAAGTCTTAATTTCAAGAAGGAAAACCGATTTTTTTTATTTCGGTTTCATTATATATGCAATTAAAATCAGACGTCCTATTAAATTTTCCCAATGTATAAATTAAGTGATTACAAGTTAATGACATCCCTATCCAATTTCAGTGTGTCGTTGCTTCCGCAAATTTTGCGTATTTGCTTCACATTGAAGCTGTTGATGTTCTAGTGCCTGTCTCTAGTCTGAACAACGAAAGCATCCCCCCAACTGAAAAAAAATAAAATTAAAAGCACACAACTGATAGCAATATCTTGTTATCCATAAAGCAGGATATATAGAATGTTGGGTTGCTGCATATCAACGTGTTGGCAGTAGCAAGCACCATGTGACAACGACAGTGAACTGTAGCTAGATACATTTTTTGCTTTGCACAGTAGGTTTTTTTTGAACTCAAAGTTTTTCATTTAAAATTTATTGTTTTTTGTTGTAGAAAATACTGTGTGGTTTTAAAAATTGGATCATGTCAGAGTACATGTTGTTGCATTGCTGTAAAGGTTTGCCAATATGTTGTTTTTGCTGCACTGCCGTGTTTTATGTATCTGTGACATTTTACTTAAGTCGTAGATAATGTATGTGCTTTTTCATTGCATATTTAAATTGAGTAGAAACTTTTAATTCATATACCTATGTTTTTCTTCATTTCAAAATTATTCCTTGAACAAACTTTGCATTAGTTTTATTAAATTGGAACAAAGAAAGAATGGAGAAAACAACTTTTCGCCAACCCCACAACACAACACTGCTACGTTTTACATTAATCAATACCGTTGAAAATGGGACATTTCATGCCATGTTACGACATTTTTACCATCAATAAAATTTGGATTTTTCCAATTTTTTAACTGTTAAAACACTTCGTATTATTTAATCTTATGACTTTTTTCCTTTTCTTTTTTTTAATACTAAAACTTTACATAGGGTTTTATTTTATTAATTTAAGTAGAATTTTTTTGTTTTTGTTTTTTTGTTTCAGCACATCCCAACTTTAGTTAAAACTTATATTTCCACACTTTTTACAGTATCTTTTATTGAATTATGATGCATTAACTTTTAAACTTTTTGTTTCATTAAAATATATAATGTATATGGCAAGAAAATATTTTCCTCTTGGGAAGAAGAGCGAAGAGTGACGCGTCTTCGTTACGAGGAAAATTTTCGATTTGAAATTTTCCTTTCGCTTTGGTCTGTGCGACAGCGACGACTGAACAACCAACCGTGTTGCGGAAAAACGAAAGCAGAAAAGTTTTCGAGTTATAAACACAAGGTGGTTGTTTGAGCTTTGCGCTCTGACATGTGCTTTGAAAAGTGAGAGCCTGATAAAAGAATTTTCCGAAACATCAACTGTTCTTATCACTTACTTATTTGCTGTGTTATTTTGTTTTGCTTTGTAAACAAATTGGAATTAAGTGTCTTGCAAAAATTTTGTTCTTGGGGTAGTTTGTATTTTTGCAGATGATGGCAAGCGCCAATTGAGGAGCGAGCTTTTATTGGATTTTTATATGTTACAATTTTTAAGGGGGTAGGTACAGTGAGCTTCAACACTTTTAAATAAATAAAGTTTTTATTTTCAGTCAGAATATGGTTTCTTTTTTTGGAAAATTTTAATAGTCACATATTTCAATGGTTTTCATATGGAAGAAGTTGTCCAATCAGTAGTGTACCTTGGCGGCGGCGGCTTCGGGCGGTAAAATGGTCCTCGTAATTTCAAATGAGAATTTAGTTTTAAGCATTTTGGATTGCAGATAGGGGTACGTCTAGATTCTGTAATTTTATGGATATATCTCAATTTGCTGGGTTTTCCACATGTCAGAAATGTTGACGCTTCTTTTATTTTTTTTTTTTTTGTAGTAAATAAAATTTTCCCATGTTGCAAAAACACAAAATTTCTATCAATAGCGGGCAGCATATAACCTCTTTGCCCGGGCTCCTAATGTGCACGGTACGTCACTGGGTCTCATCAAATTTTCTTCGAAAATTCACTACGAAATGGCAAATTAGGCGAATAGCGCAGAAAAATAAACAAAACAAGTTGAGTTTGCTTGCCAGATTCTTAACCTAATGGTAGCCCGTGAGTGTAAATTTAAGTTTTCGCACATTTTGAATAGCTAGATTTTTTAAACTTGGGTTGACGATTTATCGTTCAGAAACAATTCAAAACATTCTTTTTATACAACTGCTAATTGCGAGCCAGCGCAACATTTACTATGTCTGCAGAAGTGTTAGACCCTTCGGATGTGTCTGACTTTTTAAATATGGTCATAAAATTGTTGTTTGAATACAATATATCAATCTCCGCGTTTATACTTAAACGTAACTTAACCACTTTTTTTGTGCACATTTATGACCTGATAGCTACATAAGGCACCTTCAAGATTTGTAAACCCCAAACGTTCTTAGCTACAGTAGTGAGAGTGCGCACAGAGAATTTCCGCCTTTATAAGCTAATATAATATATTGTAAATTTCCCGATATGATCTGTTAACTTCGCAACAAAAGAAAAGTTTAGAATATCTATTAATCTTCTAATAAATAAAAATGAATTGGTGTGCATTAGTCTCGCAAAGCCTCGAGAATGGCTCGACCGATTTGAATAATTTTTTATTTTTTTTGGTTTGTAATTGTTCACGCAAGGCTTATAAAACTATATCGGAAAAAACCGATATGGTGTTTTGTATTGAAAAAGCACAGCATAACTTGCGAATGAATTAACTTGCACAGTGTAGTCGATTTTTCTTATCTTCATTTATAAATATGTAGTCCGTTAGGTGTTTTTGTTTTTTAAATCTCTCGGAACTGGCACTGGGACTGAGAATATGTGAATTTTAAAAAAATGTGTTGGTGGGGTGATCGAGAGTGCTTAAGTGTTTTTTGGATCTGGTAGATGGTGTTGGAGTCGATATATTAAAGAAAAATTTTTAAAACAAGTTACAATTTGGGATACATATAAGGGAGGGCAGAAAAACGTCTTCCGGGTCAGCTAGTATTCATATAAGAACACCAATGTTTAAAAAATTTCACTTATTTACTGACAAATTTAACAGAGTTTATACAGAGAAAAATTTGCACCGACTATAATGATAGGGCCATCACTGTTTAACGTGGATTTTATTTTTATTTTTTTTTTTTTAACATTAATGAAAATATTTCTAGAAATAAACTACAACAAACCCTAATCAATTTTTATCTTTTTATAAGAAACAAAGATTTTTTCCTTATTTTCAGTTTGCTTTCTTATTTAACAATAAAATAATCAGCATGAAAAATTGTGAGCTAAACAAAAAAAAACTCACAGTCAGCGTATTTTACTGGCTCATATTTAACACCGATAAATCAGCGCTGGAATCTACCACATGGTAAGAAGAGTCAAGAATCTCTAAATCATCATCACAAAGCATTTTACGCATGCGTTCCTTATAGCTAGAAAAAGTGGGAGTTTAGAATAAAATAATTTATAATTTTAAAACACAAAAACACTTACATTTGACTATCCGGGTTATTTTCCTGATTTCTGCATTTTTCCAATTTTTTCTCAATGAGCTTAACTTTGTCCTTAGCTGGCACTTCCAGAGTCTTGACCATTAAACGTATTTCTGAAGGAAAATGGATTTTAAAATGTTTACGTCAGTTAGCTCTCAACCTTACTGCGCACAGCTTCAATCAAAACAGGCAACTTGTCACGCGCTGCATGAAATAATTTTTCGGTCACGTAGCTATCAAGATTCTCCTGTTCTTTGCTGGCTGCATGCAATACCGCGGCCAAAGCAATCTGTGAGGGTGCATATAGTAGACAGGCATCAGTTAAAAAAGTTTTCTCAATAAATTCATCGATGTGCGGACGTAAACGTTCTGGATTTTTCATAGCGCATCGTGTCTAAATAGAAAAAAATTTAGAAGTAAAGGATTAGTGAATATATTTTAGCTAGGCGATCCGTTGTTCCACATCCTTAAAGGAGGTACATTTGTTGCCTTTGATTGCCGTTGCCGAAAGCCGCTGTTTCAAACTGTGAAAATTCGCGATTTACCTATACTTGAATTTAGATGAAAAATACTTTCTTTGTCATTACCTTAATATCAATAAGAAATCCTTCAATAGGCCTGTATGGATTATGTATGGTGAGATAATAATTAAGCTGTTGCATTAGCAACAACTCATTAGAGAGTATAATATCCATCGCCTTACTGCGATCACCTTTTATGTTGCCGACAAATTGTCCAATGGAAACATTAAACTCCTCTACTTTACATGAAAGATATACACAGGTGGCTCTTATGAAACGAAAAAATGAATAGGAAACAATGGTGATTGTCATTTAAAATGGTCAATATTAAGTCTCATTAAGTACAAGGCCCAGCATATCACACAGCCATCTGTTTTGTACATTTTGATATTACAGAATTGCCGGCTGAAGAGCGATAATATAGAAAAGCTTTTTACAGCCTAGACTGTATCCACTTGGCAGCCGTTGTATACACTTACAAAATCTCTTTAGGATGGAAGTCCATAGGTGAGTTGTTTAAATAAAATCGTTTGAAGTAATGAAATGCAGTACCGACGATGCATTTGGGCATTGGAGGATCAAAGCGTCGACAAAAATCCTTTAGATAGAGCTCATATTGCTTTAAGAGTAAACGTTCTTCTGCCGGTGATAAAAAGAAGATTTCTTGTTGTTCTGGCTGTCAGAATTAAGGAAAAACTTTTAAGAGTTTTGGGAAATAACAATAGAAACACTTACACTTAGCCCTTCACCATGGATTTCAATAAATTTTTTATTTTGCTCCGTGCGTAACTCATTTAATTGCTGGTCATTGAAAAAGGTCCAATATTTTTTCTGAGAGCTTAATGGAAACATTTTTTAGTCTCAGACTAAATAAATAAAACAGCACAATTTAAAAATGTTCGTTTTTGTTTTTTACGTCCACAGCAAAAGTAAAAATCGAGCAAGACAAAACGTCAAAATTTTCTTCAAGACGAAGATGATGAAATTTCCCAAATTTCGACCGAAAAAAAGTAGTGTAAGTCAACGTTTATACAAGCAAATTCGGCCTGAGAAATTCTTGTCTATTCTCTTTTGTGAATTTCTTTTGCGTTTACACACGAAAACTAGAATTTGTTTGTGCAAGAAAGTTTCAAAGCAATTACTGCGTCAACCCGCCACAACAAACGTAAATTCAAAGCATAATATCAGCTAAAGAATAGAACGAAAGGGATTTCGCGTGTACGACAAATTCTGTACACCACCCTTTCGTTTTTCCCCTTCTTGCCTACAAACAGGAAAACTTTCTTTCATGAGTTTCCTCGTGTAAACGCTGTCTAAGTGGGTAAGTGTGAAAAAAATTCCAACTGGACTGAAATTTTTGCATCATTATTTTGCAATTTTGTCCCAGAAAATTCTAATTGAAATTCTAATCAAATTTCTAATTAAAACTACGTAACATAACGATATTTGTTTGTAAAAAAATTCTTGATTTTCGTTTGCAGTGCTCTTTAAAAATTCCCCAAAAAATAATTCTTCCCCTTTCCTTTTCGTAAGACACAGTACTTTTTCAGACAACAACAAATCCGCAGCAGTTTTATTTGACCTAACAAATCGAATAAAAGCGACGCAACGTAATTCGAAAAACGCAAAAATCAACAAGCGAAAATTTTTTCTTGTGCGTGCGATTTGTGGTTAAAAGAAAGGAAAGCATGTCGAAAGGTATATTCGACAGCGAGTATTGCCAGTGTAAGCAATTTCTGAGCAGCTGCGCTTAGTCAACAATTACACAAGGAAATTCGGTGAACTGAATTCTTGTCTATCCTCTTTTGTGACTTTTTGTTGCGTTTACACACTAAAAGAAGAATTTCTTTGTGCAAGAAAATGTCAAAGCAATTGCTGCGTCAAATTCAAAGCATAATATCAGCGAACGAACAGAATGAAAGACAATTTCCGTGTACGACAAATTCTGTACAACACCTTCATAACAGCTGCTTTGATTCGTTGGCTAGCGTAACATTTTGGGTTAAGTGTCAAAACAGACGAAACGAGTGCAAACGTTCGTTTATTTGCTATCGTCTTGTCACCTCTATTTTGGTTAAGGCATTACACTGAAAACATTTCTAAGATAAAAAATTAATGTAAATACTATCGATAGTCTGTCATAAATCATCGATAGCTGCGAAGATGCAAGACTATCCTTTGTAGCGATAGTTTGCGAACTTTATATAATACGTATGCTTAGCTTGCAGCTGAGCGTTTGCGCCTTTATCTTTAAAACTAGTTAGCAAGTAACGTGGTTAATCACACGTGCGTTTTCATTTCATTTGACAGTAAAAACTTTCGGTGAACTGAAATGCATTGTTATAAAGCGACAACTTCAGTTGTTACAGTTACGGTTGACGCAAATACCATCAGCCAAAACCCGTTTAACGGTAAACCCGTCGTAAAACCCGTTCGAGTAAACAGAATTGCGACGTACGAATGCAAATTCAGCTGTCATTTTGTGTTTATAAGAAAGTAATTTTTGTATTGACAAATATTTGATTTAATACTTTTTTATTTAATGAGAAAATACTTCTTCTATTAGTAATTCGTTGTAATTTAATTCATTTATATTCCTTTTTATTAGAATCACTTTTCATTAAATGAAAATTGACATTATAAACTTAAATTATTAAATTGGCATTAATTGATTGGAAATGCAACACTGATTGGTCTGCCGCGACGGCAAATTTAAAATTATATCTAATTCCACCGTCAGCGGTAGCGGCATTTACGTCGTACCCCGCAATTCTGTTCCATTTCATAGAGCCAAATATTTGGTAGTGGCTCACCGCTGGCGGTATTTAAGTCTGGAGTGGTATTGACTATAGTGAACTGTCAACTGTTCCTTTTTTGATTTTCGTTTTTGAAAACGACACCCACATAAAAGCTATTGATAATCAAGTTGACTTATCAACTTTCAGAGAGCAAAAGTGCGATAGTTGTCAGCGGATACCACTGCTGTTTAACTTATTAGTTTTAGAGATACTATAATAATCGGTAGTTGCAGACATTCTTATTAAAATCGCGCTTACAGTTGGCAACTTTAAGGACGATTTAGAATCGGGTGTCGGTCGAATCTTAGACAACTTAGTAGGTTTCGAGTGACACAATAATAAAAACGACGTATGAAACAAATAGTTTCATACAATTTTTTTAATATAAGCTCTAATGAAATGTAGGTCTATAGTTTCTCTTTTCACCTGTTTCTCTAAATGCATGAATGTAAATTTTTTTTAAATATTCAAGATTCAAAGAATACAAACAAAACCAAAAACTACGAAGATAATTTATTTTTTTTTACTATATAACTGTACAATGCCATTTGTATTAAAATGTCTCTGAATGCACTTATTCGAACATCGTGTAAACATTTAAGCCGAAGAAATAATACATAACAAATAATTTTAACAATATTTGATGAAATGCGACGGCCTACCGTTTAGTTTTGGGCCTAAGTAAATTAATAAAAAATTTAGTAATTTTTTGGGCTTGTCACCAGACAAAATCAAGACAGTCAAACCGCATGATATCTTATGAAAGTAATTTTGCCATTTCTGATGTTTCGCAGCGACTCCGAAAATAATTCGTGAAGTCGTTCGCTGGCCGCCATTACGCTGAGTGAAGAACGTGTCCCTGTGAAAAAGTCGTGTCGTTGCACAATTTTCAACAAATTTTAACGCAAAAAGTGCGCAAAATATAATTAAATTATTGTAAAGAGAACGTCTAGAAGCGAAATATTAGTTTTTCAGAAGTAAAATGTTGAATTTTTATAGTTTTAGTGGAAAAAATGTGTTGTGAAAAAAGTATGAAATAATCGAATTTAATCGATTTTCTTGAAAAATTTTTCATTTTTTTTTTCAATTCGCCACAGTAGTGTATGTGAATATTGCGTCTCTCTTTCGCGTGTTCATACTTAAAGATGTTAAAGCGAGAAGGCTGGAGTCTTAGGTGGAGATGCTAGAAAAAGAAAGGGTGCGTGTTAAAAGGCAAAATGGCGTCGTCGTTTCTTTGTGGTGCCTCGGTCGTGTAGAACGCGAACGGTCTGCATCGTAATTGTTGTGTATTTGTGCCGCTTGGTGGCGCTGGTATTGGTATATTTCGAATTCGGAATGGAACTTCGTTTGAATGCTGAATGCGCCTCGTTCAGGCTTTTTTTCAAATAAGTGCTAGTGAGTGAGTGCACTGGCTAGTTAATTTTTGGAAATTGTTAGTGAACATCAGATTATGTTCGTAAATGAGATAGCGTGATTAAAGTTAGTTTTTTGTTCTTTGCGGCAGTAGCTATCACTGTCTTGTTTGTTTTGTCTGGTGCTTTTCATCCATATTCGCTTGTCGTTTTCGAGCGACGTAAAACGAGTGGTTATTCGTGTTTGTCCGCCATTTTTATGGCTTTCATGCTAAAACCACGCTATCTGCAAAATTTTCACAAATTCTGTGAAATTTTGCGTTGTAATTTGGTGGTATAAAGTGAGTTCGTTGTGTTGAATAATTACGCAAATTATTTAAAAGTAATTTTCTGTGTATTGGAGCATCTAATGATGAGAAATTCGTCTGCATTTCTCACGTATAAATCGCGTTAAAAAACGTTTTTGGTTTTTTTTTAACCTTCTGCTCGCCGCGCATATTTTGTTTTGACAAATTCGCCGCTTTATGTTGCTTTATTTCGCCGCAACAACCACTATTATTTGCGTGTGTCGTTTATTTTTATGCCTTTTTGTGCGTTTTATCATTTATATAAAAAATTGTTTACTTTGCCTGATTTAACTCGTCAGTTTAATAAACACTTAGATAAAATCTTATTAAGTGGACATCTAAATTAAACAAATCAATGCAAAAAACAAAAAAATATTAAAAGTGACAACTCATTTCGCCGCGTAAACAATGCAATAGCCAAACAACTAATAATGGAAAATATCTAAAGAAGAATGCGTTGGTGCTGTAAATTTCGAAAGCAAGAAAAAAAATATTCGCGTGCAGTTGTTTTTTTTTTTTTTGTGATGCATTCTTGATTTTGTTTTTGTTTAACATGATCCATACGACAGTGGAACAAATTGAGTTCACAAGTAATTAATTTGGAATTTCATCAAAAATTACAATTTGTGATATCCTAAAGCGGAACGAGTTTTTCTTAGGAACACTTCGATTTTGTTTTGGCTTAAGTTTACTTTGAAGATAACTCTCCGATTTTATTTATTTTAGGGGAAGTAGCGTGTTCTGAATAAATAATAAATCTGCAAAAAAACTATCGTTCGGATCTGGTTTAGGAGATATATCCGTCGGAAGTTGCGGATATGCATTCATTTAATAAAATTTATATGAAAATCGATCGTTGTCTGTAAATTATCGTTTTTTGCTTATTTGTTTGTGGTTTTTCGGACAAATTTAAATACTTTACTGAAACTTTCTTGTTTACTTGATTTTAATATCTTAAAGTTATTGTCCTTGATACAAGCGCACGTTATTTTTACTCTATGTGGTAGTTGTAACTCTACATGGAAACAAAGTTTTGCGTGCACGTTGGTGCCCACCATTTACACACTGCCTATAGGCGGATTTACCAGGTGGAGGGTTAAATGAAAAGTCGTCATATTGACGTCAGAACATTATAGAGCGTTTACAATTTTTAATCACTCTTCAATTATATTTTTAGAATTTACATACCTATGACGCCTATCGGAGTTTCTTCATTATTTGTTTACGTACAGAAAAAAAATTATATAAAATAATCCAGAGCCACAAGAATTGCTAGTAACACAAGCTTTCAGATTACAAAAACAAGTATATTTCAAAATTGTGCAGGTAAATTTGTCCCACTGTTGTTCTGAGAGGCCGGCAGCATGGCAGTTGCCAATAATTAATTAATGCATTCGTCATTTATTCTTTCTTCCGTGTAAACTTTACGCTAACAGAAAATTGGAATTAAAGCAAAGAAAAAAAAAAAAAATTAACGCAACAAAAGAAAAAATATAGAAAGAACATAAAGTAAAAGCGAAATAAATAAAAAAAACAAAAACCAGAAAACATTTAAAATGTTACAAAAATGAAATGAAATGTGCAAAAATAATCGTAATTATGCAAATTTACTCAATTTCAACTTGAAAAATGTCGTCGACATCATTGTTGCTGTTGTTGCTACCATTGCTACTACAGTTTAGTTGTTGTAATTTGCATTGCAAATCAATTTCTACTACTAAAAAAACATCTTGTATTTTATTATTACTACTACTATTGTTGTTGTTGTCATTTGTGTTTTCAACACATTTAGGCCATAAAAGCTCAGCAACCAAATTGGCAACACTCGTTTGGCTTGCGAGTGCAGCAGCAGCGACCGTAATTGTCGCAGCGCGTGTTGTGGGTTTAATACCTAATATCATCATCAAAAAGCAGCTGCCACTACAACAGGGGTGCGAGACAAAAAAAGAATATCCAGAAGAAAATCTTTGCTGGGGCATAAAAGAGGCTTCTATCGAAGAAGAAGTCAGCATTGTATTCGTCTCAGCCAAAAATCCTACCTACAAACAAAGACTTTATCAAAGTCGAACATCAACAGAAAATAATAAAGAAGTAGCAATAGCGACATTAAACGCAACCACAGAACTTACAAAGCTACTGATTTCGTTGACGTCGGCACAGTCGCAGAGGCTAACGCTGCCGCAGCTGTCAACGCTGTTGAAGCTGCAGCGTTTTCTTTTGGTTCACACACGAGTTTTGCTTCCACTCCACTTGCTGGATTGAATTTTGGAACCAAGAGAAGGAAACGTCACTATCACCCATCCACACTCATCTCTGCAACCTCATAACCCTCTTCATAAACAAACATAAAACTAACGCCAACACGTGGCGCAACTGCAACTAATAAATAAGCAACAATAAATTGATAGCAATTTTTGAGCTACAGAAAAAGAATAAAAATTGTCATTGCGAAAAATAACAAAAAAGGCGACAACCGAAACAGCAAGAAACACAACATAGTAACAACAAGAAAAATCAACAGTCTAACTTATCATCGCTGCTGTTTTTGAAAGTACCAACTTCATTCTGTAACATACTTAATCCCTGCCTCATCCTTCATCTTAATTTGGAAACAAGATGTCGAAATTATCATTTCGGGCTCGTGCCCTTGATCCCTCCAAGCAGATGCCAATATATTTGGCCGAAGAGCTGCCAGATTTACCAGAATATTCGGCTATTAACCGTGCTGTACCGCAAATGCCAAGTGGCATGGAAAAAGAGGAAGAATCGGTAAGTTAAATATATAAAATTACTGCGTATACCTATTACAAGAGAAATTAATGAATTGAACCATGGTGTAGTACAACTAATGTAATGAATATCTGTTATATCCAAATGTTATAAATGCGTTTTTAATTAAAACATTTCCTGAAAAAATGAACCTTTAACTTAACAACGGTAAAGAGTAGCACAATTCTTTCCGAGATGAGATCAGCGGATACTTATTTTTGTATGATTGAATTGCCATTATGTACCAGCTCACATATGTTTTTGCTCATTCTCCTTTAGAATTAATTTAGTTTTCATCATATTACTAAATTAAAGTTAAACATTTCTTGATTGAAAAAAACTAACAATTACTAATATTTGCCTCTGTTGTCCCTTGCCTTTTAATGCGATTAGTGCAAAGGCTTAAAGGATAAATATTTTATTTTCATACGTTGTAGTTATTGGCAATAAGTACAACTATTGTGACTGTTGTATTTTTGGTTAGCTCGCATTAAACGAAACCATGGGCGCATAAAAAGGGGGCCATGGCCACCCCAGAATGTTGGATTACCAACTCAAAATTTTGAGCATTTAATACTAACGTACGTCTTTCTTGAGCGAAAGTGCAACTATGAGACATGCGAGTATTAAATTGAATCCTTTTGTTATTTGTGACATTTTAGGTATTCATTTTCTTGCAACCTACAGGCTGAAATGTACATAAATACAAAATTTGGTGCCTCTCTATATCAAATCCTTGAACGTTCATTTCACTAAATTTATGCTCACATTTATGTTGCTTACATTTCGATTGCTTGGATGGTCGGTCGTAGCTATGTATATTTACATTTGAAACGCATTGAAATCAACTTGCAACAACTGTAGTTGTTGCCACATAAAACAGCTACAGCAAATGTTGGTCACAATCGCATTTCGAATATGGCATCACAAACGGAGCACAATTGCATTTTAAGTTTGAGTTACGTTACGCTACGCTTAGCTGAGTTTGTGCTAAGCTGCAACGCTTCGACTATGAAATAGAAAGTTGGTGAATAGGGGTTATTTGGATATCGGCAATGAAGAACACACTTGTCAATCGAATCAGACGACAACCAACAATGAAAAGATGAGGACGATGATAATATTGGCGCCGGCAACTACGGCAACAACGTAATGCAAAATCTAAATATCCAATTGAATATTGAAATAAATCAAGGAAATTCAATAAACGTGTCATCAGTACAAATTTAATTGCCAGGTATCATAGTTAGTGCATTGCTGGACACCACTCACTTCATATGTAAATATATGTGGAGAGTGTGTCATGATTAATAAACAATTAATAGCTGATATTTTTATTTTTCGCTGTTGGACTTTTCTTTGATCCTTAATCAATAGGAGTACTGTTTTTATTTTGCACCAGTCAGGCCTAAACTCAATTAAATGTGTTTAGCTAGTTTGCAACAAAATTTCCCAACAATTTGTTGAAATTTATAATGTGCTTCTGTTTCTAAAATGTTCCCAACAATTTAATGAGCACAAATTCTTTTAAAATTTATTTTGATAAAAGTTATGAATAAGACTGTAGAAGAGTTAAAGGTATCAAATTATAATAGTAATTTTTACTAAATAAATATACATACATACATACATACATGCATACAAAAACACAACATAATCGCTTAAATTTTTTGTTGGAAAGGTTGTGAAGGGAGGGAGGGACATGTATACCGTTTTCAATAATGGGCGGTGTTACGGTGGCTTTAACAGGAAAAACGGTTAACGACTAAACTAATGGACCGATTTTAATAAAATTTGGTTAAGAGATAGATTGAACCCTAAGGAAGGTTATTAAAAACTTTGGTTTCTTTAAGGCGGCGTGGCACTGCCCTTAATGCTGTAAAAAGCTGTCTCGCCTGAGCCGCTTCTTCAATTTTGAGTAAAAACAAATTTTTTAAATTGGCGGTGCCACAGCCCTTACAGAAAAATACGTCGTTAATGCTAAACTAACGAAAAAATTTTGATGAAATTATGTTAGGATATAGATTGAACCTTGAAAAAGGTTTCTAAAAACTCAAATTTTTTTAAGTAAGCGTGGCACCACCTCTTACAGGAAAAAGCGTTTTCACTGTTGAACTTATGTACTGATTTGGATGAAATTTGGTACAGAGATAGATTGAATCCTGAGAAAAGCTATTCCTTTAAATTGCACGGTGCCACGGCTACAGTCGGAAAATAAGTTTTCTAGTTAAACTATTGAACCGATTTTAATGAAATTTTGGTATGGAGGTAGATTGCACCCGAAGGAAGAGAAAGATATAGTGGTAGAGATAAAGCAACATGATGCCATGATTTAAATTTTTGGAGCGATGACAAAAAGTGGCTCTTTCTTATTTTAGGTTTTTCTTATTTAATACTAAAAAGATGGCTGAATTTCAACCACTGGGCAAACTCTAGTTAGATTAAAAAGATTGTCAAATCTGCTCAGGCCTATAATTTTGTCTTCAAGTACCGGAGGACAAACATCACCCAACTCTTCTATTAAAATATGTTTTAGCATGTAGCTTACTGAAAAAAAATCATGTAACACCTCAGAATTCATGTTTCAACTTTTAAAAAACGAAACTCCTTGTTAAACCATATCGACTGGTCAGTTATACTTCCGGATAAACAATATTACTCTGTGGCTGATATGGAGTGCTATGTTAAATCATTTAATGTGTGCTTGCTTAATTGTATTTCCAAATCTGTGCCGAAGTTGAATAAGTCAGTATTTTCGAGCAGTCCTCCATGGGTAACAAAACTATCTTAAAAACGTAAGAAATCGCCGGTTTAAAAAATTCAAAATGTCTTGTAAAACCATCGATTATATAAGATATTCCCGCGCTCGGTATAATTATCAAAATCTTAATAAACGCTCTTATTTAGACTACATCTCATATATAAAACTCAACATTAAGAATAATCCTAAACTTTTATACAAATTTATAAACATCAAACGTAAATCATCTGCGAATCCTCTTCAGATGTCTTATAAAGGTGTAACATCATCCGAAAAAAATGAAATATCTAATTTGTTTGCAAACTTCTTTGAGTCAACTTATTCATCTTCAACTTATAATTCCAGCATGAACTATCCATATAGTCTTTCGCGTATAAATGAGATGCAACTCCCACGAATTGGTGCGGATTTAGTCAGTAATGAACTAAAAATTTTAAAATGTTCTTATTCTACTGGACCAGATAACATCCCTACAAACATCCTGAAGTATTGTGCAAGTAGTCTTTGTTATCCTCTTTCAAAAATTTTTAATATTTCCTTGATTTTGGGCTATTTTCCTAAATCATGGAAAGAATCTTACATTATCCCACTTCACAAATCTGGAAGTAAGGCTTATATTGAAAATTACAGAGGCATATCTAAGCTCAGTGCAATCCCAAAACTTTTTGAAAAAATAATTAATGATCAACTTTCAAACTTCGTTTCGTCCTTGATGACAGTATCCCAGCATGGTTTTCTTAAAGATAGATCTACATCCACAAATCTTTTGGAGTTCACCACACTTGTTATAAACGGATTTAAGCAAAATCAGCAAACGGATGTTATTTACACGGATTTCAGCAAAGCTTTTGACTGCGTAAGTCATCGCCTACTTTTAAAAAAGCTGTATTTAATAGGCTTTCCTTCATCGATATTAAAGTGGATTGGATCGTATCTAACGGATATGAAGCAACAAGTATTGTTTGACAACGTATTTTCTAAGCATATAATGGTTTCATCTGGAGTTCTTCAAGGAAGTCATCTTGGCCCCACACAATTTTTACTATTTATAAATGACTTACCCTCTACTATGGATTCGGCCCATATTTAAATGTATGCTGATGATGTAAAGCTTTTTTATTCTTTTAATGATTATTTTAATCATAAAACTTTACAATCAAACCTAAATGAACTTGTTACATGGTGTGATACAAACTTGATGACCTTAAATCTCAAAAAAAGGAATAGAAATAATTTTCATCTCCCAATAGCTAGAAATGAACTGGATAAAAAGAGCATATATTATGCAGGAGTTAGAGAATATAATGAATTACCCGGTTATTTAAAAAACTGTGATAGTCCAGGGATATTTAAGAAGCTATTATTCGACTATTGTAAGATTTCTATAGCAATTAGATAGTTATAATTTAGATGAATTGAATTGTGCCAATATTAGTTATCTAGTTCATAGTATTCTGAAATTTAATTTTGTATTAATATCTAGGTCTCTAAGACCGTAATAAATAAATAAATAAATAAAAAGTGCAAACAAATGACTTTTACAAGAAGGAAAGAAATTGATACTTCATATTCTATAAATGGTGTAAAATTGGAAAAGGTTGAAAATTTTGTAGATTTAGGCGTCACTATGGATAAAAAACTTCGCTTCAACGTTCATATAAGTTTAATGGCTAACAAAGCAAAAGGTTGTCTTGGATTTATAAAACGATGGTCTAAAGAATTTGATGACCCCTACACGACTAAGCTGCTTTTCACTTCACTTGTACGTCCAATATTGGAATATGCATCAGTGGTGTGGAACCCACAATATAATATATACATTGATATGCTCGAATCGGTGGAGAAACAATTCCTATTGTCTTCACTTCGGGGGCTACCATGGTATTCACACTTTAATTTGCCTTCATACGAAAATTATATTATGTATATTTCAAAAAAATTTATTCCGAATATGCTCCAAAAATATATTCATAGCAAGAGTCAAATTTCTTTAAAAATTATTTTCCTTCTTTATTTTTAATACATTTGTCACATGCGAATATGTATTTAGTTTTGAAAACCACAAAACTTTGCTTGAGTTTATTCAACTTACCTACATACATACGGTTTTTTTCCATTGCTGTTGTGTTACTCAATTAGCATTCTCTTTTTGATGCCAGTTTTTTGGTTGGATGAAAATAAAAGAACGTACCGTAAAGAACAAGCAAAAGTAGTCTAAATTAAGTTGCAGTAAAATAAGAAAAAAGTGTTTTTGATAACACACTTTTAACGAGCTGCGCTCCCTTGAACAAACTGTGCTTTTATTTCTTGACATTGTTGTCATCAAAATTATGACGATGATGTTTTTAACTTTTTACAAAATTAGCTTGAAATGGTGCGTCATTACATTACAAACAGAAGCCAAATATTGGCAACAGCAGTAGCACACAACTGTGGAATTGTAGTCAAATTGAAGCGGAGTATATCGGCGCAACACAACACAACGACAATAATAACTTCAGCGCTGCCTAGTCGACAGCCTTGTTGCCTGCAGCTGTTAGTTTTCTCAGGCAATGAAGGCATCTTTGTTATTTCTGCCTTAGTTAATGTTGTTGCCTGTAAATGATGCTACCAGTTTGCCAATTTTTTCACTCAACTAAAAAATGTCTTTGAAACTGGCATTAAATCAGTCAGATTTTCCTTTTGCCTCGATTTGTACAGCGTTTTAAAATTAACTTTCACACTGACATCGCGTTTTTTGGTCAGCGGCTTCGTAAAGAAATGCAAAATAAGGTTACTACTTGCTGCTGCACACCAAGGAACATACTTTTGTTTGGATGTGAGATTGTGCAACTTTATACGTTCGTCCTCCGAAATGCAGACCAACTTTCTTATTAATTTGTTCTAAACACATCTTATTAATTAAAACTATTTTTGTGCATATAATTCCATTTTATATATCCTATGTCCGTTTGTTTACTTTTCGTTTCTTTGTTGTAACAGCTGTTTGATGATGAGATTTTTATTATGAGTGTGATACATTCAACAGCCCTGACAATTCATTCACAATAGTACAGGATTTAGTTAAAAAAATACTGGTTGTTTGTAGAAATCGAGGTGAGAGATGGTTCTGTTTTAATTGTATTTTTTGGGCTAATTTTGATGCAAGTGTGAAAACTTTATGAGAAATGAATTGCTAAATCAACTGAGTCATTCGATGTACATAAGACAGCGTCTGCATTCTGGTATTTTCTTGGACTTTTAATTTTTTACGTAAGATTGATATTGACTGCATTACCCAATGTGACTCAAATCAAACCATACACACGCACTCTGTGTACTTAAAACTAAGAATTAATGGATGAGGATATAAAAATACTGCTGTTTAAAATAAAAATAAATGTTTCATATTAACCTACATTCATTATTCACAGGGTTCAAATAGAAATTCCGTTCCATTTTGTTCTGATACTACTCGTACGCGTAGTATTCAATCGATGAACAATAAAAATTGTTTTTAAATGTCTTGATGATGTTGATGTGTGTAATTAACGAAACATTCAACATTTAACAGTTTTTCTTTTGTCGCTACGACATGTGTACATTGTATATTGTACTTTGGAAGCTTCCATGTAAGTATATAAAGGGCTTATACGTACACTTCCAAGTGTCTGCTGTTAGAGGTGTAGGATTAATGTTTTTCATGTGCGTTGTTTCAAATAGCTTCGTGTTTCCAAAGTTGCGTCGTTATAATTTCTTATTCCGTTGATTAAATTATTAAGTTTTTTTTAGTAAATCAAATTTAACTTAAGGGGATTTCCCAATTCAAGTTTTCAGATTAAAAACTAAGTTTTGACAAAAAATTACTGCGGTAAAGAGTTCAGTTGTTATGCGAAAAGTTAGAAAAATGAATAGAGCGCGGTAAAGTCTTAAAAAAACTTTCAACATCTTGATGATGTACTATTTAAATATGAACAATTATTTTGATTTGTGTCGTTTTCGAATTGCCTCGTCTTTGGTCCCAATTAGCGACACACATCGAGGCCTTGATATATTTCGAGTTGTGCGTATTATTATGTAAAATGTCGTTAGACCGCATGAAATCTTTAGTGTAAATTGTGAAAAACATTTTCTACTGGGAATATATTTTTATATTTGTGTGCGTTGAAGTGGTATGCAAATATAGTGTAGCATTGTGTTAACATTCAAAGAGAAATAATGAATTTTTTTTAATTAAATTAAAATCATTTAACTCGTACAATACGACAAAGTCATTTTCTTACCGCCCTACTTTTTTTTTGGCTCCAACACACATTTCTTCCCAACGTTTTTTTCTATTTACACGGTTTTGAGCTGAGATGGCAGCTACTCTAGATCATGAACCGCTGAACAGTGAAGAGCGTTTGTTTTTGTATCTTACAAATTTTAGAATTAAAATTTCTTGTCATATTTAGAGGTTGCAAGAGGAGAATAATGTTGGCACCCAGCCTTCTGTAAGACGCTTAGCATTTGAGAATTCAGCTAAAAGTTAGACGAGTTTCTTTACAAACTACACATTAGAGCACCTCTGTATCACTACCAGCATCATCATCATCATAGTCATCATTATTATGTGTCCGCCCACTAACTGCGCGAAAAATCTTTTATTCGCCCTCATGTTTTTTTTCTTTTTCAGTTTATCTTAAGGTTCAGTGCTGCTTAGCTCACGTTCCTGCCAACAAATCGTTTCCGTCTCTGCTGTTGTACATAGCTGCTTTTTTCTCTTCTTTCGCAATCCACAGACATCTTCCATGCTAAGTGTTCGTCTTTCTCAGTTTGCGGCGCGTGTTTACTGATTCGCTTACAATGTTATTATTGCGTCGTTTGATGATGCCATATGTTATTGATTTTTTAAATTTTTATTTAATACAATTCTTTGTTTTGTTTCAACCTAGTCTATTTTATCGCTTAAGATTACGAACTAATGCATTTTTATATTTTCTTATTAATAACAACCGTTATATATTCTGATTAAAAATTGGACCGCCGAATTCAAAAATCCCCTTGAATTTGCTTGATCAGATATTTTATATATGCTATGATGCTCTCGAAATCCACAAACGCAGGTAAAATAAATAAATTCGAGATCGATCTAGAGAAAACGCTGGCTCATTACATAGGAAGTAGCAATCAGTGATACAGCTATATAAAATGATATAGGGCGTTAACGAGATATTTGATGAAATAATCAGTGCTGCAAAATAAACATTTTAGGGTTGCAGGAAAGTGTTCAAGGACTTTGTAGAATCCAGCGTCATTGGCTGATGTAGAAGCAAGTCTGTTTACCGTCTGCCTTGTGTATATTGTGCAAAAAAAGCTAGAAGTAAAAATATTCTAAAAAAAATTACATAGCTACCTAAAATTCGAATGAAGTTAAATTTTGTAATATGTTTAATCTCATATATTGCGGAAACAGGAGCAAATTGAGCGCAATAGAGGTAATTTTTGGATGCAACGAACCTGAAGAAGTAATTGTGTAGGTTAGGTTAGAGTGGTGACCTAGCACAGCAGGCTCGAAGCCATAAGTAGCACTAAAAGTGTAATTTTAATGCCACATTACGTGACCCGGCTAATTGATGGGTGTTAAGACAGCTATATCCAGTTAGCCTTGTTAAGATAGTGGGACAAAGATCCGATTTCAACTTCGGGGAATTCGCTGAGGTTATTGAAGAAAGCTTTTCCAAGGCATCTTAACCTGATTCTGACTAGACAGTTTCAAAGGAAGTGCTCGAGTGATTCAATCTCGCTTGTATTTAAGCAGCTGCAGCGGGAAGAATAGAATGGGATACTATATCTATATATAGTTATGTATACAATGGGTTATTATATACTCGTACATAATATGTTATTATATTACAATGAAACCTTTGCAGTTGTATTGACAGTTTTGGTTTTTATTTAATTCCTACCAAAAATCCCTTGTGAATTTGATAAAATGAAAATAAAAAATTATCAGTCATTTTTAATTTTGTAATCGTAGTCGTTACGGCCCCAGTGCAAAAGTTTTGAGCTTTGCCCATTAAGTTCTAATGGTCATACAGTAGAGTTTAAATTCACTTGTGGTACGCGTAAAGATGGAAGTTTTAATAATATTTTGTGTATTGCCTATTTCACATTAAAGGGAAAGCTGGCCCGGCTAGCTATGTGTATAAAATCTAATTTTATTTTGGTTCCTTGGATCTGTTGTTTTTTTCGAAATTTCAAAAATTTCAAGTGCTTATACTCTCCCGTTTCGAAGATTGTTTCACGCGCTTCTTATAGGAAGCGAAAAGTTGGAAAAGAAGTTGGTTAAAATATTTACTAAAACTTTTGACGTTGTAAGTGACCATTTTAATTGTAAGAGGTTTTTCAAATTAGAGGTCAAAGGTAATTTCGAAGACTGTTGATCTCTATGTAAAGAGACTGATTTTAGCGTAGGCAGGTAGTGTTTTCGTCATCCTGTGCTGCATGCAGGCTTAACTAAATAATTTAATTTGTTCTTTAAATGAAAGATCAGATACGAAGCCGTCAATACAGAAACTTTGGGGGCTTTGATATCGATGGAGGTATAAAAATAGACATACAAATAGATATACTGGTAGTTGTAGATATACAGATAGAGATAAAAAGAACAAAAGGAATAGATATGCAGTTCGCAATCAAAATTTAAATATAAGTGGCAGGCAACAACTATTATGTGTATAAAAAAAAGAGTGAAATAAATTATTGTTTATAATGATTTTATATCCTGCTAACTTGTAACTGGTGTCGGATTTAGATGGAAAACCCATTTCCTATAAAAAATAAAACAAGCAATTGTGTGGCAACACTGCTACTGCTGCTGCTTGCTTTAAAATTTTTTGTTATGTGTTTTGTTTTAAAATTTAAATGTAGAAATCAAGCATAAAAAGAGAATTGCACTCTGGACTACTCTGCGTCATGAGTCGTGACCTGATAAAGTTTTTGGTTTCTTTTACTCGTGCTAGTAAATTTTTTTTAGTTTTTCTGCAGTTTTTTTTTTGTTGCTTCATCTCTTCTTTTTCTAATGCTGAGAAGTTCACTACATTTGAAACATACGTTTTTTTCGGTGGACGCGTTTGCCTTTTGAGCCGAAGAAAAAAGTTTGCACTGCTCTTAAAGTTCGTTGTTTTGGTTTAAGCTAAAAGTTTTACGTCGCGAAAAGTTTTCTGTTTAAACTAAGTGACGAGCTAAGAATAGAAGCGTGGGTTAGGTCTTCAATGTATGTAGATGCTTCCATTGCGCCTGAGTGTACGGACAGAGTGCGCGCTCAAAGCCGAGCGCAAAAATGGTTTCATCATGCGAGAAGCGCGGTTAGGTATGCCAGTGTGAAAGCTGTAAACGGCCTTTTCGTTCATGATTTGTTGCTAAGAATTTACTTTTCAGTCTCGTTACTCATTAGTATTTATTGTATGAAAATGAAGTCTGATAAAGAGTATTTTGTTTCTCCAGGTGTTTAGAATTTTTTTTATTAAAAAAAAAAGAATTTGGAAAGCTACATCAATTTAAAAAGAAACGTATGTGTGGTGGTTTTCATCATTCACATAGTATATGAAGGTTTGAGAAAATACCTTGAAAATAATCCATAGTTAAATTAAATTTACTTGCTTCACTTTTAAGCACACACAGACCAGACAGTGCAGCAAGTACTTCTGCAATGTGAGCAAGCATTTCTTAACTGTTTTCTCGCATCGACCTGCGCGCTCTGTACGTACACTAAAGCGTGCATTAACAGCGTCAGCATCAATTGGTGTTGAAACATGTTGAATATAATACATATATTACCTTATGCATATGTATTGCATTTGTTCAATTAATTATTTCATCAACCCTTCTAAACCCATTGCCTGCTATATCAAAAAAAAAAAAAAACAATGACAATAAGGTGAGGTTTTCGGTTGTACAACGAGTAACTTTCACAGGTGATTTTTAGTGAGCAATTTAAACTGCGTTAATCTGACAAAAAATTAATGTACTTTCGAATTCTGACTACCTACATGACTACATGAAAATGGCTTATTTATTTTTATTGTATTTGATAAGATAAAAGTTTTCTGTATGTGGTTATGTATGTTATCATAAATTGCTATCTATATGACGTTTCAAAGAAGACCCAAAGTATGTATATCTACTTTGTGAAACAAACGGAATATGAAGATAATATGAGCCAAGATATTTTGCCAATTTAATAATAATGGCCCGTAATGATAGTTGCAAAATTAGGAGCACTCTAAGTTAAAACCTGGTTTTACCGAAAAGATAACATACAGAGTGAATAGAATACCCTGCGATATTAACACAGAACATTGTAGACACAATGAAAAAAAGGAATAATAAAAATCTGGAAGACGCCAGGCAGCGTGGCATAGATGTTAGGACTGTTTATTTTATTGATATCAATGAAAATAAAAGTCACTTTAAAACTGATTTTAAATATTTAAAACCATTTTGTCTTGCTTTTAAATTTAAAACGAGTTTTTAGAAAAAAAGCGTTTTGACTGATGAGTATCGAACCCATGCACCGTGAGCTATGAGTTCACAGTCATAACCTCTATGCCACGCTGCCTGGCGTCGTCCAGATTTTTATTATTCCTTTTATTCACTGTGTCTACAATGTTTTGTGTGAATAACGCAGGGTAATCTATTCATAATTTAATGCAAGTTTTTCTTTCTTTTTAAGGAGTCACCCTGTATGTAAAAACTAAGGATTAACTTTGAGGGCTCTTAATTTTGCGACTATAATTATGGGCAAATATTTTTTGTTATTGAAAAGAAAAGATTTTTGCGAGTGGTGAAAAGTGAATTGAGCACTGAATGTAAGCGGTGTTACGTAAGCGATGAAAAAATATCTTTGAGCGATGAAGAAACGACTTTTGAGATGTGAAAAAACTTTTATCTGCTTTGAAAACTTTTTTTGATCGGTGAAAAAGTTTAGTTGAAACAAGTGCTTAAGCAATGACATACTATCGAATACAAAACCTGTAGTTTCTATACAAAAATCATTGAAAATTAACCGTAATTATTGATTTTCTTTGTATCCGGTAATAAATTCAGTCTTTCGTATGAAATATCATGCTTTTGACATCATTCATAAATGTATTTATGCAAAATAATAATAAGAAATGTGGCAGTTTAATATTCATGTGATGTGTATGGGAAAATTCGCTCCACTTGGATTTACGTAGAAGCGTGTGTGACAATCATTTCGACCAAGTTACTACTATACAACCAACACCAGTACCTTGTATTTGGAATCATTAAATATTTTGACTTTGTTTTTATTGAAATTTTTTTAGCTTAGGCATTAAAATTAATCTTCAAACATATGTACGTACACATTTAAACACATACATTCTGATAACATCATTCGATTTTACACCACAAAGTTTAACTATTTCAAAGCAAAAATTTACATAAAACTTGCAAGCACTTATTCTAAATTTGATTTTCATTTGCTATTTTTAACTCTCTCTTTAAACAAAGTCTAAAGTGATATTTTCCACTTATTGAATTGAGTATTTCATCAACTACAATTTTTTTCGTCGTCTTGCCTTATCAATATTTCCTCCCTCATTTCATTTAAAACTCGTCATTATACATTGAGAAGGGTGGGGCGTATTGAATAATATAAAGAAAAAATAATTGATTCGATATCAGCCAGAGCTGTGAAAGAGTCCATTCATTTACAATTTGAATTCATGAGAAATTTCGCATTCAGAGTGAATTCAGCGACTTCAAGTGATTTGAGGTGACATCAATGCAATCACAATTCTTCCAATCATGATTCCAATCCAAAATATGACGTCACCAGAATAATTGCATTCCTTACGATGGAAAAGGCTGCAAACTTATGGCGACTTCAAATTCAATGGATTTGAATTGAAAATGAATGAACTCTTTCACAGCTCTGATATCAGCAAGCCAGTAAAAATATAAAGTGTAAACATTTCAATTTTATATGACTCATTTCAAAGTAATCATAACAACAGGTTTGTTGTGATTGAGCCTTCAGTTGGCAAAGCGACAAAGTTTTTGTTTTTGAAATTGTATGTGTATAATAATAAAAAAAATTACTAACAATAAAAAAAAATGCAGGGCATTCTATGGGCAAATAGGTTTAGTGAATGTGATGATGGAGGTAGTCAAAGCAGAATCTGTTGCTATGATTTGAGTGACGTGGAATAAACTTTCGGTACATGTTGATTGCTTTAAATTACTTTAATGATTCATATCTAACTTCTAAATATGTTTATCTTTGCGGTCTGATAACTAACGATTACTTGAGTAATCAAAGCCTTGTGTCGCTAACTAATAAAATTAGTCGAATGCTAAAAAAATTGAAACTGAACGCACCATATCGTTTAATTTCTTATTACAAACACTTTGAATCCTTATGCGTTTAAAATAAAAGATTATAACTCCAGAAACACATTTCGGATCATAGCTACAGGGTTGCCACTATAAGACTGAATAATAAACCTCAACATGGTCCTGTTGATTCTTTATGGCTGATTTTTATCATTTAAAAAAAAATTGGGACCAATAACTCTTTCAACCATAACACCGCACCGTGCATTATATGGAACCAGAGGAAGTCAAACAGGCCAGGTTTGTGGTGAAACATGGCTCCTCCCATGACAAAACGATTAACGTTGCATAAGTTCACGAACCCTCCGTTTTTATTTTGTAGGAGACTCAGACAAGAGCCGTTCTCCAAGCAGCATGAAATCTCAAGTTCAGCTGGTAGGAGTGGGGCAAATGATTACAAGCCACCTTTAGCAAAGTTGGTGCCATTTGCTCCATTTGAACACGAAGAAGAATAATTTTTTGATCAGTAGCATGAAAGAGGGTCTGCACTTTTCATGAACTAATTTTTTTTTCTCACTTGTTTAAATGATTAATAATCTTGATCAAAAAATATCAAATTTAATGATTATTATTAAACAAAAAAATAACGAAATTGACTAAACTTTTTCGAGACATAAGGTTAAGTTGTTCAATTTAGTCCTTGGAGTGACTTTTTTCAATGGGGTCAAGTCAGGTTTACAATTAACTCTGGACGTAAATATAAATAAATTTTGAGTTTAAAATCTTTGTTTTGCCAAAACTTGACAAACTTCTGAAGTGTAAATGTAGCTGCAGATCGAAGATATATATAGCTTAAAAAATAACCCAAGTATGTAAACTTGTTAGTCAAACAATAGGCAGAAATTACGTTCTTCGCTTAAAAACTTTAAATTATAAATTTCGCTAATGTTTTATTAACTCATCGCGTAAAAAAAACAACTAAATACTTGAATCCATAATTAACAAATAACAAAACTCACAAGTAAATAAAACCGATAGCAACCGGCATAAGCAACAACAATAAGAAATAACCGCCAAACGAACACATTGGCCACAATCCACAAAGCAAAACCAGCTACAACATGATGATGATGAATTAGAAGCAAACATCGAAGCAAAACGACGACAAATGAAACTGCAAAGCAAAACCAACAGTGACTGCCGACCGCGACGATGACGATGACTTCGACAGCGCCAGCATCTGCATCATTTGTTGTTGTTGTTGTCGTTGTCGTGAATGTGAAGGCAGAAATCAAAATTCTCCACAAAATGTTGCGACCACACTGAGCCGTTTGGCAGCCTGCTGTTTTACCTTTATCATCACTACTCACATCTTTTTCCCCTTTTCACTTCATTCTTGATTGTTTTATTGCGAGAGAATAAAAAACTGGTTCACGGGAACTTTTTTTTATGCATTGGCTTATGCTAGAATCAATGCTGCCACTAAGGAAAAAGTTCCCAAACTATAACGGAGAGCAGCGTTGTAAAAGTCACCATACGTATGTATAGGTAAACATGATTTTATTGTAAATAATTCACAGATTTCAGCTGTCAGGTTTTTGAATATCTATCCAATTTTTCTACTCCATTTTTTCGGACGTTTCATCTTGATAGAAGTTGCTCTAATAATTCTAAAACTGTCATGAATGAACAATTTTTAATTTTTCTACTAAACTGGCCCATCGTCGAATGATCTTAAAAGTTATCATAAAGTGAATGTCCTAAAGTAGGGTTGACCATTTGGCCTCCCACGGTCGCAAGCACTGAAACGTGCTATCATTCGTCCCGTCGTGTAGCTGCTGATATCTATGTGGTGTGCTGGTTCATTTGTCAATAAATATGCAGAAGACCCACTCGGAATCAAAGGTGCAAAAACAAACCAAGTGCACGCAAATGAATTGCGCAATACCAGTTGAGAAAAATGCAGGTCAAAAACATTATTTCTGCGAAAGGCAACTTTTTCGCATGTATTGGGTCTGTATCAGCCAGACTTTGCGGTAAAATGAAAATGAAGTGTCAATTCGCGATATTCAGGAGAGTAAAAGCTGATTTTTCTCTGACCAGTCGAATGCGTCGTAGTTGCATAACAGTTTGGTTAATACATTCTGACTGCAAGCCAAGTAGTGAAACCTTTTTGAGAATATTACAGATAAATAGGATATAACTCAAAAAGCAGTGACTTAAAAGTTTTGTACCTGTTTTCTATAACTTCAGATAAGTTTACTTAAGAAGTGAATATAGAATCAGAAGTTGGTGACGCGCAAGGACTTTCGGAGATATAGACATCTTATTTTAAAACTGTCCGCATCGAAAAACAATATTTCAAAAAGACTTATCTGGATGATCATTTAGAAGACATTAAACTTTACGATTCAATCGCTAAAAAATATTTTGTTATAATGCTGCTCCTTCTTAACACAACCTTTCAACAAGTGAATAAAAAATAAAGTGGGCAGATACAATTGAGACAGGAAATTTCCTTTCACTCGCTTGTCAAAAGTGAGTCTCTAGTCTCGTTGTCTACGATTTTGACAGTCTCCAAGTTTTAACCACAAAAAATTTGTCTGGGTGAAAGTTGAAATTTTTTTGGAGGGGAAGTGATCAGCTGTTATTTTACTCTTATTTTTTCTCTCTCATCCACATCTTTTCCAGATGATACGCTTTTTGTGGTAAAACTTTATAAATATTTACCTATTTTTTTGGCTGATACAGACCTATTATTAACTTGTAAAAAAATCGAAAGAGGTCATTGTCGTAAAAAAGTTCACATTCATGAAAAAATAGTTTTAGTTCTTTTTTTAATACTTTTTATTTTTTTTGATGAAATTTGAGTTTAAAAATTGGTTGTGTAGCCATGCGATGCTGTCGCAATTTATTTATTTATTTCCATAGTGATGCACGAATTTCTACTGGGTAATGTTTTGTTTACGTTTGAATTTCTATACACATGTTTTTGTTTTCGTTTGAATTTGTATACACATTTATGCACATACAAGTACGAAATTTATGTTATAAACGTCAACGCGCTGTCGGCTTTTGGGCAATGAAGTTGAGCATCCCTCTCCTTAAAGATTGTAGTTGACCTCTCTTTTAACTCAGTACTGAGTATACCCTACAAACACTTTTACAAATTATTATTCGATTACCAGACCATCAGTTTTGTAAGACCTTTGTCATTGTTTCAGTAACTCTTTTTTAGACTGAGAATTAAGCTGTAATGAATTTTATAGAAATGCAATTTGGATTCTTTCGCATTACATTTGAGCTACAAACTAGCCACGGCAGTCAAATGCAGCACTTAGAAATTGCTAATGGTATGATTTTAAATTTCTCGATATGGCTGTCGTTTACTTATAACAATCCTATGTAATTGATTGGCTTCTGTGTCATAAAGTGTAATTGGTGGAAAATAAAGCCCAGATTATCCATCACATTATGACTATTAATTTTTTTCTGCTATGTTAGCCAGATACATGTGAACAAAATATTTTCAAAATAGTGAAAATATATAAATTTTTGACCATTTGAATATGTATTTGCCAAAAAACACTTTGAAATAGTAGATTTCCGGAGCATGACGGCAAAAGATTCAGGTAGCGGTCATAAAGCAGTGATACTGATAAAACCTCCTTCCATTAGCATAAATTGAAATAAGGAACGTTTTGCAACTTTATAATATCGCAATATTTAATGAAAATAGATAGTTGCCAATATGCATTTTTTTTCTTAAGCCCTGCAAATTCGCTACGTCAGGTGCAAAGTGGCAGCACTGGCTAGAATGTCCGTCTGTCTATATCAACTTTTTCTACTTGTTTGCCTGTCACTTGGTTTGCATGTGTGTCCATGCGTCTGGGTTGTCGAAGCACGAGGTTGTTTTGCCGCTTTTGGTTTCGCATCGTTGTTATGTCTTACTTTATTGCTTCATTTTGTTTATTTTGATTTTCCTATGTTTGCATGTGAATTTAATTTTTTGCGGATTCTTTGTTCTCAAAAAGAAATTCAGTATTGCCCCCCTTGTACTTATTAGGAGAGAAAAATTCATGTTTGGAGTTAACTGAGGGAATTAATGACTAGAAGTTTTTTGTGGCTCCGTGTATTTTCTTCTTTGAGCTTATATTTTAGTCAATAATTCAACAAAATTATCTGGAACAAAACTACAAACTGTTTTATTCTTTAAGGACTGAACGAAACAGGACTTTAAATTGGAAAACTATTATTTGTTTACGCACATTGCTGTTTTTATAGAAATGAAATGTGTAAATTTTTAAGTTTTTGGGCTTATTAAGTCAAATTTGTTTGATATACTTTAATATAAAAGCGATGTTTTTGACAAAAGTGAATAACTTCATATGTTTAAAAATTATAGGAAACAATGAAACAAACTGGGTTTTCGACTTGTATTTTTTCGAAATTTTTTTTAGTTGTCTTGAGAAGGATAGAAAAAAAAGCGTGGTCTTGTCTAGGCTGAAATCTTATCAGACCACCCTCGTGAAATCCTTCGTTTCATTGTTTCTTAACAATAAAATTGCTTAAGATGAAAGCGAGTCGGAGTGCTTGTTGTTAATAAGAGATTCGTCTTTTATGAATGTATTCTTCCATAAATGCCAGTTATAATAATCTTTTTCATAATTCGCTATCACTGTACCGCAGTGGATTCTGTGAGTCGGAAAAAAACCTCGAAAAATACAAATACTTTAAGCATCAACCAGACCATCGCCCCCCGTTTTCGAGGATGTTGAACACGATAGTGGTGCTTAAAATTCTTTTGGAGCTGGCCTAAACATGATCCGGGTGGGGTCAACTGCAAAAGAATTTCAATCACCACCATCGTGCTTACCATATTCGAAAACGGGGAGGGGGCAGGTGGTCTGTTTGCTCCTTTAAATATTTGTATATTTCGAGGTTTTTTCTGACTCAGAATCCACTACTGTGGCAAGAATATGGAACATTATTTTTGCTTGAATATTCTCTTTTGTTATGGAAATGAATTAAGCTCCACTATTGTATTGACCGTAAAGGTGACACATATGCTTTTTGCGGTATAACTAATTTTTCCATTTAAATTATTTTATTTAAAATACTGAAATCTGTAATATCAGCAGGTGAAATTGCTAAAGAATAAAGGCTTAAATAACTGAAATGAAACGTGAGTGAGCATTTCATAAGATCTGAAAGAAAAAAGTTTCTTAAACTAACTTTTTACTTTCCTGAAATATCCTGATGTTTATTCTGAAACAAGTCCTTTTAAGTATAATTGTTATTTTGTTTGTCAGTAAACTAACACTCTTCAATATTTTTTCTTATCTTCTTCATAGGAACATCATCTTCAACGAGCAATATGCACGGGACTTATTATTCCAACTCCAGAAGTCTTTACAACAGATCAAGACTTCTACGACAAAAGTTATCCGCCAAACTACAAAATGCCACGGCAGATGATTCACATGCAGCGTAAGTTGTTTCTTCATATTTATTATTAGTTCCAAAAGTTTATTTATTTTTTTTACTATTTCTTGCTGTTTCATTCGTAGCGCTTGGTTTGGAGCAGGATATTCCTGATTATGACATGGATAGCTCTGATGAAATTTGGGTGAGCCAACAGAGTCGTCGGCTGGATTTGACACCGTTAAAATTTGAGCAGATGATGGATCGACTTGAAAAAAGTTCCGGCCAAACGGTTGTCACATTAAACGAAGCCAAAGCGCTGCTTAAACAAGATGATGAAGTCAGCATAGCTGTATACGACTATTGGTTGAATAAGCGTCTGAAAATGGTAACAACAACAAAAAATGCAACTTTGCATGGAAACTTAATTTATCATGTTTAACCATAAAAATTTTCCTTTTTTTGTCGTATTGTACAGCAACATCCACTGATACTCAGCGTAAAAACAGAGAATCGTCCAGGCACATCGTCGAATAATCCGTACTTAGCATTTCGTCGACGCACTGAAAAGATGCAGACGCGAAAGAATCGCAAAAATGATGAGACGTCCTATGAGAAGATGCTCAAGCTGAGGTTTGTTAATACATTGAAGTATTTGGGCTTAATTAGCTCCATGAAATAATTTTTTTGTTTTTCTGTCCAAATAGACGCGATTTGCAACGAGCAACCACAGTGTTAGAGATGGTCAAGCGGCGAGAGAAAACGAAACGCGAACAATTGCATTTATCAATCGAAATTTTTGAGAAACGTGTGCAACTGCGTGACTTCAGTGGCGCCGTGATGTCTGAACTGAGTTCATCCTTCAAGAATTCGAGGTTGGAGTTAAAAAAATTCATTTTTTTTTTTTTTTGAAATCAATTAAAATCAAATTTCTAAAATTTTTGCAGACCCGCTTTTGCTCCATTGTATACAAATCAATACTCACATCATTCGTCATCGTCGGCGACTACTCCTACTGGTGTTACGCCGTCGGGGGCGGGAGTTGGGTGTGTGTTGGCGCCTGGTATTCTGACTGCTGGCTCAACTAACACAACTACGAGCAGTGGACATTTGTATTCGTCGACGTCACAGTACCTGAATTCGTCGAGTCTAGCAATTGGTGAGCGTGTTAGAGTTCTGTTTTTGATCAAAAATTAAAATTTTACATTAATTGTTTTACTTCGCACCATTTTTGGTGGAACAGATGCAATCAACGCTAGCGGCAGTGGAAGTCGTAAGGAGAAAAGACAATATAAAAAACGGAAGCACAAATTGCCTCGCGACAAGCAACTGCATCAACAACAACAGCAACAGTATTTGGCTGGTGTTGGTCCACCAAATGCGGCAGTGGCCGCCGCTGCAGCAGCGGCAGCTGCAGCCGCATCAACAATTGGAGCACACCATCCCCATCTGCATCATTTGCATCCACATAGTTCATCACCCGCCGCCATTGAATCAAACCTCGATACTGAGGAAGAAGACTATGCTAATAGCAATCCGCAGAAAAACGGTTCCGAAGGAGAAGAGGAAGTGCCGTATGCATTTCGTCGAAGGCAGCAATGCGATTACCTACGGGTTAGTAAAAAACCATTACTGGCAAACAACATTTTTTGTAATTTCTTCTCTCATGAAATTTTGCAATAACGTTTACTCATCTCAACAAACAATAATTGAACCCCATGACTATTCGGGATCAAAATTTAACTACTTCCTCCTCCTTTAAAATCCATATGAGTATATTACTTTCACCAAATAGTCTGGGGAAACATTTTTATCATTATATTTAATTTAATAATTATTATTTTTTTGCAGCCACTTACAGCGGATGGTAATTGGCCCTGGGAACCTCAGGAGGATAACGATTTTGTTGATACAAAATACCGTTTTACTCTTACGTCCATACGACATCCGCGGTACGCTACAACGTTCTATTGTTGTATTTATTTTCTCTCATATGCAATTATTTTTGTTTTACTCATTTGTCCACAGACCGCGTTGTATTGGCTTTGCACGTCGACGCTTAGGTCGTGGCGGACGTGTAATACTTGACAGGGCCTCCACAAATCTAGATGATTTTTGGTCGCAATTGGACTATACAATATTTGAAAACAAACCAAAAAGCGAGACAAAAATTATTAAAAAAGAGCTGCAGCTGCCAACATCGTTACCGCATCTATCAAAATCTGCCGTCAAATCACCCGCCTCACCACCTACTGTTGTTGATCTGCCTAGCATAGTTGGGCTAACACCGATTTCTGCCACAGCAGCTCCTACCACCACAATGACGATGCCGACAATCAAAATTGAAGCTGATGAATATAAAGAATCAGTTGATGTCTCCGCCATTAGCAAACCTGTTGTTACCTTTGCCACAGCAGAAGATGAAGGCGTTGAAGGCGGCTTCGACGTTGATGGCAAAATTGGTGATGACGACGATTATGATGATCATGCAGATATTGATGATGATGATGAGGATGCAAATATATCGCGTGACAGTTGTTATATTTCTGCGGTGACACTTGAGCGTCTACAACGACGTCGTCGACGTCGACGAAGGCGTCTGAAGCAAATGAAAAATAAAACAGCACAAAACGAATGTCCTACAACGAAACGGCGTAAATTTAACCATGCAAATGTAGTTCAGGCCTCTTTTGGCGATGTCAACAGTGAAGCAGCAACTGCGGCAATGACGCCATTGTCCCGGCTACTTTTGCATCGTCTCGCGAAAACCATTGAAAGTAATAGTATTAACAACATTAGTAATTATTTACTAAGTGAAAAGGTGAAACGTGAGAAGCTAAATGGTGACGAGGTGTCCAAAGAAACGACGAAAACAGAAGTTGTTGTTGCTGCTGCCGTTGAATCAATTGAGGCAAAGGTGCAACCTACGCGACAACATCAGCCAAATAATCGGATGACACCCAACTTTTTAAACAACAACAATAGTAGTAGTAATATAAATATAATAAATAATAATAATAATGTTAATGTTAGCGATAAATTCAATGTGATAAAGAATGAAACCGAATTGGTGGCAATTAAGCAGGAAACAATTGATGCAGCGGATGATTCGAATGAGCCGTTGATCAGTATGCAAAAATCAGTCAATACGAGTAGTGCTGTAGCTGAGATACTAGATGACGAGGATAATGTTAATCTTGCACGCTTAAGTAGTCTGATTAATGCAAATCGTCAAACTGTTAAGAAAGAACCATGCGATACGATGTCGACAACTCCGAAGATGGAGAATATTGATCTGAAATCAGCACGTGCATTTGTAGATAGCGATGATAATTTCTGTACAACACCATTGAATCAAATGGAAGATGTTATACGACTGCAGAATATTCGCAACAAAACGAATGCGGGGCCAACGGCGTGTAATTGGCTAGAAAGTAGGAACGTAAATGTGCTTATCGACGATATGGAACCAGCAACGACACAGTATTTGGGCGGCTTATCACCTACATCTAGTCAACGTCTGGATGTTTGCAATGAATTGTTGTCCGAAATACGACGTGATTGGTTGCATTTTAGACCGAAAACGCCTTCGGATGAATTGTCAGATGGCATATCGGATAGTTGGAACAAATTACCGTCGCAGTTGATAGATAATCCAGTTGTTGATTGGTCAGAGCAAACGCCGATTTCCGTGGAGTTACAAAGATTGCGGCGACTCACTGAGATGAAAGCAGCTTCAATATCTCCACCACAACCACCGAAGCAAAAAATTACCTCATTGACAAATCTCTGGGATACGAATAATGATGATGCGCTCTTTGTGACAACGAGTTTTGCATATGTCGACCTGGAGCCAGATACACAGCTGCTGCAAAATGTTTATGCTCCAGATGTCACAAGAGGAAGCAGTAAATCACCAGAGGCAACAGGAGGTAACTCCAATTCAGGTGAGATAATTTTCATAATTTTTTACTTGTAAGAGATTTGTCATTTTATTTTTCGACCAAATGATAGTTTTTTAAAAGAAGTGTTTAAACTTTGATGCATTGATTTCTTTTGGCAAAATTTTGACATACCCGTATACAAGTTAAGAAAAACTCAGCTTAAAAGATAAGTAATGTGGTTTTAATCTAAAATCTTAATAAAAAATGCAATAATGGGTCGTTGAAAGCATTATTGACATGAAGGAATAGCTTTCAGATTACCATAAACCGGAAAAGCGTACAAACTAATTAAATAAATTTTTTAGTGTTCGCTATCAGTGAACGCAGCTGGAGTTTGCTTAGGACTTCTACTTGAGGTCATCAACAGTGATTTCATTGTATGAAGTTGGAGAATTATGCAAAGTTTCAAGGGTTTTGGCAGTTTAGTTGCAATTTCATCTCTTCCTAAAAACTTACGAATATTCAATGGAAAAATCTCACATTCACAATTGAAAACGTGACTTGATTTTAACTCGAAATCTAAGGCTTGATAGCCAATAATCTTTTTTTGTGAAGAACTTTTTAGATTTTCATTGTATTTCCAACGTATGATATTGGAGATCTCCATGGTATTTGAGTTGCAATGTCAATGTATATTGAATAATAAAAGTAAAAGAATTTTTTTTTGTCTTTTAGTTAGTTTTTGTAAGCGTGAAAAGCTTTTGTATATTTATTCTACTATTTTTATGGTATTTTGCAGGCATCGACTTTAATTTGAGCGGTGATTCTTTGAATGACATAAATTTGCTCGGAGATGGCGACGAAAATGATGAGAACATGTTAGATAACATATTGCAAGAGTGTCAAATTGATGATCTCAAAACGCTCAATCAAACAACGAATTTTTGGAATGGCATACTCGATGGTGCAGTTGATGGTGAAGCTGTCGATGATGTTGGCGGTGATGTGGAGGCTGTAGCGGGTCTGTTAGACTGCATCGATGATAAAAAGGTTTCGAAAGATGGAGGTAAACGATCCAGCACTAGCAAAGTTAAAATGGGAAAGCGCATAACCAACTCTTATTTTGGTTGTTCAAATTTTTCCAACACCACTGGTGGGATGAATGGGCTGCGCGATGAAGCATTTTTCAAAAAAGAAAAACCGAAATCTGAGTTGGAGATTACCGGTGCCAGTTCGAATGTAGTCAAAATTGAACCTGAACAAATAGTGACGCCATTGTCAATACAACCAACAACCAGTGCGGCAGCAGCAAAAGCACAGCACGGACTAACTACAACATTGCTGCATCCAAATGCGAATTTACCGACCCAAATTATTCAACAGTCTGTTGCAAATTTGCCACAATATGTGAGTTCTAAACCTCAGCATCAATTATTGCAGCCGCTTACACAACATCATCACCAGCAGCATGCAATGCCACAAACACAGTTGCTACATCAACAGCATCAGCAACAGCAACAACACGAAATATCGAATGTAGCTGCTTCAGTTGGTGACATTATAACCGTTGCCACGCAGCAACCACATCAACAAATCGTTCAAATTCAGCAGCAGCAACAAACACAACCATTGCGAAATGTAGCTGTGCAGCAATTGCACCAACTTCAGCAACAGCAGTTAGTACAACAACACCAACAGCAACAACAAAGACACCAGCAGCAGTTACTGTTGCAAATGCAGCGAGATTTGGTGTCGACACCTGTCATCACGCAGTACATCAACACTTCGTCTACATCAGCAACGGGAGTAACTATGCGGCAACAACCAACGTTGACTCCCATCGGCTCGACGGCGTCTGGTAACCATATGATCTACACTACATCTGCCGATGGAATATCTGGTACTCAAAAGATTTACATTCAAAAGGCACCAACCGCTGCATCGACTTCCAGCAACCAACAGCAACAAATTGCAGTTGGCAGCAACACACAAGTTCCTAGTAGTCTAAACACAAATGCTGTTATCACTTTGTCTAATGTGAAATTGGACAATGATGGCACTCAGTCCACGCCAGGTGGTGCTAACATTCTTACAATTGATAGCAGCGGCGCTGTGGGAAATTCATCAACTTCGTCTGGACAAAATGTTAATATTATAAGCACCGCCAGTGGTCAGCAATTGGCAGTGCATAGCATTGGAAGTGTTCAGCATGGCGCTGCTGCTCAGCTGACGAGCGGTAGTTCAACGCCACTTATTGTCACAACTTCCGCTCGTAATTCACAGCATATGCAGCAGCAGCAACAATTGGTGCATCCACAGCAGCAAACACAGCAGATTGTGTGGCGCCAAATTGGCTCGACGAATCTTGGGAGCGCTACTGGCGTGCTGACAACATCATCTGAAGCAGCAGCAGCTGCTATGGCTGCAGGTAATAAAATCGTTTGGGCAAGTCGGCCAGGCCAGAAGCGGCAACTTAATGGTCCTGATGGAGCTGGTAAGTAATGCGATTGAGGATAATACCCTACTCACTTAATAAATTACAAAAATTGATGGTTTTTGAGTCCTTTTGAGGGTCTATATTTGATATAATACACTAACTTTTTGAGGCGCATATCAATATATTTTTTTTAATTAAGTCTCGATTGTCCCTACTGAAGTCAATGATTTTTCGTTTAGCCAATAAGAACGTTATATAATGCTAGTATAGTTCCAAAAGTCGAAGCTGTGTTAATTGCAGAAAATAGATGCTGATGGAATTTTTTTTATCTATTTTAGATATCAATAAATTGTTGCTTAATCGAAAACTCTCACAACGAAAAATTATATCCCAACAACCACAACAGCAGCATCAGATCCAAATCACCAAGCAACACTTTCAGCAGATACAGCAACAGCAACAACAACTACAGCAACAACAACAGGCACTGCAAATCCAAGATGACGATGTAAACACCACAACAATTCATGAAGGCCAGCAACAACAACACCATCATCAACAGCAGCAACTGCAAAAAGTGCAAATGCAAAGTGGAAAGGTTATAAAAATGTCTTCGTTCCCATTGCTCGTTTCCGAACTGAATATGTCTCAACAAACGCAACAACAGCAACAATTGCAACAAAAGCAAAATTCAGCAGCTGTTGCTGCCAACCATAATTACAGTTTGCAGCCAACGGCGATAATATCACCTCAAACCAACCAGCAGCAGCAACAAATCAGTACAGGTGGCGGCAATAAAATCATACTTACAAACACTGGCGGTGGAGGAGGAATCGGTGCTAGTGGTTCAACTAATTTCACAATTGCTACAACAACTGAACTTCAGCAGCAACAGGGCACACAAAAAATACACTATAAGGATTTGCAAAATTCAAATTTGAAAGTAAATTTTGTCTCAACATCAGGTGGCATACAACAAGGCAATATTGTGGTTGATGCTAAAACCGTTGCAGCTGCAGCGGCACAGCAGCAACAACAGCAACAACATCAACAACAGCAACATCAGCATCAACAACAACAACATCAGCAACAACAGGCTGTCGTGCTTAACAAGGCAGCACCCCACAGTCTACAACAACAGCAATTGCTGCAGCAACAACAAAAACTGAAACGCGAACGCATACTTAACATCATTGGCGCCACGAGTGCTGCAGGCGTTGATGCAACAGGTGCAGCAACAGTTAATGTTTCCAGTGGGACAACAGCAACAGCTGAAAACAAACGTGTACTGTTCACCAGTGTGTTGAATGTTAAACCACTGCAGAAGAATAACGCAGGTCAAATGCAAATGCAGTTGGCACCTGGTGGACTGGCGCATGCGGTGCTGCGTGGACGCTTTAGTAACAATCAGACAATATATACCAATATGCGTTCGTTGCCTATAGCCACAGCAGCTAATTCACAAGTTATGTCGGCTGCTACAGCGGCGATTACAACCAGTAACAACAACATTGCGGTACCAACAACAATTACAAATAATGCAACACCAGCGGACACAACAATGACTACAATTGTTGGTGAAGTGAAAACAATTGAGAATGTTACTGTTAACAATAACAACAACAACAACAACAATGGCAGCATTGGCGCATTGGTGGCAAACAGCAGCAGCAACATCACTAATAGCAGCAGCAACGGTAATTTAACCGTCAGCAATAGCAACATCGCAACAACAGCCTCAGCGACAATAAATAGGTGAGAAAAGGAGAGATAACTACAAATGCGATTCTACTGTTTAACCGTAGCTGCAGTTGTAGCAGCAGCAGCCGCAGTCACTGGTTGGAAAGATGACAACAACAATAACAACAACAATGACGACGACGATGATGACGATGTAGTTGGAAATCGCAATAAAATAATGTACGACGAAATGATGCGTTGTTTAAACAGCGACGTTTTTTGTTTTGTTTTAACAACAGCGGCGGCTGGCCGTTGGGTTGGGTCGTTGGCGTTGGCGTTGCTGGACAAGCTGCTGACTACTACTACTTCGTATTGTACAATTGCTAAAAACAACTTCTCACTAAAACACAACAAAAATTTGGGTTTTTAGGCAATTTTACGATACAACACCACAACAGTAAACAAAACACATATGTATATATTGATATTTACATATATATTTATATTTGTGGCAATTACAGTGTTGTTGTTTTTGTTGTTAATATAGAAATGTAATTTTGATTACATGTAAAAAGAAAAAAAATTGTAAAAAAAAGAAGATATATGAAATTCAGCAAAGCAAAATATTAAAAAGATATACATAAGTCAAATCAATATATAGTAATAAACCAAGCGATTTGTCAACTTGTGTTCGTTCTGTGGATTTAAAAATCATTGTAAACTTGCAAGGTCAATGTGTATCAGTATACAACAGTAAAATGTTGAGTCGTTTGCAAATACATATAAAAATATTTAAATTCGATACCATTTTTTCGTGCAATAAGAAAGTGTTTTTCTGAAAATGGTCGGAATGAACTCTAAAGAGTAAAGCTTACAATATTTTCCAATTTCAATTCTACAATTTACATTAACAAAAGAAAGACTGTTCAGAAATATATAAAATTTGCATTTCTTTAATGAGATTCAGATTGGCTTGCATTTAATATATAATTGTGTTTCAAAGGTAATAGAAATGAAAATTGTATTTCAATATCAATGAAAAAACAAAAACAACTTTCTTTTACCTATTATCTTGCTCCTTCTTTATTTTGGTCAGTAAAGCTCTATTGTTTTGTTTCATCGCGTCAGGTTTTTACAAATTGTTTATGTATTTCTTGAACTAAAAAAATGAATTATAAAAGAAAAATTTTTAAAAAAAGTGACGTGCGAAGGCAAAGCGGTCCGTAACGTCAGATTTTTTTTAAAAATTGTTTTTAACAAAAAAATAACCTGATAATCGATTTAAAAAATCTGACCTGATAGTGTGAGTATCGAATACGTGTGCTCATTTAAAGAGCCAGAGCCAATCGTTGCATAATTTGAGAAACCAAATCCTTAGAACTAAGAAAAACCTAAATACTACCACAAATTCAAGTGAAGCGATTCTAATAACGGAATTCAGTTCAATAACACAAGTTGGAAACCAAATACGTAAAAATGTTGATAGAAAAATACACATTTACCAGTAGAAGCCATAATTGCTGAGCTCATGATTGTTGTTTACAAATCAAATTATTAGGTGCCAAAGAAAAAAAAAATTTTGTGCTTAAATTTTGTAATTAAAACTACATTTAATGGTCATGAGAAATACAAACGGGGCTAGTTTAACATCAATACTATTAAAAAGTTGATGTTTTTTTTCATTAGCATTAAAGAGAAAGCGCAAATCTTGAGTCGAATAATGACCCTTTATTCACCGCTTTGGCACCAGAATTTTTATTATTTACAAAATGAAAGTAGTACTATTAGAGCTTTTTAAGCACTCAAATTTCCAAAGTCAATAAAAATTCCACTTCATATTATGACACTTTGATAATAAAGCAATTTGTTAATCTCATTGAAGCAGACGAACATTAAAAGTTAGCTAAAGATTCAAATAACTTTCCTTTTACCAAAACTACACATGAGTTTGTATATTTTATTTTGATTTGCATTGCTGATTTGTACTTACACACTTTTTTTTTGATAATCGTGAAAGAATTTCCAGTTAAAAATCGCATATACAAAAGTTATCTCTCCAAAACTTTCAGCATCTGACAATAAAACCACCAATAAAAGAAAACAAAAACAGCAACAAAAGTAAGAAAATTTTCTTTTAGGAAAGCTACATACAACATACATTAATGTTATTATTAAAATTACAATTATTATGATTTTGTATTTTATGAATAAATATAACTGTTGCTTTTAAGTTGATTATAATTTAAATAAAACAAAAATAGTAATTCATGTTAGTTATAAATCTAATTTAAAACATAAACTTTTACAAAAAGCAAAAAAAGGAAACTTCATTCGCTTATTATCTAAGATCTTATTTTCAAGATCGCTAAAACAATTAAAACGACTAATATTGAAAACTATAAGAAAAAGTAAGAATATTATTTAAAAGAAACTATGTACTACATACTTAAACTGAAATAAAAATTGAAAATTAATTCCCCAAAGCGTAAAAAATTAAATTAAAAAATAAAGAAAAGAAATGTGTAAATAGTTCATAAAATATTAATATTAATTAGAAGAATAGAATTCATTTTTAAGCAAACTTAAAAAAATCTGCTGTAACAACGTTTACCACAGCTGGTTGGCCAATACAAAGTGGTGATGTACACATGAATTTAATTTCATCTACAATGTAATTTGGCAACATTTAATTAAGTTAAAAATTTATGGAAAAATTTAACAAAAAATAAACATGTACAGTGGTGGCGGACTAATTAAGAACACTCAAGCCTTATTCCTAATTCTTGTTCTGATTCTTTATATAAACGAAATTTTTAAATTTGTTTTTGTTGCTTTTAACATTTTTTACACATTTACATTGAAAGAAAATCCAATATCATCAAATGAAATATATCTTAAGTCAAAAGCAATTCACTCATAAACAGTGGTGCCCACTACCACAAGCAACGAAGCGTTTTCTGGGCAGCGCCGCTCATAAACAAAGATGGCAATGTAATAAGGAACGATTACAAAAACTGTTAATAACTTTAAGAAAACTTATAATTTTGTTGAATATTTTGTTGAAAAACCTTAATTTGCAGCTCTGAACCGCTTTGTCAAAGAAGCAATTAATTTTTGGAATTTCTCTTTGGCTATCTTTTTCAGACCTCCTTTTCCACCCGGTCTAACTCCTCCAGATATTGAATTTTTCCTTTGAAATGTCCATTTTCAGTTGGTGCCTAAAATTTTCAAAAGAATTAAGATCACTGCCATAAAATCATTTAAGAAAACTAAATCAACAAACATTCGTAGACTCCAACGCCCACGGAAAACGGATGAAAAAACCGACCTGAACATCAATTGTGAAGTAAAATACAATTATTTTTTGACATCCAAGGAAATACAAAAGATTATATTAAAAGGTGATCCCAATACATTATTAGCGCGATCAATTCGAAAGGGATTGTGCGAGAATCAACTTTTTGGAAGATGAGTACGTTCTTCATAAGCAGTGGTGCCCACTACCAGAAGCAAAAATGTGTTCATGATATGTTTATCAATTCTGTAGTGCACGCATCTTTACGTTCTTTAAGCGCCTGCTCGTTCTTATTTATACGCTCTTTGAGCGCCTGCTCGTTCTCTGGGCAGCACTGTTCCTAAGTGTTGAATTACTTTTGACCTAAGATATATTTCTATTGATAATATTGAATTTTTTTTATGTAGTTCCCGTTGAGTAAATAAATTACGAAAAAGAAAGAAAAAAATTAATAACATTTGTTTATTTAGAGAATCACGAAAAGAAACAGGAATATGGCTTGAGTGTTCTTAATTAGTCTGAGACCATTTTATATGACTTCTTTGTGTTATGTGCTGGCAGCAGTTTGGTGCGTATACAGCGTTTGTAATTAATTTATAAAATTACAAATAATTAATTTTATTATTTTTTTATACAAACTAATATATATAAAAAATGCAAAGAAACAAACAATACAAGAAATAAAATAGATTTAATTGTGTAGAATACCCTAGCGTTAGTTATAAAAAAATCCGATGAAAATCAAACAAAACAAAATACAAAACACTGCGATTTAAAAAAGAAAAAAAAACTAAACTGATTTTTATTTATTTTGCTTAATTTTAGTTTCGTTGTTTGTGACAAGATTGCATATTCTTTTCATGATTTTTCTATTTCGTTCGAAGGGTTTAAAATTGTTTCTTATATATAGGACTCGAATGCTTTAAGACGTTTAATTAAAGTTATTTGTTGCGTGTTTCATATATCTATTAAATTTGATTAGCTTCTTACAGATTGTTTGATTTTTCGATTTCGTCAATTAATACATTGGATCAGAATTTTTTCATGTTTGCTTGGACCAGGCTAAATGCTTATCGATCTTAGCTTGTTCAATCTAGACTTTGTGCTCCATTTTTTAACCAGATATTTACATTATTCCCTAATTGAAAAATGTGTACATTAAAAACTTTACTGTGACCGAATGGTCGTACTTCGAACTTGAACTACTTTGGATTTATGCGTGAACTTTTTGCGGAGTGGTTAGAAAATCAAAATGGCGTTGAAAACTTGTTTGTTTAGTTGATCAGTCCATCTCTCTTGAGAACCTGTGTCCGATCTTCCAACATGAGTTAGGTATTTTATTTAAACCTTTAATGAATGAAGAAAGAAATGGAATAAACCTGAAGTGTAGGAGCAAACCGGCACTGTATTCGGATTCAGAGCACATAATCTGGTCTGAGTGTATATAAAAATAGCTTTTCTAATCATGGAATCAAATCACTTTCGGACAGCAATATTTGGAATAAAAGTGTGTTATACGATTAAATTCTTGTTCGAAAAATTGTGGATCCAACCTGATTTGAAAACTTACCTTTTATTTAGTGCAATGATATTAACGCCTTTTCTGTTACGTTAATACCGAACTTACATTCAGATTTCAGCCAATTTTTAGATATTGTGATTTGACTATAAAGCTCCTCTTCTAGATACTTTTGAAATGTTTTCTTTAGCACAATATTTTAATTGAGAAAAAAACTTTATTTTGAAAAATGTCAGGAGTTTTTGTAAATACATGACTTTTGACACTTGCTCTCTCTCGAGGAACAATTATGTTTACTTGGTTCGATTCCAATCAGTGCATTTTTGTATTAATGTCAATTTATTTTTACATAAACCTTTTGGATAAAAAAAATTCACGGCTTAATCTGCAAATCGATCTTTAAGTTAAATCTGATTTTAGAAACTAAACTGGCTTTGGAAGTTAATAAAGAATGATAGGGCTAATAATATGCTTTATTGGAAAAATTTTAATTAAATAAACTATTTCAAAATATGGGGCTAAATCCATGTTCTCAAAAAATGGCTTAGACTGGTTGTTGGTGTTACCTATCATAAGATCTTTGAAGTTGATTTAATTAAATCATTCTAGCTTGGAGTTGAAGAAACAAAAGCATGCATTCGTTTTAATGCTAAATAGAACATTGGATTTTCTTATTGGTCTATTCTTAGTTTTTTATTTTTGGTTCATAAGTACAATATTTAGCTTAAGTTAAAGATTACAGAAAAAAATACGCTTATAGGAAGATAAAAGTAAAATAGTAACATACCTTTTGTGTTGAGTTTTTTTATGATTTAAATTCTGTTGATAGTTTTTTGCCAACATACCTACAAATTCCTAAATTGAACAAAATTCATATAACATACTAAATGATATTGCATGTAAAATATTTAACAACTAAATAAATATACCAACTCAACACTAAAAAAAAATAATAAAATAAAATGATGTATTTAAAAAAAAGTAATTGATGTCTACTTGTATAGATAATATTTAAAGCTTATAAATTTATATATATACCTACATATGTGTAAGAATATGAATATACAATAACTGTAATTCAACTTATATATAAGTAAGCGTTTTTAAAAGTTATAAAATTAATAAAAACATACATACATACAAAAGATGAAACTACACTTTTGCAACAAATCTTAATTCGTAAACAATTTTCGATGAAGTGAATAAATAATAATTAAAAATAAACTCAAACTCTAAATAAAAAATAGTCAACATTTTTTTCTTAATTTTAATTTACAAATTTCGTCGCAGATTCACGTTGACTTTCTTGAGTTTTTCTTCGGGGCTCAACTGTTTTGCATCAGAACTGCAACCGGCTTAAATAGCTTCAATGAACTGAGCTTAGCTATCATAGCATATTAATTTTTTAGTATTCATAACTAATGCTGTTGTGCTTGAGAAGCACACAAACACAATTTACAATCACTCCTTACTCAAAATTTTGAACGCAAAGATGGAATCATTATATGCGACCAGTCCACATAGTGGTTACATTTTTGTTGAAAAAAATTAAAAACTGACTATTTTTTACATTAAAAATAAAATAATTCAAGCTTCATCCATCCATGTTCAGCCATATTAATATCACCAATTAATTCTCTTTCGTTTCGATGGTGCTGGAGTCACGTAATTTGTCTTGGGGAACTGTCTCGGTGTGGCTATCTTGCATCTTTTTTTTGTCCCTTTGTTCCTTGTTCCGAGTTTTATAACACTCTTGGAAAATGTTGCTGATATAGTCAGTTTGACCTGGGAGATTAGCCCTATTCAGTGGTGCAGTAGAGAAGTCGCGCTTTCTGTGGTCTAGAATTTTAAAAAATTGAGATGCAGGATATATGTATATTTGAAAATGAGAGAAAATATCTTAAGATTCAAGCATCTAAGAGGAACAGTTTGGTCTGGGTGTTAATACTTATTCCCTCTGCATATGAAACTATGTATGGCTCTTAACAATTTGCAACCGGCTTAAGCATTTTTCTAATATTGTTTTCAAGAGGTTAACTTTCAAGTAGTTTACTCTTAATTCATTAGAAATTTTTAATAAATTTATAAAAGTTTAAATTTTGGTGCGAATATCGTAAAAGTTTAGAAAAAATTACAGCAGAATGACAGGAAAGATGATACAAAGGATGTCTGTACCTTAGTGTAATATGCATTGATTTTCCATGTTCAACATCACTTCACCACTAACTTCAACCACCTCTAGATATGTTGTACTATACATGAACATTATGTTTTATGTGCATCACCAAAGTTGTTGTTTTGTTGACGTAAGTTGGCAAAAGTAAGTTTCCATTATAACCGGGATTCCAGAGAACGTCGTGCGTGAACGATTGAGAGAAAGTTGAGTTCTTCATTTTCGTGTGCATAGTTAGAAATATCCTAAAAAAGTTGGTGCCCTTGTACTAGCGGTGAAATGAAGCCGGAGCCGGTGTTTGTAATATATATATGTCACGACAACTAGACGTGATAGAATAAAAGGGTACGGATACAGATTTTCGACTAAAACATCATACAAAATTACATGGAGCAAACAAAATAAGAAATGTAAAGAAGTCTTACATATTATGTAATTTTTCAAGGGAGGGTCTTTCCTTACATTAGGGTGGTAGCCTCCTTCAGCGAAAACCTTAAATTACTGCCCAGTTCTGATTTACAGGTATCTCATAAAAAATTGTGCTACAATCGAATCTTCTATTTATTGTATTCCGGAATAGTAATATCGCAATCGTTTCTTAATTTGTAACTTCTGCATGTACTGAAATTTTTTTGTGATTGAAATTTGTGGTCACGTTGGTCATGGAAAATCTCTTAAGTAGTCGCAGTCTTACTCTCTCTCCCTCCTCAGGTTTATGATACATTTTGTCCAATAGCGCCATTCTACCGTATTGTTATTTAACTTTTACAAGATTTTAGCCAAAGTTACACCTTTTGTTAACAAGTTTGTTTTTTGCTTATTTGGTCAATCCGAGAAACCATGTGTGGCAATTGGCCATTCCCGTGCCTTCGGATTTCTAAACGCTTTTGCCTTTGAATCGGTGTAAGATCATGCGCTTTTGAATAATTTAGCATATTAAACATATTTTAAAGATAAGCAGCTGTTGTCAAGACAGGGGCTAAAATGATTCTTGCTTTAAAGCCGTATTTCTTTTGAGGGCCTGTAATCTTTCTTATCCGTTTTTTCATCCAATTTCGCTTGAGCTATTAATTTAAAAGGCGAGTATTTCGTAAAAAAATGTGGCTCGTATCTAGTTTCGGAAATATTGGCGTATAAAGCTTCCATAATAATCGCAATGAGATGGAATCACTGCATCGATATAGAAATTATATCAAATATACTTTAGCTAAGTATAAATATTTTTTTAAAAGCTTAAAACTGAGCCCATAGTTTTTGTGCAGTTTTCAAAATTTGGTTTTATTTTTCGCGAAAGATCGATATTTTTTCAAAAATTTATAGTTTTAAATATATTTGCTTGAAAAGTATATCTTCTTATGTACTTCAAAATGGTGATATTCCCTTTACACCAACAATATGGCATCAGATAAATTGATTCGAAGGATCTTGTGAAAATTTTGGCGTTACTTTCTTTAGAAGCAAAACTTACTCATATTGCTGAATTTTATACAAAGAAAGGATCATTGGTCACAAGTGAACAGTTTTTAAAATTTTATCATAAGTAGCTCAAAAGCTATTGATGCTGTTCGTTAAATTATCTTTGAATTATAGGAATCGGTACAGTTCCAATTATTTGATCTTTTACGAATTGAGTCTTTTTCATATTATATTTAGAATGATGTAGCTGCAAAACTTAAAAACCAAAACAATTGGCGGATCGGGCCCAAAGTAGACACGTGCCTTTGTTTTTGCGACAATGGCAGTAATATGATCTCTCGGCCCCGAATCTTCTCTTGACTGCCCTGATCAAAACATTATCTATGAAGTTCAAGGCTTATGAAAAAGTCATGTTCACGTACATTTTAGGTAATTTTTTGCTTCAATTCGTAGTATAATAATTTGAGAAAGTAAGAGCGAAATCGCTCAAAACGAGAAAGTTATCAACAAAAATTGCGGGAAAATTGTGGTTGTGTTGGTTATAAAAATGTGTCATTTATGTAATTTATTTTGAAACCTTTTTCATTTGTGTGTATTTGGACCTATTCGAAAGTTTTGCATGAATGAGTCTTTGATATCTGTTAAAATTATTGCGATCTTCCATTTCCTTTCTAGTCTCTGCTTTTTTGATTAATTTTTTTTTCAAACTGTAACTTTTTTGAAACTTGATCATATGATTCTTAAGGAATTTTTTTAGACAAAACTTGGTATTTTTTTTTCAGGGGAAGTGTTCAACTGCTTGTTTCTTTCATTTTTGCGTTCTCATTTGACTAAGTTGTGGGATACGGGAACAAAGTTTAAGTACCAAAAAGTACGGGAACACAACTAAAATTTCTGGTAAACTCGGACTCAAATGCTTTTGCTTCATTGCAATCAATGGTATCGGCTGTCATCGTTCTGAAATAAGTCATGACTGCACCAATAGTTTGACAGCTATGATCATGGGCACTGCCAGGGCGGGATATTAGTTTGCAATACCCCCAGTTTTAGGGGTTGCAGGGACCTCGCGTATTCGTTGTATCACTTCTGATTAGTTTTGATTGAAATATACATTGAAAATATGGTATAATATTTTAATTCCATAGAGTTGCTACAAATGTGCCTGCAAGGAGGGCATAGTAACATAACTCAAACGACCCGCAAATATGGAATACTGGAACCGCCCCTGCCAGTGGTAGCACTTAAGCCCCGCACCAGGAAAATGTACCCAAAGAAAACCCAGTAAGCAAAATTTTTTTATTGTCTGAAAATTTCCCTTAAAAAAAATATTTTTTTTGAGTATTGGGATGAGTTTGCATTAGCGATGAAATTCTTGATACGATTATCTTTTTGCACTCCTCGGGCTTATTAAGTTTTGTATAAATTGATTTTATGAAATAAAAAAAAGTTTTTGAAACGTCCAAAACTTCTCGGTTTTTTTTTTTGTAAAAACGATTATAGAAAAAACAAAAGAAGAAATGCTGCTTTAAGTAGGTTAGATATTTAAACAGTTTAAATTAAAATACGGGTATAAATTTAACTTCAAGGCAGCTTGGTAAATAAATAAACTAAACGAATAACACTTGACAAAATTACTATTGATTGTACAATTTATGAAACAAATTAGAATTGTAAATAAACACAATAATCCGTGGTATGTATTTAAAGTTATTTTTTTTTGTAAGTAAAATTTTTATCACATTCATTGCATGTAGATTACTTAAGTGATATGTAATCAAAACTTTTTTTGTTTTTGTAAATGTCTTAATTTAAATTTCTTTAAAAACTTATCGGAATTATTTTCTAAATCTGCAATTATAAGCGCATAAGCTTGATTCAATGCAAAATGAGTCATTTGGATGTCAGCGAAACGGTCGGTCTTGAGAAAAACCGAAAACTTCCTAATAGAAAATCGTATAATCTACAATTTAAATTAGTGCCCCACAAAAAGGAAGCGAGATATTCATAAAAATCGAACTTTAATGTCATGGAAACGCTTAAGCTCACTGGAAAATTTGACTAAACCCAATATGTGGGTTAAAGTGAACTATGTATTATACTTTGTGATGTGTCGGAACAGAAAATAATTTATAATTGTTGAGCTTACTGTTCAATATGGTGTGTGTCAACACTAAAGAAATATCAGTTAGACAAAAAAAAAAAAAGAATGGACTAAGGCTCATCATACTAGTTTCATCTGTTGATGAGCGGACTCTTCAGTGACTTTTAAGCCGATTAGCTTGAACTTGTAAGCCTGATATCGAACCTACATGGGTGTAACTCGTATAATTCTCAAGGCTCTCAAACTTTCCATTTCTTCTTGGCCGCTTTGCAGTGATGATGTCAGTTTTGTAATAAAATGGATTTAGATTTTTAGCTAAGACTTTAAAACTATTGTTTTTTTACCAAAAAGTTTCGAATGAAGTCATGTTTTCTCTCAGGTCCGTGTAAAACAGGTAGGTACAATATTTCTTTCTTTATGACTTTTCTTTAATGTCTTATGTTTTCATGTAAAAATCTCTCATTTGCAATTTTTCAGTTTGTAATCTTGTAAACTTGTACGTAAAAAATGTTTTACATAAGGAAATGTAGAATTATGATATATTGTATATTTCTAACATTTTTAAATTTTACTAGTTAACTACGTTGTCTAAATGTTAAATAGTTGGCATTGCATGCACCAAGACTTAGAAAAAGAATAAAAAAAATCTTCCATATTCAAGACATATTTTCATGCATACTATATATTAATAACAAACAGGTATATAATAAATTATATCTTCATATGATATATGCACATACATATAACCATCGAAATATTTAATGAATTGTATTAACAAAAAGTAAAGTGAGGAAGTGGAATATTTAACTATGCAAGAAATTTTCAGATTTACCGACAAAGTATTATGTCAAAAAAGAACCCACTTTTATAAGTATGAACACTGTACTGTAAAATATTGTAAATTATTATTTTAAGCTAAGCAGTAGGTGATATCTCCTAAGTTTACTTGCTTACATTTCCATTGCATTTTACAACATTTTTTATATCAAAATTCAAACGTTTTTCGTTAATTTTTTTAAACTTGTTTCAATATTTTACTTCACGTAAGTTTCGGCATAGTCATATCAAAAACTCTTCCAAGTGTCTTGCTTACTTAGCGAAGCTGTATTTTTTTTTGAAGATATGTATGTACCATATATGTGCATAGTGATCTAGTTTTTTTTGATGTCGTACTTAGAAAAAAAAAATAATATCGTAATTTTAAGTTGTACTTAAAGATTAAATCTTAAGAATCGATTATGTGACAATTCATATGTCTTTAAAGATGTGCAACATGCAACATGCAAAAATAGTACAGTGACTTTTGTTCGATAAGATTTTATTGGATTTGATCGGAGCTTTGAAGTTTATATGCCCAACAAAATTTATGGGTAGTATAGTACGGTAGCAGGATAATTAGGGTATCTGTCTTTCACGTTGGTGGCCACTGTTTGACTTCTACGGCAGCTAATTAAAAAACGGCTCCCTCTTTAGATTATCGAAAATCGTGTGCGCGTCATTATCTTTTAATGTCAGTTGTAAGGAGTTAAATAAATAAAAAAAATTCAAATTTTTATAAAATATTTAAATTTTCGTTAACTTGAATTTTTGTATTTTCTTCAAATTTATGGTTGATGCTATAAGCCCTACGACCTATATGGGATTTGTATAGAAATGTGTGTGTAAATATGTTAAATGCTGTTTTCTTAGTATGTTCTTCATAAAAAAATTATGCAACAGGCACAAAAGTTGAAAAACAAACCCTTAAAATTATTTCGCAGAGCAAATGAAGTAAACACACAAAAAAGGATCACTTCAGACCTTAACGAAAAGGAGTATAGCATAAAACTTTTCGGTCTCGAGATCTTTGTTTATAAAAAAGGTTTTGATAAAAACAAACAAATGTTTAGCATGAGCTAAATGTTCGTTTATTAATTAGCGAACATAAAAATATACGAGCTTGCTGTTTGGCTTGAAAATTAGGGAAAAAACGAGGTAAATAAAAATTTGTAAATTAAATAATTTTAGAATTTTCCTGGAACTTAAATACGCCAATTTAAGAAAAATAGGTTTCATAAATACTTTAAATTTTTTCAGTGTACTGTACTTACATTCATTAATGTATTATATGTTGTGTCAATATTTACATAAAAAGAATACTGTCAGCTCTAAAAAGATGATCTTCAATGATTATTTCTTGATATATTGATTTATTGATTTCTGTACAACTTAAAAATTTGAAAATTATTATTTTTCTGAATTTGAAAAAAATATTTGAAAAAATAAGAAATCAAAAACTTTCTGAATGCCATCAAATCAAACGTTCAATGCATAATGGACTCTCGGTAATGATCAAATTGTAAAAATGTAGAAAACTGTCGAGTTGAAAATGATATTGTTCAAATAAAACGTTCGCAAACGACATAGTTTTTTATAGTTTAATGAATACGAAATGAAGTATTTTGCAAATATTTCGTAAATTAAACTTTTTTTCAATACAAAATTGTTAAAATGAATAATTTTAAGGAAATGTAAATTTTCCACTTCCAAGTAACAATTTTAATTTGTTTGTTCTCAATAATATTTATGTATATGTTCATTTGTATTTCGTAATAATTTCTTTTAAATGATTTTTGTCTTTTTTTTGATATACACGCTTGTTAAATTTTTCTAGTAAATATATATACTTAACAATATTAGTATGTCTGCAATATAAAAAAGTACTGCTAGTACTTACAAACTTGAAAATATTATCACACAAAATCTTATTTATAATAATAATTAAATTATTAACTAGTGTAAGTCATAAATAAATGTAATGTATTATTTATAAACTATGTACTGTATATTTCATTAAGAGTTTTAAGATTCCAGCATAATATGAAATAAAATTAATGAATTATTTACATATAAAGTATAAATATAAAAATTTAAAACCTAAACTACTTACAACAATAAGTTCTAAGCAGAAATTATGCTATTTGGATCAATAAACAAAAAATGTATGTACATTTTGAGTTTTGACTCAATAGAATTCTGAATTTCTAAACTAAGCGAACATAGCAGAAATGTGCGAAATTCAAATTAAAATATTAAAAATTAAACAGAAAACTTAGTTTTATTGTTGTACACATGGCAGCTCTAAGCTTTGAGATGGAAGACCACTGTAGTATGCACCGATTCCGCGTTTTACAAGCGCTGTCGGGTGCTAGATTGTGCTACAGCTTGAGTGCAACTGTGGGAAAATTAATTCTTCAACCGCACGACGAAAATTTAATCGAATCATGAATAATAGAAATAAAGGCAGTCACAAATAGCGTAGTAGCGTTTCAGGGGTAGAAAATAAATATTGAAAACAATATAGCTTTCTAAAAATCGGCATAAGCTGTTATCCCCTCCGTATATGTGCAGTACTGTCGCGCTAATCCGGACACATATAGTTTCGGGGTTAGTCCGTGTAACTCAATTTGTCCGGAATACGGAAGGCTCAATAAATGTTATATGAATAATGTGTAGAATGCATATTTGAGGCGTATATGAATGTATTTCTTGCCCATTCTTTATTTTTATAAAGAAATTGTAATCAAATACATAGGTAAGCAATAAAATGAACAAAAAAAAATACACTTATACATACATATTTACATGCAATACTTATGTTATGAACACTATTTCAAGTAAACAACGTGCCTGCAAAAACTCACGAGTATGAACATGTACTCAAGAAAAGTCCCGTAACTTAACGAAATAAATTTCAAAAAATCAAAGTTCACATTTGCTTACCAAAACATACTTTGACTTAGTTTATGTTCAAATCGTAAAGATTTCCGGAACACTGGAAAGTTCGGATTAGCGAGTGTCCGGATTAGCGCTAGTGTACTGTATTTGTCAAATAAATATCCATCAATGTACGAAAGGTAATTCAATAAAATGTTGATTGAAAGTAGTTTTCAAGATACTTTAGATGTTCCTGTCCCCTGCAATTTTGAGATTTTGGTTAAATTTTCATTAGCTTACAGTCGCCTTGCTTAGACCATGCAGAGATTTTTTTCTTTAACTTTGTTTGTTAGGTCAAAACTATAAAATTTATTAAAAATAATAAGCGAACAAAAACAAAAATATCTTTTTTATTGGCGATGTTTTGGGCTCACCCTGTAAAAATACTATGTAAAATACAAGTTGGGCTTATAAGTAATCAACAAGGTAAATGTATAGGATATTTAAAACATCCGCATAAAATTGTGTTAAAAATTATATACTTTTTCTGTGCGCTTACAAGCACTTCAATTTTGAGATACTTTTCAGATTCACATTACTGAGCGCTCAGGAAAATGTCATTGAATACATAACTCATAACTTCAAAATGAAAATATAGGTAGTAAAAGCAAAGCAACTCTGATAGCAAACACACCGTGTCTTCCAATGACTTAAAAAGCAATAAAACTGTTTCAGCATTACAAGCAAAAACTGAAAGTGGGCGCAAATATGTTTCCAATTTGTTGAAGATAATTGCGGAAAGATCTTCTGCAACCAACAAAAACAACGATAGATTCATAAACTTAACACGATTTGTTGTATTGGCAACTATTGCTAATGCTGCATCGATTTCTACTTAAACGCCAAGAAAATACAGCCATCCATTGAAATCATCTACTATTTCACTTACGCTTCCTGTGTTGCCAGCACTTAAGCGCATCATCCAGCAAACTGTATTTCACCTGTGCCATCTGAGGAATTTTTCAATCTGAAACCGCTCATCTTTCAACGCCAAAGCTAATCGCAGCACGATCGCACATCTATCCATCTCTGATCGAAAAGTTCAAAGATCATATAGCTAAATCGTCAACCATAAACTTTTTTGGAAGTGGGTACCTACAAGCGCTCCTAGTGCAAGGAACGAATATTTCTTTGATAATCTTAAGGAAAAAATTTCCATTTGAAAGCACAAAAATTGATTTGTTCACCTTGCGCGCGCTCTAAGCAGCATTGATCGCATCGGCGATCAACAACGATTGTTTTACGTAGATAGCAAATGGGCAAAGGGGAACATCAAGCCAAATAAGATGTAGTGCAAATAGAAAAATGTTAGAATTGTAGTGGTGCAACATAAATTACACCTATTGCTGCTTTGTGGGTAAGTTGTTGCTGGAGCGAATTGCCGGAATTTGAACAAAATGAAGAGAACATTCGAGTGGAAGAGCAAGTACTCACGAATGAAAAAAAGCATCAGCTTAGCGATCAAGATTTGTTATATATTGTTATATTATTATTTACATAAATTGCTCTAAATCAAATATACATTTGTTGTGAACGACCAAATCATTTTCTCAGCAGCATTTAGGTCTCATTTTTATATGTATACATGGTAGATTAAATACTACTTTTCTTACATAAAATTTAAAATGCATTTTGCCAAATCGCATATTGATAGAAAATTGAATTCGATAATTGAGGTAAACCTTTTTTCTATTTTGCTTATAGTGATCCGCCACTTTTTCCTAATGTTATTACAGTGGCGTACGGTGCACATTGAGCGCCTGAGGCAAAGACGCATTTTGCCCTACCAACAGAAATCAAAATGGAAAAATTTTGTTACAAAATAAAATTATCCTCATTTTTCTCTATCAAAATCCTAGCAAAATTAAATTTATTTCACATTGCATCACAAAATCGCCTCCACATCCTCTGCAATTTGTATTTACTTAGGTAAAGCAAAAATTTTTATTTCATATTACGAGGACCATTATGCCGCCCCATAGGTACGCTACCTTGTTATTATTCATCAGAATAATCGATCAAACTTTTTAACTTTTCAAAATAAATTACAACAAATATTTTTTTAAAACTATTTTCAACAATTTGTCAAATCACCCAATCAACATGCAAATGTCAAGAAGCATTTGCAGACGTACAGTGCAACAAGCGACATGATGACACAAAATCACTGCATTAAAGCACAGGTACAACATAAAAAACGGGTGCTAATATCGAAACATGCTTATAATAAAATATATGTGATACCACGCCAAATAAAGAATGTACAGTATACTCGTACAATATGGAATGCCGATAACTTGCTAAGCGCAGCTGTTAGTCGTCCTCGTTCACATACATCGTCCACTTACTTTGCGAATAAAAATATCATCCCTTTTATCAAGAGTTTGCGATACCCGTTTTGTGTCTGAATATTCTCCCACTTAAAAAAAAATGTAAAAATTAGGCAAGTACGGGGGCCGCTTGATAATTCCGTGAAAATGAAACAAGGAATGATATCTACGGCAGAAAAACGTTTTATTTCTCAACATAGTCTCCTTTTTGCTGTATGCACTTCGTCTAACGTTCCTACGTTTTCGGAAGGTCCTTCAAACAGGCCTCTGTTTCGGTAATGAGCCTCACTTTGGTGGTGAAACTCCTTGCGTAGAGCCATTTCTTCAGGTTTGGAAACAGAAAGTAGTCGCTGGTGCCCAAATCTGGAGAATATGCTATTTTTGAACGCGTTCACAATGCGTGGCCATATTCAAAATGATGACAATACTGAATTAAAGAGCACTACTAGAATGACGAATTTCAGCTATTGTTTGGATGGGAAGGTGCCACGCCTTCTTGTTATACCTACATTTTGCCTAGTGCTTGCACGAACCTTTTTCAGGACCTGCATGCAATTTGGTTGCATTACTTTAAATGAATCTCTCATTATAGCGCTTTAAAGTTTTTGCTTGTATGGTAGGTGCCACGCCCTCATGTCCCAATTTATCAGTACCTACTTGTGTGAATTTTTGTTTAACTAAAATACTACGTGATAAAGCTTTGCTTGTGGAGGAGTGGCCACATACCTCCTTCAAATACTTAATATGACATAGTAAGATAGAAATCATGCACTCTTTCCAACGACAATAAATTTTTGAAGTTTGACTTGTTTCCTGAGATATTCCCGTGTCCGTTTTCAATTTCGCACAGTCTATGGAGGAAATACCCGGTATAATGAATTTTGCGAAAATAGTCTATTTAATCTACGAAATCATAATTTCCACAGACAGACAGGACAGACAAACGAACACACGGGAACCAAAGTTTCATTGGAAACTAGCCAGACTAGTTGTTAATGGGATGCGACTTACAGAATTTGAAAGTTGTGGGGGGGACTGTGAGATTTCCCTTGAGCTGATTCGCTTATGTACATAGGAAACACATCAAAATTAGAGCATTAAAAAACAAAATGATTTGGTATTCGGCAAATTATTGCAGACAAAAAGGACAAAATTTAATTGTAATGTAAACAGCAAAAAATCCGAAAGGAGTCGTTGTAAAAGCTAATGACAATGAAACTCAGAGAAAAAGAGACAGATTCTATCAGTCCCTCTCTTGCCTACAATAAATGTGATGGCAACTAAAAAAGTTCAATAGTGAAAATAACAAACATTTTTATACCTTGTACTACAACAAATATCTAAGCTAAAACAATGCAATAACAATCGACGACAACAACAACAACAACAACAACTAAATGTATGAAGGAGCAACAAGGAAACTAACGACGCGATCAATAAACTTACAACCAGCAACAGTGTTAGCAATCAACACCAACAGCAGCAGTAACAGCAAAAGCAAACAACAAACGTCATCTGGGGCCATCGCTAATAGCATCTCCATATGGCACACAACAACAACAACAATAGGTACAACACCCGAAAAGCTTTATAATGAGAGCAGCAACAACAGCAGCAGTAGCATTGCTAGCCAACAGAAAGCAACTGCAATCGAGGTGCAAATGTTGCCAATTAAAATTGAAAAACCATCGAAAAGTATTTCGGGCAACAACAACAGCAACAAAAGTAACAATGACAACAATAACAACAGCAGCAAATTACGGTGTTGAATATGGCATACAACGGTAGCAACAACTTATGTGGTTCAGTTGCTGATATCGTTGATATTGCTGGGTATTTGTGGCATTCGGTGACACTGGACAAGCAACAGCTCAACACAATCAAAGGTAGGAACTTACGAAAGAGAAAAAAAAACTATATTTGCTGGTACACGAAGGGACCAAAATACAGTCACGTCCTGCCATTAATCTTGGCAGCAACATAATCAGAAAATTGGCATCATAGAATCGAGGAGAGAGCAGAGCGTTCACTAATTTCTTAATAGTTTTTGTAATCAGGAAATGTGGGTTTTTAAGTTAAAAGAACAGAATAAAACAATTTAAATGTTTGTAGCTCATTTGAGATCGGAAACGTAAATTATCGTTATTTTTAGGAAATCAACTTTAAAACTCAAAGTAAAGATTGAGACTAAAATTACGTAAAACGTTAAAATGCGGTATAAATTAAAAATTTGTGCCCTTTATTGTGTCAATTTATTATCAATTGACGGCAAGAGGTCCGAATTATGTCCCCTTTCTGGTGGTGATCTGAGCTTTAATTTTGCAAATTTTTTTAACAATTCAAAAAGAAAATAAAGAACAAATCGCACACAAAGAGAAAAAAAGCTCTTGTATTATATATATTATATTTTGAGACTTTTTTTAAAAGAAATAATAATCAAAATTTGATACCCATTAAAAATTTATTTTTCAGAGATTTTCCATTTTCCTATCTCCTTAAGAAAAATGCGTCAAAAATCAAATAAAAGTACATTCAATCGCCGAATGATATGGGATATTTTCATATGAAATTAGATCAAAGTTTGAATGAATATTTTTAGGACACGAAATCATTATTTTTGAGTTCCATCACATTAGATGATTTCGCATTATTGATTCCGTGAAAAAAGTTTTGTATGAAAAATGGCCCAAAGTTTTTACAAATCGTTATGCAGTTTTAATTTTGGATGAGGTTCTCTAAAACATGCAAAAATAAACTTATGTGAAAAAAAATATCAGACAATAACCTTTTGAGAAAACTACGACCCGAAATCTGATATCCCTTTAGCAAGAGGTTTTTTCTGTCATTATCTTTGATCTGTAGGACCTCAAACAGTTTAAATAAACTTCGCTCTATTTAATTTTTAAACCTTTCACTTACATCCCTTGGCTTCTAACTCCCCTCAATTATTTTGACGTTCGAAATTCGAATTTTCCGCTTAGTGAAATGTCAGTGGAAGGAACCTTCTAAACATAATCAGTACGAACGCTAAGCCAATCCAATTAACTAACATGCGCAGCGCCAGTGGCGGACCTAGGATTCTCTTCAGGGGGGGGACCTGAAATTTTTTTTTAGTGAAAACGCACATTGATTGAATTTTTCAACGGAAAATATTTATATTTTTTGGTATATAACAAAAATGAAAAGGTTAAATTTAGCCCTTATAAAACATAGAGATATTTTTTATCTGATCAGTAGTCCAGTCGAGAGTTTCAAGACGGCGAGGTTTCTTCTGGCAAAATAATTCTAAGATTTCATCTGAGCAGATATCGATTTCTTTATGAATATTTCCCAGAGCCAATCCATTCATGCGGTCTGCTGTCATTGTAGATCTTACATACGATTTCAATCGTTTTAACACAGAAAAACTTCGTTCTGGTGTTGCCGAAGTCACTGGAATCGTGGAAAATATTTGAAGTAAAATTTTGATGCTTTAGAGGAATGATTCCCTTTTTTTGCGTTTGATAATGGTCAATGCTTCCATTGCATTCAAAGCATCTTTAAAATCGGTCTTATAACAATACTGGTGCCACAATTGAATTTCGGATTTAAGCTCAATTTTACTGCAATTTAAATCACTTTCGTAAGTGAGAGCAGCCTCCACGATCTTGTCAACTGACACATTCGAGTGATTTGCCGGTATTAAGCCTTCTAAGGAATTTTGGTTTTAGTTCTGAATTCATATGATCCAAGTAAGGGTAGTATATTGCGGCTTTAAAACATTTGAGAGAGAAAAAAAATTAAAATAAAACCAGTAAGTGATATCTTTGGCCAGGCCGAAACTCACATACCCTACACTGCATTGAAAGTACCTTTTAAAAAAATGTAAAAAGAAATTGAAGAGGTTGAAGTCGAAAAAAGTGTAAAATGTTTGGGAGAGGTCGAAAAGTGTTGAAACAGTTCAAAAAGACTAAAAAATATGGAAACCATTAAAGTAAGTTGAACGAAATTGAAAACGTCGAAAAATATGGAAAATGTTGAAAAATGTTAAAAAGTTGAAAAATGCGAAAAAATATGGAAATTGTTGAAACATCTTGAAAGCGGTTGAAAAAGTCAAAAAATATTTAAGAGGTTGAAAAATAGTGGAACCATTCAAAATCGACGAAAAGGTCGAATGAATTATTAAGTTCAAATATGCACCGCCCACTTCTCCAACTTCGCATAGTTTCGGTTCAATAAACCATATTCGCCTGCCACGCCCCCTTCTTTATGTTACACACGGAATGACAAAATAAATATACCCTCTGTGTAGGGTTTAATTAGCGAAAGTAGGATTTTGTTGTATTTGTTTCTGTCTGTATGTTATTACAATGTTTTCGGCAACCACATGAGCGAGGAAGAACCAATTCAGTGTCTAACTCAACAGCGATTGTAGATGCTTCATTAAAAATATCATCAAATGACGTACTAAGAAATCAGAGCGTGCTATCGAAGCTGAAAGTTGGACCGCTTTCGAAGACGTTTCAGTGTCCTTGCTTTGTTCTAAGTCTTCTTATGTTTCAGAGATAAACAGTAGCGATTCGCTGAAAGTATCAACGCATTCATGCCTTTCTACCCATATGGTCGCACACAATGTTTTTAAACAATTTTTTTTTGTTTCTGGACTCCGTTCGGAAATTTTATCTTTTAATTGTTGTACTCTTTTAGATGAGTTCGAGAAAAAGTTTGTCACTGATGAAACTGTGCCTAGCATGTTACGAATTTCAGAAACATCGCATGATTTGCCTACGCACAGATTCAGAGAGTGACTGAAACAATGGGTGTATCCGTTGATTTTCCCCAATTTAAGTAAAATAAATGTTTTTAGCTTAAATTAATTTTAAAATTTAACATAAATAAATTTTAAAATAAAAATATAAGATAGTTATGAGAAAATATGTATTGTTATTAATTTTTCATTTTAATTTTAGACTACGTCGTATCAAAGAGTTCTTCTTTTGATCTCAGAATAGGCTTTTTGGTGGCAGTGTTGTAGTAACATGAACTTAGGAAACAATGTAGCCACAATTTCAAACTTATGTATTATTACCACTATTACATAAATCTTATTTCATCTTATATTTCCTTAATAAATTAAATCCATTCAGGATTTTTTTTGACATTAATTTAGATATTTAAAACAGTAAATATGAAGATCTATGTCTTAATATACAAGTTATGCGTATGCGCGCAGTTGCATAAGCTGACTTCAATCAATGCATGTATAGTTTAGTTAGGTCTTAAGATTATTTGTTGGCTATGAAAGTGGAATAGAAAATCGTGAGTCTGTAAATAGATGACGGGGGAGTGGTAGTGGTGGTGTTGTTGTGCTGTATAAAGAAACCAAAATAAAATGTTCGTTGATATATTTTCTATATCACAACAACACTTTACCACCACAAACAATTTTTTCGATTTCGAATTTCTGAAACGTTCGAGAATCGGAATATTTTTCGGCAGATGCCAGGGGGGGTACAGCCCCCATAGCCCCTCCCCCCCCCTTGGGACCGTCACTGCGCAGCGCATCTACACACATGGCAACGCATGCGCAATTCTAACAAACGACAAACAACAACACCAGGACAATATAAAAAATGTTGCTGCAATGGCATTGGCCAGCAACGTATCGTTAGTTGCTGTTGCCACAGTTTATGCTAGCAAAGTGACTCGTCGTTGTTGCAGCACGTCCAGTAAAAAGATGTAATCAACGCAAATGAGCACGTTTGCGCTGGGGAGTTGCGCATGCGCAGCATAAAATTGACAACAACAAAGTGCGAAGAAAATGGATGCGCACGCGTGAATATAAAACTCCCAACAATAACAACAACAACAAAGAAAGCTACAAAAAGTCGGCAGCAGATGTTACATTCGATGGTGTTGGTGTAAATCTATGGGCACCACGCAAATAGCAACTGAAGAGATAGGTGCACTTGTCAATTGTATTCGAAATAGAGTTTAGCTTCTAAAGTACTGCAGCAAATTCAAATTTAATGTTCTTTATTCGACTACGGTCATTTTCTCAACAAAAGTCTTGCTGTCGGCGTATCGAATAGATAGTTAAAAGTATCAAAAGATGTAAGTAAGTCTACACGAGGAAGGGAATAAAGATTATGGGTCATTAAAGCTATTGGCTCAATATAAAAACTGCGAGCATAATCGATCAAAAAAATAATTGCCAACAAATAAAAGCAACAAATCGGGGAATAAACAAAGTTCAAATAAAAAAAAATGCTATAACACAATTTTCAAAAAGAAAAATAGCTAGAAAAGGTCAAAAAATACCAGTGGTATTTTTCCTCAGATAAACTCTATGACAACCAAAAAGGTTTTAAATTATATTACGATTACATTTCTTAACAATGAACAAATTCTTGTAGATATTTTTAAATATATTTTACTGTCTGTAGGCTAATTTTTATGTTTAAAATAGAGGAAAATTTTGTATCAATCGAATTTAGATTTGGTAATTATTATCAAATATATGATTCATCCAATAATATTATTCAATTCATCAAAGTGTGTGGCATATTCTTTTAAATCACCATTTGTTAACTGTCACTTACAATTAAATTATTATCTTTATGTATAAAAAAACTCGAACACAATTAAGAGGCAGTGCTTACATGAACTGATCATGGTTTCATTGGAGAGGAAATATTCGAAAAATGAAATATTGAATCAGTGATTTTTTCTGACTTTGGTTACTATATCTTAAAGATATAATTTATGTCAAAAAATTTACTTTTCAGACAGCGCAATTTAGGAATAACGTCGTAAATTATAAATTAAAACGTTTGCTCAGAAACTTAAATGATAAGTCGTATACAAGGGGCGCTAGCGAACATAATATTTCACAATATATATCCATTTAAGAGTCTTGGGGACATATTGCTTGAAATTTTTATCAAATTGAGTGGGGCTGGCTGCAACATGGAACCTTCGATCGCCGCTTAATTTAGCTTGTCTCATGATTGAAGTAAGTTTTGAGAGATTTGTAAACAAAACTTTTTTATTTGTTTCAGTTACTCAATTTATTTAACGAAGATTTTGTTCAGCTTTTTCTGCGTCTTATAAAAGATATGACAAAAATGATTTCATCTTACTACTGACACAACCGATACCATAATACTCCATACATAGCATTACACTTGGAAAACGTTTGCTAAGGCTTTTCATTTCCCTCTTCTTCACACTGGCAGTCTCTGTCTCGTTTTCAATCAGTTATAGGAAATATCCACGAGCAACAAGCCATGCAACATGACACCTCGACATGACAACAAAATGTGCACCCGTGAGTGGCTGCTGTTGATTGCAACTGAATTTAGACAACAACAGCAGCAACAACAAAATGGCAACTTAAAATTTCACACCAATGCAGCCTAAACGCAATTCAACAAATTTCGGTTTTTTTTAACACCTCAACAACAGCAACGACGACGACGGCTGTCAAAGCAGCAAAATAGCAACGCGTAGCAATAATGTTCATCCAGTGTTGCCATATGAGCGCAATGCACGCGTTTGCTGTTGTTGCTGCATTCGAGTTGATTTTATTATTTTTTTATTTCGTGAATTTTGGTGCAACAACAAAAAAAAAGGTTAATAATGCAGATTGATGGTGTTGTTGTACGCTTTTTATACCCTACACGGAGGGTATATTCACTTTGTCATTCCGTTTGTAACGCATAGAAGGAGGCGTGGAAGGTATGGAAAAGTATATATATTCTTGATCAGCGTTACCACCTGAGTCGATATAGCTATGTCCGTCTGTCTGTCTGTCTGTCTGTCTGTCCGTCTGTCTGTCTGTCTGTCTGTCTGTTGAAATCAGGTTTACGCGAAAACTAAGCAAGCTAATTAAATAAAATTTGGCACACAGATCAAACCTTCTTTCAAGCTGCTAGCATATAAAAATGGGGGAAATCGGTTAACGGCCACACCTTCCGCCCATACTCTAAGTAAATATACCCAAGTCCATTTTGAAAAAAAGATGCTGCGATTTTGAGGAAACTTGCTGATTTAGTTAAGATAAGAACAAAATTAGGATCAGGCTAGGTTTTAAGTCTACAAGGGCTCTTAAAGGGGCGTGGCACAGCCATAAATTTTATCTTTCATAGCGCCATAGCTCGTAAACCGTGCAAGATATTCTGATGAAATTTGGTACACGAATGCAGATCTTATAAATATTGAACTGCGCATAAAATAGGCAGAATTGTAAAAGTGGGCGTGCCCTTTTTAGCAATTGAAAATTTAGATTTCGTATATCTCCAAATTGGCACATAAGATTTTCATAAAAATTTTAGGGATACAAGTTTCGTTAATATTCTGGAAAATTTCGTTGAAGGGCGTGGCACAGCCTCCAATACTTATAAACGTTATAAAAAGAGAACTAACAACGCAACCGCTATGAAATTTAATATGGCAGACATACTCGCTAAAAGGTGTCTTCTTGCAAAATTTTGGCACAATAGTGCCGGTGGGTGTGGCACCTCCCAACAAAATACGTTTAACGCTATAGATAGCGTGCTATGAGAGTAATTTTCATAACATTTTAAGTGGAGGTGTCGGTTACTATAAGCTTTGGAATCAAATGAAACATGACAAGATATCATCAGTGGGCGTGGCACCTACCTCATTAACATAAAGTTATAAGTGTTATTTCAAGTGAACTATTGGAGCAATTGATCTGAAATTTGATGTAAGTGGTTTAGTGGGTATTAGGTACATATCAATCAAAAGCTTTTAAAATAGCAACAGTGGGCGTGGCACCTCTCATACAATTAAAATACCTTAAGTGGCATAACTATCGAAATATATGAGCTATCATACTGAAATTTGGTGTAAGAGGATTGTTTATGGAAGGCTATTTTTGGATCAAAATCGGACTGTATTGCACCAGTGGGTGTGTCACCGCCCTAAATTTTAAGAATAATTACGGCACATATCGCAAACTATACAAGCTATTGTGCTAAAATTTGGTTTGTGCATGTCAATCACGAATATCATTTATTGAAGCAAAAATGGGCGGAATTGGAGAAGAGGGCGTGACATATTTCGTGTTTTACATTTCTATTCTATTTTTTCAACATTTCCCTTATTTTTTCGACATTTTGAACCTTTTACTTGTTCCCATTCAATTTCATTCGACATTTTCTTCGACTCTTTTATTAATTTTTCAGTGTTTTTCATATTTTTCGACATATTCAATTTTTTTCAACTTTTTTCAATGGATTTTATATATTTTCAGCATTTTCAGTTTTTTCCAACATTTTTGAACCTTTTTACATTATTTGCGACTTATTCAACCTCTTCAACATTTTTTTAACATCTATTTAAGAAGCACTTTCAATGCAGTGTAGGGTATGTGACTTTCGGCCAGGCCGAAGGTAACACCTTTACTAGTTTGTTGTTGTTGTTGCTGTTTAGTATCTACGATTTATACTCACACAGCGCGTAATTGAATTGGCTCGTTAGCGTTAACTTCTGGTAGCGCGCAAATATTTGGTTAGTTAAGTTTTTGTTCAGTTTGAATGTAAATCCATGCAAACATTTGTATGCTCGACTAACAATATATGTGTGTGCGTGTGTGTGTGTGTGTATGTTTATGTTTATCGATTATATTTTCTTGTTTTGCTCAAAAAGGTGTTAATTGGTTGTGAGCTTGAAAATTGAAATTTTAACAAGTCGAAATTTATGTTTGTGCGCGGTAAGCAGTAAGTTGTGGAATGGTAATGCGTGCACTATCTATCTATCTATCTATCAATTCAATTAAAAGTTTTACGAAAACAGAAATTTATTGTAAAGATAGCAAATAGTTTTTTGTTTTATTTATTATTTTTTTTTATTTATTTATTAATTAAGTCTATGAACATAATTATTCTTATAAAATTCCTTTAAATGTGGTTAAGGACAGTTTTGGTAGCCAAAAAATTTGTATTATTCTACCGGAATACATTCCTTTTAGATAAACAAAAAGTTTGAGTAAAAACTCTAGATTAAGTAATTGTAATCAAGCTAATTATGTTCATTACTTTTACCGAAAAAAATTTTCTTTCAAAGGTTGCTTTTGCAAGTATGTAGGACATATGTAAAATTAAATATTTGTACTACTTTTATTCAATCCTTTTTTCTAGTATAATTTCATTTTTTGTATTCACGGTACGCCACTGAACCGGGGTACCAAGGATGAGATAATTTTTCAATCAAGTAAGGCTATGAAAAGGGAAACCTATTTCTAAAAAAAATCTTCCGAACACTGCAAATTCAAGGCAAATACTTACTTTCGCATTAGCAATAAAAAAATGCATGAAATTTTATATTTGCATTACTTTTCAAAACAAAAAAGTGCAATAAAAATATAATTTTGCATTACTTTTCATAAATCATCATCAGCAATATCATTTTCGTTCGCATTAGCCTCCGAAATTCAATGTATTGCGTTTGCATTTGCATTAATAATTCAATGCATTGAAATATAAATGCAGTAGGTGTTTTTCAATATGTATCTCATTATTTTTAATTTGTTCGATAACTATCTATACTTTAATTACAATTGCTGTCCCACTTTCGATCAACTCTAAAAGTCTTATAGCCAATACTACTTTCATTGGTAATTAAAACATTTAATGTTACCTTAATTGTAACAACAAAAGGAAAAGGTCGACAAAAATCAATAGAAGTTAAATATTCCATTTTTCAATTAAAGGCCATATATAATTAAATCCTAATTGAAAGTCCAAGTAAAGCTGCCAATTAACAGCCAATCAAAATGAACACGTAAAGCTTCTATAGTACGTGTTATTGCATATAAAGACTAGAAAAATAGACAATCTACTGAGCGCACGAAGAATGGGGCGGGAAATTGCTCGGAAATGGTTCAAATACTAAATACGCAATTAGACACTCAGTAAACTTAATACAGACGAGTTGCATTAACAATCAAATATTGACGCTGTTGTTGCACTTTAATTTACCTACAACCACTCGTAGCTACTAATCGCACCATGGTGAGTTAAGTGGTGAAGCGATACGTCTGAGGCAAGTAATAACATGCTTCCTTACGACTTGCTTTAGACAATTGTATATCAACCATCATCAGCCATCCAGCACGATTGCGAGCCGTTTCCATTTTAATATCGAGATACGACAACGGCGAATACACATTCGAATACAAACAGAAACCAATATGGCGGATGGTATGGATTCGCATTGGCACTGGGTAGATAGAACCAAATGGTAGCAGCAGTGCAAATACTTGACATTTTCTCCTATTTAAACAAACAACACTGACCAGTTGACCGACCGCAAAATTAATTGAATACAGGGTTCAAAGTTTTGACTTCATTTCATTTGAAGTTTCGACATCCGCATGCGGCATGCAATTTATTATATCAGTTCTTCACGCTAAACTTAAATGGGAACTTAAACTTTCAACTTGCTAGAGTACGTATGTACATATGTCCTTTATTTCAATGTTCCTTTTTTGTAGTTGCGGTCATCGGTTGTATATTGTAGAAGCTTAACGCCCAATCTAAAGCAAATAGCAAACTGTTGTTATGCTATGGTACTAAATGTTTCTCCTCACTGATTTACCGAACAACACAGCCTTTGGGGACATTGAAGGGTGAATGTATAACAAATACACGGCGCGAATATTCATTAAAAAATGTAGTATATCTCCAAGCGGGAAATGTGTCATGAACTAAGCTTGCATGTTACGGATTTTGCTAATCACTTCTAACTTCTTCTAGCTGGATCAAAGATGATTTGCTACTCTGTTGATCGTTATTTTTCATGTCTTGCTGGAATAGCTTAGAGGATGTCTTCTACTTACTAAAGGGCTGAATTCCACAGTGTTTTTAGACTTCTTCAAACGATTTTTTTTTACTTAAGCCGCATGTTAACTTATTTCTTGTTGATCTTACGACTTTTAAAGCGGAGATTGTGAAGTTCAACTGGAAACATTTTAATTTAGTGGGGATCCTGTTAAATAAAGCTAAGAGCGCCTCTATTTGCATTTGGAAAAAATATCAAAAATATCAATATCAGAGTGGTATGCTTACACGAAATTGGAATGCAGACGCATGACAAAATATTTGCGATTTTTAAATATCTCTAGGTTTGATCCCCAGTTTGATGATAAACATTTTATTTTTAGTTTAAACAGCAATATGGTAAATATTTGTAAACGGGTAACTATGTATCTAACTCGGAATTGCCTTCTGAAAACGCAGACCAATTGCTGAATATTTTTACATAGCGGAACATTTCCATCAAAACGAAACATTTCCATTTTATTAAAGCTAAATACTTTTACTTAATTCAAATTAACACATTTTTGATAATTTTAATGTTCTCTCTTGTTTATGAGTTTACAAATTTTTATTTAAAGGAAAATTGTTTTACTGTGTGCTATTTATCGCTCTTCTTCCACTTCCCCCAAGTGTTTACTTGTAACCAGATATCACTGTGAAGGACATCGCCGAATAGACATCCTTTCAATTTAATGCAGCAGCGTAAATGTCAATTGTTTGTTAAATTGAACTACGTTATTTGCATTGATGATGGCTGTTGTTATTGTTGTTGTTGTTGTTGTTGAAACTGCTGTTCAATGTAAAAAATCAACTAATTACGGGTTGTTCAAATAACATCCATTCAACTGACCATTTTGACCGTTTAATCGAACAAAGGCGGTTAAATGCACACACACGCACACACACACACGATCAAACAAATACACAACTACAGAATGGTTGTTGTACGTGCAATTGAATAAAAAAAACAAAAAACGGCTGTAATTGTGTCATGTCAAAATGTCGGCTTCTGTTTCGTTCCGAAAAAATAAAAAATCCAACTTCGATCGAAATAAATCGTCGTAATTTGATTTTATTGCATTCTTTTATCGATGATTTTATATCAACATTTTGTAATGTGGCTTTCAACCTAGTGGCAACATAACTTTAGTTGCAGTTGCCACTTTAATTGCAGTATGCAGCATTAGCAGTGCCGGATTAACCGCAAGGTAAAGTAGGAAACTGCCTTTGAGCCCCACGATTCAAAAAAAATTAATTAAATTTGATGTTTTCGATTTATAAAGATTATGTTCCAAAACTTCATTTCATTTCATTCAAAATAGCATGAAAAAGGAACATTATTTCGAGAACATTGCGCTCGAATTTATTGCCGGAGCGAAGTCATTTTAAATATGTACATACTTCAAATTACCACTAGAGCACACGCCGAAAAAGAAAATGAGTGCCCGCAGAGAAATCATATCAACTGATTGTTGGAAAATGCCATGATCAACTTTTCCGAATGTAATGAAAGAAGTCCGATGATTAAAAACGCCACTGGTGAACGAACGTAGGTTTTCAAAATTGGTATTTCTCAAAAACTGTTTTCGATCATCAATGGCTCAAGAGCTATTAACCAGAATCACCAGTTCCAAATATTGCCATACGTTATGTACTTGGTTTCGAAAATTTAATAAATAAAATTTTTATTCAACAGGGCATTTAACTATTTTATCTGATCGAGGTTTCAAATGAATGAAAATCACACTCTTGAACTACGTGTTTAAGTATTTTCATTTAGGCATTAAATTATCGCCCTATTTTAAGTTCATTATGTCATATCGTAGATAAAATTAGGTTTGAGGAAAACAAAAAAAAATCTCTTTTAGAAAGTTTTAATGAAGGAAAGGGGCCCGAGGTTTTCAATACCTATAAGCCTCTACATGGCTTACTGCAGCCCCGAGCTTTAGCAACAGCAATGGTCACTTAATACGTTGCATACACGATGTTGACACTAGTGACATTTACTATTACTCCCAGTGAAGTACACGTTGGCAGCTCAGCTGTAAAAGTATTTAAGTTTTGCAATTGAAAAATTTCCCCATTGCTTTTGCCAATTAGTAAAATGATTAACAATTTTGTCAAAATGAATTTAATATCAATTTAATTGAAATGACACATTGTCATTTTGTCAAAATATGAACAGCAATATGTACTTGATTGGTAAGCATGTACATGGAAAGAATTTCAACAGCATCACTTATAACAAAAAAATTGTGTAATATTAATAGAGTTCAGCTGCAATATAGCTTTCAGTTTTCCTAGCTACTTAGAATGTAGCTTTAAATAATTGAAAAATTTCAATAAATGAATTTCCGATGCAAAAATATGCAAGTTGATTTTACTGTTTTTTTTTTCTCTGTCTTTAGGACTTTCACATCATACAATAAAAATTCACAAAATTCACGTGCCCAGGTAGCTGCTTAAAGTCTGCTTTAACGTAAGTTTCGTCGTCCATAACATAGCAATCAAATTTAGTCGGGTACCTTTCATACAATTTTCGGGCTCGCATCTGAGCCATCAACTGCTTTTATGGGAACGGTCTGGTACTTTTTGAACTCTATATGTCTTTAGCTTACTTTTCTCCTCTATCTGAATATATTAACTCTGGATTTTGCAGATATATGGACAAAATCAGTTCGTGGACTTTTTGTTGCTTGCTAGACATCTTTGTCGTTAGCAGTGCAATCTTCAAGTGTTATGCATCATATAAACGTCACTTTATATAGAACAAATTTGTATCTTTTTAGACCCATAAGATTATCGGGTAGAGTATAATAAACAAAAATAAAAAACGCAAATTTTTTTCTGAGACAGTCCTTATGTTAAACAAAAATATTCTTCGTTTCTTCTATTATAATTTAAAGATTGCCAGCGTGGAGGATTTTTCGCAATTTTATCATAAGAAATATAAATAAAAACTACGTCAGTTCTTCTACAAAATGTGAAAATTCGAGCTTTGACCGCCCACTTATTATTTAGGTATGTGTGAACTTAGTATCTTGTGAGACTGAATGCTGATTAATATTAGCGATTTTTCTATTCAATGTTGCACTTAATTGTTTGACTACAACCTATGTTAAGCCTACAGAAACCTAAAGAAAATGCTTAATGTCAAAATAAATTGATATATTTTAGTTAATTTCGTAAAGTTTATCTATTTGATTTTATTATTCGAAAACGTGCAACATATCCATTCTTCGCCAACTACCAATGCAGTGTGAGTCTGCGCCTGTTGTTGCAATTGTATCTGCATCAGCATACAGCAATAATGGAGTCTGCATGTCTCGTTCGTACATTACGAGTTTTCTGCACTGCCGCCGCATGAGCAAACATTGCGTTCCGCTGTAGTTGAAACTTCATTTTTATGCAAAAAGGAATCTGTTGGATGATGCAGTTGCAACTGAAAGGCATGCGAACTGCAGCTTATAACGAAAGCATGTAGCAGCAGCACCTTTAAAATGCGATAAAAAAGTTTAGGATGAATCAAAAAATAAAAAAAAAACAATAAAAAAGTGCAAAAACAGAACGAAAGCTTGAAATACTTAAATCCCATGCTGAATAATAAAATACAAACAAAATAAAACGAAACAGCGCTACACAAATGGCGTTTAAAAGGGCTGCAAAGTAAACCAACTACAACAACAACAGCATAACATCTACCAACAACAAACATAATAAATGGTTCGAATCGATTAAAAGATCAGCGCAAGTAACTTGCAGATACTTTGCTTCGTAGTGACTGTGAGTGAGCAGAAATGTGAGTACGAGCTTCACTCTCTGCGCATTGCTTGCGTTTTACTGTAGACAACAACAATTTATTGCAGCTTGTTTTTGTTGTTGCTGTTGTAACAGCAGACAAAAACTACAACACCAATAATCAATTTTCCACTGATGTTACTAAAGAAGACAGAGATGATGACGATGCTGCTGCTGCTGCCTTTGATTGTGCTGTTGTTGATGATGATGCTGTTGCTACAATGACTGCAACAGCAACTCTTATAGACAACATTGCAGCTAACAGACAACAGAAAATAAAATAGAAAAAAGTTCACAACAAATCTATGCAACAGCAGTTTGGGGAAATGAGTAAAAAACTTCGGCAGTGTAGATTTATTTATAAAATGCACTACACAGCAAAACTTTTGGTATTTTATTTTGAATTATTTTTATTTATTTCATACGAATTGCAATAGAAAACAAAATTTTGCACCGTTCACAGAATTGATGTTGGAAGCTGAATTTTCCTTAAGCCCCCTTCTATAATATAGGCTTATGGGACCACAAAAAAAAACTCCTTCAGATGTTCGCATTTTCAGCCACATGAAAAATGAGAGCGTGGTTTGACAATAGGGGCTGGCATGTCCACTACAACTAAAGTACTTAAAACGCTATATCTTGGCACCTAAGGCAGATTTTTCTACGTTTTAGCAAGCCAGTTTTTGTTGTTGTAAGATTTCAATTAATTCCAACACAAACTCTGTCCGCGCCGTTTAAAGGTTTGAGCCAACTATTTTTAAGCCCTATGCTAAAACAGAGGAAAAAAACAAATAAAAACAATCTCCTACAAAACTTTCAGAATAAACACCATAATACAGATGTATTGATAGAGCCTTTTGTAAAGTTCGGGTGAGGAATTCGATATCATTCAAGGGTGCGCTAGTGTCTTCTCTGTTTAAAAACTTTAAGCTCCACTTTCGGCGCCAAACACAATAAGTTCAAGGTTAAGTAGGTTACTGCTACATCCTCCCAAAGTCGCAATCAGAATATAGTTTTAGCGTTGATTCGGGTATTTCGGGATAAGCCCGAAAACCTCAGTATTCAGAGAGCTGTTTTTTCTAGTGTACAATCAAATATTTCGGGGTGAGTATGGGGGTCTGGGCCCCCTGGGGACGGCCTTGTAATGTCCTCCACATGAATATCGCTAAGTTTCAATTCTAACTGATGACAAGATAAGATGCATGTAATAGATAAATCACATAATATTTATGTCAATAGTTTTTCCGTGTATTCCATGAATCCACGATGGATTCCTGCTTGTAGTGGCGGCGTGTTTATACCTTTAGTGGCGGATATTGATTGTTGTTTTTGTTGTTGTTGTTGTTGTTGTTGTTGTAAAGACATTCATTTTTGCGCGTTTTGCGAATTGCGCATTCATACTCGTTGTTGATTCGCTTCGTTCACCCAATTCGCTTGTTCGTTTGTTCGTTTGTCTCTTCTAAATGCATCTTTAAGCTGAAGTTTATCTTTATCTATCGCCAGCATCTAAATTGTGTTGCACTCGATGCGATGCGATGCTATTTGTTGAGATACTTTTCTGTTGTTATTATTGTTGCTGCTGTTGGTATGTTTTATTGTTGTTGCGTGTTTGTTGTTACTTATTGCTTTTGATGTTTTATGCTATTGCTGTTGTTGTTGTTGTTGTTGTTGCTGCAATTATTATTGTTACTTTAATGCAGTTGTTTTGCCGTTGTTGCTGTTGTTGTTGTTTTTGTTGCAATTTGATAAAGATTTTCCAGCAGCGATTAACTTATATGCGCGGCAACAAACATTCGTGAGGTGGCATCGCAGCTGCTCACACACAGATTGAATTCAACTTGAAATGGAGATACTCGCAACTTGAATTCGAAACTGCTCGTATCTACAATGCATTTGTTGTTGGATTTTATTAGTTTGTTTGTTGTGGTTTTTTATATTTTATTTATGACTTTTTGATTAAATGTCTGCAATGATATTTTTATGAGTTTTTGTGTCAGCGTTTATGTCTGCGATTTAAGCCAATTTACTTACGTGAATTTTATTGAGTTACGATCCATTTAACATAAATTTCAATGTATTTAAGCAAATATCCTTAAACTAAGGTATAAATTTTGTTGGTTCGTAATGTGCTATAAAAATTCTTAATAGATTTATTTAGCTTAAGTAGCAGTTGGACTCATTTTAAGCAATTTTACATGCTATCTGTTGTGATTTGTTACACATCCGACTTAAAAAAATATGCCTGAGCAAAAAATATGTGGAGTATACTCTTCTTGAAGCTTGCGATAGTAAGTTATTTATTTTTTGCGGTATTGTCAGCTTAGGAGTTTTGTCGATACAAATAGTTTTGGGCACCTTTGAACCAAATCGAGTTTTTTTGGTTCAAAAAATGCTTGAGCGCAAGTCTTGTTGGCAATAAATATTATTTTTTTATTAAATTTTATTAATTGACTAATGCCAACAAAATGTCGCAGCCAAAATTTTTTTAATATTTTAATTTGAAGAAGAAAACAAAACTTAAAAAAATTTTTTTAGTTCACAAATGGCTAGTGATCGCAAATCTTGTCGGAAATGAACCACCTTTTTTTAAATTAAATCTTACCAAAATTCCAACAAAACCCGAATTTTAGAAAATAATGTTCATATTCAGGTCAAGTAAAAAAAAAAAATATTTAAAATAATAATAGAAAAACAATTTATTTTTTAGGACTCTGGCTCCAACGACTTGTTTGCATTTCAGTTAGCTTTAATTTAAAAAAAAAAATAATTTTATTTCCGACGAGATTTGCGCTCAATAGCAATTTTTGAACCAAAAAAGTCGATATGAGACCAGAGTGCGAGGTAGATAGACCTTCTATAGAGTCGATAACTTCGATTTTTTCATTCGGATTTCAAACTTAATATATACATGAGCAATAAAATCATATTTTTTTTCGCAAATTTTCAACATTTTTGTTAAGTCCAGGAAAAACAGACATTTAGCATTGAGTAAATTTGTAAAAAGCAACATTTTTGCACCGAAAAGTCATTTGTTAGCTGAAAAAACTTGCAACAAAAAGAAGACACATTCTTTACGTAGAGGCAACCGTACATAAAGTAGGTACACCGCTTTAAAAGATGTATAGTATCATAAAAAGTCGGTAGCTACATTTGTACATATCACTAGTCTGCAACATTTTTGAAGCAGAAATGTTGTGTGCATATCTAGGGGCGTTCTTGAAACTCTGAAGCCAAAAATGACTTCGAGTTTGCTCAATCAAATATATCATAACCTCAACTTTGACATTTATTATAGGGCGTACGTTTAAGATGCAGAAATCTTAAGATCTTAGTCTGTTTGAAGCACTTTGAATCCGAAAATGGGCACAGTTAGTTATCTACTTCATAAAAATTTTATTTTTTTTTGTCGAAGGCGAAGGCGACAGATTGGTACTCCCTGAGCGGCAAATGTTCACGCTACGCCACAGCTGTTAAGAAAACAAGGTCATCTTTGCTTGAAACATAGTTTGAAGTAAAATTTTACTCGCATAGGATAAGCTTCATGAGCAAAAAAATGCAATCCTTTATGTTTCTATTTCAAAATTTCCCGCTTTTGGCCTGGGCTTCTTTGGCTGTAATCCAGCACAGACAAGATAGTTTATTTAGAATCAAGGCAAAACTATTTTTCCTTTCATAACCTGCAATTTAATTTAATGGATATAAAGTAGATCTAAAGTTTATTTCCTCACAATTTAAAAGTCGGACGAAGGATCTTAACATGAGATAAAATTTTCCCAATGTATTGTATGTTTGGTTTACGTTATACTTTTCTGAAATAACAGGGATTTTAGTACAAGCCAGATTTCACTTTTAAGATACTAAAATTTCGATTTTAACAATAAAAGAAAAATGTTCGTCAGAATACCACTAAAATTAGTTAATTATTAAAATTGCGTAATTCGTGAATTGTATGGCAAATGCGAAAATCAATATTGCACAAAAGTGACATGAGAAACAGTTAAAAAGTTCATGCAATGCGGCAACTGCGAGATACAGATAATTGAATCTATGAAAAAGATACATTTAATATAAAAACACAAGAAGTAAAAATTTTACAGAATAAAAGACTACTGCAGTTGTGTTACCACAAAAAGAGCCAAGAAATTAACACCGAAACCGAAAACCGATTCAAAGAATGCGCATCCGACAGCAGCAGAGATGGAACGCTGTAAATAAAATGAAATGCAAAAAGATACGGATACGAGTAAATTTGAAGAGGCTGCAATGAAATAAGTGGCAAGAACTGTCGGAGGCACACTTAATTAACAAATACACACACCTCAGTTGTCAGCTGGAAATAGATAAACCCCGAGTGAAAAACAAAAACTGCAAGTAACAATTTGAAGGAGACTTGCGGTAGTGGATATAACAACACAAGCACAAAACAGCTACCACACCTGAAACCGCATGGTTGTGCAAAAGGGAACACTATACGAGTGAAAGCACAGCGCACGCCCTCTTCGAAAAACCGCTGATTATGTGTATAGCACCAACAATGCCTTTTCTTATGTACCGTAGAGTTTGCAGCAACTCATATTGCGATTCATTCACTCGCTCACTAACACTGTCGCATCACCCGCTCTCGCAAAGACGAGAATTTCGAAATTCCCGCCAAACAACTACGCTATGTGCGTGTGAGACAAAGGGAGATTTTCAACGTTGCTTGTTGTAGCTATTGCACCGCCTATTGGACGAGAGTAGCAACAAACACAATGACGACGATGACTACGGCTGCGGGTTTTGTACTTCTTGTGTGTTAGCGCGATTAAAGCGCCACACCGCGGCCTCAGTTAAACGACGTGGTCGGACTGTGCACAACGAACGAAGAACCAAACCGAAAGAGTTATCGCGTCGCGCTTTGAATTTTTATTACAGTGGCCGATAATTGACGGAAAAAAACGGTAATAAAATGTGGTACTCAAGATTTATGAGTTAAGAGCAAGAAAGGAAACAGTAAGAATTGAGAAAAAGTGAATGCAAGTGACACAAAGTGACTGTTCGAGCGCACATTTTTGTGTTGCTCGCATTTGGCATAAGATAACGCACGTAATTAAAAATTTATTCAAATCAGTTCAATGAAATAGATATAGTGACTCAAAGTGAGTGTTCGGGCACACCATTTTTGGGCACTCCAGCAATAGAAGCTCAATTTCGATTTCATAATAAATTATTAGTAAAATCTAGTAAAAGTGCAATTTGTGTGAGAAAGTGATTGAAAGTGACAAAAAGTGAGTGCGTTTAGGTGACACACAGCAAATGCTAACATATATTACCAACAATTTTTCTATTAAACACCGATAGGTGTTATTGCCATTAACTTCTCGCTATTTATATTCCGCGCAGTGTGTTGCCGTCGGTAATTCGAACTTCACAGCTTAAAGTCATTTTCACGCTACATTCGCTTGCGGCGAATCAGCGGAGACCAATTGCTCGCCGGCGCAAATCTAAATGTCAACTGTCGCATCCGCCCGACCTGCCGCCATCTCAGTTCCAAATCTCAATAACCTGCAGGAAAGCCGCATTGGGCTTCCCGTAACAACCGCCGTTAGCAACGCATCAGCCAGCAGAGCTTTCGCACTCTACAGACATACGACAACGATGCACCCAAATGACTTGCTATTGCAGAAACACGGTGTGACCAGTCCGCGCCTGTGCAACGTGGCTGAAAAGGCGACCATTGATTCTGGATCACCGCAACTCGGCGGCGGGCAACGTAGTGAAATGAATGAGGATAACGAAGATATGCGAGTAAAGGATGACATTGCTGCCGCTGAAGATGATCATGTGATGATAGACGATGATGAAGATGAAGATGATGATACCAGACGATCGTTACTTGCGGTTGCTGCGTGTGATGAAGATCTCGTTGAGGATAAAAGTGACGATGAACGCGACGCTGTTAGCCTCTGTAGCAGTGAAGACAGCGAGCTGTCAGTAGGTCAAGAAGATGATCCTGCTGTTGAAGACAAAAATGATTGCAAAACAAATTTCTCACCTGCTAGGCGCCTGCTGCTTACTAACGTGAGCGACATGATCTCACTTTGCCGCCCTTCAGCATTTAGTAACGTAAGTGCTGGAGATAACGGCAGTGATGCACGATCCAGCGTCTCCACAGATTGCGATGCTACACAGCTTGACGAAGAACAACAGCTGCAGAACGTGCGGCCAGCTGCAGTTATGGATCCATTTACTGTGGCTAACGCCCTGCGCATGCCAGTACCGCTGGTTCCACCACAGCGTACTGGCGTTGGGGTTGTTCCGGCACAATTTCAAGAGGAACTGCTTCGCAAATCTCATTTGTATGCTGAAGAGTTGATGAAGCAACAAATGCAATTGATGGCTGCGGCACGTGCCAGCGCTTTTACGCTGCGACAGACTGTTGCACCAACAACGGCAATAAGCGGCGGCAGCTTTCGACCACAACAGTCAACGCCGAATTATTCGGGCATACACTCGCATCTATCCGCCATTTCTAAAATGTCCCAACTGGGCGCTGCGGCCGCTGCGGCAGCATTGGCAGTCAGCAATCAACAGAATGTAGCAGCGCAATTAGGCGGAAGTGATGCGTTGGCAAAGTTGACAGCGTTTGGTATGAGTGGTGGCCAAATTACTCAAACTGTTGCCTCCGGTGCCTCTAGCCTCAATCAGCTGCAGGCGCAAATGCAAGCGCATTTGCCGGTAGCGTATATAAATAACAACAATAACAACAACAACCACCTGCATGAAACCTCGCTAAAATTTAGCATCGACAACATTCTGAAAGCAGACTTTGGTCGACGCATAACGGATCCGTTATTAAAACGGGGTGGCGGTACGGCAAATTTCACGCCAAATGGCATCCTACGTGGCTCAGCGCGTGCTTCAAATGCGTACCGCACTAAGAAATCTAGTGGTAGTAGCGCTGCAGCTACGACAACTACGCCCATGGATCTAACGAGCCAAATGACTGCAGTTGCCTCAAGTGTGGGGAGTGTTGCGTCCAACTTCTCTACCTCACTGGCGAACATCTGCACGAATAGCAACGACTCCAGTAGCACAGCGGTAAGCAGTACGTATGGCGGTAACTCCGATGCGCTTAAATCACCATGCTCCCTGACAGGAGGTGCCGCCTCCGCTTGTAGTGTTTCACCAGCTCCTCCATTTGTAGGAGGTGGCACGGAGGTTGGCTCTAAAGCGACGCAAGATAGTGCAGCTGATGGTAATGGGGCTGCAAGCAGCAGCAGCTCGACCAGCAGTACAAGCAACGGCGGTGGTACCGGTGCTAGTGGTAGCGGTCCAATAGTTTGGCCTGCTTGGGTCTACTGCACGCGTTACAGTGATCGACCTAGCTCAGGTGAGTGACTAAGAAATTAATAAACATAAATCACCAAAAATAGTTATTTTTGAGCACAAATAACGGTTATGATATTGATGGAAATATCAATAATCAAAAATAAAGATTTATCGATAAAAGTAAAAATCCAAGTAACACTTTTCGCTGTCCAAAATATCAGTAGCGATTATTTTTATAATCATAATCTTTATGGCATTCCAGTTCTATTAAATTCGTTGGTGTCATCTAAGCGAAAACCCCCATCTCCTCAAGAACTGGAATATTCGTGTCAACTTCAAAAGTTTCTTCGTTTTGTCATCAGTAGTTTATTTTCGTGATATTTTTGCTTTGTGAACTCTCATCTAACAAACAAAAAAGAGGTTGACAATCTGTGCTTCATTATTTTTACCCTTATGAGACCACAGAAAACCTTTTTTATTTACTGCCATTGTTGTTTTTGTTGCTGTTGTACTTTGTGTACTCCATCCACTTACATTTCATATACCTAATGAAAACTAAAGCTCGTTATGTGTGAAAGTATGACTTTTTCGGTTTGGAATTTTTTTCTCTTGGTTTCACTCCAAACCAAAGGGCTATGAATTTAAAATACGAACGCTCGTACGTTCAGATGCTGGAGATACCCAAGCAATTCAAATAGATGGTACTTATGGTGAATGGTTTATGGCACCATTGGGAGTTCTAATTTGCTAAAGATTATTAGTTCTTGTTGCTGTTATTTTCATTGCTGTTGATGCTAAAGATTTCATTCTGCGGGTTGTTGGTTGTCGGAGTTTGTAAATTAGCTAGGAGCGGCAAAAGTTAATTGTTTTTTGATTTTCACTTTGTGGGGTACTGGAGCAATAGATTTCTGAATAGTGATATATGATTTGTGGGTAATTTTAATTAGCACCACTAAAAGAAAAGTGCCGGTCTTAGTATTTTTTATTTTATTTGAAGAACTCATTTTATGTGAGGTGTTTTTCTTTAGGATTTCACACAGGTTATCTTATGATAAGTCCATTAAATGAAATATAGTCAAACTTAACTTGTGCTATTTAAAGTATCAGTAACCTTTTAAGATCACACCTTTAAAAATTTATTTTCTTTTAAGAAGGTCTTATGCTTTCCAAGCTACGATAAATTTTCAACATATTTTTATTTGTTAGAGTCAAGTCTTCTCTATCTTTGTAATGAATTTAATTCGTAAAAAACTAATTAAGAATCACGATCACAAATTTTTTAAAAGAGTCCCTTAAAAAAAAATATTTTCGTAACTTTTTACAAATGTTCCCAACTTTCATTTTGATATGCCAGTTTTGATCGCACAGTGTTCACTGTGTTGAGCAATAAAGTGCTCGTAAGCTCTGGCGAAATGAAATGTTCCTTGCTTTGGGTGCCACCTACTTGGTCACTTGAGTGTAATAATTTCAAAAAATAAAAAATTCCTCGATTTCAATAAATCCTTACTAACAGTATTATTAACCCATTAAATGTCACCTCATCAATGGTGTCAACCTGGGCGGATCACTCCCTACCGATACCCCGCTATATTCTTATTTTATTAACTTGGGACTATGATTTTGTTAAAGATATCATAACTTTAAGGAGATACCAAATCAGTCATGCCACAAGTCCAATTTAGGTTTATTTTCTTCATGGTTTTTTTTTCAGAATATATATTGTGTGCTATGAATTGAAGTCAGGCTTTTCTTAAAATAAACTCCTGTTTAGAGCATGAGAAAGCAATTCATGTTTGAGTGCGCTTTTGTATCAGCATCTTGAAAATCGTAACGATTTTTTTTTTTTTTTGAGAAGATAGAAAGAGATTACTGTTGCCTAATTTCTATGTGCCGTTTAGATTTTTGTTTTATTGTACCTAATCATTATTTGATGTATTTGCAAATGACACAGAGTTCTTGAGTTTTTCGGAAAATCTTCATGAAATTTCGAAAAATTATTAGGGGAGTAGAGGAGCTTAGGACTGCTAGCAGAGTTTAAAAATTAAATATATATACTTTTATCTTTTTGAAATTGACTGAAAAGATAAAATTTATACTTTCGAAAAGAAAATTTTATGCTGACAATTTTTCTCACGCAACGTATTTCTATATCACGGAAGTTTTTTTTCAGTGCATTCAAAGTTCCGGGAATTTTTGTAGCAAGTTCTAATTGGTTCAACATTTTCTTGAGCTAATTAAGATAAATTAAATTGTACACAGTTTGAAGCGCTGAACTTCAATCTAACCCCAAAGTAGTCCGTCAATTTTTTGTGACATCCGCATCAAAAAAAGTGAAAAATTCAGATTTGAATACTTCAAATATAAATTTCACGTTTTGCAGTTATAAATTGTTCCTAGATATCTTAAGTGCGCTCTGCTACCCACTTTCGGCGATTTTGTTAGGCTCCAAAAGGCTTCTTCAGAGCATTTTGTTTCGGTTAATTCAAATGGTCAAAGGATTGTCCGTTTCTGAGTAGCCCTGCAGAATCGTGAATACTTGTAAATTAAAAGGTTACACGTAAAATACATTGGTAACAACTGGTTACTACTACCAATAGCGGCAGCGAAAATTAGGCAATGCGAAAAAAACATTATCAGTTCCGATAAAGATTTTATTACAGTTTGGCACTCAAAATCGCTTTGCAATTATGAAGCAGTTCAGTAGAAGGAGCAGTAAGATTTTCAGCGATTTAGAATTGATTCTGATTGTGAGGATAAAACCTCTAAAAAGAGTTATTATCATACAGATTAAGAGCTCTTGTACTTAACTGGGCTATTCTCCAAAAAAGTTTCAGCTGAAATTTACGAATTATCTAACAAACAAAGTAACCTAAATATTGAATTTTGCTCAAAGATTTCAGCCTCCTGTGAGGATTTTTAAGATTGGCTAAGTGTTTTTTGGATACCCAACGAAAAATTTAAATTGCGGCCTTAGAAGCAGTGTGGTTCAAAAAGATTTTTGCTAAAAGAAGATCAAAAACCGTGATTGAACTTGATGATTGCTTTCAAAACGAGCTATCATTTATTGGCATTCGATAAAGGAAATGATCAAAAATGCTTCCTTCTCTAAGATTTATTTAATATCAAAATTGTTATATTAAACTCGAAACAACATTTGGAGTCAAACAATTCAACTTTAATGAAGATTAATTATAGCGCTAAATATATTGAATGCATATAAGTTGTATCACCTTTTCGCTCGTATAAAAAATTAATTAAAAATAATTATTGCATTTGGCATTTAATTAAAAACAATTAAATAATACAAATGTGCAAAATCAAAAAACTCACACGCATTAATTGCTCATATTATCGCCTTTACTAATTAAATATTTACTTTTGCATTTATGAATTTGTGCAAAGAAATTGCACGCTAAACTGTTGCGGCAACAAAAAATTAAATTAAAAATCAAATATATAATATTCATCAGCAATTAAATAAAACATAATTTCGACGAGTTGGCATTTAGTCACGCTACAACAATAAAAAAACAGCAGCAACAAAAACAGCAGTTATTGCTGAGAACAACAAATAAACATACAAACGAACGTATAAATTTAAGCCACCAACAGTTGCGGCTGCAGTTGCAATCGTTAAATATTGTGTTAATTGCTATGCAACACAAGTGGCAAAATTCAACAGCAGCAGCAACACGATCGTCAGCAATTTACTGAAAAATTAACAAATTGTTGACACAACAAATAAAGCAGCACAACAACAACAACAGCAACAGCAATAAAAACAGACATCTTCACACATTTTGTATGCAAATATTATTTAAAAAAAAAGAAAAGTTTAATAAAAATTTGCCAATTTAAATATTTGTCTTCTTCGCGCTCGTTTTTCAAAATGTCCGACTGCCAGTCGGCGCTGTTGGCTACGTCTGCTTGTCAACGACAATGCACACAGCTGTCAACGTTTCGAAATTATTTTATATATCGTTTTATTTGTTTTAACTCTTGCTATAATAAGCCGCAGTAGTTCTGTCTAATGTTGCTATAATTCTTTTATAGCAACTTCACTTTATTTTGAAACGTATTCTACTTGCATGTTCAAGTGCGCTTTCCATCTATTTTTAACATTTTCTTCATTTATAAATTTTCACGATCGCTTGTCTTATTTACATTTATTGTCATTTGTTACTTTTTCGCATTTGTAGTTTTTAAAGCCAAGACGTTATACTTTGACGATCCAGAAGTTGATTAGGTATGACGTCATTCTCATCCAATTGTCATTTGGACATGATCTTTGTGGTTGACAGCTTTTTGACACTCTTCATTTCTTGTACGTTTTGGTTAAAGGATAGAGCTATGACAATGCCTTAAGCAACTGAAATACATGATACTAAGGCTTACTTGCGCAGTAAGAGATTAAATTGGTAAGAAAATTTGATAGCAAACAAAAATGATAATTCTGCTACTGCTTCGTATAAGATTCAATGTTGCTGTGGACATTTCTAAAGCAAGTGCCTTTTTTGTAAATTTACATCCTTAGAAAGGTAAATCACTGCTTGGATATATTGTTTAGGAACAGGGTTTTGAAAAAAGAGTGTCTAGCAAATATGTTAAGCAACATAGACACAATTGAAGTTCAAAGTTTATTTCAGGATCATACAGAAAAGCGAAATCCGTCATATTGCCACAATTATGATAGCTCAAGTTCGAAGTTCGTAAAAGACGTTATAGCAAACTCCGACCATTAGATTTAGAAAAACTGTTGAAATTGCATGACAACTTTTGACTTCGATTCCAATTCCTAACTAAATCGAAATCAGAACAGGACTGAGTATTTAGTATTTTTTCGACATTGCATATCTACAATGACCATCCGATGAATTCGCAGCATATGGCAATTAATTTTGATTAATTTTTTCCAAAAACGTTTCTGTACCTACTCAAAAAATACGTTTCGAAAAGCGGAATGAGTCCAAAGTTACAGACATTAATCAGTGCCTCCTCCTGCACCCTCCCGCCCCTGTAACGCATCGTTACGTTGTACTAGACCCCCTCCTCCCCCAAATTGCGTTACGTAATACCTGAACACCGCCTTACCATGTTTTCATTTTTTTCCGATGCGTAACAGAATTTATGAGGCTGGAGATTTACCGACGGCAATTAGCGTGAGGCAGACGTAGAGTAGCTTTTTAAAGTAAAGTACGTATTATTTTTAAAGAAGTTTCGGCCCTTATCCTACCCAACAAAAGATTCGGTTTAATTTTTTTCTTATAGTTTAAAGCAAAAGTAACTCAAGAGACCCATTATGCATGGAAGGCAACTCGTACTATTAAATGAGTTACAAAAGCAACACATCGGAAACAAGAATTTTGCATTTGCTTTGCTTCGGTTCTCAACATATCTCTGAAACATGCCAAGCTAAAAAAATTTTCACTGCATCTGCTGAAAAGGGCACTAATGATTCCATTTAGCAATGATTTTCTGTTTGATAAAACACCTAAAAACACTCGACTTATTCACTATCAACAGAGCTTTATAAGCTTAATGTTCTAAAAGTTCCCACTCTTCTACAGCCCGTGATCTTGTTTATTCCCCGTTGAAATCTTATGCATATTTTTAACTATAAAATTATAGGAACTTATCCAAGTCCACATTTGCATCACTTTACTAACTGATACTTTACAATTACTTGCAGCTTTACATTACGTTTATTTAATTTAACAAATAACTAAAATTATCACTTTATATACTGGTAATTTATTGACCATTTTTTCGCAAACTTCACTCACTATATATTTAAAAATTGGCCGCAGAACAATGATCGTTTTACTTACACAACGTGCTAGGGCATTATGGAAATTATACTTTGCAATATATGAATTATGTAGCGTAATGTATTGTGACGTTTTAATGAGCATGTTGCCTTGCATTAAACATTTTACAATGCAAAAATATTCAGACTGAATTAATGGTTTTACTGAAAATTAAGCTTGCAGTTAATATTTAGCTCATTCTGTATGTTTAAAGAAACATTAAATTACTTTAAAGTGCTCGCAAAAATAAAAAAAGTTGAAAATAATAATGATGGGCATGAATCTCGATCTGTGAATTCATAAAAAATAGACAACTTCACAGCTGCATTACACCATAAGTATATGCATTCAACTAACTGGTTGGCATATTTTTTATGACATTTTTGAACCTTTTAAAAGCTTTAACCACAAACTGAAACAACTGTCGTATGCATATTTGTCAACAAAAAATGGTGGTAAGCGTTTAAACCAATAATTGAAGTTGAGCATGATCATTGGAGATCATTCAGTTGCGATCAAAATTATGTTAAGTTCATGAAAAAAATTAAGTAGGTACCAGAAGTTTTTTAGCAATGAGTTCTTCTTCAACGAAATCCGGTTACTCCAAAAGTGCTAACAAATTTAAAAAATTTCTGTCAACACCTGCATGATTGTGCACAATAGAAGCTGAGGGTTCGTTTAAAATTTAGAGATAATCTCTGGAGATACTGTAGCAATTCCAATTTTTTCTCACCATAACGAAGCGTACTGAATACTAAGCTTCATGTAACATAAAGTAAGAGCTGTGTCCGCCCTCCCTGAAGCAGAAAGTCATTAGTTTTAAACTAAGGACAACCATAGTCGATGTGGAAACGTATGGTGACTCAATACAAGAAAATATTTATGATGTTAGAACTATGAAACCCACGCGTTGCAAACTCAGTTGCGTCCTATTGCTCCAAAACTTCCTAAGCCAACCTTCCTCCGATGGTATTCAGAAACTTGTGCAATGTTTCTGGGTTAATTTTTGTAGAACTTTCAAAGGATATGATGGCATGCAAGAAAAATTTTCTTATGCTCATCCTGTGCTAAAACTTAACAAGAACGCAACAGTTTTTAGTAAGGGAAGGTGGGCCTGGTTTAAACACTTTTAGTGAAACTAGCTCTATGTAGTTTGTAAGCCAATCGTTCCATACGATAGATCATTTTACATATTTTTTTATTAATGCCACTATTGACTACGGTTTCAGTTGTTTTTTTGCTAAGCGTATGCAAGTGTTGAAAAATCTAGACAAGTTAATTATATGTTAAAAATGTTGAAAAATTGTTGAAAGGGCAAAAATTGTAGAAAGGGTTGAAAAAAATTAAAAATTATCCAAAATGTTCAAAAAGTCAACCACGTAAGTGTTACTTTTTCGACAATTCACCACAGTAAAGATTTTCTTTTACACCTGCCAGTAAAAATTTTTTAACTTCAAAAATTTTAGAATGTTTAGACAAACTGGATATTTTCGACCACTTTTCATCACTGAAGTTCTATTTACAAAAATCCAAAAAAAATTCAGCTAAAAATTCAAAGCCAAAAATATTGTTAAGTTAGTGTGAATAAATCTTATCATGAGATAAAATAACAGTAGGATCCACCAAAATCTACAACGACCTTAGACAATAACAGCAGCTAAAATATTGTTAGTAAGCTTAATGAAATTCTAAATGTAGCAAAAATGTATTTATTGAGAGATTAAATATCTTATTCATTTTAGTGAAATTAAAAAATCTCTAAATTGTTTTTAATTTATTATTATTTCATATTAGCAGAAATTAAATAGTTCCTACATTGAAGTGTCTTTAACTCCCCAGCAGACAAACAAACAAACTAAAATGATTCAATTTTAGATTTGTCGGAAATTCAGACAGAGCCAGCCAGACCAGTTCAGATAAATTTAGCGTTTTGACGCTAAAATCGTGGCGCGCAACTCTGTTATTATTAAGTGGCAATTTAACAGAAGCTGCCGCCATCCAGTCAGTCATTTTGAAAACCAATTTTAATTTTCGAAAAAAAAACACAGCAACAACTGAAAACTGCAGCACCAGCAACTATGTAACTTATTGTTAGTTAGGCAGTGGCCAACGAAGTAAACGGATAATTTTCCATTTACCATAAGCAGCAGAAAGTAATTACAGCGTGCAGCAGCAGTAGCACTGTTATTTCGCTGTTTGTTGTTGTAGATATTTAAGCAACTGCTATAAATAACTATTGCGCAATATTAGCAAAATAATTATCCAATGTAAATTGAAATCACTAAAATTAACGTTAAATTGTTAGCATTGGGTTTTCTTAAAATGATTTAGAAATTTTTACACTAAAAATTTCATAAGAAGCTACTATACATCCAACTTTCAGCATAAAAAAATCATTTCTTTTTAAAACTCATTTCTCGACAAGAATACACATATCAAAATCAAAGAATGAAAAAATTATTAGCTGGAAGCTACAATGTGTACTTCTTTTGAAAACTCATTACAAGACTACAAGTTTTGAACTCCTTTTCAAGGTATGTAATATTTTGTATTAAAGTCACTCATATCAAAATATGTCAATTAGGTCTAGGTCTATTACTTTTTACTGACTCAGGCTGTGAGAAAATTAAAACAATTCCTCTATTTGAAAACAAAAGTCATACCTTCAGTAATGTCTTTGTGGTAATAAATATTTTCTGGAATTATTTTTGATTGCAATTGGAAATGGGAAAAAAAGTAGAAAGAACAACAAACAAAGAAACAAACTTAGCAACTTGATTGCGAGTTGGCGAATAAAACGCAGCTATTATCTAAAACTAACAGCGGGTCAAATATCAATGAGCAGCAATCAAGTTAACATAAAGATTTAAAACCACATAAAAGGCCAATAGAAAAAAGTTGTTAAGCAAATATTTTGTATTTTTATTTAGCTACTCAATTTAGTAACAACAGCAACGACAACGACAACGACAACAACCAACATCAACGCAATCGCATAACACCTCATAATCACGTAATACGCGCACAAGCAGCAAGAACACCAGGAACTACAGCATTTGCTTGGGAAAATGCAAGCATTGCAGCAATTGATGCCGCGTCAACTTGCTGCCTGCTGCATTGGTCTCTCCCTCGAACAACATGGCAATATGTTGGCGGCTATTAAATCATAATTAAAGCCAACAGCGCAGAAGTTATCATTTTCCTATTAATTATTCAGAGAGACGCTGCTACTCTACGTAACGTGCAAGTGCGATTGCACCACGGCGTATCTGCGAGTACGTGTGGCTGGAATGATATGGCCAGCATGTTGCCTGTGCTGCAGTGCGCTACAGTTGATTGTTTAATTGCAGTCAATTGATTTTGGAAGGCGCTTTAAGTATTCATGCGCTTCCTTAATGCAATGAAAATACAATAAATATTGAAATAGATTTATTGACGTTGGCAAAAGATCGGAAATTAAAATGATGACACCTCAGTCCTTTTATTGAGTGGAGGTCAATTACACTGTATTGTTTGTCTCAAGAAAAATATAGTGAAGGAATAAAAGTCGTCTATACAATCAGCTCTTTACTTTTAAAATATCAAGGGCTATTTTAGAATTGCAATTAACATATGAGTTTCATTCTAATGAGGATTGCAAACTTTTACTCAAATAGACGAGAATCTTTTTTTTTAAATTCACTTCAAATTCTTTATATTTATATTTTTTATTGTTTTCTCTTCATATATTCAACTGATTTTAAAAAAATTTATTTATGCAGAAAATTTTCTTTAGAATCAAGTCTTCAATTGAATATGTACCTCTGCCATCTGTATCTAAAAAGTAGAGAGCGAAGTGCTGCTACCTTATTCCCATATTTTGTGAAATTCGAGTTGACTTTTGAAGTCGAAAGTCAGTGCCGTAGCTAGAATGATCATGGGGGATAGATTTTCCCCTTTTGGGCAAGGGATTAATTAAATAAAGTTTATATAATAGGAATTTATTTAAAAATATATTTATTTCAAGCCTTTGTCAGGTGCGCGAATTTGTAATTAGTAAATTGCGAGAAGAGAAACCTCATTAATTCTATATAATAAAAACAGCAAACAAATTTAAGTAAAAAAGAGAGAGACAAAGACATCAGGAGCTTGTTTAAGTATCTTCAAAGTTCTATTGAGACAGCCGAAAGGAAAAAAGATGAGTGACCAAACAATTTCTACATTCAAAAGGGATAACTTTTATTTGCTCATCATTTTGGACACGATATCAACAGGTTGTGATGCACTTCACATGATACATTGTTCTCATATTTTTTCACTCACGAGGGTGCTCCGCTTTGAGCTGAAAAAATCGAGTCCTCCTCTTGCAAAAATCATGTTTACGCTGCCCAGTGTGGCATTTATGAGTTCTTTAGTTCAAAATTCGACTCCTCTTCTGTAATTTAACTACAACCAATCTATTTGTGCTCAAAATTTTCGTTATACTGAGCACTTTAATGAAAAACTAGGAAAATTGCAATTCCGAATCTGAATTTCAAGAGTTTGAAACCATGCACCCAAATAATTTTAAGAGTGACAGTTTTTTGACCATTTTGTTTTTAAAGGGTTAAGTATTGACCCGTTGTGGTTCTACATAATTTTAAGAGGCTTATGGTCGTACGTGGAGTCGATGAAAGGTTGGTGAATATCGATTTGAAACTCATTAGCTTCTTTCTCAATGAAAATATTTGGTTCGTAGTTGCTCAGTTGCTCTGTAAGGATCAGTGTAATGCAGAAAGGATTAAGGCATTTACACGATACGTTGAACAATATCTCGTGTGCTACAGATAGTTGTTTGCAGGACATAGGTTCATCTTTTTCTGTAGATTGGAGAAGTAGAGAATTAATTAATTTTATTCAAACTTATTCAGAGCCATATGGGTTTATCCCGGGAACAAGTTCAGTTTACTTTTTTTTTTAGCTAAATATTCGTAAGATACAGAATTCACACTTTTAGCATTTTTTTCTGTATTGAAACCACCAACGTTGCTCGCTTCAATATTCAGCAAATGTATCACTTAAGTTTATAACATAAGCCAGCGATAGTTGGCAAAAGTGACAAACATTTTGTCAACTTGGAAGCTAGTGCACTCTCCATTTGAAGAAAAGAGAGCAACTTCTTCTAATCATCGCCATATAAAATGTGTCAGCAATATGCAATTGCAACGGGTCGCTATTTTTGATTCCTTGGGGTGTCATAGAAATCGTGCACCGGTGCACCTATAGCCATAAAAATGCGTCGAATGTCGCCAAATATTGCGAAGATTATTGCAACGGATTTGTTTGCAGCAACTTTGGCGTGGATTTTTTTGCCAATCCGCAAACAACATGTTGCTCCATAGCGACTCATACTCCCATTTGTGGGCAGTATTTAGTGTTGCTTTCCTGGCGATTGTTGTTTGCTGATTGTGTCTCATTTTGGTCAACGCTTGTTGGTTGTTGCTGTTTCTGCTGTTATTTGTGACAGTTTTATTATTGCTGCACAGAGAGTTGCTGCTGCTATGTTACGCAGAGTATTGCAATGCTTTTATCATGGTTGCAAGCCCTTTTAAGGTGCCACAAGCAAAAGAGCAACTTTTTTGTTACAGCAACAGCAACAGGTGAAATTAAATCTGTTGGCACTTAATAAATAAATTGTTTCATGTTGCTGTTCAGCGGTAAATTTTTGACAAATCTGTTAAAACTATGCAAGATATTTGCGCAATTTTTATTTGCAGTAGTGGCAAAACATACGCAAATCACTCAATATGGCGCCCAAATGCTGCAGCACTGCAATAATTGAGTTTTTATTGTAAACGCTTTCACTTCATTGCTGAATGTTTTCATTTGAATTTTCAAAATTTTTATCCATTTCGCATTTCAAGAGTATCTGCATTATTTCTGTTGCTATTAAAAATCGATTTTGTCTATTTTTAGTTGCTTGTCCTTTGCTCAATGGCTCAATTTATGTTGCCAACTTTGCATTGGCTTTTTTACACGCTCGCTGGCCCGCGGCAAGCGGTAGTGGGCGTTAGTAAGTGGTATAGGTGATTATCATATGACGTGACAGCTTCAAATATTTATGATGCATTTAGGTCATAAGCAAGTTATTGTTGTACCGATTGTTATTGTTGTTGCTGTACCCGGCAAAATTGTTATGTTTTGTTGGGGAAAATTGCAACACGACACGTGACTCGCAGCACAAAACTTTATGCGGCTACAGGCTATGTACCACAGAAAAGGGGGCTTGGTCGTTAGCATGTTATAACCGTGTGCTTATGTATCGTCTGTTTGCTTGTACGACTCGGGTTCATACCAATTTCGTTAGGTTCAATTTAAAATTTGCACCGTGGTTTTCCCTAAATAAGCTGTTTTGTATTAAGCGCTACACCTCGTTTTACTGATTTGTGACATGCAAAAAGAGCGGCCATTTTTCACGTTCCATTGCATGGAGCACGAGGAGTTTGAGTTGGAAGCAACATGAAATAATTGCACTGTGTTGAATAGTTTAAGGAAAGGAGGCTTAAAATTTGCAAAAACATTTCCACTTAATTGAAGTTGAATGCGCTTCTTGTAGCTTCTTAAGAAATGTGCGCATTTCGACTTGGTAAATTTTTAAGGAATTAGCAACAGTTCCCGCCTAATTTTAGCGGTCAGACTTTTCCATAATAAATTGCTAAGAAAACCATTTAAAGGCGCCCAAATTCCAAGCTTTTCCCAAATTCATTTTTCATAAGGTTGACAAATTTATTTTTGTCATGCAAACTCCAACCTCGAAATTTTTTATAAAAATCGATTTCTTTTAACCTCTGTAGGGCAAAAAAATCTGACTCTACCCTTAGGTAGGGTCGGATTAAACCGATGGCAAAACAGGCGACCGCCTGCTCCGTTTACTATCGTAGGGTGCCGAGAGCACCAAAGAAGGGCGCCTTGCAAGCCTTCACGTGTATCTGAAGTAAAGACAGTTCAAGCTTTCGCGCGGCTAGGAACGGCGCCTCTAGTCACTTGTCTCCATGATTTTCACATGTTATGGTTTGTACTGTTATGTATGTCACGTTCGGATGGCCTACAAATAAACACGCTCAATTTCCGAGTAATTACGTAATAGAGAGAAAATCAGGAGAATATGCTTGTCTTACTCTGGTTTGAAAGACAAAATATACTGTTTTTGTTGCCGGCTTTTTAGTTCACCTATTTGAAGTCAATTTCTTCAATCCAGTTCTGGATGTAGCTATCGTACCACTTGACGACAGATTTTAGCAAATTAAATGCCATAGTGATAAATTCAGCTTTTTATATGATATCCTAGCATTAAGTTATGTTTTGACAACTGCCATTTAACATTTGCGAATGTACCACACTATCACCCAATACTATTTCTTATTTAAGCCACTTAAGTCAACTGGTGAGAATAGCATCAAAATACATTAGCAACAAACTGTTTGAATGAATTGTTGTATAGCAGTCACCGATCGACATTAAGATTCCATACAAAATTTTCATCAAGGTGAAATCTGCAATGTCCAACTAAATTCCAAAGTCACGTTTAACTTTCATTCGATGCCACGTCATCACATTTGCGAATACAGTGAGGCAGACAGCTATCAATAGCATCAGCAACAAGATCGATGATCCGAACAAATTGATTGAGTTGGTCATAAAAATATCACATCAACTGCTGCTGCTGCTTCTGCTTCTGCCGTTGCGAAGAAGCGTGAGAGCAGCAGCTTAATTACTTCATACATACATAAGTCAAGGAAAATCACAGCTTACAGCATTCGTAGCGATCTGTGATCAGTGATCTCCATCGTCTTTGCAGATCGCAATAATTGTCGCCGTTATTACGCACATAAATTGTGATATGCAATGCATATCTTTGCAGAGATCTGTTGCTGCTGCTGCTGGACTCAGCGCTCGCACCAGAAACTGTGGACCTCAGTTGGCTCTGGCGATCATCATCAGAGATCGTCTTCTGCATTTCATTAATTCTTCTCTAACTGCTCAATAAAATTTATTTGCTCTTTTTAGCAGCAAACTCTGACGACGAGCCCAAGCCAATCCCGTTGCTGTCGGCGCAATTGCTTAAGCTTTATTAGAGACAGCAAGCCGTGGCGCAGTGACTTAGGCTGATCACAAGCGATCGCAGCGCAGTCTTGCTTGTAGTTGTACTCGTTCTGTTTGCTGTCAACTTGGGTGGTCTTTTAGCCTGCAGACGATGCAGTGCAACAGCTACACTAATGGAGCAAAAACCTGGCAGCGAGTGAAAGAACGGGCACCAGCACAGAACAGCGTATGGCAAACTTTTCTTTTGTCTGCCTGCATGTGATGCTTGTCTCTTAATTTGTACCGAAAATGGCTACCAAACTACCAAAGTTTAATGCAGTTTACAGGCGCCATTCGCAAATGGATGATTCTGGCTTTAAATGGCAGTAACTGACCTGCCCCACAACCCAAGTTGGGAGCCAGCTGTCGTCTCATGTTGCACCAACGCTGTAAAAGCTGCTGTCCAGTCAAAGACTTAATAATGGCATACGCACAAATACGATGGACTTAAATTGTAGATCGCTATATTTGTACTGATCTTGTCGTTGATGCCCAATGTTGCCCTCTAATGGTTGCAATTGTCGTCTTCTTTGGCTTCGCGGTCGAAGTCGATCAAAACATGCCTTGGAGTAACCAAGCCATACTTGAGTCATCAACACGTTATCAGCATTTTGCCGTCGACTGTAGGTATGTATTACAACAACTGCACAAAAAGGGGAGAGTGAAGATCAGTGTTCAGCGGTGTGTTTGTATGGAGTATAGATCGGTGGGCTATTGAAGTGGGAAACGGCGGCTGAGAATATCATTATCAATTTTGCTAGAAAATTGTTGTACTTTTTTTCTTTTTTATATTGCAATAACATGATGACTACGACGATCAGCTTAAGTGTAGATCGAAACTAATGAGACTTCAAATTTAATTAAAGTCTAAAGTGAAAAGTGGTCGACTGTCTAGTGATTTATGTGAGTCCGATCTTATTGAGTTATTATTTTGTAAAGTTGTCTGAAACAAGAGTGTAGCTGACTATCAAACTGATCTTCAATGTGCATAGTGCCTACTCTTTCCTGGAAGTTTCATTTGCCATATTCAGCACTTAACTTCATTTGATTTTGATTTGTTTGCATGCATTTTTGTTTGCCCAACACTTTTACATGGATGGCATGGATTTTGAAAAAAAAAACCTGAACGATCGGCGCGATCGTTCCCATTAATTTCAGCTGATTTTGTTACAAAAACAAAAGCCTCAACACCACTTTAGTGTCAAAAATTAAAAATTTCAAGTGGGTACTTCATTTTTAACTGCGCCAACAGCGGGGGTATTGGTGCTAAAGTGGAAGAATTTACATAATCTTACAGCAGATTATATGAGCGTACGAGCTGCTGGCATTGAGAAGTATTTCCAACAAGTGTGACTGTCACTTTTACTTGTCCAGACTTTCACAGCAACTTACAACACTCGCATGACTCTGATGAACGCTCCACGAATGATTTAGGAGACCACCCAGATGCAATGACCGAATCAGGTATATGGCTCAATTAAGCAGCTGACAAATTCCAGTATACGAAGCAAATCCATTTAGCGCAACTGCTCTGCAACTGATCGCAGATTAATTGAGTTTCTAATGAGGTCACATAACAGAATATGCACACAACATGGAAAAAGAATCAGTGGCGGCGTGTAGTGTTTTAGGATGGATTTAATATTTTGTCAAAAACAAACGTTCACCATTTACCTACAATTGATCTTTTCATGTTTGGGTGGTTTTAAATTGCAGCTTTAAAGAAAATGGATTTGAGTTAAAGTTTTTTGAGAGAATGGAAACCAGAAAGTGAAACACCACTGTCTCGATGAACTTCAACTCAAATGTTACTGCGTGTCCTCACTTCACCGCGAACGCAATATAGATATCAACGCTGTATTTTCGATATTAGATCACAACATATAGAGACTAAAACCAGATCAGTCGGTTGCTCATGCTCGACCGCGATCACTCGATCACAACTTATGAATAACATGTCAAATGCTCTGCGGTTGACCACACACACGCAACAGCGCGTCATACACAAATGAACCACAACAGACAACGACGAGTGGAAAAAGTGGTGAATGTCAAAAAGACATCAATGTCATATCAAACGATCAAATATAGACAACAGCAACAACAGCTCATTTTTGACAGGGCGTCTATGATCAAACAAACACCAACTACCAGAGTAATTTAAAGAAGCGGCGTTTCAAGGTGGTGCTGCAGCAGAAAAAATCAACCATTTGATGACTTTTTAACTCGTTACAAACGTAATAAAAAATTGGTTAAAAGACGGACGGAGTTGGTTAGTGATGGATCACTGCTGCTGTAAGTTGTTGGAGCCAAAGTTGTCACTCATAGTGCTGGCTTTGCAGCCCTTTTGTTAGTCAGTCTGATGATCGCACTATAAACTATGAAGATGTATTTGTTACGCTCCATCAAAAACTGATCGGGCCAAAGCGGTAGTGTTATAAAGAATGTCATGAGAAATAGGGGATATCTTTTCGCCAAGCTCAATTTCAAACTGTTCATTATATAATGAGTTGTAAAAAGATAGGCCGACGCATTATTACGTAGTGTATAGTACGTATGGTATTTAGGCAAGAGCATATTGTCACATTGTTGACGTTGTTGTCAGCCAGCAGTTTTTCAGTTGATGGACCCACATGAGAGCACATGTCTTTATTAATGCCAGTTGATCAATGCATCAAAATAAACAAACACAAATCCATTGTAACGTGTTACGGGTTAGGCTGTGGGTCAACATTAGACATCAACAACATTAACGTCAATTTGACGGTTTTATTTATCCTTTAATGTCTTCACTAACTTTTAACTCCCACATACGATCGTATTGATTGCGCTATGGACTCTGTTGCTTATGAACATTTCAATTGACTTTTGATCTTGACTTTTTCGACACACAAATTGAATACTTGCTATGGTGTCCCTGCTTAGCTTGAAACTGCCACACAAGATCGCACTCTCTCTCTCTCTCTCAGCTTCAACGATTAATGATTTCGTAAAGGCAACTGTCAAAAGTAATTAAATTTCAATGTTTTACTATTAATTCTTTTACACAAATTTCGAGTAATAAACAATTTATTTGTTGTCTCTCGAAAGACAACAACAACACTCTCATAAGCCACCGCACACTTTACTTCCTGCAACCTCGGTGGTTCATTTGCTGCTATGATAAATGAAGTCATTTCAAATGAATTTTGACAGTTGTACGTACGAGTACAAGAAATAAATACCTGTGGCCCAAACCAAACTGAGCTATACGCAAATGAAGCTATAAAATTCATATTTCGTTTCGTCTTTTATTCCAATCGAGCTGAAAAAAGAAACCCGTTTTCATTTCAATGCGTTGTTTTGCTTCGATTTTGGTAACTTAGACACTTTTTGGGTGGTCCAGTCGTTGGCAGCAGCAGCAAAAAGCAGCGTTTGTGCGGATGTACGATGTGTGAGTACCGGGTTGTATGCTGCGCTATGATAGATATCTTGGCTGGTGCTAAACCGAGGTTGGGCTATAAAGCCATAAAAGTGTTGATTTCAAATATAAAAAATGATTTGTTTTTATTTATGGTATTTTATTGCCAAATTTATGTTCATTTCATGAAACTTAAGCCTTTCAACAAATAAATGACTCTATTATTATGAAATTTACATGATTTAATTGATTGTTGTTGTTGTTGTTGTTTTCTCTTAAACAGACGCTAGAGTGATGATATTATTGTGATGAATTGATATTACTTCGGATATGTGGCGCACCTCTTGGTTGTTGGCTGGTGTTGTGGATTTCAATCTTTATTTTGTATACTTTATTATATCAAAGTGAAGTTTCTTAGTGATATCAAACTTTTTATCGAAATATCGACAGATAAGGGAGTGAGTAGCAGCATCGCAGAAGTAGTGGAGGCGGTGACTCTAAACTACTATCAAACATAGCAGATAAAGAAAGCTGAGTGAGACTTCGATTTATTTGTGGAGTAGACTAACAGCATTATAGAGTGAATCATACCCACTTGCCTGTCCTCTAATGTACAATAGTGGATTCTGTGAGTCGGAAAAAAATGTAAATGCTCTTAGCACGAACCAGACCACCTCTCCCTTCGTCTTCGGGGATGCTGAACACGATGAAGGTGATTAAATTCTTTTAAAGTCGGCCCCACTCTCCAAAATGGCCAAAAACCACCCCCAAACTGGGGAAACCGCATATTCCGCGCCTTCCATCGGTAAAATATTTGTCACCCCCCGTTTTCAAAGATGCTGAGCACTAAGATGGTGTTTTAAATAATTTTAAAATAAAATGTAGTTTTAATCATAGATGCGCATAGTTTTGGAAGCAGCAGCTATTCACAAAAAAAGCAACAAAAACAACAATTATAGCAATTGAAAAAAACTCCGCTATAAATTCGATCTCGATAGCAAAAAAAAAATATTCTGCAATAAAGTAAAAGCCAATTCCAAGAATCAAACAAGAACAAAATGGGTGTATTAAAGTACGAGGATCAAATGAAACGAGAGAAGCTGTCCTCAATGTGCGCATTGTTGTTGCCTTGTCCGCTCGTTTCGTTTTTTTGTTTTTTTCTGAATGATGCAAAAGTAACAATAACACAAGTCCCGTGCATGGCACGTGTATAAAAAAACACCACAACAAAAATGTGCGTAGCAATGGTGTGTTTATTGTAAAGAGCTGAAATTGGTTCATTTTTTCTAATTTGCCCATCGCTGGTCTAAATAACAGCAGTCCTCGAAGAAAGTTTTCAATTGCTGTTTTTGGTTTCATCAGTAAATTTGAAAACCAATAAATTTCATATATAGACCGTCTGTTTTTTTTTTCTGTGTTTCATATAATTGAATGATTTAAAAATAAATATTTTTTTATGTAACCTATTTTGTGATTTTTGCAATAATATCAAACAAGAGTTTATTTTTCAACTAATAAATAAATTTAATGTTAATTTTTCCCATTGAATATTTGGATTTTTTTCTTATTTTAATTTTTTTGAAAGCAGCAAAAATTGCGTTTTAATTGTAAATTATTGAGGTTAAGCATTTGCAGTAATGGCAACAGTATTAACGACAGCAACATCTATGACTATTTAATTATATTTGTGTGCAGTGCTGCCAACATGTCATTTAAAAGGAAAAAATATTGAAACAAAATTGAATGACAATTGAATGTTTCTCTTAAATGTAGTTGTTGAATCTTTAGCGTTTTGTCAGCGCTTCGTGAGTTGTTGCTTTTTTGTTGCTGTAACTATTGCTGTTGCTTTTCTGATCGACAGCCTCAGACCCTGATCTTTCAATTGATTTGGGAGATCACTGTTGTTCGTTTTTATTTTTTAATTGTTTCTGATTTTATTACGTTAAATGTAATTTTACCTTTTGGCAATACAAGCAAACACACACACAGCAAAAAATACACATTCACATATGCACAAGTGTACACATACAACTTCTCACTTTTATGGTAAAGGTGTTTGAAGTTTCGCGCTCAAATTTTTTTGTAATTTGTTGTTGATTTTATTTTTATTTATTTATTATTTATTTTTTCAAGAAAAATTGGTGTCAATAAGATTGATTGCTCGTTGCTATTGTTGTTGCTCGAGATGATATTGAGCCAAGTGAGTGACGGACGTATTGACAACGTATGAAGTTGCTTAGTTTTGGCGCTGAAATGACCAACTTCTAAGCCACTGACTACCCCAGCCAACCTCTCGCTGCCCCTTTTGCTATTCAATAATCAATCGTGTTGATTGGAGTGGCACGCTGCTTTTTAAATGATATTTTGATTTGACGATTACTGCATTGCCAAAGGCAATCGACCACACACGCAGCGTCATACGATACACACACATGTGCACGAGAAACGAAACAAAATAAATAAAAATTAAATACCGACAGCATCTAACTATTGAATTTTGATTAAATTGTTTTCGCTGTGAAAAAATGACATTGAGACGTATGACGGCAGAGTTGACAGCGGGACAGCGATCAGAAATAAATAAGAAAAATTAAAACATAAAAAATAAACAAAAAGATTATCATTCGAATTGAATTTTAATTGCATTTTAATGGAATATTTTTTTGTGTTAATGCGGTAATTAAATTTAGAGTCATTTAGTTTAGAAATCAACATTTTCAAATATCCTTTTATTCAATCCTTGAAACAGTGAATTCTTTCGTTAGAATATGAGTACTCAAACTTTAATCCAAGTAATCAGGAATCAGTGTTGATCCGGCAGGTTTTTGTTTGCTTAACTGAAATCCGTTTGGTAAATCAAAATTTCTCAGATTCCGGGATCTTTATATACCTATATTTTTCTAACATCTTATTCTAACGCATCGACGCAACTAAGAGGGGGCGAGCAATCCAGAGCTTAAATTATGTTCGGCATTCATTGAGGAAAACGGCACTATAAACTATGAAATCACCACCCCACACATTAAACTTTTACTTTCGATTACTATTTATAAAAAAAAGTTCCACAATACTTACAAAATTTCGTACTGTGCTTAAAACAATAATATTAATTTCATATTGCGAGCACCACTTTGCCGCCCCTCAGCCCGCGGACTCCCCTAGACACGCTACTGTCTCCTAGCTCTACCTTAATCTGATGCTGCCATTGCATGCTGCAATTTCGAGAGCAACCTATGATGCTACAATCAGAGTCACTGATTTGATACTCTGACACATCGAAATAGCCATAGCACAACAGCGGATAGAAAGCTAAGCGGGGCTCTTTACGAGTTATTGTATGAATAATTTGTTGTTATTATAAAAAAAACTCAGCTGTAACATCTAACGGGGTTAATCAAGCTAATATCTTTATAATTAGGAATTCATAGCAAACAGTAACTCATCATACCACATCTATCGGTAAATCTAATCGCAGGTAGCTAATTGCTTTATTTGAGCCAACACGATTTTTCCTCAGAGCCAAACACTAGCAAACTCGCTAAAAAAGCAACCTACTAAAGCAGGTGACGTTCACTTTTAATTACGTTGACTTGACATTTCTTAAATGTTTTTGATCTTATCTGTGAAATGCTTTAGGATCACAAAAAATTAATTTGATGCTGAAATTACTAATAAAAACTACAAGCGAACAAATACAGATATTTGCATACGAAACTTGAGCTCAAACTCGAAGCTGTAGAACGAATTGCTATAATGTTGTTGTTGCTATTTTTTATTGCAATTTTGCCAATGTTGTCCACTATTGGCCATACCGCCAGGCATATCACATTACAACAACACTTATGTGTACAACAGCAACAACAACAAACAGCTGCAAAACGCCCGCGACAAATTTTTATTGCGAACGAGCGAGTGATTGCGAGTGAAAAAAATGCCATAAACATGGCTAATGCATCTTGCTATCTCACAGATACAAATCTCTACAAGGAAATAAAGAGATAAAAAAATAAAGAAAACAAAGTTAAAAAAAGCCAGAGCAAGTTAAGAGAGTGACGACAAAATCGCTAGCAGATAAAAAATTATTAATTTTTTGTTGGCATAGGTAGGTATGTAACATATGGACGTGTTTTTGCTGAGGAAAAAAATTGCATCTACAAGATACTTTTGGCATTATCTAACTACTGCCGTTGCTGTCGTATTTTGTCCTGCATTTTAATTACATGACAACACAATCTGAAACAATTCATTGGACAGTGGGGCGCGGTAGAATTCAACATGTCACCGCGGGCCGCCCGAACATGACGCTGTACATTTTTTTTTTGCAATGTTGTATCTAACAGCTACACAGGCTCATGTAATCGTATGCACATTGCATAGATAAAAAACAATTTAAAAAATTTAATATGCACCAATCATGTTGTTACAATAACAAAAGCAGCAAAAAAGTCAGCAACAGCAATTTTCCACTGCATTAAACGTACATAGTTGCGCCTGCGCAACGCAAATTCATGCTAGCAGTATAGCATGTTACGTTGAAAATCTGCGAGAGGGGGCGTGGCATTTTTTTTAATTAAAAAGTTAAAGTAGCGCTCGGATAGAATTACAAAAAATATCAAGTGCGGCATTAAAATATCTCAATTATGGTCGGCGCAAATGGCACAATAAGTCATTAGGAAAAAAGTTTGTAAGTGACAATTAGAAAAAAAAATCAACAACAATGAAATGAATTTTAAAAAATTTAAAACTTTTGTTTAATATGACTTTATTCGTCCTGCAATTAAAAACACACTTTTCAATATTTAAAAATGAATTCTTTATTCACTATTTGAAATAATTCACAAATCTGAGACTAAACTTTTTCCGCTGCTTAATATTCCATAAAAAAATTGAGATCTTTTTCTATGGACTATAGTTGAGACAGCTGTAACCTCATTTATCTGTCAGTTAACGGCATAGCAACGCCCACAGCTGCAACACCATGAATAGAATTTGTTAAAGTTTTAAGTTTTTTTGCACATCACAGTCCATTTGCGGATATTTCAGACGATGCGACTATTTTCGTAAAAATAAGTTGTAGTAGTGGTGCAATGCCATATTTGGTCGTATGTCTGACTGTTTTTGGAGATTATATCCGTTCTTAGAAGTGGCCATAGTCCCAAAAAAAATTGCGGCTTATGACCGAAATAAAAAAGTACATGAGGCGCAAAATTACTTAGGGGACTATGATACATGGGGGTTATGGCCGGGTACCGTAGTAGTAAATAGCCCTTCAGGAAAAAATTACTAATGACTGCTAACAAAACTTTCCTGCTAGGAAGCTCCCACTTTATTGTTGTTGCTTTGGTGTGCTGCTGCACGTCTTTGTTGTTGTTGTAACACAATTGCTTAATTAGCAGCGAATGTCAAATGTATGTTGTTGTTATTTTTGTAAAAAAAAAACTTATTAGTAGATATTTTAGAAAAATCGATCTCTAATTGCTGCCGCCGTTTAGGTTAAACATTTAATTACAACTAATTGCACGGCAACAGCAACAACATCAAATTGCTGTCATCGGTTAATGTTGTTGTGGTCGATTTTTTTTCTCATTTTTTTCCATTGTCTTTTTAAAGTCAAATCTGGAAATTATGCTCGTAGTTGGAAATCTGTAATTTGTGGCTTTTTATATGAAAAATTTGTTTGTTTTTATTTCAAAAGTTGTTGTTGTGTTTGCTAATGCTATTGCTGTTGTTGTTAATGAAAAGCATTTCATGTGGGCTGTGGCTGTTACTGTCAGAGCGTTATTGTTGCTCTTGTCGCTATGATTGCTAACAATATGTTGCTGCTGTTGTCAACTTTTTTGTTTGATTTTTCGCGCAGTGGTGAGTTGAGGGGATGTTGGGTTGTTTGTTTGTTACAATTTGTGTGACATTTACGAGTATTGCAAATAAATCATAACAACAATTTGTTAAGATTTATTTATCTTGCCTTTTATGGTCACAAATTAAAATTGTAGTAGCAATTTTCCTATAAAAATTCTATTTTTTTTTCGTGTTAGGGAAGGACGCATGTTTCCTAAGTTATGACTCAGTGTTTCTTCGGTTAAATTTCAATGGTTGAAAATAGAATGGCTATACTTTTTCTAAGGTGAATTTATTTAACTGGTTGATGATGAAACATTTATCTTTTACTTTTCGCAGGGAAAGAAATAACAGCAACAACACAAAATTCAAGAGCCTGCATAAGCAAAAAAAATTTTTGTGCGAGGTTTTTAAAAAACTTAATTCTAAAAACGATAGTATTTATCTTCGAAACTCAAAAAAGATGAGTATGCAATATCCTTTATTATCACAGATATGTTGTTTTAAAAAATAAATTATTAACATCGACTCAGTAAATTTTGCGCCAAAGCGTTACAAACATTTCCATTGAAGCAATTTATATAAATAGTATACAAAAGATGAATGAATGGTATTTCAAGTTCAACTTTGCAATTCGTTGAGACTCAAATTTTGATATATTTTATAATTTTTTACTATTTGTCATTACATTTTCGATTATTTTTTTTTCAAGTTGCTGATTTGTTGTAATAAGTTAAGTGCGAATTAAAACCTTGCAGAATATTCCAATTTACTGTCATCAGATTCTCACAGCTGTTGCTATTTAAAATAACATCAAAACTTTTCAGCGTGATTTTTTACCTTAGTTTTATAAAAAAGAAACCAAAGCAGCAGCAACACGCAAAAAATGTGCGTCTTGAGCAAACTAAAAGACTGACAACCAGACAACCAAACAGACTGACTGGCTGAATCCCTCAAAATTGAAAAAAATTGACTGTGGGCCGCACAAAATTTATGACGCGGAATTAAGTGATTTCTCTCTTTCGAACAAAGTGATTTGAAAAAGTTTCGACTCATAAAAATTGATGATTTATAAAGTTTTGATGAAATTATTATGCCTTTTGTGTTAAAAAGTAAAAACAAAAATAAAAATAAATCATAACTTAAGCAAACAATTTCTCATTAATGATGAGTTATTAAGCTTCAGGTGATGTAAAAAGAAACAAAAACAAAGAACTAAGCTGCGAATTTATTGACTGACATGGCGCCATCATATTTTTGAATTTTTATTTTTGCATGAGTTACATGGTACAATATTATATATCTTTGATTTAAATTTGGGACCAAAGCAGCATATATTTTTTTAAATATGTTGCTTAAGTTTTAATTTGTTTTTCCAAGAGTAAAATTTTGAATTACGACAAAACATTTAAAAAATGGATCGCTTTCTAGTTGAGGCTTTACAGAATATGCACAAACCAAAGTCGTCAAATTTAGGAGGCTTTCTTATCTCTGAATAAAAAAGTTCATTCCGTGAAAACACGAGGTTTCACTTGAAATTTGATTCAAAAATGTACATATATGATTTGAAAAAGGGAAATGTGATTTTATATTTCCGCGAAATGTGCTTTTGAAATTGGAAAGTCTCGTAAATATATTGTCCCTGCATGAACTTCTAATCTTCAAAGAACACTTTCTGTCTGTTACGCCATGTAACAAGAGTTTTTGTTTAACTTTTTCAATAAAATCAGCTAAATCAATATTTTCTTATTTAAAATAAGCGGATGTGCTGTACATTTGACATCAAAAAAGACAAAAAAAAAATAAATCACAACAGAATCACTCACAATTGATTGTTCACTTAAAACTTCAAAGCTTCGTTGTTGTCTTTGTTTTGCTGTCACAACAGCTGAATGAATCAGTAGCCCGAAACATCTGCTTGAAAGAATGCTCAATCCGTAAAAATGAAGGGGTTCTTCAATTTGTGCTTTATTTTTGCATGTCTTTGGTTCTTATCCGCATTGTCTTTACCTTTGCATTTAAGCTAAGTAATCATATTTTTATTACCTTGACTTTGGAATTGTGTGCTTAAGGTTTCCTTCTTTTTTTGGTTGATTTAAATGCGGTTTATTAAAAAAAAACTGTCACAAGAATTGCCAGCATTATGACAAGTATCTGCAGAGCACATTTTTGAAATAGGGTCTGAATGCTTTTTTGCTTCAACTGATTTTGAAGTAAAGTTTCTGTGATTAAGAATATGCCCTCGAAAGAACTGTAGGAGCATACACTTAAAAATATAGGAAAATCTTGAGAAATAGGACTGTTCGGTTATTCTGCTCTAGAGCAGGCACGTTCCTCAAGTCCATTCTAAGTTGAACTTTTTGCTATTTTCTGCTTCAGCTTTCTGTGTTGAGCAGGTATGAGCAGAATTTTTATTGTTCAATTTATGTAAAGGAATTGAAAATGACGAAAAATGCGCGTGATGTTGCGTAAACAAGATCTTCTCCAAAAAGTCGGTTATCATAAGGCTATGGCACTCTGCATTGACGATCACTCACCCGAAATGCTCAAAGAAATGCGAACCAATGACACCAGGCAGTTTTTTTGTAAATTTACTCTTTGTCTGCCTCAAAGTAATTTGTTGCAATTGCAAAACCATCAACTCTCTCAGCTGTACTCTGACCTTAGGTCAACGCACAGACCAAGTATTGAAATAAATATTATCTGCACTCCTTAAACGAGCTAAATGATCAAACGCGGTAAAAACGTTTTCATGGAGAACTTCTTTCGAAAACTCGTCTTTTGTACCCTTCGACCTTCAATATCATGGTACTATTCATATTTAAATTTCAGCACGTTTGCAAAGCCCCTTTCGTTCTCCGAATTATAACGAAACTTTACCACATAAAGCCCAAAAATATGTAATAAAAACTTGTTCAGTTTTTTCGACCTATCTGACAAAAATCTATAGTATTTGGTGCTGCATATTTTTGGGTTGATTTTGTAATTTATTTCAATTTCAATTTTGTGCTGAGTGTATAGTTAGGTTTTTCCAAACTGCTCCAGCTTCTTTTATGCAAATGCAAAAAATTATTTATTATTTCATTACCTTTTGATTGCAAATACTTTGTTTCTTCATCCAGTGATTGAAACATTTCATTGCCTTTATGCTGCATTAAATTTAATTGAATTTGCGTGTGGCTTCAAAACTCTTCATTTAACCAGATCACTTTTCCCTCTTGTATTTTTATGCGCTTCGTCACTCCAACGTTGATGTTTGAGCCAATGCTCGAGAGACTTTTGCAAAGTCAATGTCACTTTTTCATTTATTTGTTTATGAACTTCTTTTTTTGACATGATGAACTCCAGTTTTTGTTGCTGTTTTTCCCGCTGTCCAGGTCGAGGTTCCACATCACTTGCACGTCCTCCTGTCCATTCAAATATACGTTTCAATGTGATAAGACTTAAGCAACTTGCGGAGCATTCCCATGGTCTCATTTTTGTTTTGTTTTCGGTTTTGATTTTATTTGTGGTTACTTAGCTGTCCGATTTCATCGTCATCTGGAGCTAAATTTGAAGCATTTTGATTCACTTTTAATTTGGTCGGTTCGGGTTCATTTGGTTGCGATGTCTTGTTGGCCTTTTGTGTTTGCGCATAGTTTACGATTATGATGGCACATTTATTGGTTCTTTAATTTGCAAATGCAGGACGCACGCATCACTCAAGCTGTGGCAGGACGTGCTGACTATGGATGCAGACATGGTCATGGGCAATGTGAAAGTGGGTCTTTGGGCTTATTATGCAAGCGTAATTAGATTTTTTGACATTTGATTTGTGGTTTTTGGATTTGATAAATTTTTGTGTGTTTTTATTTCGAAATTTGTTCCCTATCGTTCGGGAATGTGAAGGTCACCCTGAATTGTGGGAAAACAGTTGGCAGTTGTTTTAAATGTAGAGACCATATGTTGCAAATATATTGTCGAGTGATTTTTATTATGAGAAATTTTTATTATCCATTGGTTGTTTATATACTTTCTTTATTTGACTTACAGGTAAGCACATCGATTAATTTTTGCTATTCGGAAAAAAGTTTAGCTTTTGTAAATATCCATTAGTAAGTAACATCATATAATGATATTTATATTGTGCACAGAAAGGGAAGTCCTGAGGAGCCAAAGGTCGAAGTATTTCCAAATATTAACCTGTTTCCTTGTAATTGTAATACATAAACTATGTTTTCGACAACACTGATAAATAATGTCGTAGGAAATGTTTTGATTAGTATATCAGTTTATAATACAGACATGCAAAAAGTCATGTGAATTTTGAGCAAATATAAATTTTTTAATAAGTTTTTGCGAGTTAAAGCTTCAAGCTAAATACTAAGAGACTAATAGCTATTGTTAATATCATTACTTTTTCAGAACCCGTTGAATGCTATGATATGGGTGATTCTAAAGGCAATGAAGATATTTCAATTGAATTGAATACCCTGATAATTATTAAGATATCGCCGAGAAAAATTTAAGAAAACTTAATATTACCATCGACTTGATTCTTCTATATTAATTTTTACCCCACAGTTTTGTGTTGTGCCTTTATAATGGGTGAGCGTGATCACCAATTTTATTTCTTTTGTCATATTTTGATATTATTTCAACCCTTAAAGACTTATGCCCACCAGTAAAAAGGAATTTATTTTTATGAATTTTTAAGCTGCGCTCAAATTTGTCAAGAATCAGAGGTAGATTAATGTTTTAGGATTCAAATCATAAATTCTGATTTGTGTGTTCAGATTTTTTTCCCATTGTAAAAATCAGCAAGCATTTAAAGAAAAATTTAATATTAAGCAGTGCAAAACAAAATGAACTAAGTTTTTGCAAATAAATGACAGTTTGGGTAAAATCTTTTGTATGCATTTCAAAGCCTTCTAATATAACATATGTATGCCTTAAATTGCCTTACCAATTTTGTTTAGCTTTGCACAATTTAGTAAAAAAATAATCAAAATTTCTCTCTCATGATTCATCCATGGCAGACTTTATTTCCCACAAATTTCCATAAACGCCTTTGAATTCAACATTCATGTCAAACACGATCATCGTACTCCCATGTACCCGCAATGCTCCAAGCAACGCAGTTCCCAGGCTAAAACGTTGCATTCAGTCAGTGCAGAAGCAATAGTAACAAATAAAATAAAGAAATAAAAGAACAACAGCAACCACAAGACCACTAAATAAATATCTTGATGAGTTCATTAACGAACTAATTTCGACTTAAATTAAGCTTAATGCGAAATGATCATCATCAACAGAGTAAACAGAAATTAAAACAGCGAAAAATGTGCAAAACTGAGTCTTTTTGTTCACTCGATTGCTGCTGCTGTTGCGCGGAAAAAATCAAAGGCCACGATGCCGCTTATGCCATTGCCACCAAAAATAAACACACCAGAGAGCATGACCAAGACAAGCAGAAGAAAAGAAAAAAATGGGAAGTATGAGAAGCGAACGGGGAGAGGAAACATTTAAAAGATCTGCACTGATCTTCAAATGATCGCATCGAAGCCTAACGCCTGTGTTTCCATCCGACAGCATCTTCGACGCAACGACTTAATGACTGACTATGTGTGTGACTGACTGTAGGCGACGACCTTCCGGAAAATAAAAACGCTGATCATTGGAAGCGATCATGGCGCGAAAGGAGCTCCATTTCTTCATGCATTGCCAACTTAGCGCAGCACATCCGTTTGCAGCGCGAGCGCAAATGAATAAAAAAGTTCCCTTCTCTCATTGTGTCACAGCAGCGCATATTCGATGATGCAGCGTAGAGTGCAAGCACCATTACAGCGAGTCATACGCCTGATCGCCCGCTTCCATGTCCTGCCATCGCCGCACTTTGCTCCTTCATTCGCTCATTGGATTCCACTGTCGTTTGCTGTTATTAATAAAGACCACACAATTTGACAACGAGACCACCCAAGTGTACATTTTTGCAGTACATGCAGCATGGCGCAGCGTAGGGTGATCTTGCATGATCGTGCGCTGGATCTGGGTTCGCACTGCAGCACACACTAAATGTCGATTTTAAATAAGCAGTCAGTGCATTACCACCAAGTCGTAATTCCCAAATGTTAATTCATCAATGGCCACCGATGACAAAATATTTAAAATGCAAAATAATTTCGTATTTGTAGCGATTGTCAAGGGACCACAAAGAGCAGCAATTTACAGCTGCATAGCGATCGGACTTGGCCTGTTTTTATTTCGATTTGGCTACCCGCAGTTATCTTAATTTACGAATTATACAGAGTTTTAATTTTCAAGCGCTTGGAAAGCTTTCTAAAGTAAGACCTTGAGTGCGTACCAAAAAGAATTAACAAAAACATTAAGAGTGTGTGGGCCATGTAGCAGTTGATTTTAATCAGCGATTTATATGTAAATTTTCTTACAAACGATCGATATGTGGTCATTTATATAAAAAATGTGGTTAATCCAATTATAAGTTTGTCTTCTTTAGTTGCCGGCTTCCTAAGCTAACCAGCACGGCTTTGGATGATGATGAAAACATTAATTTGAGAGCTGTAGTTAGTTAAAAACTTTTTTGTGATCGTGAGAATGTGCTCTGCATTGATTTCTGAGTTAATGATCACTCTCGTTTTCAACTCTAACATACAAATAAAAGTTTATTGAAAAAGTTATTAATCTACTTTGACATAACTTTCAGTACAGACTCGAATCGAAATTCATGTCCAGAAATTCTGAGAACAACAGAAATAAAAAGTTTCTTTAAGATTTCTATTTCTAAATCTACTTTTATTAAATGAACTTCAATGAATCGATGCTAAATCGTTTTGTATATAATTGCTGCATATATCTAAACCCATAAAAAAAAATTCAATTGTCAAAGTATTTTGATGTGCACAAAGTAGGTGCTCCTAGCGTAGACGCCTCAAAAAAATATGAAACTAAGAGGAGTCTTACATTCTTCACATAGGGAAGTGATAACTTCGTCTTCAGCGATAATCCTATTTTGCGCACAGATTTCTTAAATTCGGTATAAAGAAAATGTGATGCAAAAATGAATCAAATCGTTAGCAAGTGCTTTTGTTTCCAATGATTTTTCCACCTATTTTTGCTATCAGCGTGCCCATTTTTTCACAAGACAATCACCACACACAGTGTGCTCAAACCATTTCATAGTTTTATTAAAATGTTCTGCGCTGAGACTTGATTTCATGCTTAAATGAATTGCAAACACTTAGAAGTTCTGAGACCGTTTTAAGTACCACACTATTCAAAATGCACATACGTATTATCTTAATACACCTACCTAAATGCTGCCTTTAGGATCATTTATATAAAAGTTGCTTTTGGTCAGCTGAATTAGCCCATATTCCATTTTGTTTGTTAATGAAGCTATTTAATTGGAAATGGGTTTGATCGCTTATCGATGATATGCAGCGATGATATGTCAAAGCATTTGACTGTTTTTTTTTTTCAAAATAATATTTGATGAATATCGCTCCATATAAAATTTTATTAAGTTATGCCTGGAAAAAAATAAAAATAGAATATTGCAAAAAAAACTTAATACCGAATTCAAGCTGGAAAGATCATTACCTATGCGCCATCGTACACATCTGAGATATATGTGCCAATTTTATGAATATCGTTACCTTAATATAGAAACCCCCTATCTACCAGATTTGTTACTTTACAGAAGAACGGAAAAACTTAATAAAAATTAATGTTTTGTAGTATTGAAGTGAGTTATAACTTTTTTTTTGTTTGCTTGTAAATGCTTTATTTTCAATCGTAGCATATACATTTTTTTATCAATGTTGTATTAGTGGGTGCCCTACTGAAATCTACAAAAATCTCGATTTTGAAATTTATGTTAGTTAAGGCCACTCTATATTAAGGTAACGATACGTTTTAAGCATACCCTATTTTTCGACTACTAAAAATTACTGGACTTTACTTTTAAAACTGATTCTGCATTGTCTGCGAACAATTTTTTTACCAAACGCATGTTCATTTAGAGATAGAATGTTAAAAACTGAAGGTATAGCACTTTTTTCTTTTATTTGAAAACAAATGACAATATATAGACGAGTGTGGATCGAAAAGTCGTTTTGAGATATTAAAATTTTTTCCACTCATCTTTGAAATCGATTAATTTATTTGCGCATTTCTGATCTTTTAATAATCGAATATTGCTGCAGCTTTTAAAAAATTGTCACTCTTTCTTAAATACATTCGAATTGCAGTTCAAAACTCGTGTCAGTACACGAATGTTCCACACAATATTGTAACATCTCTAAACATTTGGCTAAGAAACTCACATTTTGAATACAGTGAGCTCAAAGCATCGATCCATAACGCACATAATAAGATAATTTTATATTCTAGAGCTTTAGCAATCTGGTTGAAGTGCCAACAGGGGATCCAGAGAAGAGTCATTCGAAAATCTCCAACAAATAAAATAAAAAACACAAAAACTTTAATGATCTCTTTAAGTGTCAAAAAGTAACCCCATCTCGAAGGCAACACCAACGCAATGCAATAAAACCAGCTGTTTCACTTTCTGTGCTAAGCGATCACACTGCCTTCATATTGCAACTGCACCCTTATCTTTAGCCATAGTGCCAATAAAATGCGCATTATTTCCGCCAACATATGAGAACGATCTTCATTCTCTACGCACAACAGGACAGCATAGGCTTTACGATCAATAGAAATGTCAAATGAAATATTTTTACATGCAGATATTTCACGCAATATTTTGTTGCAGTTTTATTGCAAAATTTTAAGATATTTGCCATTAAGATATTGCTGTACGTAATGCAAGATATCTCTCGAAGAAACAGATAACATGACAAAAAATACATCAAAAAACACGCATGCCAACCAACGTCAGATCAGGTGGAATATTTCGCCAAAGTGATTTTTTACAGCTTTACCAACAAAAAATCGCAAAATGTGTGGTGTGGACCACCCTTAAGTTAATAAAGACATACGAGTTCGAATAGATCGTGGTTACAGCCATGGTGGTCCATGGTAAGCCACACAGAGTGACCCAAGAGAATGAGAGCGAGAAGATTTTTAACTCATTGTCAGCCAAACCTTGCTCATATAATACATAGTGATCTTGCCAACAAGATCAGTTGATTCGCTCAAGTAAAACGCAAAAACACTTTTAGCTATAGATGAAAATATCTTCATCGAAGAGACACTCAAATCCCAGTTTGTGAGTCATATCGTCGATGACGACAGTTGTGCAGTGTGGGATCCCCTGTTGCTGTTCTCCACTCCGCTGTTCTTCCTCCACGGAGCCTAACGTACAAAATACATACGTTCTCTGTCTGTCTCGCTAATAGTTCGTACATTTCGTCGGCGTGTGGTCTACTTTTTTGTTCCCCCAACTTTGACCAACGTTTCTGCAGCTGCTGCTATCGGACCTCCGACGTTCGATTTGGTAAATGATATTGATATCAGCAACAACAACAAGATCCACAACAACAGCAACTACGACGACGACGACGACGACGACAGCAACACATCGAGCGGGGGATTTGTCTATACGAAGAGTGTACTCTTCATGAGTAGTAGCGTAAAGTGAGATCTCAAAGACGACAACGATCAGTGATTGCTGCGCAGTCGACCTCCACAATAGCCGCCAGCCGACCGACCATCTAAGAGACTGGAGTTGATGTTGGCCGATCGCAACGATCGCGGCACAGAATCTCCAATTAGCCTGCCTTCTGGTTGATGACTTAATTAAGCCTGTATGGCGCCTGGCGCGCTTTTCGAACGTTTTTATACTTGAGCGGAGAAGCATAAGCAACAGAGATGGAGACGAAGACGATGAGTATTTTTTTCCATCGCTGAGTTTTGATTTCATTTGGTTTTAGTTTTTTGTTCTTAAATTTTATTTTTTGTGAGTTTGGTTCGAGCATGACGTAGCATAAGAAGGTTTGCACTGGCAAGAAGGGTTTCCCAGACTGTCTCGATATGAACACATGTTGCTGCAGAAGATTTTTCCACTTTATGGTGGATCGTTTGCTGATCGTGCTCTGTATATTGTTGATAATAATGAAACATTTGCAACATTTCACATAAAATTACACATTTTAACGTTAATGTTGGTGATAATTTAGCCAAATAACCAGCGCTTGTATCAATTGCCACCATTTGTGCTAATAGGGACTTTCACTTAAAAACTTAACGATCTACAAAATAACTAATATCCGCTTCAGGCAAAAAGACAAAAGAGTCAGATGCACTGCAATTTAAATGACTTAGCACTTGAGCTACGACGGAAGGATGTTAAAGTTGACAAACGATCGATTGCGCGACTTTTTAGAACAGACACTATCGCTTATGTGAGGGATATTCGGGAAATCTGAACTATTCGTACATATTCTTTTGTAGTAAGGGAGCGAAGTATTGCATGGCGTCTTTAGTAAGTGGGGAGAGATCATACAACGCACAAATTCCACACCAGCGGTTAAAATACTTGGTATTTCGTACCAATATTTCAAAGTCATTTACATTGTTGTATAATGCGACAACTTTGTGTTAATTTTTCATGTTTAGCAATTAGTGAGATTTGCAATTCTGTAGCAAGAAGTTGGTCGGTGATGTTCAAAGCGCTCAATGTAGGTGGCACCATGTCGTAGTCTTGAGATATTTTTAATGAATTTAGAGGTAAAATTACATAGAGAATTGAAAAAGATATCAGCTTCACTATCAGCTTTTAGGGAGACTTTAAAGAGTAGTAGACATTAAGCGCCAATTGCGTACAATGAATAATTCTGAATAATTAAAAATGACATGCTATCCGTAGCAACTACTTGTAGTTTTTAGAAGGATTCGTTTGTTAGCAAGTGACGAATAAATTTTCACCTTTTTTGAGATAGGCTTGGTGGTAACATTTGAATTGCAGACAAATTTATCCAACAAAACTTATAACAAAAATTGTAATGAAAAATCACATTAAGAAATAAAAAAAACTTCAAATTTAGTGGGTTATTTGAATCATTTTTATAAAATGATGCTCCTGAATAACGAAATAGAAAACAATTTACGAAAAACGAACTAATTGTCATATAAAATAGTTCCACACGATTTTGAATTTAGTTTCATATGAAAAATAACCGACATTTTGAGGCGTTTCTGAGTAATTTTTCTAGTTTTAATTGTGGTCGATTTTTCTTAAGAATATAAAACAAATCTTACATTCTAGTGGGTTAATGACGCTTCCAACAGGGTATTTAATACTTTAAGTACCGAACCAGCAGCATAATATATAACATTACTGTTATACTGTCAACCCAGTTAAACTATGAATGTGTATAACAGCTACGTGTTGCTGTCATAATGACATTTTAATGATGGCTTTAAACAAATTTACTATATTCCATTGTGTTGTATTTAGACTTTCTGCATCAGAAAATAACTCTTTTATGGCTTTACATAAATATTTACATGCCATAATTGAATAATAATTGGCTTTTTGTCACGTCAAAGTCAAGTCAACTGTCAGAACTTGGTGTTTCTTTCCCCTAACTCAACTATATTTTTCTACGTTTGACCTACACCTCCACCATCTTGCAAATATCATCGAGAACAACAATAACCAGGTCATATACCATAAGTAGTGCACGTTGGATATGTGTAGTGTTCCACTTTTGTGATTTTTTGAATGATGATGATGACGATGGTGGTAGCTTGATGCCCCCCTACAACGTGCGTATTTATTTATTTTCCTTCAACTGTCTGTCGGTTTTCCATTTCCATTTCCATTCATTTACAGATCATGCAAACGGTGTTCAGCAGCGAAAATCTGAAAGCCGTTTGGCTAATTGAATAATGATCGCAGAAATTTGTTGTTGCATGTTAATTTCTTTTGGAAAAATAAACTATCAACGCCAGTTGATGAGCTGTGTGGCAGAAATTACATTAGAATTTGTTTGCGTTTTGAGTACTAGGATACCTTGTTCAAATTTGTTGAGTATGTGTTGTGCAATAAAAAAAAGTGCTTATTTATTTTTGATTATGGCAACACTATTTTGATGCGAAGCGTCCCACCCAGCACAAAGTGAGTTCTTCGCATTGAAAAAGATAAAATAAATTAAAGTTTAGCGTATAAAATAAGTATCCTGATGTTCTTAATTTCCCATCCGCAACATACATTTGGAAAAAGTACGTTTCTGAGCTCGATAATAAGTAGGAGTGGGACTTAGTTTAAGAATCAATTCAGACCAAGTGATGGTCCAATGCGATATCAGGGGATATTTAATTTAGACTCGCAGAACCATCAGATTTCCTACAAAACTAAGTAACTGACCTATTAAAATACCAACAAATCAAATGTTTTTTGTGATTTACTAACAAGTGTGGGGTAGGGGTAGGGGCAGGAGCAAGGAAAGTGTTTTAGTTTCCTTCTCGGTAGTGGTAGTTACCATAAATTAAATACCCTTGAATAAAATTTAATACCCTTCACCGAATTTTTTTTCCACTATGCTATGTACCTACTACTGGCAGTCACATTACATTTGGGGCAACATTTACTTAAATAGCGCCCTATTTAGCGTTTTGTATGGGAGGTTTTACGCCTTCTCGTTAAAATGCGCCTACTTTCTGTCGGAAGCTATACCGAACTATTTGCGTGTAATTAGGTTTCATTATTTTGCATGTCAAGTCACGGGCTATGTAGGAATTGAAAAATTTCTGATAAAGCCGGTTATTGCAGGAACATAATTTTATTTGAAGAGCAAAAAAAAAGTTTTAAGACTACCACCCACAATGACTAAAAAAGCTCATAAGGAAAAAAAATTAATTTTGGGAAGGCATTAATTCATTGATTGCTATTTTGCAACCTTTGTTTCTTTAGGTTGTGCCACTCCCACGTTTGTTGAAGTTCGCCTTGCTCTTGGACTAAATCTACTCAAGTCTTGACGATGGTCAAGAATATAAACACTTTTTTGTAACTATCACGGCCCCTTATATGCGATACAAACGGAAGGACAAAGTGAATATACTCTGATTATGAGGTATAAAAACTAATGAATCACTAAGTCACTCTTTTCGAAAATGGACTATATCCTCTTTCAAAATAAACGGCTCAAGTACTTATGCGCTACAAAAAGCAACAAATATGGCAAGCGAATTGCTAGTGCGCGCTTTGAAGCGATAGTCTTTGAAGTTAGTACCGATTTGCTCTGATTTTCTAACTGACAACTAAATGACGCCTGCGGTTACTGACATCATTGTCATATATTGACAAGAAGTCAGCTGTCAGCATGATTGAACATATTGTTGCAAGTGTCAAAGATTTTGTAATTTGCATGTTGTGCGAAGCAGAAAAGAGAAGCTTCGAATGCATCCCAAAGATGACGCCTCGATTGAGACAAGAATTCAGGTTATCTGAGCTATTTTTAGTAGATGTTGCAGAATGTAATTTTAGATGACTGTCTGCGGCTTAGTTGAGCTCGAAGTTGTGTTGGGTTGTTGGTTGTTTTTAATAAAGTTGTTCATTGATGGTATGTATATATTGCACACTTTGTATTTTATTGATTAAATAAAAACTAAACTGTTGGATCAATTTTGTGCAAATGCATATATCCAAGAGAAAATTAAAAAATGCAAACAAAAAATTGAAAGGTTTTGCAGGAAATATACGTATCTTCGAAGTTCGACACTGCAGACTGAGTTTTTACTTTTTTTTTAATGTGGAGTACATCTTGCGTTTGCTGCCTCTTGATATTTCAATGCATTTTATATTCAATTTTTTTACGTGACTTCTCTTGTTTGTTGTAGCTTTTATGAAACACCAAGCTGCTTTTGTTGTATGCAGCGAGATAATCTAACACGATGTTTTTGCATTTCATTTGTATGAGCAGCACTTAAAAACACCATCATTACCTTAATTTCTTACAACTCCTCTTAGCGGCATGCACGTTCAGGCGCTAAAAATCGTATTTTTCTATTAACAGCATAACTTGTAAGCGGAAAAGAAAATAAAGAGCGTTCTTTGAAGCGCTGCAACACTGCGAGTACCTGTGGTGCATGTAAGAAATCTGTGCATCACCACCACAACGTCAGCAACATGCAACCCTATGCAGCAGCAGCAACATGTTGATGGATGTCTGACAAAAAATTGCCAGCAAAAAACGACAGGCAGCATGCAATTGCTGGCTGCAAAAAAAATCTATAAAAAAGTATCATTTACAAGTAGACTGCCTGCAACAACGTCGCTGAATGTGTGTGTGTGCCTTTAGTGTTTCCATGGGGCAGATAGGGACTAACATGCGCGATAAACCAATTCAAAGTGGAGAACAACTTCTTTTAGATATTGACGCCATAAATTACCACAAACAGAACAAAAAAAAACGAACTAAAGTGAAACCAACAACAGCACACATGGCATGCGGACCGACGTTCATAGAAAGAATGAACAGACATTCAGTCGGTTCGCGAGAGAGTCAAATTTTTACTTTCAGAGTCAAACCAAATGTTAATGAGTTAATTAGTGGCAACAAAAACGCTGTTGTGGGTCCAAAAAATCAACCTTGTGATGACAACAACTACATGGAATATAGCATGGCAGATGAGTCGGAGATGGAAGGGCATGCGAAACAAGAAAAACATATGCTCACATACTTCATATGCAAAGGAAAGTGCCTAGTAGGAATGTGCGCATATGGTGACACTTCACGGTGGGCTTTAACCAAGTTTATATACAAAGTTGAGTTACAAAAAAAAAACTTGAAAGTGGAATTATTTCGGAAGTAATAAAGAGTCGTTATATGTTCATCGAAAACAAAAATATCTTCAGAGCTTTTTGTTCTAATTCCATATTTACTGTTTTATATTGATATTACATACGCATGAAATTTAAAAAAGTTCCAATTCAATCAAATTTCAACACGTCTAAGAATCTTGAAAGATAGCACCACAGCCGAAATTTTAGCTCTCTCGATAGGTGGGTGTTGAGCTCTGTTAGGTCAAAGTTAGTGAAAGACGCTATTTTTACGAAAACTACCGAATTCGATGCCTAATATCTCTGGGCCTGCTCAGCAATTTTTACTGCATGGTATCTAATTTTAAAGTGCATGAAAAAAAAACAAAATAACCTGTCTTAAGTATTATAAATAAAACCTCGATTTGGCGCACCACTTTCAAAGTTTTCATATTTTACTAAGACAAAAGATCTTAGAGTTTAGGACCTTAAATTTTCTTATGTACATATAGTAGTAATAGAATAAAAAAGTAATTGGTACCTATAGCTTAAAATTTGAGCTTGTGGACTTTTAGAACTAATATTTTGAATATGTACTAAAAACCGCTATGTTCAGACATTGTAAGTGTCTCTTGTACGCTGATGATCTTAAGATTTTCCTCAAAATAAGAAATAAATTTGATATAGATCTTCTTCAGAATGAAATAAATAAACTTTATAATTGGTGTTCAAGAAACTGCCTCTTCTTGAATCTTAAAAAATGTGTATTAATGCCTTTTTCTCGCTCAATTTCTCCTTTTTCTTCTAATTACTCTATTTCAAACACTTCTTTGTTGCCTGTTTCAAAGTTTAAAGATTTGGGTGTTGCTTTTGATGTTAATTTTACTTTTCGTGAGCATCTGGATTTCATAATTTCAAAGGCTTACTCAATGTTGGGTTTTATTAGACGTAATGGGTCATCTTTCAGAGATCCATATACTCTTAAAGTTTTATTCACTAGCCTCGTCCGATCGCGGTTGGAGTATGCCTCGATAATATGGAATCGATTTGCGTTACGCTCATTTTATTCATATGATGTTCCGTCATATAATGCTCGTTGCGTCTTGATTGGGTTAAAAACTTTGCAGAATAGAAGAAATATTCTATTGTTGCTAATTTTATTTGACATTGTGTCTGGAGATATTGACTGTTCCGAATTACTCAATTTGATACATTTTAATATTCCTCAAAGAATGCTTAGGAATACTGAACCATTTTATTTGAAAATAGTTCGTACTAACTATACTGCGAATGCTCCGATTTTTAGATCACTAAAGACATTTAATAATATTAGTTGTATTTGTAATTTAGATTTTTCATTATCCAAAAATAATATGAGAGTTTTACTTAATAGTATATATTAATTTAAATTGTATTTAATTTCTAGTCTGTAAGAATTTATATTCAAAGACTTAATAAAGAATAAATAAAATATGGTCTTTCTCAAGACAACGACCACCTAGATAGCTGAATTTGGGTTGTGGTGCCATCTTTCAAGGTTCTTTGACGTACCAAAATTTGAAGAAATTCGGATTATTTTAAAATTTTATAAAGTTTATTTGATACCAAATTAGTTTTCTAAACTAAACCTTGAGCAAATCTTTTATTAGTTACTTTAAAAAGTGCAACTGAATTCTTTCAAACAAAAAATCTTGCAATATAAATGCATCAAAATTTTATTTTAGATAATTTATCAATAAATAAAAATATTTATCTACATATGATAATCTTTAAGTCAACGAATACATAACTATTATTCAAATGCGAGGTTAAGTCCCCACTCACGATACATTCCACTTTGAGCGCCGCCTTACCAAGTGAACTAATTCCTACAGATGCTGGAACAAAACATAGAATTCAGCGATTTAATTTGAGTTAATTGTTTAAAAATCATATAATAAGCTTCCGAAATTTCTTCTTTAGTATCACCTGATTACCTAAATTACCCCTGGGTAATTTTCGATGCACACACGTATTCGACTATCAGGGAGATACAAAAAGCGCAATCTCGAGCACAGCATAGTTTTTGGTGTTGTTGCTATTGTTGTCATTTGTTGTTAGCAGCAAGAATTGTTCACTATATCCGATGAATATGTGCAAGTTATATGTAACTTATAACTACTTATGTCCAACAAAATATTAACTTCTAGTAATCGCTATTCTTACGCTCACTCAATCGAAATGCTGGACTGAAATCACAAGATATTTATCTCCATATTATGACTACAACTTAAATTTTAATGAGACGTTTTAAGTCGAATTTCAAATGATTTGTGAGTTTTGTTTGCTAACACGTTGTACAAGGCATGTTATTAAAAAAAATCTTGTTTTCAAAATTCTAACTCAGGATGCGCGCAGCACGAGTTGAAGCCGGTTATGAAGATTTCTTATCAAAGGGTCATAAATCTTTTGTTGTGCTGAGCAATTTGTTAATAGTTTGTTTTGGATAAAGTTTGACAATCTGAGTTCATAAAATTTCGGTTAAGAATTAATAATCTTTTTGAGGTATTTTATTCAAATAAAATTAGTTCGATGAATTTTATTTAAAAAAAGTTAGCTATCTAGAATATAATAATAACAAAGAATTTCGCACAATTTTTATGATCAATTCTTTAGAATCAATGCAAGATTTAAGCAACATTTTAGAGATCAAACTTTGAAATACATTTCATTAGGAAACCTAACCTACTCTTGGCTTTATTCTTAATGCCATAACAACTTTATCATTAATATTTACTTTTTCTATAAAATGCAATAATATATGAATACCCTTAATAATAAACAATACACCTTAAATAAAAATTATAGCGTAATTAAGAACGACCATTTTACTGATTTGTGACAAGTTGGAACAGTGATGGTGGACGGTAAAGGTACCACATCATCCATCCAGTTGTTCAACTGACAGTCATTTAAATTTACATTAATACGCAACAACAACCACGCTGCACAATACAAAAATAACAGCAACTGACAATTAGCACCTGCCACCGAACAACTAACCAACCCAACGAAAAACAACCAACCAGACAACAAACACCAAAACTTAAAAATACAACTTGGTAATAAAGAAAAAAAAAACTAAAAAAAAAACAAACGCCAAAATGTCAAAAAACCAACGAAAAAAAATGATAAAGAAGCAACAGTCAGCCGCAGCAACATCAGCGATGAGATCGCGCGCGCCAATGTAACAAGCAACAACAACTACAGTGTACAGTAAACAACATCATTAAGGCTAAGAAAAACATGGCCACATGAAAAATAAAATAAAAATTCAGTTAGCGGAAAACACGAACTGGAAAATAAATGAATAACCAAAATAACAGCAACAAAATTGTAATAAACCCATTAAAAAGACATTAAAACGTGATGTGTTACAACAACAACAACAAAAACAAAAACAACAACTACTACTACTGTTACTCTATGTTTTTAAACGACCAAAACCTCTGGTCTTATTTTAGAAAAAATTACAAGTGCAGCAGCAACAGATAGCAGGCAGCACAATCAATTGCTTGTGTCTGCGCATGCGCAACATTAGTTTACAATTTCAATTGTGCACCCGAGAAGTTTTTATGTTCAAAATTTAAATTTTAACTTCGCTTTCGAAATTCGTTGGTACTTTGAAAAGTAGCAACTTGGCGAAAAAACAAACATTTTTTGTAGCAAAATTTTTGCGTAAATGGAATTTTTATGTTGAGGAATATTGACAGTGGTGACTATCAGAGGTTCCTGACACTTGCGTTTAATTTTATGCATTACTGTTTTATCAAAAAGATATACATATATAAATTTTTATATATGTATGTACTTACATTTGGGGTATTTCACGCTAAGTCACACACCACTTTGCAGCTTTGATTTTTTGCAAATGATAATTTCGATCAAGTACGCTTAAAACCAAAAATTCTGACATAAATTCACTTTTGTCTGATTATTTGCGAAATATGCACTTAAAAAAAAGATTAAACGAAAGTTTTCAAAAATTTATATCGAAAAAAAGTTGAAAAAAATTATAGAGAATGCTTTCAACCGGCACCTACTTTGAGAAGAAAAATTTAAAAAAAAATCAGTGATGCATAAGTAAAATGGTGTACGATGTAACGATATCACCTCTACGAGATGTTGTTCGGATTTCTTGTATTGAATGCTTTATGAAGTTAAGGTTTTATGAAACAGTGCTGGATAAGACAATGCGACATTTTACACGGTTTTTGGATATCAGCATTAAAGACTGAGAAAAAATGATCAGGAACACATGCAGAGCAAAACTGGAATCGATATAGTTGTTTAACTTTTCATCAGGCACTACGCTACCAATAGAATGCTATGGTTTTAACAGTTGTATTTCCATTTAGTATTTATTTATGAACTTTAAAAGAAGAATATTTGATTCAAAAATAGAGGAGAAAGAATCATATTGATTTTTGATTAAAACACCTCAGTACGATAAGATTTCATCGAGTTATTTTGCTCTAAAGATGTCAATATCTTTTGAATTCTGACAACCACTTAGACTTCTTAGAGCTTTATGCGAAACTGCTTATTTTCTAGTCGACTGAGCTTCTCAAAACCGATCTGGACACATACATATGTAAATGGTCATACCATTGGTAATTTAATGAGAATTAAAGGTTTTGTTATATGTATTTTTATATACACACGCTATGGTCACAATTTAATCATTTGATTTAAGGCAGTGGTTCACGGTACACATACTATACGACATTTTCTTGCCATTTCTCTTCTGCCCCATTACACCACTTTGAGTACCTTTCGTATATCATATCATAAACCTGTGCCTATGCTAATTATATGTTGCCAGAGTTGTAGCCTCTGGCTTACGTGATAAACTGTTCACTTATCGCAGTGTCATGGCATGTTTTGACACTTTGTCAACCCAACCAAGTACGCAAGCAGTAAAACAAAACGCATGCAGCAAATAGTACACAACTGACAGCGGACAGCGATCAAAGCAAAAACGAAGCGATCATGCTAAGCCAAAGAAAAGAAACGCAAAAACAATCACTTGTGCGAGAACGTGTCGATGATTATGCAAAAATACAAATGTTTTGATGAAGCTATTAAAATAATGTTTATCAACCAATCAACCAATAAAACGATGGATTTACGCCGAAGAATGTATAAATTCCAAGTGATCGTAGCGATTGAATTAGAAATCGAAGATTTTTAGCGACATAGCAGGGAAAATTAAAGCAAAGCAAACAACGTTGAAGTTCGCCCACAATATGCTGTGTACGAGACAACATCAAAACGTCAAATAGTAATCACGTTGATGATGATGATGATGATGATCAATTTGAAAAACATCAACACCAACTGTCACTCAAAATTTGCATTATTGAAAAGTATGGATACGTGCGATCATTGTCGTCATCGTCATCGACATCGACATCGATCGGTTTCAGTTTTTCAGCATGACGTTCCATATGAAAATGCAACAAATAAACAAATCGTAATCAAAACAAATTAACAGTCTACAATGATCGTTGTTTTGTTGTTTGTTGCACGTGTTGTCGTAGGTGTCAATCGATCTCAATAAGCCAGCCTGGCTGTCAAAGGTTTGAAAAAAAGTAATAGAGGCATTAGCAGTGCAGTTGAAATGTAAACTTTTGATGTCTGCACCCAATACACCCTAGCGTCTAATGTGTGCTCACTCACAAATGAGTGATCGTGACAAAAATTCGAATGTTCTGATTGCAGACAAAATCAGCGGGAATGCTTAGATTGTAGTTGTAGATTTTCTTAAATTATTTGCCTATGAAATATTAATTAGCTGAAGCAATTATTAAGCTAGATTGGGTAATAGCAACGATGAAAATGCACGAACAATGATCATTTTATTAAAAACATATGCAGTAAGCGCTTTTTATATGTAGCAATACATCTGACTATTTATGCCATAATCTTTGTGAGCAATTACTATTTCCCTTCTAAGGCAAAAGATCGCTATGATCGTACGCATTCATGTTCATCGACAACTTTTATCAATATCACAATTTGGTCTCGGATTCCATGCTCTTTTTCGCTCTCTCTCTCTCTCGCTCGCTTTCTATATATGGTACGCAAAAACGCCACAAATGACTATGATGACGATGACGATGACGACGAAGATTCAACTTCGTTGGCGATGTGTTTGTTTTATGGTTTATTAAAACGATCGATGGATGTTTTAATACGCCAAATTTGCCTAAAGCTGCTTAAACATGCGCTTAATTGGACGATCGCTTGCCGGTACGTGGGGCCCCCCGTGCAGTTGAACGGCTTTGGTTCAGTCAGTCTGTTAGTTGTGCCAAGTAATGGAAAGGAAAAACAGTTTGTTCTTCTGCCGATCAATGAGAATGAGTGCTGTGTTGTGTGGCCCAATGTGTTGATCTCTTTATGAAAGTTGACCAAATGTGGAGTAACGAGTGAGCTGGGAATGTGAATTGTAAATGGATTCAAGTTGTTTTAGAAACGTAAAGATATAGTTTGTTTTGGAACTGAGCGGTGATCTAGCTGCAGCTAAATTAATATTGTTGCTAGCCAATTTATTTTGATGCAGTTCAAAGTATCTTTTATTGTTGCTAAAGTTTTGCTTGCCCTGCTTAAAAGCATACAGAACATAATTTTGTTACAACATCTTACACACAAAGGCGATGCACAGAAAATCCGGAAATTTTTAAGGATTTTCAGAATGTTCTACAAACGTAGAAGAAAATAAATGTATCTAAGTCCCAGAATAAATTGTTAGAAGATATCACACGCAGGGTTGCCAAGTGAACAAAAGAAAAAGATCAAGTTTTCCCACAACTAAATTCAAGGTTACACTATTAAAAAAACCCTATATATAAAAAAAGTTTGCACCTTTTTATATAAAAAAATTTGACTGGTAAAAACATTTGACAAACAAATTACTTTTTCTTGAGATGGTCGTGAATTGCTCATTTTCAACTTGGTAACCCTGTCCTTAGACTAAAAATTTTATACAATAGAAGAGTGAAGGTCCGAATATATCTATTCAAATGATCTAATCACTCCCATTTTCAGGCTTTGATGGGGGCCAAAAATACAGGTGCGTTCTTTGGGTTCAGACTTTCGCAAAATCTTCAATATCGTGTGTACTGCCATAACACATTGACCAACAATGTGACTTCACAAGGAATTGAATTATCGTCCAAAAGTCTACTATGTCGAAAAATCAACCCATAGTACGGCTAAGGTACCATACTACGGGTAACGAGAGATTGCATAGCTTTCTAAGAACCCCAGTCCAGTTCAGCAATCATGGTGCCTACAATCTATGGTCAGGCTTCATAGTGGATTTATTTCCAGTTGAGCTCCATTTAGTCTGAAGACTTTCCAAGCAACGAACCTTAGACTTACATTAACCTAGCTTGCCACTAAGCAAACGCCTGACAGACTTAGGCATACATATTAGCCTTGACTAATGGAGAGTATTTACATCCCATTTAGTGTCAATCTCACAAATTCCCATTGATGAGTATAGCAAAAATTCACACAAGCCAAGCATACAGGCCACAACTAACTTTCGACAGTCGAAATCCTCCCTGATCTGAACTGTATCTACCCAGCAAGAATCTGCAAAAAAAGCTGAATGAAGGAAATGTACTCAGAAGTCTATCTCCCGTTAATACTTTCATTCCATATCGCTTTTTGTTCAATGAATGGAGGTAACGATCTTGAGCCCCACACTTCCAAGCAAAATAACTTTAGACCTTGAGCTGCCGAAAACGTTGATCAATTTTTCATACGTCCAAAGGATAGCACCAAATATTTATAAGATCTTTTTAAAAATCGAAATTTTTCTAAATTGATTATTTTTTAAGTGTTATTTTCCAATGTCAATAGATTGAATCAATGAATGACTGACTTTATTAAGGAATACTTACGATTGCTTGTGTAAATTTATATTTATAACCCTTTGTATTGAATTGAGGCAGCTGATCCATTCAACTCTTTAATCGATCCATCGAATTGCACTAACATACTACCTTTCCAACAGCCTTATAATTAATTTTCTCCCGCATTTTCTTCTTCTAATTATGGGGCATTTAGTCAAAAACGTTTCATCCGTTCCACCTTCTCAGTGGAGAAACTCCTACTTTCAATCCACCACGGTATACAATCAAACAACATTTTGCTCTAAATTCGTTTATAATGTGTGCACAAGGTATAGATGTTTTTTGTTTGAAGGTTGCCTGCGCTAAAACTAACAAAAAGCGGCATAAACAATAAAAAAGAAGTCATAACCTCTGGGTGGTTTCGTTTGTCTTATCCTGTGAAGGGCGCTTGTTTTGCGTCTTCATCAGTCGCGGCGAGATTTTTGTTTGGTTTAACGAAACTTAAAAAATTCCAAAATATTTCATAAAGTATTTAAATAACTTAATTTTCGTGTTTTTGACTGCGAAAGCATTGTAAATTTGACAAAACGACAGAAAGAGAGTTCAGGAGCGTTGTTTCGTACTAAGGCCTAACTTTTCGCAATTGCAATTTTTATATAATGCAGTGACGTATGTCATGTAATTTTAAATTTACTATCATATATGAACTATAAAGTGGATTAAGATGAGATCGAAGTGAATAACAAATGCCTGCAAGTCTTAAGTGAAAGTAAAATAGTGGCTCCGAAAGGAGTTTTCGCACTGAACGAAAATCGGGGTGCAGAAAGTACTTTTCTTATATAATTTGAGCAATTATTTCGGGCAGAATGTGGACTTTTTTACTTTGAAAATTTTTGAATATTTAACATTTTCTTAGTCGAACTATAATTCCCTTGTATGATTATTCTCTGACTGCTCTTGGCTACGGCTTTGAGTGGCTTGAATGCTTTGGAGGCATTTATAAAATCTTTCGTGCTTCTGGTTGCCATGAAAAAATAATTTCTTAAAACCTTTTTAGTATCAATTGCTTTGGGAGTCACATAATTTCAGCGATACCTTAAATATGTACTAACTGTGCGGAGCCTTAGTCCAAGAAAAGCACGCAACTGCCTCGTTTTCTCATATGCGAGTGCTTTATGCTCCAACAGAGACCTCACAAGCTTACTCTCCAGTGTATAATTCCAGAAATCTTCTAAAGAACTGTGGCTGCTGTTGTTGTGATTGCTGTTTGTTGCTTAATCGGGAGTCAAATCATTCAAAGAAGGTAACTCACCGCAAACGTTGCCGTGGCGTATTGTTCTGAGCCAAAGTTGTGCCCTACCTTGGCTTAGTTTATTAACTTGCTCTCGCTCTCTATTATTGTTGCTATTGTTGTTGCTGTCGCTGTTACTGTTTTTGCTGTTGTTGCTCACTTTGGCATTTGCAACTCATGTCGACAACAACAGCAGCCGCAGCAGCAGCAACAATAACAAAAAGATGATCATGTTGATGAAGACATCTTCGGATTTTTCAGTTTTTTTTCTTTCTGTCTGTCCATTGAATGTGTGTGACGACGACTGACTTAACTTTTTTTTTTGTTATGAGCAACAACTGCAATTACAACAAACATTAAAAATAACTATAGCAAACACACTTGGAGTTGCTGCAGCTGAGGCAGCAACAGAAAAAACTTGCAGCATTTTTTTTTTACTTTACGATTTATGTGGTCATCTCGATGTTTCGTTGCAGTATATGTAGCATTGTGGCATATTGAAAAGCGTCCCGACTCGAGTTTGTTTGCCATCAATCATAAGGCTGTGCAGCCAAAGTTTGATTTTTGCTGTTTTTTTGTTGCACAGTGTGTCGGTTAGCTTAAAAAAGTAAACAAAAAGTCGCACAAAAGCGAAATTGGAATTTCACATAAAATTTATGCAAAAATAACTCACAACAATCAAAGTTTTATTAGATTTTAGAAGTTTTTAATGTAAATATATCAAGATAAGTGAGTTGATTTTTTAGAAAACATATTTTTGAAAGCTTAAAAAATAATAATTATTATTGCACCAAGAATATAGTTTGTGAACTTCACTTTGCAGTAGTACAATACCAATACAATTTCTAATTTTTTGTAATATTCAAAGACCATCCGCGTAAATTAGACATTAATGATGAATCTTGCCACAACTTTGTGTGAAAAAAATCATCTGATATCTCAGAAACTTCATTTTAAGAAAATTGTCGCACCAAGTAATGACAACATGCGACATTTTGTTATTGTTGTTGTTGTTGTCATGCTCACTTATGGTATGTGGAGCACTTGTTGACAACTTTTTTTATCAACGTTTCAACGAGAATCGAGAGTTGCTGCCAAACACAACCATTGCATTGTGCCATAAATGTCACCTATACCCAGCCCACACTTGGAAGATTGTTGAATCTTCAAACTTCCATGTAATGAATTTACAATCTTCTTTCTAGAAGATTATTAGATAGATTGCATATTTTCAAGCTTTTTTTTAAATTAAATATAGTTCAATAGATTATGTTTGGATATATCTATTCAACATATATCCACGCATGAAATGAATTAATAACTTCGAGTCCGGACAATTAGTTTCCCATGGACAAACCATCGTTTGACGTCATAATAGGAACTTAAGAAGTAGTCCGCACTTAAAAATGTTTACTGGGTACGTTATTGTAAGTGCTGTTATGCACACGTGTATATGTAAGTACGTTCAGTGTTGCCAACGTTAAGTGTGGAATATTAATTGAGCAACATGTTACTGCCAATCTGTGTTTAGTAATGAGTTAATTCGAATGCGTTTTCATTGCAAATCAGTTTTCTGCTTTAATTTACTGAAGATTTGGTTTAATTTTTGTTGCTGTCTATGCAATTGATCTTTAATTAAAACGTACAATTCACATAAGTCGTTTTTTTGTTGTTGCCAAGTTTATTATTTACAATTGGAGACATGCAACAATTTCATGATTAATTGATGTCTCCTTTGGAATGTGGTGCAAATTTGTTTTCGATTTGAATTGTTGGAAACGAGATGAGTTTTTAAAATGTTTTAGATAACAACGCTAACAAAACAGGTAAGACAGACAACTTAGCAGCTATTTTTACATACTTACACTCACTTGCACTCACTCTACAAATGCCGTCTTATGTCATCGCGACTTTGACATTTGTGACGTTAGTAGAAACATCATATACTTTTAGATAAATCATGGATCACAAGACTCCTCAAGAATATTGAATAATTGTGTTAAAGTTTTGACAAAAAATGGGCTGGTGATGTTGTTTCTACGGGAATTCTTTGTCGATTCCTTAATTTTGTTGGCATCAACTGGACTAACACTGGGGCAATGAGCCACTCTCTTCAAGGAGACAGGCTTCAGCACGTGATTGAATACGTGAATAAGGAAAGTTATTGCTTCGAGTACAATGAAAGAGTAACTATTACATTCGTTCTTGAGTCACTATGGTATTTAAGGACAAAAAATTATTGTTCGATGATTTTCCCAGAACGGCAGTACTGTTCCTTTAGGGATACCAAATGACAGATAAATAATATTGAAGGCATCAAGCAAGCCTAGTTAGTGTAATTGAAGAGCACCACGTTACCATGGTCAACTATTTTTTGGTGTCGAAAATTGACGAATTGGGTTCGGAGAAAATGTGGTTTTAACAGAATCTTGCAGCTGTTTGGAAAATGTTCATTCGTTACCTCTTGTAACCGGATGAAATTTTCCGCCGAATGAAGTTTTCATATCGATTGCCCGAATTTTTTGATTTTTCGTTTGGCGAACTTTAAGGATCTTCATTTGTTTTTCGTTTCTATGCGTTGATTTTTGAAAATTCTATCTGAAAGTTTCGTTTGTTTTTTTAAAAATTTCATTCTTCAACTCAACAGATTTGTTCATACATCATATGATACTTAATTATTACATCGATAATTATAAATCGTGTTCGTCAAGAGATAGACCACACAACTAAAAACGTGCGTTCATCGATGCTCTAGAGATTTCGACAAAACTAGTCAGGTGTTTTCAAACTGCCTAAGGCGATCACGCGATAGAGCTGCATTTGACGCTCAAAATAAATTAAAGGTGTAATCTTGTGCTATATTTTATTTAGAGATTGAATTATTTTACATAGATCTTTTCTTCTTTTCTAAATTAAAATTAATAACATAGTAAAATGAGGTCAAATCGATGCGGTGCACAGTAGCATATTTATTAACCCTTAAGCCTTTAATTAAAGCTCTAATTCGGATTCAGAGCCATAAAAATAGTTTTGTGATAACTTAATTAAGCCCTTTACTATAGGCAGCAATTGCCTGCAACTTGATTTTATTATTGCACCGAATGTGCCATTAAAAGTTCGATTCGATTCATGAAAGATGCATAATACCGAAGAAACCGTTTTGGATCAAGTTCGTGGCGCTACTCACTTTAATGTCAATAATTTGGATTGCAGACGCGGTGGGTACATCGAAAGCAATCAAAACATTTAATGATTATTTATCAACGCACAAGCAGCACCGTGAGCGTGTGTGGTCCGGTGCGGAGTGATCGACAGAGAATGTTGTGCGGTAGCGGGAGTCTGAGAAAACTTACAGTAAATCGATCAATCTTACAGCAGAATAGCAGTAGAGTCAATTAAGTTGCTCCATTTAAAAATCAATTAATAAAACGGGCAGCAGCATCAAGGCTTAGTAAGACCATTGTCCTTTCTCATGAAGAATATAGAACAATTCATAAAATAAAACTCTGCACTCAACTGTCAAATGTTCAATTAAGTGATCGCTGCGATTTGCTCCCTTTCACTTGTGACGTGCATGCAATCACTGACGCCGTCTGAGTCATCAACATCAGCAGCAGCATCGGTAGGATCATTCGCAACATCTGAACGTCTGAGATCAAATTCATTCATTGCATTAATTTCATATCTGTAGCTCATCATTCGAAGAGGGGGCTACCGTCTCCTATGTAATCCCTTGAGGGACAAATCGTTTTGGACTGCCGAATGAGCCAGTCTTGGCTGGCGCTGCGATCAAGATCGTTCTGTTTGGTACAGTGGGTCATTTCTGCAATATGCCGACTGTGTGCATCTTAAGCACCGTTAAGCTGATAATCTTTTCGGTTAAGCTTCTTGTATGTGTAACTTGTGTAATTGAGCGATTCGTTTCAACTCGCTTCGAGCTGCTATGTACTTTTCGGCGATCACTCATGAATGTGCGTCTTACGTGTGTGCATCACAGCTACAAAAAGGAAGCACAGGTGGTCCTTTGGGGCGGTGCAGAAACGTAGGCCATAAACAAAGCAGCAACAAATCCCTTTCGACCAGCGTTGGGGTTTATTTGTTTTACTTCGCTGATTTTTTGAGCCTGTGCCTGCGTCTGCTGTCGCTATGCCTCAGAAATTTGTTGCTCTGAGGTTGATTGTGGTGGTGTAGCAGGCGAGCTATGCGCCTGCGTACATTAATTAAATGCTTCATTAATTGATTAATATTGCCATCTGGGGGGATTTGTTGAGGCACGTTGGTGCAAGAATGAAACTCAAAGTGCAATTGAGTTGATTCTTTTGTTATTGTTGTTGTGTCGTATTGCGTATGGCAAAAAAGGGCGCTTTTCTCAGTCAGTCAATGCATCCTGCATCTTGGTTTCTCGGTTTGGCAATACAACTTGGTGGTCTTCAAGTGTTTTGCATTTTTGATCCGTGAAAGATTGATGTTAATTTTCGAGGGCATGGTGTGAACATTGTTATTCGTATTCCTTATTTTGTTCTGTTTCGCCTTCTTTTAATGTTCTTACGGAACACACACGTTGTTCGATTGTGTAGCGAAGACGTAGTAGAAGAGGCTATTAGTAATTAATAAAATATTTCGCAATTCCAACATATCACTACGGTAAAATGATTGGAATTGCATACTGATTTTAAGTAAAAAGTTAACCCAAATTCATATTTCCTTAAAAAAAGTCACTGAAAAGTATAAGCCATACATGAAGATTAAAAAGTGTCCAAAAACAGTTTTTCAGCTAACTTCTTACCGATTTGGACCTTTCTTAAAAACGTTAGATCAATTTTCTTGAAGGTTTTTTGCATGAAGCTTTTAAATGTCAGTTTAAAGGTGTTTTTTTTAGAGGTATAGAGCTTCGAATTGAAATAAAACACAAGAAAATCGTTTTAATGTCCATCAATTTGGCTTTATTGGAAGGATAATTTTATGCCATTAATGTTTAAATATGATTTCGGGCATGTGGCCGCCGCGGCTGGCTCGAATAAAGCCAATTCTACAGGTCCAATTTTGAACCACTTTTTCGAGCATATGGGGCCGTATGTCGGCAATAACGCCACGAATGTTGGCTTCCAAGTCCCCTAACGTTTCTGGTTTGTTGGCGTAGACGAGCGACTTCACATATCCCCAAATAAAATAATCCAATGGTGTCAAATCACACGATCTTGGTGGCCAATTGACAGGTCCATTCCGCGAAATTATGCGCTCATCGAATGTTTCCTTCAATAAATCGATTGTGACGTGCGCTGTGTGGCATGTAGCGTCGTCTTGTTGGAACCACAACTCATCCACATTCATGCCATCCAATTCGGGAACAAAATAGTCGGTTATCATGGCTCTATACCGGTCTCCATTAACGGTAACTGACTCTCCAGCATTATTTCGGAAGAAGTATGGCCCAATGACTCCACCAGCCCATAGAGCACACCAAACAGTCAGTTTTTGTGGATGTAATGGCGTCTCAAGGGTCTCATGTGGATTCTCTTCACTCCAAATGCGGCAATTTTGCTTGTTGACGTAGCCATTCAAACAAAAATGAGCCTCATCACTGAACAAAATTTTGCGATGAAAATCAGCATCGAGATCAATCTCATTTTCGGCCCATACACCAAAATCACGACGCATTGCATGGTCTCGCGGCTTTAATTCTTGCACAAGCTGGATCTTGTAAGGTCGCAAGCCAAGATCTTTGCGCAAAATCTTCCATAAAGTTGATGGACAAAGCTCCAATTGCTGTGCACGGTGGCGAATCGATTCATTCGGGTCCTCTTCAACATTTTGCTCTAAAGCGGCAATTGTTTCTTCGGTGCGCACTGTTCGACGTCTCTGCGGATGCGTATTATCACATAGAGTAAACGTAGTGCAAAAATGATCCATGGTTAACCGAATTAATTGCTCTGATGGACGATTATGTCGACCATAAAATGGACGGAGCTTGCGGTAAACTTCGCGAACTGAACCATTATTTTCGAAATAAATTTGCACTATTTGCAAGCGTTGTTCTTTTGTCAACCTGTTCGTGATGAAATGGCAAACCAAACTAAACATAAATGACATTAGAGTTGCCAGATTTGACCAGTTCTATCTCTATTCGAAAAACAAACCTCTAAAAAAAACACTCTTTATTAGGTACCTACTCGGTTAAATAAGAAAACTTCACTAATGATGGTTCTCATAAGAAATAAAATTGGACGATGAACACACATTATTTGGGAAAGGAGCGAAATTCTCATTTTTAAACAGTGTTTCATTTTAATTCCTCAGGCCAATATCTCGAGATTTATGTTATATAGTGATAATTGTTTTGAACAAAAGCTGTAAAGTTTTTAGGGTCCAAGTTTTTTGACCTTGAAACCAATGTTAAAGGTAAATAATGGGGTGATTTTTTAAGCGTTTGGTTTTTGAAAATTCAAAATAGAACAGAAAGTTTGCAAAAGTTTATTTGCAGCGATACACCATTTACTTTTTAAAGATTATTTCATGTCAATGTTGCCCGCGGCTACGCCTGAGGTTGTTCATCCGTAAGCTCCAATTTTGGTATACTTTTTTCTGTATTTCGGCAATTGCGACTGGCGTGTCCCTATTCACGAGAGACTTCTTGTAGCCCGAAAAGGATTTTGCATAGCAACGTATTAATAGTGAAGACCATCCTAAGCGGGAGTTTACTTTCGTTTGATAAAGCGCGAATTTTAATTTTGGACATGACTTTGGTGTCCTCAATACTCAGTTTGTTTCAAAAGCATTTTTAATGCGGCAAGTGATAGCTCAATTTCAAACAAAAATGTATTCACAAGACAAAGAAATCCTTCGAAAATCAATCTGCAGTACACAGCACTTTTATTCTACTGTAGTTACCTGAATCAGTGATCCCTCCAAAATCTAAACGATCACTTAATAAAGTCATAAAATCTTCTTTTATTAAACAACAAATTATGTTTAGCTGCTGTTGTTTGTTGTGTTTTTATCAGTGTTGTTGTTGCAGCGCTTACTTCAGCAACAAACAGAACAACAATCATTATTGTTGTTGTTGTTTCTTTAAATATGGCGAAGCATTGTGTTTTTGAACCACATAAATTTCACTTTACCAAACTTAAATATTCATAGCTGAGCTGTGGCTCAACTAAACTGAACTCAGCGAACGTTTTGTTTTTCTGTCTTTCAAACAACGGCGGCACACAATTTAGTAGCGACTACTAAATCAATGTTTTACCATCAGGGTGGTCCACGGTAGAGCCCACTAAAGATGTTTGCAGTAAAAAGAATATAATTGATGAAATAAAGAAAATTATGATAATCGCTGCTGTTCGGGCCAAATTAAGAGAAATTAAATAAAAATCAAAACTCAACACAAAAATAAAAATAATAATAAAGAAAATCGTTGAAAGTTCACTGAAGAAATGACGACAATAACAACAAAATGATCGTGCGTTGAATAGATCGGTGCATCGATTTTTGATGTGTTCATTAGGAGAATAAAAAGATGTTGCGGCGGCGGCACAGGTTGCAAGCAATAGAGAATTGGGTCAGACGAAAGTGAAACTACTGATCGTCGCTATGAAATAAGAGAAAGAGCGAGAGCGTGTATCCTGTGCGTTCGACAATAAACAGAAGTCGTTGGTCATTAACGATGACAACAATTAGATAAAATATCTGAGTAAAGTAAAGGATCAGTCAGTTAAGAGCTCGCAGCGATGAGAGATAAGTTGGGAATTTATTTTCTCTTAATTAACTCATTGGAATAATCATTGGTTACAACTTAATTACTTCTTAGATTTATGGCAGCACTGCAACCAGATAAATTTTCTAATGAGCTCATTAGGCATCGCTGAAATTGAAACGATGATACTCTCATAAATGAAAACTCTTGCGCGATATCATTTTAATTACAAAACAAATTAGCCTGAATATCGGTTTAAGCTGTTTGTCATTTTATTATTGTTGATAATTAATACGCGTTGGTACTTTCTAGTCATAAGACTGCAATAATTGAATTGCGAAGCCCTGCAATTCAGCAGCAGCAGCATTAATGTAATAAATTAGCTACCTAGAAGCTCATGCGAGCGTAAAACCTGCACACCTCAATTGAGGCAAAAAATCTGCAACCATGGCAATAGCAAATCGATGCATCAATGAAATAATAAAAGTGTCAATGCGACTATTCAAAGGGTTCATCACTTAGCTTCACTGAGTATTCGAAGGTGTGAAACTATAGATTACGCTTAGTTGCTTGACAAATTGCATATAACTTGCCTGGCAGCCTTAATGAAATTGTTTCTTATTTTGTCAGTTTTGTCGTATGGTTTCGAGCACTCAGTAGTTAAGCCATAAGTTGTAAGCCTACGAGTATGGATTACAAATTGAAAAACCGCACAATTCACACCTCAGTTGAATTTAATTTCCTGTGGAATTTTTATTGCAATATCAAGCAGCAAAGTCTTTTGTTGGCATTGTGTTACCTCTTCGATGGGCAGCAGTCAGTACAAGTAACTTGCAGCTTAATTTACTTGCAGAATTTTTGCCACGTTGATAATAAAAACATCAAAATATTTTACAGCTTGACACTTACTTTTTTTGAGTAAAAAAACTACTTGAAACAGTTGAATTTAATATTTAGTCGTACAGTGTAGTTCAACCTCGTAATTTTCTTGCAGTCATAGCTCACTTTTCACTGATTTACTTAAAGTTTAGAAATGGCTCTTATTGAAATTATTTACTTCACTAAATACTTCCCCCTTTTACTTAAAATACATTTACATGTCAAACATGGATTAAGGCTCAACTTGATTTATATCAGCTGACGCTGGTTAACACAAAACCTTGGCATATTCTCGTGCAATTTTGAAATCTACCGATTTTTCAATTTAGCAATGCTGATATTATCGAATACCTTGGAGAAATTGATCTCTTCTTAATCCGCCGGAGCTATTTATTCAAGTTTGGTAACAAGAAATGTAATATAGTTAGATATGGAGCAAGACGTTTTTCAGAACTTTTTTTTTTGTATTCCTTAAAGTTCAATGAAATGAACTCTTACGAAGTAAAATTTTGTGTGCAAAAAAAAAATTCGATGATGCTACCCCCTTTTCATTCATTCAACTTTGCATCGGTGTTGTTTGCATTTATGAAACCATAATTTTCTTGCTGAGTGATGTCTTTTTTCTTCGCCAAATGCAGAGTGTTTTCTTTCTGAACGTCGTTTAAACGGATCAATAAGTTAGAAAAATATTAGTCGGCAATATTTCATTCCCTCGCAAGATGATATATGTGGATTTTGCTACGTACTCCCGAGACATAATCTTGTTGTGGTTACAGTATAGTACCATTACAGTCGTCATCGAGATAAGTTTTGGTATCAGAAATTACCTTTCCTTTGAACAATTTATTTTTCATTAGGAATCGAAATACAGATTTCGCATTTCTATGAAATTAGATGAGGTTCTGTCAATTTATGAGTATTGTGATGTAGTTACCAGATCAACCTAAAGAGAGTTTCCAGATTTAGAAAGATATTCCTAAAATCTTTTACAATTTATTGTTTGTTGGTATTGGTAATTGTTAGCCTTAGTTGAATTTTTGTCCAAATTTTTTTAAAAATTTTTTCAAACTCCTGTATTGTTTTGAGTACATACACTATGATAAAATCAATTTTTGGTTTCGTTTTGTTTCTTGAAATATACCATATATCATTTAATTTTATCTGCAACATAGAGCTTTATATCTCAATGGTCTAAGCTTAAAAGTTTCAAAAACCTCTTAAGATTCACCTCATTATATGTCGTTTTAGGACTTCCTTACCTTATGTGATACGCAGAAAAAAGGTATCTTGAGCAAGAAAACAAAAACAACACTTTTAATTACTTAATTAACTCATTAATGATTTCAGTGAAATGCCATAAAGGTTGAAAAACTTCTACACCCTTTTTATTTTTTGCTCTCTCGCTTTGACTTTGCAATTAAAATGTCAACATGACAATGAGGAACTTTTTTTTTCAAAGCTTTGCAAGCGTGAGAATTAAGAGTTTCAATTTTTTTCAATATAAAGGGGAAAAAACTGATCGTGCTGGCACAAAATACAACACATATAATCGATATCAATAACAAACAAGTCATGATGGACAAGGAACGCTGACAACGGCAGCGGCAGAAATTGTCACCAACTTCTATGGAAAAATCAGCAAAACATGACATTAAAATTAACATAACCACAAAATCAAATAGGGATCGCAGCGAAGGATCACTCACGTTCGATCCTTTATTGTGCTATGAGTTTTTGCTTCTTTGATGCTGCAACAACTGCGTAAATGCCTAAAATAGCTATCATTTTATCAGGTAGCAAATTCCAGAGCAGCGCGCTGTACAAATTAAATGGGCTTAAGTAGCAATGGAAGAATGGACAACGAACAATAATGCATGATCACAGAAGATCACTGACTTGCTACTTATTACTCGCATTAATGAGTTTATTTTACTGGGCATCCAGTTGCTTGTGAAATCGCTGCTAAAGACGCTAAAAGAGTTTTAATGAACGCTGCAGTTGGCTAATTGATCGTTTAGGTTTTTGATCACTTTTTTTGTGATAACGCAGCGAGCTGTGGATGTGGACGAAGATTTCCTTTTCTTTTGTTTTAGTATTGAGGATTGTCAAGTCAATTTAGTGCAGTCGTTTTTGTTGTGATACAAAAATAAAAAAAATATAACAATTTGAAATGAGTAGTGCCATAAGTTCACGAGGAGTTTGAAAAAAGTTTGGGTAGAAAATGTTAAGAATTAAGTTTTCTCACTCGCTGGTTTCAAAAAAGTTTAAGAATGAAATTTTCATATAGAAAACGATTGTATTTCGGGCTATATTGGGTACTTTCACGGGGAATCCAACTCCGTTATATATTTAACGCGTTTAAGCCTAATGGTGGAGGATCTAAGGTTCAGTCAATACTGCTCAAGAGCGTTCACAGGGAGAACGAAACGAACACCAAAGTTTTCCATATAATTTTTATGAAATGTATGAAGGAGTAGACGAAAAATATAAACTTGAGTTTACTTCTGAAAATAGTGGTGACATATGAGAAAACTATGGGCAAGCGAGCAAATCTCAGATTTGAATAGCTATTTTGAAGAACAATTGTGTCCATGTATATTGAGGTACAAGATCAAAACTCCGTGTTAGAATTGGCAGAATCGGATTTTCATGAATACGAATGTTTGCCTCAGAGTGAAAGTTAGACGTAAGAATGTGGCCATTCGGATTGAGTCCCAAGTAATGAAGGTACAGGGTTTCTCTCAAAAGTTTGTGCTGTAGAAGTCAAGAAAAGCTGTGTGTTTGGCTGTGCAATTAACAAAATCAATTGACTAATTGAACTTAAACATTTCAATTCTATGCTAAGCCTTGCAACAACGCATGTTTTCAAATCGAACAAATTTATCCACACAGAGAGTCAGTTCGTTAACTCATTTAAGCCAACAACAATTGAAATTACAACGATTTTTCAATAGCAATTTCCTTAGAGTACAGGGGAACTAACGAATATCGCGATGGTTTGGAATAAAATTAATTAAATTTAAACGATAACGTCAAAAGTGATGAGCACGTGGAACGGGAGCAAGTTGATGATGATGGCAACTTTGTAAATGATGCTTACATTTGTAATCGCATTCGGATGATGGTATCATTTTAAATTGCAATCACAGAGGAACAACCCTTAAACAGCAACAACATCAGCATTTTATTTCATTTCCAATTCGTTCCATCACGTCAAACAAATGGACTTTTACGTTCAAAATTAAATTGTAATTTTTTCCACAGTTTCCGTACGCTTGACATTTTTCAATTTTCAGTTTTTCTTCTTTTTTTATTGCCGAATCATCGCAATGAAATCCTGATTGAAGTACGTTTTCGCCCACGCCAATTTCATGGATATTTGTTGGCAACAGCAACAGCAGCTGAGTTTCAGTTTCATTTCTGGCAATTTGTAGCCAATCGGTTGAAAACAAGCAATGGAAAAATTGCAAAATAAAATCGCTGTGGCATGAGAAAAACTTCGCAATGAAATTCAACACTTTCATTGCTTTGTAGCATTCTACGTCGAGTGGCAATCAATCCTTTGGCAACAACAAACGCATGTTGCACTCTGGTGGCAGCAACAAATTAAAAAATTTCGATGAACACTCCTGAAATTTTCAAAAAAAAAACGGCTGCCATTTTATTGCCCATTAGGGTGGATCAAGTTTAGAAAGCAAACATTCATTTAAAATTGTATTGCAAGTGTATTGAATTCAATGAAAATGGTGTACTCCCAATATAAATCAAATGTACACACAGAACATTAAACATAAAAAATAAAACGACCGTTTTTCTGCTTAAAATCTTTTGACCCCATTTTGCACATTTCATTTCTAAAAATTAACATTAATTTTTTAAATTAACAATTTTTAAATCACTGGCCCACAGTTGGACTGTTTATGTAGTGATATATTCTTGCCTCTCTATTAAAGTGATGTAATCCAATTAAATTGTATTTTTTAATTTTGAAAAATTTTTCATATAAAATTTACCCAATTGTTGCTAGGTTCAATAAAAAAATGTGCAGTCCACCCTAATGCGCATCCTGAGTAAATCCCAATATTTAAGTAAACTCTTTATATAAAGGATGTGTCTATCTAGTTGGCGAGCTACTATGTACAACAATCAACAACAACAACAACAACAACAACAACAACGAAAATAATAAAACAACAATAGTAGTTCCATAGCTTTACGAGTTACATGCTGTTGCTGTCAACTGAAGTTGAATTTAATTAAATCCTTCATGTCGGCGTGTCTGTTAAAAACAGACAAATGACAGTTCTCGTTCAGAGTTGAGCTCAGTCGAAAAAGTTCACTAAAGTTTGGCTGCTGTATTGTGCTTTTTTTGCTAACTTGTAGTTGTAAAGTGTGTTGAGATTAAAAATCAAGATATTCCAAAAAAAAAAACTAAAACATAAAATAACCTTGCGGAAGAGATTTTGCTGTTTTTGTCTGCTTGGAGAAAAGTAGCCAAATATTGAATTCCATAGGTACTGTTTTTTAAACAAAAGCTCAAATAAACACTGAAACTGTGCACTCGGCGAATACATTTGGAGAAACAAGACCTAAATCGTCTCGAGAAGATTAGGTCAAGCGTTGTGTTGACAGGACTTGCAATATATGACATCTCATGATTTCAGCGATACTTCGTTGGTGGTATTTGTGCAACTGCTTTTTTAAACATCGTTGATGGAATATTCCGTAATTGGAACTTCACACCAACATATTATATATTGTAAATACTTCCAAAACTAACTGATCTCGGCTGACAGGTCTGATATTCATTTATGCCGTATTTTTAGCAGGCATATTCCATGATATTCGAACTCGATGTGTGAGTAATGTTTGGGCACAAATAAATAATGTACATTATTCAATATTTTTGTACAAAAATACATATGTAAATGAAATAATAAATTATATAAATTAGCTAAACCAAGCGTGGCAAGAACCTACAATACTGTCACAAAGGTAGCTCGAGAAATATTTGTAAGAATTTATAACTAATCACTTAAGTGTCACTTTAGGCTTAAGCAGTAGTTCTTAATGGCATATTAAAACTTGGAGTTAACTTTTATTGCTAGCTACTTTATATGATGGCACACTATCGAACAAATACATAGCCGTGCCAGCAGACCGCAATTGGCCTAAAAAAGCGGCTGTCAATATTTTCGCATAACTAATTATTGTCAAAGCAACAAAATACGGCAGCGCACTTAAATTAAAATGAAAAGTGAAAAAATGTAAAAATTTAATCGAATAAGCAACGACGGGCGGCGAGCAGACATATTTTCCCAAGCAACTGACGAGTAGCAGGCAGCCGATTCCGATGATCATATGGCTAACGATCCAACACTTTGAAAAAGCTGCTTTTAACCGCTTAGCGTACGATTTTTAGTGGATCGCATACAAGCGATCGTCGGAAACAGTAGTCGACAGCTGTCGTCAACAGTTGGTGGAACGTCAATTTTCAACAACATCGTTGTTGTCGTCGTCACTATTTTTTTCTACATTTGTTGCTGTTGTTGTTGTTGTTTTTTGTTGTTGTCGCTTGCGATTTTCAAATTGAGTTATTTTGCTCATGGGGCTGATATTTCTCCTATTTAAACGAATTACCAATTGAGTTTGCGTGGAAGGCAAAATTATATAGTCACATTAAACAAACAGCTTTATATACATACGGATAGGTGCTTATGGATTGAGGTCTAGCAAAGTAAGTTATTAGATTTTAATTATCTTGTTGTGAGCTATCATTTTAGTTAAAAGCAAACTCGCAAACATCAATTTCGCTAAATCATATTTTTTTTTTAAAACAAGCGATCTTAAAGAACGAACTACATAGAGATTTTGTTTCTATTTTCTAAGTTTTCAGCAGTACATCAGTAGGTATTATAATAAAAAATTCTCTTGGTTCCCCACAATTTATGAGTTACGCCCCTTTAAATCTACCCACAAAACATGATGCCAGTCGACTTATGTCAACAACCAAAAGCCACAAAACAAACGTTGTAAAACAATTAATGCTCATCTTTCATGGTTATCATAAACCTATATATCTACGTAATACGCCTAAGTTCCACCCTCTCGAGGAAAATAACAAAAACAAAGCTGCAGATTGTAACACCCCATACAACTGGCTGTGGTAAAAAAATCACTTTGCTGCCTAAATAAACAAATTTGCCAAACATTAAACAACAAACAACCCCCACGGGATGTTTCCAATGTTATGCCCAACACAGCACAAAACAGAAACGTAGAACTCAGTCCACCAGACAGTCAGGGAGCATGAACGCATGTTCATGACTGTGTCGACAAGATAAGCTCCGTTATAATCCCATTTTAGTAGAGTGCTGAGTTGTTGTAAACATGTTGGTTGCAAGGACACTTTGGAGTGGGGGAAGTTGGTAAATGGGCGATAGACTTATATTGACTCAAAATTGCGGCTAATAGAATCTCAGCCCATTACTACAAAAGAAAGCTTTAATCTGAAAGAAGAATATCATTGCACTCATTGAATTTTAAAGATGTCTGGATTTTAAACAAACAATAAATGTAGCTTGAAATTTTTGAAAAAACTGCCTAGTTTCATATACCATTTAGAATATTTTCAGTTATTTGCACATAAACATTTTCACACCTTTGTAAGGAAAACTTTAATAAAAAGATTATGCTTAATCGGTAAAAAAATGCCATACAAAAATTGTCGTAAATTTAAGGTGATTTTTGCCGAGTAAATATTTTTCCCAAGAGAATTTAATCCAGAAATTTTTAAAAAAATTTCCACAAAAAATTTTCAGTTTCAGTTTCCCAAGTTATTTTTGTTTTAAATTAGTTTCTTTTTTTTGCATTGTTTTCAAACTAACAAAATATACTGCTTATGAAATTGACTTCCTGTGCAAGTGCTCGTAGATTTGCTCATATGTAACCGATGCTGACTCAAACAAAGCCCTCAAAGATTCTCGTAGAACTCTGAAATTTGCTAATTTTCCGATTTGTCAATGTTGTCAAATCATCTAATGCTTTGTTCACTTGCTGATTCATAGTCAGACGATAAGGTTCCGCAAAATGTTATCGCTAGAAAATACTCTGACATATTTTGCCGGCATTGTTTCCGAGTTAGAATAATAAAGAAAGGCAAAAAGTGAGGACTTCATTGTTTGTTTTTTTTTGCTATTTCTCACTAATTTTCTAAAATTTGGGGAAAAATTAACTATTCTTCAGAAAACAGGGAGGAATTTTGCTCATCCAAATTCACGATTTTTGTTGGGCCTAGGTTTTGATGTGTTTGTTTTTCATATTTTCAGTGCTTTATTTTACTTTTCGCCTCTTAGAATGAACCCTCTTTTAACAAAATATTAATAAAACTTTGACGATTGCATATCAACATACATGATTTTCCAGAGGATTGGTGTCTGATTTGATGGAAATGAATCTTCTTCGAAAGAGCTGTATACATTCCCAATAATAACTATTATTGCGAGACTATTGTAGTTTACAAGCCTTAACATTTTTCTGCTATTCATCCTTACAAGCTTTTTGCTGAATAAGTTGTTGCATTTCGTCACGTATCTTCATTTGTCACGCAATAAATCACAAATTTTCAATATACCAGCGATTTTCAAAAGTAAAATCTAAAGCGAAATAAAATGAGCAACCCTTCCATGAAATGACATCTGGTGTAGAATGACATATACGCGTTGGAATGCAACTACCCTCAGCCAAAGTTACAAAGTTTGTTTTTTCGTTTTTTGCCAAGAGAGACGGGAAAATTGCCGCCCAGTAATATGCTGTTGTTGATGATGATATCCTTTTGCGAACAACATCAACCTTTATGACCAATGGACAATTTTCTTATCTTGCATGGCCGGGCATGTCTGCAAGTTTCATGATTTATTTTCGCGCCAGAAATTTTGCACTTGTTTAGTTCAAAAAAAAAAACATTATTGTTTTTTATTGTTGAGTTGTTGGCGTTGTACAGTGTCTGGTATATCTGACTGGTATTTTCAAGGCTTTCCGTATCCCTGCTTAAATTGTGCCACTGTTCACTGTAATCGCCAAAGTGTGAAATTTAAAGTTTCGATAGAACCAGGCGGGGAGTGCACGTGTTCAGTGTTATGCTTGGTGTTGCTGTAATTTCTTAATGTTGGTTTAATTTTTCAACGCTTGTTGCTTAGGGTTTTTTTTTCTTTTGGCAACTGGGCGAGTTTTCACTGTCGTCGCTGTCGATTTTGTTGACAAAATTGATTTGTTCAATTTCTCCAGCGATTACCCTTAGCAAATCGCGCCTTATGTATGTTTATTGTTGTTGTATTGGCATTAGTAACGGTACATTTATTTTAAAGGTTGTTTGCCATCATTTTTTGTTTCCACAGAGTGGGTGAACGCAGACTCTTTGCACTCTTTAATCAAAGGAATTTTTTCACGTTTTTTTAGAATGAAAATTTTCTTTTTTTTTTTGGCACCTGCCCTTTTTTTAAAGACTTTTATTGCTTTCCTGGAATTTAATCAATTTACTTATATATTTTATTGATTGTTGCTGAATTTATTTTAATCGATTTATATTTCTTCTTTTTCTTACAGGAAGAAGTAAGTACCGAGGCGAAGTTAGTTTAAACAACTTTAAGTTATGTATTTAGTAGTGAAGAATACTTTCATATGGTAAGTTATGGCCGGACGGGTAAAAAAGCAATTTTCCTACAGTAGATACTTGGAAAAGGATACTATTTAGCAATTATTTTGGAATTTGGATTCGTTGCTGTGAAAACCAGTCCGAAGTATTGCCGTTAAAAAAATAAGTTTCCTTAAAAAACGTTTTTGAGAGCAATTAATTATAGAAGCAAAATCTTGTGATTACATGATTAGAAAATTTCAAGTAATTCTGTATTAAGTTAAGTATTGTGAAATTAGCAAAGGATTTGAGCTATTAAACAAGAAAACCAAAAAGTGCACAAGAAAAAACAATTTTTTCGACACTTCCAACAGAAAAATTAAAAAAAAAGTCTGAAAAATATATTTATTGTTACCTATGTAAATAAGAAATAAAATTCAATTTTCTTAATTTTTTTACTTAAATTTTGAAAGTGAAAGTTTTTCAGCTCTGGTAGCAACCCAAGAGTTTTTTTTTTGATTGCGGATGAATTCGAAAATGAGCAAGCTTTCGAATTTATTTTAAACGTTTTCGAACAATTCTAGAACATGAGCTTCTTTGGAACAGACTTGTACAGACACAAATATTTCGGCTTTTGATTTTGCGAAATACATTCATGAGTACATAGGCACACAAGCACAATTTTTCGATCTTGTCAATATTTTTCTACTCTTGAAACATTTTTGGACTTTATCAACATTTGTCGGATTTTTCAAAAATCTTTTGCTTTATGCAGCAGTTTTCCTTTAGAAAATTTGGTTCGAATTGATTAACATTTTCCGATTTCATATTTCTTAACTTTTTTTAAAAATTTTCCCTCCGACTTTTTCAACATTTTTCGACATGAATAATATTTTTTTGGATTTTGCAAAATTTTCTACACATAACGAAACATTTTTAAATTCACACATCACACCCCGAGTGCTTGTATTGACATTCTCTATTTAGTTACTTTTAGTGAAAGTCTTAAGAAACTCATTAAACTTTTCGACATCATATAAAGATTTTTATTGTACCCTTCTATAGTATTTCCCTCGCAATTTTGTTATTTCTGTCAGACTAAATTAATGATGTTCCTTGACAAATGAACTCAATATCTTTGCAAACATTAAATGAACAAAATTTTCTTCAACTTGCGGTTGAAACTAAAAATTTTGCTAACTTTCCTTAAAGAACGAAGTTCTAAAAATTCAATAGGGAAAAGTCATAGACCGTCTTGTGCTGTAAAACTGGTAGCAGCACAAGAACTTCGGAAACCACAGCAAAAATTTAAAACCTAATTTGCAACTCAACCAAGAAATGCTCATTAGTGAAACCAATAACTGCTCAATTTTCAGTAAAGAATTCAAATAAAACGCACACTTAGCAGTACCAGTGAGGAGAGGGGTGTGTTGTGAAATAACAAGGAAAGGGGTTTTAGTTGTTGACCAAGCGCTGCAATCGGTAGAAGGGTGCAAAACTATTGTGATTATAATGTGGAAACTTTATGCCAAAAATGTGTCACAGTAAATGCTAAGTGTGCGGAGGAAGGAGCCTTTGCTCTTAACATGGAAATGAGATCCTGGCCCCAGAATGTGAAATGTAATGAATTTTTATTATTTGGTTAGAAAATTCAGAAATGGGTTAAGTCAATCGACCCATGCCATTGTGCGGAATTGTGCTTATCTCAAGTGAATTCTTAATAGAGGCCGAACATATCTTCCTTCAAACCGTTTAGAAAAAAGTACACTGGGGAAAACACTTGTGTGAAATAGCTCAGGCGTTTCAAGAACTTGCGTTATATAGATACAGACAGCAATGTAACTAAAGTCGGTTTTCAGAGTTTTCCATGTGTTTTTGTCTACTTTCAGCTATTTCACACCCGCTTCAATGTCATACCATGAAATTGTTTTTCATAAGGGTGATATGAAGAGCGCCCCCTTCTCAAAAGTCAAGAAATTAGCTACACTTTTGTAGTCATTGTGTTGATTACATCAAAGACGAGGACGACTTAAAGCTAAAAAACCATGATAAGCAAAATTTAAACTTTAATTATTTTGGCAAACAACAACAGGCAGTCAGATGAACAAACTGACAGACAGACAGACAGACAGCCAGTTGTAGTGCCGCCACAATGTGACGAAGGAAACGGAAGTTGAAGGTTGACTTCTAAGCATTCGATTTAATTGCGTCAACATTTGTTTAGATTTAATCAACGTCTGGGGCAAGTGACATACACATACACACAACCAACTCCACGCAGTAGGGCTGGGTTAGCAGTTGGGCGGTTTTCATTTGGGATCGAAGTGCTATGTGTACCACGTGTAATTTTTAGCGCAGCATAATAAATCTTTTTCAGAATTCGTTCGTGTTTGGAAAATTTATGCATGCCGCTGCATATTGTTGTTGCTGTTTATTTTGTATGCCCTGCAGTTGAAAAGTTTATGCGGAAACGAATTGCGTCCAAATGACCAGTCATGTTGGCGCAATTACTTTGTTTTATTTGCGCCGTGGAATTTTTATGTGTAATTCTGTTTTTTTTTTTTGTTATTTTCTCCGTTAGTTCTCGTTTGGTTCTTTTCCCATTTACTAATTGCGTCTTTATTCTCTTTATTTTGTATATGCAGGTCCACGCGCACGTAAACCAAAGAAACCCGCCAGTGAGAAGGGCGCATCCCCTCCAGTTGCAGAGGATAAAAGGCCGAGAACGGCATTTAGTGGTTCACAGTTGGCACGACTGAAGGTGAGTAGAAGAAGTGGAAAATTAAATAATTTAGTGAAATAGTAGGCTTAGGAAAAGTCCAGCGAGACATTACCGCCAGAAAAGTAAAGATCACGCGAAAATAAAGAACGAAATTTTACCGGCACCGGTGATTGTAAAAGACGATTCGGATAGATCTACTCGTAGTATTCCAACAAACATTTTGAAAGTTATTAAATCAGAAACTCTTCTTGAAGAGTCTTACGGGGACAGATTTTAGAGAGATTAATAAATGAACGCCTTAGCAAACTTGGTGAATATTAACAAAATAAGAAACTGATTTTGAATCATCAATTCCATTATTTATTTGGTGACTCTTCTACAAAACTATTTGATTCCATTTCAGGCATTTCAGATATTTTATAAATTTCATGACTTATGTTGGGGACTGCTCCTGGAGTCGCAGGGCCTTAGAATTAGTTCTACTTAGTAATTACTAACTGTTCAGGCGATGAGCTGACAACTGCTTATGCCATGTAAAATAGTAAACCTTGTAATAAAAATATGCTGCTAGTTTCGAAAATTTGTTTACTTAAAATAACAAATTTAAAGACAAAACATATAAAGACCATATTTAATTTGAGCAGATATAGCTGACTCAGGATGAAAACAGAAATAATGCTGGCTACTTTCTCATCTAAGTAACTTTAAATGCAAGTAATAAGCGTTCACTTGGCAGCTTTAGGTTTTTTAAAAGAGCAAAAATTTTGAAAAAATTTTACAAAACTTAATTTTCATTTTAGTCCCACTAAGAAAATATTCGTTTTTATTTGTTTTTATAGCACGAGTTCACGGAAAGTCGTTACCTTACTGAAAAACGACGTCAACAGCTTAGTTCTGAATTGGGACTTAATGAGGCCCAAATAAAAATTTGGTTTCAAAATAAACGCGCCAAACTGAAAAAATCCAGCGGCACTAAGAATCCACTTGCTCTGCAACTGATGGCGCAGGGTCTCTACAATCATTCTACGGTGCCATTGACACGCGAAGAAGAAGAACTGCAAGAGCTACAGGAGCGAGAAAATGCAGCAGCAGCAGCGGCGGCGGCAGGTACCGTGTCGTCATAAAACAAAACCAACCAATTTTACAATGTACAGTGGTGAAAATTGTTAGCAAATAATGATTTCTGACAAAAATCATCTTTACAAAGAAAGTATTAGAAAAGAGAACAGGAAATAAAAACATTTGAAGAAAAAGAGTTTAAAGTGTAAATTGTAGCAAAAAAAGTGTAAATTATAATTTGTAAAAACACGTTTTTCTTAACGCAAACTTAATAGTACACTTAAAAAAACAAAAGCAATAGCGAGAGCTCTGCGTGAGTTCTACAGCGTAGGTTAACAAAAATTTCTTTGTGTAAAAATGAACTAAAGCTTAATTCTAAAGCAAAATTCTAGTCGTAGCTTTAATTTTTTTTTGTCGTATACTTTAGTATTCTAATTTTGTATAATACGAGTTCAATTTTTATTATTTATTATTAAAAAAAGTTATAAATAAAAAAGTGAATTATAAGAATTTATTATACTTTGTCCAGTTAGTTGCCAATAAAATTCTATATTTAAATTAATGAGTAAAGTATAAAAAAATTAATTATTTGATTTTTCGTATGTAAACATGAAAATTCTAAATAAAAACTAAATTTACTTAAAAAAAAAGTTAATTGCCTCAGTAAATTTTAAAAAATTAAGCAAATAAATTAAAAAAAAATCTAATTTTTATTTCGCTTTTCTGTCAAATTATTTAACAAATAAAAAATGTGGCTGTTTAATTTGGTTACCATGCACTGTGGGCGGTCGCTAAGTTATCCAATTCGCTTGATTTCACCAGACGTTAAACAAATTAGTGGAAAAACACGATAGAGGATGAAGCGAACTAATTAATTACTTAATTAACCATAAGTAAATTGATTAAAAACCTAATTTGATTTTAACTCTTTTTTGTTGTTTTCTTGAGCAGAGTTTACTTAACGATTTTTAGAAAAAATAGAGAAAGTGGGCGTGAAGTGTATTGAGAATTAAAGGAATCAAGTGAAGCAAAAATTGCATTATTTTGAAAACAGAAAATATTTTGAACTTTAAAAAAAAAAATAAAATATCATAAGAAAATGTGGTTAGAAAAGATTGACACCAAGACGCATAGAGCTTTAGTAAAAGCTAGCTTGCGCAAAAAAAAGTCTTATTACCAAATTAATACTTAACAGCTTTAGTAGGAAAGTTGTCTTTAAAAGTTTTGTCGAAAATATGGCAACGCTGGCTAGTTGAAAGTTGAACTTAAAAAGAAAATAAGAAAAATCAAAAATCTTTCGAACTAAAGGTTAAATTATAACTGGCACAACCCGGGCAATTTTTTATCAATGGAATTAATTTGGGATTATAAAAAATGATTTGCTCAGTACAAAAAATGTTGATGAAGTCCTTCCGGAAACTTTGGAATTTGATGAGAAATACCCATATATATTTCCAACTTAGGCTGGTGAATTATAAAAAATTTTTAAGGTTTTGGTATCGTTTTATTCCATAAGCTGTCATATAATTTTTAAAAACTTTATCAGCTTTGTATTATGTTTGAAAGGGATTTTTCCCAACCTCTACACATTGAAGCGAAAACGACCTTAACTTTCCCCATGTACTTGAAATGGGCAAAGTGAAGGTTCGTTTTGTGTTGCAGAACTGTGGTGCTGATTTGGTTAGAGACAATTTCTTCCAGTTTTTTAATTATGGCAACAAAAGAGACAGAGATTTGTAAAATTTAATTTAAAGATTTAGATTCTGCTTAAAAATTGAAAAAAATATGGCCACTATGAAATTGAAACGCATTTATTTCAAATTTATGAAAACTAAGTACGTTATTACGTTAAAACAAAATTATGATTTCATAACTTCGAAAATTTTTTGATATTTTGTGACTTATTTCAGTATATTGTATATGCAATAAAATCAGTTTTGGTCAGAATAAATATGAGGTCAGTTTCTCTATGTTTGTCTGAAAATAATATAGTTATAGGGGCAAGTGTTTTTAAACAATAATCGTAAATGTTATGAGTCAACATATTTTGAATTTGATTGAAACAAAAGTCACTTTTTCAAACAAAATTTTGCCGAACAAAATATTTTCTTGCATTATTAATATTTCGAAGATTTTGAAAATTTTGGCACCAGAACGATTAATTCTATAAAAATAACAATAAGCAAATACTTAGCAATTTGCAAATAACAGCAAACCAATTTTTAAAAAAATTAAAAATTTCGTAACGTGACGTGACGCTTCTATCAACTTTGGCTATCAACACTTAAAATGACAATAAAAGTTTACACTTAAAAACCATAAAATGTTGGCAAAACACAAGAGCCAGGCCGATAAAACTTAACGTTGCAAACATCCCGAAGTGGGCTCACAATAGTGGCTGTCTCTCTTGCTGTGTGCAACGCGTGGGCGTAATGTGACTTGTCATGACTGTGACAACTTTGGAGATTTTGTTTTTTATTTTAGTGATTTTTTTATTATTGCAAATGCAAACTTTTAAATTGGCACTTTGGGAGCGGGGATTAAGTTACTAAAAACAACAGCAACAACAACAACCAAAACAAAAAACGTCTTAATCCAAAGCCATGATTTACAATATGTTGCAGACTTGAAGATTCTTTATTAATATGAAGTGGACAATTTTGCATGTTGTTGTGAATTGAATGATACACTGGATACACGAATCCCTGGTGTATCTTTTGTGAAAAAATTAACACAAACAAGTCGCTCCCAACGCTTGGCAGTGAGTAAATTATTTTTTATTACCATTGTCATGCATTTTGTGTGACATCTTCATAAAATTGGGTTTTAAGACCTTGACGCATTTAAGCAGTTTTTTGGAATTTATGGTTTGTATTGACCAAAGTAAGACGTTTAAAGTGTGGAAATAACTACATTGGCTAATTTATGAGCATCATTTCACCCTGAGGTATGCAAAATTCCGCATTAAGTTGGATTATAGCACATTTTCTTAGTATGTGTAACATTTACAGAGAACTGCAGTTCATTAGCCTCTTGTAAAAAAGGTAGATTAAGACATTATAGGCTATAAATATAAACAATATATATTCGCAGGCCAACAGTGATATGTCACGGTAGATAGTGTGAGCTTTGAAATGTAAAAGATAATCTTTAATTATTAAAAGGCAGTAAGGCTCACCTTTCGTGTTTTAGATGATGATGATGAACTTACAAGCCAAGCCGTCTCGGGTAGACGGGAATGAAATCTTTTTTTGACCTTTGAAAGATCTATATGCAGACGGTAAAAGTAGTGTTGAGATAAAATTGAAAACTTTAACTTCTGGTTTGAACCTGAACATGCACTATTCAGGCACGGAGAATATATTTTTACACCACAACTATCCTTATGTCCTTATTTATAAAGCATATGGTTCCACTCGAAATATCTTTGTTTTATGGGACAACCATCAAAGGTCCAAACATAAAAAACTAAATTGATAATTAAATAAATCTGTAAAAATATCGCCAAAAAATAAAAGTAAAATTTGCAATAAAATATATTCTACGAATAATTGGCTCAAAATCTGATATTTTTCTTTTTTATTCAGCAAAAATATTCAATTATTTATTTCTCTATTTATTTACCATTTTTTACCGAAGTAGAAAAGTTTGGTACAAGTTTCAGAAAAATTGTCATATATCGGGATCTATGTGGCTTTATTTAAAGTGTTGTATGTTGCCAATTTAAAACAAAATCTCTAAGAAAACACCTTGTATTTATGATATTTTACGGTTAATGAATTGCAATGGCCATAGCTAGCACCCTCACTAATTCATATTGTAAACATCCAAAAATTAAAATATTAAAATATATTTTTGAAATTCGAAAATCAATGCAAAAGAAAGTAAACTAACTCATAGTTTTATCTGCCTAACTGTCTAACATTAAAAGGAAAAGTTGCATGACATCACGTGTTAAAACAATCAACGCTGTTGTTGCTTTTAATTAAAAATTAAGGATGGGTTTTAACCAAGTTGCCGCAATGATTTCATTTTAAATGTTCAAATGACGACCTCTCCCAGTGTAGCCGTAGCAACATTTTTCTTTGATCATTTATTGTTTGGTTCGTGTTTATTGCATAAAATCCTGTAAGTGGCATTATCCAATGTTGCAATACCCAACGCCTGGATACTGTAAGGCCGCTTATATTGTAAACGCCAAAACACTCCACCACTTACCTATGTGTATACAACAGCAAGCACATGGTAGTATATCAAATGCTCAACTGGACATGCGTGTCTAATCTCGTTACAGCAACAAAGGGTTAGTTTCAATTTTTATTTTCAAATGTAAGCCCACTTTGTAGAAGACCCGAAGCGGGCACGTCAGCGGCGATGTAATTACGCTTAACATGTTCATGCTATTTGTGTGCCAACAGACAGACAGACAGACAGAAGAGTCTGAGTTCCAATTAAATTTCACAAAAACGAATTAAAAATGTCACATTTTCGAAAATTTAAGGATGGGTCAGTTTTAGTAACTGAATTCGACATTATGGTTATGGGTGCAAAAAGTGTGTTAAATGGGAATTTAATTTATTATGTGAAGAGCGCGCCACGAATTGGTGTGTAAAATGAAATGTGAAATTGGGAAAAAAGGAGTTAAATCAACAAACAATGTGTTAAGTAGAATTTAATTAAAAAAATTTCAAATTGAATTGGAGTAATATTTATGAAAAATTAGCGCTATACTTTGCGATTTTGGCTTTAAAATACAAATGACATACATGACATTGTCGTTCAAATACATGTCACACCAAGGAAATAAATATTTTCTAATCATTTGAGGCAAGTTAAGTTTTCGTCCTTTTTCAACATAACAGTATGTTAATTCTCAAGTTTCTTTCAAAACCAAAAGTGTTAGACACTACCTCTTTCACTATATCCATGCATTACAACTTAATTGAAATAATTCATGTCGATGCTCTCCTTATGTTAATCATAAATGTCAAAATCATTTACATTTGCTTACACGAAATTAAATTTTAATGGCCGTGTTCAACAATAAAAACCCTCCTTATCTGCTCGACGCTTTCCCACTCGCTGATATCCGTACGTGCGACGTACCAGGCAGCAGAGGACGAAACGTATTGTGCAGTACGTACGTATGTACCTACCTACATGCCCGTATTCAAGACCATTAAATATTTTTCTATAATTGAGACGAAAATAAAGTAACTTGTTTTGCATGTTAACAAGGTGCTTCCGGCTCACAGCGAATTACAGAACAGAACCTGAGCTCACATTAAAATTCCACAAAGAAATAAACAAAATAGTTAACAGAAATAAACATGACCAAGAAGAGTATGAGTACGGCCAAAAGATATGAAGTTACCACTGTCGTTATGATAAAAGCAAATGAAATAAACGACAAAATATTCTATTGCGATTGTGATTAAACCCTTTAGACCCTTTAGACACGCCAACTCGAAGAGGGACAATGGAGTGAATTGAAAAATCGAAAATAGGCGTACGGATCGGGTAACCCCAGCGATAATTAACATTTTCAGCTTAGTCGAGTGCATCAATTCAAACCATGACAAGAAGTCATACGCGTAACGCGTTAAACACAAACATAAAATATGAAAAAATGCCATTATTGTTCCAATATTTACCACAAGGCATGAAATATCCCAAAGCAAGTTCAGAAAAAAGTTCCAAATTTATTGCTTGCTAGAATTTTGTGTTTTTCCAACTCATTTCTTACCAGCAAGTTTGAATGGCAACCCTTAATTGATATGAATCTAGGGATGTGGTTATTGTATCGAATAGTAAGTACTCGTTTAATTGCAATATTTCTAATGTAGTTATCTAAATGTTTATTTCGCAAGTCAGTCACGTCATTTTTGTCAATGTCATCGAAATATGCAGGAATGATTTTTTTTGTTTAATTTCAAGCTATACTTTTTTATTTTACTGAAAACCCTAACTTCAAAGTAATTGCCTCTGAACTTTTTTTCTTGAACAATCAAGCATGGCTCGGCCAATTCTGGCATAAAATTAAATGAGAAATTTGAATACACGATAAGCTTTACAAAAAAAAACGAAAGCAAGCAGTGGCATGACTTCACAAAAATCACAAAAACCTTGGCGGTTTCTCCACTATTGCATGGTTTAATTGAATTAATGTATTGAATAATAATTAGTATCAATATATTTAGCTGGGGGGACAATGTCCTACCCCATTGACGCCACTGGAAGCAAAAGCCCTGTATAATCGTCGATTATCAAAAATTTCATATATTATTTTTATTTTCGATTCTCAACTAAATACGCTTTTCCAGAAATTAATAGATAAATTAAGATTGTATGCCGTTTCAAATATTTAATATTGAAAACAAACACCTTCAACCAAATCAGTCTTACATGAGAAAAAATAATTTTATTGTGTCCAGTCTTTCTTGTAGTTACGTCAATTACTCATTCAACCACTGCATTTTACTGCTGCCAAAAGCTCACTTTTACATTTTATGTGTAACTTTTTATTTATTCTTAGCAACAGTTCACAAATCCCCTTTTAATTTAAGTTGCTGGACTATTTTGAAACTGACGTTCATATGCGTTTACTAAGTAATTTTTCTGATTAGGTCTATGCACATATATCAAAGATAAAATATCAAAACTTTACCAATACTCACATCCCTAAAAGCGCCAAGTAATTGTAACATTTTCTGTGACGCGCATTTATTAAATCCACATTTTCATTCTTTGCCCTGCTGGATCCCCATCGATAATTAACCACATTCACGCGCGCCTTTTCGAGTTACTAAATTAACCCTTATCCAAGTCAAACCAGCAGGGCTAGGCACCCTCCTCCTTTTGCTAATAATGTCACTAATTTCTGCGCTACTTTCTACTTTAGGCGCTGCTTCGCATGCGATTTCCTTCAGACATATTGACATTTTTCGTTTCTCTGCTGTGGTATGCAACGAAGAATTATGTGTTTTTGTCACGAGCCAATTCGTAAGTATTCGTAAGTCATAGCTACTAACACAATTTGACATATTATTAACAATATGGCGTCAACATCATTTCCTTTTTTTGTTGCTTTCGTAGAATATTTTGTAGCATGATATGTCAAGAATGGAACTTAACTACAATATCACAGATCTTGCAAAATAAATTTTTCACCCAATATTAGATAAAAGTTTTATTTTTCTTGTTGGCTTATAAGTGCCACTTTCTAAAAATCACAGTGTGAATCTTTTAGATTTTTCAGTTTTGTAATTTATTGAAATTTTCCTTATTAATCGTAATTAATTTGCTGTTATTTTTGACACGAAAATTAATAAAAGTCAAAGAACGAGGCCGACTACAAAATATGCCAATACTTCCGGCATTCTAGTTGCCCCGTTTATTTATGTACAACCCGCACCAAATTATGTTTGTTGAGTTAATTTTGTAATTAATAAAAATATCATTAGATGAGATGAATATTTTTATGGTGAGACACTAAGCAGCAACTCAACTTAAGCCAATAGCATAAGCTTAGCCAAACTATTAGATTATTTGCATTAAACTACAGTTCTCATATTTTGATATATACCATTTTTATAGCATAATTAAATAAGAAAAATAAAACATCATGGTCTAAAGTCATTAGCCAATAAATAGTCAAGATTCAAACCTACGCGTTAGTTGCTCAAAGGCTGCGGCGCACTTCAAAGCCAGTCAGTCAGTCATTCAAGTTGCCAAAGTGGCAAAGTTACAACGTCGCTCAAATATGGATTAAGTGATATGTTAAAATTGCATGCCTCTACCCCTTCTGCGAAGAAGTGTAAAATATATGATTTGCTGTATGTACGACTATCTGCAGTTATCTGTCTGTTTATTTGTTTGTCGGTCTGTGGGTCTGTATGTCTGTTAAAGATATTGAAGCTGTTGATGATTTTGCGCAGGCGTAATGAGCCACGGTGCAAGACTTAGTTCATGAAAACACGTTTTTCTTATTTACTTGCTCTCAGTACAGTGGGATGGGATGATATTAGGTATACAAATATTTTATCTGTGTAAATTTAATATTTGTTGTTGCAATGAAGAGCTTTTATTGTCCTGAAACAACTTCAAATCTTCAATCTTTTGTGTAGGAAGTTTGGCATGAATGCTTTACGATTGATGTTCGGCATAAGAATTTCAGAAGCACAGAAAGAAAGGAAGGCTACGATCAAGAATGAACTGAATATCAGTTAACTTTCTCTTGTACTCAGAAATACTCCAAAAGATAATGCTCGAAGTCTGAGTTTCTGACACACAATGACACCAGTCTTTTCAAAAATCCGATATGATAGAAAAAAAAAAAAAACAAAACCTCATTACGAGTAAGTTTTATGTTTCAAGCAAAATCGTATTTTTTACTAAAAAAAACGTAGCTTTTTTTTAAAAAAAAAGGCAAGCGATTTTAATAATGTACTCTAGGTATCAGTTTCAAATATTACCAGAATTTATTCTCTGGCTAAATTTCAGGAGTATCCGTACTTGAGAATTAAATTTGTTCAAGACTCACTGTGATTTACACAGTGATTTAATTTTTGAAAAACTGAATTGAACTAATTTTGAGCTCTCCTGAAAAGCAGTTTTGAGTACCAAGTTTTAATATAGAAACATATTCCATCGAACGCTTTTCCTATATTCTTATAGACAGCGACCGGTTTTCCAAAATTTTCATAGGACTGAAACGATTTTGTGGATAATTTATTTAATACTCGTGCATGGAAGAGCATGAAAGTTTATAGTTTCAAGTTCAAAAGAGTATTTACGAAAAATATTCGCATAGTAATAAATCACCTAAATTTTACATGAAGGCCGAGCTGAAACTTAAACATCAATTAACTTTAAGCTCAATAGAAACTACATAATGCCCACAGTGCGAGTATAAAACGACATTTGCCACAACGTGGGTGATCGTCATAAGTTACTATTGCAAATCGACAGCATTTGGGGGCATCATTAAAACAATTTAAAATGCCATAAAGTGAAGAGTTTAATTCATTTACTTTTTACTCCATATTCAGTTTTTCGCAATAAGTGAGTTATTAGTGGCGAATAAAATTCACAGTTTTATTGTAAGCTCTGACGAAACTTTTAGCTCAATTCTGACAACGGTCTCGGATTTCAGCTGCCCACAAAAGTGTTTCTTTGTCTTCGGCGTTAAAAATCCCCATATACCATGCATAAATCCTCGCTAAAACACACGTAATTAAACTGACGATTTATATCTCGAGGTCCAACAGATTTTTATTTATTAAAGCGAAACACTAACTTTTGCTGATGTTGTGTACGGGCGCTTTTTTCGTTATGGTTGGGGCGGCATTTTGCACCAAGCAACCAACATTCCATAGCAAACCATCATCAACTCAGCCTCAAAATGGGTCGGCTCATTATGACCATGTTTATTAAGCAGCGCGTTGCGGCGGCAGCTGTTAGTGCCAATATAACGTAACATAACGCAACGCAAAGCAAAATACTCGTAACTACGTAATGCGTGAAAACAATTTGTATTCAACTTTATGTTGTTTCCCCAGAATATCTCATCTTTTCCAGCATTGCAATACACTGTTCTCCCCTAAAGTACCACATAACGCTTAAGTGTTGCGTCGGTGCGGCCTTTCGCTGTTCTTTTTTTTTTATTCAAAAGACGTATTCATTTTGGCACAAAGTGTGCGCAGCAGCAGCAGCATTTTTGGTCGCTAACGACCAGAAAAAACGGCACTTAAGTGTCACCCAACAGATTTATGCATATGAAGTGCATTTATTGTTTTGTACGCGGCCATATCGCACGTCAGTTATGCACATGTGTGTGTGTGTGTGTGTGTGTATGCTGCTGATAGGGATTTGTGTTTGTGCGCTTTGGTTATTGTTTTACGACAGGACATTCCCGGAACACTCTACGCTGCGGTAGTGTACCAACATTAATCATTGTTAGTCTTGTGGTTTACGCTGTAAAGTGTTGGGATTAGCGTTTAAAAACAGGGATCTAAATTAAAAGATATGGCGACATTTTAAGCGTTTTCAAAATTATGGGCATAAAGTGGGCAATAACTTTAAACGACAACAGTAACAGCAACAAAGCATTAACTGACAACTTTTTTTTTTGCGCGCCCTATATTTTACATTTTTATTGCAGTTATGAAAGTCGTTATGTCATTATGACAATGTGTTGTCGATTGTGAGTCAAAACTTTCTTAGCCGAAGCAGAAATTCGTCAAAATTACTGCCAGTATATAAGAACTTTTTCAGACATTTCGATTACAATTGGCGAAATTGCTAGGGCTGAGGAAGCTTTTATTGTATATTTTCATATAATGAAAGTGCAGTAACACATCACAAAGATGTTTTACGTGCCACTTTGCCCAGATCAGCAGACTGGATATACATCGCACAGCCATGGGTTAGCATAGTCTTGGCCAACAAAGGAATATGGTAATCTCTTCGTAGACTTACCAAAAACTCATCTGTAATAGAAAGAAAGCTTTGTACTTTTAAGCCCGACATATCGATCACTTTGGCAAGCTCCGTTTCTGATCAATTTCTACCTTTGAATAAGTTTAGACCAAGAGTAGTGGCTTTATGAGGGTTGATAAGTTGAACAGAAGCAATTCCTTCTAAAAAAAAAAATTTTTTTTTTTCAAATGATAAAAAGCCAAATGATTGCTCGTTCAACAAATCAACAAAACTTTGAAGTCCCTGTCACAAAAATCATCCAAATCCTGATTATTTCAGAAATTTTTTCAATCCTACCAGGCCGCCGGCTCTGACATGAAACTCCGGCCGTGGCCGGGTCAGTTCTTAATTTTCGATTTCAGCAGTTTTTTTTTATGATAGCCACTTAACCTAAACAAAGTACCAGGTTACGACAACATGCAAGCCAAGACATTAAGGATCAATCCAACTTTAATGAAACAGCCGCTAATTCTCATTTTAGAACACATGTGGAAAGAGGAGACTCCCTTATAAATGACTTGATTCATAAAAAGTTCCACATTCCCTTCGTTAAAGTTTCGAGGAATCATAATCTGAGAACGTCATTTAAAGGCGTTACTAAAACTATCTTCACTGTGTAGACCGCAGGATGTTTTCTGTATATATAAATCACTCAGGTAAGGAGCATACTATCCGTGTTATACTAAGTAGACCAAATATTGGTACAAATGGCAATTGAAGCCGACTTGTTAGAGATAAAGTTTCTTGAGGAAAATTTTCTGCAAAAATTAAAAGTACGAAATAATAGCATTACTCATTTTTAAGTATTTTTGCTTAAATGATACTCGAATGCTTTCTTTTAAAAGCACTCCACATAAATCAAAATTGCACAATAGAAATATTTAATAGAAATAGATATAGAAAAAGGAAATCCAAGTAGTTTCGAGACAATCACAAAATATTTTCAAATGATAATAAATAACGCATCTTTTCAAAGAATTTTGCATTTATAAACAAATGTACGGAAGGTCATTTATAATAAACCAAGTTGAATGGATATGAACTTGACATGTTTTCAAAGGAAAAACATAAAAAAAAAAACATAAAAAAAGGATTATAACCAAAAATGCATTTTAAGTGAACATCAGAAATCGTATGACAAATGAAGCACTCAGACCGCAACTGTCACTTGAAGCAGAGAATAATACTGTGACACTGTGCATTTTTGAGAAGGTAACCAAATGTGCAAACTTTTTCAGTAGATGCAAGCAAATCCATGTGAGAATGTTTTTTGGTCATACCGGATATTTGTCATTTATCATAAGAACTCACAAGACTTGCCGATAAGCGGTCAATGCCAATAGCATGTAGTGTCACTGCAAAGAATTGGCAACTCACCTGCAATTTGTTGAATGCATTTATTGGCGGGTTATGAGTTGCTGCTGTAGTTAATGACTTTGAAGTTAACATTCATCATCTATCATTATTTCGGGAAAAAATGTTGGTTATTATGCATACGCATTTGGATTTCATGTGGGAGTTTTTGCAAAAAATTTGTAACTTTAATTATTAATGCATTCATTGAAAGTGATCGCAGATTAATTTGAATGTTTCTTTGTATCATTTCTTATTTAATATTTACCAGCCACACATTTTGGAAAAAAAAAAATTATGAATGAATTTTGTTGATTCTACTTTGCTATATGATGTGATACTTTTTCATGAATATTCATCACATGATTAATAAATAAAATTGACAAATTGGTAAATGTCCGCGATTGTTTGAAGCCAAAATTTATTAAGTGCATTTTTTTTTCATTTGTTAAATGAGACCAATCAACCCAACAGAAAAAAAGTTAAATTTACCAGCATTTGGGAAGCGACACACGAAAAAAACATAAACCAGTCATGTTGGCAGAGCAACTTGGGTGGTCCACGTGCAAGCGTTGATGATGCGCAAACTGGTAGATGAAATGATCAACTTGGAGAAGCAAGACAAAAGCTTTAAAATGTTTGCAGTTGCAGTAGAAGTAATTGAACAAAGTCTTTTTAAAAGAAAATCGACTTACGCGTTTTAATTTGGCGTTCTAAAATTAGAATTGAGTGGAACTTCCTTATTTCCTCTCAAATGATATTCAATTGTTCACAAACTCATTGCAACAACTAAAGTAATTGCATGATCATCTCTGTGCAAAAAAGCATTAGCAATGCTGGCGACGACTTAAATGCCCCATTAGACGCCACACCGCCATTTATTACTCCAGGCATTTACGGATGCACAAACGCATGGATGGTTGGTTGGTTGGATGGATGGTTGGACGGTTGGATAATGGGATGAATGAATGCATGCGTAATCATACAAGCCGCCAACATTGCGTCCGTCTTGTTATTAATTTACACTGAAGAAAATTACACCGACACCCCCACAACTCAGACGTCGGGATGAAGTTGCCGGTTTATTTGTTCGCTTGCTTACAGGCAATTAGACGCAATTTCATGCAAATTAATTTCAAGAACGCAATGTTTTGGCGCGCAAATGCATTCGGCTGCTTTGTGTGCAATTGTTTACTCGTGAACATAGTAACCCAGTGAGAATTTTTAAATGCTTTTTTCTGTTTAATACAATGGCTATAGGGCATTATGAAGAATGTGTCAAAAATAGCGCCAGAGATTCCAATTTCATTGAATTATTTCCTATAAGGTTGGCAGCTCTACAAATTTCGATTGCGATTAATAAATATGGAACATAATACGTAAGAACAACGGACCTCATTCACGGGAAGTGAGTTCTGAAGAAATCTTTTCCTGTTTGTAAGAATAGGACCCAATAACTTTTTTCACCAGTATTCAGCTATTCCGAATTCCAAGTCCACCATCAGAATGAGTCTTTCGAACTGTACGAACTGAAAGTTTGCGACTTTTTTACTCACAAGACACTGCCAGTCTAGAAACATTGCAGCTGTTGTTATCCTGTTATAACTTGGGAAGAAAACATCTAGACGAAGCTAAGTACTGAGAATCCAAACCAAAGTTAGAAATTACACAATATGTGAGCAGATACTCTGCTTTGAAAAGTTTTGGAAAATTGGATTGATCGTAGGTACATTTCATAAAATTCTATTCTTAAGATGCATAGGATTTTCTCAATGGGCTATTCAAAAACATGATTTTAGTAAATGCTGTCGTGCAATTAAATTTTGCACTGTTTATTTTCAATTTGTTTCTTTGTTTGCACATTTCAACATAAGTTTTTGTAGAATTCTCACAGAGGGCAGCACCAGTTTAATGTTTGTGTGTAGTAGGTACCTATTGCGTGAGAGTTTCTGAAAGAAATTACTATTTCTTAAAGCACATCATTACAAACTTCAATATGATGTAGCATCTTGTTAACTTATTTTATTACAATATCTATTAAAAGCTTAGGTTTGTTCATTGAATTCAGGATCACCCCTTAAAATTATTGTTAAAATATTTTATTACTAACACCTCTGAAAATTGTAAGTTCAACTGAATTTATAATTCAATGAATTCGCACATTAATAGGTCAAATAATAAAAAAAGTCTCACCACAGGTGAAAAGTCCTGTTCAAAAGAAAGAAGTTATTCGCCAAAACAAAAACAGAAAGCTTTTGTTCCACCAACTCATGTTTTGCTCTCAATGAAACCCAATAAGAAAAAAGGCAACACGATATTTACGATACTACAAAAATTAGAAGATTTGGTATGGAGAAGACAATGTGGCGTGTAAAGCAAAGTAGATGGCTTGTGATGAAAGATAGCTTAGAGGTAATTGTTTTTAGAAAAAGTTACATTTGAAACAAATAATATAAGAGAAAAAAGCATCATTAAATGAAAGTTAGAAACTTCATTTTTTCTCCATGACATCGCTATCGATGGAAAAACCATTCCAACAGTGTAATATTGGAAAATTTATGGAGTCACCTTTGATAACCTACCCGTTTTCTAGGCGCATATATATAACGTTAAGAGTATAATAGGCAGCAGCTGAGTCGGAACATCAGTTCTGAACTAAGCCCACTTTTTAATGTATGCGATATCGCCAAAGTAGCTAAACTCTCGAGATTGTGCTTTGAGGCAACCGTTAAACAAAATCGTTAGAGCTTATGAAAGGATATTTGCAGTGTTTGTGGAAACCGTGGACTAAAAAATATTCTACTTTTTGTTCTCACTGGGCCAGTGTAAAAGAAGTGCGCCACATGAAAAACAAAAACAGAAGATCCATAAAATTATCAAATGCGATTTTGATTTTCATTATGATATTGAAAATCATGATGTTCGATTAACAAGCAACAAATTGCCAATTATGATGAGTGTAAGCAGCGTACAAAGCCTACCAAAGTAACAACAACAAAAATCACATCCATTTGTCTAACCGTAATTGCTTACACTCTCACAAGCCCTCATTTATGATTCTTTACTCGAACCATAGCTACTATAAAACCCACAAAATGTAGCAACATTTCCGGGCTGCATAATTTTAGGTGCGTTGCGCTCTCTTCTAACGATCCTCAAGATCCTACACAACAGTGAGACCTTTTTGTCAATGTGGGTTCCCTTATTTGATGTTCACATGCCCGTACTCGAATTATTAATAATTTGTTTGGATAATTGTTTTTGATTTTTGGCCTCCATATGATCAGAGAGTAGTTGTTGGTGGATCTTGCGCTCAATGCTTCAATTGTTGTACTTGTAGCGATATTACCTCCCAAGTGTAGTGAAGTTGCTGCTTATAATTTCCATTGTTTTCCTGTCAATCGTATAATTGTCATTGTCAGCATCAACCATTGACATGTGCGTTCCCTTGCCGGCTCTGTCTGGCTGTCAGTTTCTGATTCTCAGTGTAAGAATTATTATTTTTTGTTATTGCACTGTTCGCGCAATGATCTTCTTCGTTTGTATGTTGTTTCGTCGTTTATAATTGAAATTCGAAATGAATCAATTAAGGAACTCATTTTTATTGGGGGTAGATTGAGTCACAATTAAAGGAAGAAGCCTGCCAGCGGCATTTCCGATATTTTTTGTTGACTGTGTGTGGGCATTTCATACTTGAAGTTTGTGGCAAAGAGTTTTGAGATCGTGACAATGACATCCGATGCGTTTTTTCTTTCTTTTGCTATAATTTATGTTAAAATAACAATTTGTTCGGCATTTTTATGACAGTTTAATTTTGCTTTGTGGCTGACGAAAAAAGCCGCAACCATGGGAGTTTGCGAGTGTGCAACAATTTCGAGTTTGTTTTCATATATTGGGGCGAATTTAAAACATTAATGAAAACATTCAGTTAATTTTGTTTGATTAATGGGCTTTTGCTGTTAACACTGATCGTGATCCAACAGACCTCAGCCGTCCAATAAGACTCTTGAATAAGATTCATCTGATAATACAGCTAATCTCACCAGAATTTTAAAATTACTTAAAAAGAAGAGAGTTCCAGTTCTAGTCTCACCTTGTCAGAAATCCAAATTGATTTCAAGCAATTAAATCGAACAAGCAAACACTTTTTTATTGCAAAATTATTTTAAGCATCACCCCACCTTTCAAAGTCTTCCCATATACTGTGGAGCTATATTTTTACAACCTAAACGTGGTCAAGCCCAATGCCAACAAAAGCATAGCATTCACAAATGAATGGTCAACAATAAAAAACGTGTAGCATGCGTCACTAGGAAAGGGTTAATTTAGCACATTCGGGTAGAAAAAGGAATCCACTTACCATGCCCCATATATAACGAAAGCCCATAACAGAAAAAACATCACGTCAGCAGACACGTATTCAAATGCAATCTCTTTGCACAGTACCCCGCCAAACATTTTTTGTTTTTGTTTTCCTTACTTAGATAAGAAAGAAAGCAACAACATTTTAACAAAGGTTATTCAAAGGAAAAAATACATCCATTGGATATTACAAAATATTGGTGAAGTAACTGAACGAAAATCCCCCATAAAAATAAACATTGCGCGCGCGAGCTGTAAAATTTGAAATTAAAAACGTGATCTTTGCGCGAATTGAAAAACAAATTTTTCGAATCTGCATTTTTTTACAGCCCCCTTTAACTAACCAATTTCGCAGAAATCCACCCCAAACAATTTTACACTGATACAGCAACAAAACTTGGTTGCAAACAGAAACAATGACTTCTAGCTGGGCTTGGGTTGTGCCCCACATATAAAGCAAACAAACAAATTTTTATGTGCACAAGTAAAAAACTGGGTGGGGAAAAAATTCTCATTCCAAAGGAACAAAAATACGAATTCCGGCGGGTTAAATTTGCAGTTATCTCTCCATTTTCATGCAGCGACGGCGTTTATCTTTATTCGTGCAGCCAAGTAGCATGCATCTGGTGATAACTCAGCAGCACCATCGCCGCCGCCAGTCTGCTCCTAATTGAGGTACAAATTGAGCTTTTTTTCTCCTTGCGCGTTCAAACACAAGTGAAAAATTGCCAAATTGGAGCAACTTGGTAGTTGAAATCAGTGGTTGGGGATGTGGAGAGGTACATCTTGTCATGGCCATGAAGTAAATTTTGGCACGAGATTTAATGGATGTTTACGTCAAATGGAATCTTTTATTTTATATTCGCTTTTATTGCGGCAAAAAATTCATACTCCTATGCACGAGTATGTTAAAAATTTATTGGGAGTGAAGATTCTTGATAGTAAAAATGTAACGACTTTTAAAGAAAATTTCAATTTTTATTTTAATTGTAACACTTGTAATGATGTGGGTGGTGACAATTTTGGAAAATGATTTTATATTTTCAAAACCAAATGTAAATGTGTTACGAAAAAGTCAGGATTGTGTTTTTAAAAATATATTTTATTGCATTATCAGGGACATATATTAAAATTTAACAAATAGATCATCTCTCATAGTCAAAACGAGTGAAGTTTATTAATCAGAGATGTGACTGGGCACTGTTTCATAGGGCATCAAGACTTTAGAATGAGACAATAACTGGTGCGTCAATTGCTACGAGTTATAAAAAGAAGAAGAAGCAACAGAACATATTTTTAGTTCTTGCCCTGCTCCTGCTAGAGACCAGATAATACATCATGAGCAGTCTCAAATATATCAGTGAAATTAAGAGATCTGTTACTGTAACAGACATTGGGCAATAAAAAGAGTCTGATTTTATTCAATAAAGGGTAGTTGTAGTATCAATATCGATACTTGTAGTCCATGAAGGGTGATATTTCTCTTTTGCATTTTTTCGATAATGTAAAACCAACCTTGTTGAATTCAATCGACGCATATTCGTGCAATTCAGTTTTGAGAAGTCGATTTGACGTTTGAAACATCAATTTAAATAGTTATTTTTCAAATCTGCATTAATATTTTTACCGATGACATGTAGGTAGTATGTATTCAAAGGTTGTTTTAGTTAAGTCAGATCGCATATTAACACTTGTTTTGTTTTATGATCTTTCTTGTTGAATTATATATTTTCATTAAATATAACCGTCATTTCTGATTTTTTACTTTCCTTACGAAAATAATCGTTATTTTTAATGGTTTTCTTACATCAGAAATAACTTTTATAAAATAATAAGCACACAATAAGTGTTATTTGCGATATTATTAAAATATACATAGTTGTGTGCTTTAATTTAATCGATCAAAAATACACATTTGTATGTAGGTATATCATTTATCAAACAAATTATGTTTAGCTTTGAAAAATTACTTTAAAAATGGATAATTTTATTTGAAAAACGATAAAAATCAAATGCATTCAATTAGGGCTTTCATGATATGTACCAAAATTAAAAAGCGCACATTTCAACTCAAAAGCACTTCATTAGGAATGCAAAACTCACTTCGACTCCTACCCAACAACGCCCAACTTTAAAAAATCGACCAAAAATATTCTCATGCCCATCAACAACTGAAACAAACGCGTCATGTCGATCCTTAATTCGCCCACTTTCTGTGATTTGCATCTTCTGCGCTGCAGCGACACAGAGCGAATTTTCTTTATCACTTCATCACGTGATGCTAGACAAACACTGCAGCAGCACCAAGTCCATCCAATCGACCAAAAGCAAAAACCAGCAGAAGAGAAAACGACAAAAAATTCGCACAGAATGATCTGAATGTGATTTAGTTATTTGGATGGTTGTTGTTTTGTTGCTGGTGTTGTTATTTTGCGCAAGTTAATTCGCGTGTTAAGCCTCTGATCTTCATTTCATTTGCCCTGCCGCAATTCAAATTCAACTCAACAGCAATTGCACCACTAGCGCAGGAACTTAACACAGAAAGAAGATCGAAAAAAATCCTCAAAGTCCACATCGTCATTGTCATAAAAACAAAAAAAACTCCACTGTGTATGCGCCTCCTTGGCATGAAATGACGACGTGTGTGGTCCTGACTATGGTGGAGCGCATGCGCAGCCAATGTTCTGCTTGAGCTCAAGCAGTTGGCCCTTTTTGCTCTTTCTTCTTGTTACGAGTGCGCTTAAACGTGCGCGATGACGTATGAAGAAGTTTGCAAGAGAAGAACTTGCACATCGGAAATAAGAGAGCTTCTCTTGAGAAGGAAAACTTTCGAAAAATTAATAAAAATAACGTTAACAAGTTTGGTCCAAAAGGAATGGAATATGTACATACTGAAGAAAGCCTGATTACTATGCCTGAGGATTTGTTTGAAAAATTTGTTTTGAAAAAATTACCCAAGATTTGATGTCGGCAAGTTCGGTTTCATAGAAAATATCATGAAAGTAGCTTTTTTCACGTCATTACATTACATGTACATATTCATATGCTGGAAAAAGTATCCGAATTGGTGGAACAAAGGTCTCAATGAGCTGAAGAAGACTAGAAGACAAATCCTAAAAAAGAAGACAATCCTAAAAAAGATAAAAATTTTAAAAAATTCGGAATTTTCGACAATATATGAAGCCATTAGCCCCTGTCAAGCTTGAGTCTAAAGAGTGTCAGGTAGTTATAGTAAAAGCCTTTTCATATGCGGATGAAGTAGTCGTGCTGGTATCACAATAGTTTCTTGATTTGAATACTTAGACCACCAGATGTGGTCTGATAGTAAGTTTAGTGAATAAGGATGTGATGATCCCCACAAATATCACAATTTATCAACACAACTTTCTTGCAGTCCCTTCGATATACCTATTGATTTTTCTTTCGAATTTGGAATCTGAAAATAATGATGGATTTGATGGAATTTATTTAAAAATAATGTCACAACAAATATTGACAACAAAAAAATATGCTCTTACATGAAATGAAATATCACCCAAAATAAAAGCGAAAAAGCACAAACATTTTAAAGAATTTCTAGAAAAAGGAATATCTGTCTTTGCGCGGTTTTCCACAGGAACTTATGCTCAATTTTTTGTTAGTCTACCACATAGGAGTTGTAGCGTTAAAATTAAGGAATAATATTTTATTATAGCCACATTTTGATAACTTTCCGAGACATTTTTGAAAGATAAATGCTTTAATTTTTCAAATATCACAGTAACAAAAAAGATTTTTTTTCGCATTTCAAAAATCTTTACCACACAAAAGTTTCTACGTGAGTCAGCTATCCACTTCCGCTGTAGGAACTTTTAACATGCTGCATGAAATAACATATTTGTGCAATTTTATCATGTCTCAAACGGTAGCTCCAACACGTAGTTCAACAAAAACGTGAAATCGGTGCATAACAGCAACTGTAATAAATATGAAAACCGATCGATGTATTCTTTTGTTGCAATGCTCGCGTATCATAATATTTTGAGAATCATGAACGATTTTCATAACTCAAACTTTTCAACAAAAAAGTCCAACCAACGTTCGCTGACGCTAACAACTGGGAACACAGAAAATTAGTAACGATACGGCGCACAGTGGATGGGGTTTGTATGGAACGGCGGTCATATATAGTAATATTTGCGCTAGTCTCTTGAAATTTGGTACGGACTTCCTTAAGGTAAAGGTAAGAAAAATTTTTGTATATAACATTTATCGTTGGACGGACACGTATACCTCCCATACAAAGGTGGGATGTGGTAGAGGCATTTTCTTCAAAATAGGTATCAATTTCCATTGAGTGGGCTATGGTGATTTCAAAAATGCTTAAAATTGTATGATATATTTCACAGTTTACAAGTTATTGGAGAAAACCAGTTTCTTCCGCTATTGCAAAGTATTCGAATCTCAAGGGGGATGAATAGCAGAAAAATGCCTCTTACCTACTCCCCTTCCTTCAAGGAAACTTTGTTATGAATTTAAACACCTTCCCTCACGCTGTAAGCTTTTACAACTGATACAATTATTATAAGGGATTGCAAAATGTGAAGAAATAAAAATATTTTTTACTTCGTGCATGGCAATAGAAAAAAATTGTGAAAAAAAACAGCTGAAACTTTGTCTTTTAGGTAACCATACTTTCTCAGATTATACATGCAAAAGTTTCCGAAATCCGGGGATTTGCATTTTGTTTTCTGTTAAAGTTTCCACATCTATCATTTTTCATTATAATTTTTTAAAAATCCATACAATTCATGTAAAGGCGATAAAAGAAAATTAAATTAATTTTTATAAAGTGAAAACAATGTTCTTTCCGCCAATGTTTCAAACAAGTTAACTAGAGCGCACTGTGTTTCATGGAACATTTTTGGTATACAATTCTCAACTTTGAGTCTTTATAGCTTTTTTTTCATTCCCTTAGTATCTTCTGACGATTGGCTTAAACATATTTTCATTCCCTAACACTTTCATTTTGTTCCTGTTCATGGCCACAATATTTCACTGTGCGGCGTGTCAATCAGTGCGTTATGGTATACATATTGGGATGATTAAGCATAATAAGTTGCGCCAGCACTGCACAAAATATCCAAAGTTCTCATTGTCAGTGGTTGTCAAAATATTGTGATCGTTGTGGCAGTCTCTAAAGGAGCAAAGAATTCTTATTTTGAAAATTATTGATTGCAGTGAGTTCAACACCTTTTACGTGGCTGTGATTTTCTTTGGAAATTCTCATTTCAGTATTCCGTTTTTCGGCAGATCATGATTGGCGCAATTTTGTATTGGTATTCTGATCACATTGGAGATTTCATTATGAGTTAGTAATATCTTGTTTGTTTTGATGTTTTGAGCAGCGCTTGCTGTTTGTTTTGATTGCTGGAATTGACGCCACCTGAGGTTTTGACTGACACCAATTTCAAGTGATTTTGTTTTATTACTTTTTTTGTTGGAAATACGCGTTCAGCTGTGTAAGAACCACTTATCGAAATATTTGCTTTTAAGAATTAATGAGATAGGGAAGTCATAAAATTTGGTAACATCTAATTTTTGTATGAAAAACTTAAATGGATCTTTTTCCGCACTTTAAAGCAGACGCAATTCTGGGGCGGTCCATGTTGGTAACTTTTGTTTTTATGATATTAAAATAAAACTTTGTATGGTACCCTTTCATCTCGGCTTTTAAACGCAAAATTGGTATACGGTGTAAGGTGCCAACACTTTATGCTCCGGCTCTTAAGCGCGCTCTTGTAAGTTTCATTCTCTTTGACTTTTTATTCGCAATCCTTTTTTTTTGCTCTTTTTGCACCTCAATTGAGAGCATGCATGCAATTGTCTACGGTATCATGAAAGCAATAACAAGTACGGCAACCTTCTTGCTGTTCGATGAGTAGGATCCTCCCAACTAAATGGCTGTAGTTTTGTTACGGCCAAATTCAACTTGGGTGGTCGCAATTTTCAGCATCACTTTATTACATCGCGACATGCTAAGGTTAAAAGTTGGCCGTGAGATGAATTATTCCCTGTTGAGCGATTTTTGGCCAAGACTCAAAATAATGAACTTTTTTTTGTTATATTGCGAATTTTATCATGGAAAGGGCACTTGGTACTTTTTTTAATTCATCTAAGTATATTTGTATGCAACTAAATCTTTCGGAAACTTTCATTTATAATAATTTCAATTGAAAGAACCATTTCAAGAGAAAAGAGTTGTTGTTTTTTGGCCTAATATTGAATAAAAAATCGATCTTATTGCATGTGTAACGTCATATTTTTTTAAGATCTACAATAAGATTAAACTTCTTGTGAATTTTTCCAATTTTTCATGTGGATAAATAAATAATTTTTTGAAATTGAAGAACTAAGAAGACAATACTTCTCTACAAACTAAAAGACATCAATAATTTCTCAGTGTCCACATAAAAATCAACATTCTTCCCCAACCAACTGAGTTATATTAATCGTCCACGCACAACTAACTTTAAAACCGACATTTTCTAAAGTGTTATGGTATTTCGGCACAAGAACCGAAATGACATAAGTTTTTAACAAAGGGCGTTTTATAGAATGAGCGTGGCACTTATTTTAGCTGCAAGGTCGTTAGCTAATCACATTGCGACAGTTATTTAAGGCTAATAAACAAAGACAACAATTGGTAGGCTTAAAAAAATCAATCCATTTTTACCAATTCAAGTTTTTATATTTCAACTTTACATTAAATAACCATAAGTTTAACATTAATCTAATGTACTATTTCTGTAAGAAAAATAGCTGAGTAGACTTACATTACATTAGACAATATTATTAATAGGGCGTTATCATTTTTTGACAATTTTAAAAAAGGAGAAAAGGGCCCATGAAACCAAAATTAGGAAAACTTTTTAAAATATACAACACACTGTATCTCTGACATTAATCCAACCATATAAGCATTTTTTTTAGATTTTAACTAAAAATTCAGATAAATTACAACAAACTCAGAGAGGACAATTTTCCTCCTGATACAGTTGGTGTGTTTCATCTCACAAAAGGACAACAAAAAGAAATATCTTCAATTAAAAATAATATGCCTTCATAAATAAAATCCACATCTGGATTTGAAATAAAAGACCGAAAATCTATCAGCAAGCAGATGATTTTGCTCAAAACAAAAAATTTATTTCGAAAATATTTAATATTCAGATCTAAAATTCATGTAAACATTTTTAATATTATTGTAAAATATTAAATGTATGATATCGATGTATGTTCGATTTGAATAAGAAAATTAAATTTCAATTTTAGCTGCTGGTATGGATGAGCAGACGTTTTGTTCTATTAGACATTGTCTAATAAAGGGTTGTAAAGAAACCTTAAGTCTCATTAGGAAAATTAATAGATCCTTACCTTTCTTCCAAGAATGACATCGTCAGTGATTCCCAACACCAACGTTTAAATATAGCAATAAATGGTGAAAATTCTCGTGAATAACTTTATTTTTGAGAAGCAAAAAATTGATGATCGTAATTTTTTGTCAAATTCTTCAAAATTATTTCCATTGAAAGCATCCACCTCTCTCGCTCTCTCTCTTTATGGTTACTCCAACTTGTTTTTGGCTTTATTAATTGATCGTACGCTCATACAGTAGCTTTTTTTATTCTGATTACCGTCATTAGTTCTGCAACGAAAATTCCAAAGAAGTCCGAAGAAAAAAATGCATCACCTGCGTTAGCGTCCACTCTGGGGACAGATAAAACTACCGCTGTGGATCATAAAAAAGAAAACAAATATTAACAATGGACACCGCGGTGGGAAATTATGTTGAAAATTCTTAATTATTTTAACTTAAGTTGTAACATATCGATCATTGCGCTGAAGAGAGTGGTCATGGCGAAGGGAAGAGAAAATTCAACCAACACGAACGAACGTAACTCAGTGGTGTAGCCTAATTAACGAGATTATTTCTAATTGGACCACCATAGCAGTTCCAAGTTAGCTACTGCATTTCTCTCTTCTTGCTATCATTTTTTTTGTGTACGATCAGTTGGAAGATTAAAGAGAGATGAATAAAAGGGAGCGAAAACAGAACGCTTGCACTTAAGCTTGGACCTGCAGCAATTTAATCTTGATCGTCAACATCAGCAAAGCATTTACTACCTTCAATGACTCACACAATTCGCAGTACTGAAGAATGCGGATCAGAGATTCTGTTTGAGAATCAACTTACTAGCTAATGATCATAATCGAATTTAGCAAAAGTTTGTCTTTTTTTGCTGCAGCAGCGAGATGGCATATATTTTTTTTGGGCTGTTTATGGCAGACCTTTTGTCTGGCAAGCAAAATAAATAGGTTTATATAGTATACATACTAATTAAATTGAAATGAAAATTAAAGGTATCTTCAAGGGCCCTTGCTGGAAAATTTATGTTCTTTCGATGCAAGATTCAGCCAGTCCTGGCATAGTTTTGACGTAAACTGATTCAGGTTGACGAAAGCGATTAAGAGTAAACTAAGCTAAAGAATTTTTCTTTTTCGCTTAAGTTCAATCATTGCCTCAACATAATGCTTTTGTTTGGCGGTCTGTCCAAGTTCAACACGAAATAACTGAAGAACTGCTTTATTTTTCACTGCATATGCGTAGCATAAGTCCACCAAAACACACTTCCTTGAAAGGAATACAATCGTATGACAAACGATGACACACCCAAATGGTCAGTCAGTTCAGTACCTACTAAGTATTGTACATGTAATCTCTTGAATAATATGTACCACTCATAATTTGTCCTCTCGAATAAAAAAACAACAGCCAAGTAGAGGAATAACTCAAGATTAAGCGACTTAAGCAATCTCTTACAAGTAAAGTGTGCACTGATGCTGGAACACTTTGATTGAAGCCTTTTGTTTGTCTGGTGGCCAAAGCAAGACAGCGGCAATTAGTCTTCATCATTACAATGCGCTTGACGCAGCAGTGGTTGCGTACATGAGTAGATATTCATTCCCATTAAGGAAATAATTTAAGCGATGCTTATCGATAATTGGAAGGAGTGTGGTATCAAATTCAGTCATGACAATTAGTCATGTCCAAGCAATACTTGGTTCTAATGCTTGAAAGAGTTTCATGAAAAAAAAGGTTAATTTGAGGATCAGCACTATTTTGTTATGATCCATTCAAGCCGTCAGTCATGTCATTTGAAACAAATGTTTGGCTACAAATCAATTTTGTTGACGAATTTGTCAATTGTCAGCAAAAAAAAAAATTGGAAAAACCGATTACTTCATGGCATTTAATTGATTTTAGTGCTATCATTGTTAGACTACGCGTAATTAAGCTGCGATAAAACTTTTCAACGTCAATTTAAATTGTATTGAAAGTCGTTGGAAAGATTCCATAGAATTTAGGACATACCTAGCTACTTTTGGAATTAATGTTTTGATTTTTCTGTTTCCATTCTAAATTTTTTTTTCCAAACTATGCAAACAAAACTTGGGAAATTGATCATAGAATGATGCTTAAGAGCTTAGGAAATTTATTTACCTTTGACTCAAAAGCGTACAGTACATGCTGTGGTTTGCATGGTTTGGCTGTTATCAGTTTTTTTATCATGAAAACGGTTGACCCTTTGCAAAAAATCACTTTGATCTTTTAATAGAAAATTGCGTAATCTGCAACTTTTGCAAACATAAGTTTGCGTCCAACTAGTAGAGAGGGAGATATTATCAAAAACACATTTTCGAGGTACATATTTTTTGAAAAAAACAACAAAATCAGTTGCGTGAGAGTCACAAATCTGCTTCGGGAGCTGGTTTTTTGCGAAAAAATTTTAGTGTCGAACAAGCCCGTGCATTAAAGACAAAATTACACTAACAAAAAGCACGCGGCGATAGTGAACCAAAATGATCGAATATCGATCGGCAACAGCTAGAAAAGAGCTGAATAATTTTTGTTATTGTTGTAAGAGCTAAACGAGCTTCATGCGGGGTCTTATGCTGTGAAACAAGCGATAAATATAAATGTTGTGAAAAGTGTCTCCCTGAATATTGTTAGTTAGTTAGTATGTATTCATTTACAAACGGGCGGCAATCAAGGCCCAAGAGCCTCATTGCATTAAATCGATGTTTTAGGATGATTGTTTCTATGGTAAAATGACTCAGGAATTTCCAATCGCCAATTTGCGAATGATAACCGAAACTTAAAGTGATTGTTTTTTAAACTGAAATAACGTCCATAATGACTCTTATGAATTTTGGAATGATGTTTTTGAAGATGAACGAAAAAGGTGATATTTTGAAAGCGGTGGTGATAAAGACTATGCCAGCCTCATTACGTATAGTGACGCCAGCAATTCTTTCCGAAATTTCATACAGATGTTGTGAATTTGTTATTGGCATTTATGTTAGACGAAGCCATTTTGTTCTGAATATAAGATATTCCTGCTATAGATAAGTGATTTCGAATTTGTAGGTAAGCATGGATGCTGGGAAAAACAAACAAAATTTTGTTAATTTACAATAACTGTATTTTATTCGCTAAGTCGCTATCTATGTGCGATAAAACGACCTATTTGCTAAGTTTCCTACTCGTTGTTTATATGAGTACCCGTTTGTTGTACCTTCTACTTTTTTCATTTCAAATTGCTTTTCACTTCAAAATGCTCATAACACAAAATACAAATCTGCTGGGCAGCCCGACTACAACTTTAATTTTACTCGTTAAATTTGCAATCTTGTATTTTCTTTCGTTGCTAGCTAAAGATAACTAGCAACGGATGGTGAATAAGTCCCAGTTCATAGTTTTTTGCAGTAAGTTACCTATGCTCAGCTCCAAAAACAGTTTTTGGAAAGATTGTGTTATTATCTGTTTTGGTTCTTTGCTTAATTGTACCAAGAAAAAATGACTTAAAAATTCAGAGGAGAAAATTACGCGAATTGTATTTCCTAAAACTTGCGGCAGCAAGATCTAAGGTCTGACAGGTTTAAGAGAACACTTTGTAGCTAATTTTGAAGTTTTTTTCACAGTCGAGTTTTCTTGTCAATCAAGGCTAAAAGAATTTCCTGTTCCTAAATCAACGCAAGAAATGATTAAAGCACAACAGCGAAAATAATTCACTGCTTCACTTAAAAAAAACCGAACACAAGTAGCCCTTCCAGGTGGTCCAATTAATCCGTGTCAAGTCCCGTCGTACACACACAAACATAAAGCATTAATGCAGAAGAAGCAGATACTAAGCAGAAAATGAGATGAATGAGAAAAAGGAAATAAAAAACTTTAAAAAAGTCCTTTAACGCGCCTGAATTACCATATCAATTTGAAGCAAAATAAAAACATGTTGCATTCAACAAATGTAAGAAAACCACAAAGAACAATTCAAAACCCGGACAACGTAATAAAATGTCACCAAATTATGAAAGGTGCCATAAAGCAGCAGCGAAGAATAAAATTGAATTAAAAGAAAATAAAATGAAACACAAAACAGCGGATCAACAGAGCATTGCGGATTAATTATGCATATGCGAGTATTTTCGGGGGATCAAATTATTTGAAGACCGCCAACACCGTAGACCTACAGCAGCTGAGAATGCCAAGAAGTCAAGAAATGACAAATATTTGACATTACGTCATTAAGTTAATTTGAATGAAGTTTATGTGCTGCTATGCTCACTGCATTGGCGGCGGTGTTGCATATGTTAAGGCGCATGCGCGCGCGAACGCATACTAAAATGTGATGAGCAGCGTAAGCGGGAAAAAACTTTCAAAGAACAAAGTCACGCATGCACTTTGACGTCGAAATTTTAAATTTTAGAAAGAAAGAAAGAAAAAAGGAAGTGCAAAGGACTTTCGTAAGGTACAAGTACGTGACATTAAAGTTCTCTCTTACGGCTGGATGTTGAGTAGTGACACTTGATCTTGTGATGTGTCAAATTAGAAGGGTGTAGTTGTTGATTATGGTGTTGATATTGTTGTTGTTAAAGATGATGTTCAGTTCAGAAAGGTGATCGTGCGACTTTTTGTTTTTTAAGCCGAGTATTCTTTTCTTCGAGCATTTTAAGCTGATAACGTCATGTAGACTTTGGCGCACACTTAAGTAGTTGAGTGCCTTTGTGAGTTAAGTGATTGATACCCTTGATTTCTGTCTTTTATTTGGGCCACACGTGTTGAATTTCATTTCAAACATTTTTTAGAGATATTTTTAATTTTTTCTATATTGATTAAATTTGATGGCATAAGGTCACATGTGATGACTTTATTTTTTGTGGGTAAAGTTGATTTTGATTAGCTCAGCTGTGATTCGCATCAGTGCTGCGACAAGGTGGTCTTTTTTTAATTAACTCTCCTTTTTGGTAGCAAATTTCTATGTAATTGTAAGCACATGACATTTTTCTCGTCATTTTTAGTTTTAAATTTTGGAAAAAATTGCATTAAAAAGGCTACTTCTGTCATTAATAAGAAACCAAATCGCTTTTATTTCACAAAATCAAATAGCCAATCGAATCGAAACGAATACACCGATAGTTACATTTTATTATCAGTGCTTTTTTCAAAAGTTCAACCGAGTAGCTGCAAAGATTTAGCTTCAGTAAACGGCAACAACTCGCTATCAGCGCAAGCGCCTGAAAACGTAAGCGCAGGCGCACATTCAACATGGCTGCAGAAGACCAACATTCACTACATAGACGGTAGCGCTGCGCTAAATAACCAAACAGTTAATTGACCATTAGCCAGTTTTGAATTTGACGGTGGCGATAGCGATACGTAGCGGTTTTTATGATGACAGCTAAATTGAAATTAATCTCCAAGTTATCGGTGCAGTATTCTGGTATATGCGCATACGAGTGTAATATTTCGTATTTATGTGAATTTTGTTTTTCTTTAAATTTTTGGTAGCAATATCCGTGTACCCGTTCATAGTGAATTATGGCAAATAAATTAAATTGAATTATGTGGTAAGCTCGTTATATTGATGAAGTTGAGAAGAAAATGGGTTTTTTTTTCTTCTCCCAACAAGTACGAGTATTAATCATTCGGGCTTAAAACAACGCTGTAATAAAAGACAAATACGTATAATGAAAAACTGCCTAATGGCTTCATATAATTTTATTGACAGCTAATTGAATGTGATGATAACACTAGACAACAGGTAAAATGGTAATTATGCCAAAGTACACTAGTGTGTTAGAATGATATTTAAAATTGACTTCATGATGTGCCGAATGACGTCCTTATGTGAGGGAGTGCTTTGAAAAGTTTTGAGTAGTGACCGTTAAAACGACTCCATAAGAACAGACATTTTTTAATCAGAAATCGCAGCCGGATGCGAAGTTAGAAAGATTTTTTCAAGTTAAACCTGATTTTATTTTTAGGTTTTTCATCACGTCAAGGTTCAGTGAAATCGTTGCTAACATAGTGCTGAAAATCTAATTTTCAGATATATCTGAAGTTCACCGAAATGGTCGGCTGTTAGATTTTAAGATGCGAATTTCGTTGTACTTCTGAGATGAAAAAACATTTTTATTTTCTAATAAAGTTTTTTAAGCATAGTCTTTTAGTGTAATGAACTAGGAAGCATTAGATTTAGAAAGTTAAAATTTGTCAATTTTTCGCAAAATTCTAGCTGTGTTACAAATTTTCCAATGGTAAAATTTTTCAAAGAAAATTTGTGATTTATTAGCAAGTAAAAGCTCTATAAATTATGATAAAAATATTTATTTGTGTATTTGTTGTACGCAGTGGAACTTAAAGCCAGTGTGTTTTTTAAATATAATTTTTGAACACACACGATATTTGATGTCAAAATATACCATTTTCTTTAAACAAATTAATACTTAAACAATTATAAAAACTTATAGCAAACTTTAATGACACCAAATTAAGCATCATACTCTTAGGATCTAAAATTCAAAAGAAAAAACTATAACTTTGAATTGGCTTAGCCATAGTAATTATTTTTGTAGACATGATTTAACTAGGTAACAGAAATTCGTTGAAAGTCCATCACGCTTAATTTGGTGTCATTAAAATTTATAAGTATAAGTATCCAGAAGTTGTTTTACCTTTAATTTGTTTATAGAAAAGTATTTCTTTTGGCACCACACATCGCATTTCGATAAACATTTTCCAACTACTTTTGCCCATCTTCCACAGGAATCGTTTCCTCGATTTTTTATCAACACACCGCTTTTTACATAACAACTTTCTTGCTAAGTTTTAGAAATTTGTTTCTCTTTTTTCTATCATTTGGGTTATGTCACTTAAAATTGCTTATAAAATTGATTTTTTTCTATTACTGTGAGTTCCCATATTTGGTTTGATTACTTTTAATTTTTTTATTCGTTTTAGTTTACCTAATTTTTGGTTAATTTCTTGACTTTTATTTTGCTTGTACATATTCCGAAAAATTCCGCGAAGTGTATTGAAATTTAAAATTTTAAATTTGCACACCAAAGTCAAAACACTCAAAGTCAAAATCAGCGATTTTGTCTACATGCAAAAAGTTGGGAATGCATGTTTTTCATGACATTTTTTCATCCATGACCGAAACTTTAAAGTTCGTATTGATTACTGTGTAAATTACTTGTAAACAACGAATACAAACGAGGATTTACCCAGTAAATTAGAGAAGGAACAAAACAAATTTCCAAAAGCAGTAGCAACTAACATAAAAGTAAATGAGTTATAAATGGAATTTTTTTTTTCATTTGAATTTCGTTTTGACTTAAACGTATCCTACAGAGTCCTACCTGCTGGTTCCGTCTACGTGTACATTTTTTTCATTTTATTAATTATGAAGTAGACTTCTGTAGAAAATTTAACAAAAGGTAAATATCAATATTTCAATCCTTTCATATCTTCGATGTAAACAATGAAAATATTTTGATGTTTCAATGACATGTGTGGTAGATTGTTGTCCACAAAAAAGTGTAAATATTGGGAATGTCCTTTTGTTAAATTTTTATGCCAGTTTTTACACAATAAACTATTTGTTGTAGATTTCTTAATAATTTTTAAAGAGACGATCAATTTGCATTTTGACAGTTCGAATTATCAAGGGACTTGAAGTGTGTCTAATTGAGAAAACAAGCCAATGCAATACTTTCTCTATCTGAGCAGATGTTTATTTTAAAAAATTTTCTTATTTCGCTGTGGTAATGATCTAAAACTGTTTTTCAAACAACAATGTAAATATATAGGAACACTATTATTTGTATTATGATTATTGTGCCATATCAGTAAGAGCCAGATTCACTTTAGTTTCAGGTTATTAACTTAAAATCCTTAAAATTAAAACTTAAGATTTTGAGAGTTGACTTTCGCCAGTATCGGCGTTTCAATTCACTTTAAAATGCTACCAATATTGCCTTTAAATCAAATATTCCTTTCCCAGTCCTTGAGTAATTAACATCCCTTTGAGAACTATTAGCAAAACTATAAAAAGTTGAAGATTAACACTTGGTTTACTAAAAAGATCATAAGAAAAACACAAGTCCACATGGTGCACGCTTCTCCATAGAACCCACCAAATCGCAATCTTTGTTTGACTGCCATCGGAGAATGGGGTTCAAATCAATATCTCATTAGCATGCTACTTAACGAAATGCAAATAAAGGCACCTCATTGCATTAAATGAAACCTGGGCCCGCTTGTTTTCAGACCAAATATTTGCTGAGCTTAGCGCCAGCGGAGATGCAACTTTTAACAACTTTTGAGATGCAAATGTGTAACGTCAACAAAACTGAAATGACGGATGATGCGTTCATCATATGCGATGGTGCTCAATGTGAATTGAATTGATATAACATTTAACACTAGGTCTACCGAGCGGTCAAAATGACCGCTTCCTTGAATTCATCACAAAATTTTTTAAATAAAAAAAATGTTTTTTTTTTGTAAATGTATTATGTATTTTACTAAATTTATGTAATCTTGTTATATTAAAGATCTTGTTATATTAAAGATTACATAAATTTAGTAAAATACATAATACATTTACAAAAAAAAAAACAATTTTTTTATTTAAAAAATTTTGTAATGAATTCATGCTCGGTAGACCTAGTGTTAAGGTCTAAGAATCATTTAAGAAGTTCTGAACAAAATGTTGCCATGTTGTTTGTTTAGGGTCACTTCGTGCCTTAGCTGGCAACTGAATGGATTCGTCTGAAAGTCGAGAGAGAGAAAAAACTGCTCTATCAATATTTGGTAAACCAGGCAACAGTTGTAGGGATATCGGTGTTGTTGTGATATACAAATCCCAAACCACTTGAGTTGTCAGTTGAGCAAACAGAAACTGAATTCCACTTGGCCTGTAGTTTACAAGTGTATTTTCGCTGGAAGTGCGCGTAGTATTTTTTTCCCTGAAGATCGTTTTGCGATCGTCAGTTGTGTAAATGTTGAGTGTTCGAAAAGATGGCGCTTAAAACGTTTCAATTTTTTCATTCTGTTTAATTTTATGAGCACTGTGAAAATTGTTGTGACTTCAATATGAACCGAATTAAATCGTTCACCGATCTTGCCAGCAAGTTTTTCTTAATTTCATATTTTTTTTTCCATAAAAGCATCGATCATAAATCATTTCTTGAATCTTTCATAACGGAAACAGCAAAAATTATAATTTTCCTAATTGTCGGTCATAATTTTGCACAAGAGATCGTTTGCGTCTTCCTAGAACTATTAAAAATTGTGCAAGCAATTAATACCACCCAAAATTAGTGCACATACGGGCACTTGCAATTAGAGGCAACTCCGACAATATCCTTTATCACCCACAACTAAAATCAAAGCGTCTGTCACTGTGTACGATTTAAAACCGCCTTTGCCACGATCACTTACTCGCTCGCTCGATCGTTTACTGTATGCAACACATGTTGCCTGCTTGCTGGTTGTTATTTATGCGACTTGCGACCATCTTCGTCAGCACAACACTTAAGTAGATTTATTATTACACGGCAGCTAAATGCCGCTGCCATAAATCACCATGCTTGGTCTTGCTTGTGCTGCTTCCCCGACACACGCTCTCTAGGCAATTGCACTGATCTGCTCTATAGCATGCGGCGGATAGGGATCACCCCTTCGCTTTGAATGCCACTAAAATATTTGAAAAATTCCCTTCTCTGCGGCTCAACAAATTTTTAAAAATTTAAAGTGACAAAGGAAAACGATCATGCCACCACGCATGATCGTCTTGGATGATTTACATTTTTCAAAGTTCAAACGCAAATTAATTGTGTCAGTCAGAGCAAATTTCATCTAATTAGTGGTGGCGAAATTGTGCATAGTTTTTGTTTCGCTGTAGGCATGGGGCCTATTTCATTGAAAATTAAATTAATTTTAAAAGAGTGCGATGCAATAAACTTATAATAAAATAAATTCTTTGGAAAATATTGTGACGACCATTCTTGGATGTTATAGAGCTTCATAAGCGTTAATTGGGATAAATCGACTAAGATTAATTCGAAAAGAACACAGTAGAAGCTACTGGGAAAGCTACAGGAAGAAGACAATTTTGTAGCACCAATTAATTTCAGCGCTACAAATCAAACAAATAAGAAGAGTAACACAAAATAACTACTACCTACCTCTACCAAGTGAGTGAGAGAGGCAACGAGAAACCCAAGTGGATACCTAGATTGCATCAGAATTTTCGAGGGTTTTGTAGAAGGCGGCAAATTTTAACTATGTACGAGTATATGAACGTCTTATCTATATTATGTAAGGTTAAAAGTTTTTTAAACGAAGCGAACTTCTTTTGTAAAGTTAAACAAATCCATCTTTATTTATAAGGACGAACTTTTACCAAAATGTCTGTTGACTTCATCGAATGAATAATTTAATCACAATTTATTTTACAAAAATGTCTATAAAATAGTACGCGGAGTTAATAAACACTTTTTGTTTGCTGCATAATTTAATATAAATCGTTTTTCGCTTGCGAGATATATTCTATTTGAATTGCGCCTCAATTCCAATTATCACACCAGACAGACAGACAGACACACGAACACATGTAGACCAGAGCAACAACAATCCAAACAATTTGCTAATTGCATCGTTTGGCTTCAATCCATTTATTAATTTGAAAGAAAAACTCTTTTTTGCTGTTTTGCCCGACACCAAGCAGAAGGCAAATTGATGTGCGTCGAATGATTTATTTAGTCAGCGAAAATGCCACAGAAAAACGAAGAAAACGCGTCACAAGTCCACCGCTCTCAAGGCAACTCCTACGGATTGTCGGCGCAGTGCAGGAGTGTGTCGACGCGGTGAAATAACGACTGGCGATCTTTTCGCAGTACATCTGCTGTATTTTCTGGCTTATTAAAATGCTTTATAGTCGTAATTGAAATCATTTTCATTTTCCATGTTTGCATGCCGCTAAAGTGGCACAAACATATGTAGGTATGTTTGTGCAAATGCTGCGCGCACATCACTGTCAACACAGTGCTGTGCAATATCAACTTAGATATGATTGCAATGATACACGTGAAGTAAATTTTTTTGTTAAAAAAAAGCTCTTATCATCATGTGGCATGTGTTGACGTTCAACGTTATTTGTATTGCTTTGCGATGCAAAAGTTTTAGGGCAAAAATTGCGAATAGTTATGATATTGCTGTAAGTTTTCTTTTTATTTCGGGTATAGTATACCCCGAAAGCGTGTTTTAAGACGAAAGTTTCTAAAATCCTTAAACTTTTTTTCAAGTGCTTAATTTTTTGTAACATATAGAGTAGTGATGTCCAGCTCATCTCCACAAAACGATATTTGGGATCCAAGCAGTATTTGACGAGGGGTATATTCAAATAGAACGCTTACACAACACATGCAAAGAATAGAGAACGTCAAATTAAAGTGATAGAAGAAACCTTTATCAGTATATCAAATTTATGACTTTATTTTCAAATTAGTAATAGGTACACGTCTCTCAAAAAATACTCAAGTCAACCGTTCCGATGATGTGTGCCAAAACGATTAGATACTTCCCTGGAAGCAGCCACTGCACCTCGTATTTTCTGCTCAGGCTTGTGAGTTATGCTCTTCAGTATTCCGATATTTGCTCTTGATTGAGTACCCACTCGGAAAAGTTGTTTAATTGATAAATCTAAAACAAAATTGTACTTTTTTCTGGTTTGGCCACATGCACATACATATATAAGATACACTAAAAACTTCATTCCCGGCGTGCTTAGCTGAAATCATTCGTGCTCCATATGTGCCGAAATGGGCATCACTAGTGTAGAGATTGAGCTGAAGCTCATTTTCAGTATTGGTATAAGATTTTTTGTTCAAGAAAACACGTGCGTCTCAATTTTCATAAAATTTTATTGTATTTTTAACATTTTTTTGTTTAATGTAATTCAGCATCTTTTATGTTAATAATTTTTTCTTTCAAATATCTTATTTAGTTGAAACAAAAATATATATATATTTATGTGTATAGCTTATATATAAATATGCGTTAATTGTTTAATTTTTTATGAAATTTTGCTTAAGCACTAAAATACTATTTAATGTATTAGCAATGAATTTATAAATATGTGGAATACATTATTATATAATTAATTTACTTAGAAATTAACAGCAATTTAATTATAATATAATACAGTTTAATTAATTTTTAATACTTTATAGTAGAATTCTGTCGAATAATTGGAAATATATATACAATAGGTAATTTTTGCTATGTATTTTCCAGAAACAAGTCAAAAAGATTACATATTTACATACACTTTACAGTTTTATCACAACTTCATTCGTCTGAATTTATTTCCACAAACTTGAAATATCAGCAAAATGAACAGCCCTAGATTTTTCAACTTTTGCTGACTAAATCAAACGTTTAGTTTTAGTTTTTATTTCAAATTCCGATATGTCCTTCAACATAAGGTCATTTTTCCAAATCTAACAAACTTAGTTCTTTAATATTGCACTAACTGGGCCACGCTGGCAGCACTCAGCCCATACAATCCCCTACATTTTAGGGAATTTGACCATTCATGCGCATTTCCAGCTCCTCTTCCTCCTTAGTCAGCGGTACAGTGGTGTGATTGTACAAACCCTGTGCCATCAACTGTAGTGCCAATGGATTTTTGGAACCAGTAGATTTTTTAATTTTCGCACGTTTATTCTGGAACCAAATCTTAATTTGTGCCTCATTCAGTCCAAGTTCAGCACTCAATTGCTGGCGTCGTCGCTCGGTAAGGTAGCGATTCTCATTGAACTCACGCTAAAAATAGACAGGGAGTGATAACAAAATAGAAAGAGCGCACAAGTTAGTTAAAAATTTATGCAAAGAAAATCAATTATTTGTGGTTGAGTTAAAAGGATTTCTGAAAAATTGAAGAATGTCGGGATTGATCGCACAAAACAAAGCGTTGTGACCATAACTAATTGCGTATGACAGCATAATGGTTGCAAAAGTAGAACACTTGAGTTTTGTGGTTGCAACAACACAGCAAGTGGTCATGATGCGGGAACAATTTTGGTGGGTGTGAGAGAGCGGTTTAAGTGCATCTCCAGCAAACGCACAGCGGGCATTGCATCAAGAATGAGTGTAAGTATTTTGAAAACATTGCATGGTCGTTTGACCAAAAGGAAATATCGAGTAATAAATTTGACATTCGTTATGATTGTTGCAAGCAAAGATATGGAAGAGTGAGATTTGAGAACGTGTGGTTTGAGTTGTTGCTTACCTTAAGACGCGCCAATTGCTCACTTGAGAAAGCAGTTCGTGGTCGTTTCTCATCGGTGGTTTTATCTTTTGGCTGTTTTGGGCGGCGGTAGCGGGGTCCTGTAAAATATAACAAAAAACAGTTGTTAACGTAAGCCTTATGTTTATTTAGATGACGAATATAGTAAATTTAAGACTTATGCTCTATTCAAACTTTTTTTGGCCGATCACCGGCGGCCAAAAAAAATACAATTTTCAGAAATTCCAGGTTGTATCATGGACGCAGTTTTCGACCACTTTCATAAATAATAAGGTTGACAAAGAATAAAAAAATATTTAAAAATGTTGAAAAGTCTAAAAATGTGGAACAACTTTCAAAAGCACAAAGGTACGAAAAACGTGACTACTGGAATTCCCAAATATGTTGATGAATTAAAAAAAATTTAAAAATGTTGAAAAGTCGGAAAAAAATGGAGGGAAGTTAAAGTATTTCGATCAAGCTGAATATATAGCGTGACCGCAAGCATGATCATGACGTTACCGTTGGGCCTTAGAGTTTTAAAAAATCGTTTAGTAATAAAAATTCACATCCTTGAATAATTGACATTAACAACTGTCACTTTCGCTTGTTTGACATATTTTTTCATGCGTCGTACATGTTGATGTGTTAACTGTCATTTTGCCAGCTAGCAAAATTTTGTCGTGCATTTTGTTTTGTTTATTTTGCCTTCTATTCTTCTATTCTATGTTAATTAAGCGCGTCTAGAAGGTAAAACATTTTGCTGCCGTGATGGGTCTTTCATTCAAACCCTCTCTTTCGCGCTCACTTGTTATACATTTCTGTAAATAGTGCTGCTTTCAACTCAACTGTCAAAAATTTTAGAAAAATGTAATCATTAAAAATTTATATTAATGATTTAATTAGCAATTTAAATTTTGCCTTAATATGTTTCTTGAAAACTTGCCTCAAAACACTTTTGCTTATGTTGGGCTGCTAAAAACTGTGGCAGCACAGCGTTGTGTGTTACAGCCATGGCTAATTTGTCAGCTGTCAAAATTTACAGCTTAGCCACAGGGGTAAAAATAAACGCATGTTTTGTATTTTGTCTTAAGATTTTTATATTTTATTATTGTTTTTAAAATTAAAAAAAATCATTGTAGTTAAATGAACATTTGCCTTAACGAGAAAATGTGTTGCTTTTACTGCGGCTGTTGCTGCTGTTTGCTAATTTAATGAATTTAACTATCGTATGCTAATTAAGGCGCAAAACAGATAAAGAGTCAAGGAAAATACCTACATATGTGAAAATAGTATGTCTAGGCCTCCTCGGTAAACAACAACAACACAGCATTTTTACTAGTTAGGTGGAAATTTTTATTTTATTACCAAAAATTATGTATATCGCTACTGCTAGTGTATGTAAATTTATCTCGCATATATGCGTGAAAATACATTTGAGATTGACTTGGGCTGTCAACATTTTGACATCTGACATTTGTCTGTCATATGCCCATCCATAGCTGCAAGCGCTAAAGAGGTTTTGGACTTTGTGAGTGATTTTTATATTTTCTCAATTTAATTTTTAGTTTCCAGTAATTATGAAAAACAAAATTTAAATTGAATTTTTAATAAGCCAGAAACAACGTAAATATTTATAATTAGTTGGCTGCTACTGTTGCCGCTGCCACTTGGCAGCAAGTGCAGGAATTGTGTTTTTATTGTTCTTTTTTGTATTGTTTTTTAATTAAAAGTCATTTCATAGTTAAAACTAGTATTCGAATTTTTGGGTTTAAATAAAGCGCTCAAAATAAAATACAGCAAAACGTGTCAAAACATTTTTTCATAATACTTAAGGCTTGTTTCCGCACAAAGCTTTTCCTTATCTCTGAATATGTTAGACAAATAGCAAAATATCATATTAGACAATAAACACAGCCCAAGCCTAACAAAAACCGACGACCTTCAACAGATAAAAATAATCAAAAATAGTTAATTAGGAAATTTTAAAAGAAAACTCCCTCGTGTAAGAGAAAAACGGGTAACGAATTTGTATAAACGTCAAAAATTTTGACTCAAAATCATTATGAAATATATAATTTGATTCGAGTTAGCATATAAAATTTTTCTTAAGTCATGTGTTTATTTATAACATAAAAAAAATATTTTGATTCACATCAAGGATCGAGGATCAATTTTGTTCCACCATGACAGGTTAAAAAATATTTTCCAATATCCATTTTCAAATGAATTTTAATAAAAGGGCTTGAGAATCTTTTAATGATTATAAAAACCTTTAAATAAAGTTGCCTGATAACTGCCGTGGCACATTAAATTTTTCATAAACGTGATATTGAGCTCGAGATTTAAGTGATGAATAAAGAAATCGTTAGTATTGGACGCAGTGGCGTCACTTCTCCAAAACCGAGGGGGGGCCGAGAATTCTAATTTCACCACTTTTGAATGGTCTGAATAATAACTAGTATCGGATTCTTGGGGGAGGGGCCAATGCCCTCTCCAGCCCTACCGAATTGACGCCACTGTTCGGACGACAAGGAAACTGGCTGGAAAAAAGTACATTTGTTGTGCAATTAGATACTTTAACACAAAAACAGGTCTATTTCTCTTATATACATATACGAACTAAGCCACAAAAAGTCTTCAAAAGTTACAAAAAAAATGTATATGGTACAAATAAGAAGGGGAACAAACAACAATAATACCGCAGAGCTCAAGAAGCAGCATGTGCATAAGCAACGAAATCAAATGACAATTTTTATATGAGGTTTTGCAAAAAATTATTATGAAAAAAGAATACTTTAAAAACTCAAAAATAAGTATGCAGTAACCTTCTCTAGCACAAATTTGTTGATTTAAAAATGAATTATTAAAATCGGCTGAGATTATTTTGCGCCAAAGCGTTACAAGCCATTTCCACAAAAGCGATTTTATAAATAGTATAGATGAGATATAAAGAAGCAATATGTTTAGGCTTTAAGCAGGAAAAATTGTCCTTTACTTATATCCCATTTATGGATAAAGCACCACACGTGAACTTTATAAATTTATTGGGAATATTTTAACTTTAAGAGAACACCAAACAAATGTGATAATTTGAATAAAGCCTTATGAACGCGAAATTGACATCACGACCTCTCCTTCGCTTGAAATCGGCAATGCTTTTCTCAATATCGATAGTGCCCGGACAGAGACAAGCTATCCGCAGAGTCACATTATGCTTTTAGCTTTGTTACAGCAAAATATCAAATTTTTCAAGGAATTAAGGCAAAACTTAATTGGCAGGCAAAAATGACTTAATAGCTAGTCATCAACTAGAAAGTTTTTATTTGCAATTTAATTAAATCTTTAATGACAATCTAACGACAATAACCACAGATTGTGCTACAAATTTAGAGACGGAAATATGCAGCCGCTGAGTGTTTAATTGAATAATTGCAGTTTTTAAATTTAATGCCATTGCCATATAATTAATTAGCAGGCAGCATTTAAGACAGCTACTCATAGCATTTATGATAAAGTGGAAAAAATATTATAACATGTGCGCCTGGAAATATGCAGTCGAAAATCTGAACTCTTTCTTTTCCTAACACTTTATCAGCTCGTATTTCCATCAGCAGCAAATTAAAAATCAATTCCAAGTCATAAAAATGCACTTAAATCGTCAATTAACACCCGAAAAACCTCGAAGAAATTGAAAAAAAGCAGTGCCACATTTTCAAAGACAACATGGAAAAATCACATACTCGCAATGCTACAGAACACACACAGCGCGTTTGGCGCACGCGGCGGAGGCGGCGGCAGCTTTTCTTACATTTTTTTATTTGCTTATATTTCCCCTTTGGTTTTGTCTCCGACGTTTTCCCATATCACTCAACAATTGATTTTAATATGACCTTCTATAGAGTTTGGGTCTGTCCTATTTTTTATTATTATCTACTGCCTGTGTTTGCTGCATACGCAGCACCACATGTTGCCACATAAAGTGTCACAGCAGCAACCAACATCAAAGTAGTGTCCGGCATAACAACACAACAACAGCGATAGTGTCAGCTTCATGTGTCATACACGCAACGCACACCCAGGATACAAAAGGACACTGCCGCTTGCTTTCGGAGGAGCAAGGAATCTTAAGTAGTTTTGTATGCTGTGGAAATTTATGGGTTTGTAATTGTCCGAATGTCCTTCGCATAACGTACGTATGCCAACAATGTTTACTTTATGATTGTGAAAAATTATGGAGTCTGTCCTTGAGTACGAAGTTGTCAAAACAAAAACATAATTTTTTCTCATTGTTTTTGTTGTAATAGCTGAAAAAGATCGAACAAAATTTGATTGAAGTTTTACCGGCACACAGTCTGTTGGAGGTCCAGGCTATCTGTGAAGATGAACTAATTCATAAGTTTAAAGTGAGACCTTGAACAAGCTGTTTGACAAAATTGTTCACTTATTGGGCGTAACCTTAAGAAGAAAGAGGCAGCTTTCAGGCAAAGCTTCACCACCTTCCTTGAGTAAAGCTTTGAAATACTATGCTTACCTGTAAGCATGAAGGGCTCGTATTAATGTAAACTAACATCAAAATCGGTATTTCTCCCAAAGTCTTTAGCAAAAGGAAAAAGTTTTGCACAGGACCAGAAAACTGTAAAATTTTTGAAAATCGAAGCGAAACCTGATAAATACTAATATTTGGCTTGAAACCCTATAACAGCAAAGCTTTCCAATACTTGAAATTTACCGATAAAAATTTTAAATATCGGTTTTTAAATTCGAATAAAAGCCGATAAGTGTTCACATGTTACCAAAAACCCTATAACAGCAAAAAATCACTTCCCATTCCCTTATTAAGATTTTTAGGACTAAATGCATTAGTAAAATCCCACGAATGGATACTGACAGCAAAGAGCTACATAAGAAGGCAATTCGTAGAGTAACTCGTTATCGTATTAATTGGGAGGGGCCCAGATAGCCCAGGATTTCAAAGAGGGGATCCTGAAAGATGCATTTTGACACGTTTGTTGTTTAGTTTTATGAGCGAGATCTGAAGCATATTGCTTGGTTTGTCTGATCAAGCTAAATTTGATGGAGTGCGATGGGCCTTGCATCGCTCATAAAGATATTTCGATGAAACATTTTGTAAAAATTTTGTTTTCCAAAAATGAGTTCAGAACTTTTTTTTGGGTTTCGTAAGGCCGTTTTTTGTTTTTGTTTTTGTGTGCATAAATTGTTGTATGCCAAACACCACCCAAATACGAGAGGCTAAATCCAAACTTGTTCCAAGACTTAATAAGCGGCAAAGAAGATTTAGAAGTTTCAGAAACCAAATCAAAATGAAACGGTGTAAGTAAGTACTAAATCTGTTCCAAGCTTCCAATCTCAAGTATAATATTAAGTCCTAAAAATCAATATCCTCATCGTCAGACAAACTTCCTCGGCCCATGGAAGTAGGGTGATGATTCATGAAGTTTAAATTCCTCTTCCTCTTTCGCACTCACCTGAACTGGGACGGTCGCTGTAGCGCGTGCAATAGACCCACGCAGGCCATACTTCATTTTTGCCACCTTCCGTTGTCGTTGAACCACTTTCGGAACGTGTATCATCCGAAGATTCCATGCCGGAATCTCGACTGACCGCCGATGGTGGCGGTATTGGTTGCGGGCTATTACTACTATTCGCTGCCATGCGACTGCTAGGTGAAGACGTACTTGACGTCGACGAGGCAGATACTGATGAAACGCTTGAAGCAGGTGGCGGACTTGACATGCAGGAAGCTGAGGATGTTGAACTTATTGCTGACGTTTGTGGCGTGGCACTTACATTTTGACCAATTTGGGAAACAGCTTTGCAGAGTGAGCCTAGTGCAGACTTTTCGCTGGATTCCAAATGTTTCGCTGATACCAATGATGGTTGCAGCACACCATTGCGACGCATTCGACTGTTCACGATCTCCTCATGTATGCGCGGGTATGCAGCGGGATTAAAGCAGTTAAGAAAGTTGGCACGTTCCAACATCATAGCAGCAGTAGCAGCAGCGGCGGCAGCTTGCTGTTGGCGGCTAAATTCCAGCAGATCAACGCGTGTAAAGGCCGATGGTGGCGCACCATTCGGCGGCGTGCCAGCAGCAGCAACGCCACGCGTTGCTTCAAAAGGGCGAAATATGCTCGGTGCGTTATGCTGTTGGCTTTGTTTTGCATCTGCACCGCCAAAGTGGTCACTTAGTATATTTGAAATGGAAAAAGCCAGCGCCGGCTTAACCGATTGCTGATGCGCTGGTGGTGGAATGCGTTGTGTTGTTGGCGCCGAAACATCATTGCAATCATCAACATCAATATCATCGTCAGTGTCCTCATCCGCTTCGTCTGCAGTGCCAGTGGTGACGGCAGTATGGTCGTGTTCTCCATTGTAGCTGTCACCCATGATAGAATCACTTTCTTCCTCTTTGATGGTAACTGTGGAAGCAGGTGTAGATGAAGTGGAGTGAGCGCTGGGTGATGCAATCAGCCGCGCGGCGGCATCGTAACCCACTGCCACCGTCGGATGGTGGAAGGCACCGGCGAGCTGCTGCTGATGCAGTTGCTGTAATTGTTGCAGATGATGCAAATGTTGCAATTGCTGTTGCTGGTAGAGCGAGGCCACAGCAGCAGCAGGATGTTGCAACATCGTAGCAGTAGCAGGATGATGCAGACTCATGTCTAAGATGTTAACGACTGCACTATTGGGATGTTGATGTTGTTGCGGATGGGGCAGACCCGGTGGACTTGGTGCTGATTGTGGACTGCAACGATCCTCAAGGGCCATTTGGGAAATGGTGTTGATATTTTGAGCACTGATTTTGGGATTGTGCCCACAATAAAAACGTTAATGTGTTTGGGAAAATTGAGACACGGAAATTTTAGTTTAATGAAATGTCACTTCGGGTTAAGTGGCACTTGTCACTTGGATTGCACTTGTAGTCACTTGATTTTGTGATTAACTTCCTTGAACGCGACACGAGTATTTGTTCAGTTTAGTTTCTCTTGACTTTCATACAACACGTCTATCTGACGGAACACATGAGTCGCAGGTTCTTGACGCCGACACACACGTCTGTTCACTGTGAGCGCAACGAGTAAATTAACTAATCATAGTTTCTTATCGTCCACATGAAGCATGGAAGAGGCGCATCAAGCAAAGCGACAGCCGCAGCTTCAAATGTCGAAGATTGAACTGTTAAATGTTGACGATGAAGGCACTCTACTCGGGCATGCACACAAGAAGAAAGAGATAAAAAGTGCTAGCGCGAGTGAGAGACAAAACAGCCAAGAGCAAGCACCGCAAGAGAGAGCGAGCAAGTGATTGCGAGTGTGATCGATTTGTGATTGTTTGAGACGTCGCCGCGACGTTTCGTGCAGCGCTTGCGGCGGCTAACTGATGAACTACGCACGGAGCTATGAAGAAAAAGTTGATGTGACACTCACAGCTGTCACCTGTAATCTGACAGTCGGTCGTTGTTACAACGTTGATTCTTCCTGCCAATCCATATCGGAGCAACAACAACACGAAGGCAACTTCGTTGAAGTAAGGCGCGTCCATAGTGGTCAAACCGGTTTGCAACGGGGAAGAGCAGCATCGCTGCCTTGTTACAAATGATATAACTCTATTATATGAGCTGTCACAATATTTGACAGCTGTGCGCACACTTGCTTGCTCTTTCGCTCTTTTCGATTGTGTAGCGCTCTTTGCAATTCGTATACGTACACGTTGCACCCAAGATAATGTTAGTGTTATATACTTAAAAATGGGCGGTGCAGTATTGCCATTGAGCTACTCGCACTTACATTACATTTGTTTCTTTCTAACTGCCATGGACTGGTTTTTGCAAAATGGCTGCGCTCCTCTTAGGGTGTGCGAGTGAGCTAAGTAGTGTTGCTGCGACACACAACTCAATTAAATGCAAGCGCATGCGGCGCTTGTTTGTTTTCTTAGTTGATTTGTCAAACACTACGCTGTTGCTCGCTCTGTATGCGCTTTATTGTTTACTAGCTTTCTCTTTCTTGCTTCAATTTGAATTTAGTTGGGCTTCGCTGTTGCCTCGCATCGTTCACATTTTCATTGTGATTAGCGTGCGTTCTGTTTACTTTGGCTTTTGTGATTTAATTTTGTTGCTGTTGGAGTTTTTTTCTCGCCTTTGTTGATTTGCGGTTCTCTCTTCTTCTTCTGCAGCGTTGAAATCACAAATTTAAGTGTTCACTAGGGTGGGGTTCGTTCGTAGGTCCGTGTACGCGCACTCAATGTGCGTTGCTCGATTGTCATCATCGTCGTCGTGAGTAGCAGCGTTGCGTTGTTGTTGTCACAGTCATGTAGATTTTCTCTTTGGGTATTGCTGATTGTAGTTGTTATTGTTGTTGTAGCTGCTCACGTATCAATCAAGTAAGTGATGCATGACGCGTACTTAATCACGGCGGTAGCTCAGTTTGTGCGCATTTTTTATCTGTGGGGACAACTTTATTTAAATCTCAATTTCAATCTCTTTAATTTTGATCAGTTTGAAATGAATTCATTCTGATTTTATAATTTGTTTTTGTTTTTCTGTAGCGCAACGCATGACTGAACCTCATGTTGTTAATTTCATGTAGACTTTATAAAGAACTTAATTACTGTTTTTTCTTTTCAACAATAAAATTAGTAGTAGTCCCTTGTCAATATTAAATGTAGAAATAACATTACCCTAGACGAATAATCATAGTTGTTTGAAACATTATTTAGTAGCTATTATCAAACCTATTCATACTGTCTTGTCTGTTCTGAAACTTTGAAAAATATGTTTTCTCAAATAAAGTACTCAATACGTACAATGCAATTTACTTTGTGGATCCAACTACCTATAACTCTATTTTTGAGTGGAAATTTTGATGTATAGAAGATGTGTATACATATATGTATGCATGTATGAACATATGTATATTTTCTGAAATATTATACTAATCAAGTTTGCCACACAATATATATTTCCATTACGTAGTGAAATGCGCTTAAGTTTTCGATATTTAAAAAAAAAAAAATCCAAGAAAATATTCGTGTGTTCTGTCTAGTTTTTGAGATATCCGCATCGAAAGGTGTGAAAAATTTTGAACTTTAAATGCATGTAAGTCAATCAATATTCAGACTGGTCAGTACTCATCTTTAATGGCCGTCTATCGCTGTAATATATGTCAAATGCGAATGAAATTCAACGTATGGTAAACTATGAAGGCTTCACGCTCGTAGTCGTAGGTAGCTGTTAGTAGAAAATAATAACCTAATGCCAGATATTAACGTAGTAAAATTGCATGTTGGTTTGCCTGTTTTTTTAACCTGTTTGCCAAGAAAAAAACTTTTAATTTTATATTTATATAGCTACGTCGACAATCACAGTGAATTTTTGCAATCTCAAAAATTCATTCCACGGAAACATCAGATCCCTCTCGAAATTTTACTTCAAAAATGTATGTGTTTGCAGCATGCAAAGTCTCGTAAATTTAAAACCTTTAAACTTTCAGTGAATATCTAAATTCAACACTCTATAAGCAACTGACTTTTTATGAAAAATGCCATGGAACATAAATTAAGAAAGTGCTCAACATGGCTGAAACTTTACAAAACAGAAAGCGCAGTTTGAAATTATTCTTTCGTCAAGCCCAGGTAATGAATTTTGAGGATTACCCCAGTAAGAACTAAACTGTCTTTTATCGATGTCTTTGTCAAATTCATTGTAGCAAAGTCCCTTTTCACGATTTGCCTTAAGACGCACGGATATTTTTTTTTCAACGATCATTTTTTGATACTTTTTACTAAAAATTCTTGAAAATTCAACAAATTATTTCAAAATTTAGCTCAGCTAAGTTCTTTTTATTTCAAATGTAAAAAAATTTATATATGTACACTGAGCGTGGTGTAACGCCTATTTGCATTGATATCCTTACTTTTTTTTCACATTTTTACAATTGTATGAAATTCGGTTTAGTTTGTTATATGTATATATTTTTATCTATAATAGTACAATACACATACCTATGTACACATGTATGTATGCACAAAATCGTCGTGTTATTGTTATACAGATCGAATGTTTACTATAGTCCTTGAAATTGATGAAATATAACAAAAAATTAAAATCGTCATAAATCTTAGAAAAAATAAGTCGTAAAACTGTTCAAAAATAAAATCAATAAATTTTTGTGTGTTATATTTTGAAGGTTGCTGAGGTGTGAATTTACTTTATTAAGGCTAAACATGAATATAAACTGACATGAACATTTTGGCGCTAAGAAATCATTCAAAGCCTAGGTGCTGTTTTTGATCAAATTAACCTATAAATCAATTTCATTGATTTAAAAAAAGAAAAATCATAAGCTCTATCGCATGAAAAAAATCTTTTAATATTAATGGTGCTTGAAAAAAATGCAGCTATTAAATGATTTTGTGATTTTATTAACATTTAAAATGTAATTTTTACATTTGGATTTTTTTTCTTTTAAATTATAATTAAAAACGAATCAAAATTTAATCAATTCAAGTACAGTTGTTTCAGTTTGGCAATACAAGCTACAATTTGTTAATGAATTCTCGTTTTCAATCGTTGATTAAAAGTCAGTTTCACACGTCATTAACCTACATAGTGAGTTTGTTTTTGTTGATGCTTGATCAGCTCATTTTTTTTTTAATTTTACGAATTGGTACCTTTGATCAGCGTAATTTTGCAATTCATTTTAATTTAAAAACGAAAAAATAGTTTATTTGCGAACAATTTTTAAGCTTCTTTTACAATTTGCCATTATATGTATATGGAACAAATAGCGTTAAGCGGATCAATGCTATTTTGGAAACTAGTTGCATTCACAAAAAAAAAGAGAGAGAGAACAAAGTTTTATTTTAATAGCAGCTGCGTTAGAAAAAATTGTTTTTAAAGGAATTAAAAAAATTATAAAATTAAGTACCTAAGTATTTTCAAAAAAATTAAGAAATTAAATCAAAAACATCAATGCAGGCCTTAGTACTAGGTAATGTTGGCAGTTTCAATCTTGTAAAGCGTCAAATTAATAATAAAATGTGAACTTCAGAACTTTTCCCCTAAGGTGGAAAGGTTTGTTCAAAAATAATTCAAATAAAAATTACTTAGGGTCTGCGAGAAATTACAGCACTTTTACACAACTTTTTTTTTGTCAATTTTTCTTTAACCGATTATATCAACTAAAATTATGAAAACACACTGCATATGGATAGATTACACAAGAAGATCAGACACTGGAGAAACTTGTTCATCAGCGCCTTGTTGGAACCCTTACAGATATGTACATATCTATTACCCAAAGTAAATCTAAGAGCAATTTATTGCACTTGGTTTCTAAATTTTGCAAAACATAACCTTTGATTGTAATTGTTTTTATAAAATTACAAGACTCAATTTCTATCAAATTGGTACAAAACAGTCCTCGGTATTCATCGCGATTTGCAAATGATATTAAATATCATTCATGTCAGAAATTTTATTCAATTCAATCCGAATAACCTTTTTTAGTAAATTTGGATGTGATGATACAATTTTTTCAATGTTTGATGAAACATTTTATAAAAAGTTTTTCCAAGGCCTTTTTATCATATAAGAGGCATTGATACAAATTTTTCCTATAGTTCGTTGTAATATAAAGTCACTACCGATTTTTCTAACTTTTCTCTTCAATTATAATAAACATAATAATTGTACGTTTAACTACAAAAAAGGTCATATTTATCGATAATCTGAGTGTTATACTCCAAGACATATGTTTTCAATTTGCATTTTTAATGATATCAAATTGAAATACGCAGATATTTCTAATTTTAAACAGCATTTAACAAAATATTAACTTGTTCAGACAAAAATTCAAATGCCAAAAGCCAAACGCGAGACGACATTTGTCAATTAAATTAAATGGTCGTTTTCATATTAAAATATGCGCTCCTAAATCATGCCCACAGCGCAATAATTCATGATTAACTGCTCATAAATATTTGTGCGTTGTTTTTTAATTGAATATCAATTTTTTGGTATTTAAAAGAGGCAAAATTTCAAAATAAAATTTGCATAGATTATGTCTTATTTCCGACATTAAAATTGAAACGGTTGAAATCGGTTGAAGACAACAACTACATGCAGTCACTCACACATTGCGTTAAACACTCAATTGTCGGCCATTAAAACTCATTAATTTGAATTCGAGTTCGAATGTAGTGAGAGCAATGTGCCCCTTTTTTCGAACTCGCTGCTGTACTCTTGCATACAACATCAACATATCATTGTTTGCTTTTTTGTTATTGTTGTGCTCACGCGGAACCACCACCGTAAATTGATTTCTCCATTAAAGCTGCCAACACACAAACAAACAAGTTCTTATGTTATGCTTGCGCTCTCTTTGTTGCTCATTCACCCGATCTTATGTAGCCAGCTCTTTCTTGCGCTCGTTTGTTGCTGTTATCTAATCAACGTTGTAACAACAATGGCTGCTCAGCCGTCGGCAATGTGCGCACAGCTGTTGGTTTTTTTTAATTAAATCGACGCTTAGTTATTGGGTCTGCAGCAGCGAAGGGTTTGGATTTATGTTTTTCCTTTGGAAGGGTCTGCTTGCTGCAAATTGTGTCATGTACCCTATGTTGTATCGTTGCACTTGAGACTTTGTTTTTGATTGTTTTTTTAGTTCGTTAATTTTAACGATTTTGTTTTTGTGTTTGATTAAAAATTTTCTTTGATCTTTTGTATTATTGTAAATTTTTTTTTGTTTCTTTTTTGAGGATGATTTTAATTGGAGTGAAAGGGTTAATTTTGTTGGAAGTTAATTAGGTTGATATTCCACAATTGTTGTTGTTTTTAATGCAAAAATTTTCATGGCATTTGGTGTGAATGCGCTTATTTTCAGTTGTTACAATTTTCCCGCTTTCGATGTAATTAACTTTGAAGTGACACTATCTCTGAGGAATTGTTGTTGGTGTTGTTTACTTGAAAAATGTTTTTTTTTTATATTTTGTACAAAATGCCATGAAATATTTCATTGGTGGATTTTCTGGAATAACAAACGTTTTCAGTCAAATACATACATATGCACATACGTACATTGGGGTGTCTAATAATTAAATTTATGCCAAAATTAATATATTCATAATACCCAAACTTTGTATAATCAGCGAAGCACGGTACAGAAAATTTTAGCAACGGAAAAACATAGGAATTGATTAGGTATGTACTTAGTTTTCGATTTGTTTATGTAAAACTATTGCTTGACCAACAAAAAAAACAGAATTAAGTGATGAAAAGCAAAATGTTGGTATCTCTTAAGTCCTGACGTGCTGGAATGAATACATGGCCAAACTTTGATGCCGCATTGAAAAATCCATAGGAAATATAAAGGTTTGTTCAGATTGCCAAAGGATAAAGTGGAATAGTGGAAATATAGCGTTTCCTGGACTTAAGCGTAAAAGCTGCAAAAATTGTAATATTACGTAAAATTTCTGACTTTAAATTTGTATTTTAGTGCCTCAAAAGTAATAAGACTTGCGTCACTGAAATTATTCTTGGACAAACATGACAAGTTTACGGAGAATCGAATTAGCTTGGTTATTTGTGGTGTACATTTTTTAAACTATTACTTAATATAGCAATTGGTAAGGCTCATCATCAGTCTTTTGATTCTGCAAATCCATTATTATTAAACTTTATTTTCATCAAAACCCATATCGAGCCTGGGGTTTCCCACTTGAACTTATGGATGAAAAGAAAACCAGGTTAGGAACTTTTACGTTGATTTCATAGATAAATACATATGTGCAATATAAATAAGCAAATTGAAAGGTACAATATTCGTTTATAATATCTGCTGAAATCGATTTCACACTTTCCGAGAGCTGGTGATTTATATAAAATTTATACTGATTTTGTTCTATTCCGTTAAAAAAGAGTCAATGGAAAACCTTAAAAATTCATTCGTAATGAAAAGTAAAAAATTGTTTGTGCATTAAGTTATTTGTAAAAACTATAATACTAATAACTGTCTCGGATTTTACCGACTATAACTTATTTTGTAGTTAGTATAGTTGAATATTTACCATAAGTCAACTTGTCTACAATTTTGCCAAAACTTATGAGACATGAAAGAATTATTTTTAAGAATATTTTTTAACAGTGGTTCGATCTATGCCGAAGTGATTTATGGCAAAACATTAGCTATGTAACGATGCATAATGCAGCCTGAATCATTGTGACGCATGGAATCATACACTGGAGCAGATTATACCCTATAATTTTACACTCCGAAGCATTTAATACACAATTCCACAAATATTTTATGTGGACACTTTATATCACTATTAGATATACAAATTAAAAGAAAGGTTTTATGTTTCATCTTCATGCACACCCAAATATTAAGCTATTGCCAATTTAAGCAATGAACTTATAATACAACAAGTACTTTAAATGTCTGTGCAACAGATTTATAAGAATTTGTAGCACTGACAATTTGTATTTTATTTTGCAATTTTATAAAAAGATCGCTGAATGTTTAGTTATTTCCATTGAGTGCTATTAACTTCAAACTTTTTTAAAAATTAAAACGTAAAAATAACAAAAGTAATTTGTCGAAAACGAAAGTGAAATCATTAATAGCACTTATGCACTTTATGTAATTTTCAGCGAAATCGTTTTAACGAGTTATTTGTTTTCCTTTAACTCACTGGTTTTCGTTTCGGCCAACTCAAAAATAAGTTATTAAATTCGAATGCAATTAGTAGCAGTTACACTACAATTAATGAGTTAAAAAGCTGCAATTTACAGCTTGGCAGTTTCTTTGGGGAAATGCAGCAGCGAAGCATCAATCAACGCGTTAAGTGCGCACAATTAATTTTATGTCAGTAATTCACGTCATCACATGGATGGATGTGTTAACAGCGACTTTTACATTTTAACTTTCTACAAATGAGCGCTTAGTTCTTTTCACGTTAATTGTTGTTATGGCTGTTGTAGCTATTAATTGTTTAAATAAATGTTTAGTTTATTGTTTAATAGCACGAGCGACAACTTAAATTCGTTAATTTGCGTTTTAAGCGATTTTCGGCCCTTAGCAATTAAATTGTTCTCTCAAATTGGCAGAGTAGTAGCTTAATTTATGATTGTTTATGTAAAAGCCTTAAAGCCAACAAATGATTAGTGCAAAACCTCAGAAAAAAAACTTAAATTAACTTTAAACATTACGAGGTGTTAATTAATTCTCAATGAAATTTTCACTAAACTTCAAAATAAAGTCATATTTCATGCGAGCCTTAAATGCTTAGCTCAGGGCATTGTGTTGAGGCATCAAATTAAAAATGCGAAAATGTTGCTTAGATGTTGTTTTTTTCTCAATAAAATTTTAAAAAAATAATCATTTTTATATTTTGCATTTTTCAGAAAATGAAAAAACTTGTATCAATAAAAAATTACGCCTAATCTATTTAATGGGTTATAAATACAACAACAGTGTAGGCAATAAAAGCTTAGTGAAGTTATAACAATAAAAGTTGAAGCGAAAACACGCACAGTTGTCAAAGTTTGTAGAGCTTTTATTAAAACAATTAATAAAGTAACTTTTCAACCAATTTTAATTAAGTTTTAGATTTTAATTAAGTCAAAAATTTCTTTAAATATGGCAATACCAGTTAATGGGAGATGTATGTTAATCAAACAATTAAAACGAAAGACTTAGAAAACGAACCTTTCCATTCCAAAACGCAGAAAAATTTTGTTTGGCTGTTTAATGTATTTTGGAATTAATTTCTATTTTTGCTGTTGTGCAATTTTATTTAGAAAAAGATGACAAAAAGTTTATAAAAAACTATTCAAAAGCTATATTCTAAAAGTTATGTTTAATTTCGTGATATTCAAGATAAAATTTGATACAGCTAGAAAACCGAACGTTTTGCTTAAATATTGTGAACATTGGGCTTTTTTTTAAGATCGCATTCGGCTGTATGTATTGGCGGATACTTTTTATTCGAATGGGAAAACAAACACTCCGTAAGCCTTTCCATATTAATTTATCAAACCTAGTCAAGCACAATGTCCTTTAACATCTCTCTATTAAAAGCCATACCTAAACAATAGACTTCAGAAACAAACCCGCGCACTTAATTATCAAAAAAAAAAACCAGACCACTGTCGTTACTGGGTAAAATAAAATATATTTTATGCAATTGATTTAAGTTTACATTATTTTGCCTACTCTTGAGTGGCAGTGTTGATATTAATATAGTTTTAATTAAATTAAATATTCATCAATTTTTTAATATGCAAAACAAAACCATAACTTGGTTCAAAATATTTTAGAAACGAGGCTCAAACAAAAGACTTTGGACATAAGCTCGATTTTTTATTGCTATTAAAACATTTATTGCAAGCAACTGAATCCACTTGAGTAAAATAGTCTTTATGATATATGCAAACAAAAAAAAATTAAGTTTTAACACATATTTCGAAAGTAAATTCGTCACAGTTTCTCACCTTAGTGCCATAAAAAATCGTTTACTGCAAACACCTACAGTTGTTAGTTGTTGCTGTAATGCTGCATTTAATGAATATTCACATTTTAATTGAAGCACCCGCTAGATTTGTGCGCATAACAACAGCAACAATGAAATGCATGGCAATTTGATTAATTAATTGACTTGCTGTTGCTGTTGCCGCCACTGCTAGTTGCACTGTAGTTAATTGCTAATAGCTTTTATATCAAGTTAGCAACTTGAAATTCAACATCTTAATTACAAGTATTAAAAACAATTTATTTTAGTTATGCAAATTGATTAGAAACAAAGTGGCTGCAATTTATTGCTTGTTTGAAAAAAAGTCCTATAGAAGCTTTTACGGGGTGTTGACAATTGAAAGCTATTAATGAAATATCGTTAAGAATTTTTTTTTTTACTTAAAAGTATAATAGATTAAAACTTAAAATGTATGCCAAATAATAAAATTGGAAGAGCCTAAATAGAAATTATAGGGTTTTTTTGTCGAAATCTGTCGAAGGAATATTGTGTCGATTTCTAGCAAGTGTGGAACAGGATCAAAATGAATGTTTAATGATTTCCTCATCCTTCACATACATACAACTTTTACAGAAGTCAAAATACTTTTTCGAAAATCTGCAATTTTTGAAATGACGTACACTCTTATGCTCCATATGTACTGAACACTTTTATATTTTTCATACTTAGTACAAAAAATACCTCCAACAATCTAAAGTCATGTGCTGTTGGCGTGAGAGATTCAATTAAATCGAAGTACCCAACAAAGTTTTCGTCAAGTTTTCACGCATTAAAGCAACCAAAAGTTGAGGAAAAAAGTAATTTGAGAGACAATTTTCAATTAAGCCAAGTTTGTTTAACACTTGGGCTGCACAAATAAAACAACAAATTCAGAATCGTATAAAAGACAATCAGTAAACTGAAAAAAAAAAAACGCCTGCACCATTAGCCATGTTCATTACTTAAAAATAAAAAAAAGTTTGAAAATAGACACGAACTGGAAAACCAATTTACAGGTAACAACAACAAAAAGCAATAAAAAAAAACAAATCCTAGTGAAACCCAATAAACGAGCTGCAAAGCAAGAAAATTAAAACCATTTATCAACCCGAAACCCAAAGAATCTTTGGCCGACTACAGCGCTGTAATACGAGGCGATGGCGATGCTGTATATAAGGAAACATTAAAGACATAGAAAATAATTCAAAAAAAAACAAAAAAAAAATTAAAATAAATTAGTTACAATGAAATGAAATTATTACTTTTTCACCTCAACACGGATTAGGTAACAAAATGTGGAAAAGAAGGCAACTAATAACATTTTAATAACACAGAAAACCCATATGAAGATGAATTGAATAAATTGTGATGTTCCACGGACGCACCACTAAAAAGACCCATCAAATTGAACAAAAAAAAAAAAATCGAATAGTGGAATACCTGGGCTCAAGCAATAAATAATTATGTACAAGATACAGCGGGAGACAACGGCAACGACAACGAAGTAGGTAGATGAAGTTTCGAATAGAAACACCATAAAGCAACGCCCTCATTTTGTTTCACATATATGTGTAAAGCAACATTCCTAATCCCTCAAATAGCTCCAACTCAAGAAAATCGAAAAAAACGAAAAATGAAATTTCCAACTTATGCTTTGGAGGGTTCAAAGAATTCTGCTCTATTACGAAACTCACTAGAGGAAACATGGAGATTTCCCATTTATTGATATTTTTTTAAACTCATAAATTTTTTTTTTTCACTTTTTATTTCTTTGTTTAACTGTTGGATATAGTCACATATTGAGCAACAACAATAGCATACTGATCCCACCTTTATGATATCACGTTTTTTACTTTGGAACCGTTTAATCTTTTCCGCCACCGCATATAGCTATGTATTAGCGATGAAGAACACAAAGACGCGAGTGATATGGAGCAAAGGAACACTCGTATGTTCAAAGCAAAATAAACAGATAAATTTATGGAAAGCACAAAAAAAAGAGCTTAAAAAGATTCATGTTGAGATTGAGTTCACAAAATCTAATGATTCAAAACAAACAAAAAATAAAATGGAGCCAAATCGATTATACCTTAATGAAATGTCAGATCTTAAATAAATTTATAATGTCGTTGCTAAAGATTCGACAACACGACACGCAGTTATGGCGTGAGTATTTAAAAATTACATTGATAATTAATCTTGCAAAATCACTTAAAAATTTAATCGCTGAAAATGGATAAGCCATAAGGAGCTGAAATCTTTTAGGATTAGGATTTATGTTTATTTCGACAGTTATTCTCTTATGATTCTTTGACAATTTCTTTTAAGAAAAATTTGTCTAAAATCAGGGCTTAAATTCTTTGTTTCTTCAAAAATAAAACAGCGAAAATTAATTATTCTTCCATAAACGTCAGTAAATTTTAAGGAAAAATAGCTTAAAGGACTTTCACGCTTTTGTTTGCATAACCTTAAATAGCTCTTTATAAATTTTATGCATATATGGCAGGTGCCACGCCCTCTTACCGTAAGTTTGTACTTCCGTGAAGTTTGGTTGCATTTATTCAATTAGAGTAAATTCAACTTTGGAATATCAATAAGAAATGATAAATTTTATGCAAATTGTCGAATATCGATCATGAGAAAAAATATTTTTTTGGTACTTAAAGGTTAAATGAATACAAATTACTTCGAGCTTATATGAGTAACGATTTCTCTGAATGTTCTTACAAAAGATTAATACAACAAAAGTGATATCACTGAACGATAGCCTCAGAAAAATTGTGAGACATGATATTAAAAATTTAAAATCAAATGTTCAACAAATACTGCATTGCTTCAATTTGAATCAACGCCTAATTCAAAATGTCATTTTCTAAAACAGCACCTAATAGTTTTCTAGGAAATTTGATATTTTCATGGAAAAGTCTTCACATTTATCCTTATAATAAGCACTTAATCCACTTAAGCATTTCAGTTACCTTAGTTTCAAATAAACTGCTTAACATAACAAAAGTCAATTTAAATTTACAAAATATTGACAGAATTTGCACAAGCTTATCCTTGCATATCCTTGAGTATGAGTTATTCAAAATCCGATTACCAGCATACAAAGTGTAAACACAAAATGGCTAAGGCATTTAAACTGATTTGAGCAATTTAAGCAACAACGGTGCGTTACAAATTTCTAACATTTTCAATAAGAAATTCGTTATCCTTGAGCCAATATATTCCTGCAAAAAACTTTCAAAAATCACTTTGACCGCAAAGCATGAACGTTGCAAGTCCTTGCAGGTATTTTTCATTCTCTTAAGTAAAACCTTAAGAAATGCTGCAGCCAGCATACGTTCAAATGAAGCATTTGTGGTTTTAACACTCGCACAACATGATTTTCGCTTTGTAATTTCTGAAGAATATTTTTTATTGCAATGACACTGGCAGCTTCTGCCAGGGAGCTGTTGCAATTACTGCTGCTGCTGCTGGTAATGTCCTTCATTTGATATTTAAAGAACTGTAATTTCGTACATTTTCACAGCGATATTTATTACCTACTAACGGTAGCTGCACATTGTTCGTCCTTGTGTCCTGGTAATTACAGTTCTCCAAATGTATTACGAGATTAATTTAATTATCCTTGATGTATTTCGTAACGGTAAATAAAAATAAACTTGCAAGATTTGAAATAATAGACGTCTTTCCGTGTAATGGTGTACGCCAAGGCTGCAGAAATATGTTTGGCCTTGAAAACTTATCTTCTCAGGTGGTATTATCGGAGTTTTGTTCTCTTTACTTCAGTAACAATTAAACGTAAAGGAGGTATGATTTTTGAGTATTCGATTACTTTTTTTTGCACTCTAAAATATTTTTTAGCAACATTTCGAAACTCATCTAAAAATATTTTTGATGCAAAATAATATAAAATTATAATAACTAAATAAAGTGCTCGGTATGATATAATAAAATATAGTCGATTTTGTTGTTGCGAGTGGGACATTTAGACTGATTTTTTAATGAAAGCGATTTTGCTCTGGACTAATGCCCTATGCCAAGAAAAAATTCTTGGTTAGCAAATTTAAAGTTTTTTTTTATATTAAAGGATAAGTAATAAAAGGAGATGAGAAGATTAACATTTAGAATCTATAACCATAATACGTAACGCCTTTAGGGGGAGTGGGTTCGGGATATATAACAGATTGTGAAATTGCAAATGACTTTTCATATGACAGGATGTGATTCAGCCCCCTAATGTCTTGGGGCTGAATTCAGTAGATTTTATTACGAAATTTGTGGTGAGTTAGAAAACACCATTGGATGGCGTCAAACCAAAGAAGTAGGCGTGATAGTTTTCAAACGAAAAGATTGTTCCAAATTTTTCGCCAAATTTCTATAGTAAACTCTTTACAATTCTGAGCTTGAGGAAATTCTCTATTTAAAAAAATTTCATTAAATTCTTCAAAAAAAGTTTATTTATTTAAGTATTGCGACTGAAAATGAGTTCATTATGTTAAATTAAAGGTAACAACATCGACAACATTCGAAATGCACAAACTGGCTGAGAACGTGCTTCAGACCAACGAATATTCAGCAGCAGCTCATTTTCACCCAATCAGTTGTAAGCCATTTTGTTGTTATTGCTGTTGCCGTGTTTGTTGTAATCGAAGCAATGAAATCTGAATTGAAGCTCAGGCATTTAACATTGAATTGGTGTTTAAAGCCAATTAAATTAAATTTGTTGTAGGAAACTATTTGTGATTTAATCGTTCACCTTTATGTAGATCGTTCGAATTGATCGTGCAAATGCTTGATAATGTCATTTTTAATTAAAGAAAATATGCGATTTTATTTTTAGATTTTACCTATGTGCCTATGTTAATTAAGTTTTTACTCCAAACACAATGAGCTCAACATGAAATTGTTTCCACAAGTGCTTTATATGGATAGTAATTTTACATAAAAAGGATTTGGCTTTTTTTCTGTGACAGCAACATTTACAAATTAGCGTTGTAAATTTGATGCATTTTTATGCTAATGGGAAAGAATTAAATGGCAATTGCACATTTTTCTGCTGTCGCTGGCTGCTTTATTGCAGCAACAAATATGAAAAAAAGCAAGGAAAGACAAAACAATCAGAGATCAAATTTAATGATGATGTATTGACAACATCAACAGCAGCAATAGCAGCAGCAGCATGCATTGACAACAACAACTCTGTCATAGTAACAAACATAATAACAAACACGCAGCAGCAACGGCAGCGACATCAGCAACAAAAATAATCATAATAGCAACAACAATAACAACAACGCGTGGAATTCAGTTGCAGAATTCTCAAGTATTTATGTAGATGAAAATGTTGATTGGAGAGCAACGGCAGCAGCAACAGCAGCGGAATCAGCAGCTAAGTCGTTGCTCGTTGTCGTTCTTGTCATGGCACAATGTAGAAGTTCGCATATATGAAGGGACATCTAAAATAAGTAAAAATAATAATTATGTTTTTGGATCTAAATAAATATGAAATTCGTATTAAAATTGATTTTACGTTAGGTTTTCAAGACATAAATCTTGAATTTTTCGACTTTTTCCATATGTAGCTACACATACTTGAATACATCTCAATTTAAAATAATAAATTTGGCTTAATATGACATTAAATTGATGATTTTCTAAAAACTCTTTCATCACTGTGTCAATCGGCTCATCGGTGTTGTCGCAATCGAAACAAATTTGGCGAGAAAATGACTTTTTACTGTGAAAATTGAAATTGAAAACAAGCCAAAGTTCACTTTACAGTTTTTTGCATGGAGACGTAACTAAAGCTAGCTATTGGTGGATAAAACTCTTAAAACAAAAATCGACTATTTGCTATTTTTTAGCATTTTCTAATTTATTTAAATTGATTGAGATCGATTTTAATTTAAAATGACTCTTGATCCTATATTATTTTTGTGATTTTCATTCCTCGTTTGTCTTATCTTATTTTTATAGCAGAATCTCTGATAGCGTTGGTCCTCGAATTCGGTTTGTCGGTGAATTGACGTCACTGACATCGCCAATTTTTATGGGAGAAAAGTTCAAGTTGGAATACAAAAAGTGGATCTTCAAAGACATTTTTACATAAGTAAAAAAGTACATATGTAAAACTATTATTATAGTTATTTTTACCAACTTAATTTATTTTTCTTTACCACATTTGAATTTGAAATATTACTTCAAATCTGATGCCCACGTAAGGCAAATTTTCTTTGCAGTTTTCTTAAAATTGTAATTGTGTATGGGCAATTTTTCACGTCAGATCCGATTTTTTGTTTGTCTTTTTTTGAATGTTTTTTGTTGAATGTTTTGAGAGGTCACATGTAGATCCAGAATATATACCCATTTTCCATACTTCTTAAAACAATTGCTAACCCTTCCTGTCCTTTTGAAAATATAAAATTTTTAACCGTAAATTATTGTCATCATTGATGATGTTGCTGCTGTTGCAGATTTAAGCTTGCGCTGTTTTCAATTCTGTCGTTCTTGTTGTTGTTGTTGTTTTTGATGTTGCTGTCTACTGACTGTTTGTTGTTGGGTGCTTATTCGCCACTTAGTGTTGAATTCATGGACCACACACGACGATGTTGCTGCCTGTTGACTGCCTGCAAGGATTGCCATCTATTGTCCTTCTTCAGCTCGTCCCCATACTCTTTGCCAGTGCTGTGACTGAAATGTTACTCACTTAAATTCACTACAGTGCAGGCAGGCTGTGTTGTTAAATCTCATGAAAATCTCACGGTTTTGTATTTCTGCATATCGCGCTAGTGAATTTGCGTCGTTTTAAGGCTTCAGGAGTATTTAAAGAATTTCATTATGTGTTTAATGCTGTTGTGTTGCCTTTGCTATCTAAAATACATTTGGCACCTTAAACTGTTAAGGTGCCTTTGCGACATGAGAGGACTATTGGCTGTAGGTCTAAATAGCAACATTTGTGTTAATATTTAATTAAAATTTATGTAACTTTGGGAAACATTTTGCTCTAGGAGTTGCCAAAAAGTTTTTCATTGCACATTTTATTCCCGAATTTCAAACGATCTTGGAACTTACACCATATCTCCGATGTATCTATTCATCTGGCTTAATTTGGAAACGCAGTTATTTGGGATGGTGGCAGTTTTTAAGCGGTCCTGATTGAGATTGAGTTTTCAGCACAAAGATGATGTGTTCCTAAGAAAGATTTTCTTTACTTCGTTCTTGCAGGTTCTTTCCCTGAAATATTGTACGGTGCTCGATACTTGTGTGATTTTTGGGTTTGACAATGCTTTGTAAATGTTGAGGTCGATTTAGTGCTATATCCTTATGAGAGTATAAGATGATGTTCACTGTTCGTAGAGCACTTTGTTGGGTTCTTCCATATTATATTTCCCCACCAGATTTTATGCAAATTTATGAAACAATCACTGTATGTCTTATTAATTGACTGTATTTTATAAAAATTAGTAACAACATTTTTATCGACTTTAGCGAAAACACACGATTCTGTTACTGGAACTTTTTACGGAAAATCTAATTGTCTGACAACTTACTGCCTGTACGGCAACTCTTATTGAAAACGGCTTCCTGCGCAACCTTATCGGATTTCATTGCAAGCAAATTTTGCATGCAACTCCAACAACAATGTCTGCATAAAGCAATAGAGTTCACGCTGCTCAATGGCACTCACCTTTTGTGCTATCAACACTTTTACTATCGGCGTCGTCGTTATATCCTACTGCTGCCTTTGCTAGAGAGTAAGGATCCTTCGGTGGAAAAATTCTAAAAATTGAAAATGCAAAATTGTGAGCAGCAACGCATAAATTAAAGCGGACCCAACAAACAACAGAGAAAGTCGTGGCGTTGTAGCGATTGCGCTTATGGGTTTAGGGTTGCCATATTGCCGACTGTTGATTGTGCCACAAGACACAGCTGATTGTTTGTAACGCCGTGCAAGCAATGTGATTATTCTTACAGCAACTGCTGCTGCTTCTTTTCTTTGCACTTTGTTTGAGTCGAGTAATCGGAGTCGTGGAAATTTTAAGTTTTTTGAAGCTGCCGACGATGCTTTGTAAGCGCTGCTGTAATTTTTTTTACACCTTTCAAAGTATGCAGCAAATAGATTGTCTGTTTGTTGTACTAACTATTTGGTTGCTGTTGTTGGTGGTAGTGTAGTTGCAAGGAAAAGCGTGCCTTATCAGTCTTCACGAATGCAACGCAAACTTTTGTTCGAGTTGAAGCAGTGAAGTTCATAAAACAAAGTTTAATCGGGTTCCTTTCTGAAAGGGTGATAATTGCGCACGATTACGCACGCAAGTGGCAATGACGAAGAGTTGTAAGGGCGAAGAAGTGAATTTGTTCACTTTAACAATTTAAGTACTTTAAGGAATTTCATTTTTACTGTTTTTATTGTATCAAATCCTTATGATATTAAAATATTAAATCGGTATCACATATGACTTATAAGTCTGAAAAGTCACTAGATTAAAAACAATTAGCAGAAAACTTGCTCAGAATGTTTCATAAGACTGAAAGGTCTCATGAGACTGAAGAGTTCCTTGAGGGTAATACTAAAAAGTCGCTTTAAACTAAAAAGTCGGATACGGCTAAGAAGTCGTGTGAAATAAAAAGACGCTTAGAACTGAAAAGTCACATAAGGTAAAAAATTTGCAAAAGGCCAAAAGGTCGCAAAATAATAAAAATCACAAGTGGACAAGAGGTCGCATAAGACTATAAAGTTTAACTTCTAACAAATTTTAAGGTCGTTGTGATTAATAGATTGTAAAGGACTTAAAAATCGCATAAGAAGTAAGTAGCCAGCTAATATGTTTCTATAAGTAGGCAGGTATGATTTTCGACATATTTAATAAATGCGCGAATTGGCGTAGTTTCTATTTACACATACACTTAACAGAAATTATGTCAGCAAAGAGCAATTTAACTACAATTTACATGTAGCTTGATATAAAAAAGAAAGCTTCATAACCCAATGAATTGAATTTCGGCCAATATTCTCCAAAAATTTTAAAGCCACTGAAATATCCAAAGCCAATGCTCTCTGACATGGATAATTAATTGTACGCTGTTGTCAAAACGCATTATCACATATTAATGTCACCACAAACCCAGCTCAAATGCACAAAAAAGGCGACAACAAATCGCTGCACCACACCACAGGTGCCAAACATAAAACAACGAGTGCCCCAAAAAACAAAACAAAAAATTTAGTTACCAACACACAAAACGATGCTGAAGAAAATCTAACGTAAGCTGGACATAAGCGGCAATAAAAGCCAAAAACACCAAGAAACCATTAGGAATCCTATCAAAGTCAAACATATAAACGCACTTTATAACCCATCTACAACAAATAATGCGGCGCGCTCGTACAATGATGTGGTAAATTATGAAGGAAAAATCTTGGAACCTGTGCATGTAGCATGCAGCAGCAGAGTGCACATGCGCAGCAGCATACAGCAGTAAAAAGGGTAGCAAACGACACCGACAAAAAGGCACAAGCAATCGCTGGAACAAAAACAGCCGAAGTTGAGCAGGACATTAGTGTCACATCTAACAAGACCACAACTGACACAACAACAATTTGTAGTGCACTAATGCTGTTTGGGGTCTGAGAGAGAAAAGTTGAAAAAATGGGATTTTGATTTAAGATCTTTTAAAGGGTTTTTGTTTTTCTGTGCCACTTCAGTTAGGGATATCAATGTTTATCTGTTAACTTGGTAACAAGTCTCATTTTTCTTCTCCATTGTTGAGGATTTTGATTTTTCCATTTTATCGATTTGTTTGCTGCTGCAGTAGAAATTAATGCTTTTGTCATTTTAGATTTATTTAATTTTAGTGTAATTTTATTTATGATAACAAAACAGACAGTTTTGACCACACACGTTGTAATGGTAAAAAAGTACGCAGGAATGATATCAATTTTTTGTTTTTTTTCGAGCTTAGCAGAAGTGGGGCAGATGAATTACAGAAAGAGAACTAAAGCATAAAAAGATACAGTTTGGTGAAATTGAACGATTGGTTTATTGTTTCAATCTACTGCAGAGGGTTTGACAATGGCAGTAAATGAGGCTTTCACAATCACGGTGACAAATCAACATGGAAAAGTATCCAAAATATTCCAAAACTATTGACGTAAGTTTTGATCAAAAATTTTGGGGATTTCTCACATGCAATTCAGCCTGAATTTTGAGTGAATTTGCTTGACGATAATACTTGGGCCAAGCCCTCATAAAAACTTAATTGCAGTTAACCAAAACTTAATGAATATTTACCCACATTTTAAAATCAATTAATTATCTGCAGAGTTTTTTTATTATTAAACTTTTGCTTTGCTCAAATTAACAACACGCCATAAAATCAGAAATTGGCAACAACTGTCGCTCAACGTTAACAATCCAGTTAGCAGTGCAGGCAGCTGACTTTTTTGTTTTTTTTTAGTGAAACAATAGAAACAACAACATTAACGAAATAAATAACAATTTGTTAAATTAAAATTGAAAACTGAGCAACAGCGGCGGCAACAACAACAATAACAACAACTACAATTGATTTGTAACAATTTTCACAAGAACACAACAGCTGACCTGCCTCACCTTTTTGTTTTCCTTGAAATCAGTAAAGTTCATAGGAACCAGCCAGGTGGGGTTCTCCAAAATAAAGTTCAGGTGGGGGCAGCGGAAAAACAACTCAATTACAATTTAGTCTCCTTGCAATTGAAAAATCATAGCAATAGCAACAACAACAAAGTTGAACACATTAAATGGAAATCCTTTTTTTCAACTTCATAAAATTAAGTTTTCATAACCGTCAGGCAGGAAGGCATCGTACATTTTATGGCAACCAAGCTAGCAAACATAACAATAAGAGTTAAAGGGTGCTGCTAACTGCTAAAGAAATTACGGCAAAATGTCGTAAGTAGTGCTATTAGAAAATGTTCCGGTTAGTTGTAACCGGAATTGTGAGTATATCAAGGCAGATGTAATGCATTGTCGAAAGAGCGGATAATGCAAAAATTATCCAATAATCATTGCAAAAAATAATGGATAATGCATACGAATGGGTTTAAATAATTATAAGTTTACAAATTTGCATTTATAATTGCAAACCATGGAGTTGAGCAAAAATTAGCACATCTAGGAGGCTCTAAGGTCGTTAATTTTTTTGTGAATCTATTAGTAAAATATTGGGAAGTGAGTATAAAAATCATTTTTCATTATCCCGGCCCTGAATATCAATCAATGAAAAATCAATAATTTTATTTCAAAATGAATTTAAAGTTATTTATGTTAAAAATAAACGAAGAAAAAGATATTTTTACTATTTACAACTTGAAAATTTGCAGCTTTAAATCAAAAATAAAATCATATTGTTTGCAATGCCGTCTTTCCCAAAATGTCATTTTTTTATATATATGGCGAGCACTCCAAAAATATATATGAACCGATTTTTTGAGAAATAGATTTTTTTCAAAACATAAAGTACCTAATCGAATTCAAAAGTTAGGGGCCGGTGTCTAACTACAAAACTTTGCTTGTTGCTTGGAATTTAAAAATTTTTGCTTCTTCTGATGTTGTTCTACTTGTTAGTATACTAAAACTCCTACCTAATTTTCGAATTCACATATGGCAATATTTCCTGAACGCTGCTAACGAGGTTATTTATTTATGAGAAATGTAAACTGAATGCTCTTTAACCACAACTGCAAAAACTGGCGCACATGGGTTGATGAAGCAAAATTAGAAATGAAGTTGATTTCATGGTTATTAGAAAATATTGTTGTCCTCTTGGTTTATTGATTTTTTCAAAAGCTTAAGGTGAAATTACCTAAACAATAATCAGAAGAAAGATAAAATTGCAAATAGTATTTTTGCAACTGAAACATTTGAAAATGTCCAAAAAAAAAAATTCACGAAAAACAAATTTATGGAAAAATTGCCCAAAAAAATCACAAGTAAAAGAAAGATTTTGTTTTTTCTTTTTCATGAAAAATGGTGAGTAACACATCACTTATAAAATTTTTTTTCTTTTTTTCTGGGCTTTGTAGTCAAAGAAATTTTTGAGACAAAAATAAATAATAAATTTTTTTTTTCATGAAAAGTGTTGAATAACACCCAAAAGGTGTAGAAATAAGTGGCTCCATCGTATGCATCATTTCAAAACAGGTCATAATTAGTAGTCAAAGCGTATTTTAAAAGTAAACTATCTTTTCCGTGATTCTAAAGGCATCAAAAGGCAATACACTTTTTTAAAGACATTGAACTCGCGACCTCTAACTCATAATGTCCCCCTAATGTATATTTGTATTAATAAAGTAAAGAGAAAATGTAAAGACTTGTGAATTTTTTTCGACAGTAAACAAAGAGATTATGCTTAAAACATTCTATTTAAGAACAAACCGTTGCTCAAACTAATAACAAAATATATTTCAATATGTACGAGTATTACTGCAGCTTTAATAGGAACTGCTTGCATTTCTGTTAAATAAATTGAACTTTTTTTCCCTCTTCGACGAAAAGTTACACAAGTAATGCGATATTGCTCCTTCAGAACTTGCAACCACCTTACACATGTTTTTAATTAAATTTTCTTATCTGAAATGCAACCAACAAACACAATTACATAAACTTCAAATAAATACTATGTGTGTGTGTGTGTTTGTTAGTTTACAATTTATTTTGTTTTTAAACGAAACCTGCGTTCTGTTCACTTACTCGTAAGTAGCTTTTGTTATCCTGAGAAAAGAATCTTTGCTCCAACCACGGCCACATTCAGCACAAGAAAATTTCTTTGGCTTTCCGTTTTCCCAGCTGCAACAGCAGGGGCCGCCTAATGCAGTGGTTCCATCTACGCGTGCAAGAGAAGTTTTCTACTTGAATTCGTGGAATTGCAGCAGAACTTGCAGTCAACATCGTGTTAATATTTCAATTTCTTATCGTAAGCGACGACGTGCAAAGGTAAACTCAATGTTGCACTACGTACTACCGTGAGGTAAATAGCTTGAAGGTTGAATTTTCATGAAATTTAATTTTTTATTTGAAAAAAATGTTGGTGCGAGCTCGATTTTTCAAATATAATGGTACTACTTCAAATATTCAACAAATTTCATCATCTGTGTTGGAAATATTAGAAATTTTTCACACTTTTACTGATACTTGACATTGGTTTTACGAAATAAATACTGAACAAAGGCAAAGTGACGAGAGTTTTTGTTGTCTTTGGAAATATCACCCAACTTTCCCGCCTCATTTGATGTTGATAAATTTTTAAACTTCTAAAAAGGTTAAATAAGCAAAATTAACATATCTACAGTATGATACCAGAAACTGCGCATTCAAATCATTGAATTTTATTATCAAAATTCGTGCTCTGTGAGAAGTGTGTTTCGCAAATTACGTCCATTTTATGGCCGTCATAATCGATCCACCGAGCAGGCTATTCAAGCTATTGCGACCAAATTTCGCACCAGTTTCACTTTATTGGACATTAATTCACCAACCCGTATGCGGGGAGTGTATACCGAAGATAATATTTCTGCTGTATCTGCCAATGTCAATGAAGATCGCAATATGTCAATTCGTCGCCGTTGTAACAATTGGGCTTGTGTTATTCAACCACCTGGAAGTTTTCACCTATGGACCTCGGTATGAAATCATACTAAATACAGATGGTGCTAGAACTGAAGCCGGGTGACCTACCACAACGTCGGCCAACATCATGCGATTTGACCCCACTAGACTACTTTTTGTGCTGCTACGTGAAATCTCTAGTGTACAAGGACAAGCCAGCTACAATTACAGTCCTAAAAGACAACATTACAGGTGCCATTGGCGAAATACCGCCCGAATTTCTGGCAAAAGTAAGCCAAAATTGGAGCTTTTGGATGAACCACCTCGAACGTAGCCGCGGGCAATATTAACATAAAATAATCTTTAAGAAGTAAAAAAAAGGAATTGACGTATTGCTCCCAATAAATATTTCATTCACTATTGCAAAGTTTCTGTTCTTTTTCAATTTTCAAAAACCAATGTATTAATTTTGAAATTATTTTCTTGATTGTACTTATCATATCAAAAAACCTCGATTTTAATAAACGAACATGAATTATGTCATCAAACACCCACAACATAAATCAACATTAACCGCAACGCAGGAATTTGCAATTAAAATACTGTAATATCGGGGCGTTTGTAACCACCACTCGAGCAGCGACGCAACGATCGCGATCGTATCAATTTTCACTTTGCAAGTCATTTATTTGCTGCCTCACCACAAAATGCAACGCTAATCGATCTTCATCTGCGCGCACACCATTGATCATTTGTTGAAACATCATTTGCAGCTTTGAAATTTTTATTGCAAACTCAACGCTGCAGTTTTGTTGCTCCATCTACGGCAGCAACAATTTCTCTACGTATTTTCTTAATTTCAATTAGTGTTCAGTTTTCAGCAACTTATCGTATATATTGAACAACTTGTGGCTGGCTTCCTCCTCCTCTGTGCAGCTTACAATCAATTCACACAATTGTGAGATAGCAATGTGCCATCTAATCAATTGTGCCATTTCTTATTTCTTACCTTTTGCCGCATATCTCGACAAAATGGTTGCTGACACTTGAAGCAGTTGCTGTGAGTTGGCTCTGTGTATGCAGCAACATTGCGAACTCTGACTAATGGTTTTTGCTGTTTGTTTGCTGTTTGCTTAATTGGAGCGCATTAATCTGCGTTGTCTTCGCAATGGTTTCCTGGTAGATACCCAATGTCTCGGGTAGCGCAATTGCGGTTCAAGCAGCTGATCATGAAGGTGCGCAGCCCCACTTGTTGATTGGTGCTCATGTGCACTCATTTGTATCTCTGCTGTGCCTCTGTTACGAGTAGTTTGCTTGCAATCTATGCAGCAATTAAAATAACGTTAGGCGATTTCTATTAAGTGCCATAAAGCTATGCGGTTTTTTTAGCTTCTCGATACAAGAGTTTTCATCAAACGATTATTAATTGATTATGGTGATCATTAAGAGCTTTTAAATATCAATATCGATATGAGAGTTGGTAATTTCTTTTGGAATTTCGCAATGTGTTAGCTCTGAGTTCCAAAAAAAAAAAACTCAATTTAATTAACGTACTGAAATCTGTTAAAACAATATCGTTTTTGAAAATTATATGTTTTTGCAACATTTGACTATTTATTCTTTAAGACTTTGGAAATTTAGAGCTTATTTCAGTTGACGTCACAAAATCACTACATAATGTTTTTATCCCATATTAAATTCAATTTACAGTCAGACTCTAAAAGAATTTCAAATTGAAGCAGAGCAAATTTAGCGCAACAATTTGAAATTAAGCAAATATTTGCGTTGTAATTGAAAAAATCCACATGAATTTAATTCACAAGTGGCAACTAATCAAAACCGGATTGAACCAACTTTAATTAAGTTACCAATCAGCAGATCAACTTGTTAATTGCCCGATTGCTTTTAATACATACTCGTATTTGAAGTAAATATGTGGTCTAAATAAAATTAGAATGTACTGCATGATTGCTTTAATAAGCGAAGTGTCTATAGAAAATCATAGAGTTCGACTTGTTAATATGGTCTAAGTGTTAGCAAAACAACCCATAATATATGTTATTAATGGGTGATTATTCAGTGATAATCATATAGAATTAAACATTATAAAATTCCTTTTTTAATAAATCTAAACGTTACTTTTTGCAGGTTTCTTTGCAAATATCAAGAAATCTACGTATTTTGTTGTAACTCGAGAGACTATGAAACATTTAGTGTTCTTTTGATTGTCTAAATTGTAAGGTTAGTGATCTTACTTTCATCTATGTTTAAGAAATAATGATTTCATAGATTTTGAAAGACCTCTTAATGTACGAACTTGGAAATCTTCTAAGAGGTGGATTTCTTCCTGTATGTAAACTACAAAATAGCATGTGCATTACAGAAAACAAATAAAAAAAGTTAAGTGAAATTTAAAAAATACACCATTTTGTATACTAACAGATTTGAGAATCTCTTGTATGGGTGGGTTTGATGTGAATGCGCATAGGGGGAAAGAAAAAAATTCAAAAAAGCACACGTTACATATCAACATTTATAATTTGGTCTATTTTCGTTTTATTTAAAAGCTTCTGATATGTTTAGTGATTCGAAAAAGATAGGGTTACCAGATGACTAAGAGGCATATGGAGAACGTTAAGAAATATTTTGCGTTGTACACTGATTAGCTAAAAACTTGCAGTAACAGGCTCTTCTTAAGATTTTCAGAATTGATGAGCAAATGATAAATCTTCGCTTTTTTCAATATTTTAATGGAGAACGCATGGTCATTATAGCTGAGAAGGCTTATATCTGCAGTAGCTGAATGCTATTATTAAAATTTTTATGAGTAGTTATTTATTTATTGTAGTGAAACCAATTATTCGACCTCTTTTAGCGATCTTGCCTGAGGTGGGATCAGGTAAGTTAGAAATATTACATAAAATATTGTAAGCTTTTATCACTCCCAAGGCAGATCACCAGCTCCCTTATAGCTTTTGGTGCCTTCAACCAAAATTCTCAGTAATAGTCGGGGACAGTCCGTTTTCTCTTCGAAACTAAACAGTTAGCACTTGTGTGTCGTTTATATATCACACCAAAGACTATACAAAATTTAACATCTATTAACATGTTTTACTCAGAGCCATCCGCATCAAGTTTAAGTGTTAGGCAACTTTCTGGCATTTAGAAAAAACGTGACCTACTTTCTTTCGTTTAGTGTTTCAGCCACATTTTTACGATTTTCGCTGGAACTTTTACCACTGATTGATATATATTTTAATGTTCAGTTTTCCACAGTCAATTCGAACAAAGTATAAGGTTTTTCAAACCAAAACATCGGTTATTTTGACCAGCGGCATTTTTGTGTGTACGAGTTGATAACTACTCACATGTTATTGCAAAAAAAAAGGAAGAAAATAAGTGGAAAATATAATCTCATCAACCTCTGTTAACAAAACCAACAAAACAAAATCGACTCGTGTTACGAATTATGTCTTTCGAAAGTGCTTGAATTCACACCTGCAGCGCATGCAATTAACACTGAATATCAAACATTTTTAAAATTCACTTAATTTATTTGCAATTGAGCAAGATTGGGTCCACAAAATATCATTAACAGAAATATCACTATCACGACATGTGATATTCGCAGCAAAGCAATGGAAAAAACACGCGTAATTCAAGCACATAATTAAATTCAATTGGCCAACAAAATATTTAAGAGCAACAACAACAATGCGAGCTTGGCCAAAGCACTCAAAAGTGTAATGACCACTTTTTATATAAAAATTTATCATTGTTGAATTCGAGGCAGCAGCAGCAGCAATAGCATAAATTATCACCTCATACATGCGTAATTGCTGTTGTCTATTAACTGCTGTCAATGTTGCTGCTGCTGTTACTGCTGCTGTTAGCAACGCGTATGTGCACAATTTTAGCTGCATCATAACTTGCAACAAATTCATGCACACCATCACCATTAAAACTTGTTCCTGCTGCTGCCACTTGTTAATTACTTTGGAAATATTTACAAGTCTTGCTGTTGGCTCAACTCAACTTCAGTGCTGCACTTTTGGCCATAATATTTTTCTCCATTTTTCAATTATTGAAATTCAAACAACTAACAAATCGCATCGACAAAATTGTAGGAATTCATCAACAGCAGCAGCAGTAGCAGCAGCAGTCACAGTGGCAGCAGCAGCAACCGTTGTAGAGCAAGAACTACAGCTTCATTGACAGCAGTCAGCGAACGAGCTTAATAGCTGCGTCTGTCCTCACTTAGCGTGTGCACTTTAAATGGTCATAAACACGTACTTGCTAATGAGATATTTAAGCCAAGTCAACTAGCAACAGCAGCGGCAGCAGCAGCATTAAATGCGTTTACACTTGCGCGTAATCGACCATCACTTTAGTTTATCACTACATTAGATGGTTGTTGTTTTTTTCTAATGAAATATTTTCAACATACCACCACAATTTTCTTGGTTTGAGTTATTTGCTCCAAATTTTTTATTCGAACGTTAGTTAATGGAGCGTTAATCAGTAGCGTAAATATGCTGAAAAGTAGAAAGTATATGCAGTTGGAACATGTGGACAGTAACGAGAAAACGGTTCGTATTTACTTAGGCCATTGAAGTTGTAACAGACCAGAAATAGTCACAGATATGAAAATGGGAATAGCCATTTGCACTTTAAAGGTAAGTGAATTGTCAATATATTTCTAAAATTAAGCGCCGAAAGTATACATCATGTTTCCGGTTTTTTTAAAATTTATTTTATATATTTGATGTAATTTTTAGCTTATAATATATGCGTTAGAGTGGAGCGAAGGGAAAAGACTTGCTCCACAATTCGAAAATAACGACCAAATACTGAATCGAATATGAGTTCGTAAGCATTGTACAGGGTCAACGCATGCTAACTGCAGTTATTTGATTAAAAACTCATGTTTCAATTTTCATATATATTCTAGTTACAGTTTATATTTTTAACCATACATTTCGTTTGGAACTCCCTGCACTAATGTTAAAGAATATTTATGTCTCTCGGTATATCGTATGTCGATCGACTTCAAGCAGGATATGAGCGACATTAATGCGTGAGCACTACAGAAATATTCGTTGGGCAACTGTGGAATGAGCGCAATCATTTCTGCTGAATGCTCCGATCATGCAGCAGACCTATTTTCATATCACCTTTTTAATGTTAACCGATTATCAGTACTTTATTTATCAAAGGATATACCAATTAAGAAACGCTACACTGCGAGTGGCGCCAAAGTTTGAAGAATATTAACAGTTGTAATATATATATGGCCCAAAACGCGTCAACCTAACTAACTTTCCCTACATGACTCAACATTTTTGTTAAATCATAATCCTTTGAATGTCGTTTGATAGTTTTTCGAAATTAAGATGGCGGGCACAATGGAAAAGATAACGTAAAGGTTTTGTAAAATATTGAAAAAATAAAAAAAAAAATATGTTTTGTAGTATAAATGCATACGAGTAGTTTGTACAATTAAGACTATTTTTGGATTTTAAAAATTTTTAGTTTTTGCATTAGTGATAAAAACAGTTTTGTTCAAAATTTTACCATGCTTCATTTTTCTCCTGAGCAATAAATTCTACGTAAGAATTGTGCTGCGTAAAGAATTCTTAAAACAGGTCAAAATTTCCTGAAATTTGTTTATCTGTTGTGATTAATTTTTTCTACTTACATATATGAAAATGGTTTGTAACGTTTTGGCGGAAAATATACTTAACCCATTTTAATCATTTCTTTTTAAAAACAATAAATGTATGCTAAGAAATGTTAATGCATACTTTTTTTTTCTTAAGTTAAATATTCTTTATTTTAGAATAAAGTTTTTGCAAAACCTCACACAAAATGCTGCTTCTCAAGTTCTTACTTTAGACGACAAACTCTCTCTAAATTAGCGGAGTAATTTTATTATGAAAAAAAAGGGTACCACTTGTATTCAAATTACTAAAATTAATCTATGTTGCCATAAAAAAAAATTTTACACCAAATAAAAACTATTTTTGAGGTCGTTAGGTGCCTCAGCTTGGTCTTGTTACTTCTGATTTGCCTGTACAGAGTATACGTAAAGCCACAACTCCTCCGTTTTTTAATTCGAAAAAAAAAACAAAATCTCGTTAGTGCCTGTTCGTAGGTAATGAGAGATGCCTTTCTGACTTTCAAGTCCGAAAACAAAAATTTACAAGAACTTACGCTAACTTAAGAAACGTCTTACCACGTCCAAAGCCATTGTGTTACCCAAAAATAAAACAAAACTCAATTGGGCTTCTATAGGAACTTTGACTTAACAGCTTTATAGCGCTCTTAGACCATAGTATCGCTTTCCTTTGGTTTCTTAACTTATTAGTGTGCATAACGCAGTGATACTTCTAAACATCTGATACCACATTTTGCAGGCCCACTTTTATAAATTCAAAAATGATTAATGAAAATAAAAATTTTAGTGGAAATCTTTCTACAAATAATTGGAAATAAATTGTTCGCTTAAAGTATGACAGTTAGCTAAGTATCGAAAAGTGTTCAGCTACTTTATCCAGACATTAAATCTTAAAAGGTGTTAACAATTTACTGCAAGCTTAATCGCTGACAACCGTAAACTATGCAAAACTCAGCCCATTTATTTAACTCATTCAAAGTATTTATGTTGCAGATAATCGAGAAACCTGTCAACAGCACAAATATGGGAAGAGCTTTTTGATTTCGAACAACTTCTTGCAGCACAAAGACAGAAGTTGCAACTGCTTACCGAACGGGTAAAAGAAGTGCAACTTATGGTAGCAAATTACGTGCAACGCACTTGCTGCACTGCAACAACATTATTTAAGCGACTGCAACGCATGTTAACAAGATCAAGATGCACTCACTACGCGCTACACTAAATGTGGGCAACACACGTTCATGGTATGCATTAGATTTTCAATAGGCAAAAGCAACAACAACAATGAAGAGAAACAACGCCAGTGACACACGCACGCAAGTGACTTTCATTGTATGGTGTAGAGCAGAGTACTTGAAGTGCATTGAAGTTAAGATGTTGCTAAATTGAGGATCGCAGAGCGAAACTACTTAGATCAGTTAGTTAGTCCTTGACTTGAGCTACTAATTGACTTAATTTTTCAGCAATATAAGGACGCAGCAAAAGAGAAGTTCAAACTCTTAGTTTTCTAATGATATTTTCGTGCTGCCACTGTCAAGGATCTATATATTGAGAAATGCTACACAGCTTGACAAGCGAGCATCAATTTTGTTGATCTGCGTTTTAATGATTCTGCTTATACATCAATCCTTACCGCATGCCACGCGCACAGCCGTTTACGTGCTGTACGAAAAGTCTGCAACAAAGTAAAAATTTAACTCCAGCCGCGTTAGGAACAATTTAAACTGCCGCGCGACAAACGCTCAAATGGCACGCGCATGCGCAATAAAACAGCTTCCAGGATGACAATAGATGCCATAATGACAGTAGTGCTGTCAAATTGATTTGATAATTGTCATAAAACTATTCTGCTTTCTTTTTCTTCAATTTCACTTTGTTTCTTTATGCGTCTCAACTCCCCACCCGCATGAATTTATATGACCGTCATTTGCTCTGACATTGAATAGTCAGCCGAGTTTTGTTTAAGAAATTTTATGAGCCTGTGCGGTTCGTTTAAAGTCAAGGACACAAGATCGATTACCCATTTTAAAAAACTCTATTTATGGCATTATGGCACGCAATTTGAAGATCTTTTGTGTTGCATTTATGAGTGTCATTTGTTGGAAAATACGTTGTTGATATTTGTGTTACACATTTTGTTCAGTTTCACAAAATCGATACAACTGATTTGATATACCCATCGCTGCTGTCGTCTTAACCTTGAGTTGATTACACGTCCGAAGGTCAGCGTCTACTGTGCTTGTCACATATCAATCAGTTACACTTCTCAATCTTTGTTCGCTATTGCAGCGCGACAGCATCAGTAGCAAAATTGGATTGAATTACTGTCCATAACCTTTTTGTGCCAATGCGCACGCGTACAACGGCAGCAGCAGCGGCAGCAATAGCTTGTACTGGAGAAGCTTCCTAGAAATGCTCTATTGTTGTTGCATACCGCTGTCATAATTCATTGTTGTATTAAGTCGGCTAATTCCTTAATTTTTTAACAACTTTCTTGTTACTGTCCGTCGTCTGCAGTGTATTTGGTCTTGGTCAATAAAACTCAACTGATTTACGATTTTCAGTCGGTAGCTGATTTTGACATGCGTCATATAAAATGTTGATATATAAATGGGCAATTCAGCAGAAGTTCAATAAAATTCGTAGCAAATTAGTGGTTCCGCGTTGCTATTACCATGAGGCATAACGCATATTGTGTGTCTGATTTATGCCGTGTGAAAATTTTGGGGGCAAATTCAATTTTAAAATAAAACTAAAGATTTTGATGTAACATGTGAACACTGTCTATCTAAGAAACAAATTCTGCATTGCCTTTAAATCACAAATGTAGCTTATCTTTTGCTCTGTTGTTGTATTGTTTACTTTTAGTTTTTAATCGATTTTCTGACAAATTAGCAAACCATAAGCAGATTAGAAAAATCATTGACTGATCAACTCTTGCTTAGGCAGGAAATTGTTTTTCGATAAGTTTCCTATGAGATTTTAATGTATTCGTGTGAGAGCCTGATTAAAATTTGTGTGTACTAGTTGGACATTTGGTATAAAAAAATAATTTAGCAGCAATTTTCATTTCGAACTTCTATAGTTATAGTTCGATGAGAACATACAGACATTCGTATTATTATGGATTCTAAGTCGCTACAAAATAATAAATATTTGCAAAATTAGAACTTTAAGGATTCAAAAAGTGAACTTGCTAAATTTGTGATTATCTTAAATAAAATACAATTTAACTGTACAAATTTCATGCAACTGAGTAAATGGATTGTTTCTGAAAAGTTAATATTGCAAATTTATTATAATGTCGTTTTTCTTTATTTAGTACCAACCAATCATCCATCTATGCTGCAAACGGACAATCAACAGTCAACAATGGAACATTGCTGCTGGGCTTCCAAAGTTTTTTTGCTTTTGTCCGAGTTGTATTGTAGACATCACAGCCTATTAGCCTTAGATTACATCGCAAATATCATGTTGCTGCACTCGTTTGCTAATAGCTGACGTCTCCCAAATGTCTCTTTGCGCCCAAGTTAAAAAAACAACAACAGCAACAACAAGAAAGAACGAGGTCCTTTAAAAAAAATCAAATTTATTTTTAGTGTTTCAACGACGGGGCCGGCCGTCAGACAACACAACGAAAATGAAATCAACGAAATGCAGGCGAACGTCGACGCAGTTCATTTGCAAATTCCAGCGAAACACTGTTCCGCGGAATTTCATAAATACAAATACAAAGCTGATGGTAATGGTAATGGTGATGGTGATGGTGATGGTGATGTGGTGATGGTGGTAGCAAAATTCAATCCATTTGGTTCGTTAGGTTCACATTGCATGTTGTGCTTTTGGTATACGGGCCCTTTATGCCAAAGCAGCCGTGGATCGCAAGTTAAAGGCGCAGTTGGAGTTGCCTGTTGGATGCGGTGCTTGCGCATGTTTGAACTGCTTTTGAAGATGCGCCGCATTTCGGTTCGAGACCACCCAAGTTGATGATTTCGTGAAGTGAGTGATGGGATGGGATGAAGTGGTAGTAGTGCTGCTCTTGCACGTAGTTCAATGTTGAGACAAAGGTAAAGCTAAAGCTGAAGATGATGATGCTGGAGATGAAGATGGAGATGAAGTTGGAGTTAGTTCAACAAAGTTGATGTGCACAATCAATGCGCGAATGAAGTTACAATTAGAAGCAAAATCACGGGAACGCTAGCGTTGTAAGTTGCTGCGCTCGTCGGTTTGTCTGTCTGATCGACGATGGAGCGTTTGGTTTGTGCGTGCGTTCAATTAATGTGCAGTAAAAGCAGTGGCGCACATTTTGGGGTATTGTTTTGTGAGGTTTTATTGAGGTTTTATGGAAGAAATTTTCGGTCAGAAAAAAATATTATTATAGCTCATCCTGCATTATGGCGCAGTGTACTTAAAATTTCTGGTAGTTCAATAACTTATTCGAAGATATTCAAGTACGTCTATGCTTGTCTAAAAAATAGTGGGTTACAGTGGGAGCTTGTAAAAGTCGTTGCTTTGCTATGAACTTACTTAAGAAACTTTTTTTCTGTAGCATTCCCAACATCAGCAACATCGTTATCAAGTTTAGCACATACTACAAGAAGGTTTGTTTGCCAAGTCCTTCTGCCTGACAGTTTGATTTTGATGAGAAATCAGTGACTATAACCTCTTTCTACCACCTTCGATGCCTCCTTACATACATGCGTATACTCGTATGTCTGAGTACTTCAATCTCGCAGACTTGAAGACTCTCGAGCGCTGTTGCTGACGAGTTTACTGTGGGTTTCCGTTGATTGTTGGCAGCATGGAATTTTTGTTGCATCAAAATGAAATGAAATTCCTGCGCTTATTACTGTGGCAGTTGCAATTTAGTTAAAAGTATCATCATATTCACTTTTTATGACATAGTAGTGGTCAGTAGGATATCTTTTTTCCGCATTTGCTTAGAGCGTTAAAAACCTTTGAAATCTGTGTAAGTTTTAGTGAATACCAAGAAGTGCTGCATATTAATTGCATGTGGTTTCTGTGTGAGAAAGTTTCTGAATTTGATGAGTAAAGAGGTGATTTTTTATTTCGTTTTTTGAAAGCAAAACTAATTACTTTCAAAATGGTTTAAGTATTCAGAGTTAATTTATTGATTAAATAATATATCGTTGATGGAAATGTATTTAAATATGGAAAGACTTTTTATTTTAAACATAAATCACAAAATTAGCAAATATAGAAAAAATTAAGTATAAGAACAGAATATCATCCATATACAAAATATGGAAAAATTACCCAGTACCTAAATATCGAATACCCCTATGATTTCCAAATGAAGATAACAACATGTATCAATACTAAAAACTGAGGAAAGTAAACATTTGTGAAATAGTCCATTCTCTTATGATTTTACTTAGATGAAGTACCACTTTATTCTTAAAAAAAAATACTATAAAAAAGCAAGCGTACAAGAAAGTGCTTTGTGCTTTGAGTTAAATTCATCAAAATAAAGTTCATAGCACTTAAGTATGGTACAGCGTACTGTTTTTCAATTAAACTCAGCTATGAGAAAAACAATTTGAGCTCCTAACAATAATATAAAAATAAAAATTTCACAAGAACTATTCAAAAACGGAAAACCCTTTTATTTTCCGATTTTGCCCAAATATGGAATACCACTATGTTCTCTGAGGAAAAAATCATGAAATAAGCATGGCAAAAGTTAATTAATATGAAATAAAAGTGTACTTGAAAAACAAGATTGCGAAACAACGCAATTATGGAATCAGTGTTTTTTTCGCACAAAAATAGCAAAATACGTTCGACGAAAGTGTTCAAAAATGGAGCACCAATTTATTTTTAAATTTTACATTTATATGGAATACCGCTTTATATCGAAAACAAAACTCTTGTGGCAAAAGAACTCATATATATTGATTTCGAAATAAAAATCAGATAACACAAATAGCAATAGTAATCCAAGTATGGTATGCTGCATTTATCACAAAAGTTTCTCACGCTTACATAGTTAATCAATGTATGTACTTGTTGAACGTAAAAAATAAAAACAATTTCAGGGCACGCTGGACATTCAAGAGTTCTGCAAACTTTTTCTTGGAAACGTAACCTTAAAGAAAACTTGCTTAATGGGAACATTAAAAATGAGAGCTCAAAGAGTGACGCTCGCTATTTGAGCTGCCATTAGCGGTGCAAAAACGAAAGGAACATATGTCGTTTAGTGTTGCTAATTTACAGCTTACAGACACGGATTGATGACGCGCGTGGGTTTCTGCAGAAGCATTTAATTAGCCGCGTAAGAAGTTACAAAGAACACGCCGCGCACATCTAACAAGCGTTTTAAGGCATAGAATTGGCGCAGGCAGGCGCATTGGCATCAGCAGCGCATTTCATTTTATCCATTACTTGGAGAATTCATTTTATGATTTTCATGCGTAGCCGCTTAGGCTGAAATTTGGTGTAAAATTGTGAAATGTTTTTCAGGCTTTTTGTAGGCTACCAAATTAAATAAAAAACTTCTGAAAAATTATTACATTATTTACCGAGAAGAAACGTAGCATTTGGCTTGCAAACAAAGATCGCTAAGCAAATATTATGAAATTGACCAAATATGGAATAATATTTACTCAAACAAATAACATTACTGAAATTGAAATAAAACTAATACAACTTACATTGCAAGAATGAAATTTAAGAACTATTTACCCAAATATGGAATACCACTTTGTTTTCCAAACAAAAATTGAGAAACTTAACTAGAATATTATTTTTTCTTCACAGAACCAAAACAAAAAACTAAAAATAGCATTTTGATATCATTTCCTTATAGAAATTTCCACTAATTTGATACATAGTCCTCTTAAAGATATTTTCCAAATGCATGTGGTAGCCCGACTTTCATAATATCTGACATTATATTATAAAAAACACTGAATGTATTTAAGAAACAAAGTCAATCTAAGCAAACAGTTGAAAACTTTAAAATTCCTTCCGACTTTACTGTTGACAATCGATCGATGGTATACCATTAAGTATTATGCAAAAATTAAAAAATAATCCGTCTATTGTTTTATGTGATAGTTTTCAAAAAAAAAATCTTTCGAAAAACAAACTTTTCTCATTTTATCTTCAACAATACAGCGCCTTTTTGTCTGCAATTTTAAGTAAAAACTGACCTTCATACAAAAAAATTGCAACTTGTACATCTTTCCGTAGCTTTGCCATACTACACTCGGGCAATAAATGGCGCTGCTGGTAAGTCCCCATTGAAACTAATCACCTCTGTGAATGAGAAGCCACGACTGCATGCACTTTGCTGTTGCTGTTGTTATTGACGTTGCCATTGCCGTTGCCTCCGCTGACTACAAGAAGTAGATACCATCCATGTAAATTTAACTGCATTTGTGATGTTGACCGATACGGACTTATAGTGCGCTGAACTCCAAAGTCGTTGTAAGTCGTTTGTGTAGTCCCTTGCCAGCCAGGACTTGTTACAATAATTTTAAATGATTGATGGTGCTGCCAGCATAGAACTTGGAATATTTTTATTACTTTCAAATGACCATGAATACCACTTTAAATGGTGCTACCAACAAAACAACATTATCTTAACAAATAAATCAATAAAGCATAGCCGTAGCTGTGCAACTCAGTTCAAGAGATCAACGTCGCACGTATGCAATTTCCAAAATCAAACAAATTTATACATTAAAAATTAATTAAAGATTCGACCCATCGCTGAAAGAGTCCAATCCAAATAGAGTTAATTTCTTCGAATGGGAAATGTGAAGTTTAAAATTTTGAGCACGGTTGGCCATTGCATGTCCATTTCGACGTGGAGCCACATGCTTTGCATGTCGTTTTATTGGCAAGTAGCTTGTCTTTTGCTTGTTAGTTCCGGTAAAAATGAGTTAAAGTTCTTATTGTCATATAAATCCGTTTATTGGAAAATGTTTAAATATTGGGCTGAATTTTATTTTATTTTTGCAACCTTTGGACAACGGTCACAAGTTTCTTATGTTCCTAAATTTTGATTATTGTGTAAAGCTTTGGTGTTTCTGTACTCATTTTTTTTTATTGTTAGCTTAGTGACTAAGTTTAAAGTTTTGATACTTTGTTGACGATTACTTTTATTGAGTTTTGTATGACATTATTTTGTTCATAAGAAACGGTGATGGGGCATGCATTAACAAATCGATGGGGTAAGTTTTAACACTGATAGGCGCAATTAAAGCTGTTAAAACTTGCCCCCATTATATTTTCGTATGCAAAATGCTTAAAGATGTTCTGAAATGAACGAAAAATACTAAGAAAACAAATGAATTGCGTTTTTGTTTGATATTTCGCTTACATTTTGCAAAGGAATTGAAAAGTGTCCGTCATGTTAAAGCTTGCCCCAAGTCTGTTAGTTTTAGCCCCACAAGCAGGGCTAAAATTAACAACTGTCCTTTTTTCCTTATCAACGTTTTGAAAAAAAAAACTGTTAAGTATTTGGGCCTACATTTTTTCTAAAAGTACACTAACTAAATCATGTAACTATCGTATAGAAAGACAAATTCGTAAAAGTAATAATTGGCTTACAAAGTGAAGCTAATTTTTCAAAAAGGATTAAACCGAATATTTCCTCTTATTGGCGAAAAAGAATTTCTGATCCCTTACTGAAATGCGTGTACCTATATTTTCAACTATGCATAAATAATGCCCCACTCACTAAAAGTAACAAAATATAGTAAGCCTTGAAATAAAGTAACAACAGCAACCCTGAACATTCCCCACAATTCCAATAAGAAAAGTTTCGAAGTTCTTTTTACCAAAGTTGGGGAACAACTCAAACTTCGAATTTTATTAAAATAAATGAGAAACGATAATCAAAACCAGTCTTGTTATTAAGGGGAAAGGGTATTCAACAACATGCCATATGTGAGTATACTCTCCCGTGAAAACCAGTTTCTTCAGTTAATTAAGAGCGAAAACCGACGGAAACTTCAGCACGCAGTGGTGCCTTCAGTGTGGTGCAGTTGGCACAACAACAGCTGGTGAGATACTGAAACCAACACCAAACTGTATCGGTTGGAAATGGAATAGAAAATGATTTTGAAAAGGAAAAGAGCAAAGAAAGGCATACGAATAAGATGTTGTGCCATGAGATGCTATCACACAAAGGCGGAGCTACACAATTTCAAGAGGCAGATGTCCTCTTATGTACTGAAGTGCAGCCTGCGAGTTGTTCTGGTGCGCAGGTATGTGTATTTGTTGTAAGAGATCATTTTTTTTTGGTGACTGGGTGATGTGCAGCAATCGATGTACATTGTTGTTATGTCCTTGCGCAAACTATGTACAAATATTTACATGCATATGTATGTGTGTAAGGATGTGTTTGTGCTTTAACATATTTCACTATTTATTGCTTATTTTTAATTTAATTATGTATTCAAGCTGCTTGCTGTCAGTTAAGTGGAAAAATGTTTCAATTCATCTACTTTTTTTTAAGAAATTTGATGTTTCTTTCTTAAATGAAAAAATGGTAATTGAATTTTTAATTGGTCACACATATGGTTTAAATCAATTTTTTTTGAAAATTCATTCACCTGCGTATTTATCATTTTATTATAATTTATAAACACAATTAGTTATATGAATTAGGATGTCCACAAGATACATGGGAGACTTAAATAAAAATGAAGATTTCAAAAAAATAAAACGCGAAGGCTAAAAATGAGGAGTGGTTACTACATAAATATTCAAGAAAACAAGAAACTTTCTTGCTCAGGAACTTTCGAGGGTGGCTTGAGTGGCGTACAGAGAACATTTGGCGCCCAGGACGGAGAACTCAATTGCCTTGGAAAAATTTTAAATACAATTAAATAAAAAAATGTACCTGCTAAAAAATTTTCTTTACAAAAGGATCATCAAATATTGAAGAAAGTGTATCATCGCCTTAAAATTAGCAAAAAAAAAACAGCTCGCTCGAATAAAATTGAACAAAGTTTGTGATCAAATATTTAATATTATTTTCATATGTAAGTGAATACCGACCGGGACGATGGCCCCCTTAACCGGGTCGTATTATGAAGATCCAGTACAATTTCAGAAACTTATTTTTCAAAATACATATCAGTCATTTTTTAAATAACTTCACACTCTTTTGACTTTTTCTCCGATATTCAAATATATATGTATTATCGAAAAAACCATTTTCATAAAATGTCCAATTTTTGAATGTAATCTTTTTGAAACTTTAAAAAAAAATTTTGCTAATCCTTAAGGTTCCTAAACTTTATCAAAATGACGATGCTTTTAAGCCCAACTGAGAGCGTTTAGAAAAGGCTGATGTATATTCTGCTTCAGAAGCAAACGTCATCATATTGACGACGCGTCGGCTTGTAACTGAAATTAAGGCTCGTATATAGACATATCCTTTCTTTTTTGGGGACGGTACATGCCTCGTCGTTATAATACTTTCAATAAAAAAAGAGATATTGTCATCATACCTATTACTGTCCTACCTTTCACTGTGTCATTCAGTTGCGTCCGTTTATATTTTACATCATAATGGGCACCAATAGTTTGATGTTGAATCTGTTCAACTATTGGGGAAACTTTTCATGAAACATTATATTTTAAAGGCATTACCAGTAACTCGCGAGAGGGGGATAAAAAAATTTTCGTTTGAATCATGATATTCGAGTCAATCGCCACCCTAGCAATACTCTTCCTTATACGAAAAACTGTTTCAAACGTCTACTGATCTTTCTACTTTGTATTTCAAAATCATGTAACACATTGTATGAAAAGTTACATTTTTAAGTGAAAAGCACCGGTGGGTCGTAAGCTACTTGTTATCCCATTTTAAAACTTGGTAGACATTAAGTTTTGAAAAAAAAACTTTTTAACCTCTTTAACCCCTCTTTTTATTCTTCAAATGCAGAGAGCAAAACCAGGATGTGCTGAATTATAACCTTCTACGAAAAAAATTACCATATTTCACATTGTCGAGAGCTTTTGATGACTCCAATTATCTGCATGTGGTTCGGGGTGCCGCTACATAATATTATTAGATTGAATGAAATGTTGTAGCATTATTTAATATTCATTTGTCTCATGCAAATGATACTTGAATAAGTATTGTGTTCAATTCAATTACAATACTTGAACTATCAATTTAAGGCATCGTGATGCTTATCAACATTTTCTTATTTCGTATAAATATTGTCAATCAAATAGATTTATTTGAGGATAACATATTCTTTTCTATATCTTTCATTTCACTTAACATTTTTGTATTTGCCATGCTTTAAACTCACTCATTGTGAGTCACGTAGACTGCACCTAATGAGGATCATCAACAGAGCGAACAAGTCCTCCTTTTCAATTTTGTAGAAACAACTTAATTTCGTTGAATTTTGTACGTGACTCAGATGCGAAAAAAATTTCAAGTCTTTTTCTGGTACGAGTAATTAATCCTTCTTTTTGATATCATAAATATGAGGGATAAAAATCCAATAACAATAAATTTAAAACCATAACAACAAACCAAAGAGACCACACTTAATAGAGAGAAACAATATGCTAAAGATCAGTCGTTCCAAAAAACACTGAAAGAAATAAAACAAACACCAGCGTAATTAATTAATTTTTTCAATTCTGCAGAAATACGTCGCACGAAAATTAAAATATCAACCGACAGAATAATGAAACTCTGAAAATTAGGTAACAGGAAAACGGAATGGGTTCAAAATGTTGCGGTCAATGGAAACAACAACAACAACCACCACAGCAGTGCTGTTATGGTCAGCGGTGGTCGCAACGATGAACAACCCTTTTGCTTGTGGGTCAGTTGTTCCTTGCATTGATCTTCATAAATCTTACAAGGTGACAGCAAAAATGATCGTTGATTGTGAGTTTAAATAAATAGCAAGATGATAAAAAAAGCTTCAAAGAAGAAATTTATGAACGCACTAAGCGTTAAAAGCGTTATCGCAAACGAGCTTAAATTATAAAACTTGTTCACACTGATGAAACATTAATCAGCGTGCGTATGTTGCAATGCTGTTCAGTAGTATCGTGAGTGTGTTTAAGTATCGATATTCTTCAACCGAATTATTTGAAAATAAAATTTGTATTGCCTAAATTACGGTGGGAGGGAAAGATGTCTTTATATCGGAAATCACTTTTGATGGAAGTAATATTAATCGATACTTATCGATATGAGTAGGCCAGTCAGCAGGGTTGCATGTTTTGGACAAACCAATTGTGAGCGGGACCATTCTATAAAAAGGATTCTATAAAAAGATTCAACCTTCGGCCGATCTATAAAGCCAAGTTGAAGTATCAGAAGAAAAAAGGTGATCCAACTTGGTCGAAGAAGAATTCTTTTCAAACCAGTGATAGGGAACAATCCCCTAACACATACTCTAATTCCACCTCATGATCATAGTGTGCCTTCATCAGGTCTTACCGAAATTATTTAGTCAACCGCTGGCATAGAACATCTTTGTTTTCAGTTTCTTGCGTGAATCCCTAAAATATCGATACTTTTTCATGAAACTTTATCTTGCTTAGCAGCTTTGATATTTTAAAAACAAATTTTTTTATTAAAAATGTTATGTTGCATTCTTCTGCTGCTAAAGTCCAGCCTATTTTTCCACCACAACTCTGTTAACAATTTAATTTATGTGCATTTAATTGATACCCACGACACAACGCAACAAAAACTTTTGCTGCTGCGTTTTTATCAACGATCTCATCAACGATTTCTTATCTGTCTGCTGCTGATCGTTTTATCTCTTTTTCATTTCTGCAACGGAGCATTAAATTTCTTGGCAGCTTTACTCCGTCGCAGGTTATGGAATTTCCTGTCATTTGTTACTTTTTACGCTTTTCAAATTCCAAATCTCGCATCGTCGTCATTGTCGTCATTGTCGTTGTCGCCATGATTTTTGCTGTTGTCGCTATGGTCTTTATGGCTTCTAAAATGTCGTCACTTCCTACTGCAATCGCTGCCAACTTCACTGTTGCGAAAATTAAAACGTTCACGTACGCGAACGCTGAGTGCGACATAATTGCGCCGATATGATATGCCCTGTACCGCCGGTATCGCTGTCAACTTTGTATGCGACTCATATGCGGCATTTGGACGAGTGGTAGCAGTAAAATGGCTGCAACGTGGTGTCACTTTTCACTAGCTGTGTGCTGCGATAAGGCACTCCATTCCATGGAGCATAGTGCAGTTATCGATTTTATTGTAGCCATTGGACTTAGCGAGTCGAGGAGACTTCTTTTTTTGGAATTAAATGCGAATGGATTATGTTTTACATCTTGTCGAATTGTATCGTAAATGAGGTTTTTCGAAATGGTAATGCAGGTGATATTTTCACGATCGCTATTACATTTCTGACTAGGTAAAATACAATGTATTTTTACACTTTTTAGTCATTAATCAAAAGGCAATAAATAGATAATTAGACGCTTTGTCAATAAAACTTAATTTTTATGCGAAAAAAATGCAGAGTTTTTGATAAAAAAGTTTCGAAAAAGATCTAAGCTCGACAAGATTTTTATAAGAGAATGAATACATTTGCTTAGCGATTTTAAGACTTCTTTTCATCGTAAGAGCATGTAGAAGAAACGACATATGTGGGGTATGCTGAGGCTAGACAGCTGCTCGCCAAATATCTGTCCGTCATTTGCCATGTAACCATATTTGGATGCTCGAGCTAAATATGTCTTTCATGCCTAAAGAATTTTTTTGAAATCTTAGTGATTACAGACGCAAAGAAGAAAATGTATCTTCCCCAGGTGATACCATTTTCGATGCCGTTGTATTTCCCTTAGTACATTGACGCTTACGATAAGTTCATATATCAGTCACTACACACACTGTAGGCCATAAATAAAGTGAAGGTATGTCTTAAGTGACGACAAAATTTGAGTAAGTAGAATTACTGGACAGTTTTTATAGTAAAGTACCACTTCATCGCAAAATTGGTCCCAATTTCTTCAAAAATGAAGTCAATTTAAAAATCTATGTAGGATTATGTATCGGGCTAAAAATTTTGATCCTGGGCGAAATATTGTCAGTTTTGTGGAACAAGGGATCTGCATATCTTTTTAACGAAAGTTCGGCAGCTCTATTGAAAACTCCTTAAATAGACCTTGGTGTCTCATTCGCTTACTGCAAAGTCAGCCAGATGCACTTGTGTCCTTCGAGATTAGCTGTCACTTGCCGACGTTGTTGGTGAAGCCAATGGGAAGCTTGGCTAATCCTTTTCGAATCTCGTGTAGTCAAAATGTGGTATAAGTATCGTAAGAATGCAAAAATGCAAAGCTAAAAGAGACATACATGGAACTTTTCAAGGAGAAGCAATCCGTCCTGATGAAATATGGCTTTAACCTACAATACGTTGACTTTTTCTACTGACGTGGTTTTATAGATGGGGCAGATAGAGATCAGAACGACAGCAGGTACATGTCGCTCAGAATTTGAGTAGCAATTCAATGCTTGTACTCATCCCTTACCTTGAAGCAACATGCCGAATTTATCTTTTCGACCTCAAATAGATTTCTGTACATTTAGAGCTGACGCCAATCAATTTGAACACAGAACTACTTTTGAGACACTTCCTGGTCTTACTGAATCCTCTAACTGACTTTCAGGAAATACCTGATTCTTGCTGTAAATTTTAAGGGTTTATTATAAATCTAAACAGAGTATCTAAGAGATATGACCAAATTTTGTGACAATTTCTTTAATTATACGACAAATCGAACTGTGCGCATGCGTATAATAACACATTAAACATTTTTCCATCCCATGATTGCACGCATTCGCAACTCCAATGCATTCTGTGCGTGTTTCACTCGCATTAACTGCACGCTTATTCCCCCCACCAATTTAAGGAGGTAACACCACCACGAAAAGTTGTCCAAGGCTGCTTAATCAAGATTTTATTGAGACTTTGTACGCGATTACTAAATCTGTTGAACGAAATCTGCACGTCCTACTACATGAACCCTTGCATTCGACAAAGAAATCTACCTTTCAAACAGACAATGGATTAACAAACAATTTATTGCCTGTCTGACTGCAGCAAAACATTGGCCTTTTAAAAAAATGGTCAAGAGAACGTAACTGCTGACTTCGCAAGTTTCTGCCAATTTTATGCTGCGATTACTTTCTATAAAAATAAAGAGCAAATGAAAAAAAATTTGTAATTGGAAGAAAAGCCAACATGCTACACCAACAGATAAAAAGCATAACAATTTTCTATGCTGACACGCCCACCGCCCACCACACTGCTCAATCAATGTGCAACGATGTTGCTGATGTAAATAAATAACAATTTATTATTTGTTTATGATTTTTTAAAACAAATATTAACAACAACAACAACGATTTCCATCAATTTTCTATTCACCACAATTTTCACATCATTTCCTGCGGTTAGGGCGCTCAATGGCGGCGCTTTTCCGCAATAGCAGTTGTTGCTGTTGCTGCTGCACTCTTTAAATTATATTGCGATTGCGCATGCGCGCACGTTCATTGCGCTGCTTGAGTTGGCTACGCTCCAATATTGTTGTTATTGTTCGTCTTGCGGTTGCAACTCGATTTTCCCGCGCACTTGCTCTTTAATCTCACATCATTATTCGTACGGTTCAATTGTCTGTCTGTTTGCTCGTCGTCCGTCGTCCGTCGTCTTCATTGCGGATTGTGTGCACCATTGCAGCACGTAAAATAAGTTAACCAAACGCTTAACCTCACTTTTCTTCAGCGCTGCATTTGGAAGTTGCAGTTGAATGTGTTGTTGTTGTTGTTTTTATTATTGCTGTGTTGATTATGATGAGTTTCGCTCCATTCAATTTGTAGCGCACGAATAGCATTTTAAGCGAAGCATTAACACGATGATGCACCTTCGCATGATTGCAAAATGATCATTCGATTGCAATTTCGATATTTTCACAAGAATAAATGGAGGTTATATTTCAAAAGGTGAGGGAAAGGGTGCTCAGTGCTATTGAAATTTGAAGATTTCAGAAAATATGTACGACCGAAAATTTCAATGCAAAAAGAAAAGTCCTAATTATTATTTGAAAAACCTGATATATTGAATGTAGCTATGGCCGTACCAATTCGGGTTAATACGAAAGATGTCCCACAACTTTTTTAAAATATTCGTGTGTGACAGCGCCGGATTAAGACTTTGCGCGACCCGGGACTTAAACTGGAATGAGACCCCTTAAGCTTAAGTAAACAAAAAACTAAATATACAGCCCTTACACAGCGCTGGTGTATGGACTAAATCGCCTATATTTGGAACTGAAATAAAAAAAGAAAAATCAGTCCGACTTTCGTTCAAAATTATGTGGTAAAATATTCAAAACTTAAGAGCAAAAACAGTCCACAAAATATTTTTTTAAGGTAATATCAGACTTAGGCCGACTCTTTTCTTAATAAAATGCGCGCAAAATTTGATAGCAATAAGAAATTTTGTGAGAATTTGATTATGTATTAGGTAAAGTTCCGGAAGATCTTCTAATCGGCCAAAATTGTATAAAAAGTAAAATCACAAACTATGCCCTTTTCGAGAAATCATGATCTAGAACAATAAAGTTTTAAAATTTAATAAGATATGAGTATAAAAAAGAAAGTTGTAATTAGCAGTTTTGCTTAAATAGTTCTTACCTTGGTCGCATTATATGACCTCTTGGTGACATCAACTGATAACGTTAGAGTTGTGTATATGCCAACAAACGCAAAACACTTAAAAGTGTACATAACCCTTTTTGAAACGAACACTTTAGTGCCAAATGTGCACTTTCAGAATTTATTGGCATTTCGACACTCTTTGGCACTTAAAAAAATTTATTTTGGCACTCATTTTGTGCGAATTTCGGTGGGACCACTTCAGTGTAAATTGCTTACAAGTAAGCTTGATCTAATTTGGCGATTATTATTCGTCCATATTTCTTTTACCTCGATTTTGAAAATATTGCTTAATCCATACAAATAGTGTATCAAAAATTTCAAAATGGGATCTTCATTAGTTAAGGAGAAATTAAAGTGGGCTGTCGCGACTTACAGTTTCAGGGGTAACACCCGACCTAGTTTTGAAAAACATTTTTTCAATGTATATTTTAAAAGACAAGCTTAAAATTAATTGAAGAATGCCTAGAAAGATCAGAACTGTCAAAATTAAAAATTAGGGAAGTCCTTACATCTGACGCTAGTGATTTAACTACAAGCAACTATCGACTTTGCCCTGGCGCCATTTGGCACCAATTTTTAAAACATATGGCACCGGATTTTATTTTATTCGACAGCGTTGGCGTACATCTGTCGAGCTTGTGGCTGTAATACCGCCCGAAAATATGCAAAGTCATCAAAAATGTTTCTGAAAAGATAGACTGCTGCAAAAAGTGCGGAGGCGATCATATGAATGAGATTAATTTTCATAAGTCATGAGTACATCAAATATTCGGTGATTTGAAAATGAGCCGAATATTTATTTTTGAAAAAAAACCAAAAGTTTTACCTTTTGAAAAATTTTTCATTATAAAAAAACTTGGTTTAGTTCTTAGTCAAAAATAAATCCTTCAACATTTTTAATATTTGCCCAAACACACGTGTCTTCGTTTCAATTACAACAATCTTCTTGATAGCAAAAGTATTTTCACACCATTTTCCACCCAATAACAAGCGTCAAAAAGAAAATAATTCGATGGTGAAAAGTAGGTGGGAAAACCACAAATGCTCTACACCACAGACAGCATCTCCCTCTGCACTGTTTCATCATCCTCAATCGACTCATGCATATGTTGCCGCATGTTAACGCGTTGTTATTGCAACTGGCAACATTTTAAGCCATTTTCTTTGTTTGGCAAAAGGAAAATTCAATAATCCCGCGAAGCGAACGGCAATGAAGTGGTAGCGGCAGCAGCAGCGGCAACGATGAGCGATGGCAGCCTTGTTTCGTTATTGCGGCAGCGTTAAGTGGATTTACTGCGCCAATGATGATATGTGGTTTCGTTATTGTTATTGTCAGAGTTGTGTTGTTGTAAGCATCCGCATCCTTTGTACATTTGTGCTGGCAACATTTGTTCCTAATCGCTTCGAGTTTCTTTCTCTGCTGTTTCCATTTTTCCGGGTTGCTTACGTTGTCGATTTAGATGATAAATGATATTAATATCAAAAAATTGACAACGAATTTTCTTTTTCTTTTTTTATTTTTCTTTTTTTTTTACTTTTTACCACATACTTTGCGAGAAAATTAGCTGTTTTTCCTTTCGTGCAACCACAAACCAAAAAATGCAATATTTGTGAAAATGCCAGAAGTTGCCATTAAATGGCAATCAACACTTTGTTAGCATGGTGGTGGTGCTTCCTTTTTGGTGGTCATGGCAGCGACATCTGTCGGGAATGTTTCATTTCAACGGTTGTTCCAATTGTTAATTTTTGCCAGCAGTAAGGAGTGGAAATTGGAAGAAAAACCATAATAGTTTATACAATTTACAATATGAAGTTATGAAATACGTGATTTGCTTGGAAATTTTCAAAAGTTTGATGGTATGAAAATAAGAAATTTAGAAGAGATCACTAGGAATTGGTTTCAAGATTACTCAGATATGAAAGCAAAGCTAACGTAATGCATACACTTTTTCTACATGACCGTGTTTTTATTTAATTTGAGACCACTTTTATTAATTTCATGTCAGAAAATAAAGAGCTCAATGACATAGACGATAAATTAATCAGACCTTGCAATTTCAAAAATAACATTCCGCGGAAACATCACACCCCGTTCCTCTATATCAAATCACATACAGTTTTAGCTTGAAATTTCGAATGGAGTCTGATGTTTAAGTGGAATGAACAATTTTATTGAGATTGTATTCTCCAAAATTTGTGGTCTCCGATATTGATTTAAACATTCTTAATTTTGGGTGGAATTACATTAGTGGGCATGAAACATCACAAAGAAGCATAAGGCTTAAGCGTTATATGTAATGAAGTATTTAAGCAGGCCTAATGGAACGTGATGAGGTGATGTCATCCAGTGAACGTGGTCCAACCCACGTCATTTTAGGCTAATGTAACGACCACGGTTAAATAAAATTTCACTGTACCATTAATCTGTGAGATGATATAAATTAAATAAAATAAAATTGCAATCTTAATTATGCGATCACAATGGAAAATAGAGCAACGATCGGTCTGCTGGTGCTACGATTTTAATAAGATACAAGTTCGAGAAAGTCAAGATCATAATAAAAATATAACTTCATAAATAATTGATTAAGCTATAGCCACCAACCACCACTATTGTATTTGATACCATATAGGTAAATGCACCACAGCATAGCTAATTCCAGGTAAAATTAAAGTCTCCCTAAAAGGGTTCCCCTCTTAAAACGCAAAATTTTATGTTTAAACAAAAGGGACCAACCAATCAACCAGCCAGGCAACAGAACGACCGACCGGCCATGCTGAATTCCTGACGATCAATTTTGTACATAACGACTTGAAAAGAAAAACAAAACCAACACAAAGCGAACTAACATACGGACACGCCAACCATGCCAAACAAGATGCGATCATCATTAATTCCCGAACGAAAAAAAGCAACAACAACAGCAGCAACTTAAACAAAAAAAACTCAAAAAGGAGGTGGATATGAGGGTGAAGTAAGACAAGGGTGCTGCGATCTTTCACGCAGTAGTGCGGCTGCATACCTGAAAAATGCGCTGATTATTGCTACGATCGCCATCATCATCAGCAACAGCAGCCGCCGAAGCCGCCGCATCAACCGCAGCAGTTATGAAAACCAAAGCAAAATACCCCATACATTTTAAATTCAAATATAAAGACTAAGAAAAGTAAAGCACTAAAAGAACCCTAACGCTTCTTGATTGGATCTTTAAAAATTTTGCCAGTTGATTCGCGAGTGTCTCCTTCGGCGTCGTTCCTCTTGATCTCGACGATGATCGCGCAGCGCTACAACAACAAAAACCAAGTTGCGCCGTGAGAAATAAGAAATCTATAGAACCGAAAACGTTAATTAAGATTATGAAGTCATAAGAACCGAGCCCAGGGTCCTCTTCCTGTAGATCTTGCAAGCGTATGCTGTTGCATTTGCGATCATATGTTCTGATGGCACTGCTTAATAGGCTTGCCAAGCCGGTTCTTTGTTTTTTTTGCACTACTCGAATTGCATGAATGCTCCCTGGAGTTACCTAATGGATGATGCTGTTGTTGTGAAACTACACAATCATCAGGACAACGCGAGCAATATGTGGTTAACTGCAGCAGCAACATACGCAAGTTGGCTCAAATTGTGCAGCAAAAAAGTGGAAAAAAAGAAAACAACGCGACTTACGATTTCAAGTCGACAACTTGATTTTCCAGCAATAACCCGATTAAATTATTTAATTTTTTTGCGTTGTGCTGTGCTGTGATCCCAAAAAGATCACAAAGATCGTCGTCGTCATTGTCGCATCGTCGTCGTCGTCGTCGTCGTCGTTTATTGCAACATTTAGCCTTTTACTTGCGCGAGACTTTTAGCCAAGTTAATGGCGTATTATAATTACGAGGCAATGAAGTACTTAAACTTCTAAGCTCATGATAAATATCGGCATTGGTTGGTTAGCAGTGCAAGCACAGGACAACGAAGCAATCAGGACCGTTGACGTTGTCGTCGCATGTTTTGAAATTTTGTTTCTTATGCTGATCGCGTTGCATTGCGGCTGCGTGCGGCAGTGCTGCTGTTGGCTGGTATTCGAAAATAGACGTTGGCTTAAAAGTCAATTTAGCATTTTAATGCTAATGTATTCGGCATATGGTCCTGAGTGCTTGATGATCAAGCAGCGACTCCTTTTGTTAATGTTAATTAAGAGAAGCCATATTGTTGTCCACACTTCAGGCTTATGGCTGTTTCGTTTGTGTGTGTATTAGTTGATGTATCGATATTTTGCATTATGTGTGTGTGTGTGTGTGTGTGTATGTGCCTGATTTGGTGATTTGTATTGAGTTTCGGTTGAAATGTTCTACCTCTTGGTTACACATTTATTTAAGTTTTTGCTGTTTATACAAAAATAAAGTTGTTAAGATTCGCATCTAAATTGATCACGTCGATCAGGGGCCAGTAATTTTTAAACAAAAGTAAGATTATATACTGTTTATAACGCAATGGAAAATTTGAATTAATTCTTAGAAAATATTGATGCTTAAATGCTGTCAAAAAACGTTTACTCCTTTCACTTCTGAATAACTTGCAGCGGAGTTTAATGGAGAAGCTTGGTTGTTCTGAAACAAATTTTATTTTAATTGCGGGCTCCTAAAATAAGGCTAAGAGAAGAGAGGTCCGTAGAGAATTTTAATACATCACGAAGGCCGTACAGGACTCTTGGATTCCTGTTTATTTTTTGTGGATCTTGTCAAAGACGGCTGGAGTGAAAGAGCTTTAAAACTGTTTTTGAACAAACGCATGCAAATGATCACTCCAGCCGTCTTTGACAAGATCCACAAAAAATAAACAGGAATCCAAGAGTCCTGTACGGCCTTCGTGATGTATTAAAATTCTCTACGGACCTGATAAATGAACTATTGTCTGTAGTTATTTCACCACATATTCGGAGAAGTGATGACATTTGTGAATGTTACTAAATTTAGAGATGGAATGAAATTTTTAGAGATCGAGCGAACTTTTTCTAAACATTCGCTTTACGGCACAACATGTCAATTCCTCACAGTGTTCAGGTAGACCGAACAGGTTTGCCAAAAATGACGACAACAACTACCGCTTGGAAACTGTTCTCCGGCATCACTAGTGACCGGAATCCTTTTACTTGAAATCGGATCAGCTCCCTTATAAGCCCTAAATTCTAATTTTTTAATGAAACTTTGTATTTACTTTAGGTGTAATACTGAAAGTACTACAAGTGAGTCCGTTGAAGCTGCGAGTGTTTCAAACCGCGAATATACCGAAAATGCCAACATTGATTCGAAAATGCTGTTCACTACTTAAATTATTTTCAAAATTATCATTTTCTTTACTGACCACCTAACCTGTTACCCTATTCCATTAGCATTAAAAATATGAACTTTTATTAAAACATAAAAGAATAATAAAATATGGCACTAACATTTCTCATAAAAACAACGATAAATAACAAATGATAACGTACATTCCGCAGATACAAACAGATAGGTCATCAAATTAATTTGTATCTTGTTGTTCGAAACAAAACCGTTCGTTAGTTCATTCAGATGATACAATTCAATACAAAACAAAAAATCTCCATTTTGTATTTAAATTTTAAACATATGATAGGTATATATGAACAAAAGTATAATAATAATTTATAGTTTATGTTTTAAATGTCAATAAATATTAGGAACGACCGACAGCCATTCGTTGGATACCTGCAGCTGCAACAAAAGATACCAGATATTTCATTTATGAAAGCCACAGTTTCAAAAATGAAAAACCAACAACAACGAAATGCATGAAATATAGAGAACAACAACAAAATTAAAATATATGACAAAAATCTTAAATTTATGCAACGCTGTTGTGGCCAACATCAGCAACCACGGCCTGATGCCATACACCAATGCCCAACGAATCTCTTTCACTGGATTTCTTTCTTTTCTGTTGGTTGCAGTCAAGAACACGAGAAGAAAAATGGAATTCTTGAAAGCAGCGTAAACTTAAAACCCGAAATTCTTCGATTTTGAAGAAAATCTTTTGTTTTTTTCTTTTTGTACAAGAGCTATTTTGGTCATAATAAAGTTTTCGACATTTTGCACTCAATTCATTTTAAAGCACCGCATCATTATGAAAATTAAATTGCAAGCCAAAAAAGTCTCCGCCGCTGAAAGATAAAATTTCATACCATAAAAAGAGTCTATAAAAGCGCACTTTATGAATATGTATGCGCTGTGTTGGGAGCGTATACATTGACTTTATCACTAGAGAAGTGAATAAGAAAATAAACAAATAAAATAACCAATTTCTTTTATAGCCAGCCTTTCAATATGGTACTTTTGCATTTAAATAAAATTCCTTGATCAGATCGGATTAAAAGTTTTATAAACTTCATTTGCAAACGAATTAAGCAGCCACATAAATGCCACAGCTGCATCGAGTTCCATTCAAAGAATAATTTTCAAGGGCATAAATTAAAATCTTTATGGTTATGTCAGTAAGATGACTTCAAAGAGGTATTTCAAATGTTGCAAGATTATTACTCCTAAGGTTCTTATATACCTAGGTAGTACAATAAAAAATCAATTTTAGCTCATGCAGTTAAAAAAATGCGGTGATGTGTGAACTTAACGATATTTCGTTATTGAAGCATGGGAAAATTATCAGGCAGTGTCGAAAAATCATAAAATGTCGAAAACTATTGAAGAAGTAAAAAAAAGGATCTCACAAATATCGATAAGGAGAAAAATTGTCGAAGAAGCCAAAAATTGTGAAAAAACTCCGAAATATTTGGAAAAAGTTGTTAAGTGTGGAAAACTTCGAAATATTGAATTAGTCGAAACATATCGATTTGTGTTGATAGATGTTGAAAAACTCGGAAAATGTTAAAAAATTGAGAGTCGATAAATTTTGAAAATTCCAAAAAATCATAAAAATGCCTCTATATTTTAGTAAATTCTGTATATAACTATGTATAGTTTACCAGGAAATTCCCTGCTATATCAAAAAAATTTTTGTTGTAAATAAATAATGGATGTTAAACGGAAAAATTCATAGTGAAAATTAACATGAATTTGACAAAAACGTAAAAAATTACGAAAAAAGTATACACAAACAAACTTCCACATTCACGTGAGCAGAGATCCTTAAACTGTGATCCGCGGACCCCTGGGGGAATTAGCAGCGCCGGATTAAGTTAAGCGGTGGCTCGTGGACTTGTGGTCTTGTAGACTTTTTCTTGTCACACCGTCAACAAATATCACACAAACCCACTGACAAACATAGACTTAAGCGGAGTCATTAGTGACTTTTAAGCCGATTAGTAAGAGTTTTTAAGCCTGATATGTTTGCCTTTTCACATAGATCTGTTGAGAACCCAAACGGTAGTGCTTGCTACTTTGTTTTGACTGGCCAAGGAAACTTGCAGTGAAGTACCTGCAAGAAAAGCGTAATATCTAATGAGCTCCAAAAACGAACAGGAAAAATAGTTTCACTTTTTGCTAAATGGTGTCCGATTTGGCGTGTAGTGCTTCATATGTACAATGAAGCCTTATGAATATAATATGGTAGATCTTAGGCATCACGAAGCTTTGGAGATTCATGTCGGCAATGTTTTTTTGAGTCCTTTTCAACGAACTCATAATAAAGTTCGATTTTTCAAAGAAATTTATGTCCAGTTGTATCAAATGTATTGAAACATCTTAGCGTTAATCTTCTGTTAAACAAAAATAATAAAAAATTAAAAAGCTTTCTGTGAGACAATGAATTCTTTTTATGAATTTCTTATCTCTCAAGCCTCATGGAATTTTAATAAAGACACGAAACCTGACTCACAGACTAAAAATTAACACAACGATTTTATTGTTATAAATTTCAGATTTTATGGTTAAATAGTGAGTTAATTATGACGAAGAAAACAAAGGCACTTTGTTTGAAATGTTAATTCGTTGGCTTTGCGACTGGAAATGAACAGAAGAAGAAGATGAAGAAACTTTTTGCTTGATTTCAAATTTATATTCATAATGGCGATCGTAAAGATATTAAACAAGTTAATGGATTCTAAATGACACATAAAATGGTGAATATTACGGGCTATTTGGATTATGGGAGCCAAAACGAATCAAAACTTGAATTTTTTCATACAATTTAATATAAAAATCTTTAAGGATCTTTGGGTTCCAATCACTTTGAACTCTTCGCTGCTAATAACCCTGCGTTATTTTAAGCTAATTCACTTAATAAATAAATCAATTTGAAACCCGTACCCTGCACATTGATATCCTTTTTTTCACATTACATAATGCAATATTTGTTTTTCCTAAAATTACAAGTACAAAACACAAAAACCAACCATCATAAATCGTTAACATTTCCACAATCATTACACCACATATTAAGTCCAATATTGGATGTCGTCGTTGTTTTTGTTGCTGTTATATCCTGTCCAGAGCCATTAATTTTCCCAAATGCATCCATATTGAAGTTCAGTTCGATTCGCCGCTGCCACCGTCGCCATCATGATGATGGCGGTGATACAACAAAAATTCGCTTGCAATGAACCAAATCTACCAACGATTTCCACCACTCAGCAGGGTAGGTTGGTTGCTCGGTTGGTTGGGACGTGTAATTGAAAGTTGCGCGGCAGATGTTTCAAAGTGTTAATAATCTCATAGTGGCAATAATATCAAATACAACAACAACATACCAGAGTAATTCTTTTTTCGTTTCGGTAACATCATTGGGTTTGGCATGCCACACAATGGATGTCCGTCGTTCTATTGAGAAAATTGAAAATTGAAGTAGATAAATGGGTATCGTTGGAGTTGTTCAATTGGAAGTAGAGAGAAAAAAATCGCTATTGGTTTAAATTTCAATTCAACATTTTCTTTAACTTAAAGAAAAATCGGGGTGATTTTAGTGAAGTCCATGCCAGCTGTATTTGTTAATATTCGCCCTGTAGATGTAGATGAGTCTATGAATAATTGGAAAACAGGATATATGTACATGAGTATGTACATGCTGAATAAAGTCATTTTTAGCTAAAAAAAGTAATTAAAGATGATAATTTGGTTGAAAAGTTTTATTTGAAATTGTTATTAAAATTTTTTAGATCCTTAAATAATTTCGATATTAGAAAGAATATTTCGAAATTCACTTTATTAAACAAAAAAAAAAAAAAAAGATTTTCATGCCAGAACATCATAAAGCCTAGAGTATTAAGTCGTTATGCAATGTCAATAATCATTGAGAAAGAATTATCCTGAATCCACGTACAAGAAAAGTTTTTCTTTTCCCATTGACTTACTAGAAACATGAAGTATCGCACATTAAATCATCACACAATTTCGACCTTTATTTAGAAACGATTTCAATATCTCAAATATAAAAGGCGTGGCACATTCCGGAAATTTTAAAATCAAATTTTTCAAAAGAAATTTGATACACGTGGCCTCTTTTATAGAACTAACTATAAGCAAAAGTTAACATAGTTTGCGGTTCTCTCACTGAATTTACTTTCTAGGATGGTACAAAGTGACAATAGCGTTGTGAAAAACTCGGAGGAATTTAAAAGTTGAGCATAGCACACCCAATAAAAGTAAAACTTGAGATATTATATCATATACAGAGAGATTTACAACGTAATGTACTGAAACTTTCTACAATGATACGTCATGTGGGCATAGTTCAGACAAAGTCTTGATGGGATTCAACTAATTGGTGTGGCACCTCTTATACACATAGTACAAAGATTTTCTCAATGCGGCGAGGCTCGAGTCCGAAGCCGCAAAATCGCTTCAAATTTTAAGTTATCACGTTGCAAAAATTTTCTAAGCGAACGTAACGAAATTCGGCATGCAATCACTCAAAATGAGAGAAATATATTTTTTGAAAAAGGTTGGGCGTATAGGCTTTATGAGTATATCATTAATATACGAAGATTTTCTGATGGCTTACAACTACAGTAAGACTTTACTAACGAAATACGGATAACTTGGACAAGTGTGAGTGACAACGAAACCAACAAAAAGTGGGTGGGTTTGAGGAAGCGGGCTCGGACACCAAAAAAGTTCTCCAAGAATATGTAATGAAAAATTCCGTTAAATGGAAAACTTCGAGTTTTGAGATAGATAAAGGTGGATGTATAAAAATATGTATACAAATAAAGATGGAGATAAAGTTACTGCTACGTAAATATGAATTGACAAATATAATTTGATGATAAGAACATAATGAAATAGGAATAGACATTCAAATAAAGGAAATCTTTAAACATTATGCTCTAGCAAATCCTAAATTTATTCGCAATTTATGTCATTTGAAATGATTTTCAGTTGTTTCATGTTACAGAAATGTCCCAAATGATACATTATGTTCATTAGAGAAAGTTTTTTAATGTTGTGCTTTCAGTAGCAAAACTATTATTTAGCTGTCAAAATTTTTGACATTTCAGTTTTGTTATGAAACAACAGCAGCAACAATTTCTCTATAAAAAAAACATGAAACCTCAATTGTGCATGGTTTCTTTCCAGCTTTTTTTCGTTTCGTTTCGTATATTTTGGCAAAAATAATTATCCTGCCAACAATGTAACAAAATAAGTATAATTATTTCTTTTGCCATATTACACAGAAAAAATACGTTTGGTCGGTATTTGTAATTTCACCAGAAATGATGAAAGCGTTTTAGTCACGCGAACAGCTCTTGCTATCATGGTCGTGTCATTATTTTGGGCTAAAAAACTCTATTTCGGCGCTTATGTTGTCAGTTATTGTTTTCATTGCTGTTGTTGTTGTTGTTGTTAATGTGCTAAAAGGATAACAAATATAATTTGCAGTTGTTATTGTAAAGTTCTAAGAAAACCAATAATGAAATCAACAACAACAGCTCCACTATGGCAAAGTATATGGCTCTAACAGCTGTTAAAAATCAGCCCAAAATAAATTATGAAATAATGACCTTGTTATCGTTGTCGTTTTATGAAACCACATAATTTTAACCTTGGAATACAAAATAATACCTCAATATTTTAAGGCTTTTTTTTATTTTTTTAGTTTAAGAGAGTTACATTAAGATTACAATTTTATTTTGGGTGTCAACGGGTATTAAGGAATGACAAACTGCTAGACTTTTGAAAAAACTTCGTGTTGTAAAAAGTGCTAGGTGTGATCGTAAAAAATAAAAAGAGACCCACGCAACATATTGTACAAGGAAAATTAATCGTTTAACTGAAGTCAGACAGACCTGGCATAGTTACAATCTGGGTTTTCTATTCACTGTAAACGAAAGTTTCAAAATAATTTGCAGTAAGACATAAACCAGTCCAATACAGCTTGCAAAAACAATATACAAAAACGTAGACCGCAAGATCAGACTCCTTTCGTCAATATAACGTGTTATGACTATTCAGCAAAAACTACATTCATGAATTACTAAGGACTTTTTTCGCACACGATGTCACAAATCAGTACGAAATTTCGCACGAAAGACAGTTCGCCCATAAAATTACTCTGAAATTAAAGCGTCAGTTTGATCCTTAATTTTTTCAAAAGCCTTTTCTTCAATCACTAATAAAACTAATTTCTACTGTACATCCTGTAATTAAATAAATTCCAGCACATAAAAATAATACGTTAAATTTGTTTACAGACATTTGCTTTTGTTTAAAGATTAGAAACGACCTTTGTTCAATTGTGAAGGGCAAACAGTAGGCCAGAGCTAATTTGTGTTTTTAGCAAACACACGTGTCCAGCTGAGCAAATGGCAAAAGTTGGTCAAATGCAGCAGCAACATCCTGTGGTCATAAACAAGACCAAAGACGAACACAATAAATTCAAAATTGTAAACTGTTTGCAATCAAATGTTTCAGGTAGGAAATGTTTCCCTTTTTTTTGGCAACACCACACAGAAGTCAATAAAGGCATTGCAAAAACACACATGGGACACCAATGGCCAATACAAAAAAAAACAGAGAAAAGAAATGTTGCAAAATAAAGTAGGCTTGAGTCAATATCCCTAAAAAATGAAACATTTTGTCATTTCATTTAACAAAACCAACCTCAACAAAGAGTCAGTTTTTGTTGTCTTTGAAACTCCAAATGGGATTTTTGGTATCGAATAAAAAGCGCAAACTCAAAAAAATCCAAAACCGATAAGTCAAAAATCATGCGCTTCTCAGCTTGATCCTGGCTTATCTGCGAGCTGCAGTTGTTGCGGTCCTTGCATGTACGTATCCTTAATGTCTGTTCCCGTTTGCGGTTTTATTATGCTGTTTATTATGTAATTTGTTTTTATTACATGCGCTGATGATGTCGTCCTTTCGAAATTCGTCTTTTTTTCATTATCTGCGCATATTCTGCCTTGAACATCTGCTACGCTGAGGATTTATATAATTTTGTTATTGTTGTAAGTTTTCCGATTTTTTTGTTCGTTGGTTGTAGCTGTTGGCAATGTTTGTGCATCAAATTAATTTCTCTTGTGACTTGTGTCACAACTTTTCATCAAATCCTTTGGGGACGGGGAACTATTGCCATTATAAGCAGCAGCTGTAGCGAATTGCTTATGATTTCACAAATCGGTTAAATTGAACTTTTTTGTTTTAAAAAAATACTAAATAAAAGAATTAATGCATTTTGAAATATACCCACTATGAATGCATTATCATTTACAGTTTCAACATAAAACTAAAGTTAATTTTCATCACAGCACCAGAAAAATCGTAATGTGCTTATTATTTTTTGAAGAAAAATTGATTCGCCCATTGATTTAGTCGATTTGGTCCAAGAGTATAAGAATTTTTGGCAGGAAGTGCCGTTCAATACTCTTCAAAGAGTATTGCGCTAATTTCCATACAACTAAATTGAGCAGTTGGCTAGCCAATTCCACGCTATACATACCCATTCTAATGTTCAAAAGTGTGGTATGCTTCTTGTCACTTTACTTTCTGGGTCAATCGTAACCACCCAGAGCTATGAATGAAAATGGCAAGCTCCTTTACGAGAGTACACTGATTTAATTCCATAACAAATCGTCAAGCGAGCGATGAAGTTATAGAATAGAAAAAAGATGATTTGAATTCAAAATTCAATACCTGCACACGTTGTTCAAATGAAATATTTTAATACTAGCTGTTCCCGCGGCTTTGCCCGCTCACCATCCGATGTACAATCTCACTTACATTTTACGCAGCCTTTACTGCAGACAATTGGGTGACAACGAATGCCAATTTAAGTGTTTTTCTTGTATGGGAGGTACCGCACCCCAATACACAATGCCGTTCACATTTTGTGAGTAGCTTGGCATAATCAATGTAAATCCCCGCATTACGTTTCACAACTGTAGCTCTTCTAGATGCCAAGATAAAGCGTTTACAGTGTTTTTGTTGTAAGGAAGCTTCCACGCCCCGTTGTTTTTTTTTTCACCCACATTACATGAGATTCTTAAAATAGACAATAGACACCCATGTTCCAAATTTTTATACTCTTGCTGCCATAAGTTATCATATAAAGCGTTTTAATTGTTTTTATTGCAAGGAAGGTATCACGCTTCGTCGTCTATTTCCATTGCGAGGTGGTTAGCATAGGCCATATGTATCCTAACACGAAATTTTAAGACTTTTGCTATCATAGGAGCGAAGATATAGCGTTTTAAGTGGTTTTTTCATGAGGTGCTTTCTAACACCAAATTTCCATACTATTGCTGCCATTGGAGCTCAGACTTAGCGTTTTAAGTGTTTTTGTTGCATAAAAGTGCCACGTCCCCTTATCTAATCCCATCCATGTTCGAGGAGCTTGGTATTGACCATCCACCTTATCGCAAAATTTTAAGAATCTAGCTATCATAAGAAGACATAAGGTTGAATGGAAGAAGAATTTGGAAGATAAGAATTTGCAAAATGTTAGGAATAATATTGAGATTGAGAATAAGTAAAATTTGAAATCATTGGCACCGAATATTTTTGTTGTATTTACTACCGTATATCAAATATTTGCTAAGACGCGCTTTTCAAAAACTCCGCTTGCAGCAATCTACCCCATATCGTTTTCAAAACGTTAAACGCATTTTCCCAAGGTATCTTTCCCGAGCTCAAAAAAAATCAATAGAAGTCGGAATCATAAGAAACTGATAGAAATGAATAGCTTTCAGAAGTATCGTATCAATGTCCAAAAGTATTGACAAATGTAATATTTGATTACTTTAGCCCATTTTTTCTCCAAAACTGAAAACATTATCTCAAGGCTGCAACTCAACGCACAAGATAAATTACCCGCGGCGGTGCATACAAAGTGTTGCAAGATCGCAATAACAAAAGCGCGTCTTGACGAAATAAATCTCGATCTATTACCACAACAATAAATTACGATGCACCCAAGAACAATTTGTATTGGGTGATTCACTTAACAAGTGTGTGCGACGCATTCCCAACGCCTTGGGTTACGTACCCAGTGCACAATATCTCTCTTTGTGTGTCCTGACTCTGGACTCGCAACTGCTGCACTGGTGGTCTCAGTTATAATACAATCAACATGACTGCGGCTGACAGCACAAAGTGGCAAGATCGGCATAATTGTCGGACAAAGATCTGACAAGCAATTGCAGCACAAAATGCTGCAACACACAATCAATTAGGGAACTGTGCGAAATTACAGGATAACAAATGTTCTTGGCGGCAACATGATTATCATATGTGTTGGGACTCAAGCGATTTGCACAACTTCACTTTCTGTTTCTGCAGTTGTGATTTAAAATTAAGTCTGTTGTTTGTAGGCGCATCCTGCTTAAATGTTGCAAATCCAATTGTTTCACACAACTGATTATCTTTTTGAATGACCGCAAGTGTTTTGCTTGAAAAATCCTCAAAGCCTTGCTAAGACATCAAAATATTTTGAGTAATATAACATATCTTACATGGTTCAAATCACATCCTATACGGTCGCCTGCGGTTAATCTCCCTAAGCGCGTAGCTATTAAAGGATTTTCGTTTGTAAGCTGCATGTTGCAGGCAGCACCTTTATCTGCAAGCAGCAGCATTTTATGCCAAAGCAACTGACGTTGATATGCCTATGTCGTATGCGTTGAGTGATCACTGATCTACACTGCTGTGTCTAGTGATCAACAGCGTCAAGACGGAGGCGATTTATTTCATGCTTTGTTAAGTTTTTAATCATTTCAATCGCACAAAAAGCTCAATGTGTGTGGTCCTGCTGCTTGGCATAATAATTGGTCTTTCCAAAAAAAGGTGTTGGAGTATGATTGAATTAGAGGCATTAAATTGATCGCATCAAGCTGAGCTGAGCTGATAGCTGTCATAAGCGCGGGTGATATGGGTACTCTGCGTAGGGTTCGTTGAAATTAAGCAAATTATAATTTCATTTCGAATATGCGGTTGTGGTGATTTTTTAATTAAATTATAATGTGTTTTTCATTGATTTAGATTATAAGGTCGAGCGGGCGCAATTAAGCGATATGATATTAATGTGAACCAAAAGCTTTCATTTTCTTTGGTTTCGAAGCATAATATTTTTGCTTCGTTGCATTACTCAAATGTTTCGTCTATTTGCTGACAAAATTAAATATTAAACCATAGAACACGTACGCAATAAATGTCAACATAGAAACTTACATAATAAATGTCCCATTAGTAGATCCATTAGCGAAGTGTCATCTGTAGCTTCTCGTTGCTGTCAGTGTGACGCATGTAACATATTGTTATCTCTTTTCTTGATTACAATACGTAACAATAAAATTGAACTTTTATTAACCACATTAAACGATAACCATCGGGAATACCTATGCATAATACAATAATGGCTATCTATAAAAATGACAGCCCATGTATGGTACGTTTACACCTGTTACGATTGTATAAGAATCAACTAATGCGGCATGCATTCTCTTCTGTAGCTTCATCCCTTTCTTTACATGACAAAACCTTTGGCACTGTAGACATTGTATAGATATGATATTTTGAAAAAGTTTTATGATCATCTTAAGCCAACGGGGAGCTCCTCAATTCACAGGTATTTAAAACGTTCCCTTAGGGCTGGCTGCCGAGAAAGAATTGATATTTTTAATGTCTCTTGATTCTTGAATTTTTTCATGAATTAAAACCTGTGGGAAACTTTTCACTATTTTTATAAATTTTATTATAATTTTTAGATTGACACTCGAAATGTGATATTTTAGATTTTTGATAGTAAAAATGCAAGATTTCGGAGGCTGATTTTGAGAAGACCTAAACCTTCACTCAATACGATAGTTCCGCCTATTAATTGAGCATAGCTATGAAATTGATCGAAAATAAGAAAGTCGTTGGAGGCATTATGTTTTGCTTTGCAGCGTTCTAAGATAAAAATTGTGTAGTCAAATGCGGCAGAAATAAACTGATTTACACCTACGAATAGCCTGCCATGGACACAATTTCAAATCCCAACAAGTGAATGTCATCGTACCGAGATTTCTTAAATTCACTTAAATTGCTTTCTCAGAGTAGTACATTCAATATTTTGTTTGTATGGAAGCTGCCACGCTTATTTGCTTAAACTGACCAGCTATTTCTCTAATAAATATATTTTGTATAGTTATCAGCAGACATGGAAGCAAGGAGGTGAGGGCTTCGAGGTTTAATCACCACAAAAATTATCAGTCTTATACGGAGCTTACTCGAACCATTCCTGGTGCTTGTGTGAAATTTTGTTGCATCATATTTAATATTTCTTTAGTACGGCAGAACCTTCTTCCGTACAAGCTAACCTTAAAGCTTGTGCGGGAGAAGGGTCTTTTGGCAAAATGCGCCCTCTTTTTGTTCAGAGTTTGTCGGAACTATTCCTAGTATTTATGTTAAGTATGTTTAAAGCACCTTAAAGTTGTAACTTGTTTACTTATTTGGGAGGCAACACGCTCTCTAGTCAAAATTTGTCTTATTCTTGTCAGAAGTTTTTTAGAATAGTTTTGAGTATGAATGTGATATCTCTCAGTAGAGCATTTTTAAACTTTTGTTTGTTAGTATTCCTAATATTTCTGTAAAATTTTGCTACATTTTCTAAATTAACTCTCTCATTACTACTTCATTACATTATTTGTTTGGCTGATAGGCGTGTCGTAAATCAATTTCACTCACTCAATGGAGAAGTAACTGACATATCACATTACATGAAATTGCCTCCTTTTTTCAACAAAATATTGATTTATACAGACAGACAGACAGCTAGACAGGGCTATATAGACACAGAAGGTGACACTTATCCAGAGTAGATAAATTTCACGCTTTCTTCAATGCGTTACAGATTGAATACAGAATAAGTATACCCTGTGTATAGAGTTTAAATTTAAAGCAGATAAAAAATCAGTTGGACGGATGTTAAATTTCAGTTTAATTTTCGTTGGGAAATATCACCCAAAAACATATAATCAAAGAGCAAAATAGTTTTCAAATTTTTTCCAGTGTTTCCTTTTTATGATAAAAAGCTGCAAAAACGCTAAAAAATTTTTGGGCCATATTTCCAAAACCGGTACAAATTATTTTGACGACTTTTTTTTTGACAGCATTTTGGGTGCCTACAACAGAAATTTTGCCTACAAACCACAAAAAATTATAAAAATTTGGTATTTCTTAATGAAGGTTTTGAGCACTAATAGTTTTTTTTAGATAATTTTGCCTAGTCCCGAAAATAAAGTTAATGCCTTTCTTGATCGTATTCCTTACAAAAAAAAAAGTTAACAAAAGAGGAAAAAGCCAACAAATAAAAAGTAAAAATTACCAAAATAGGCCTCTGTCCTAACTAGGTCCCTGAAGTAAGCCAATGCTTTGTATTACAGTCTGCAACTTGCGGTACTCGTAAAGCATAAGCTTTTGATAACTTTCCATTGGTACTCATACAGCATAAGTATTTCCATAACTTTTCATATGAAATAAAGCTCTAAAGATCTAATTTTTATATAAATTGAACAAAATTGAATATTGTTGGTCCGTCGAAAAGTCGCAACACAATAAAACAACAAATTCAAATCTAGAGATAATGCCTTCCTACGGTCATAATTGATATCGACCCGAAGCATGAACCACAAAATCGCTATATTATAATTTTCACAAATGAAGTTCTTTGCTCAAGACTGAAGAGCACAACAACAAAGTGAATTTTGTGTAAAATTGCAAAAGCTGATCATTAAGAAATAACAGATCAATATAAAACTTCCAACGAAATGAACTCATTTTCTCCAACAACAACAACAACAACAACAACATTGTGGCTAAAGAACAAAATCCAACGAAAAACAAAGAAATCCAATATGTTTGATCATGTTCGCTTTAATAGCTTCCATAGAACGCCTCCTAAAACCTTTACAAAAACAACAAAAAAATAACAACAGCAGAAGCAATCAACTGCAAAAACTAGCAGGTCTGCTGTACTACCATTTGTAACGTTATTCCGATTTTTTACTGAACTACTTCGCTTGTAAACCAAAGAAATGATACCATGCCACACAATACCATATTCAATTTGGCCCGAAGGGGCAGTGAAACAAATTTAAAATTTATACCAGCATCATCATTATGGCCGACATGACAGTCGAAGAAGATGCGCTGCGAAGATGCAAGAAAAAACAACTCCTCCCCCCGCGCTAAGCTGAGAGCTGACCCTTTTTTTATGTCCCCCAACATTAAATCATCGTTTTAATGTTCAGACCAAAAAAAAAACAACAGAATTCGAAGCCATCGAATTCGTGTGTTGATTGGTAACAAATAAAGGGAGACGCATTAAACAGCCAGCAAAAACAAAAACGAATCTTTCGCTCAACACCGCATCCGGCGACGAGGGGCGACTTACCACAGGTTGTGCTTCATACGATACTACCAGCTATGCTGCGAGATCCGACATACGCCAAGTACGGGAAGAACAACTCTATATACCGTATGGGTAGTTTGGAGTAGCGTGGAGTGATCGTGCATGATCGTACATAATTTTACATTTTTATAAGTTTTTGAGAAACGTCGACGGACGACGACGATACGCTGAAGATCACTACAAAGAAAGAGTGCAACAACAATAACACAGCAACAACATGACGAAGAAGCAGCAAAAAATCTACAAAATGTCGGTTACGCTGAAAGCCATATTAAATATCGTAACGTCGTAGCCCAAGTTTGGACCTAAGCCTAAAAAGATTTTTCACAGTAATGATCGTGCAGCGCGATCTCTGCTGCTCGGTAATTATTATACTCAACGCATACGATAGTTCTTTTGATTTAGATTTTGACTTTACTGTCTCCCAATTTGATGATGAACACTTTGACTTTAGTGTTCCCTCGCTACTCAATCGCCAGCACATTTTTTGTTAACTTATTCGCATGTCATGTCCGCGGTGGGCTGTCAACAGCCTCGGGATGAAATGATCAACATTGATCTCATAATGATCGTGTCTACGCAATACGGCGGCGGCGGCGTGCAGTATTGAACTGGTTTAATTCAGTTTCAATTTAATGCGTTGAAATGTGGTTTTTGGCGTACTAAGAAAAAACTGATTTTTTCTTCTGCTGCTTGTCCGTCCGTCTGTCAGTTCATCATGTCTGACATGCCTGAAGTTGGCTGTTGTAAATAAGCTATTATGCGTGTTGGTTGTAGTAGATGATTTTATGTTTTTTATTGTTGCTGTTGCTTTGAATTCGTTTTTCTTAATTTTTTTTTATTTTTTTGTTAATTAACTCTAATGGAATTTTCGAGCTACTGGTTGAGCCCCAACGATTTTTTACTCCATGTCTCGCTTTTTTTGAGTAATTGTTTCGTTTCGATTTGGTTCATTTATTTTAAGTTGAGGTCATTCAACTTTTGATTGATTAGTTTTCAATCGATTTGAGTTTTCGTAAATTAAAGATTGTACATACTTATATGTCCAAATATTTTGATTGAATGCTACAAATATTTGATTTTGAACAATTTATAACCCTTGAGATAAATGTAATGCTGTTTTTTGAACTCATCTTAGTGCGCCTGGATAAAGTTTGCCGTACTGTTATCTAAATTACTGCATGCATTTAATGATTTTTCAATTATATGCATGTTTGGGGACTATATTTAAAAACGAATTTTAAAATCATTTATCAAAAGTCTATGCTCAAAGAACTAGCTGTGGAAAGTATTTTCGCTAAGTTGACCGATTGAAATAATCGACGCTTGGCTCTCCCTTCATTTAAAAAAAGATTGTAATGCACTGAAACGAAAGTTCCAACTTAAGACAAGTAAATGAGTTATTTTCTTTTAGCATACAAATTTTGCATGGTATTAGCAATATGATTACAATCAAGTTGGTACTTTTTCTTGCAAAAAATATGCCATACATTTCTTTGATCAGAAGCTATTAGGATGTATCATCTGAGCATGAATTTAAAATAAGCTCATTATCGGAAACTGTGATTTTCTTAAATATCTTCCGAGTGTTGCACATGATATCACAATATTGTTTTTAGAATCGAGTTCAGTATACGGTTTTCGTGACTTGCACTGGAGCTGTCCACCATGTAAGTACTTCCGACTGTGACTCTAATAATCTTTTAACGACTGGCGATTTTATATTACAAATCATTGGGTAGCACTGAATTGAATGAAAATATTGCGGGTGGGACATACTTAAACTAATTTATCTTGTAACACATTAAAGCTCACCCAGTGACAGTTTGGTGCATTCTTATTATTACAAAAAATGACAGACAGGTAAAACGCTTAAATTATTTACGTTACGGGTAGAAATTTTCGCGATAATTTTGCTATTTTAAAAAATACGAAATTTGTAAAAAAAAACTAAAATTTTTGAAAAGAACTTTTTCAAGTTGACAAATTTGAAAGGTGGACACGAAAGGTCTTTTAATTCATTTCGAAAAGAAGTATTTTCTAGAAGTTATCATCTATGTACCTTAATAAAAAAGAAAGTTAAGGACTCATAAGATATGTTTATTTCAATTTATCAGAAAAATCTTTAAGCTATCTTTAAGACAATGTTATTAAAAATTTCTTTGCTTGTGTATTACAACAGATCATAATTTATTTTTATAAATTTTACTGAGCCTCCAGTTGAGTACTGTAAGCTAATTATACTAGTTTCAACCACTGATACATGTTATCATCAGTAAGCTTTGTTAGCCAACGTTTAAGCATTCACAAACATACTGAGTATATTTTACTTTTTGCACTGACCAGTAAAGAATCATAGCAAAATATAACTAAAGTGGGCCAAAAATTCTACAATTTTTCTCCTTAACATATATGCAATTGTGAGAAATGTGTAATATCGAAAGAGTTACAAAAGCAATTGCATAAAGGAGAAAAAAATAGAATATAAATATGTTTTCTTCAAGAAGGAAAAAAAATGCAAGATAATTTTCATTTTCTAAATTGCAACAATATTTTCGCTTATTTTTTCACCCGTACCTATTGCATCTTCTTATACCAACATACTTATATACATATATAAAACACTAAATCATTCGAGAACATGATATATTTTGGACAACTCCTACCATAGATCATGATCAATCAATAATATCCCACTGATTCTTTGATCCAATTCATTACACCGGCAGTTTCACATCGTTTCTTCTTCGTCTGTATTTTTTGTTTCTTTAAGTCATTGCCTCCTTTTTTATTGGCAGCAACATAGGTCTGTGTGCTCAAGTTTTTTATTCGGATTGGTGCACAAGTTCGGCATCAAAATATTTGGATCGAACAATCAAAACATGTGCAGCGTCAGCACGTCCGTTTCATGATGCACCATGCGGTAATGCATTAATTTTCATTGCCCATTTTGTGCTGCTTTCTTGTGCGCAGCATTATGTATGTCCTTTTTTTGTAATTGTTGTTGTAGATGGTTTTCATGTTGTCACAACAATTACGTCGGCAACATCACAAAGGACAACAAATTGTCAAAAGGATATTTTTTTTAATATATAGTCCGAGCATAAGGTCAGTCGTTTAGATACCAAGATTGTGGGTGATTACAGTTGGAGTGCAAGTGTAGCATCTCCTTAGTCTGGGTGGTCTACAGGTTCAATTTTACTGCTGCTGTTGCTGCTCATGTTGTCGTTGCAACTTTTATCGCTTTACTGTCAACGTGAACATGATGAATGGAAACACTGGCTATTGGAAATGTTTGATCTTGCAGCATCGTTGGTTGCTGATGCTTAACAGTTTCATGGGTGTCATTTGGCTGTTCAACTTAAAAGGATTTTTCGTTCTTGTTGTTTGTTCGTTTATCAAAAATAAATTGCTGGTGTCTGGAGCCGATAAGTGCGCGTTCATTTAACTTTCACTTTTGTTGGTTGCGTTTTTGTTGTGTTTTTATTCTTTCTGTTCCTGACCTTTTCGAGTCCGACCAATTTGTGCGAAATCAATTTGCTCATCAATAATCGCATATCCATTAATTTCAGTTCGATTGATAATTGAAGGAATCGTAAGCGTTGTCCCTACGGCGCGTTTAAATCACGCTTTGCAATCACAATGCGGCGACTTTTTCGTGTTGGTTGGTATCTTGGCAAATAAGCCATTTTTCGCCAAGACAACGTGCGCCGCACTAAGTTCATTTGGTAACGAGCCAAGAAGTTACTACAGCGTGCGGCATGACGAAGTATATATTGGGTCGTTACATTAATGCAAACTGCAAATTGAAAAGCGTTTCGCGCCAACGAAAATTCAAATTTTTATGCGATATGCGAATTGTTAACGCTGCAGGCCTTAATAAAACACGTTCCGACAATAAATTCTTTTTTTAAGCTCAGCTGCAGCACTTTCGAATAGGTTTGGCCAACATCACTACTCGTATATTGGTGTTGTTGGGCATAGTTTTGTTGCTGAGCCATCCGCTTGCCCGCCCGCTTATTTTTTTTTTTTTTTTGATAATTGTGAAGTGATAAATGGCGTACGACGCCGCGCGAGTTCATCATTGAGAAAATAATTCGCTGAGCTGTGGAGCGGCCTGATGGTTTTGTAACGTTCAGCGATGATGAGGTGAAAATATGAAAATTGCTAGTGATCGCGAACAAAGTCAAATAAATCAACAACATTGAAATTGGATGGAGTTGAGTGAATAGAAAATTTGTTCTTGTACTTGTATTATGCATAATGAGATTTTGAGATTTATTTAAAATTAATTTCAAATAACAACATGAAGATGTGTATAATATTTCATTAAGAAACTATTTACTTCAGTAAATAGAAAAATGCGTGGTGAATTTCGAGAAAACGTTTCTATAAAAATCCTTTTGTCCTAAGTGAATTAGAAATTCTAATTTAGAATCGATTTCCATATCTATGCCGTTGTTCTAAAATATGAAATTTGGAATACACTGCAATACATTTAAGTTTTTACTAATTGAATGGGTGATTTGTGTTTTTGAAAATAAGACAAGTTTTAATATTTCCATAAAACTGCTTTGTTTATTGTTCACAATAATTCACAAGTCTTAGCAAAACTTGTGTTAACGAAAAGTTTTAAAGAGGGAAGACTCATCTGGTTTTTTGGTTTTTTCTCCATAACTTAATTAACATCCTGGCCAAACCATTTACCCTAGATGATCTGCACAAAAGCGGGTTAATTCGAGAAAGTGATCTAATAGAATCTAATGCACAGTGACACTAAGAAGGTCTCTTGCTAAAACCTATCGTTTCTCTCCACACACACACTTTAGCATTTGTGTGTTTTTCTCTGTTCCATTATTCACTTGGCGGTTCACTCCCTCGTTTACTCGCAGGTTATCACCCAATTATTAAAATCTACATTTGTTTTTCCGTAACCATTTTACAACTGTTGCAACAGTTACAACAACAATGAGCACTTTTCATTTGCACAACTTAAATTATTTGCACGATTCAGCGATTTTCCACAGCAGCAGTGCGAGAACAGCAATGACAACAACAAAAGGCTTTTAGCTGTGTTTCAACGGACGGAAGATAAGTTGGTAGACGGATAGTAACGACGATTGCAACAACGTTGATGATGATCGTCGCAATTTTCGCACGCCAGCCAAGTGAGTAAGTGAAAAACGTTTTATTTACGCCTATTCGCATTTTGATCCGGATCTGTGTGTTCATTTCCCCTTCCCCCAACTCCCCCACTCAAAACATTTTTCACTTAAATCCACTTTTCGCTGATGCGATCTGCAGCGCATGCGCGCAAGTTTGCTACTATTTTTATTGCTACTGTTTTGTTGTTGATTTTTATCGGCGACGAATTGATTGACGTTTTTATGTTAATGACTATGGCGGCGTTGACAGCAAAGTAAAAGGAAAGTTAATTCCAGCTGTCTCGCGGAATGGACAAGTTCAATTGCATTTTGTGGATTTTATTTGATGTAATGAGAAAATAATGTTGCTAACAAATGCTATTTTACACGTAGATATGGGAAATTCCATGCGAATGTGCAAACAAATTTTGTTGAATGTTCTAGAGGAGGTTTCAGCACATAATCATCAATTTTGGATATTCAAGTCTTTATTAGTTGGTCCGAAAATGAAAGTATTTTCGGTCAGGCACAAATACAAATGCCCACATTTGTGTATGCCTTTTTTTCAAAAAATTTAATATGATCTACAGCAGACAAGCGAATTTTAACTGAAACAGATAATTTTGAGTGATAAAATATATGAATGCATACAAATTTTTAGCGATGTTTTGCCTCCGACACTTGTGGTGAGGATCTTCTTAAATCAATAAAAATGGGTATAATTTATTTCATCCTGAGAAACTGTTAAAATATATACGAGTTTTCAGACTATTAAAAAATATTAAAGCAAAATTGTTGCAAAAATTAGATTTAGTCAAAATCAGCCAAAGAAGCACCAACACGTAATACCCACCTACAGAAATTTCAATCGAGTTTGAGCCTGATTTCATTTGGAATATTGTCGAGACCGTATACATTTTTAATGGTGAATATTTGATTATTTTGCAGAAAGTCTTTTGACCAACTTTTCTTATAATTAAGAACGTCATCGATAAGTTCTTAAGGTCAATGGCATGTCTAAGCCCATAGTGGGAGTGTTAGGAACTTATTTTAAAAAGAGTAACTGGTTGCACAGAGAAATCTTTCTCAAAAAAAGTTTGAAAGCTATTACAAATCGAATGGTTTTTGGGCCTTTTTTTGTAAAATTGCTTCAAGAAGAATGCCCCTTAAGACATTAAGTTTCTCTTGAAGTTACTTGTAAATAAGCTTAATTAAAGCCACACCTCGGTAAAGATATAGCGAACTCAATAAACTCGCAAATATGAATCTTCATAAATACCGCCATGTTTTAAGTACTTCACACTCCAGTAGCTACTTAGCTGAGAAGCATCAGTGAAATAATTGAAGCGACGAGCCAGTACTTGAGAAAATCAACCCTTCATAGCACGACTGCTGCTGCGTATGCCTGCGCAACTGTTGTGTCTGTAAAAAGTTATGCATTGAAGCACAGCAAACACTGGAGGGTTGCTTTCCAATGACCCCCCCCCCCCCCTCATTGATGCAAACGAATGTACATACATTTGCCAACATCCAGCCGTGAATGCCTTTGGTATGAAATGCAAAGAATTTTGATTATGTCATTTGTTGATGGCATTAAAATTTTTGCGCCTTAGAATCAGGGTCACATGACCGTCAAATCCATGATGTCATTTCTATAATCCTAATTGTACAGTTACACAAACAGGATATTCATATGACAGCGGTAGCAACAACAATAATTCAAATTAAAGTTATTAGCGTGCACATATCAATTCTCAAAGGATTTGCAATGCGCATCCTTTTGTTGTACATTTTACTTTATGCTCAACTGATTTATTGAGCCACCCGAGACACAGTGGGAATTGTGGACAAAAAAAAATGGGTGCAGTGATATTGTAAAATGGGCGTGTACTCAGGAGTAAAAGGGAAACAAACATTTGACAAGCGACAATTTGCATTATTTTTGACATTTACATAAAAGTGGCAACACAACGTCGCTGAAGGGGGTCTGCGTTTTACTGATTACGTCGTTATTTTATTTGACTTTTACAAACGACTCGCTTTTGTAGCGCAGGAACCGGAAAGGGTTCATTACACTGTGTGTGTATGTGTGTGGCCTTGATACGGTGTTAATTCAGAAAAGCAATTGACACAGTTTCGCATAAATTTTTCGATTTTCATTTGTGAGAGTTTTTCTATTTGTTCGATATCTTTGATTCTTTTTTTGTTTGAGTGCGATTTTAAACCCTTTTCATTAATGTTGTGTCACGTAGTTGAATCTGATCAACTACTCTTTTTTTTCACATTCATAGTGAATGATTATTTTATCTCATATTACCGAATAAGCGGACTTCATTGTCTGTGCTCAATGCCTGGTTTTGGCGCTAGTCGAGATAGCAAAGTCATAAAGAAATTCAATTTTATTAAGTTCAGTAAGTTTGACTTTTTCTATGCGGTTGTGATTTGAAATGCCTGCAATAAATCGTGTGATTTTTGACATGTTCAGTGATACTTTTTATATATGTATGTATATAAAATGTGGTATTTGTACTGAGCAAATTAATAGATATTAGCGAAATTTTGCCTAAGTAGGCAAAACAACAAACAAAAACGAGCTTTCATACAAAATGATTGGAAAAATATCCCAGCTTTCCTTTACGAAAAAATAAATGGACAAAATCACACAAAAGTTATGCCTTCAAAAACATTTGAGTCTAAAAAAGCAAAATCGCACAAATATGTAAGAAATACTTTTACAAAGTGTCCGATTTACGCCCATGACCGATCTAACCCAAATCTGATTATTCAATCTTTTCATATACAATATTTTCAGTGATTCGTAATTTTGCCTACAACTTTTCGAAATCCAACTTATATGTATTAAAAAAATTTTCCGAAATATATAGTCTATTGAAAATGAAAGCTCGACAAAGTCGCAAATATAAAGAGTTAAGCCCCAATATGACTTTAATTTAAAATGTCGCCTGAACTGTTGGTTCATTTATTACATTAAAAAATAAGTGAAATTTTTCATAAATACTTTTCCGCTAGTAGCCAACCGGAAAAATAGCTTAAAACTTGCACTTTATTTTCATGCTGTTGTAATAAATACTTACGATCAAGTTTCAACAATTTATACGACTTTAATTCTCAATTAATCAACCGGAGCAGACACTAATCCTCCACCAGCAACCTAATATCTACACTAATCCTTGGTCAGAACGCAGAAAACTTAAAAATCGACTTAACCTCATAAACGCGCCATAAGCGCGTCGTCTCTCTCTACAAATGATTCGATATCGCATATCAATGCATTTAACACAACAACGACAACCACAGAGTTGACTACTTAAAGCCCCTAAATAATTCAAACCAACCGTCATCACCGATCGACCGATTGTTTGATAGAATAACGCGTTCCTGGTGACAATTTTTATAACGCGCGCAACATACGACGACAACATCACAAAAACCAAAGCAGCAACAATACAATAAATTGTACACAACATCAACATCATCGAGCTGCACCGCCGAACGCTGCTTCTGAAAGAAAGACCCTAAACCACGGCGACCACTGAACAAAAAAGAGAAGCTACAAAAGATGCTATCAACATTTCGAGACCGCGCATTGAATTACCCAAACTGAAACTGTGGAGCAGTCAGTGAGCGCGCAACGAGGATCTGACTGGCGATCAGTAAGGACAGCGCAGACAATAACAAAAACAGCCACTCAGTCAGTCAGTCACTAAAATGCAGCGTTGCAGTTGCATTTATCGGAATCGAAACCTTTTAAATGGTCATTTAGAGAGATTTACAAGGCATTGCAGCCACTTACGACGACAATGCAGCAACGTCGTCGGACGTAAACGCAGGACAAGAGTCTGGTGCGCGTGTAAGGCGCTGTTTTATTTGTAGCGGTTAACATTTTTGTGTATTTGTCGAAAGGATTTAAGACGTTGATAAGACAGCTCCCGCTGCTGTTTGCAGGCAAATACTTCGAATCATTAATTTAAAGCGGTACAGAAGGTACTGACGTACATTCAGTAGTTGGTTTTGTTTCAGTTTATGCACCGTTTGCAAGAGAAAGCACTGACAGCTTAGTAGGGTGAATATTTTTTGAAAAGGGGCCATATTCTTAATTTGTGCACATGTTTACAGTTACGGGGAAAGAAATACGGAAGCATCTGATAAAATTGGTAGTTGGAAATTTCGGAAGGTTAAAAAACAATGATTGCCCCTCTTTGCGTGAAAGTGAAATGGACGACGCAGCAGTTTTGAGCAATCTTTTTCATCAAAAAGAAAAGCCGGACCGACTCACCATGCTTAATTTTCGTTAATTTTACGCATAGACTTGCCTTGGCGAAAGTTAGAAAAAGTTTTTGCCAAATTTTAAAAATTTCCGATTTATCTCTTAGCCGATTGCTATGGTTATTTTTAAAGTAATTTTATGCTAAAAACAAAATAAGAACACTTACCCATTGTGGCCACCAATTTCCTCACTCTCTCCAAAGTTCCCAAGTCGAGGAATCCTGCACTCCTTCAATAACTCTAAAGCACTTCCACTGTTCAATTATTTTGACAGACTTTTTTCACAAATAAAACTAACACTCGCGAAATTTCATAAAAATTAAATTATATTTGAAACACTTGCTGATTTTCTTAAGCGATTCTCAGTATTTTCAATAAAATTGCATTTCAATTTGCAATAAAAAAACACATCAGGAAAACACACGGCACTTGCACCGGCGGCTCTGCCAACGACGCCGCTTCGTTTGCACACTGCATTCTCATGCTTTTTTATTAAAAATTTTTATTAAATTAAACTCTCAAAACAAGAAAGAACACAAATTTCACAATATTTTTCTTATTAAATTTGTTTATAGTATTAAAAAAGAATACATTAGTCCAAGAAATTATTGCGCACCAATTTGTAATAGGCTTGTGCAAAATATATCGATTATCGATATTCTAGATATTTTCTTCTACAGTTATTGGCGATATATTTTATTTTGTTATATCGAAATTGGATTTTAATTTCGACTATCGAATTTCGATATTTTTGTTTAAAGCTAGCCCTGTGTCCTATTGAAAAAACAATCGTGTGGTCCTAGCCTAACAAGGAAATTATCTAACGAAAGTTGCTTGTGGGCAACCTTGGGCCACAGTGTTAACAAAAACTTTTGTCACAGGAAAAGCTATAGGAAGCAATTTTACAAATTATGGAGTTCGATTGGGCTGTTTCGGATAAAGAGAGAATTGGAAAAATAGTCGGGAATATTTTCGTTTAGTTTACAAGTTATTGTAGAAAGAGGAGTAAGCAAAGAAATCGATCGATCGATCAAAAGTCTCTTAGATTGAGATACCAGACCGTGTTTAGGATCTCTCCATAAATGGGCAGAGTGTACGATTTCATACTGAGCTAGGCTAGGCTACATCGACATCCTCAAGTAGAAAGTGCTGGGATCAAAATTGTTCTTGTGTTGTGTTTGGTGAGAAGGGGCGTTGTAGACTGCTGGAGACTGAAATTAAATTTTTCAAATTCTTTGTATATGGCGTTTATTTTAGCTGCAACAACTGAGAAGCAAGTTAAAACTTACGATTATATTAACAGAATCGATATTTCGATAATATTTCTTATTTGCCCAACCCTACTTTGTAAATTAGATCAAAGCTAATTGTTTGACAGATGACAAGTGTTGCCACCTGCTAGGTCGACACTATGACGGAGGACTTTTCTTAACGCAAACGAATGTAATGCGTTGAACAGAATTGGGACGGGGTCGGGAAAGCGGCAAAGATTACACGCTGTCAAAAATTATAGCACAGTTGAACGCATGAAATTGAACAGAACTGCTCCGTACGACTGGTAACCTGCCGACGGGTACCCGTCGACTTAATTCTATTTTCATCGTCGACGGGGACGTTCAGGCAATGATTTCTAATCAGCTTGTGTTAATATTATTGTTTACATTTGAAATGTCAATGAAAACAAATTGTCAGCTGAATTTTCCGTCGATCGTCGTCCGACGCAATTGTGTCAATTCGTACGATTTTCCGACGAGGCTTTTTTTCAGCGAGTAATCGTTACCGCTTTCGCGACCCCGTCCCAATTCTGTTCAAGACATAAGACTTAAAACCTGATATTTTATTGTATAACAGCTATAATTTCTGTTGCTAAAAACATTTTATTTATCAAAAGTGTGTTTCTGGTTCCAAAAAATGTTTGTAAGAGCTAAATATATATGTAGCTATAAGCAAATTTATGAATCGTGACTTATTTCTTTCAAAGAAGTAAATAATTGACATAGTTTTATTAAATTTTTAGCTGTTTTCTTTATGTGCGAGTAATTAATTTTCTTAATCCAAAAGGGAACCTTAACAAGCCCACAAATTTTTGAAAAGTTTTGCTCAAAAATTACTGCTGATTCAACACTTAGCAACGGATGAAACTAGTATGACTAGCCTTAGCTCTTTTTTTGTTCATTTCACCATTGTTTAGCGTACTTTCTTATATTTAATTTTTATAAGAAAATCAATTTGACGGATTACTTGCAGAGCTATGAGCATATAAAAAATGAAGCTTTGGCTTGATAAAAAAATTAAAAAAATCATGAAGCTTAGCAATCAGAGTTGCAAACAAAAATGGAGTCCGATTTGATGTGGAATGCCCTATATACGTTTCTATATACTTGTATGCACTACAAAAGGAATCAAATTTTATTTTTATATATAAATTAAAAATTAAAAACTTTTCATCTTTAAAATGCTGTATCTCTTGTTACAGCCGCTATACAGTATCTTACATTTTATGTTGTTATGCTGAATGGCCACTTCTCACTTTTCCAAACTTTAATGCAGCAGCAAAAGCTTTTAATGACAAGAAAAATCACCTGACATCAAAAACTTGTTGTTACGGCCTTTTGAATTTCGTTCATAAATTCTTTATTATTGGACATATGACTTAATAATTTTGTAGAGTTTAGTCAAATGCATCATGATCAATTAAAAAATCGATTTTGATTTTTTGTGGTTACGGCTTTTTGGATGTTAGGTGACGATATGTAGCTTCTACAAACATTTTTTGGAATAGGAAACACGCTTTTGATAAATCAAAGGTTTTCAGCTGAAGAAATGATAGCTGTTAAAATATAAAGCATCCCTGTTCGATTCCCACATTCGCCTGAGTTAAGAAAAATTCCTCCGTCATAGTGCCGACCAAGCAGGTGGCAACACTTGTGAACTGTCAAACAATTAATTTTAATTCAATTTACAAAGTGGTGCGCAATAATTTCTTGGACTAATTTATGCGTTTTTAATATTATAAACAAATTCAATATCAAAAATACTGTGAAATTTGTGTTCTTTCGTGTTTTGAGAGTTTAATTTAATAAAAATTTTTAATAAAAAAGCATGAGAATGCAGTGTGCAAACGAAGCGGCGTCGTTGGCAGAGCCGCCGGTGCAAGTGCCGTGTGTTTTCCTGATGTGTTTTTTTATTGCAAATTGAAATGCAATTTTATTGAAAATACTGAGAATCGCTTAAGAAAATCAGCAAGTGTTTCAAATTTAATTAAATTACTTATGAAAATTCGCGTTTCTTTTTTTCATTTGTCAAAACCATTTAGCAGTGTTAGTGCATTAGAGTTGTCACTGAAGGGCAAGGTGTTCGTCGTCGTTGCTCGTGAAATACTTTCCTCTGGAATTTTGGAGAGTGTCTTCTATTCCGTGAAGAAATTGGTGGGCAAAATGGGTAAGTGTTTTTATTGTTTACATTTAAAATCTCCCCCTGAAGATTTTTTCTTATTCGCTTCGCCCTCGCCAAAAATTTAAGGCCCTACACTGTGCCGTGAAACTGCGCGTTAGTCTAAGTTTTTATTAATTTCTTCCACCACCCTAGGTGCTGGCTGGTTTGACTAATCGTAACCCCGTATTGAATTTGGCAACATTTACTTGAATAGCTCTCTGCATCTCCACGCCCACTTTTTATCAGACCGAACTATTTCCTATATTTGTGTGTAAGTTGGTTTCATAACTTCTTAGTACAACTTTTCGAATTGTTTGCTTGTATGGGAGCTACCACGCCATTTTGTCAAAATCTATTTAATTTTTGTCCTGAGCTTTTCCGAACCATTCCTAGTATATATAACTGCAGAATTTGGTTGAACTACCTTAAGAACCCGCTTCAGTACAAGGTTTCAAAGTTTTTATTTACATACCTAGATGGTGCCTCTATTCAAAATGTGTTCACTTTTCTCTGGTGCTAGGCCGAAGGTAATGCTGACGACCGCAAGGTGAACTTTTTTATTATGCACTCCCTCTTGATAAATAGCGTTGCTCGAATTTAGCATTATGAAAATGGAATTTGAGCTAAATTGAGTGTCCAAAAGATCGTGTGCAAAAGTAAAAATTGCTTAAATAAATCACAGTACAAACTACATATATGTATATGTATGTATGTTGCACAAATTAGGTCGATTTTTAGACTTTATATATCTAATCGACCGAAGTAATCTTGCTAAACAGCTAGCAAATATTTAGCAACGCTAAATGTTATGCCAACCAGGTCAAAGTACGGCGATTGTAACATAAATTAGCACGTCTAACGATAACTACAAAAAGACACCTCTAATGAGCAGCTTTTAAATGCAACAAATAGATGGCAGCACAAGACTTAAGCTTCTAATTTAAAACCCAAGGAGTGCAGTTGATTGGGGGAGTCAACTCTAAGGTCCCTCTTGTACAACGAATGAATGGCAAAATGCAAAGGCGCGCTCAGCAGCGGTTCAAATGAAAGCTCACCTCAGCATGTGACATGTGAACTGAATTCATTCGTTCATCTGACACTTTAGTTGTTGACAATGCAGTTTAGTGCAGTGCTGCTAAGTTGCAGCTTAAGACCATATTTGGGTTGCAACTAATTAGAGTGAACTTATGTCGTTTAATTAATGGAAAATTCAAGAGAAGAAAATCAGAAATTACAGAATGGCAGCTGAGGCAAAGAAAAGGTTAAAAGGGTTTGCTGGGAAAAATTAATGACAAGGAATTTCATTTAGTCATTGCTGCAGGTATGCATTAGATTTTCTCAGCGAACGGAATCTAAGAAAGAAGTAGTTACAAATAGTTGCCACAGTTGTCACAGATGCACAAACAGACAAACAGTTTCTGAGACATCAACAACTTTGAACCACAATTGAGGCTGTAAACTTCTGATAGCGTAAATTGTCCAAGTGAAACTAAATATACTGTAAAATATTCAAACCGTAACAATTTCAGATTAAGAATTCAGTGTTAGTCAAACCTCAAACTGCAAGTCGCAACCTCAAAAAATTTAATTAGCCATAGCAGCACTGAAAAAACACAGCTGGGACAAAGACCACACCCCCTGCTGGTGTATGGAACCACAAGTGATAACCGCAAAATTCATAATCCATAGCAACAGCGTAAGTTCGCACCTGAACCAAATCAATGCCCAAAATCTTGGTCTCTCTGCTGAGTCTCAGTAAATGCGCTACGGCTTTGCTCATGTAATTAACTTATTGAGTTGCAGCAACATAGAAAGCAAAGACATTTGGTTTTGTTTTAGGCTTCATTAGTTTCGCCAAAAAGTAACCCTCTGCACTCACATACGCAGCATGATATCCTGCTGATAGCTGCTGCTGTTGAGGCGAATCCTGTTGCTGTTGCTGATGCTCAAATGACGCAAAACAAGCTGGCAATTGTTGGCCCAACAATGATTGGTTTCGGTCAAAGTCAAAGGCGCAGCACTTCGATAGGTTTGTGTGTGGCCTGTTTTTTCTTTTACTTTTGATTTTAACTCATCTTCAGTTTGGTAGGCTGTGACTGGGCTGTTGTTTTCAAGACATTTGAAAGCAAAATCTTTGTTTGGGTTCAGAAATTTGTTGTTACGAAATGCGGTCATTTTGCTGTCAAAACATCACAATTTATGTGTTGTATTGAGCGTGATGCCGCCGACTTTTTACATTTTTTTTTTTTGTGGACGATTTTTCGTCAATTTGATTTTGGTGATTGTAACATTGTACGAATACGAACTTATGCAGTAGTTTTTTCTTTTGGTAGAAATATGTCCTTCGCAATTGAGACAAATTTATAAAAAATAAGTGCAATTAATTTTGTTACATTGCAGCAGGTTGGAAAAAATACCTAAGGTCCCAGATAATTTCATCTGCTTAAGATGCGAATTAAAAAAAATAACCTTTAGATTGAGACCAAAAACTAACTCTTAAATTCTGTAAGCAAATTGAGCACTAATAGTGCCAGTAACGCCCCCATCAATCGGAGCATTAAGTTTTTTTTTCCGAAAAACCAACCTAATTGAACCTAAATGACAAACATTTCTCTTTCTCTATTTTAATATCATTTTTTTTTCTAAAAAATTAATGTTCTCGGAGCCTTGGTATGTTAGAAAATTATTTTTAACCTTTACCCATCGAACTTGAACAATTTTTGTAGGATTTTTTATTTTAAATATCATAACCTTTAAGGTCCTAAATTAAATTGAAAAAAATTTAAACTTCAAACCAGAAGAGAAAAAAATCAATTGCCCACCAACCTAAGGTCCGACATTTTTCTTAAGAAAAAATATATAATTTTGTGATGCTTTCACTAAACTGCCCGTACCAATCCATTCATACAAAACTACAAGACAGTGTCCGCCTAAAAATATCAACTTAATTTAACAGTTCACTTGCTCGCTTTAATTTTTTAATTAAAACATGAAACGTGAAACGTTCAGCACTTGGTACCTCCTTAATGTGGCCCTACGTATCAACGCAATGTATAATGCACAGCAAGTGCTCGGCTGCGGCGCATGCGCAATTCATATTCGTTTAATGCAAAATTAAAACATAAATCGTGCGCGCCATTATGGTTATTACAACATACCATGTAATGGAGCGAACAGCAACAGCAGAGCACTCGAGATGGACTCAACTACTCCACTCCAGTGCAGTTCACTCCTGTCGTTGTTAACTGACTGCACACCTTTGCACCGCAGATAGTATGGCGCAAAGTTAAAATGAAGTAGAAGGAAATAAAGTGAAGTGCAGCGCTATTTAGTGATTACTTTTATTATTATAATGTAATAACAACAACAGCAACAACAACAACAACGAGAGCAGCATACAAAACAAAGCAAAGTGCAACACAAACAGCAACAGGAATCACTTGTTGCAAGAAATAAGACCGCGGCGCATGCGCAGCTTAACCTTCTTCTATGTACACATCCTGTGCGCTTCATTTAGCTGCGAGCCTTTAAGTCTTTAGGTTTTGTTGTTGTCTTAGCCGTCATTGTTATTATTTTTGCGCTTAATGTGCAATTTAAAATTGCAATGATTTAATAAAAAACTCAAAAATGCCACAACTGTGTAATGAAAGCATGGGGTCCACTTTTTGGCTAAACTGGCAATGAGTTGGTACAGTGTGAAAAGTTTGTTAAATTTTATTGGAAAGCTTACACTTTTGAGGAAAAGTTTGCGCTTTTTTGTTTCTTCGATGTTGACAAACTCAAACTTACAATTTGAATAGTTACCAAATTGTATTCTAAGAATCCTAGTAGTAAGAGAAACGATTCTTGATTCAATTCAAAAAATTAAAGTGTATTAGGCTGAAAACATAAAAATTATCTGCTTGCTTGCGTTTGTAGTACTAGGTGTACAAATATGAAAGCGGTAATTTTTTATTCAAAAAACACGTTCATTTTGCGAAAATAGTTCCAAATTTAATCTTCAAAGTAATTCCCCTTGCTAGCTACACATCTTTTCCATCTTTCAGGCAATTTATGGATTCCTCGCCAAAAAAATTCTTTGTTTTTTGAGGCTATCCATTCATCGAGCCATTTTTGCACTTCCTCGTAAGAATTGAAGTGCGAATCGTTGAGTGCGCGTCCCATCGATGAAAACAAATAGTAATCGGATGGCGCCAGGTCCGGTGAGTACGGCGGGTGGGGCAGGGTCTCCCAGTTGTACGATTCTACCAAGTTTTTATTGACCGCTGCTCGATGTGGCGATGCGTTGTCATCGTGGAATACAATTTTGTCATGGCGAAGTTGAAATTCGGGCCTCTTCTGACGTATAGCACGGTTCAAAGCGATCAATTGTTGATGGCAACGTGCACCAGTAACTGTTTCACCTGGTTTTAGTAGCTCATACCAAATAACACCACGCTGATCCCAGAAAATACACAGCATTGTCTTTCGGCCGAAGCGATTTGGTCTTGGCGTTGATTTGGGTCGTTGGCCGGGGCTCAAATATGATTTTTTTCGTTTGGGATTGTTGAAATAAATCCACTTTTCATCGCCAGGGAAGATTCGATGGAGAAAACCTTTTCTGTTTTGCCTGGCGAGCAGCAATTCACAAGTGGTTTTTCGGTTTTCTTGCTGCCTGTCGGTCAGTTCATGTGACACCCATCTACCGACCTTTAAAATCTTTCCCATGGCCTTTAAACGCAAGGAAACGGTTTGTTGTGTCACATTAAGTTGTTCAGCGAGCTGTTGTTACGTTGCTATCGACCGCTAGATGTCATTACCGGTTTCATATTTGTACACCTAGTAACTTACTTGTATATGAAAAAGTAATAGGCGCAAGAAACAAGCTTTCTGTATTAATCCTAGGCCTTTTACAAGCATTATAATAAAAAACAGTTCTTCCATTAAAAAATTGCTACTGTCATAAATAACTTTAAATTGACAATGTTTTCAAGATGAAGTCCCAGCAAATTCTTTAGGCTTAATTTGTAGTGGAATGTTTTTTAAGATCAGGTTCTTCATTTTCCACATTACACGACACTAAATTTATAATTTTGCTACACTATTGAGTTTTTAAAACTGACGACCTACTTATATATATGTAAGGACTGGATTGAGTTGCAACTGAAACACATTTTACAGTGTCTATAAATAACTGCTTTATCTATTTACGAAAATCATTCACAAGTCTTCATGAAAGCGCTCACACACTTCGCCATGTCATTTCACAATTTCACAAATATTTACAACACAAAATACTTCGAACTTTAAGTAACATTTCATACAAACATTCTGGCTGGAAAAATGGTCCTCGCGATAGGAAATTAAAGTTTTGTTTTTATCATTAAATAAGGGATTTTCAGCAGGTAGGCAAACATTTCGTAGTTTACGCCCCATATTCGAATGAACCAGGTTATAAACTTTCCTAAACTTCAAAAACTATACTAATCATTTCCAGCTTTACTATTAGCCATATAATAATTTCAAACATTTTATTCCATAATTCATCAGCGCTCTTCCTCATGTTAAGACTGTGCAGTTGACGTCGCCGTCGTCGTTATCGGTCAGACATGTTGCAGTAATACACAATCATGTGCTTATTAAATAATTTATTTAAGTACATCATTTACTTTAATAAAAACGTAGGTACGAACATAAAACCGAGCCTACGGTGCCACGTAGTGAGCGAATACGAATAAGCCCATATACGCTAACTCGCTCACACGCTGTCTAACCGTTCTCGCATATAATTGCACTATTAAATTTAACTTTTTCAAGCGATTCGCGGCGATTCACATTGAGAATGCTACACTGCTCGTACTCGAAAAAATGGCCGTGCCGTCGGAATATAAATGCAGCAATTGAAGCGCGCAAAGTGCTTTCCGTCCCCAATATGCAACAATGTGGCCGCAGTTTGTTATTAAAAATTCGCCCTGGTTTTGAGCTAATCATTCTCATCATCCTCACGTTTTCACTGTGAGCCACTAAGTAGCGAAGGTTTTTTTTTTCGTTTTAGTTGCCGGGTGTAATTATAAAAATCATGTTTTCATTAACTCGTTGAAATCATTTCTGTGGTGATCTGTAATTTTTTCGCGCATAATTTTTCCATTAAGATGACGTGAAAAAGAGGCGTTCATCGAGCATTTTAATTTAATTTGCATGGGCTGATGAATGTCAGTGGGTAACTTCGTTTAGCATAAACCTGTTGGTAATTGTTTTTTGGGATCTAGGGTTTTGCCATAAAATTTGATAAAATTTTTTATACAGTTTTTATAATAATTTTTGATTGTCTGTCCCCATTCTAAAAACAATTTAAAAGCTATTTTAAGAATTGACAATGGAAATAAATAGGAAAGAAAATTTTTTATGCAAAAAATTAAAAAGGAAATTTTATTTATTTGCTGATATTTTCAGAAGAAAAACTACCATTTTGAGTGAAATATTCTAACTGAATATTTAAATTGGTTAACATACCTTAACATACATTTTTTAAATACCCATGTGGCCTCCTAAAATATTGAAAGAAATAGTGCGTTTTAATATAATTAAATAACTTCTCGTGAATTCTTTGTCTTTAATAGCACCGTGAAAGAGTTTTGCTTGAGATAAATTATAATATTGTTTGCGCAAATTAATGCCAAATTTATATGAAATTTCTTGTGACTTGTTTTCGGGATTTCATTTACGCAAAAATGGGTCATGATAATCGCTTTGTAAGAGGGATAACCAGGTTTGAGGAAGTCCATCAAGTTTCATCTATGATTTTTGGTAAAACTGTTTGGGTAATTTTAGCCAAGCCGGTAAAGTTTTCCAACTTTATTAGGTATATTGATCAGTACAGATTGCACACTTTTACGAAACATTTAATTTTTTTATAAATTCCTATTAAATCTCTGCTGTACAACACTACAATATCCACAGACTGTGCAACTATGCGAACATATCTGCGAGTGTATTAACGCGTTGTTGTTTTTTTTCCATTACTCTAATGGCATTTAATTGCGTTAAAGCGTTGTGCATTTGTTCGCACACAATTATAGCGTTAATTAAAAAATTTTTTCATTCAATTGTGGCAACAACAAAAACTGATGATGTTGATGAGGAACAAAAATAAAAACAATCTCAATTCCATAACTAAACTGTTGAAAACTCAACAGCAAATCCCACAGCACGCCATCTTAGATTTTAATGGTTTGCCATTGTTTTTGTTGCTATAATTATTGCTGCAACAATCCCGCTAATTAGCAACAACTCTATCGTTGCTATCCCGCAGCTGCCTTCCAACCAATTCAGATTGATTTCAACTTCATTTTTAACGTACGTTGCCGCTGCGTGCAACACTAATTAAAGTATCTTTCAGCTACAGATACAGATACTTTTTGCTGTGGTTCGGACGCGTTTTTTCCAACTCTGATCAATTAAGTGGCCATTTTTGTTTTGTTGTTGCTGTGATTTATATCAACAGCATTTTTTTATTGCTCGATTGATTTTCCTTTCCATTTTGATTTGTAATTTTTTTTTTTTCATTTAATTCTTTCAATAATTGCACTCGTTGTTCAATTTACGCTTTAGTTTCAATTAACTGAAAGTTTCGTGTACATTTAAAAAGTAAAAAAGCATAGAAAACGTTCGTATCTGGGCATTTGTTAGATACATAGATACTCGTACTTGTGTTGGGGTTTTTTCATCATTTTAAATTTTTTGCTATTAACTTTATTTAATCTATTTTTTCTTTCCATCTAAATTGGTTTCATTTAAAGTTTTTAATACGAGTTCATTACTATTGTTATTGTTATTGTTATTATTGGTGTTATTTAACATCGTTTGTTGTTGTGTTGACCAAATTTGGCTTTAATTTGATGTTTTTTATGGACACACGCAATGTGGCTGCTTCCATAAATAATCATTGGTTTCATTCTTCGCAGCCATTGTTTGCTTTTGTCTCTTACACTTTCGGCATTTTCAATTTTTTTATAAAACTTTTCGGATTTTAAGTCACCATAATTGAATTAAATTCCAATAAATTTTCGTGTTAAGTGACAGATTATCACTTTTAAATTAATTTTGAGACCTCAGTTTCCAAAAATTAAAATTTTTCTAATTTAAATTATTAACTTTAACTGTTGCCACTCATAAATTTCAACTTAAATATCTGATTAAGCATTTGATTTGAAATATAATCCACTTCCATAATCTGTCAGATATTTTGATATTTTAAAAGTATAACAGCGCATACTCGTATAATATATGAGATATATGACCATTGGTATGGCACTATGCGAAAAGTCATAGGTATGCGCTGTAATTTATTCAGAAAAATTTGAAATCATTAACAAACTTTGACAAAATTATGTTTTCCGGTATATTATGCAAGTGGTTTTCTGTAAAATTATTGTATTTATTATGGGGTCTTTAAAAAATGTTAAGCACTCTCCTGTGACAGTTGACAATAGTGTTGAATGTTGATCGAAGACTCCGTTTGTTTTTTTTTTTTGGATAATATTTACAGCTTATTGGGATTGACGCTGGACTTTGAGTTTTTCGCGTATGTACTGTAGAGTTGGAATATAGTTTTCTTTCTTTTCTCGAGGTCGAAATTTAGAAAATCAGCATAAAATAAGGATACTTTTGTGAAGTCCCTTTTAAATTCTGGGGACTGTGGTAGTTTGCCCTAATCACTGGACTCACTCTCTGATGATAAAGAGGGTGGTAAATAACAGGAAACAATCCAAAAGACCTAATTTTTTTTCGATTTATCTTCTCAAATGTTTCCTTTGAAAACTATGTAGTCCTTATAAAAAAAACCTTATGTTCCTTTAAAACTAAGATTTAAATTTTACTATATTTGAACGGATTGTCGCACGATGCTATAAATATAATAATGTATATCATAAATACCACATATAATTGAGAAGCATGTTAATTGTTCTATGTTAATATGGATATTACCAACTTAGGTATAAATACATCAAATAAGAAAAGTTTGCACTTAATTAAGTGAAATATATACTTAAATAAAATATAAATATCATGTTGTACACAAATTTCAAAAAGAAAAATTCAAATTGAAACAACAGACATTAGTTCCCAAACTAATTCAACATAATTATAGCTTACATTGCACTACCAAATTGAATGATTCAACAAAGTTAGCCCCCGAGAAACGTTAGAGTGCACCCTTACATACGGGCTGTAGAAACATTTTTGAACACCCAGCGAAAGAGCAACACAACACTAAGGAAAAACTTTTAACAACCATTTTCAACAAAAATTAATTGCATTTTGAATTATTCATTAGATGTGGACATTAAGTTTTCAACCTCTTCTTCATATACTGGTACTTTCCTTATAATTTTATTAACGACATTTACTGGCATAGAAAATTAAATAGAAAAAATAAATGCGTATAACGCAAGCAGACCCTTATGCTAGAGGGATATATACAGCAGTATCGTACAACAAGTTGTAGCAAAACAGCCATCAACAACAACACTTAATTAGTGTATAAGAACAGCGGAGAATGCATTACGCTCATGCGTCGTCCTTTGCAGTCAGCTATAATGTTGGCTCTTAAATGTGGTGCCTAATTAGATCCAAGGGTATTTTTGGTTTTAATTTCATTTGAAGGATATTTGAATTATGAATGTGCGCTGCGCTCACTCATTCATGCAGTGTCTCGCTTTCGCGCAATATGGCGTTTTTTGTATTGACTGGCAATATGGCGTTCAAAGCGGAAGTAAGAAAACGTTTAATGTTGGATGCCATTTATGGGTATAATCATCAAGAATGTTGCTTCAAAAATGGGGTTTGCTATGTTACACCGGTCAACAAATATATCATTTGCATAACTTAGTTCTCTTGATTCAATGCCCGTAGGATGTTAACAGGGCTGCCAAGTTAAAATCAATCAAAATTATCGGCCTTCCCAAAATACATTTTTTCTACAGAAAACGTTACGGTGCGTTGCAATTTCAAAAATCTTCAAAAATTGCGTTACGTAAACTGATAACCTGATAATCCTTGTTTAAGTGTGTGGCAAAAATTTGTTAACTTTGTATTTTCATCGTCAAATAAAAAAAAAAATGTAAGTATATGCAACAAAAATGCTCAAACTAACGGACTTTTCAAGATCTTTCAATTAACGATTTTTTCAAAATATCTTCATTCCTACTAGACGCGCGGCTTTGACATGCAATTAACGACCTGGCCGCATCAAAAGCGGCCACTTCGGCTCGGACTGTTCACAGCTCACCGATTTTGAAGATAAATTTTTGAGATTTCATACAGTTGGGGTGTTTAAGTGGCAAAACAAGGAGAAATAATTATTGGACTTCTCCAAAACTTAGCAAAATTTTGTAAGATCCTACGATATTTAGTTAAGTTTGAATTGTTTTTTTCAAAAATAATTTAAAGAATCAACTTTTTTTATATAGCATACTACGGTTTCCACAAACAATTTTGTTACCTAATGTATAGTAGTGTACTGTAACAACAACTCTATAGTTTGTCGTGTTGGCTCAGGTTAAACGAATTGAACTATTTGGCGTATTTTCTTAGTTAATTCAAATGGATTTATTAATTGCACACAACAAGAACGTTGAGGTTTCGAAACCCAAAGTCATTAATAAGAACTTTGCATGGGGTAAAAAGTGGGTGGTGTGTGTATTGGGTAAAAAGAACTTTGCATGTTGGCGGGAGTTTTTTCACTTTTATTCTTTTCGTGGTAACATGAATATTTCTTGTTGTTGGTGGCATTAAATTATAAATTTATTAAACGTGGCTTATGTTAATTTGGCTAATTAAATGAAATTACTTAAGTGGGTAAGGAAAATAGGCTATAATTAATAAGCCATTTGTGTTCTGGGCGACATGGAAGGTCAAAGATTTCAAATCCCTTAGCAGCAGTTTCAATATTAATAAAATATTAATTTTTTGTTCGAAGCAAATTTATTGCAAACGTCAAGATTACAAAAAAAAAGGCTTTTTGATTTTTTTACAAAAATTTAGCACGGATAACTTGTTTTCAAAAGATTAGTTTTTCGATGGAACTGAGCAAATTCATGTAAAAGTACAAGGTGAAGTTAATTTTGTTAGTATTTTACTGCATGTTTTTTCATTAATTACTAACCACCTTTTGGATTTCTTTATCTGATACCGCAAATAACTAAATTTGCCATTAATATGCAGGATGCTTAAGAGCCCAACAACCACAATTTCAAAATGTTTGGCAAAAATAAGTTAAACTCTTGTTTTTTTTTGTGGCATCGTAGTATTTGGGTCTTATTTAGTTGCAAGCGAAATTTACATTTCTTTTTTTATTTTGGAAAGAAAAAAAAACCCTTGAAAATGCAGCATTCATTATGTTTTACATTTCGCATGCAATGCGAAACCAATTTTCGTCTCGCATTTTATTTTATTTTTTTCCTTCTTAGGAGGAGCAACATTTTGTTAAGTTAATATGTTGCAACAACAACAAAAATAACTGCAGCTTAAACTGTGCTCATATTTCAGCCTCGTTTTTTTTATTACTTTAATTTATGGCCAACTCAAAATTCAGTTTGAGGTTTTTTTTTTTTAATTTGAAGATTTCAATTTTGTGCTCCTTTGAACATCTGCTATAGTTCTTTCCCCCGTGATAAATAAACGTTTTGTTTTTAAATGAAACTTCTATAGAAAGAAACCCAATGAATCCTTGTTGGAGGTCATGCAGCTGCTCATCAAAGTTTTGTATTTTATGCGCTTGATTGCAGCATACTTATATTGGTAGTGCACAGTGGAACACTCGAATTTAAATTCGATTTGAAAATGCCTAATTTTTATTGCAGATAAAGGAATAATACAAGTTCAGAAGTCACTGCTGATTGATAAAAAAATTATTTTGTTTGAATGAAAAATTTTAGAACTATGGCTATAAATTTCAGAAAAAAAGAATAAAATCAAAACTTGGATTATTTCTGATCGAAAAAATTAAAGTACGAAATGAATGACTAAGGAAAATTTTTGCTGTTGTTTGGTGCGTTCGCAGATTTATCGCTTACATTTTCTTCAGGGCGTCACGCCTCTATTATTTGTCTTCTCCTTCCTCATTGATACCCGAAAATAAACTTCTGTCGTTAGCTATATCCTTTCATAAAATTATTCCTAGTAAATTATTTCATTGTTACTTCAATTCTTTAAATTTCGATACTCAAATCTCAGTGCCTTGGCACCTTCTACAGAGATTCAATTCGTTTTCTTTAAAATGCCATATAGTGGATTGCAGTGAAACTTAATTAATCTCCATCTCTCTACATATCATACATATCTGTTTTTCTATCACTTTGCCACCCCCCATTCTGTTTCTCTCTATCACTGCCTCTTTCATGCATAAGCCCACAAGTTTTTTGTTTTAGTTTTCGCTTCTATGGTGGGTCACAGTCCTCTTGTCTGATCTTTCTTACACTCTGCCCGAAGGATGTTTTGTAAGTTGCAAAAATTCTCATCACATTCTTTCGTTTGAAAACTCTGTAGCTAAGATATCTTAACGTTTTTACTTCTATAGGTGGTGTATAACCCACTTTTTTAACCTGTAAAATTTTTGTTCCCTTGTTGCCTGTGCCTCTTTGTTGGAAGTTTCTTATTGCAAAGTCTCGAGTTTGCATCTATAAAATATTCAAAACTTGCAGCATAACAAACAATCCGCTCCGAATATCTAAATATGTTTGCTTCCTTCAATGCTTTCTCTCCATTGCATTCTGGAAATAAGGATTGTAAATGTAACTCAATACACCTGCAACGCCATTTTTAAAATCAACCCAAAAAGTCATCCTCAATTCAACCAATACTGAGGAGCAGTGCCGGTGATACACCAACTGCCGCGCACATTAAACCCTTTTCCTTAATAAGCGAAAACGACTAAAAAGAAACCCAAAGGTTTCATAAAATATGAGAAAGCATCAGCAATTAAAAACAAATAGCCCACAAAGCTTCCAGAATTTAGCGTCCAACTCACAGTGCGACTGAATTTTCAGAATCGCTATACAAATTTTTCATGGCCAAGGGGGATCTGGAGAGCAACTGTTTCAAATTGTTGGGCAATCATGAAGTCTTTTTGTTGTTTTATTTTTTTCTTCACCGGGTATAATGCAATGGCAGCCAATATGGCGGCTGGGGCACTTGGAAATTAAATGTAAACAGTGCATGCACTTTGAGCGATTTTAGATACGATTTTCTTTTATTATTTTAACGAATGAGATCAACCTTAAAATTTTTAATTAGCAGCATTATTTTTTTTGGCATCCACAGGGTATTTAATTAAATTTAGAAGAGAGTTCCTACTAAATGAATTTTTAATGGTTTTCTGTACGATATTCTGTCTAATAGAAAGGGTAACAAAAGCGCACCTTTTTCCTCTTCTTAGAGTTTCTTAATATTTGATTTTAAGATCTTAGCACCTTTTGGTGTGAACAAGTGTGTCATTAAAAGTTGAGAAATTCCAAAAAAAAACAATTAAAACTAAAGCCCTTTAGCATAAATTTTAGTCGGTAACCCTAGACTTTTTATGTGTTTTGGGAACGATTTGTCAACCTTAAGTCATTTCGAAAACAAAGGACTGCAAGGCAAAAAAAAAATTTTTAAAAACTTTAAGCATTTTTTACATTCAACCGTTGGTCAATTTTTTTTAAATTCTCATAAACAGCAAAGATCATTAGGGATGCCCTTTAAATGATTCTCAGCGTAAAAAAAATTCATTAAAAAATATCTTCAACTTTTAATTACGGCAACAGTAAGATGATGAAAAGTTTAATAAAGCGGAAATCGTGCTCATAGCCATAAGAAGTACAGAAATTTCCGCACCAATAAAAAACTAACTGGCCCAACTTAAATAAATTATTTCGAGCAATCGTCCGCATAAATGGACAGACAGACAGACAGACCAAGTCATTGGCGGTGCCTTTCTTCTACTTATGAGCGCTACATGGTGTTGCTGTTGTTGCGCAAGCGTAACTACCGGAAAATTTTAATGTCTTTCTTGAGAACAGCCAACGCATCAAAATAATAAATTGCCACCAAGCACAGCATTTAATTATTAACAATTTTTGATTAAGCTCAAAGAAACTTTAATAGAAAATAAATCTACTTTTTTGAGAAAATACGTGCTTTCGAGTACATATGTACTCAATTATGATTTTTTTTCTTTTTAGAGAACTTTGTTGCAGTGGAAAACCGACTGCCCGATCATCTTAAATAATTTTTTTCTTGAGCTTAACAAAGGCATCAAAATATTAAACTTTTAGCTATATTCATATAGGGTGCCTCGTAGTCAGGCTTTCCAAGTGACCTTTAGTTGCATGTCAAATTCGTAAGTCTTGTAGGAATTGAGAAATCTCGAGAAAGCTGTTGATTGGAGGATTTTTGCTAAATGTAACTGCACTATTGGCGCTATTCAACTTTTTCCCAAAACAAAAAAAAAATTGAGACCTATGCAAAATTATTTTATTTTGAGAAGGTCGTTAGTTCCATGTTTTCAGCTTGGCAACACTACTCGTAGTAGATTTGCTGCTTACTGGAGCCATACGTCTGTAGTAGGAGATAATGTCGTAAGGGAAAGAAAACGGATATATAAAATAGCCTTAGACAGTTGTGCGTAAATGTGAAGCATCAAGTAGTCCTTTACTTTCAGAGCGCTTTTGAGAACGTCAAAAGATTCTTCTATCCTTATCTTCTCTCTGGAATCGTTCAAATGTGACATAGTGACCAGAATCTGTTTGTAAAGCTTGCAAATATCTCTTTAAAAACTATATTCGAAATAAAACCTTAGCTGAATGAAATACATTTTGGACAAGAATACACTAAGTATATGTTCCCAGAGTATTATAGCAGTAAGACTGAATTTTTGATGAACCATTCAGGGTATTATTCTCAAAATATTCACATATTTTAACTAACAATTTTTTGGTTTGTAAAATTAACAATTTAAAAGATACAAGAGGACTTACAGCAGCTTTTTCTCAATCATTTAAGGCTTATTTGTTGCTAATGTGCAGTTGAATCGTTTTGCGTAAAATTTTAATTTTGACCTTTAAAAAATAATTTTCTTCTGGTCTCTTATTCTCATTTTACATGACTGTCACCAATTCTTGGAAGAAATTTAACAGATAAATGTATTCCACAAAACTACATAAGGTATATACTGAAATCTTTGATACTTGCGTACTTTTCCAATGACACAATTAGCGCTCTGAATATCTCTGAATATACTAAAGCAGAGTCTCTAGAGTTTCTAGATTTTTACATCAGAAAATAATTGAATATATATTATAAATCAAACTTTAACACTTTAATTTTAAATAGTTAAAATAAACTGTTTCTTTTTAAATGTCTCCGAAGCAATCTTAATTTGCAAATATTATAATAAACTGCTAGAAATCTGAACAATATCACATGCCACCCAGGTGTAAATATCATAAGTCGAAAATACCATACAAAGCAATACAACATATATCCCACAACCACATCATGTCCCAAACGGCAAAACTTCAAAGTAACTAACACACCATTATTTTGTTAATTTTATTGTACAACATTTCACTGTGACATAAATGAAAAATCAAATCATAAATTACATAAATTTACAATAAATGCCAAAATGTCCTTTCTCTACGGCTTTGCTGGAGAACAGTCAAAAAGTAAAAAATAAAACCAAAATCTGATTGATAAAATAAGCTGCCCACACAAAAGGAACAGAAGCCAAAAAGGACCAAATCAGGATGAAGTAAATACTAAAAGTCATTAAAAAGACTAGGATGCGATGCCTGCAACAAAAGTAACTATTAAAAGAAAGGAAATAGAGAAAATATTTATGTACAGAAACACAAAACAGGATCAATCAATATTGTCAAGCAATTGATTGTTGCCACAAATACAATTGACCAATAGCAATAAAAACAGGGATAAGATTACATGCTGTTGGCGCAAGGATCAAAGTGAATGATATGAACAAATATTTTGTCAACTCACAAATTATTCTGTTTTTTTGTTGTCAACAAAATGATCTTGTCGCAGGATCATCAAAAGAAAGAGATAGTTAGAAAGCAGGATTACAAATTTACTAAATGGGATGTGTTCAAGTCAATATCTAGTTATAAAAGATTAAAAAAAGTAGTTCCTGTAGCAAAGATCGATGGAAGCAACGACAAGATCACTGTATTAAATAATAGTGACAGTCGAAAATTCTTGTAAGAATTGTTCCAGTGGCGTCGGTAAAAGGAATTTTTTAAGCAATAATCCTCTTTAATCCTAATTAATCTATCTTTTGCTATTTACGATCATTTGCGATCAGCAACTTGATATTCTTTTTTTCTTAAGTTCTAAATTTTCAAATTACAGCTTCATAGTTGCCACTCCATCAAACATTAAATGCGTGGGAAACACAAATTCCAGGAACTCTGGCGCTTATAATCGTAAGCGTTTTTTTATTGCATTTATTTGTCTTTGTATCAAAGTGATCGTGACTTTTGCACAAATTGCGTGATTTGGCGACCACACGCAAATGCCGGAGCAATAAAACATTTTTTTCAAAAAATTTTAAATTGCGGGAGGTTTATGAATTTATTAGGAGCGCCGTGTGGCATTCAACGCATGTTCTGTGTTTGGCATGAAATGTTCAGCCTGCGATAAGATAATGAATGATATTTCATAAAAAGAGATGGATTTTAATGGTTTGTTGCATTAACATCAAAGGGTGATTCTTTTAGTGTGGTTCATTTAATAGACTGGCGAAAAGTTTTTTTGTTTGCTTCATATCTACAGAGTGCATTTTAAAAGCTACTTAAATGTTCTTTTCGACTTTTACTGACTAAAATTTGCAGGCTTTATGAAGAATTTCGAAAATTAATTGGGCGGCAATTAAGAAATTATGGAATTTTTTTAATTGCAAATTAAATATCAACGTTAAGCTATTTCTATATGAATATTTGGCGGAAACATTGAGTTCATATATATACGAGTATCTTTGACAGTCAAGTATAATTATTCCTAAAAATCAAATGGATCTGGAACAACTGCATCCTTTTATGCCTTTCACGGTAGCAAAAGTGTTCATCAGCAATTTATCCCTAGAATATTAGTCGAAATACATGAAAAAAAAACATATATCTGTTTCATATAACATAATTTCAAAACTCAATAATCTTACTAAGCAATGTAATCAGCACTTGAACCTCACATATCCGCTCTAACTAATTTTGAGCTCATAAAGATTTCATCGATGATATGTAGTTTGCGTCTTTATTACAAAATCCCAAATGCACTAAGAAATCCTGTTTTCAATTCTGTTAACGCTTATGCGATTCTATGTCTGTCCAACTGGTAGATTTCATATTTTGATTACCGCAACAACAAAATGATCAAAATCAGCATTTGCAAGAACTACAAGCGCACAATATTCGCCAACAACCTTAGCCCCACTAATGTTCCACATGAATGCAATTTACTATGAAAAGTTTTTAAGTCGTTAACGATTTTCCATTTAGAAAATCACTTGATTATGTGCTCGCAACATAACGTCGTATTTCTACCTGTAACATAACGAATAAATTACGTACTTGCCGTGAACGTTCTGCGATAATTCATAATCCAAAAGAAAAAAAAAATAAAAATCTTGTGCAATGTATTGGAGGCAACAAGATAAGGAGCGTATCGTTTCAAACAAAAACAAGGCCCTCAACATGGAATATTTCTGTGAGGCCTGTAGTATTCAAGGTCAATGGCAAAAATCGGAAATTTTTTCAATATCTTTAAATCGAAGAGAAACTCACAAAAATTGTGGAATAAAACAATTGTCACAAATTGACACGACTTACAATTCTCGAATGAATGTCTCGAATTTTATGGGTTGGACTAAAATTGTTGTCAGCATATCTCATTTTTCACGGCTTATTATGTGTCGTCTTAAAATGCACTTTACTAGCGTCCAAACCAGCACAATTCCCAACTTTAGCATCGAAATCGTAGGTTTTCTTGAATAATTTACGATGAAAACTATCGCAGGCAAAATCGAAAGCTTCAAAAACGATCCAATTGGTGTATTTATATCCCACTCCACAGAGACTCCAAATTATCGGAAATTAATTCGAATGTGAATGCCTTATCAGTGATACTTTAAATCAATTTAGAAACTCAAGAAGTACCTCCCGCCACTTTTGTATTTTTTGTCGTTATTATTATTCATTTTAATTTGTTTTGCTTTGCCAACTAAACGTTACATCCTTATACGCCAAAAATGGCAATGATTTTTAAGAAATCTTCGTCTTGGAACGAAGATTTAATTATCACGAAACTTCCACCGGGTGGGATATTATTCTGCCTGTACTCTTTTTGAATATTTCAGTATTTTGGAGAACTCATATTTTCCGTTTAAAGAAATCATTTTTGCCTTCTAAGAAATTTGTTGTATGCGTTCCTTCCACGTTCCTCAGAGTTTTAACGGACCGCCAGTACTATATAAATGTATCAATAGTCTGGAGATTTAGTTATCCGTCGCATCCTATCTTCACCAGCGCCTCTATGGCTTTCGATTTTTTGTTTAGTTTTCACTCAAGGCCTATTAAATATTAGTGGCCCCTTCAGTGCCACATTCCGCCACAGTAACCGGATTTTTTTTTCTTATTAGAACTCAATCCAATGCGTTTATTTTATGTTAGCGTATTCATTTTGTACAGAATAAAACTCATTGAGGCGCATAATAACAACCAATAAGCAGCTCTGTACAAACCAGCTGAATAGGCGCTTTCAAAAAGGAACTGAACAGTCGGTAGGAAAAATGCAACAATGTTAGTTTTTATATGTTTCGATTTAATTTTTATATATGGTCTTAGGTAGTTTTTTAGTATCGAATAAGTTATGACCTTTCAGAAATAAAGCTAATAACACATAAATCTAGTATTTATCTACATTTTTTGTAGATAATAGTATGTTACAATGTTCACCTTTAATAGAAAAAATTGAGCTTTTTCCATTTTACGCGAAGGCCAAGAATTCAAATCCACAGAAACTACCGAGAACTTTTTAATATGAAATCATCTCAGAGACCATTCCTGAGGCTGGATACAGAGCCTTATTGGAAGACTTATTACATCCGCTTGTAGAAAATAGTCCCGAATTATAGTTCCAGTCAATATAGTCAGACAAGCAGTGGAGATTTTGAGAAACTTAGATATTGGAAAGTACCCTATATAAGCTTGCTGTTCAGTACAGTACTGTTGAATAAAATAGTTTCAACTATTTTGTGTTCCGATGCACCACAAAAAAATACATTTCCATGAGCTCACCGATTTGTTATAAGATTGGCGCTTGCTACTTCGTTTTGAGTCGCTTGCAACATAGCGCATGGAAGAAGATCAAATTCAATATTGATCAGTATCAAATGAGTTACAAAACCATTACAGAAAAGGAATTCTCATTCTTTAGCTTAAAGGTCACTGATGATTCCATTTAACAATGGATGAAGCTATAGCCAGGGTTTTTTGTTTTGATTTTTATTTTTGTATTCGTTTTGGTATTATCACAAAATGTACTGAACAGTAAGCTCAGTAAAATAATTACCAAGGAAATTCAGGAACACATGGTCTAGAAGTAACAAAGGATAGATACTTGGAAAAATAGGTTGTGCGAGAACTTATTTGGTAAAATTTAAAGTGCTGGGAAGTTTTTTTTTTTCATATCGAAGTAATTGAACTGTAGTTTCAATTTCAATATCACTTTTCAGATGCACTGGCACCAACTGTTTTTTCTACATGGCATTCATTAAGCTTTGACCAGCTTTGCACCACAACAACAAACCATAAGTTAAGAGGTCCCACAGTCTGTTGGCCCGCTGTTTGCTGCTAAAACCTCCAGTCAAAACCATAAAAACTGATAATTTTGATTTACAACACGCCAGTTGTTATTTATAACTTACTTATGGTTATTCAAAACTACGGTCGCTCGGTTCAACGAGCGGTGCGACTATGTTTGAGGCTACAGGACCTCAAGGGATTCTGGTACTCTTTAGTGGTGCGTTCATCGTTTTGCGTTGTATTATTAAGTGGTATGCAAGAGCACGATTTGCTGATGTTGCTGTGGTCGTTGTTTTGTCTTGCCAAAACTGTTTAGACTTTTTTCCCTTTTCGACTAAGCCAAGCTTAAATGATGATTATTTTTTCCTTTTTGTTTGCATGTCAGGTATTGATGAGCGCAAACACCCTCGGCGTTACGACTGCATTCAATTGCAAAATGCGCAATGGCGTACTGCACCATATGCTAGGACACGCCTTCATTTTTGTATGAATATAGTGCTGAAATATATGGCATGAAAAATCGACTATTCTGGTTTTTGTCTGTTCTTCTAATCAACATTGACTGCGAGTGTTATCGAATGACTTGTTATGAAATTTTAAGCGATTAATTGAATTTTTAACCGAAAAAGAGGAAGAACAGAACAGAAAATCCTTGAATTAACTAAATCCTGTTTTGCCATACATAATATGTTTTACATCATTAACAATTACAGCGAATGTACAAAACAAAAAATATCAGAACCTCTTCCACCACCGCACAATTTCTCTCCAGCTTAACATTTCTAAGCAATGCAGTGGAAATGCACAATTTATTGCTTTATTTTCGAATATGAACAAAACGACATTAATAATAAATTCCCAGCGTATGCAACGAGTGAATGAACGTACTGCTGCCACCCTGCTGCAATAAAATCTACGATACTTTGAAAGCGACGAAAAAGGAGCAAGGTGGTAAGCAAGTGAAAAGTAGCAATTCGATATGATTCTGCCAAGGGAGCCCCCAAGAGACACCAATTAAGCGACTGCACAAAGACATTTGTTTGTGTTCGTTTTGAGCACGTGAATATAAATCAAGGAGATTAATCGAACATGGCGCAATAACAACAGCGGAAACAACAACAACGACAATTGCAATAATATTGACAACAATAACAACAACACGAGTTAACTAAACAGCAATAAATGTCAATAATTGTTGTTGTTAATGGAGCAGCGTATTGTATCGTATCTAAGAAAATTACGACTTTTTATTTAATATAGAGGGTGATTCCAATCGAGCTTACAATTTAAATGTGGTAATTCTTTTTGCTGATATTTTTAAGAGTACTGAAGCAGTGGAGTGTCGTTTTAATTGTGAGAGCTTCTCTCTTATGTGCAGGAATTTTAATTACCACAATTCGGATTTCTGGAATTTATAAAGTGGGGTTATTTAAAGCAAAACTAATGTTGACACACACTGAACAGTTAGCTTATTAATTTTGCTTGCGGTTTTCGGAACAGGTCATAATATAATATATTTATTTAGCCAAAAAAAAAAATTAATAATTATAAATTATTTTGTATTTCAATACATCAAAAAATATGAAATATAAAAATCTTTCAATTTGTTAAAAAAAACTGCAAAATTTTCTCAGCTGTGGATATTAAAACGCGCCTAAATATCTCGTGCTAAGCGGTAATCAGGCCAAAAATAGGATACAACAACAAACAAGATGTGGTTATTTATATAAGCAACGAAAAGCAACAAAAACCACAAATATAGCGTTTAAAGAAACGAAAACGCCCCAAGTGGAATTATTGCACGAGTATTTAAATTTTGCACTAAGAAAAGAGCTCCAACAAAAACAACAACGATAGCAAATAATAATAGCAATCCAACAACACGAGCAACACCCATTGCTATCACGCGTTTAACTCCATATGAACGTTGCACAATGGGACATGTGGAAAAAAAATTATTTTTTTCCTTTGATTTTAACACACCACCCTAAAATGGAAGAAAAGATTTTAACAAACCAAAGTAATCAGCATTGAAATTTCGAAATCGAAAAATGCATTTTCAGAGCCAAGTCTCCGAAACGCTTTTACTGCATTCTTAGTTTTTTACTTAGTAACGTTTGTGCTTACAATAATCCCACTGTGCAGCAAATGACTTGGGACGCGACCAAACCATCCGTTGGCCAGCAAATACAAACACAAAATCACAAATAAGTACCAGGTTTGTCGCTCATAATAATAAGCCAGTGATTCCAATGGCTGTTGTCCAGTTTGCGCCCAAGGATGCCAACAACAAAACGCGAGTCAGACTCGCAGTCATAGTTGAGTACTGAAGTCAACGCGTGGTAATAAAGCAACAAAATTTCATTTCTTAATAATAAACTGGATGAAGATGATTGCCGAGGAGAGTGATGTTGTTGCAAATTTGCCAGCGGGCAATTAGAGGAAATGGGGAGAAGTTGGAATCTTTGTTGTTGTTGCTGCTTGCTTAGAGGTCAACGTTGCCATGAAATTTTGGTCAAATAATTTTTTAGACCCAAGTGAATGAATGGTGGTGGTTGTGAAAGAGCGCGTTATGGCTGCTAATTGTTAAGTTAACAAAATGGGTGTTTCGGCTGTTGTGGCTACAACTATGAATTATGGCATGTTGCAAAATGAATGTATAAATATGTAAATCTTGCGAAAATTTATGTCCTTAAAAAAATAAAGTGGAGTAAACAAAAATCCTACTCGCTAGGCATTTTTCACACCTTAAACAGAAAGAAAAACTTTTTCGAAAGGAAAATTTTGTCATGATGATTTTTCAGTGTGCAAGAAAAAGAGATTCAATGTGCATTTTCGAGCATACTTCATATGTATTTTTATTAATAATAAAAAATTAATAAATAAATGAATATCAAATATTCTGCAACAGCCAAATATGATATCCCTGGGTTTTAAGTTTTTATTTCATATTTTGGGTAATTTTTAAGCAAATTTTTGCATAAATCTCTTTTATATGTTTTTGCGTTCTCAGCATATTTCTCCACTTACTGTTTGTATCCTTTTTCAAAGTCAAATTGTGGTGCTATTTTCGAAAAAACCTTTGTTTTTTTTAATTAGAATTTAATGCATAGAATATGTGGAAGGAAAACTCATAATAGAAATATTTGCCTATGTAAACCACAACGGAAACAATTTTTCCGTTAATTTTCCTTTCTAAATGGGAAATGAAAATTTCCAAAAAAAAAAAAAAACAACAAAAAACTAAAACCACAACAACAAAATGGATGGTAGTAAATTTAATGATGGTGGGTGTTGGGAAATTAATGGAGTTTCTTGTTGTTAACGTCATGCTACACGCTCTACTACATATAAACACTAACAGACACATACATAAGTGTGTGGGTATTAATATGTTTGTATTTGATGTGCATGTTTATTGTAATAACTGTATTAATTAGCAGCAAAAGTTTGATAATGGGTTTTTATTATTTGCTGCCATACTTAAATACAACAAACAAAAAGCAACAACAGCAATTTTGTGAACAACCATTTTTTGGCTGGAGGAAATCTAATTAAATGTCTAATGAGACTAATGATTATTTAATTGAAACTAATGTCATTATACTGACTACAATGCAACAAAAAAAGCAGCATGAGAAAACGTTTGAAAGAGAAATGAAAATTCGTTTGGGTTGAAGTAGAATAACCAAAATATGAGCAACTTATGGCGTTTTTTCTAAATATATCAGACAAATATAATAAAAATTCCAGAGCCGGATAGCTTACGTGCCTTAACAATCTCAAAAAACCATTTCGTGAAACATCAAACTTTGTTCCGGTCCATCAAATTACATAAATTTTTTAGAGAAATTTTGAGCGACATCTGATGTTATCTCCTTATTATATTGTCTCTAGCACTTTTCGAGATATCAAAAGTTCAAACTGAAGTTTTGGCAAATTTGTCATGTTTTTCAGTACTGCAACTCATTTTAGTTTTCGAAACGCAAAGTTTTGATTATTTATTCATATCAAAATTGAGAGTAGCCAATTATAAAAAGTTCCAATAAGATTTTGATATAAAATTTGATATTTTATGGAGAAAAACAACCAACGAGCGATCGTAGCTGTGTAGTAGCTAAAGTACTGTAAAAGAATGCCTAAGGACTGAGGTCTAATACAACCGATTAGAAAAGCTGACACCGATTCTACAAAAAGAACTTAAGAACCTATACTCTGTTTTGCAATGAGGGTAAAAACACAAAAAGTTATTTTGGCTTTGAAAGAATGTTTTTCCCATGTTTCTCTGCTTATATGGCTCTGTAAACTCTGCTTGCTCCGTTTGCAAGTTTGATCTAGGAAATTTAATTTTTGGTAGAATTTTCCTTAGATCCAATTATAAAACAAAGGCCAATAAGATCCCTTTGAGTGTGTGTTGTTCACATTTTCAGCAACACGTAGTATATAGGCGTGGTTTGACAATATACAACTAAAAACTGTAACTTTGTTCGATAAAATTGATCAAAACGGTAAAAAGTCACTTTGATTTATTCCATTTAGTTATAAAGAAACACACTATTAAGCATTTGTTTATCTTTTATACGGTCAATAACTATTTTTATGATATTTGCTGTAATCATCAAATTGGATAAAATTCGGTGGCTTTTTGAAATATCTTATATTTGCATAGAATGTGTACCAACAGTATATATTGAAGACGATAATAATTATAAAAATTTAACGGCAATATCAACTTTATGAGCAATGAAATCGATGATAAATACTTTGGATAGAAACAATTTTAAGAAAATATTTTTAAAACTCAGAAGAGACCAACACTTAAATATGTAAATTTAATTCTATGCATATTAGCTGGAGCTTACATCAACTTTTAATGTACTCTATCTATTTATGTGTTGTTTTAATCAATAATTTTGAGTATATTAGAATCACAAGTCGTAAAATTTATAAAAAATTATAAAAAAATACATTTACACTCGTTTAAAAATAGTTAGTTGAATTTATTATGTTTCGTATTTTGTCATAAATTCCAATTCCGTATCAAAACAAAAAGAAAATGTATTGTCATTGTCAATATGGACAATTTGAAATCGTAATAAATGTTAACAGATTTGTGAAATACCTAATTGCAAATAATGCAGTTCTTTGTATCATTACCAGGAACTATCAGATCCTTTTTATAGAGAAAAACAAAACGATAGTAACATCGCGAACAATCTATATGTAGCAACAGTGGCATTGGCAACAAATCAAAAATTGCAAATCAGTCACTGAGACATAAAAATGACTCGGTTATTATGGCTAAAAAAATATTCGCTCTAAGTACAGCTTCAACTTCACATCACATGATAATCATAATTACAAGTAGTTAGTGATTTACAACAACAATAATCATATTATCTGAATGACTAACATGCGATGCATTCTAAACATGGTCGAGTCCAGACAGAGAGCTAGCAGCTACGAGCAACATTAAACTTCATGTCGCATCCTTTTATGGTCTGCGGGACGAGTTGATTGCGCTGACTGCCATCACAATTATGATTTATTATAAGTGATGCCTCTATCAGCAGCAGCAGCAGCACCAACAATTACAGCAGTAGCTTCACAGAGCATCATCTTTTATCCGGTTTGGCATATTGTCTGTATCCTCCATGGTAACATGTCACATGCAGTGCTTGATTTTGGTCGCCAGTTGTTATAGCAATTATTTTATATTTATTGAGTTTCTGTGGAAAATTACTTTGGTTTTTTTTTTTCAAACATAAAAAACATATCTATCAATTTATAACTTATCATAGGTACCAACTTAAGTATGTAATTGGAAGTTTTTTCCATCTTTTTTGATGTATGTTGGGATAGTTTAATAAATTTTTCTATTGGCCCAAGCATACTACTTTCGGTCCGGGCTTAATTTTTCATATAGCTTCTATACCTTAAGGCCAAAAACGCTGCACACAACTTTTGTCATTGCGGGTCATTACCTGAACTCCATCTGGCTCGATTCTGCACAAAATCTTTGCAATAAGTATTTCTTCTGGTTTATCTATCTTTTGGATGTGCTGCTCCATGGTGGTATATGAGTTACAACATGTGTATAAGCAAGTAATGCCTAAGCATAATTTGGTTAGTTTTCAGTTGAAATTGAAATAATTTGCTGCCAGCCTAAATTCCCTTAAGAGCACTCTCGTGATAATTTTAAATTTCTGGATCTCAAATTGCTCCAATAATAGTTTTCAATGTGCACTTAAAGCAGAAATACAAATGAAATAATTTCATTATATCAATAATATTTTATTTTTTCACGTTTAATTTAATTTTCAAAGTCTCAAATGGGCAAAACTTTGAGCCAATTAAATAATTTTTAAACATAAAACATTTTTTTCATATTTAATTTCATTGTCATAATAACACCTTTCCCTATAAAGCCCCCTCGCTGAGACAAAAAGCTCAAAGACAAACAAAGTTAATTGGCAACCCGGTTGTTACAATTTTATTATTATATTTGGTACAACTCGGAGCCCACTTTTAATTGTTCTATTGTTCTGCCAGAGACGCACTCAAATGTGGGAATTAAAAATCATTTTCCCCACCTTAACATTACGAAGATGTAGCAAGAAAAAGAGGTGCGTTTAATGCGTTGAATTTTAATTAAACGCTTCGGGCGGTAAACGTTTGAAGTGTAAATAATAAATGGAATAATAATTAGTAGAGGTATGGGTACCATACCATGGGGAAATCACTTCAAGACGGAGAGAAAAGTAAAAAAGTTGTAAACCAATTAAAAAATTAAAACAATCACAGGTAACGATAAAGAGGCCACATTTACAAAGTGGCATGTATTCGCTGAAACTTTGTTAAATGTTTCTACTCTTCTGAAAGTTTAATTTTCACCTTATGTCCGCGGTTATCTTTTCTCCATCTTGTAAAATATATTCACGCTCATGTCTTTCAATTATCTTCTACTTTTGCTTCGTGTGTTTTCTTTTCTTTTCGCCTTAATTCAAATAAATTTCAGCGTCTCTTACCCCATTGTCGTTCTGCACGGCGTATACTCATCTTATCATATTACGTGTGGCGTCCTTAATAAGGATTAACGTAAACATTAAAAAACAGTGGACATTTTTTCACTTTCGAGCAGACAATTTCGATAGTGCTGAAAAATGATTTCTCATCTACAAAAAAAAGCTAAGACTTTTTCCAAAATACAAATTTAATAAAGAAAATTCGTAAAGAATGCCTACTCCAAAAATTATCTTTTATAAAACCAAGAACAATAGAGCCTAAATTATATTTACGATATATATACGAAATACATCCTTAATAACACACCTTCAATAGATAATAAAAATGTTTGCACCATTGTAGCCATTTTCACTCTTTCTACAAGAAGCTCCCACTGTAACGCTACTGCTTATCCTTGAATATTCTCGCTAACACGCAAGTTCCTTAAAATTATCCCCATGCTGTAGTTACGCATCTCGACGTTCCAGGTCGCTCTTTATATTACGAGTACACAGGGGATGAATTGTTCTTCCTGCGGATAACTGAAAAAGAAAAAATTGAATAAATGAAAAAGGTGACGAGTAAGCGAAACAATTTGGTGATGGCACTCGAGGGAGTGGCTTTGGCCATGGTTGAATGCTCAAAAGTATGGCGAAGGCAGTTCAACCCAATGCTCATTGCAATCCAACCAAGCACGGTGATAGAATAGTAATGTCAGCCAGAGAGAGTGTTTCTTCTTTCCTTCGTGATCCCAAATTTGCGACACAAATTGAATTGAATTGAAATGCTTGGAATTTTATGGCACGCAGTGAAAATCGTTTTATTATCCTTGTCAGGACATAACATGCAATGCGCGGGGGCGGGCGGTGGCAGTAGCCACATTGGGTGGATTTGTCTGTTTATAAAATTTATTAACTCTCGCAATGAAAGCACACACATAATAATAAGCATAACGCGCAGTTAGCTGGGGGCGACGGAGGTATGTGGCTTAAAAATAAACTCTGAAATTACCCTGCAACACCCACAACAAACCTGTGAGACAACAGGGATTTTATCGGGATAACAACTGCAAGTATGAGGGCATACATGCGAGTACAACTTGTTAAGCGCCCCATGTTGCTGCTTGATCCTGTTGGTGATAAAGTGTAATCAAATTATGCGCTGTGAATCCCGCACTCGGCAATCGACTCGATATTACGATTTACGCTTGTTATGCGCGTGTAAGTGGCTGAGTTTAGGGGTGACGATGGTTGGTTAGTTTTGTCTGATTTTTAGTTAATTAAAAATCATGACAACATCACGCAGCATAAACGTGTAAACAACAGATTGAATTAATTATGCGTTTTGCGGTAAACGTTTTAGGGTGGCAACGTCAGTTTGTGTGGTCGGTTTTAACTTTTTTGATAAGAAGTGAAAGTTCCTGAAGAAAAATTGTAATGTGATTCAAAACGACAGTTGTTTGTAGATCAAGATACATATATTTCTATTCAGCATATCGTCTTTATATAGGGTGTTTTTCCAAAGTGTCATTCTCTCCAAAAAGAACGAAACGTCAAAAACGTCATTAAATCTGGCAACCGTGGTGTATTCAATGAATTAATTGACATATCAACTATTTATAAAATCCCTCAAAAGTCAATTGATTTATTTCAATTAAGAAATCAATTCCAAATTTAAACACTCCAAAAAAATTACCCTATAAAATGAAATAAATTGGCTTAGTTCGGTTTTTCATTTCGCAATGTAATAGCATTGCTAACATATATGACACTATTTTCGGCTTGCTTTTCAATAGCATCTGCAATCCTAACGCAGCGTTGCGCTTTACAAAATGCCACATTGTGGAGTTTCCACTACGGTATTGCGTTACCCAACGCTCAGCGCAGGGTTGCGTTTTACAAATTGAGAATTTCAACAACGCAGCGCGAAGTGGTGTGTAGTGATTTACAAAATGATGCCAATAATTTTAGTTTCCTGAATTCAAACATTGATGGTGTCACCTTTCATACTTTAAAGTCGCCACTTCACATGATCTCACATGTTGTGCAGCATGTCTTGACGACATGTGTGACTGTAAATGTCGCTTTGCGTTCATATGGTACAACATGTTGACAAACATCAATGAAAAGTTTTGAAGCGTTCACATCATCAAACTTTTGTATGCTCCCTGGAAGATGTTTTTGTATTGCGGTTGTTGTTAATGTTGTCAAGTCATGTTGTACAACATGTGGGACCATGTACGATTGCAGACACAATATACTTTAACAGTTTTTTACACTTGAAATCCATAACTGCAATAACCGCCATACATAAACGCCAATGACGCATTAGAAAACCGTATTAATTAGCAAAGTCATTACAAGAGTTTCGCTGCAATCGCAAGGCAATGCGTGTGATAATCGGATAATCAGTAACATTAATAAAAATTCCAAACACAAGTAGAAAATGTCATTAATACTTATGCAACAATGTTTCATTATAGCAGCTGTGAAACTATTAGCTGCAGTTGTCACAAAGTAATAAGTAAAACTTTATCTGCAAAAATTTTGTTACTCAGAGAGCAAAAAAAAATAAAGTCTGTCAACAGCTGTCAAACAACTGCCGACAACGCAAATATTACTAAAGTTTCAACGAAATACTATTCGTTTTATATACAGATATTCAGTAGGACGAAATGTCATGACATGAACTTGTCACTGGTAAATGAATAAAGTTTTATTTTTCATCTATGTACATGTCAAAATGCATGTCATCAAATCGATAAATGTCAAACAAAATTTTTAAATTGTCAAATGTTGATTTAAGTAAAAATATTAAAGAATCCCAAATTTAATCATAACTCTGACATAGCGCAAATTTCGTGACAAGTGAAGGCTCACCTTCGACTGTAGTTGATTCGATAGAAAACTCACAGAAATTATTGTCAGACAACTGTTTTTTGTGAAAGTTTTCAGAACAAAATCTAAAAAAAAAATACCATATGAAGTATTTCACTTCAAACGAATAACGAAAAAAATGTAAAGTTTTCAAATTCGTTGCTATTTGGATAAGCTCCACTTCTACAAGTCGCTTTCCAGCATAGGACTAAAATCTACGATTGCAAGATTTGTTTGACTTCATGCAACAATCCAGTTTTATCATTTGTATTTTTTGAACGAAATCGCCGTACTAGTCGCTTTGAATATTGAAGGGAGAAATGTAAAATGTTTGGCAGTTGGAACTAGGCTCCTTTACGTTTTTAAAAAAAGTAAGGGTTTGCTTTTAAACCGTTTTTTCCTACTTATATCACATCAGAAATTCGACCAAAAACGATAATTTATGATCAGGAACCTTAGCCACTTTAAATGAAGATACTGGAAAATAAATGACATCGGCTATTGATATCAACTATGTAATTTATTTTTCCCATAGCATTAGCTTCCTTAGCTAAAAACTTTTGGAAATTTTATTAAAAATCGATTTATTTATAAAAGTCATATAGTTTTGCAATGTTTAATTTGATTTTGAGTCGCATTACATATTATTTGAGCTGTTGCAGTTCGCCGCTCCCCTAACATTAGTACAGCAACAGCACACAGCACTTACTGATAATTCAGACTGGTCCTAAATATTGCATTTAACGCGCCTGAACAGCTGAAGAGCCTCCAAGTCACGCATTAACTAACGCAGTTGCTTTACAGACATTTCGCAAGCGAGTCAATTAAGCCTTAAAAATGGCTAAAATGCACTTAACCAGAACATCAAAAAGTGACTGCAAAGCCAAGAGGGAGGAGTGCACTACACGGGCTGGCTAATAACAAAAATGCGCCAATTGCGTGCCAATTTTAGAAAGGAAAAAAATCGAAATCCAACACGCAAAATGACGCACACTCAACTTTATCGCTTAAAGTTATCACACCGACAAATGGAAGCGCTGCTGGTAATGAGACTACAAACGAGTTGCTATAAAAATTGGTCTGTCTGTCACTGCGATGCAATGCTGTCATTTGTTACTTAGGATCAAAAGTAAAAATTGAAGAAAAAACTACACAACATGAGCAGCAGGACGTAGCTGTTCATCAACATGATCACTTGAAGATCACTTCAGCAACAAAAATATCACTTTGGTGCAACAGAGAAAAGCAAAATTGCCTCAGGTATTTGAGATACAAAGAAAAGAAATCAGCCAGAAGATGTTATAATTATATAACCGATCATTTGCTACGATCACTTCATATACGTAGCTCAACGCACAATTTTGCACCAGAAGCCATTTAAATTGAACTTAACCGAGTGGAGAAGGATAAAAAACACAAAACTCCAATCAGACCCTTTGCAGGAACGCGACTAATTTTCTTTGACGTGCTCTTCAACTGCGATCTTCACTAATGGAGCGATCCACACGAAACGAGTGGCTTTGAAAACAGCCAGGATACAACAGTGTTTGTATAAACGAGCAACGACGAGTATGTCTGTAATTATCAACACATCAAGACGTTGGCAGCTAAAAGCAAAACGATCGCAGCAGCAGGATCGTTATTTCAATATGGCGCGCATAAGCACTGCATAGCGGAGTATACAATGGCGTACAGCAAAAAAACAAATAAGAAACTTCACTGATCTTGCCATGCTGTTCTGTGTCCATGCAACAACCAGACCAAGCGTCCCTATGGCTAATCAGATCTTCCAAAATTAAAACTGACACATAAATATACCAATCGACGAGGACCCAACTGCAACGTAGGTATTGGTAGGTATTGTTATTAGAGTTGAACATTTGGCCTAAGGGTTAAGTTGATGATTTCATTTTAGTAGGAGCAAAGCAACACGAACAACAACCATATCAAAGTTTGGCTCAAACCTTACGGCCCATATAGCAATTTAAATATGCAAATTATATGCGAGCGGGTTAGTGCAGGCAAAAGGAAAACGTAGACACGTTCCAGCAAATCAAAGAAAATCAAAACTAAAACATTCACGGTAATCCATCCTGTTTTCTCTCTATTAACAGTCGAGTGCGATCGTTGTTGTTTCAGTGCGATCTTTCAATTTCCAGAATGTCATGTGAATGTGATGTTTTTGTATGATTTCGAGAAGAATACAAAAAAGATCCATTTAAAATTGCATTTTAAGTAACTTAGCCTTGAACTTAAGCTAAGCAAAATGTATATCCACAATATATTAACTCGCTCGCTGCTGCACGATCAGTAAGCTGTAGCTAAAGATCAACGTCTAACGATAATAAAGACGACGACAGCTAAGACATTTGACGTTTGCAATCACGCGATAGCGTTGTACTACTGCCAGTAATGTGCTGCTGCAATGGAGCGATGATCCTGCTACCAATACTTGTACCATGCCATGTAGCTGTACGACTAGACAATATGCGTTTTCGTTTTGGTTCTTCTTTAAACTCAGAATCCAAGGTCTTACGGGTACTTTTCCTAAATTCAAACAATGATTGGGCGTCCACGATTACTTGCGGTCCACTACTGGCAACCATATTTGGTGCTCACAAGCATACAAGCACAAGTGATCTTGCTACAGTCGCTGGTAGACAACTTAACTAATAGCATTGCAATTCGCGTTTAACTTGGGAAAATTAATGTAGCTCGTTACTGTATCTCGGCATTGAATTGTTAACATGGCTCATAGTTTTTCCATGTGTAAGGATCGCATTTCAGTTGCTTGCATTTTTTCTTATCTCAAATTCAGTACAGAGTTTCTTTTTTGGCTTATGAAGTCGTTTTAGTTGATTTCCATATGGTTTATTTTGGTCACTTTTATCACATTAAAGAGTCAATGGTTAATGTAGTTATTTGCTCATTTAAAAATAAAATCAGTTTCACATTTCAGCACGTGGTATGAAGTGACTGCACACATATAGTGAATATTGTAGTCTTATTGGGTACACTGAAAGAACTTTGAATAACAAACACCATTTGTAATACACCTTTGTTATTTCCATTCTCTATGCTCAATTTTCTTTGACGGAAAGGTTCATATATCCTTTGGTAATGTTAAAAAAATAGACGCCAGGCAATTTCCAAACTGTTTGCGGTGTATTTCAAAAATATATATCAAATTTATTTGATGGAGAGTAATTAAAACTTGCTATGCGAAAATCTAAAAATTTTATGTGAAAACCGTCTAAAATTATTCCATAGGTAGAATGAATTATATCTAAATTTTCCTTATTCTTGCGATCTTGCAATAATTTTAAAAAATATTTCAACAACAGTGTATCCATATCTAATTGATTTTGGAAATTCGTGAATTTCAATAAGGGGCACCACTTCCTTCATATGCGCGCATAATACTCCATCTCAGCTCTGCAACATACAACATCAAATTGCATTTTTATAATTCAACTGAGAAGAACCATGGACCGCGAACCTTTTCCAGCTAAAAGAATTTATAAATTATTTAAACATTCGACATTTGATTACACAGTAGACGACGAAGACGCTGCCTAAGGTTGCCTTCAAGCAGCAACCAAGGACAAAATTGCAAATCCTACACAGCTATAAAAAGTCAATAAAAAGGAAAAAAAGTCCTTACAGAAATTGATTGCTGTTTACCCTTTTTTGCTATAGCAGCACCATCTTAAGTTCCTATATAGTGCTCACTTGGAGTATTGACAAACGTGGCTTGTTAAAATGGTCAAAACAAGCTTAGGCAAAAATGAAATTGTTTTAAAGTCAGCAGATTTTTTGTCTTTTTTCTTTCGTCTTTATTTTTTTCTTTGCAGCTTCAAGGTAAAGGTTTCGCTGCCTTTTAGGGCTGCTATTGTTAAGGTTCCTTTTCATATTCAACATATGGCAAAATAGTGTGCCGCAGACAGCCAATACGACTATTAACCACACTGGTAAGCAGACAAGCATTTAATGTTTAAGCCATGTTGATACTTTACGGCTGTCTGCGAATGCGACCATGGAGAACTTTATTAACAAACAATTACAACAACAAAACCTAAAGTGACAACAGCAATAGGAACATGTTGAAGAAGAGGCTTTTGCAATGTATTACCATACATACTACTCATAGATATGAACGCATACAATACAATATCTTGATAATTGCTTTTGAGGCTAATGATAATGTCTATGTTTTAATGGGGACCAACATGGAACCAAAAAAAATGTTCATCCTTTTTTTGTATGCAACTTTTATTACTAATGCACTGATTTTTAATTGATGCCTAGGCCAAGTATTTTATCATGGAAATATGAGATTTTAAATTCTCGTCTATGTTTATTTTAAGTTGTATAGCTAACGCTTTGAAGGTATTGTTTTGAATTCAAACTCTAAATGGGTGTGGCTGCTAACAAAATTGAAAAGTTAAAATTTTCCTATTTAACCTTGAAAATAAGTTCGGATTAAAAAAAAAAAATCGACTGTCAAAATCTTAAATTTCTGCAAAAAGGCACACATCCATCACAAAGCATAAAGTTGGATCAAAATCCAACATGATTCCATCAAATCTAAACATTTCCATGTTTTAAACGCTAATAATTTTAGCACGTAGGGTATGATAACTAAAATTAAATTTTCAGGAATACCAGCCTACACTCATTTCATTTTGTGAAACTTTATTATAAAAAATGAACTACTCAAGTATTTTGTGGCAATTTGACCGCTGACAGATGATTTATGCTCTGTACTAGCTTGCACATTGCTGAAATTCACATAAATTGTAACTTTAAATTCACTCGAAATTCACATAATTGCAATTTTGAAATCAATTGGCCGCCAAGATCTCGCACTTCTACTACTTCTTTCTTGTGGGACTGTGTATCGTTTCTGGCTTCTATTGAAAATCCACATTTCTCGTGTTATTTCGGATAGATAATGGCTAGTTGCGGCGTTCATATGGCGCTCCAAAATCATATTTAAATGTTGAACGGCATAAAACTATCTTGTTTAAAGAGCGAAAATTTTAGGCAGTTTGCTCAATTTTTTACGTTCTACTTTAATTCGAAACTACGTAAGTATGAAAAACACCCTTTATAGTAACATTTTTAAACTGAAAAATCGTACCGAACGCTTGGAAGTGAGTTTTAAGGAAAAACCCTGATTATGTACGTTAACACAGTCCAAAATATTTAAAAAAAAAATTGTGTCCCAATTTTTCAAAATGCACGAAGTTGGCCAAAAACGCTAATACAGGGTGTTTTTTTTAGAGGTTTGTTTTTTGAATAGAGATAAAACTGGCATTTTATGGTCAAATCTCGATGCTGATTTTCATCGCAAAATTTTGTTCAGTGATGAGGCTCATTTTTGGTTGAATGGCTACGTCAACAAGCAAAATTGCCGCATTTGGAGTGAAGAGAATCCACATGAGACCCTTGAGACGCCATTACATCCACAAAAACTGACTGTTTGGTGTGCTCTATGGGCTGGTGGAGTCATTGGGCCATACTTCTTCCGAAATAATGCTGGAGAGTCAGTTACCGTTAATGGAGACCGGTATAGAGCCATGATAACCGACTATTTTGTTCCCGAATTGGATGGCATGAATGTGGATGAGTTGTGGTTCCAACAAGACGACGCTACATGCCACACAGCGCACGTCACAATCGATTTATTGAAGGAAACATTCGATGAGCGCATAATTTCGCGGAATGGACCTGTCAATTGGCCACCAAGATCGTGTGATTTGACACCATTGGATTATTTTCTTTGGGGATATGTGAAGTCGCTCGTCTACGCCAACAAACCAGAAACGTTAGGGGACTTGGAAGCCAACATTCGTGGCGTTATTGCCGACATACGGCCCCATATGCTCGAAAAAGTGGTTCAAAATTGGACCTGTAGAATTGGCTTTATTCGAGCCAGCCGCGGCGGCCACATGCCCGAAATCATATTTAAACATTAATGGCACAAAATTATCCTTCCAATAAAGCCAAATTGATGGACATTAAAACGATTTTCTTGTGTTTTATTTCAATTCGAAGCTCTATACCTCTAAAAAAAACACCCTTTACATAACAACAATGCCTACATAATACTAAGAAGATTTCGAATAAACAAAAATATAACTTTTCTTAATAAATATAATAGAAGTTGTTACAAGAAGAGAAAATCGCATATATTTTGTAAATTAGTTATAAAAGCAACAAAAGCAACATCTGAATAATAAATGAGTAAAAGTGAGCGTGGTACAAACATATAATATTTTGTATAGCAATATGAAAAATCGGGGATTAGAATGGAAATGGAGATAGGAAAAAGTTCAAACAATAGGCTACTAATTTACTAGTTTTTAAAATGTACAGTACATCTTAACTTGAGAGCATAGTGCATCCTGCAGTCGCTGGGTACGATGATATAAAGTTTCAGAAATAAATAAAATTCTAAATTAGGTATTCTGAGAAAATGCAGGTATCCCTAACCAAAACAAAAAAAAAACAACTCATTTTTAAAATGAAGATCCCATAGTTAATGGACTGCACGAAGATAAAAACTACGAAATGACACCAAGTATACAAATGACGAAATGTATGTACATATATATCTAATACTTTCAGCCCGGATTCAACATACATATATCAATTACTATATAGTCTTATGTAAATCAAAGAAATCCATTAAGAATAAAACATAAGAAACAGAGAACAACAACTAAAAAAGACGAGATGAGGTTATAAAAAGCCATCAAAGGCAACACGATACACCTTTGAAATCACTGATTTATGTAATTGTTGTGGTGGACAAGAAATTCGTGTCGTCGCCGTCGCTGGTTGTAGGTAAATTTGTTGTTGCTGTTGCTTAATAGCCTGCACGCTCGCTATACGGATGCAGCTCATCATCAACTGCATCATTATCAAAACATCATGGGAGATGACCAAATTAAATGAGCAAACGTCCAACCAACCAGCGAATAAATCCTTAAGCCATCCGTCCATGCCACTTTTATGTTTTTAACATCTACCTGCTTCGGGTAGCATCACAGTCGCAGTTCAGCAATAAAATTGGATATTAAAACCTGGCTGGCACTCATTTAGAAATGCAGCTGAGTGCTCACAGTTGGCTGAAACAGGAACAAGCTCTAGAGATGCTAAAAAAAGGGACAACAACAAAAAAAAAATGGAGTTAAGAATCTGGCCTGAGCATTTGGTTGGATTTATTAAAATTGAAATGTGTTCAAACAGAATTGTATTTTCGTTTCGGTTGTTTTCTGTTAACTCATATATCATATGAAATGAGCACATTAGAGTTGTATAGAGTCGTATGTATGACAGATAAAATGACAAAATTTATATTCCCTTGAATGGATTGAAATATTGTGCATGCGAGTATATCGATGTGTATGAGTATTTTGGCATCTCGAAAACCCTAGCAAAACGCGATATATTTCACGGAAAGAATTCCCTACGATCTCGAAAAAAAACGCTTTTATCTAAAGTGGCAAAAAGTAATTTGCACTTCGTTTGTCTTAAGTCAACTTAAGCTGTTTTTTTTTTTAATCGCTGTTAAATTTTTGTGCGCATAAAATTTAATTATTTTTAGAAAACTGCATATCTCCAAAAAAAAATAGAAATTATACACATAATTTTATGTGAAAAATATATAATAATTTCCCATAATGTGAGAAATATATTTCTCTGTGAAAATCACATCTCTTATTTTAAGTTCACTTTTTCTCGAGTCTTACACTTTTTTCCTTTGAAATGTGTGCATTCAGGAAATTCGTAAATTTCTTCCAAATGAAAGAAATGAAAGCCTGGAAACTTTTTTCAGTCCCTTAAGTTTTATTGCCATGCGGAAAAAAAAATTGATTTGTTAAGATCGCAAACATAAAAGGTGGCAAATAAGTTCCTCGAAAGAATTGCTAACAATACCAAGAATCATAAACACAAACAACAACAATTCGACTAATTCATATGATTGACAAGCAATCCGTCAAATTCATTGTAAACACAAATTGGCTCATTTACTATACAGCCAAGGTAACTGAAGCCGAAAACAAAAACAAAGTTTTAAAAACCGCGAAATGCTAAACTACGGTGGCGATCGGTGGATCAATCAAAAATCTTTTGTGGTGGTCCATTCTGCACGATGCGTTCGTCATGGGATTAAACGCCGTTTCATTAAGTTGGTGATTGTGATTTATGATTTGCTTTGGCGAGATTTTCAATTAACAAACAATCAATCAAAATTTAAGCAAATTAAGTGAAAATTTTGCTAAATGAATGTTGTTACTTCAATGTATTGATTGCTTGTAAAATAAATAAAAAATCAACTAACAAATTAAATGTTACCCAAGAATTTGGTATCATTGCAAACGGTTGTGATGTTCAGTTCGCTATTTGGTTGCGTTCTTGTCACTCGATCAAAGTTACAGAAAAAACTCAAGAAATTTAGACCCTCTTCCACAGAAATCATAAACAATTGACCAATTTTTTTTATTTATGCAAACGTTCATTTAAACTAAAATTGCTCTATTCCATTCTTATTGCAACAACAGGCAATGATAATTGCAACAAATTACGCTGACAATAAGGAACATATAATTTAGCTGATCAAGTATTCATCAAACATTTGTTCAATAAATCTCTTCGGCATCGCCTCCTGCAACGATTATGAATTGTAAAATGAATGAATGACTCAAATTGCTACGTACCAGTCATTGCAATTGATGTTCGTTGCTGATGAGCGTATGTATATCAGCATCGACATTGACGGACCAACAATTGAGCGCCCCAAACAATCAACTCCACCACTTCATCGGTGAGACGAACAACAAATAACATAATCATGTGCTGCTGAATGCAATGAAGTCGAAATCGCAATGGCAATCGAAAAGGTAGAGCAGAATCATAATTGCTATTTTGCTGCATGCAGCAATCATCGCTGCAAAGCGACGACAGTTGCGGTGAGTTTTTGATGCGCTTTTGAAAACCATAAAGTCGAGTCATGTCGATAATTTTTAATAATACGATGCTGCTTTAAGCTCTCACAGCTGCTTTAATGTAACCCATCATTATCGTCATTCACTTCATCAAGATGAGCTGCATCATTGTAGGCATTTACAATTTTAAATGAACTCAAATGCAAATGAGGTTTTCTCTTCGTAAGATTCTTACATCTTTGAGATAATTTACCCATAGTTCAGATTTCAAATTTAAATTAAATACTTTCTTCTCTTTAGGATCAGTGCATACATACGATTTAATAGTTAAGTTACCAGGTGGACTCAATCGTACAACTATTTATTTATATTTGTACTCCTCACATTACACCCTACTTCAGTCAAATGAGCATCTTTATGTTGCGGCTTATACCTCCAGCATAACTATATTTTTCTTCTCTCAGCTCTCAGAAACTTTTTAGAGGAAAAAACCTTACAGTTATCATCTATGTCCATGTGCCGTAGATTTATCCTGGGTGGCTATTGGTATTATGTGAATAATGCGCTGCTGAATAATTTTTCTGAAGACATAAAGTGTTCAACAACTAACTCTAGAGACTTAATGGCAGTCTGACTGTCGAAATATAAGTTGATGACTCAAAAACAACGTTATTTCTTAACAGGATCATACTATGAAACTTGCATGAAAATCGGGCTATCGCTTTCGTGGTTCAGAAAATGCAGCCCTGCCATTTGGCAGCTATTCATACATACAGCTATGTATACATACAAATGTCATTCAAGTGGCAATTCTTTAGTTCAAGGTTAGTTATTCAACACTAACTACCGAACAACATTGTATGATTTTTCAAACAAAGCTTGGTTCATTGTGGCACCCGTTTGGCACTTGGACGTTAGTCCTTGAATGATGAGCTCATTTCTCGCTCTTTTTATTTTTCGATGCACAAATTGGGTAGCTTATATTTTAGAGTTTAGAGAGTATCTTATTAATTGTTATCGTCGCATCTTATTTACTGTTATCGTTGCGATACTAAAGATCCCACACAAAATATAATAAACTCCTCTTTTCCGCGCATAAATTCAAATTCCTCATAAATCAGGGAGCTCCTTGCTAAATGGCATAATTGGCAAAGATTTATATATAATTCTTTATGTGAAATACCAAAAAGACTTAAGGAGGAATTCCTGAATATCCGGTTGTTGCCAATGCTGGTTTCTTCTATATATGACGAAACTAAAACCAAGCAAATACTTCAACCACTTTATTTTGCGGCGAAATTGAAATTTCTTCGTTAAAAACTTTTTTGTCTACCTTGTCGATACAAAGAATTCCTTGGTCGATATATATTCTTTTTTTTCTAATTCTTTCATTCTCATTTAATAAAAAAAACAACTGCACAGATATTATATTTTGCATATAGGTTTATTATCTTTGTTTATGGTATAATTTATGTTTATATGTTATTCATAACTTTTTTTTTAATAATGATGAAAGTATTGTTCAATGTGTTGTTGTTGTGTCTGCATGTGTCAATATTTTCCATATTAATATGAATATGGTTTTTTATTTTTAATTTGCTTTAATATGCGTTTATTGTTTAATTTACTTAACATGTTATTTGTTTTATTTATTGGTAAATTTTCTATTATTTATTTTTTCACAAATTTGCGGAGTTTTTGCAAAAATAAGAGACACACAAAAGAAGCGTGAAATAAATTTTTTTGATAAATTAAAAAATAAGACATATACTTTTTTATATATAAATTATTTATAAACCGTGCTACAGCGAATGTTGATTAGAAAGACAGACTTATTGTATTTTTTAACACTATTTATTGTAATACGTAGAAAGGATGAAAAGGATTATGCACGTCACGCTATGTAAGTATACGAAAAAGTAGTTATTTTTTTTTTGTTGTAAATTTATTTATTTAATTTTTTTATTTACATTAATTCTTTCAATAAGGTTTTTTTTATTTAAAATCGTTTTCTTCAGTTTTTGTGTTTTATACATCAAATTTTCGTTACCAATTTAGGCTTAATATTTTCATATATTAATGTTTAGTTAATCACGCTCACAGTTATTTTTACACATGGTATTTTAACTTATGTCACTTTTACTACTACATTAGGGTCCTAACACTAAGCTACTTAGAAAAACAACTAACTACGTTGCTAAATATACTGCAAAGTAAATACTAAGGCTGTGCAACGAGCCGAACTTGTTCGAACAAATTTAAAATTCGCGAACTTTTCACAAGATTTCAACACCGAGCCAAGTTCTTTTGGTTCGACTCAATACAAAAAATCGCACGCACCGCAAAATGGTAAAATAAACGATAAGTTCTTGCACCAACGTGGCCTATAGGTGTTACAGTGCAATTCTACAATAATCGCACGCAACTTGATGAGTAGTCACTCATGAAGTGACTACTTCCGGAATACTCCAAAAGACAAAGAAAATGTCCTTGCAGCAATAAATTCCGCAAATCGCTCAGAGCGCTGTAAGTGGTCAAATATTAAAAATGTCCACTAAAATATTAACACTACACCATTGTAATTAAAAGTCAATTGGAACAAAAAAAAATTCCAAAAATGGGTTAAAAACGGCCTTTTCTAGAGTACGGAGCCACCCTTAGTGATGTAAAAAAGCCATTTCATATTTTTGGAAGTGGCTCATAATCTTCAGTGAGCTACCTAATGAAGTTCTCTGGTGCACACCCGAATAACAAAACCGAATTGTACTGAAATCGTCAGCAAACCACACGCAACGATCAAACGAACAACTTAAAATTCGAAAGATTTGCAATCGTATGATACGGACAATGAACGAACGAACTGAACGCGAGTTGAGTCGAAGGAATTGAGTTGTTCGAGTTTTCGAATTTCGAACATGTTCTATCAGCTCGTTACACAGCCTTAGTAAACACATACATATATGTATACATAGATCATATTTACGATATTTCTGGTTGGGTTTGGGCTGTTTTTGTTTTTTGTTTTTTCTTATCGACATATATAAAAACTTTAGCTACATTTGTTTTATTAAAATGCAATTTCTCAATAAATAAATTTTTTTTTTTATTTCGTTAACGACGGAAAAATAAATAATGTTTGTCACTTGCATATATGTACATATGTACAGATGTATATGTAGTTTATGTAGTGAAAAATTAAAACCATCCCTTTTTTCTTTCAATACGAAATTCAAAAAATCAAAAACTCATTGGGAAAATTCGTATTTAAAAGAGAAATACTAAAAACATTGTTCATGTTAAAGTAAAGCAGCTTTGTTTTAAATGTATTATTATAATTTTATTTTATTTATTTTTTTTTTTTTCTTGGAACGGTTGTGAAGAGATTGATTTCTTGTAGTAGCTTTATTTCAAAATTTTATAAATTGTTCTTTAGTAATTTTTTTGCAAAAATTGTGTATGTATTTGTACAATATGCATTTTCACCAAATATATACTTCCAGTTTATAATTGTTTAATTTAGGTTGAATAATTTTGTCACTTTTTATTTTACGATTTAGTTGCTAAAACATTTAATTTATTTTTTCTTCCAAATTTTTAAGTTTTTCTACGTAAATATGAGCTATCTTATTAAAACAAAACGTAATATACAAGGTCCCGAAAAATGTTCAACTAATTTTGATTTGGTATTCAAAAGTTTAAATAATGTGAAAATTGTGATGATTAATAAAACAATCCGACAAAGGAAATTTGCTTAGTATATAATTTTGAATATGTGTATTGTATGTCAAGAAAATATAAAAAAATAAATATCTAAATGAAGTGCTAAAAACTAATTATTATTAAAATAGAAAATTTCCAAAGATCTCATATTGTATATATTGGTGTGTTCACCAATATTTAAAATATGAAAAACATAAAAGAAATTCTCCAAAATTCTTGTGTTAGTTACTACTATCACACAAAACGTGAAAATGTTGCCGCAGTTTCCAGTCGACTTGACCATTTCACCTTTTTTTGTGGCTTTGAGAAACGAAGAGTTTTAGAAAAATATCTAAAATTTTGGAAAACAGTTCGTTTTGAAATTGCTTGTCAACGAACTTTTTTTGTGTTTCATCCCTTTTATGAATATTCGGAAGAAATAACAAATTTAACAATCGTAAGTAATCGAAAAAGGCAAAACTTTCTAGTCAGACCTACCCAGGGTTACCAAGTCGTACAGAAGCAATTTCCCTAAATCTTTAAAAAGAAGTTATATTTTTTTAGGGAGTAACTTTATAACTTCTTTCTTACAAAGGTAAAAACTTAAATTCTTGTGAGATAAAAAATTTATGATCTGTTTTTTTCATTTTTTTTCGCTCGCTAAACAAAAATTTGAAGTCCATGTCACAAAAATTCCTCAGTTCCCGGCTATTTCAGAAATTTCTATCTTCTGGCCTTGGCATGAAATTCTCGGCATGGCAGGGTCAATCCCGGTCGCCTTAAATAAAGTAAATTGCATAGCTTGATAGCTCGCCATCTACTCCTTTTCGTGAAGACTTTGCTGATGTCCAAATTGGACTTCATGGATGAACATTCTTGCAAATTTCTTTTCGAACTTCCTGGTTTGTAATCGCAAAAAAGTTTTTAGCTTATTTCTAATAAACGCATCATCTATCCTCTTTAAAATGAGCTTTCAAACTGTCATCTATGATGCTTGTAAAGGCCTGTCATGATGGGCCATTCCTTAACCTGGATTCATCGCTAAATATTAATTCGGAAATAGCCACCATCAGCATTGAAGTAACCTATCTCTAAATTCAAGAAAATCTCACACAATTCGCGCATTGCAAAATTATTTTGGCGACCTTAAACGTCGAATTAATCGAAGAATTCTCATTATTAAACCTCCAGATTTTCTGTGGAATTATATAAAACAAAAGGTGTGCTCCTATGACCCAAAATGATTACGAACTACTGCAGTCAAAGTAGAAACAAATTTCATTAAAGAGTAGCATTTCGGCTCATCAAAGCTGGTAATATCAAAGGACATCACTTATTTTTCTTTAAATTATTCAAAATATAATGCAAAAACAAACAAAACGTTTTGTGTAGCAATAAAAATATATATTTTTGTTTCTATTGTATTTTCATTTGCGTTGTATATCTATTGTTTGTCATCAGTTTCTAACTTGCAAATAAAATACTTGCGTTTAAACGTTTTACTAATAAAATAACTTTACAAAAATGTCACAGTTAATTGAAAAATAATAAGAAAATGCAATTTATTTCAATACAATAATTACAATATTTTAATAATGTTAAAATACTAAGCAAAGTAAGATAAGTAAATAATAACTTAATAGAAAAATTTATAAAATAATATATAAACTAAATTCTACGATTGTTAAAATGTTTAAATTCATTTTGTAAAAATATCAATAGTTAATTATAAAATTGTAAATAAATTAAGAAAACATTTCCACTTGTTGCTGCATGCAAGGACAAACAAAAGTAAAAGCTGTACCATTTTTAAAATAAGTACAAAATTAGATGAGCTTGGTTTTCCTGGTTCATATGTTTTATGCAAAATATAGAAGTTGCTGCTGTTGTTGATTGATAGATAATAATGTTAAGTTTAAATTTAAATTATAAATATTTATAAAATACTGCAAAATTAATAACAAAAAAATCTCTTTCTATTTCTAGTTTTGTACAAAAATTGCAAAAGTGCTAGACTTTGCTTTTTATTTTTTAAATAGATTTGCTTTTGTTCATAAACGAAAAATTTCTTAAAATGCAAAGTTATAAAAACGAAATCAACATTTGAGCAAGAAATAGAGTTGCAGCATAATTTAAGAGAAGCTGCTATTAGTTAGTTGAGTTCATAAAAGCTAAAATCAAATACTTGTGTTTTTGTTTTTTGTTTAATATACTAACTAATTGTAAGGCTTTAAAATAAGTAAATAAATTATATTAAATTATTTGAAAGAAACCAATAATTATTTACAAAAACAAAACATTATGCAATAGTTTGTTTGTTCGTCTTTAATGTTCATTATAGGTTATTTTTGTTGTTTTGTTAAGAATAATCTTAGAATTAAATTTTTTCTTTTTATTACAATAACTTAAAATGTAAAATATTGTTGCGGCTGCTTAGTTTTTTGTTAATTAAATTTAATTTCTTCTAAGCCAAATTGTTTAAATTTCGTTTTTACTTAAATTTTGAATTTTAGTTTTAGTTTTATGCATATAATTTTTTTACTACAAATACTTTTTTAATTTCATATTTTTTAAACTATCCCAAATATTATTCATTTTTATGATTTTATTTTTTATTGATTACATTACAAATTTGTTCTTTACTTTTTCTTTAAGTTTAATCATAGCAATACTTTTGTTTTTTTTTCGATATTAAATTAGTAATAAATGAGAATTCTATTCACGTTGTTAACATATTTTTAAATTTTTTTTTTACTTTTTAGCGTTAAATTATAATTCTTGAAGTTGAAGTTAAAGTCTGTGTAAAATTTTTAAACTTATAAAGTTTTGCTTTTGTTTGTTTAGTCATTGGAATACTTAAGGTGATGCATTTGATATCATGAATGTTTATCAGTCAGTTCAGCCCAGCGTATTTCAAAGAATTTGCGCATGCCATGCCCTGCTTTTCCTACTGGGGAATCGTCTTCGTTAAACATTTCGCAATTGTCAAATATTTGACGCACATCAATGCAAAAATCCTCACGGCATTTGTAACTGCATTCAAAGAAAGGATACAATTAATTTGTGTTCAGTGGTTACATTTTTTATAAATTTTTCTGGGAAAAAATAGCAATGAAGAAAACGGTATTTTTACTCACGTCAAGTCCTGCAATCGCTTCTTGATTGTTGACAAGTCCATTGGACTCTTTATTATTTTACGATAAGTCGGGAATTGCTTTGTATTGACTGGTAACAAAAACGGCCAAGAGTCTTCATGTAACTGCAAATGGAAACAGTGAAATATAGATTTATTTATTATTCTTTACTTCAATCAAATTGTGTGTGTTGCCTCTACTTACTTCCATTTCACCAAGCACTGTCTTGCAAATGGCCAACTCTTTCATCAGCTTTTTGGTGGCATGTTTTTCTTTCTTCTCTTGCTTCATTTTCTCCTTGGCTTCCTGCACTGCATGTATGTTAAGCGGTGGTGGTGGCCCCGGTATAGCTGGCGGTGTTATAGATGCTGCCTGTATAGGTTGTTGCTGATGAACTTGTTGCGGTGATTGTGGAAAATATGTTGTGTTGGGAGGTGTGGTTGCGCGCGGTGATAGTAAAGTAACATGCAAGGGAGATGAAGCGGCTGGAGAGCCACTAGTGAGCATAGTTGTTATTGATGCTGCTTGTACTTGCATTAATGACGGCGGCGGCTGTGATTGCAACTGTTGCAGTGGATTCAGTAGCGGATTTAGATTTGCGGTGGCGTTAGTTGGTGACGGCTGCTGTTGGGGAATTATTGCTGTTGTTACTATCGTTGGTGGGAAAGGTGGATGCGATGTCGCTGCTACTAAATTAGCAAAATTAGGCGGTGGTTGTGGTATTGCCTGTTGATGCAATTGTTGCAATTGCATCGGCGGTATTTGCGACACTGTTGGTATGGACGTACTGTTGCTGCTATTATTTCCAGCTGCCGCTAAGGATACCAAACCGCCGCCGCAGAAAATATGTGATGGCAACGTAGGTGTTGATGTTGTAACTGTTATCGGCTGTTGTTGTTGTTGATTTATAGCAATAACCTCCATGCTACAATCGGCGTAGTCATTATTAGTCAAAATAATCGGACTATTGGGTCGATTAATCGTTGCAATTTGTGTTTGGAAGCGTGATACATCAACTGAATTGTTATGATGATCTTCAAAAGAGGTGGAAGCAATTGAATGAGCAGGACTTAGGGAAAAAAGAACAATTTAAAAAGTTAGTTTTAGTAGTCTTAGATATTTTGCATAATTTGAGTAATATATTGATCAATTCATTGCAGGGACAGAAAACCTTTTTTCACTTAGTTGAGGAACAGCCAACCTTGTATTACTAATTTTAATTCATTGAAACTCGCAACTTGGAATAAGGATGGAAATTGTTTTAAATATTTATTTGACAATGTTTGAAATCGGAAACGGCGGTTGGAGGAAAACATTGTTGGACACGAAATGTAATTGTTTATTCTTGGTTTCACTGAGGGCAAGCTCGAAGACTTTCGAGCTTTAAATGCTTTTCGAGTTTTCGCGTTTAGAGATATACCCTCACTGTTTTTCTCACAAACCGCTTTTTCAATTTAAAAGAGATCTTAGAAAAAAAAAAACTCGGTCCAATATTTATTGAGCTTTATAGATCTTAAGCTTGTTCAATATTAATGAAAAGCATATTTCCGCAATTGGTTAACTTCATTATATAACGATAATTCAATTCTCTATTCAATCGTAAATTAATCAGAAATCGTGCAACAATCAGAAGACATTGGATTGAATTAGCATATCTTTCAATACAATGAAATTGACGTAGCACTAGCATTTATTTCAGTGATATTACTTTGAGCCCACATTTGTACTATAACTATCTAATGCTTATGGAATGAAGAGAAAATTTGCTCTTCAGTATCCTTCAGTTTTCAATGAAAGATTATCAATACGAGTACTTTTAATGTTTTCTTATTTAAAATCAATAAAAAATGCAAACCTCAAAGGTGCTGGCAACGAAGTCATTGATTCGTCATGCGATGAGTTTAACGACTGTTGTGAAGAATTGGGTAAATTATGTTCAGCTGGCATGCCACCTCCGCCGCTGTTATGGGCATCTGTAGAACAGCCACCAGTGATACTGACATTGCTGGTATTGCCACCACTGTTGCTTGTGTGCTTTTCACGCTTTTTCGATGATGACGAGGAATCTTTGCGTGGTTTGCTGCTGCTTGTGCGTTTTTTGGGTGGCGGCGCTTTAGATATACAGCCATGACAGTACCACTTGCCACGTGGTACTTTCAGCAATGGTGGTATATAACAGTCGGCATGGTAAGCGCGCGGACATAAATCGCAATAGATCATTTTTCCAACGGGTGATGGACGATGCCCGCCGCAAACAATGCATTTGCGTTCATTGGTCGCTTTGTTGACACATTCATAGCAATACCTGGAATTGAAAGAGTTAAGATTTGAATTAGTAGCGACTTTCAGGGGCTGATAGTGTGGCAGCAGATGATGTTACAGAACTTGTGCACAGGGTGTTGCAAACATGAAAAACGAAAACTTAAATGATGACGAGACACGATAATTGATTTGCACGCAAACAAAAATCATTGAAATGAATTAGTTTTAATTGATAAGGTTTAATTGAGGAGCTTCTTTTTGACAAGCTCAATATTTTTTTTTTAATAATTAATGCTTAAATAGGGAGTGGCGGCGACATGACAATACCATAAATGATGTATGAAACCCAAAACAACCCGAATTTCCAAAATGCAAACAAAAGTTCAGATAACCAGAAATTATTAATTGGTATGCCTGAGGTATTTTACAACTTTTTTCTAATAAAAATGAAGACATTTAATTGATTTAAATATTAAAATAGCAAAAAAAGATCTAACTTGGCGCCCCTTGCACTCAACATCAACCAATACTCACCAGTCACCATCTGGTATTTTGTCCATTTTCGGCTTGAAGCAATACGTGTGGTAACCCTTGTCACAGCCATCACAGAGTAGCAGTTTATCCTCGTTCTCACCAGATGTGCAGAACTGGCAATTCTGTAAGGAATGTGAATTTGATTTTTTTGAAGTTGAGGAGTTTGTTGTAGTAGTAGTAGTTGGAAGGGGCTTTCGACCTAAGTGGTGAAGTAGTTTAGCTGTTTTTGTTGTTGTTAATGTTTGATTCGTCATTTGCGTTTTTAAATTTATTTTTATTGTCGTTGTCGTCGTCGTTGGCGAATGTTGTTTTATTGTGGAATTGTCGTCTTTTAAAGCATCACCACAGACGCTCACCAGCGCCAACGCAGTAGCCGTCAAATCTGCTGCAGCATCTTGCTGGTGCTTTTTTTTTCTGCTCGTCGAAGACGAAGTGGAAGTTGATTTCTTTTTATTCTTATTTTTTCGACGCGCCTTTGAAGGTGTCTTCAACTGGAAACTTTCATCGTTTTCATCATCGTTGGTGGCGTTTTTGTCGTCATCGTAATCAAAGTTAAAGACTTCATCTTCGTTAGCCTTACGGTTATTATGATGGGTTTCTGAGTTGTAGATTTCATTTAAGTTTTCATTTTTGATTTCTTTATCGTTTGCAAATTGAAGTTTGGCCTTCGCTTTTAATTTTTTCATTTTTGACTTCGTTTTATGTGGCATTTCATCTTTATCTTTTGATTTTGATTTCGTTTTTGATGATTTTGATTTTTGTTTGCTACTTTTTTTGTTTTTCTTTTGCTTTTTCTCACTGCCAGTTGTCTCCATCGACATTTCCACCTTTACCGGTGCTGTGGTGCTTTGTGTTTTTGTTGTATCGGCCTTGGTTGTGTGGGTGTGGGTGGGCGTGTCTGTGGTGCTGCTTTTATTCATTAGCTTTTTAGCCGATTTTCTACTTGATTCGCCATTTCTGACTTTAGTTTTTGATTTCGATTTTTTATCTTTTTTTGGCTTTTTTTGCTTTTGCTACGTTCGAAAGTTTTAGCAAAAAATATGCGAATTCGTGAGGTTCAAGAAAATGCATATAGTGGGTCAGTGTTCGGAGCGGGAAATAAAGCAGGAATTGGGAAATGTTATATGTTTAAAAAAAATAAAAATTAATGTTTTTGTGTGTTAGTTTGAAAGAATTTTTCAATATGTTAACGAATTTTAAAAGCAAAAACAAAAGCAAAACAAATAATATACCACAAACACCAACAAAAATGTATGTATATTGTAGTTAGTGCATATGTGTGATGACCAAAATTTAAACACAAAATTAAAAGAAATTAATTTAATAGTATGGTTAAGGTTGTAGAAGTAGACAAAATAGTAGGCAGCATAATAGAGTGGGCGTGTACAAGTGTTGTGCAGGTGTGTTATATTTTCGTTTGTTTGTGTAAGTGTAGATTTTAAAGTTTCAAAATTTCAATAATTTTTAAATCAATAAGAAAAATGCATCAACAGCGTGCAAAAAGTCATAATTCCAGCAGGCAGGTAATTTTATTAGTTTGTTATATTTTTATATATATGTATATATATATAAATGTAAAGGTATATATATGTATTTTTAGTCGTTTTTATTTTAACGATATTTTTCAATATGAACGCACAATTTTAACAACAACAATTTTTGGTTTTGAAAAAGGAAAGAAAAATGAAAAAAGAATAAAAATTAATTAGTAAAATGAAATTTAAATTTAAAAATTTTGTAATTACTTAATTTATGTTTATAATTTTTACTTTTTACAAAAATTAATTGAAAAAGGAATTATTTAGATAGAAAACTAAAAATTGTTTTTAAATTCAATTTGAAGCCGCTTATTTCAAATTCGTGACAAGAAAAACAACGTAGTGCTAAGGGTAGCCCTAAATTGTGCAATGCAAGACTCTAAAAATTTATGATGCAGGACATGTTAAGAACATTGCAGGATTTAAACACCACTTTGCTTATTCACATGCGGTTTTTATTTTTCTTAATTGTCACATGTTTCCAAAATAAGTAGGCAAAGAAAATATCTCTGAAAAATACATACATACATACAGTTTGGTTTTAAAAGACTTAATTTTTTGTTGCAAAAATAATAATTTTAATTTAAAGAAATCAAAATACAAATTAATTTTCAGGCAACTAATTTTACGGTTATAATTAATGAAATTTTGAAATCTTTTCTAATCGTGAAGAAGTCATTTTAATAAAAATGAACTTAAGAAAATGCAGAAATTTTTCTTCGAAATTATATGAAAATTGAAGTTCTCAGCGGTTTTTCTTGTACGCAGCAATATTAAATCAAGTTAATAATTTTATTTTGCGTTCTGAGTTCAAGAAACATTAGTATTATGTATTTTCAAAAATAAAATTATAATCACACTGAAGTGGTATTATTCATTTTGTCCCTTTGACCAGTTACAAATACGAATTAATGAAAGTTAGATTTGACCTGTAAGTTTGTAGTGCTTCAATTGCTCAGTATAATTTGTAGTTACTTGTTTCATTTAAAACGTAAAGATGTGTATTTCTATCGGTAACTAATGCTGGCATTCTCAGGTTTGAGTTAGACCTTAACGCTAACTTTTTGATGTGTGAACATTTTTACTAGTGGGTACGGCGGAAAATCTATACTGCAGTGACTTAGCGGAAAAGTAATGCTAGTGCAGCGCTAGTGAGCATTTTTCGACCTCAAAATACTTCAACATTTTCAATAATTTTATGACATTTTAGGTCAACAAAAACGGAATACCCCTTCAGTGTGATATTTTAGCTTTAATTTATGAAAGTAGTGGTTTACGGACTAATTCAGCTAAATTGAACTAAGAGTAGCATTTAATGAAGCAGTTAACCACACAATTTTTGCGTCAAAACCGGAAAGATTGGTTTAAATCAGTGTTTGAGCGTATACAATTTATGTTAACAACATTACTGTTTTGGTTAGTACATAAAGGACCATAAGGTTAAACTATGAATAATAATTTATTAATAAATAAACAAATAATAAATAAATGCATTGGTTAGAGCTAAAACTAGAGTTTTATTCAAAAATGAAACGAACATCTAAAAAAAACAAAAATTTATTCGAACAAACTAAAAAAACTTCACTGTATGCAAAAAAATATGAGTGTACAACATCAGCTAAAGAAGTTTCAATGAAAATAGATTCTAGGTTTTTTGCAAAAAGACTTAAACAATTTATTTGAAAAAAAAGCACCATATTACGAAAACCGGTTATTTAAAAGTACTGAAAGTTTCTATTGAACTTTCCAGTTCAAGTTTGTTGCTTAAGTCATTTTGAAACAAAAAACCCAAATTCTAACGGCTGAGAGAGATAGAGCAAAATAAAGATTCGAGCGAAAGTTCGAGTGTATTTGTGTTTTCTTTTTTTAAAATAAAGGTAGCAAATTAAAAATTTGCAGGAGTTAAATGTTTTCAAAAAAGCTTTTATTGTTTAACTTACCGCTTTCATGATGCTCTTGTCCCAGGCAACACATGACTCCAACACGTACAAGGCCATTGCCAATTGTGCTGTGGTGTGCGAGCGTGATACTGCGTCTCGCCAGGATACCAGTCCTTTTGGAATGTTTTCCACTTTCTCATCTCTATCGCTGTCACAATTGCTGGCTGGTGAATCCCCACCTGAATTATTGTCACATGCAGCCTCAGCAGCTGCAGCTGCGTTTGCGGCAGCCGTCTGTGCTGCTGCTGCATTAGCCGCTGCTATCGCCATGGCGCGTTCATTAAACGACGAAGCATTTATAGCATTTTGTGTTTGTTGCTGTTGTAAATTTAATAATTGTTGCTGTTGTGCTGCTGCAGCGGCAGCTTGTTGTTGCTGCATTTGCAACAGAAATGCCGCAGCTGATGCTGAGTTTTGCGTCTGACTGCTAGTCTGCTGATTTTGCGCAATCACAGCCAAATGCGCATCGCCAGTCTGAGAGCCTAGTGGCGGCTTTAAATAGCGTCGTTCTATATTCGCCTCCAAGTCAATTATGCGTTCACGTATCATTGGAATGATGGTGACGAAATCCTCTTCAGTGATGTCTTCCTCCTGATCAAGATTGATTTCATTTTCAATTCGTTGAGGCAGCTGCCAATTTTTCAATTGCATCGAAGCACTAGCAATTTTATCCTCCAGAGCTTCAAGTTGCTCAAGCAATGCCAGCTCAACACGTTTGGCTATTTTCGGACTCCAAGCGTTTTGTTTATCTGGCAGCGCTACTATATCTTCCGTCTGATCATCGACGGCTTTGTTGGTAATTTTATATGGTAAACCAATGGTGACATCTTGCGCAAGGAAGCGCATTAGATTTTCTTGTAGCTCTCGTTCGCGTACACCTTTTGGATCGAGGCTGTTTATTAACTGGTGCAGCGCATCAAGTGTGTCCAACTTCCACCAACCATAACGATATTTCTTCGGCACAAATATACCTTTTAGCTGCTGTGGCAACCCCTCGTTTTTCATTTGTTCTAAGAGACGGTGCTCTTCCGGTGTCATTGAGAGAGGGGTTGGCACATCACATTGAATGAAAGTGCTAATGTTACTCAATGACATGTTAGCTAAATTTTGAAAGGCAAATCCAGCGATTGCCTCGTCGAGCTTCAACTCAAGCTGATGTACAGCTGGTTTTAGTTCCACCGTTTCGACACCACCACCGCCGCCGCTGTCCTCTTTTGTGTCATTAAGAAAGGGAAAAAACTTAGATTCACGCTTTTCATTTGCATTGTTTAGCAGTAGCAAAGCAGCAACTTTCTTCTCCTCATCAGCGTTCTCAAAGATCTTTTCAGTAGCAGCAGCGGCAGCTTCAGCTTCACTTTTCACCACTCGTTGACGAGGAGATTCCAGACCGTTTTTTGAAGCCGTAATTAGCTTCTCTTCAAATTCGTGCAGTTTCTGCTCGATTTCTTTGTCATCCAAGCCCGATAGCGAGAGTATACATTCGTGCGTAAACTTGGCTGTATCCACTTTACAATCGTCCATTGGAATAGTGAAGTATTGGGCGTTGTTAGCGATGTCCCAACGATGACCCTGTATTTGCATGAGTGTTTCGCATGTAATATTCGAGTATGTAATTTGGAATTCAGCCGTACTTAATTCACCCTGTATTTCAGTTGTGGTCAGTGGCACTTCACGATTAAGTATCGAGAACCATTTCTCGGTAGGATTCATCAGTAGCTGCGGTAGTTGTGGTTTTAGCATTAAGTCATCGGTGGTGCCAACGGGTACATTCATGGTAGTAGACACAATAATGCAGTCGTCTTCTTTCTTCAAGTCATCTGCAGCAGTGGCAGCACTACGACCCGCAATAGAGTTAAGCACCTCTAATGAGATGGTGGTATCAATTTTATCACAGTTTCTGTCAATCGAATTTGCGGTTTGGAAGGGAACAGTGGGTATCTTGATTTCAGCTTCGAAGTCGATTTTAGTTGAAATCGACGTAGTGGCAGCACTTAAAGGTGCTGGCAAAAATGGAGTATCAACAGTTGTTAATGAATCTTTCAGTGTAATATCACACGGCATCAGTTCAGTTTTAAGTGCTGGCGGTGGCGGCAGTCCAATGTCATCATCATCATCATCATCTAGATCTACAATTTCTGGTTCAACCTTATTCGTTTCAACAACGTCATCATCATCTTCAGTTTCGAGAGTCGTCATAGCAGTGCAATCAATTTGCATTTTGTCATCCGTAGCGTCAGACTTTTTCAAAGACGACTCCATATCATTATTTATCTCTGCAGCATCTTTATCATCAGTTTCAGCCACAGTATCCAGCGGTTGTTGCAGGGAATCTGCGTCTTCCTCATTATCTTGTTTGTCATTTTCAAACGCCACTAACTTTTTCTTGGCGATTTCTTCTTCGGTCTCTGCCTCCATTATCTCATTATAGTCGAAAATATCATTTTGTGCTGATTCAAGCGCTTCAATAAAGATACCACCCGCTTTGGGCAGCTTCCAGTAACGCCGCCAGAAGCGATCTTGTCCAAAACATGCTGCGCGTAACTGATTTGTGCTCTTTTCTAGTGCTTCCTTGCAATTCAGTGACGTTCTAATAATTTTGTCCAATTTCTTTTGTAACTCATCGGCGCTCAAGCGATTATCTTCATCCTCCTCAACATTAGTGATCTCTGACTCCAAGTCACTTAGATCATCGTCCATACCTACATCGGTAGAGGCATCATCATTTATAGTCGAGCGTGCGGTGGTAGCATTGCTCTTATTTTTCGGCAATAAAGCGTTAAGGTCAGCAACTTGTGTGCTGCTACCATTTTGATAGCTGTTTATATCATCTAATTTGGCTAATTTTATCGGTGTAGTGTCACTGTTATAACTCTTCGTTGGACTGATATCGAATTTAATGCTATCTGAGAGTGGCGTCATTGGAGGCAGCAATGAGTTGACTTCAATGTTGCTCGTTCCGAAGTCTTTGCTATTACTCGTTATGTTAGGGATATTGGCGTTGATGGAATCTTTTTCGCCATCATTAAAATCAGTAACGCCGCCATCGATATGATTTTTTTGTACAGCGTCCGCATCATCTACATCCATTTTTTCTGCGTTTACCGCATTTTCATCTTTGCTGTTGTTGTTTGCTTCACTGCCGCCAACACCATCTTTTGTTACATCCATTAAGTTATCCCCACACACTGGTTCAGCGTCTTTATCACTTTCATTTTGCCGTTGCTCCTTTTCCAGACGCTCTGCATCAAGTTTTTGCTGCACTACAGCAGCCAGCATAGCAGCCTCGCGTTCCGCTTGTGCCTTTTCGTAGGCTTCAATGCGTGACTTACGGATATGTAGCGCCTTGTATTTGCGCACTTTCATGTCGGTCATGTATTTCTCTTTACGCATTTGCGCGCATGTCTCCAAGCTGCTCTCGATTTGCTTGAGCACAGCTTTATTCATCAAAAGATCGTTGCACAAATGCGCCAGTATTTGCGCCTTACGTGTCGGATTCAACGAGACAAATGGACGATCCTTCAGCGAATGCGAGAGCTTCCAGGTTTCGTTTTCATGCAACAGTTTATAGTATTCTTGATTTTTACCAGAATGTATTGATGCATCAGCATCTACTTGATGATGATCAGGTATTCGACGCTCACGTTCGCGATCCATAGTTACACCAAACATTTGGCGTATTTCTCCGGTAGCGGTGGCATACAGATAAATGCGTAGTATTTCGGAGACGTTGGAGTTCGTTATATCCGCATTACGCAGCGATTGTCCTAGTAATGTTGTATGACGTCCCGGATTCGGTATGCCAGGATCTTCAATGGCACACACCAGCAAGTGTGTCATCACAGAAAGAAGTTCCTCCTCGGCATCGACGGTGCTGTCACTTACAAGCGCATCGTGTAGATTTTGTAAGGTGGGCAGAGATTCCATGTCTGTTGAAGGAAAAAACGAAATAGATAATTTCTAAAGAAAATCTAACAAACATTTAATTGAGGACAAGGAAACTGTAACCATAGCTGTAAGTGAAAGCTACTTTCTTGACAGTTAATCGCTACTTCGCGATTTTTGTTTTACAAAAATGTACTATACCACAATTTGAAGATTTGGGGTAAATTAAAATTCATAAAACTTACCAAATCCAAGTGTTTCGCCAAAGTTATGCAAAAATTCGAATACCATTAGTAAATCAGCCATTGCCTGTCCAGGCAATCGATTACCAGCAATTCGATCCAATTCAGGAATTTCCATTTCATGTGCGATTTCTGAATCCTCTTGTGGTTTTCTATAAAAATTTAATACAAAAATATATATATTGAGAATTATGATACAGAATATCGGGATAGTTTTTATTTATTTTTTTGTTCTCTCCAGCACCTCACCTGATTTGTGTCAAGATTTCAGCATCCCGTTTACGTACCGCCATACGTTTTTCACGCAATATTAAACGATCCAAAACCATTTGGTGTTTCCTTTTTTCACGTTCTTCGAACTTGCGACGTATATCCAGTTGGCGTATAAGATTCATGTGCTGGCGTCGACGTTCACGCTCCTAATAAAGGAAAATTTTATTTAAAAAATGTATAAAGAACACAACCAAACATAATTTTTATGCTTTTAATAAATTATTAATTTTCATCCAAACGTTTTACTTTCGGGAGGAAATTTTTGAGTTTTAACATGATACATACAATTAAATTTACAAAAAATAATCATACCATTTCAGCTGCTAGCAGCATTTCCTTTTGCTTGTTGAGTTCCTGCAGATAAATCTGCGTGTAAGTAATTGCGTTCATAAAAATTGTTGAATCAAATACATATGGATTAAATGATGATTATATAATGTGATAAGAAATTAAGGCGATTGACAGTGATAAGGTTAATTTAAGTCCCAACAAAATATTATAGTTCGATGAAAAATTAATAGCCAATTCATATAAAAAGAAAAAGAGCTTTCCAAAATATACTGCCTGTCATACCTCAAAATAAAAAAAAAATCTATACCATTTTAACATATTGTATGGGGTGGGTGATTTATGTATGAGCAGAGTTTAGGAAAAACGTGATTCTATGTGGCCCGCATGAAATGTGCTAAGGATCATTGTTTTTCAATTGCTACTATTAAAAATTTCCATTGTGCAACAGTTAGAATAATGATGAACAAATGAGCCGAGTGTCATATCAATATTATTGATATCCGATATCACTATCAGACGGTAGTTAACTTTTATTCAACTGCCATACTGAGATGATGTTTTCAGTATAAGAAATTAATACTACTCTTACGTCATCTTAAAAAAACAACAAGTTCGATACACTGGTGTCTTTTTTGTATTATATGTTGTATAAGCTTAACAAATTTGATAAATTGTCACTAACAGAGAAGGTTATAGTTTGAATTTTTGATACGCTAGCTAGTGAATAATTGTTTGAATTTGTTGCACAATGTTTTTAACTACAAAGTACTGATAGTTCTAAGGGAAAAAATTATACCAATAAAATAATTCTAGGCTACGCACATGAGTTTGGGTAAAAAATTAAGTAAATTTCATAAATATTTACAGAAAACTAAGCTAAGCTAACATCTTTATGCATTAAGAAGAAGAGGTAGTGCAATACCTGTTCCTTAGCTAAAATAGCTTCTTGACGTTTCTTTTCTTTTTCCTAAGGAAAAGAGAAATAAAAATCAATTTGAAATTATTCACAATTATCGTATTTGTATTAACTCAGCAAAAGAATTGAAATAAATTAATTTGAATTTTATATTTCATTAGATTATTGAGACCTTTCTTCAAGTGTCAAGTTTTCTGTCCGTCAGTCTGATTGATATGCGAGTAACATTTTTAGGGTTAATATGAAACGACAGCTTACCTGTTGTTTTTTCAGCAATTCATCCTGCTTTATGCGTTCTAGTTCTTCTTGACGCTTTTTACGTGCCTGAAAAAAAAGTCGACAACTTTAGGCTTTCTCCTTTTTTCAAATTTGTAATATTTGATATTAATAAGTTGCATGAATCAAATAAGACCCGCTCTCTAATAAGGCCAACCCTTTCGTTATCGTAAATACTCAGAGTCGTTTTTAGTCGGTTATTATCAAAATCATTAGATTTTTGGTTACTATAATATTATTAAACTTTACTATAGTGGGTCTTTTGTACTTTTGACCCGCTGAATCCGAAAAAAATTCTTACTTTCTTCACTACAGCAAAATTACCACCTTAGGGTGGGCCTCATTTAATTTTACAGTAACATTATTTACTTAACTAACTCACCTCAATTGCTTGTTGATTTTTCAGTTCTTTTTCCTTGCGCTGCTGTTCCAATTTCTCATTTTTCTCATGACGTGCCTTTTCCTTGTTACGCGCCATTTCCTCTTTTTGCAACTTTTTAGCATCGCGTATTGCCTGCTGTTGCTTTGCTATTTCAATGCGTTGCTCCACGTTCAATGTCTGGCGTGTAAATATTTTTAAGTCCTCCAAGCGCTTGGCCACATCAATGTCTGTCATACGTATGTATTCACCATCGTTGGCGTATGGTGGAGGTGCTGGTTGTAAGAAGGAACCCACAATGGCGCGTGATGAAAAACTGAAGTTATCTCGCGTTAATTTCGAAGGATTCTTTTCCAAATACTATGTAAATATAAGCATATGATATAAAATATATCTTCATTAGTTATAATTCTTTATTTCTCTATTTTTGTCAAACGTCAAACAAATCATCTACAAACTCACAGTGAAAATCTGTCCAACGGTTTTAAGTGGCGATGTATTACCGGGCGCATAGTAAACAACATCACCTCTGATCTGACCCGCTTTGGTGAGCCCTTTTATAACAGTTTCACGCTTCCAGCCTAAGTCTAATGGTACCCGCAATTCTGTTATGTTAATGATATTCGCATCTTCACCCTCAGATTCTGACATGCCGCTTTCAGCTGCAATACTCTCGGAATCGGTCGATACATCCATTTGTGCGTTAGCCTCACTAAGCGCTTGACGAATTTTTTCCTGTCAAATAAAAATAGATAAGGATTCTTATCAGATAATTTCAAAGCAAATTAAAAAATAAAAAACGATAAATTGTCTAAAAAATTTCGCCTCAATAAAAACAAAAGATCACCTTGAAACAAAAAAAAACTTTACCCAAAATTCAATGAAAAATTACCAAAAATAAACGGAAAAATTACTATAAAAAATCTTCACTAAAAGGGATAAAGGATTTCGGACGCTTTCTTCAGGAACAGAAGCCTAACGTTTTTTATTTCTTCTTCAGTGGATTTTCTTTTTATTTTTGGATATGTATTAATAAATTATAGCTCAAACTCCAAAATAGAACAAAACTCAAAAACTGTTGGCAGTTTTTCATACGAAAGACCCCAATTTGAGGTCAGAGACATTTTTGTAGGGTTTGGCTGCTTTTTCTTAGATCTGTTATAATAGCCCATATGAATACACCTAAATAAATATTAAATAACTTTCTTTACTTACAAAGTCTGCGCCTTGCTGCAGCAACTGTTGTGTTGCCAACATTGGCTTAAGGCCCACAGCACGTGATTGCGCCAGTAGTGATGCCACAGTATTCTTCTTAGGCTTTGAAACTCCTCTGCCCAAATTACGTGGACGTCCTTCCTTAAATGGTGCCTGTGAACGATCACCAGAGTTACCACCGGCTGAAGCACCACCGCCACCACTGCTGCCAGTTGAAGATGAGCTACCAGATCCTAACGCGGCTGTGATGGAACTTAAACTTTGTAGGCTATTGGAAGAACCAGCAGCTCCAGTTTGCCCACCACTATGGGAGCCAACATTTGCGCCTCCGCTACTTTGACTGTAGTCGTTGCTCATATTTGATGAGGACGCTGCTGCTGCCGCAGATTTATCGGCTGGTTTCATTGACAAATTCAACGGAGCATCAAAGTCTTCTATTGTTATAGATGCAGCATTTGAGCCGGACAATTGTGCACCACTAGAAGATTTCATGCTAAGATTAACACCACCACCAGGACCATTATCACCAGTCAAGTCATGTAAGTCCTTATTTTTATTGGAAAGATTGTAAGCGCCGTTTGAAGTTATTGTAGGCGGCAGTTTGATGACTTCAACACGATCCGTTGATGGATCACGACTGCTGCTAGATGATGTGACATGTCCAGTTGCAGAAAGATCGCGACCACCGATGCTTGTTGTGCTACCGCCAACACCTTGAGACGTTGCTCCTAAATGACCCAATGCAACTGCTGTACCTGGTGCTGAATTATTACCACCAAGACTACCAAGGCCGGACTGAGATTGTTGTTGTTGTTGTTGATGATGCTGCTGCTGTTGTTGCTGCTGTTGCTGGGCTGCGTTGGCGGCTGCTGCCATCGCCGCATATTCCATTTCGAGTCTAGCCCGTTTCGCTGGGCTGAGGCCTGGAAATGTAAGCAGAGAGGAAAGGGAATTTGTTGTTTGTTGTTGAAGTTGTTGTTCTTCAGAAATGGTCTTTTTGCGACCACGAGTAGTTGTACCGGGTATTTTGGGGCCCACGATGGATGAAGTGTATTTAATGATTTCCGTATCTGGCGGCAAGCGTACTCCCAGCAAGGATGGATGTTCACTAAAAGGTAGGCACGCAGGAAAAAGAAAAACGAAACAAAATGAAACAAAACAAATAGAGGGAAATTAGCAAAATTAATACCCAAAAGAAACAACAATACAAAGAGTAAAATGAAAACTAAAATCAAACTGTTTTTGGAAAAAAAGCCAATTAAGAGTTAATTTTTTCTTCTTAATTTCAAATGATTTACTTTTGCCAATTTATTAAGACTATTAAGACACTAAGTGGCATTCCATACAACATCAAAAAAATTAATCAAAAGGAGGATCTTACTTTCCTTCCAGTGCAGCACTACAAGTGTACGTGGTGGATTAGTGATAAAATGTCCCAAAAAAAATTGTTTTTTTGTTTTTCATATGTAAAATGAAGAATTGAAAAAACAAAAATAAATCAGAAAAATTTTATAACCACGCTATACTACATTGCTTACTATTCCCTCCCCAAGTAATAATAATCTTTAAGGAATGGATTGGTGTACATTTTTTGTAAATATATTTATGATTTCAGTAATTAATTCAATTTTCAATTGAGAATGCAATACCAATGAGAACGTATATTTCTAGACAGTTAAATGTACAATATCATTGCCACTGAAATGCAAATGTATTGAGGTTTGATTTTCAGTGAAAATGAAAAACAATTAGCATTTGTTGCAGTGGTAATGAAATTGGTTTAGAAAAGTCATTTGAATTTGTAGTTCTATTAAAATATGGTATCCGTTAGTATAAAGTTATTCAAAACAAAATAAACAAATTCAAATGATTATACAATAGATAACACGGGACTACAAAACAAATTTTTTGAAAAAAATTACTCTTACATTTAAATATTTTTTAAAAATTTTATTAAACCCTAAGCTGAGGTCTGGGCACACGATAATTCTGTCCTTTATCAAAAAATATATCATGTATATGTACGTAGTCGTTAGACAAGGAAATGATACATACATTTATCTTTTAGCAAAATATTATGTCGATTTTAATATAAAAATAATAGCACAGTATATCAAAATCAACCATTTGTTAATCACACAAATCACCAACCTGAGTATGCCCGATGGCATATAGTCCTTTGTCTTGTTACCACCACCACCACTTGCATTAGCCGCAGCGGCAGCCGCTGCTGCTGAATTACTCGCTGCAAATGCATTCATAGCCGCCTGCACACTTTGCTGTGGACTAAGGCCAAGCGAACCCAATTGTGAAAGTGAATTCAATGCATTCAACGAAGCGTTGTTCTTATCACGATCCTTTGAGGAATTTCCACTGCCACCGCCAGCTCCACTAGAACTACTGCCACCTAAGCCAGCTAAGTGTGCCGCTGCACCGCCATATGCGCCATGCGGTGACATCATAGCGCTATGATGAGCATTTGAATTATTCGAATTACCTGCACTGTTACCACCGCCCATATGATGCAGACTGTTGCCGCCACTGCCACCACCTGCATTGGATTTATTAGAATGCGAATTTCCACCGCTGTTTGAGGATGATATGCCAACGCCGCCTTGATGTGATTGCGAGTGATGCGATGATGATTTCTTTGATGACGAGGAACTTGAAGAGCCGCCGCCAACACCTGATGATGCTGCAGCAGCAACAGCCTGCATTGCTAGCAGCTCTTTATGCAGCGTTACAGGATCATAAGCAGATGCGGGATTTGTGGAGAGTGAAGAAGTCATAGAGGATTTGCCATAACCGGATGAGGAGTTCTAACCGAAACGAAAACAAGGAAAAAATTATTATCTTTAAAATCCGAGTATTAGCTGTCTCACACTCACCTTATATGAAGAGGAGCTGCCGCCACCACTGCCACCCATACCTGACGATGGTGTGATTGTTGTGCCCGCACCAACAAGACCATGCATGCCAGCTAATGCTGCTGCTGGATTGCTGGCTGCTGCAGCTGCAGCGGCCGCCGCTGCTGCATTTAAGCTATTGGCCAAATTTTGCTGTTGTTGCTGCTGCTGCTGTTGTTGCTGTTGCTGTTGCTGCTGCTGCTGCTGTTGTTGCTGCTGCTGTTGACGTTTTTCTTTGCGACTTTTGCTAGATTTATTACTTGATGAGGAGCCGCCGCTGTTGCCTCCACCACCAACAGATCCAGAATTATTTCCACTGTTGCCGCCAGAGCCGCCAAGACCAGAACCACCAGCACCAGATGAACCGGAACCACCAGCGGAGCCAGCACCAGCAGATGCACCGCTTAAGCCTAAAGCGGAAGGTCCAAATGCAGCAGCCAAATCAGGATGCGGAAACGGTGAGAGACCGGAAGCTTGCAAACGACTGAAATAATCTTGTGCAGCAAGTTGTGCCATTGACCACCAACCTGGATTAAGAGGATGAAAAATAGCAAAAGGTATGAGCAAGTGTTGGAGTGTAATGTTAAGCAATACTGTGCGTTTGTGTAATACAGTTTTATAGCTGCTTTATTAAAAGTCAAGGCACATTTCCATCTATTTCCTTTCCCGTCGCAATCAACATGTTCTAAAAACTTCCCAATTCCCTATAACCACACGAAATAAACTAAATCCAACATATACATTAGACATGTTCAAAATAAAGTCCTGTTCTAGAATTTTTCGGGAACGCTCGAATTCTGAAATTTATTCATATTCGAGTATATACTGCTAGGGTTGCTACAAGAGCTACAAAATTTTAATTTTTTTTGGAATTTGAGTAAAAAAATGGGGGTAGAAAGACGACAATTCCCATATAAATCAGACGCGTATATTAAGTTTTCGATTTCACCTCTAAATTTGATCGACATTGAATCAAGTTGATATAAACTACATCCGATGGAAAACAACGTTTTTTTAATGGGTTTCAGTCAAATTGACTAAGACTTAGCACATGTAATCCACTTTATATTATTGATTCGTGAGGCTTTAGGGAGTTAAAATATATTAGGAACATTATAATTGCAATGGTACAGAAAAATTTTGAAGTGGAACCTCGACCTTTACTAAAAATTTCGTTAAAACTAATTTACATCGATTTGTTGTGAATAAATTGTAGCAGTGGATAAAAATGATTTGAGTTTTCTATTTTTGTCAAATAAAAATTGAAATCAGAAACATAATAGAGATAAAAAAAACAATAGATAAAGACAAAAGAATTTATGCTCACTACAAATTTTGGTTTGTTAAATCCAAACCTGGTGGCCATTACCACGTCCGTTTTTGGCTTTTAATATTATTATCTATTTTTATTATTGAAAGCAACAAACATGAAAAATCGTTTCTTAAATTAACTGTATAGTGCGGGATCGAGCTGACTTTGCTATGTTGAACAGAATGTTCGTCTTACATTCAACTCTGTCTGACCTAAAGCAAGCCAAAGTTTTACAAAAACTGACTTTACGATTGGGTTAAAATTTGGTCAGGCAGACCAACTGGACATCAAATCAGCCAGCTGACCAGTTTTTTCTTGAACAAAGTTCAATTCAACATAATTCAGCCTACAACTCGATGCCGTGAAGGTATCCCGAAAATCGGCCCGGCCAAAGTGGTTTCTGTCGAGTCACCCCATAACAAACTCAGCCCATGTATCAGCGAGTTTTGTGAAATTCTTCTACCTCTATGCTACGAGGGGCTGCTTATAGAGAAGGTTATTCATATTTAATTCTGTTTGACACTGCTTTTTAGTTCCTGCGATGTAAAAATACAATCGCATAGGAACACTTGCATATATCAACGCTGCGCCATTTTTTTCTAGGAGTATTTTCTTCAAATATCATTTCATAAAAACTTCAATGCATTTGCTGTTTCACTCCAACTCGTGTCTTTGCGACTAGCTTAAATATTATATGGCTTCTATTTCTGATCTGAATTAGTGTACGATTGAAAAATGCAGTTCTTCAAGTTTTCTAAATACACTTTATATATCGAAATAAAAAACAATTTTGGGTGACTTTGAGCCGAGGTGTCCGAAAATTCAGACTTTCCATAAGTCCATTCTAGTCGATTTACTAGACTATATGTAACCGTACTAGAGAAATGGGCTTTCTCGAAACTGAGTTTTTTGTGTATTCTTATATGTATGTACAAACTAGATGTGCATCGAGAACATTTTTGATTGATTTTATAACATTTTTGGTTGATCTGAAAAATTTTGATTGGGAAGACAAAGTCTATTTGCATTGGATGGTCACATGTGGTAATTTTTAAATTAAAAATTTACAAAATGAATAGTACAATTACTTCATAAGAAGTTTGTCTGATTCTTGAACTACTTTTTTATCTAGATTTTTTCCCGCCAGTTAGGTATAAGTTGACAGATAATGAAAAATATCTTGATTGAAATCAAAATACAATTGAACAAAATGAATTGAATACAAAAAACATTCAAAATATGTCACTTTTTATATTGTCCATGAATATAAGAATAATTAAGACCCCGACCATTTTACTCAACCAACAACGCCTTTGCGCGCACGCACTCACTTGCTGGATGCAGACCTGCTAAACTGGCTGCCTGTGAAGCTGCTACCGCCATGGTATTCTGATGATGATGACCTGCGGCTGCTGCTGCCGCCGCTGCCATTGAATACCGATCATTGGCTGTTGCTCCAGGATTTGGCAACAGGCCCAGGCCGGCAGCTGCAGCTGCATTAAATTGCGTACTGAAAAGTGGATTTGAAGCTGCTGCAGCAGCTGCGGCAGGATCACGACCCCAATAAGCTATAAAATTAAAATTTAAAAAAAAGTTACGAATTTGAAAATGTAAAAATTTCGATCCATACAGACCACTTAACTCACCAAAGAGCGACGCGGCATCTAACAGGGAGGCAGGATCATGTGCACCGGCTGCACCACCTCCACTATTGCTGGAGCCGGATTTTCCACTGCCACCGCCGGATTTACCATCTCCGCCGTCGCCTCCATTTTTATCCATGTTTTTCATTGGAGGATTTTGGGACTTTTTCTTGTTGTTGCGTTTAATTTTGAATGATTTTTTTTAACACTTTCACAGGGACGAATAAATTAAATATGGGGGTGGACGATTAAACGCAAACTGCACCCACAATACAACGCTACTGTGCGTGAGCGTTTGCTTTGTGCCTTTCGTTATCCTTTTATTTAGTTTCTCAAATGCTTCTACTTCTTATATTTCAGTAAATAGTTTTCGTTTTAAAAACATTTTATCGCTGTTTTCAATAGATTCATTTCATTTTGTTGTTACTTCCTCAAGTCATATTTGTTTCTGTAAAGAGAGAGAGAAAGAGAAAATTAAATAAGAGTTCAAACCAATAGGTTGCACAACAAATTCATAGCATTATGTTGTACACAATTATGTTGCAACAAAACATGTTGTACTCAAACGTGTTGTAGTCAAGCATGTGGCATAAAATTGCATGAGAGAGGCAAGAAGTTACGGAGAAGACAACAACTATTCTCTCAACGATTCTACTCACTGCTTCTGACAGCAAATCATTAATACAGCGTTGATAGTTTAGCTACATGGTAGTTACATCCTAAGCATTATGGTTTTTTGCTAAGGATTTGGAAACTAATAAATAATAAATCAGAAATATAGAAAACAAATAATTTCATAAAACGCTGAGGCATCAAAAATTGTGCGATATCCTCCCTGCTATTATTTATCGATAAAAATTAGTAACGAAAGCTATGCAGCAAGGAAATCATCTGCAAAAGTTTGTGTGCTTGTAATCATCAAAACTACTTTGTTTTAAAGTTTTTAAAAGTTGCATATAAGAAATGCAAGTATTTCCGTACTCTGTGTATTTTATTTTTCCAACCGGTATGGGGTATGTGTCTTGATTTTATTTGCATTTATGTTAGTGGCTTAAAATTGTGCCTTTAATACGCAAACAATACACGTCTTCATAATTTCTGAAAGAAACTTTATTTAGCCTTAAAAAAATGTCTTAGCTTTAATGGTAAATTTAGCTACAACCCTGAAACAATTCTGGCAAGCACTCATTTCTATACCGGCTTCCATTCATATTTTATAAATTTACTTCATTTTCATCTTCATACGAGGAATTATTGTCATACTTTAAATTAATGACAGTATCAAAAACTAATATCTTATTTTGGCAATTGTTGTTCCAACTAGCAAATAATTAAATCTACTAACGAGGTAAAAAACAGATTTGTATAGAAGACATACATAATAATTTAATAAAAAATAGACACAAAATGTAAACAGTACGAAATTTTTCATAAAAAAATAAATATCAATTTTTCTCCCTCACCATACAAAAAGAAAAAAAATTAATACGAAATATCTCCAAAACTATAGGGAATGGAATCAAAACACTTGCGATCATTTTTGTTTAAAAATTTTTTACTATTGTGAAAAAGAATATAGAAAAAACAATAATTTTTTTTTAAATCCTTTTTTTTTTCAAAATATCTTTGATGTATCTTTTTTTTATGATTTTATTTATGTTATTTTCCAAACATTTTTAATTTTAAGCTTGAAAGCCATGCTTCTCAAAATATTTTCGAAATACACATTATTTTTTTTTTATATCCTCAATCCAAAGAATGCGTCTGTTTTCGTAAAACTCAAACCGAAATAAAATTTGTGAAAAAAATATTTTTCAATTATTTTGATTTAAGAATTTATTTATTTCAATGAATCCAAAACGGTTTTAAATTATTCAAAAATACATGTAATGAAGTGCATACATATGCACAAATGTTCAAATACTCGAAAAAATTATGACACATGAAATATCTGTGGGTATATGTTAGTGCTTAATTCATCAAAATAAAAGAAGACCGACAGCAATGAGCATAATACCCATCAAAAGGAATAAACCATGGAAACATTAATAAATGTCATTTCAAAAGGAAAGATAAAAATCCACCTCATGAGAATTCAAGTGGTGAAGTAAACAGCACAGCATGCAACAACATAAACATAAGAACAGCGAGTAAAATTTGACATTTGTAGTATACTTTTTTTGACGTTTCATTTTAAATACCAGGCAAAATACAAAAGGAACCACTACAAACCGGAATTAATGAGAAAGAGGAACACATGTGAGCAAATCTAAAAACTTTTTCTCTCAATGGCATTATGCTCTCACGTGATATACACGTTTATTCGGATTTTCTTGTGTATCCTATAATTTTCGATGCACTTCTAAGATAATAAAAGACAAAATTAAAAAAAGCAAAACAAACTTATGGATGAGAAAAACACAACTTACAGACACAGATACACTTTTGCTAGTGTGTAGTGCATTTAACGCACATCTGCTGAAATGTTTAAGAGATCTTTGCAAAAGAGTGGAAGCGCAAAGGCGCAATGTTGTTCTTAACAAAAAACTGAATTTAATAATCGGAAGTAAAAGTGGCATTTGAAATACTTATCTCGTGATGACAAGGGTTAATGCGATTTTAAGCAACTTAGAGATAAAATTATAGTTTATGTTTTGTTCATTTTATCAGAGTTAAAGTACTACTAGATAAATAAGCAATTACAGGCAAAATAAAATTTGTTTATTTTTACTTTGGGTACAAATCTTTATAATATTATTAAGAACCAACTTTACTTTTTTACCTGTTAATTGAAGCATTTTTACCTAAAGTTTTTTAGATTAAAATCCAATTATTCTTTTAATTCCTAGAAATGCATATTGAAAATTAAGAAAAGCTAATCTATATGTTTAAGCTTAAGCATTTATCAGTCTTGTTTTGAATTCACTAAAATTTGCAATATGCAGGTTTAAACAGTATAGTGCGACCTCGGTCAACGCAACCCTTGAAAAATGCAACTCCTCGATGTTTGCAACAAGTAGATTTCTTCCATTACTGACTCAGTTAGTGCAACTTTTCAAACAAATTTTACCTCGCTTATTGCAATGTATGTAGTTTGAATACTCGTATTATGTACATAAATCAATACACCGATTTAGCAAAACAGAACTGGTCCTGGAAAACGAATAATGTTGGAATTTTGTGAATACTCTAAGATGGAAAAATTATATGTATTTCTTAATAAGTATCTACACCCGGATACCTAAGATTTTTAGACTCGATCATTGCAACTACCGGTTATTATAACAAGCTTTGTTTTCATTAGTTGCGTTGACCGAGGCCGCACTGTATTTAAATAGAAATCTATATATTTGCCAATCTCAAAACATTCCAATGAAGGCATTTTGTATGCTTGAATTATTTTGTCAAGACTGGCATTCAATGCTGACACAAGCCTGGTTGAATTTGGGAATGATAACATGCAGGGCAGCTTGACCCAATATTGTATTTGGCACAAAAGTTGTAAGAGATTAAAAGACTCAAATGTTTTATGGCATTATTGTACGGAACTGTTTGAATAACGATGTTTTTAAATACGTGACCTGTTTATCAAAGAAAATTGATTGCTTGTGATAGTACACATGCTAACAAATGTGTAAAATCGATAGGAAAAACTGGATGAGTTGAAATGAGTGAGAGTTGAGAACAATCTTGAAGTAAAAAATAATTTTTCAGAAAAAAATAAATTTCGTTTTCCTAGTAAAAGAGGATTTTTTTCCACAATTGAAAATTAAGAAAATTCCATAGCAGAACGGCAACACTTATTTTTGTATTTTGTTTTCTACGTTGCTCACGAGAGAGCATACGATTCGTGAGAAAAAATACCGCGGCGAGTTTCACACACTCTACAACAAAAATGCACACCAACACAAGCGCACAATGCCAACGTATTGAGTTCGTTTTTTTCATACATTACGATTTTTTTTACGCGACTCTGAGATACTTTTTTCGTTTTACACCTTTTTTTCATTCATGGATTTTTTTTGTTTTCTTTATGTTTTATTTTTGTTAAATAAGCGATTAAATAAATTATTTAATTTGTTTTCAAACAAATTATTTAATACCTTTGAGTGGCGGGCGGCAAGGGGTTCAGTAGGGAAGTTTGAATAGAACCGCATGATTCACCGAAAGGGATTTTCCAAGAATCTCAACTGACAGCTGAAATTTTTATTTCACACTTTTCACTTTAATTGTATGCTTTTTGGATGCACTTTTAAGATTTCTACAATTCTGCACTCAACGAAATTCGCAATTGCACTTTTGGTGCTAATTTTTTCATATTAAAACTTAATTTTTGGGCTTATTTTAGTTATCTTACACGGAATTTTATATTTTGCACGCAGCAGTTACGCAGATACGTCAATACGGCGACGTATTCAATGGATACCTAAACGACTGCTGCGATGGATGGCTGGCTGGTTGGTTGGCTTGCTGAATGGATGGATGGACGGATTGGATTTGGTTGTTTGCTTGAGTTCGTTGGTTAGCGTCGTCGTCGACGTCGTTGGTCGTTTGATTTGGTTTTAGTTTCGTTTGTTTGAATAAACGACGGCGACGGCAACTCGTCGGATTCAATTGAATTCAATGGATTTGCTGTTTCGACTGAACTGAATTGTTCACTCAACTTTTTGGTCTGTCTTTTGGTCTCTTCGTCTGTTTGTTGATTTGTCGTTCGGTTGTTGTCTTTCAAGATGGCGGCATTTTTGCGCTCCGGCGACTTGTTTGTTTGTCTCTGTTCAATGTTCGTATCTTCGTTCTCTTTACTTTTTTTTAATTTTTTTTGGACTCTTGTGGCTCGTTGTAAATTTGTTTGTTGTCCATTCGTCTGTCTGTCTGTCAGCCGCTCTGTTCGAATTTGCTTTTTATTCACACGATTTCAACTACATCCATACGTACAAGCAATTGTCGTTGTTGGTATCCGCAAGATTGTTTCCAATCGATTATGTGTATCTTATATCTTGGTATCTTGTTTTGTGTCTCCACAATTATTCGTTCAAAATTCTTGTTGCTTTTGCATTCGATAACCATATCATTAGTAATAATAAAGTTTCAGATTCTTTTTATCATTAAACATTATGATTTGCGTATCTGTGTGTACCACCAACTTCACCACACTAACGAATCTATGTATTTCACCAGACTTCAGTTATATGTATGTATGTGCATTCTAATTATGGTAAAGTGTCTCGCGCTGATTTCATTCTTATCTGTGATAATTTGTTATGCTTTATTGGCACTGTGATTGGCATTTTACTGTTGTCGTGTTTTTCTTTATAGAAATTGATTTATTTGATTTGTTTATTTTGTTGCCCAGGATTAGGATCAGTTTATAATGAATTATTTTGTTTTTCCATATTATTTCCACACTAGTCGCATAGTTTCATAATCTTTCGACGTCATGTTCATGTCTATTGAAGAAGTGTCTTTACGGTTCAATACATACATAAATGTGCATATACTTGGCATACATATTGACAAGTAAAAAAAAAAACAGCAGTTCATCTGGCTGACCGGGTTAAACCGTTAAATCATTCAAAATGCAGATAGGTGTATAACGACCAATTTTGGATTGCAAATTTTTTGGTTTCAAAATACATTCATTTATTCACTCAGTGATTAATTATGCGAAGTCTAAGAACCCTAGTTTACATGAATTTTTTTTTCTTAAAGTAAAGTGTTTTTTTAATATTTTATTTCAGCGCTTTAAAAGTAGTAAGGAGCCCTTTTTCTAATATTATTGCGCTTCGAAAGTGATTCAGTTACAGTGATACGATGTGTTAAAAAAGGTATGGATAAAATTGCGCTTTAAATTGTTTCAGAAGCAAAAATTTATGAAGCACTTTTGAATTGAGATCCAATTTTAATGCATTTGTTGGTGTTTTTTATGGGATTTTTTCAATAATTTAAGTTTTAAAATGTGAGTTGAAAAATGTTATGTGAATTTTCAAATTTAATGCCTTTGAAGTCAAATAAATTTTTTTTCAGTATTTCCAGCAATATCGCAAAAATAAATTTAGCTCTTTCGTAACAAAATTTTAAATATTAACAATAAAAATTGCCAAAAACAAGAGTTCTAAGTCAGCAACCCAACAAAACAGCGACAAATATTTTTCACCTTATCATGCGCCGCTGTTCCCGCCGTCATCGACATTTTAAAGTCGTTGACCAGCAATCGTGTGCAGAGAGCCCACATACTAAGCAAGAACAACAACAACAGCAAAGCAACCAGTGAAAAAATACCAGCAGCACACAGACATAACAACAATGAAAGACATTCCAATTCCAATTTCAATCCAATTCACTCCCAGAACTTCTCTCCGCTTTGCAAATATGTATTTGCTTGCTGGCTGAGCCAAGTCAAAAAAGTTCTTCCAACAATAAAACTTTGCTTTTTTCGCAGACGGTAAGAAATCTAAAAATCATTAAATAAAAAAACTGAAGTCAGAGTCCGATTCCTAGTCCAGTCATTCGCCGCAATTTATTTTATTTTTTAATTTTGTTGTTCTTATGCTGACTTTAACTCAGCAAAAATTAACGAGACAGAGTCACGTAAAAGAGCCAAGAACAACAACAAAGTAGCAGCAGCAGCAAAAATTCATAGCTACAACAATCACTGCCGTTTGTTACTTAACGGCGGCTTAACAATTTTTACTTGACTTGGCTTAATTCATTCGTTAAGTAAAATCTTAGCGGCTGCTGCCGTTGCAGCTTTGTTTTATTTTCTGTTGCCGCAAATCTTTTCAAGTCTTTTGCGCAAATGTGTTTTATGACCAAATGTTGGCTAAACCGATGTTACATGGTAGAGAGATTCACATGGAGTCGTCGTCGTCGTCGTCGCCGCCGCCGTCTTCATATGTCGCTCAGCCCATTGTTGTCCGTTTGTCCGTCTGTCCATTTACTTTTGTTCTTTCGTTGTAATTATAATTTGAGTTTAGCAATCACATAATTTCACACTCTACTTCTTTTATACAGTTGTATTAAGTTTTTGTTGTTGTTTTTGTTTCTATCTTCATTTAATTTTTTTTATTCTGCATTGTTAAGTTTTGTGTATCCGTTGATCTTTAAAGTAGTTACTTGCCATTCACTAGTCTTTTCTTAATTTTTTACACCATACAACACTTTTAAAGAGTAAGTTTTAATTTTTTTTTCTTTATTTCTATGATGTGGTAATTCGCAGTATGACGGCAACACTTTCAATTAAGTTGCTAATACTTAAAAACAAAAATTCACTTAACAACACATAAAATTAACCTAAAGGTTACTTCGTAAGGTTTTACCAATTTCTATCTAAGAATTCAACATTGATAATATGGGAATGTCCAGACCAAGCCATTCAAAAAATCTTTCCACACAAACAATACTTGTTGCATAGTGTTATTATTGCTCGTCAAACTTTTATTACAAATTTTTTCTGCTGCTGTTGTTGTGTTGTTGTTTATTTATTTTGTTTCTGTCTTTTACAATATCTTTAAGATGCTCCTATTGCTATTATTTTACATTAACAAATATCGGAACTCGCCGTATGGTAAAATTTACGTGAGATCGTCATTTAAGCGTCTTTTTATTTTGTTTTCTACTTCTGGCTCTCGCAGATGCAGTACATTGTCGCACGAATTTGACTACGAGCTACAATCCGCTCTAAGTTTTGTTTTATTTTTCTCATTTTTATTGGTAGTGAATCGCAGCTTTGATGACTTTGCGCTGGGTGACTGCTTCTGCTCTACTCGTTGAAAGCCGTTTTTCTTTTGAGGTTGTTGACTTTTTAGGTCTATCGCTGGTAAGTGGATGTTTGTGTTTTTTAGCTTAAGGTCTGTAGGTCTATCTGCTGATGCAACTGCATTTGGACTGCCAAGCAAGCTCACCGGACAAACGCGCGGATATTTTAGTTTTTCTTCAATTAAATGAATTTGCAATGATGTTAAAGTTGTTACGCTGCGGGTGCGCTGCATTACGTTGCGTTACGCGTCGCATTTTCTTTTAGGAGTTGAGTTTGCGTTTAATTAATTGAATGATGGAAATACTTTTATTTTAGAAAGCGCAGATATTTGCTTGTCTCCACAGTTGAATGTGGTTTCGTTGCGAATATATGGTATGGTGATTATCAATAAACCAGGCTTGTTAACTTATACCAAGTATTTACATCGCCATTATTTTTTAGCCATTACCAAATAATTGATACAAAAATGAGTTGTTACTCATATTTTAAGTTTTGCAAATGATACAAACGCTTATAAAATGTGTTACATGAATGCAAATAAAACAAAATCTTGGTAGACACACTGTATAAAAACAAAATATGGTAGTGAAGTATTGAGCCCTCACGTTGTTTACTAAGGTGAAGGAACAACTACCCGAAACTCATGTACAAAAATAATAGCAAAGAAAATATGAACATCGTTCAAAGTAAAGTAGAGGCAAAAAAACAAATTCAAATACGCGTAAAGATAAAAGAGGAAAATAAAGTCAGTAAAGGAAAAACGTTTTCTGCAAGATTCCAGAAGATTTTGATGTGCATTGTAACATCGACAGCATCTTCATCATGGCAAACAATCGAACAGAAGGACTGCAACATGCATATAGATAGAGCCTCGTTGCTGCGGAACCAAAAGATACTGCTTTTGTTTTTCGTTACCTTTTCTCTCTCCTTTACGATGCACGTCTTTTCACTGCTTTTTTATCAATACACATGCAAATGTCTTCTTGCTCTTCTTCAAAAGCAACATATTGCATTGTGTGCGCGTGTTTTTGTTGGATACACAGTCATTGCAGTGCAGTGCAGTATTTTTTACAAATTGCAATAAAACAAATGAAACATGAGGAAAAATAATTAATAAACACCCCAGTGACAAGTTATCAAAACAAAATATTACGCGTTTTTCTTTACATTTAGTCAAAAAACTAATTCACGCATTTCCTATCCTGGCGATCGTTTCTACGGTGACTTATTGCGGCCGCATTTCTGCTACCCTGAGGGTTCCACTCCAACACTTGGTGGCAGACTTCAGTTAGTAATTTCTGCAACGTTTCTCCAAACCATTTCCATTTTCGTCGTTTGATTTGGAAATCGGATCATGACGGCATCTGGAGAGTAATTCGACTTAAGAGATTATTTTAGAAGGCCACCAAATTTCATATAAAATTTAAATTTAAAAGTTATGCGTCAAAGAGCCAGTACTCCGAAGATTATACCGCTTAACCTCTTTAAAAAGATAAAAAAGGATGAAAGGATTTTGTGAAAATCGGCTGGGTGGTGGTTTTGAAAAAGGTGCAATGAGTTTCAGAGCAAAACAATGGGTTGGTCACTCCTTTATGAAAGCAAATTCCAAGAATTGTAAAAGAAACAAAAATGAAAACGTAAGCGAAGAATCCGCAACAACAACAACAGTGTACCTACTAGTTAAATGCGAAGAGAAGTTGTTACGTAGAAATTGACATTTTTCTGTACAATTACTTGGTCCAACAGTGTTTAACCTCTTTAACCTTCAAATTCAAAAATAAGAAAAATAAATAAACCAGAACGTGCTGGGCTATAACTATTGATCGGGACAACGTCCACTAACCGGAATACACCGGGGTTACTTTGTTGCAATAAAATACTTCAAATTTGTTCGACTATATTACTTTTGTTTATTTGTAGTTTTAATACATTTTTTCTGACAAGGACTAATTGTGATTACAAAAAATTAACATTACTATGTGAAGAATTTGTTGTTTGCTTTAGTGTATATTTTTATATTTTTACGGAAGAACCCAGTAGGCAAGGGCAGGAGCTTGCAGGCCTTCTAGCAGGCCTTACCTGGTAAGATTAAGGCCTTACCACTCCATTCAAACTTACTTTCTTTTTTAAATGAAATGTCCCGATAAGTAAGGCCTCATTTAGCACGCCTGATAGAAGTAATCTTCGAGCAGGTCTTCCTACATCGCTTGCGTCAAGAGCCCTTCTAAGAGCGCTTACCGTAGAAGGGGTCATAGAAGTACTTTGAAAAAATTAAATCTTAATACGTCGTGAGACTCTTAGTTAAATGTTTTTTTTATCTGCGTCAACCTCCCTTACGTTCATATTTTTAATGTTTATTTTTTGTGGCGATTTCTTAATTTATAATTTCACATTGAATACACAACACTCTACCACTTTAGCATTACATGAAACAGAAGACCAACCTAGCAACATGCACACCGTTCCTTACTGCTAACCATGTATCAACTTTTGATGTCGTATAAGTACAATGCAATGACAAAAAAGTAATGTCGAATCATAAAACATTGCAATACATGAAGTAAAAAAATACATGAAGTCCTTCTTTTTTGCCTTCTATTATGAGGCCTTATAGCATTGCTGCTGTGGGAAGTCCTTATAGTACTACTGCTGTGGGAAGGCATAATAGCACGCCTGCCGTGGTAAGGCATAATAGCATTTCATGAGTTTACACTCAATGGAGTGTAACTATTCTGCTAATTAAAATTTCACTACTTATAAAATTTACTTATTGTTAATATTGACAGATTGTGAATAAAAACAAAAATCATAGTAAAAACAAAAATTTTTTTTTGTTAATTGCATGAAAATTTAGTTTTGAGAAGGCTTCTTACAATCGGAGCAGTACTAGCAGGCCTTCTCCGGGGAAGGCCTTGTTCAATTGCCTGCTGGGTAACTATTCCGAAATTTGTAAATTTTACTGAAATCAATAAATTCATCACCTCTTCTTTCTCTCTCTCTCTCTTTTACTATGTGGTGTGAGTATTCTTTGGTATTTAAATTGCAATACAAATAAAACAACAACAACTGAGAAAGTGTCAAACATAAATCCAATTTTCAAAACTAAGAGCAGCAACAGCAACAAATAAAAACTAAACGCTTCCAGCAGTTGCATTAAAAATAACAAAAAATTAAATCCTCCACTTTTTCAGTGCTGACGAAGTGGGAGATCGATGGTGATGGGTGGAAAGTGTTGGCCCGCAAGTGGAAATGGGAACATTTTGTCAACAGAATTCACTACTTCACTTTATCCAGAACCAACATTTTTACGTATGCAGATGTTGTTGTTGCGGCAATGATGAGTAGTGGTGGTGGCGCAAAAGTTGCAGCCAAAGCTGCACATGAAACACGACGAGGTGCGCAGCAGCAGTGGTGTTGTTGCTGTTATTAAAATTGCACAAGTAAACAAGAAAAAAAGCAACGCAGGAGCGCTGTGCAAAAGAAAAATGCTCGTAAATACAACTAACAAACGAATGAACAAACACACATACTAGCAAAAGTATACAAATACACTGCCTGTAACTTCCAGATACCAGATACAAATGTATCCGCAACCAATTTCAAATGTGATTGCAATGGTGATTGTGAGTGTATTTACGTTCGTTGCCTCGCTGCTGCTCAGTCGGAATTTCTGTGAGTCGGAATTATTGTGAGGCGACTAATCGGGTATTTAAGATGAAAACAAAAAATACTCCGTGCTTCCTTGGCCTCAACGCGCTTTCAGTCTAAAGCCGCGATAAGCGAAGCTTTTCAACCAGGGGGCAAACTAGATATAATACAGTAAATATTCGGCAAGATCAGTATTCTCAAATTAGAGTCACATGTGACTGGCGGGCCTATTAGATTCTGTGTCCTAAATGCTGCCAAATTTAAAAGACTTAAAATTTGATTCAGCACGGTAACCGAAAAAGCTGTATCAATCGCTTCCAACAATTTTAATAAAAAAAAAATACACTGCATCCCTAGGAGCCTAATTCGTTAGCAAAGTTTTATATGACCAGTGCCCGTTTTAAGCAATTTTTTGTCAAAAAAATGTTTGCTTCAGTCAATATGCAAAGGCCGAATTTTGATTTGAGTATGAACTGGAACAACTCAATTCAATTTCTGACATTATCTATGCTGCTGTTGGAAACTCTAATATATATGGCATCATGGCTAATTTTGCTACCGTATTGAACTTAATTTTTATACTAAACGAGCATGCTACACAGCTGAGTTTCATGTCTTGCATGTAGCTCGTAAGAGCTAGCTGTATTCATAAAGTACTCGACAAAATTCACATTGATGCATTAACTTTAATATGAAAAGGGGTGGTGCGTGAGCTTGAAATTGGTTTGGAATAAACAAAAGCTGAAACACTAAATTTCTTCAAACGTTTCCAAGTGGGCACAACGTTCGAACGAATGCTCATACGTTTCAATTGTCAATGTGTCTATGTAGAGGATTGCTCACAACTTCAGTGCTTTCAACCCTACTGGCAGCAACAAACCTTAGCATCCTCGTAGGTAAGTGAGGTGTTCCATAGAAATAACGTACACTGTGCGCTTAAGGCGAGTATTGGTGGTGCAGCACATAAATGTAGGAGAACAAAACCCACGAAAAAAGTCAACCACTACCGAATGCTGAAAATAAATTATCAACAGACAGCATAGTGGGAGTAGGGAAAATGTCGTACAACAAGAAAGGACTTTAAAAAAGAAATGAAAAGTTCGCCTTTAATGTAAACTGCGAAGCCGAACTCAACCGAACGGCGTTTTGTGCCAAATGACAAACGAAAAGAAGCAACAAACGAATTGGACTCACACAACACCACTAATGATAGAATGAGATGGCAATAAATGGGAAATTCAAGAAAGCGCTGTTTTACAGCAGGAGCAATAGGACATCAAATTCAAGGAGCATATGAATTTTTTAAATCGTAATAAATCATTCTGTGAATTTGCTTTTTAATTGACAATTTTAAGTACACAATTACATATGGGAAAGAAAGGAATATATATAACTAAAGTATTGGAATTTCTAATTGTATTTTTTGACAGGCACGGCTCGAAAGAACACATATTTACCGTAGGACTTAAAAGCAACTTCAGTTGAGAGAGTCCCGAAGAAAATTTGCATTTCAAGAATAATGCGTATAGCCCCATTATGCGGTCAGAGCAAGTAAGGTCTTTTCTAGAAAGCGAAAGAGTTGTAAGCCATGTCAAGCAAACAAAGGAGAAAATATCTATCTCGTATTGGTATTATTAAATACCACATAAAAAAGTTTAAAATATGAACAAAAATAGAAAAACTGTAGGAATCAACAACGCAAGCCACGAAGAGAGCAGAAAATTTCAACTCCTGTTGGAAGGTCCTGATAAAAAATGAAGAACACAAAAGTATATTGCGATGAAGCAAAAAAAAAATCTTTCTTAAAACCAAGAGCTAAACAAAATAAAAAAAAAAACACCAAAGCCAAATTACCAACAACAACCATACAAAAGAGAACCAAAATTCCGTACATCTGCTACTTGGACACGTTCCATAGCTAAATAAGAACAACAACAACAACAATTGCAGGGAGCAACGAAAATTATATGCAACAACAACAAGAAAACCCACATAAAACAAGTAAAATGAAGTAGAAACAGCAACACACGCCAAGTGCTGCTCTTATTGTTGTTGCAGGGGTAAAATAAAAAGGAAAAAAATCCCATTACGAAACAAGGAGTATACCAATGCACACATACAAAAGAGCCTAATAGGAAAAACCCACGGCAGTATTAATGACTTTTGGATTACAATTGCAGGGAATTACATTACATTACAAATGAATCGATTGAGGAATTATTTAATTTAAGGAATCACAATTGGATTTTAGTCTTTAATTCTATTCGAAAGAATTGAAATTGAATTTTCAATTACATATATTACAAAAATAAACTAAAGTTTGTGATTCCATTCAACAAAAATACCTTATGTTTTGAATACCATTTATGGAATTGTAATATGAAATTAAATATTTGTTTTTTAAATGAGTCATTTTGGAATTCATTGCTTCTCAAAAAAATTTAAAATTAGAAGAAGTGATTTCACCGATGGAACCAATTGAAAAATATCTTAGAAGAACTTTATTAATTAGCAAAAATCTGAGCCAAAAGTTTTTTTTAAGGTTTCGTTTGGTTTAAGAAATAAAGATGTTTCTACGATTAAAATTAATAAAATTTTTATGACTTCAGTTCCATTTGGGTATTTCATACTCATTATCAACAGCAGTAACACCAGCTACAAGGAGATCAGGACAAGAACAGCTACAACAACAGCCATTATTTGTCGTTAAACTATGCGCAGCGAATGAATAAACAAAAGATCCGCCATCAGCTCAAAATTCAAAATTGATACGCTCTCTTTAAAAAAAAAACAACGCCGTAGGTGACACTGAGAACGGGACCGACAGTTTTAATACATACTATTGACAATGGGCTACCGATTGAAAAAAAGTCAAATCTATTTAACAAAATAACAAATTCTTTCCTTATCATAATTTATTTTTTAATAAACTTTTTACTTGATTTAAAGCTTCAAGGAAAATTAGCTAAGAAGGCTAATAGCTGTAATAGCCAAACTACTCGCAATACTTGATATTAAATTGCTTGAGGTAATATTTTCTAATCTGGTTTCTAATAAATCTTTGCTAATGGAGTTTTTACTTCAGCTTTTTTAAAACATTATTTTTGGATTGCCCTTGACTTTTTTTTGAAATCTACAACTGTGGCACTACTCACAGGTAGTAAGAGATGCAAAAACTTTTGAAGAGAATGTAACAAAATCAAAATCCGAAAAATTTAAATTAACTGGGGGCATAGTCATATAAAAATAAAGTTCTATTGAGTATGGAGCAAGTATTTAAGAAATATTTCACTTAAATATAACTCGCTATCCACTTTCTGCAGCCATCAATGCACAATATATAATGGAATTGAGTTCAGAAGGATTTTTATTCGAGTGCCAATCAAAGAAATATTTATCGTATGACAAAAATGGGTCAATCTATTGTGGATAATACTTGAAAACCTTCGTCTAAGGTAAGAGCCCCGCTGGCACTCTGTTTACGTTTAACTTATAACGAAAAAGTTAATGTCCGAAATCTTATGACTAGTTTTAAGTTATATGGGCTTCAAAGCAATGGAAACTCAATAAATTTGTTAGCTATATGCTTAATTTTGATGCTCCATATATCTTAAATTGTCCATAAACTATGCTCACACAGACTTTGAACAAACATGATATAAATTATATTATACATAGTGAATTTGACCTAATGCCATTTTTTAATTAAAACAACAAAAAAAAAACAACAGTGCTGAGTTCATTTCTGCCTCCATAGCATAGAAGCCCTATCTCCGAAATCCAAAATTTAAATAAATAATATAAAATAAAGAAAAACAATTTTCTTTAGCTGCAAAACTGGAGTTCGGATCGATATAAATTTTAATATAACGAATCACTGAATTGGACTAAAGACTTTCTAATGTCATAAAAATGTGAATTTTTTTAGACCAATTTGAGAACGCTACAAAAAAAGCATTTAGAAAAAAGTTTTAGTTGGGACCTTTCAACTTATCAAGTTCCCATGGACTTTTAGCTCCATCATATATCTCCAAAACTACTAATAGGATTCCGGAGTGCTCATATCTTTTTTATTATCAGCAAGGCAGTCAGTCAAGTTTTAATAAATTTGAGCGCAAAAATGTGTCTCAAACAAACTGTATGTACTCCTTTATAGCTTATATATATCGGGGCATCTACTAAACATTGTTTACTAAGACAGCGTTTACACGAGGAAACTCTTCAAAGAAAGTCTCCCTGTCTGTAGGCAAGAAGCGAAAAACGAAAGGGTGGTGTACAGAATTTGTCGTACACGCGAAATCCCTTTCGTTCTATTCTTTAGCTGATATTATGCTTTGAATTTACGTTTGTTGTGGCGGGTTGACGCAGTAATTGCTTTGAAATTTTCTTGCACAAACAAATTCTAGTTTCCGTGTGTAAACGCAAAAGAAATTCACAAAAGAGAATAGACAAGAATTTCTCAGACTGAATTTGCTCGTGTAAACGTTGACTAATGGAAATTTCGAAAATTTTTTATTTCAACTTTTAGTTGGGATAATTCGTACATTGAAAATAGCCAAGTATAGAAAACATTCTTCTTAGGCTTTACTTAAAAATGGCACATGATTATTTTTTTAAATGAATATAAAATTTATAAAAACGAAATTAAACATCATTTCAGATGAATACATTCATTCGTAGTTTCTTTTTATGTGTTAATGTAAGCTAAAATGTTGTCTAGGTCAAGTTCAAGTGCGTAATGCACTGTAACACAGCCAGACTGTTGACTACATTCATATGTATGCGGGCATACATACATATGTAAATACGCAGGCATATAAAGTAGTCCGTAATAAAGCCAGAGTATGCAGAGTAAGTATACAGATTTTCGTACGTAGGTACACACTTCATGTATTTACATATTTACTTGTCGCATGACATGCTTCACATAAAGTTCGTTAAAAAAAAATGTTAGTGATATTTTTACAGACCTACGATATTTTATAAATTGTGTTAAATTTTTAATTATTTTTTTATTGATCTGGCTGCATTTGTGGCACACAGATTTATTAAATATTTAAAAAAAAAAACATTAAACATCCAAAAAGAACTTGATGTTTTATTCAACCGTTGCCAGTTTATGAAATCAACTCCTACACGTATTTTTTGTGGTTTATTCAAAATGTTCAGATTTTTTGTAGCATACTACTTTGCAGAAAAAAACTTTTATAAACAATCAGACAATTTATAATTAATCTTTACTACCCAATTTTCAATCTAATATTCCTGAGCGATCTTTGCTTCAATTTATGTGTCAATTTTACTTTTATTTTTGCTAAAATATAAAATACTGCAGATGAACTCTACAATTCTATTTGATCGACTGTGAAAATAGTAAATAAAAATACTAATAACTATAGCTTTTTTAAAAAAATTCACCCATTGTTAAAAGGTCATTTTAATTCAGCTAGCAAAGGCTACAGCGAAGAAAGAACTCGAGAAAAAAACGTCGATCATGACCGAACATTAATTAAAAATGTGGGCAGACAACAAATAGCACCGGATATGCGAGTGAGTAAAAATTATTTGACGTATGTACGGCAGGCAACATAAAAGCAGATGAAAACAACTATCGATATAGTTATGTATCTATATAGAAGGATGAGCATGAAAGACGGACAAAGGTATGGACAGGTGACATGACCTTAATAAAGAAATAATGAATAAATAAGAGGAATAAGGAAAACTAAATGAAATTAAGATAAACAAAGTGAACAGATGTTGGTTGAAGGAAATAATAACATTGAGAAAATCCGAACGAAGGAAAATAAGTGAAGTTAAACAGCAATTGAATGGAGCGAACCAAAGGTAAGTGCAACCAATGAAAATACCCAATAGGAAACCAGTAGTGATTAAATGAATTTGGTTATCTTTTTATATGGTACGAGTATAAAAAAAGCAAAATTCTATATAATGGATTTTATGGAAAACTTTGATACGTTGATACACTTCTGATAAAGATAAAGGGATCAATATTTTCGGATCGAAAATGGTCCATCTGGCTTTAGATTTCTATAAAATTACAGTAAAAAAGCTTCGATGTCGCTTGGTCGATTTTAAATCACAATACCACTGTTGATGAAGACGAGGTTATGTTGTGATTTGTCAGAAAAACAGGGAAAAATAATTATTGTTTTACAGCAAGTAATTTCTTTTCCAAAAATGAGCGTTGAAGCATAAATATTGAATTTATTTTTACCAAGCAAATCACGTGTCAATATAAAATTTATTCTTGCATTCAACAACCTTTTACGATAATCGCAGATAAATCGAAAACATTTTTAAAACTACCATACAAGACTTATTATGAGGCAAGTGTGAATACCACTAATATTAACTTCCCTGTGAACATCCATGCTATTAAGCGTTAACGAGCGCGCACTCTTGCAATAGCAGTTTTTTCGTTGTAATGAAAAAGTTTTAGCTCGTGTACGTATTGCAGCACGAACACTTGCACAAAAATTGTTACTATCAAAAATTCCTTAGTGATTAATATTTTTTTACTCCACGACTTTTTTACTGAAATATGCGCCTTGTAAGTTGTATTCATTGAAAATCAACAACAAAATGAAAAAGTCAAAAAATTTTGAATTTGTTTATTTTTGCATTTTATAAACAAAATCAATTTTTCTGTAATGGTATATTTTATTTTTTGGTTAAAAACTAGGCGATTTTGAAGAGACTGGCGCTCAAGCCAATAATTTCTGTCAACTTAATAAAAAGATATTGACGTAGTACTAAGACCTTTAATTGTTTATAACTTTTTTAAAAAATTAAGCAAAACAAAAAGAAAGTTCTTCGATACTTTAACATTCATTTCAAGAGCTGAATTGCAACATTTTAGTGAAACAAAATCAGTTGAACTTTGCTTACAACCAAATGAGATGACTGTCTTTGCAACTTAAGTGATCATTTTCTATAGGCCACATGAATGCTATATAAATACTATATGTACATATCTTACCATTAACCAAAAAAAGGTATAAAACATGGCAACCTAAATTGGATAGAAAATACAACAGACATGATATGCAAAATGAGACATAAATCAAAAAGCGACGACTACTGCACAAGTATTTCATCATGAAAATGTTATGGGAATAAAACAACAGCAATAACTAAATTCAAGCCAAATAGCAAATTAAAACAGAAATTCCAACATTTTATGCTGCTGTTGTTATACAAAAGGTCAAAATACGCTGGCTTGGCTTACAAAAAGAAAAAAACAAAAATTGTAAGGCGAGTGGCGCAGACGGGCATTAACCAAACCAAATAAAAAGTAACAGCGGGCTCTGTGCATTAAATCTGATGAATCATTTTTTATGGTTTAATATTTAATTGTGGAAACGTTGTTTGGTAACCCATGGTGAAGTGTGAAAAAGCTAGAGGGGCAAAATCTAAATTACCGCCACATTTGTAGAAACTATGCGAGTAAGTAGTATAGTTGTTGTATCATAACAACCGTCCATATATGACCATTAAAGGTGTAAGCAAGTTATACAAAAACAAAAACACTTACCGTCAAATGATTTCTTAGCCATGTTTTTAAGCGCGTCGCTGAAGTAGAGGTGCTAATTGAAATCTCCATTTTTAATCCATTAAATAAAACTACTACTACGGTTGGTTGTTGTTGCTATTATTGTTGTTGTTTGCTTGAACGATCGGCGCACAGAGTTGGACGTTCGTGCGATCACTAAAAACGGCATGCGAAGGAAAGGCTGGAAAATACAGCCACACAAAACAATGATAGCTGGCAATAGTTGGCGTAGTCCACACTACCGTATATCACCACACGTCAATCGCGTTGTTCTACTTAAAATAAAGTTGTTTAATTTCGCTAAATTTCACAAAATTATTTTTTGACGGAAACGACATCGACGACGCGACAATGCGAATCACTTGGAAATACTGAAATTAGAAAAAAAGCAAAAAATATTTATTGTTTAAGTGCAGAAAAATAATTTAATTGCTGTTGTGTATAAAAACAGCAACAGCGGCATTAGTCAATAGATACAGATACACTAATCGAGTACATGTTCGAGATACACAGCAAGTACATACATATGTACATACGGACAAGCACTCGTAGGGGAGAGTCGAGTAGTATGGATTTATTTGAATAATAGATATTTTTGACAAACTGGATGTAGGCAAAATCACTCCGTTACACATAAATGATACAAAAAAATTCTTCAAAAAAAGTTACAAAAACGATTATTTAAAGCTTTCGATTAAATTTTTTTCTTTTTTTGGGGCATCTTCATAAGGTCTTTGACTGATATTTCTTCAAAGAAACAGCGCAAATATTCAAACCCGATTAAGAAATAAAAATATTATTTACTGCGAAAAAATTAGATACAAATTCGAATAATATGTACTTTATATATGTGGCCCAAAGTCTGATGCCTACACTCAGAAAAGAGTATGTTTCTTTCAAAATAATGTATTTGGTTTATAGATTTTTAAAATACTTCTCAACAAATTTTGGTACATATTACTATGCAATTAATTTAAGGTTAAAATGATGCTTATTGGGTCAAACATGATGTCGGAATGGCCTGATTCGTCCCAATTAAGGCCTTCTAGTAGCGTTTCTTACTGCTTTTGCCTTCGAGGTTGTGTTTATCTATTTAGTTTGTCTAAATGTTACTTTTAAATGTGAACCTCAAAAACTAAAGTCGGGAATATTTTCAAAAGAGTAATATTTGAGTGTGAATTTTACCATCGAATTTTTATATTGCGTGATAAAACATGACAGACTAACGACTCAAGTACACTTTTTTTAGAAATTAGCTTATACCTCTTTTAGGGATATGAACTTAAACGCTGTTTCATTGTTTCAGCAAAGATTTTCACAATTCGTAGATATTTCGCTCAGTGCATTCGCTTGTAAAAGTTTTGATTTTTTTCTGAAATTTTTAAATTATTTTTAAAAACAATGCTGTTAGTCATTATTATCAGCAACATACAGCAACTGGTGAATTTATTGTATCGTCTAAATCAGCCGCACCGCACCCCCAGCGGCTGCTGCTACAGTTCACGATTATATATAACTAATAACTTTGCTCTAACATTTCTAAGTTTCTCCTAATGTAAATAATTATAATTTTGTTAAATTTAAACAAAAAGATTTTAAGATAAGAAATTAATCTCAAAACTTAAAAAAAAAATAAAAAAATGGCTAATAACACTTTTCACAAAAAATCAGTCTTTTTCCATTTTATTGATAGCATCAGCTCATGATAACTCCACTGCTCCCTACTATTCCTCTAATTGTATATTTTAACTAAATATTGAAAGTATTTTATAGATATTGCGCATTTATTTAGATTTAATTTCATTTGATTTTGTTTCGTATGACTACTTTTTCTCTAATTTATTAGCATACAATGTGTACATATTGGCAAATATCTGGTAGATATAATTTAAATAAAAATTATTTGATGACTGAGTGAATTTAATTATAATCTTTTGTTGTCGTTGTTCTGAACTTTTCATGTTTTTTTTTATTTGTATCTATACACATATTTTTTCTTGCTCTCCTTCACTTTAGTTTTATATCTGTTTGTATGTTTATTTATTATTATTTTTTTTAAATTTTTTTTCCTTTCGCATTTGTACGAGTAAGTGGCAAAAGATAAAAGATATTCGCGTGTTAAACGCAATTGTTTTTGCAATTTCGAGAATTGGCTTTTAGGTAATCAGGTCATCAAATTATTTTACGATAATATTGTCAGCGGTGGGTAGGAAGGCAGTAAGAAAGGAAGGGTTGAGGCTTATTGGCAAGTATACGCATGTTTTACCACAGACAACTTGTTTAGGCAGCGTCATTTTAAAATCAGTTACTAAGGCTATTAGGCTGTTTTTTTTTTATTTTCCGTTTTTAACAAGCTGAAAGTGCTTTATTATATTGTTTATTGTGTTAAATACATATTTATATATTGTAAATTTGAATGCTGAAATAATTGCGTGATTACAAGCTGCTGTCATACATTCAGTCAAGTATCGGGAATGGGTTAGTTAGGACCCTGCGACGGAAAATCGTCACTCAGCTTATGTATTGTAATTGATCTTATCTAAATTTAAAAATTCATTCGCAGCAATTTAATTGATGTTTAAAGCACAAAGGTTGCGTCAGAATCAGCGCTTTGCTGCGTTGCGTTGCTTGAACGCTTTACCGACTGAAGTAAAATATATGACGTCAGTTTACAAGTAAAACTCACTGACCGACATGTGAGAAATAAAGTTTTTGAGAATTCATAAATCGTTAACTAAAGGTATTATGTCAATATGGTGAGAACGCATGTGTCATTACTTGCTTAAAGTGTTGGCATACAAATCTTAGTCCGAAAATAAAATGAAATTTTGTATTTAGTGAATGGTTTGTTGAATATTTTTAACTTGAATACATAGTTTTGTTTCGTGTTAATTAACAATTCCGGACACTTTTTACACAGAATGTTTGAACATTCAAAAGTATTGCTTTAATGAAGGATGTCACGTCAATTTATTATATCTAGCCCACTTTTTCCATTCAATTTTTGATCGGATAGTACATTTGCATAAATTTCATTACATTCCATTGAAAATCTTCCTATTTATGATGTCTTGAAATTTTCGCTTCCGGAAGCACCACTCTCATTTATCCAAGCCCGCCTACCTTATATGCAATTTATTTTATGCATAACTATGTCATCCAGAGACCATTCGTTAAATTTAAGTACTCTGCGATGTAAGTTCTTGATATAAAATTAATATATATTTTGTAGGCGGCGGTACGCCTCTAAGGTTACAATTAAATGACACCTATATTATGTGATTTAAAATTACATTTTTCTAAGATGCCAGTTCTGAACTGTGCAATAATTCTCAGTTATTTATTGATTTCTTTTTCAAACACTATGGTCCGCTAATACTTCAACCATTAAATAACTCTAAAATAAAAATATCACATTCGATTTAGGATTTGAAAAGTATAGCTGTAGTTTATTTAACAGATGTCTCAATTCTTTTCTTTCATCTGCGCCTAGAATTTGGAAAACTTAGCCAAATAACGCTCTTTAACAACTTTTCATTTTGATTCCTTTGCATTGGTGTCATGTACAAATTTTTTTTCGATTTCATTTCTTATTAATCGCGCCCTTGCCAACGTGCAAAATCTGCTCTTTAATTTTATTTCATTTTTTTTTGTCGCTACTTTACCCACACCGTGAAGTTTTTGATTTGTTGTCTCTATACACAAAATATATCGAAGTTTTTCATCCATCATCGGTTAAAATGTTTTTAGTTCGTTTAATTTCCTGGGTATATTACTTTTTTTTAATTTTTTTTTTGTTTTAAAACTATATTCGTTAAAATTATGGTTGCTGTTTTGTTTTTGTTTTTTTAGTTTTTTGTTGCTGTCATTGCTAAATGATGAATTCAATATGTTTTGTTTTATTTTCGCTTTACGATATTTTATTTCGTTTTTTTCTTTTTTGGTTTTGGTTTTTGTTTTTTTTAATAATTTTGCAGTTTGCTTTAATTTTCTCGTTATTGGCCAATGTCGTTGTTGTTGCTTTTCAATAACGTTCGCTTCGGTCACTATGAATTTTATGGGTTTCGGATTTTTCTGTTATAGATACAAAAAAAAAAGATAAATATCCGCTCCAGTACACTCGCTTACTTTTTACTCCATGCCGCACCACACCGTCACCGATACGACTAGAGCACACAGCACCGCTCCCCTCCTTGATTGATGATTTTTATCGTCAAATATTTTCGCTTCTAAATTCCAGCTAATAACGTATTGTTTTTGTTGCCGTCATATTTTAGACGCTACAATTAATGGTTAACACTTTTAATCCGAAAGGTAACATTGCTATCGATTAGAGTTGTATACAATATAGGTTTTCTTTCAGCATTATCGATTTTAAATAACATTATTTTAATATGCAATAATGATAAATACATTTTTGTAATTATTCATTTCTTCGTTTGTACTATCCATTGTTTTGGTAATGTCCAGGCTGCTTTTCTAATTGGCAGTTAATCATTTTGAATCAAGAAGGAAATCGACTGGCCCGTTTACTTGGGTGTAAGACTTTAAAAGCCATTCTTATCATTTCTCATCTGTTTTACCTTATTTATTTTTCATCATTTTCTTTTATTCTTTTATATTGTTTGCTGTTATTTTTATTTATTTTTTTATCTTTTTTATTTACTTTTTTTTTAATTTCCTATTTTTTTAAATAATTTTTTTAATTTATTTTTTTTTAAATTTATTTTTTTTTCTAAATTTATTTTATTTCTTATGTATTTACATATGTTATCTCTGTTTATTTTTTTTATATTTTATAAACGATATACATAATTAAAATTTTATTTTTGGAAACTTACTCTTGAATTCAAATTTTACTTGGTGCCGCTAGAGGTCTCAAAGCGGAAGAGAAAAATGTGCCAGCACTCTTATAGATAATGAATTTTCTAAATATTTTAGTTTTAGAGTTATTGTGTTGACTCAAATCTTTTGATATCCCCAAACGCTGTTGTTCATACTTCACCAGATTATTAAAGAACTCTTTAAACTTGTAGGGTATATTCTGGTTTAGCTTAACCGACAACAAGTTTTTTTAGCTTACACTTATTGTTAATCTCCGTTTATCCCAGTCTGGCTATAATGTTTTTATTGATTTATGAAGAGACTATCATCGGATATTTTGTGAAATAATTGGAGTTCGCATACGATCAACCATTCAATAATTGGGCGGTCAATCGGTCCTTGGATATGGCCAACAAGCAGACTTGGCATAAGAAGGCGACAGCAATGTTATGATTATTTTGTTGTTTTACAGTAATGTATTAAAAATAATGCATCTGTTAGATACTTAATGTAAGTTGTGAATAGAGGATTTGAATTAAATTTGCGTTTAGTAATCAAAAAGTTGAAGTGCTCAGTCTCTGTTCATTCTATTTCTCTTTCTTTTCAATGTTTACTTTTATTCATTTTTTTTTCTTTTTATCATTTTTTATTGTATCTTGTAGTTCTAACTAATAAATCGTAATATATCATTAAGTGCAGTTTAATTTAATTTAATTGATTTGATGACGTCTTTCTGCCAACGTCCGAGTTAAAAATCTGATTTCGTCAACTTGTACCAATGTGTATACAGCAAGCATAAAAGAAGGGCAGGATCTGTAAAGAGTTACAGATACGATAACTTCAAACGAATCGACCAGTCAAAAATCAATAAAACCCATGTCAATAAGTGTTCCATGAAATATTACCTTCCGATCAAATTGATTAAAACTTTGCCATAATGTCGTTTACAGACATCAAGGAACCTAAATTTAATATAAATTTTTGTGGGTTTCACACTCTCTGCTTTTGTATTCAAAAACAAAAAAAAAAGAAAATTTTACTGAAATTTGTTGTTCGTTATATGAACTCTGCTGATGACAAATTCAGTGACACATGCATTTCAAGAGTTTTCCAAGAATTGAACAAGAGGAAAACCTCTTACAAAAGTAGCTTGACCGAACACAATATATATTTCACACAACCAAACGAAAGCATGAAAGCAAAAAATTTCATAATTTTAATATCGTTGCTGTATGAAAATGGAATAAATAAAGCAAACTTTGAACACCCACATGGTAATAAATTTAAAATCAAATGAAATGAGACAAACCCATGTAGAAACCGCATTTCTCAGTTGAAATAATCAACTGTTTGCTAAATTTGCTGAGTGGCAGTAGCGCCCCTTCATGCAAATTATAAAAGAAATCTAAGGCAATTGAGGAAAGCAAAAAATGCGCACTGAAGGAACTGAAGGCGAGAATCGCTGAGGCGTATAGCAGCGAGAAGTAAAATTGTAATGAGTAGTGATAAATTAAGTAAGCAGTCCGATAAAGCAGTACCGTATGTATGTAAGACTACTTTAACTTGCTTAAGTTACTATACGCATTGATAAATATAGAAACAACTAAAAATAAAAGATCTGTAAAAATTATATTCGAACTCGTCGTATGGAGATTTGCATTCAATTAAACTGAAATTTTCATGTAAAAATACGACACCGATTACACAAAGTCTCGCGACGGAGGCAGGCGGTAGCGGTGGCGGCATCGGCACTCGTTACGACCAGCTAGTGCAACAACACGCAATGGCATGCAAAATGGCAGACAGCAGCAGTTTAGCCAAGCATCTACTACACCAACAATTTGTCTTTTGGATAGCCCCTGTCACACTCCTTGCTTCCAAAAACTGTATGCGCCTTGAAAAAATCGCTAGCGTTGAACATCGATCGAAGTTTGACTCGTTGTATTTAATTGAATTCAATTGAGTTTTTTTGCGCAAAATGACTCACACAACATACAATAAATTGTATTTTTCATAGAACAGCGATGATTTTCAGCAATTTTTGCGTAATTAATAAAGCATTTCTTTGAACGTAAAAGTTTTAATAAAATTTAGTAGAAGGAAGCATTTACACATCGATATCAACACGTTGGCATCTCAAATCTGCATTTGAAGGAATGTTTCAAGGAATATTAAATTTACAATGGTTTTTTCATTAGAATGTAAAATTTTGCTAAATATTAGAATTTTTTTTAGGTTAATTCGGTAACGAGTTGTCAACCACTTCCGTTCTGGCTTGGACCTAAAAGTATTGAATTTTTTCCCTTTAAAGCATTACAACAGCGTCAGGAACGGATTTAAGTCTTCAGTAAAGTTAAGTCACCTAATCTTGGGATAGTTACAAATCCAACAAAAAGCACTAAGTGGGGTGAAGGCAGAAATGATTTCAAAGACATTGAGGCAGAAAAACATACTGATGAGAATAACCAAACCAAGTCGAGCCTCGGTACAGACAGCTGGCGGAAGTACACTGACTAGCTCCCCGAAAGCTACACAGGACCGATATTTATACTTGAAAACAGCAGGAACTCAACACTGGTTATGACCGGAATTCAGCTCAAATGAAAAATGGAGTCCTTCTCCGGGTACATGATTAGTTTCGGCTTAGGGTGAAATGGGTTTTCATGCCCAAACCTTGAAACAATGACTATTGAAATGCTTTCGCCCTATCTTTGTGACATCTTTCTTGCTGACGACGCTCGAACAGCTGGTTGACCTCTTCATTAGGTGAGGCCTTTTTTCTAGCAAACAACATGCGATAGCATGTTGTTTGCTAGAATTACACGTCGACGCTGACAGTATCAATAAAGGCTTTTTCGTCGGAGCCATACCGTGTGTCTATCTTGATGCATTTGATAATGTTCTAATCGAAACCGGGTTGAATAGTGATAACTAACATATTTTATAATTTAGAATATTGAATGTACAGACTAAAGAATTGCATCGCGCTTTTTACCCGGACATCTAGTAGTCACATAACAACAATAATCACAGATAGCCTATTATAGATATGAAACCAAATAATTTTGTCAATTGCGACAACTTCACAAACTGTGCTAATTGTAACTCACCATAAATAATACAATGACTAACAGTCTAGTAAATGGCTCAAAAGCGGAGAAACAAAAAGCCAGGCGTTGGTTTTCGTTATTATTGTAAAAAGTTAAACTGTACATTTTATATACAAAATACGATATAATCGTTATGATTTTTTCATTTGATTTTCGCTATTGTCGTGATTTTGCGTGCAAGACACATTCACTCTACACTGTTCATTTCATTTTACTACATCGCTAATAGCAACAACAAGAAGCAAAGAAAAAAATTATAAATCTTGTCAGCATCAACATCAAAGTAGCTGAAAGATACACAATTGCTCAAATACTCGCTGGCGATAGTCAGAAATAATAATTTTTTTTTTTCTGCAGCTTGTTCCAAAAGGCAGACAGATAAACGTGGAGTAGTGTAGTTGGCATTATGTTGCTTAATGTAACAACGCAACTGAAAGTTGACGTTCATACGAAAAAAAAAACAGATACAAAAAATAATTATGGTTTAAGGGCCAAATCCATATGAAACACTACACTGCATTTGACACAAAAGTAAAACTGTGGTGGTATTGTCGAGATAAAAATTAATTCCCAACGGTTAAAGCATTAATGTGGATTTGCCCATTTGCGTTAATTTATAAATAAGGAACATTATATCGAACATAAAGAGAAGACAAGCAAATGAATTAAATGCATTTTAACATAAACTCAATTTATGTGACCAGTCGTTGTCAATTCTTCCATTTATCAGTCAGCCATCTAGCCAGCGAGTTGCTGGATCACCCTTTCTGATTTTTGTGTTCTACTCAGCTTGTCGATGTCGCAGTGTCATGCTTGATATACCATGCTACACCGCGCCATCCCTGCTTGTGCTGCTGCTACATACACCTTACAACAACACATATGTGCAGGCATCACGCATACACACATTGTCACATTAATATGTATATGCACATGCGGCATACAATCCAATCCATCATTCTAGATTGTTTAAACTCGAACCTCAAAAGAAGTCAAACATCTTGGTGGTGTACAATTATGTATATAGCAACAACAATAGCAAAAACGGGAACTAAGAGGAAGGAAGGCGGCAGCACAATACGAGCAGTATAGCGGCAAGCAGTTTGCTCATATCGACCGAACGACACGACACGTAATGCTTTTATTTGAATTTCGTTTCGAAATATTCTTACTTAGTTATGTACACTCTATACCCATACGAATAATAATTATATGACTTTATTGGAGACAAGAAATAAACCCGTAACACTGACAACAACAATGGCAATCGCAATAATAACAAGCCTCTGCGTTCACTAATTGTCACTCATTCGTTGGTCGGCTATTAACTTGTTCGATATCGCTAAGTTTAGCTATGCCAGTGGTTACCACATTCGGTATTTGTTCTCTGTTGCTGCCAGTACACTTAATCTTAATTCGAAATATTGTGTATAAATACTGTTTATATCGTGTGTATTTATCATATTCTCTTTATTCTTCTTTTAATTTCTATAATTATCTTAGTAACTTATTTCCATAGCTTGTTCTATGTATTATGAAATCCAACAGTAGCAGACAGCTTAGTAATCATTAAATTTGATTTGAAATTTATTCGTTCTGAATGGTTAATCGGAATTGCCGTCTTTAAGGTACTAGTACACAAAATAAGAAATGAAAAATCGATTCATTTTTTATTTTTCTTCTTTTTTCAATTCTTTAAACCTTTAAAACAACAACATTTTTTTTAATTCGAGTATTTTAGTGGTATAAAACGATGTTAAATCGCAAGCGGAATCAGCTGTCTCTTAAACAAAAATAAAAAATAAAAACATTTTTCTGGAAATGAGATTTTCTCAAATGGCGTAGAGTATTTACCAAGATATTTAAAAAAAAGTATGCAATTTTATTTTTTAGGGGTAAAAGATTCGATTTTCAAATTTTTTTTTCTACTACTGTAATGCAACTTTCTACTATCGTTTTTTCACTTATGGTGGTAAATAGATGCGGGAAACACATTGCTCTTTTAGAATCTTTTTGATTTTTTGTTTCAGACTTGCCAATCCAGAGGATTACTCTCCGCCATGGAGACAGAAATTTTTTAAAACCCTGACTTCGGCGCCATCTAGAAATAGTACGATTTGTCGAAACTAAAAAAAATTTTTTTTTGTTTTTTCTAAACAAAATATAATAAGAGGTTCTGAAAAATAAATTTTTAAAAATTTGCTCTTTTCTTGCTTTCATTTGTGTACTAGTACCTTGAACTTAATAAAATAATGAAAGATTTTAAACTTTTTTAACAACAACCGGGACACGACTTTTTCCGATTTGATTCAACTTTTGAATAAGTAAACCTTAAAATCAGACTTACATATCGAGGCTCAAACATTTAAATTTAAAAGCAAAGAAACATCAAGGATAGATATCCTATATTTTTTCCCATCTATTTTATCTCTATGTTCATCTTCTTTGATTTCCTTCATTTGATGTTAATCTTGCGTAAAAATAGAGAATGCTACGAGAGCACTAAAACATTGCTAGAGTTCGACATTTCTTTATGGTAAGTTTAAGTCAACATAATGGTTTTGGAAAGGTCGAAAAAAATTTTTTAGAAATTTTCATTCCGCATTCCCACTCCAAACGGCGATAGTTGAGGATAGCAATTGATGAGAATTGCTATCATTGCTTGGTTTCCATTGGATAGAGCCGCAAGCCATTAGCGGGTAGCACGAAATTTAACATTGAAATTATTTTCCTTTTTGCTGCCTATACCACATTTTCTGCCGAATGAGAACAAGCAAAGATGACAAGTTATGTCAGTATTCGGTTGAACGCGAAGCGGGTACATGTACAGTAGCACTGTACCAACTCCATAGCGCCTTGTCCTTCCTTAACACAACGACGACAATGGCGCTTGACTTTTCAAGTATCAAAAGGCAATAACCATTCTTAATATTTAAAACGAAAGTTGCGACCTCTATAATAATATTGGCTGTAGTTTTAGTGAGGTATACTTAAGGTGTTATAGCACCGTTTTAACCAAGGGCCCGCAAACATTTCGAACATTTGATTTTTTCTTGTCGCCCCCTTGCTCCAATAACTCATTGTTCCTTTTTTTGAATTTCATCGACAAAACGAAGTTCTGGATTTTAGAAATTACCCATTCATACCATTAATTTGGAAACTGAGGGTCAAGTCAACACAGTTTTTCAAATTAAGGATAAATTATTAAAGTTTACCTTCGAATCCAATGTTGGTTGTTGTATTTTTTTTTGTATATTCCTTTTTGATTTATTTGTCTTTTTTAATATGTACGTTTTTTCTAATCTGCATCACTTTATACTTTTCTTAACAATTGAAATGGAAAATTTTTGATCATCAAACACTCGGTATGGTATATTCGCGCACTAGAGAATTTCCCAATTATAAATTTATTTTATAATTGAAATTTGTTGTTGCAATTGCTGCGATGTATTGATTTGCAAAGGAATAAAACATAAAGACAACACAATTGAGCAATTCAGCGTATAGGTAACAGCAGCGCCAACAAATACACATTTAAACGCCAGCAGTGCTACAACAAATCCACAAATGTATTTGAAAGATACACAAAAAAAATGAAGCACGAAACCGTTATAAGTATAACTAACTAACTAACATAGTGCGCGGTACGAAGAGGTGCGGCGCAGTGCGATGCCGTGCGACACTTTTTCTCTCGTTGCGCGTATAATCCTTTGTTCGTTTTGCCAAAAATGTAGAAAAACAACAAAAAATTTAGTTATAGAATTAAATAAAATGGCAATACCACCAACACACACGCAAAAACTCAACTAGATGCACAAATACAGACGCACGCACCTATTAAACAAAACGGCCACCCGTCCGACCGACAACCAAACGAATGTCCGCCGTTGTCCCTGCACTGTGACGTTGCTTTAAAAGTGACAGCGATGAACGAATATGCAAAAGGATACAACTACAGCAAATAAAAAGGACACAATTGCTACAGCAGAGACCACAATATCACGTATGTGCGTGTGTGTGTGTGTAGAAGTACAGCAACAACAATAATATGCAGAAAAAATAATAAAACAAATTTTATTATTTCTCGCTCTATTATCCTCGTTACAACAACATCAAACACAACAAAAACAACACAAATTTACGCGAGGACAAAATTTCTAAAATTTTCTTGCTTACACCACGAATTACCGATCAAAACTAAACTCAACCAACTTTACGCAGCCAACATCGAAGCCAAAAGCCAACAGCAGCGCTAACAACACAGCAAAACAGCAACAACTACATTAACAGTCAGAGCAACCGAAGGAGCAACAACAACAACAGCAACAACAACAACAGCAACAGAGAGCAACATAAAAGAATTACAAATGCGAAACTCATCGTCATTCAAATGGTTGTTGGCGCAAGGAGTGGAGGGCGCCGAAGTAGATAAATTGCGAACAATAACAACAACAATAGCGTTGCCGGCTACGAGTGGAGTGTAATGGTAGCAGCAGCAACAACAACATAAGGCCACGAACCCCATTACAGCAGCAACAGCACAAAGAGTGGGAGCAAAGCAGCGGCAGCAGAGCGAACGAATATCGAAGTGATGGGGCAGAGCATGAGTGTGGTGAACTGTGTAGAGTAAAATTATAAAAAAAACTTCGCCAAAACAACAGAGCAGAGCAAGTCAAGCGACCCAACATCATTGTTGTTGTTGTTATTGTTGATGCTATTGTTGTTGTCAGTGCGACATTCAGCAACGAACGACAAGCTTTTTATTTTTGTTTTCATACAACAAAAATAATAAAAGCATAAAGTTGACTCCACATCATTACAACAAAGCAAAGTAAAGCAAGCAGCATGTACATATGTATGTGGTGTAAGAATACACTGAAAAAAAAATGTACATCAATTAGATGGTTGAATTCTGAAGAAGAAATGAAAGTGATTTTCATCTCTTAACTTCTTTAGTTTCCGTAGCGCAACGAGGCGCTTCGCAATGAAGCGTGAAGAACGCATTTAGGCACCCAGGGCAAAGCTGCAGCTTGCCGTCCTTATTAGCAAAGCCAGGACTTTTCCAGAAGAACTTGACTTCTACTTAGATATCAAGAATGAATAATCAGCCAAATTCCATGTTTTTTGCTTCAATATTCTGTTTTTAAGCGTACTTCTCATAAAAAATATCTGACGATACTAATCGAATTTCTATAAAATTTTTTGTTAACAACTATTATTTATTTACGAAATTTTAAGTCTTGTCGAACAATGTGCAAACGATGGAATAAATTTTTCCGAATTTTCAATGTTAATTTTTTTAGTTATCCGTGTTGAAAAATATTCAGATGCGGCATTTTGAAAAAAAAAAATGGCATAATTTGGCTATAAAATAAAATAAAGATTATATTACTTCGGTGTTTGTCATCCGTTTATGAGTTTTGTTGAAAAAAAAGCGATATTTCCATGAAATTGAAGTTCCAAATATTAGGAATACTCTAATTATCTGCTTTTGTATTTTCTTTTATATCATTTCAATTTTTAAAAATGAAGGTAATGCCGGAATATTATACGTTGGCCACAGAGTGCAACATCGCAAAAACAACCTACATAATGATACTTTTAGATGGAAAGACCAAATGCTTTACTGACTGGATTATTTTTGTCTGGAGCACAAACTTTCAGTGTGACAGTATGTTGAAGTTAAATTATCAGAATGCATTTTTCTGGATGTATTGGATGTATTAAATAATGCTACAACTCAAGAAAACTGCACTCACGCTCGCTCACAAAGTTTTGTCAGTAAAAGAAACAAAAAAAAAGTAACGCATTGCAACGCGCGGAGCATATAAAGCAAACGAGAAATTAAAAAAAAATACATGGGGTATTCATTAATTTAGGTTCATGATATCAGAATGGAGTAGTGTGGCGCAAAAATTAAAGAAGAGGAAGGAAAAAACTTGGTAATTCGCGAAAGCATAAGCAGTTCCAGAACAAAACAAGGACCAGCGCCGACCGTTGGTCAGTGTCAGTTGTTGTGAAAGAATCTCATGCCATGTAGCAGAGTAAGTAGCACTAAAAGCGAATGTGGCAGGCAACTTCACTTTGAAGAGCCCTAAGTGAGGGTGCTGCTTGCTGAACAGCACAGCAGACCAGCAAGCAGAGCGTTGGCATGGCTATACAACAAAACCGGGTGGTTGTGGCAGTGACAATGATAAAGGTGGTTGCTTGGTTAGTCGGTTGTTGATGGTGGCTTCAAAAACAGACAGACAGACAAACATACATTTCGTAAGAGCAAGTAAATGCATGGCGCGTCCTCGTCACCGTCACCATCACCATCAATATCACCTTCCTCCCCTGTATAAATGTTAAACATTTAAGTTTATTTTATTTTATTTTGGTTGAGTTGAGCCGAGTTCAGTTCAGTTCAGTTGGATTGAATTGGGTTGTACTGCTTTCAATTGGTGCGGACATGGTATTCAAACCGATAGCACAGAGTAAAAAGTAACAAACAGCAAGCAGCTCCAGCAAACGACACACGCGTGAGCATTATTTTATTTTATGCGAAATTGTATATAGATTTTTTCATACTTTTTTCCATATTTTTTATTCGTTTTTATTGTAGTTGTACTTCTCTTGTACTTTTGTAGTTTTTAATCTTTTTGAATCGCATTCAGCATAAAATGTGAGCGAATTATTTGAGCTCGCTTTTGTATTGGTGTATCCATGTGTGATTTGGAATCTGTGTGCGTTGGGCGGCATATGTGAAAATTATACATTAACACACACAGATACACTGCTCATGTAAAAAGTTGTACCAAGTCTTGACGTTGGAAATCGTGCAAAGTTGATAATGAGTAGGTTTTGCTAGTTGTTTCGCCTTAACAATTGAAAATGTTAAATGAATTAAACTCTTATCTTTATGAAGTGAAGAAATAAAAAATTACAGATGGAAGATTATGATCATTGGAGAAAAAGGGTAATGAACCATGCATGCTGGTTTATCTCAACGAATTGAATTGATTATTGACAGATATTTTTACAGAAACTTAACAGTTCCAGTCCAATAGTTCCTTAGCGAACACTAACGTACGTACACTACCAGAATGAAATTTAAGACTACAAGAGGATACCTTTGGAGGATAAATGTGGTTTGGCATAGAGCTCAAGTTTTTCTAAATATTTTTTTTTGCAAAAAAAGCTCAAAGCTCTGTAAAAAGTGACAAGCAATAGCCACAAAAGCGCACTTATCTTGAAACAAACGTTATAGCCCAAAAAACGACTTGTTAGAGAGTCCTGACGAATAATAATGGTATGCAATCGAAGCAGGTTCTGGGCTTAGAACAGGTCTTCCGATAGATCATATTCTTGCTGCATAAGAAAATTGTATTGTCTGTAGTTCATTATAGAGTAGAGACAATGACAAAGTTCCAGAATTTCGAATTGCGAAAAACGAATATTTAGGGGGGCCAGGAAGCTGGTGTAAATATAACTTACTAGGTAAAATTCCTTTGACTAAATTAGTTGGAAGGCAATAAGCAAATTTAGGACGCTTCAGCTAAGCATCTTTTTACGGATCAACAAAAGAATGAGCCACGTTCTTAGTGGTTCTAACTCTAATTTCACTGCTCTCTTAAGCAAAGGTCATCGCTACATCAGTAAAAGAGAGTTCGACGATTTGGGATAGATAACTAATGCAACATTGCAGAAGCTTACCAGAATCAATCGAAAGCAAGCTGTCTTTCTACCCTAACCTAGTACGTTTGTTATCACTGCAGACAAATGATAGCATCAGTAATGAAATGGTCTTCACGGGAGATATATATAACTATAATTCACAAAAAAAAAATTAAGAACATGTCCGAGTGGCATTCTTAGGTAATATATTCGATGCTTAGTTGCAAAAAAACGCGTTCAACTAATCAACTAGTCAACAATACTGAAGATTCGGCATTCATTATTTTTTGAAGGACTAAAAAAATTGTATGGCTTATTTAAGTAGCTTTCCAGCGCAAATCTTGCAATTCTGTTAGGGTTATCGGTCTTTTAAATTGTATTTCCTGTCATACAAAAACAAAAAGATGTTCATATTCGCCACACAAATCGTTACTTGTTGTAATTTATTTGATTTTTTTTTTTGTTAACAAAATCGCGGTATTCTTTAAATTATGCGTTTGCGAAAACGCAGAAAATATAACAGCCGGAACAACGACAAAAGCAGCACAATATTTCAACAGCAGCTCAACGGTCAGTTTTAGTGTTTTAAATGGAATTAAAATTTTATGACCAGACGTTTTTCAGTCGCTTCCAATGCTTCAAGTTTGTGGTTTTGCTTCAGCGCCGCCAATTAAAACGAAGGAGAGAATAAGCAACCTTCTGACATCAAAGAGTGACTTGAGGACTGATTTCGTTGTTTTAGCGCGTTACTGCCAGTTCTTGTTGTATAACTTTGCGTAAAGTCTGACACAGTTTTCAGTTTTAGGCGAAGAACTCTTTGATTTTGAAGTTTTCTTAACTTCGATTTAATTTAGAGCCATTTCTTCTTGCAGAGATTGTTCACTTTAGAGCGCATATGAAATACTTCGGTTAGTGTTTTTACTCGCTGGCAACTGTCGCCTGCTTTTTATCTATGTATATGCAGTGGTTTAATTGGTTTCACTGTAGCTGCTTTGTATTATTGTGGCTCCCTTAGCTACTTCAAGGTGTCACTCTACTCTCGAGCTATGCTATATTCCACATACGTGTCATTCTCTATCCTTTGCTCCCCACTATTTCCTTCGCTGTTTACATACATTGCTTATCCTCATGATTTGATTTTCCTCGTCTTTTCGCATGCATACAACAGCAACCAAATCGAATATTTATCTCATAGATACTAATGTGTTGCGATGCGATGTGACGTCTTCGCCGTTCTGTTGTACTCTGCTCTGTTTGCTTAACAATATTCTTTTGCTTTTGCTCTTACATTTGCCAATCCAATTGAACAAACGCTGTGTCAAGTACGTTGTGCTATGCTGTGTATCCTAGTCCGTCCATACATTCAAGCACTCCAAAATCGTATGTATCTATATCTGTAAAGTGCAGATGGCGCTGCCATTTCTGCCACTGCTCTTGTTGTTACTTTTTAGATTTATGTCTAAAGTAAAATTTCAAAATCACACAAATGTACAAAATGTAACGCTGGCTTGGTACCAGATACTCGTACGAGGGAACTGTGGTGTGGGGAGGCAAAGGATACGCACGAAACGCAAACACAAAGAAGCTTACAGCAACACGGCAAACTCTGCCCAACCCAAACCAACCAACTGACATGAACTAAACTAAAGTATTTCACCTCGAATTGCTAGCTCGCACCATTTTGCAGCTATTAAGCTAAGGAATTGTACACTTATTCTCCTTGTTTTTATTTGTTTTTTCTTCTTTTTCTGACAGCAGTTTTCACAAATAACGACGTGTTCTAAAGGTATGAGGAGAAGAAGATACAGCAAATGAACGTAGCGGTGGTGGCCTGAGTACATGGGGCAGCATTCAATGTATACGTTACTCAAATCATACAAAGTTTGCATCAAAGAATACGAGAAAGGCGAAGCGTGAAAAAAAAGTTTAACTATAGTAGAATCACAAAAGCAATGGGTATGAGATTCAGTAAAGCCCAGTGCTGCCGCCAGTACTTCAAAAGCGCGATGTCTTAAATAGCGCTTTGCTTGTTGGGAGTTTAACTCCCTGAATGACTGACTAAATGTGCAAATGAAGATTTGCTTCGTGTATTATACCGATAAATGCTCGTTTTTAATAGCGTTAGCGAGGTGTGGCATAAAGTGGACAACAGCAGCAACAGTATATGAAGAAAAACCCGCATTCAATTCATACTTTTGTAAAGCAGTAGTGTTCTTATACATAAATCGTGTAGGACCAACTGGAGCAAAAATTGTTCATCCTGCCACCACGGAAATATGTTGAGCTCTCATATAAATTTAATCAAATATTACTTTTCTTGTTTTCGCGAAAGTTGAAAACTCCTAAGCACAAGCAAACTAAAATATAGTCACATCATATTAATTATTGATCACAAGCGAGTTGATCATTGTCTGCTGCATCATCTTGAAGTGAATTTCAATTATTTTATAAGCAGCCTAAATTTGTAATAACTTGAAGACGGTGGTAGGTCGACTCTTGATTAATTGTTCCGAAGTACAACACTAGTCGACAATCGCAAGAACGCAGCTAAGATATCAGGAATTGCCACTAAAGGGTGTGTTTCAAGCGTAGCAAAACATTGAATTAAAATAAATCACATCCCTAAACGCTGGATGGTCGTTTGTTTAGTATCATCTCAAAAGAACATTCTGTAAGTTTAGTATTTAAAAGTTATTTTCTACAAAGTATATTCCGGTCACTTTTGAAGCAATTGTGATTTGGTGTCAGCAACCACACGGTTATCGTTGTTGGTTCATCTGCATAAAAGTAAATATTCGAAAGCCTTTCATATGTTTCTGGAGGATATTTTGCACTTTGTTTCACGCATTGTTTGTTCTTGTTAAGGAACTCTACAATTTCATTTGTTGCTCAGCGGCCTGGATAAAAGCGCATCAGGTCACCAGTGGTTGCGTCACCTAGCAAATTCATCGCATTCATTCATTTTGATTTCTATAGTTAGTCTTGAGCTCCGTGCTAATCGTCTATGTAATGCCACAAATACCAGTAGGAAAAGTAGTAATAAGCTAATTTCGCCCTGTTTTACAGCACTGTGACCTTCAAAGCAATAAAAATATGGCGCTTAGCGTAAGACCTGACACATGGCTCCATTGTATGTTGTCTTAATTATATCGACAATATTCTCTGAAACTTTTCCTTGCCGTAACACGATTCAAAGGTAGTTTTTATGGTCTGTCAACAGCCTTCTCAAAATCATCTTTATTGATCAGTATTATCTAAGATAATACTACAATTCCACGGGTCAACTTTTTTGGAATCTTAAGAGCAATCCCTTCCAGGTATGAGGAAAAAGTTCAGCTTCAAAATACTCTGGCACACCATCGGTTCCTGTCGCAATATTATTATGGAAGGAGTTGGTGGCAGATTTTATCTCGTTAAGACTAGGTTCATCCATTCTAATTCGGTTGATGTTGTTCAGTTGTTGCAATTGATATCAAAGAAAATTTAACAATTTTTATGGAAATACGCATAAAAATTCAATAAGTGCCAATCAAATGGGTGCGATGAAAAAGAGTTTGCATTGCAGCAACTTGCGAGTAGCATCTTTGTCTCTATACGTTCTGTTTGCTCATCTTGTTGTTGTATCTACAAAATCACCACATATCAGCCTGCAAGCAAGCAGGCTTCAGCCCTCAATCGAAATACACTCGCACACAACAACTCGGCAATATTTTGTTTTTTTTTTATCTTTTTCTTTTCGCATTATTCACATCCTCATCAACCTAACTATATCCTCACTCACACGAGTCATCATCCATCGATTTAGCTTTACTGCGCTGAGTAGCGTTTGGTCGATGATGAGACAGCGAAAACTGTTTGTATGTTTGATTTAATGGCGACAGAATACTGTAGAATTTTCACATTTTTTGTCAGTTCCTGTTTTCCTTCTGCATGCGTAACTTAATTTAAATTTTGTGTTCGATTTCATGCATACCAAATACTCGGCGATTAAACGTAGCGAGTGACTTCGATGAATTTATACGCTTGGATGTGTACCTACATGTGTTTATCTGTATCTGTGTATCTGACGCGTGTTGTCGCAGCATTTCTCATTTATTGTTTAAGAACGACATGTGGAAGAGAGCACAAGGACTAGATCCCAAATAAGTCAGCAAGGTGTGAGAGATAACAAAACAAAAAAAAAAAAGGATAAGGGGTACTTTCCAGAGTTACTGCTGCTGTTGGCCTGACTAAAGTCTATACGAGCCAAGCCAATTACTGCTGACTGTTTGTCGAATATGTATGAAACAACTCAACAAATAAATCGACAGTGTGAATTATCTAACGGAATCGATACAGGCATGGTATCGATGTGCGAATGCAGTCAAATTGAATCGATTGGATTTCTATCTAAAGGAACATAACAGCAAAAACGTTTTACTTACATAAATATGAGTAAAATAAATAAAACTGCAACAGTAAAATACATATTTGTGCGGGCGAAAGCGAGGCCGCCATATCATAAATGTCAGAGACATTTTCTGTTGTTATTTTGCAAGTATCTGCTGGAGGCAAAACAAATGACATAGAATTGGATTTTCATTACAACGATAAATGTTGCAACCGTAACAGCAACACAGTATCGTATCCCGTTAGAATACTCCTCCATTGGACACATTCTCCTTTGCTTTAGGACGATGTACCCGTTAGAAACAGAAAGTACGACCTGTCGCTAGTGGAGGTTTGCAGGTGTAGTAAACGGTATTGAATGATGGCATGCAATTCCATATCGGATAGATGCATGTATTCATGCAGTGGCAGTTTTCTCCATGCATTCATCCATGATTTGAATTCTTCCTACATCGTACTACATTGTTTGATTTTACTTTTGTCCTTTTTGGTCAGCACTTGGGCAGTATAGCGTAAGCAATAAATTTTTGTGGAATGCAATACTGCTCGTTGTTTACAATTCTTGATGGACGAATGTTATTTATTTTTAAAATAAAATTTTAACTTTGTTGTCCTTAATTGCACTTTGAAAAACACAATTTATAAGTTTCTTTTTTATTGTTGGCGCAGATTTTTCCATAAAATCGTTCACACTTGCATTGGTTTCTGTTTGTGAAACTTTTAAAGAGTTAATTAACATAGCTAGGAAAAACTGGAGTTATCTACATGGAGTTTAATAAAATTGTTTCGACTTAAGAATATGTCCAGCTGATACAAATATTTTTTTAATTGGCTCTCACAAAAAAAAAAGGTTAGTCGAAAATTTAAAACTTGACTTAAGCGACAGTTAAAAACACTGACAAATAATTTTATTTTTGTTTCTTGTTAAATTGAATGTGTTAAACACGAAAATATCAACGTACATGTTTTTTATTGCATGTATTTTTTTTAAGGTATGGTCAGTGAAAATTCCATATAAATAAATATATTATAGACAGGTTTATGGTTGGGTAAATGTAAAGTTTCAATGCAAGATATTTTGAAGAATAAAAGTATGTAAATCTAATTCGAAGTGGGATTTGAAGGGTAAGAGCAGTAATTTCTTACTCTGACACAAATTTTGACGAAAAAAATTAATTTACGGTTCGATATACTCCCGAATATAGCATAAAAATGTGTTTTTTCTCGAAAACATAGTCTGTTGAACTATATCTTTGTTGGGCGAAATTGATCAGGACAACGTCATCTTTCAGGATCACACCGTCGTTATTCTGTTAAAAAAACACCGTCACATGGTGTAATCATACGTTTTTGTTTTGTTTTTATCATGAACTCAGTATAAAAATGGATTAAAAATACAAATTAAGGTACTTTATTCGTGTTTGCATTCTCATTCATTTCAAATTAACGTTTTAGCGTTTAGTTTAGGATTCGCTTAGCCAAAAGCGCTTATATAATTAAAATTTAATATTGTTCTTAATTAATAGTATTGACAATGCATTTTGCAGTTAAATTGAAGTGATTTTAGAATAAGCCTAGTCTTTTACGCAAAGGCGAGTAAAGTATCTGGTTTGTTGGACAAAGCAAGGTGAGCTACCACATGCGAGCTAAACGTCGATCTACATGTATGCAGCTGTATGCAACTCAACGCATTTGACTTCCTAAGCTTGTGATATTTAACTACAATGCGTTGTTTTTGCGTTTCATTTTCTTAATTTTTACAAGTCTTGGAATTTCTGTTTGCTCATTTTAACATTTCAATCGGTTTTAAGTCGGATTTGAGCTCTCAAGGGAAGTAAACTAAGAAGTGGACGGCTTAAGACAAAATAAAACAAATAGTAACTATTCGAGAATTTTAATAAAATAAAGGGTTTTTGGCAAATTATAAGCATGAGTCATAAGTCCGTAGTGATGTTATGCTGCTTCGATAGTGACATTGCTACGTTTCCGTACATAATTATTACAAGTCTGTACGAATTTAAACTACGAACTGATAAATTAATAAATAAAACCTTAAAAGAATAATTACAAGTTTGCGGGATACGTAACCCATTTTTGTACAAGAAGCTTGAAAACGAACTGAAGTTGATTGATTCTATTGAAATGAGAATTGCCTTCATTTAAGCACATGGGTCATTTTTCTTATATTTATAAAGAAAAATTTAAAATTGAAACAAAAAGTTTTTCTGATTTAAATATTAAGGGAATAAATTTAAAGTGACTGCAATCGATGGAGTGTCATTATTAATTGCATCGGACTAATGATCAAATGACGCTCTGAAAACTAACATAAGGCCATTAAAAGTAAGTATACTCTCCATTGATGTATCTCAAGAAAAACCAGCCACACACTACATAGCTTAATATATTAAAATTCGAAGCATTTTTAAATGATATACCGCATTGAACAAAATATGACTGCTTCACATTAAAGTTAATCTCATAAATATACGCCGGCTTTTATTGAAATCTTCAACATCACTACTGCAAGACTACAAAAATGAGGCATCTGATGAAAAAGAAAAAAACAAATTAAAGGAGAAGAATAATCCATTATGAGGTGAACTTTTGAGATTCGACAAAGTGAAGACTAAAAAGTATCTAAAACAACAAGAGCAACACATAATCACAGCTACGTCAAACAGAACAGAACAAAGCGACGGCCATCAATAATAAACAGAAGAAGAACCAAGCCACAACTGCTATTAGGCAAGAGCCTGAGTCAGTGGCAACTCCCCGAATTAACAGCAACAACTATCCACGCTTTTTTATTGTTGGTCGTACAACAGCACCATTTAGCCACCCCGTTCAGCTTCCCGTGCATCCAAGTAACAAAACTCAATTGCATACGAATGGATACCATGTCGCAACGGCTGATGTTGATGATGAAAATCAGGCAAAAGAAACAAACAAATTCTCAAAATACAAGTAATAATCACAAAAAATATAAACAAAAAAAAAAAACAAATTAATAAAATGAAAAATAATAAAAACTCGAATTCACCAAAACGCGAATACCGAAACCGAAGCGTAACAATCACCCCCGTTCCTCAGCACAAGCCAAAAGCAGCACTTGCAGCCACACCAAGCGCTGATGATGAACCAGTAACGTTAACAGCCCTTACTGGATTAACACACGGAAAAAAATAATTTGTCAAAGGTAATCGATCCCTTTTCTCTAGTTAAATGTTGTGGCTACGGCTAAAGGATCAATAATTTTCAAATAATCAACATTTGGCAAAATTTCCGTTTTGTTTACAACGCTTCTTGCTGATAAATTTTTGAAATTTTGCCATCAGAAGAAACATACAGGGTTATTCAATTTGTGATTCCCGAAGAAAAATTTTTTAAGCATATTAAAAAATTTAGAGTTCGATAAAATTTTGTTTTTGTTTGTATTTTGCACTCATTAATTAAACGCAACAACAGTAATAATAACTTGTATTCATTTTGTCACTTACGTAATTTATTAACGTTTACTTGTACATATATACATACTTGTGTCAGAAAAACTTCTTTCTTACGCAGAATACATCTTAAGATATCAATCGAATTTGTTTATAACAACGTGGATGGATCCATTGCTTCAAAAAAATTGTTTCATGGCAAAATATTTTTTTCTAAAAATGCATAATGTTTTGAAAAATTATTTTATCACATGAAATTGTCGAAAAAAATGTTCTCCATATCTGTCCACGTTTTAGGCGCATTATTGCAAAAAGAAACGGATACAGGGCACACGCACTATCTTCCTAATTTTTATTTTTTAAATTTTACTGCTTCCCTGTTAATTTGCTCGTTTCTATTAGTATTTTAATTATTGTTTATAGATAATTCTCTTTGTGTACACCATCGCATGGCCAAGACGTACGAGGTGACGTCGAAGCAAACTACCACGACGAAGACGACGACGACGACAGCAGTGGTGTCTCTGTGACTCTTAAAAGTGGAAATAGTTAAATTTGTTCGTTCGGTCGACGCTCGCTCACCATCTCGCCGCCGTTTGCTGTGCTGAGCTGATTGCGAGTTGGGTTTCTGTTTAAATATGTGTACATATTTAGTGTAGTGTACCCGTACTGTGGCACTCACATTTGTTTTATTTTTTTTCTTTTCGTCTTTATTATTTTTATGTTTATGCTTGTTTTTTTTATTTTTTTCAGTATATTTCTTTAATTTTTCATTATTCTCCCTGCTCTTTGGTTGCTGCGCAGCAAGCACAGTTGTGAGCAGCACCGCACAGTAAAATGAAGCGAAGCGCTCTCATGTCCATAACCTCGACTCGAAGATTTTTTGCTTAAAACGTCGCGATGCTATAAAATTGTTGGTATTACACCATAATTCAGGGTAAAATTTTGTGAGGAATACAGCGGTGTCAATATTTTTGAGGTAAATGAAATTGATCAGCCTGTTTAAGAATATCTTGAGTTGCATCAATGCAACAATAAAAAATTGCAAAGTATTAAATGAATAAATTAAATTTAACATCGAGAAACTGGCATACAGGAAGGAAAGCTTGTTGGATTTTTACACTAGACAATTCAGGTTGCAGCAAGTGAAGCTCTTTTCTGAATCTCTACATAGATTAATTAAATAGGTACATTATATTTTAACTGATGCCTATAACACTAAGACTAAGTGAAACTTTTTTGGTAACAGTTACATTTTTAAAATCAGAGGAAGAATCAGTTCATGTGATAGAACTGTAAAGAAAACATCGAACGTCGAAGATCTGACATTCGCTTAACTTGCATCGCTGGACACTCGCAAAGATAATAAAAGACAGACTATTTCACGCCAAGATATTTACGGCTTTCAAAAAACTTAATAATTTACTAACATTTATTGCAGTTTGACTAATTCAACTCTGATGATTCCACGCAAATTTTTTCCCGCTGTGGTCAACAAGAGCTACGAGCTGTTTACTTAAACTCCATATTTTTAACTGACTTAGAATAAAGAGCTGATATAAATAAATGCAGGGCTACTCGGAGCTTTAAGTAGAAGTTTTCGCTTAACCGGAAGTTGCGGATATAACTTTTTTTACCTAAATCGGATTCGGTATAAATGAGAAACATGCATGTCGTTGGACGATAGCTTAATAAGCTAAAATGTTGGTACAAACATGTCAAAAAATTTTAAATTTTTGAATAGCTTTAGAGATTTGATATTTTTTTAAAAATATTGATAGTTTTTTTTACAAATTCGTAATTATTTCGAAATAATGTGTTATTAACTTATAATTTCAGAAACATGCTTTAAAATGATATGACATACACAAGTAGATATACATATGTAAGCTACTTTTTCATTTTAAGCTTTATTTTTTGCCGAACAGCATGGACAATTTTAAACTTGTGAACAACAACCTTTCTAGTTCACACATTTTGATTTTCCTGAAAAAAAAGAAAAAACAAAAAAAAATTATATAGGACGGAAAGATAATCATTAGAAAATTGAGGAATTAGTTAAGTCCGCTACCAGGATTTGTAATGATAATCTTTCCATAGGTAAAATTTAAAATTAGTCTTATGCAAAATTGCGCCGCATACTTTGTTGTTGTTGTTATCAATAAATTCGAAATTTATGCATGTTAATTAAATATTTCAAATTTGGTACGTTACATCATCTTAAAACGAGTGGATTAAGATTTTTTGGTAATTTAATTGAAGACATGAGTGGTTGAAGGTGATACGATACAAAATAAAAATTACAGAGATGAGTTGTCATCTCTAATGTATTTACATACTTTGGAGCATAACATTTTAATGCGCTTATTTTTTCAATATTTAAGCTTAAGGTCATCGGACCTACATCTATATTCGTGGCATAAAACGCAAATTAAGAAAAATGCAATAGGGTACCTTCATCCATCCATGTCTTCAACTATAGGTTAATAATAAATTTGTTGGAAGAAATATCGGTTTGAAAAATGATCTGAAAAACTATAGATTAGAATCCAAACTTGTGTGTACCAATATTGTGGCTTAATAAATAATCTTTTATTACAGGGGATTTCTAGAACAGCTTCCACTTTTAATGGCTATCTAAATTACGAATATAAAGAGCATCTAAAATAGTTACTTTCATAAAAATTGGCATCAGGAAGGCGAACTTCCCACAAAGTTCCTATTTGATTTGGTTTTCAAAACACACGATATGTAAGGGGCCGTCCATTAATTGCGTGGGTCAAAATAAGGATACGGCAAAATTCTTAAATGCAAATCGCACGCCAACTTTTTAATGCAGATACATTTATTATAGCAGATTACATTTTCTATCATATCAATTCGGTGTGTCCGGCATACCGACAATTCGTTAGTAAAATGATTTTCCTTCATAACATGCACACATAAAATAAATTTAACTTTTTAAAAATTGTAATCGTACGGGAAGAAGAGGGGGGGGGGGGCGTCCCGCCAGATCACACCATGGGGAGGGAGCGGGTCCGAATTTTCAAAAAAACACCTCACGCAATTAATGGACGGCACTTAACTTTTGACATCAAATATCTCCAGAACTAAATCAGATATCAAAAAATTGTGTTGAATATATCGTGCATAATTTATTGAGGTTCACAAGATTCAAGATTCAAAACGAAATCAAAAATATCTCAAAGAAAACTTCAAAAAATGTGCATCAATAATGTATCTTAACTTACCGAAAGAATTCATATTTCTTGCAGATACATACATACATATGTAAGATAAACTTTAAGTTTTTGGAGCTATGCATATTTGTAGTTTCCAGATATTTTTGCACAATTGCGTTTTTCAATATTACACTCACTATTGCGTTGCACTTCTGCTTTTCTTTAATGCGATTTTAATTTGCAAATTAAAAATCAAAACCTTACTCAGGGTAATAAATTTAAATTCTTTTGTTTCTTTTCCATAACTTCTTATTGCAAAACAATAAAATTTTAATACGCGCAAATTACTTTTGGTTTATTTGAAAATTGTCTTTAATTTTTTAATCCCCGTCCATTTGTCGCTGGGAAAACTAAACAAGTGAAAATTTTGTTGGTTTTGCTCGCTCGCTCGCCCGCTTATTCGCTGCTGCTCTGTTATTCCGCATTTCTCTGGATACACACACGAAAATTTTTCACCATTTCATTTGAATTGTCGTTTTTGCCGTAGTCATTGGTGTTGTTGTTGTTTTTCATTTATTATTGTTGTTATTGCCGTTGTGTCGTCCGTCTTCACTTTACACTTTTTTGTTTTTCTTTTTTAATTCACTTCGATTTCGTAGCAGCAGCAGGCAGCAACGCTGACGTTTTAATTTTTCCCTATTTTATTTTGTTACATATTTCGTTTTCTCTCTCTCTCCCCTAATGTTGCCGGTGTTGATGACGCTTCTTCTTATTTTCGAATCACACAGTCGCTTCTTTTTAGTCGCCGTTGTGTTCTCATGATTTACACAATTCGATTCAATTCAATTTTATTTATTTATTTTCTTGTTTTCGGGTTTTTCTTCACACTGACACGACGTCGGCGTCAACGTAGCAGTCGTCGCAACAGCAATGCCTGCAGAAGAAACAAATGCAACGTACAAGCAGCGCTATGGCGATTTGAGTAAAAGACAACTTATTACAACAAATGGCAAATACCAAAAACTACTAAGCGCAGGATATTTGTTTTTTTAATAATTTTTTTTTATTTATGCGAATGAAGTGTAGGTGCTTTTCCTTATTCGGAAAATAATTGCCACAATTTTTTTCTTCTCTAAAATCCGCGCAAAATCATTGTAATATCAAATTTTAATCGTTCTTTGTTTTTTCTGTTTTATGAAAATTAAATTTGTTTATTCTTCAGGTATATTACACCAACACCAGTTTATTATACACAAAAAATACAAACAGCTGAAACGGAAATCAAACTGCGACTGATGCTTTCTTTCGCTGCTTCAAACGAACCAAGAGAGATGCAACATGTTGTGAGACTTGTATTAAGCTCTCAGCTTGTTGTATCGACATGTTAGAGTCACACATGCCTATGCCATCATAAAAATTGTAGTGAATTACAAATTATGTTCCTCTCACGAAGTTCAGTAATAATTTTAAGATAATTTTGAACATTAGCGATGCTGGTGGGGAGCCGGGCTAAGGACTTAAGTTTACTTTAGTTCCATTTTTTACTTTGTCAATCCGTTTGAAACGCATAGAAGGGGCGTGGCAGAAAAGTGCATAAATATGTACATACGGGAAAACCAAAGAAGATCATTTAATAAAATTTGATACATTGACTACATTTTGAATTAAAGATCGTGGGATTGAAAATGAGTGAAATCGTTTCAAGAACACTTCTACCGCTCATGTAAATAAAGCATTTGAATCGCTCTACTGAGAGAGAGTTTTTTAAGTTAATGTAAACAAATGTCACACAATTACTAGGGATAGTTTCGTCAAATTTAAGACAAAATTAGGCTAGCTTCGACAAGAAGGCGAGACACTTTTGATCCATATATGAGCGATTTGAATGGAAGCTAACTTGCTGTCAATTTAGTCAATACTTCTTAGATGATGAGCTCAGGATCGTGATTCCTCCGTTAATTTTACAATGAGTGAGATTACGTTTTTTAGGCATTTTAATAAGTCAGCTCAGAAGCCATTCGCCAGGAAGTCTCTATACCACGTATGCAGATAACCAATCAGCTGAGACCATTCAAGTCTTTGAAGGCGAACGTGCGATGACTAAGAACAATAATCTGCTGCTAATTTTCTAAAATGTGTTAGCATGAAAGTTGTTTGATAAGAGCCGGGCCTCTGCCATCACCCGGACGACGTAAATGCATGGATGTGCACAAGTTCTTCTAAGGAAGGCGCAATTTCGTAAACGTCGCGCTGCGTCATTCAGTTGGTATTTGATAATTGAGTATTGAGTATGTAGTGATAAAATGATTGTTTTTAGAAAATATAAGAAAAGATGAAATAAACAAAGTTTATGGTGTCTTTTCACTTTCATTTACAACAAAAAAATATTGAACAGCTGAATTAAACACGGCCGTACAAGTATTTGTCACGAAGAATGCCCCTTTCGTCTAAGCCATTTTCCGCCCTCATGGTCCGAACCGTTATTCAACGCCCAAGCACCCGAAAGGCAATTCGCAGAAATTCAACGCTATCGACGCACAGCGTTGACTTGACTTCAAATGAAAACGACTTTGGAAATGAAAGCAAAAAACTTTAACATTTCGTTTTTTGTTGCTTAATTTTGTTGTTGCGCCCTTTTGCTAGATTTCCATGCCCACCGCTGGTCTAAACGATATCACCATCTCCACGAATATGTTTGCACCCGAATAACCACGACATAATCCTGAAAGAGAATATTATCCTGATGAATTTTCCAGAACGAAGTTATATTCCATCACGTCAGCTTTTTGAGATAAGCTAAAAAAAAATGTTTTTTTTTTTTGCTATATTCGGGATTTTTGGTGCAATGTACTCTCGAGTGTCGTCTAAATGCCAAAATTATGTGAATAAGCATACAATTTGCTATCAAATTGACCTTATTCTTCAAATTTAGCCCCGTGCCACTAAAAGTAAAGAATCAGCTCGACAGAAAGAGATTTGGCTCCGTTGACATGGTCGTCACTGAAAAAACGCACTTAAATCTTTTGGACAAATTGTTTTATTCAATAGGAATGCAAAAATTAGAAAAACTTTCCATCAAGCTAGAAGGACTGTAAAAAAAAAATTAAATGAATCAAAACCAGATCTAATTATATAACTCTTCTATTGAAAAGATTACAGCTCATGAGAAATAATAAAGTTGATTTTGTATTAACGTATCCTTGTTTAAGAAGTCCTGGTCAAGATATATAATTTAGTCCATTTTTAAGGATTTTTTCGTTAATTATTGTTTATAATAAATAACTCAAATAAATCGTTCGTACTTTCAACTTACCACAAATCTTTTTCACTTCCCGCAGCTAAGCGTAGATACACACAGAGTTATACGCGGGCACGGTGTGCAGAGTGCAGTTGTTTGTGTCTTTGCCTCGCTGTTACATCGAAATGTATCGTAGTTACTCACAATCAGCAACTCTGTTTCAGTTTGTAATTTCCAGAACAACGAGTATGCAACATTGTCACATATGCGAGTTTAATGGATGTGAGTGTAGATTTTCGAGTAGATGTGGATGGAGTTGGAGTTTAAGTTGGAAACATCAACATGCGAATGCTTCTTGTCGTATTCGCACATATGAGAGTTCATATTCATGCTGCTGCCACAATAACTACAACAATAACAACATCAAAAACACAAATATAGCAGCAACTAAGTAAATGCGCTTCACCTCACTTCCCACCGCTTCAATTGGGTGGCGGCATGCTAGGAGGAATTGAGAAACGTCTTCAGTTTTCAATAAAAGGAGTTCTGTCAGACAAAGGTAGTATCCGAAATGAAGATGATTGATTTTTATTGAAATTGTAATTGAGTTATCGTGCCTTACAAAAAAATTAATAGTTGAACAGATACAATAGCTCTTGGTATCCTGTTTTATAAACGGATGCTATACTGGAATATGACCTCAAATATCAGCAATAAAAAGTAGCTTAAATTTTCCATCGTATTTCAAGCCTAAGCTTGGGCGTGTTTTTTTCAAAAATGCTTTATTAATTATAATTTTGTTTGGACATAATCATCATACATTAAATTATGCGCCATATACATAATACAAATTATAGTTTAACTTCCAAATATATTTTTTTTCCTCCATGGCCATTTTCAACTCAATAATGCTAACCTGAATAGTTAACCAAATGCAAAAATCCAAATAAAAACGTTACGGCGTGTTACATGGGGAAGGGAGGACCAAATATCTTTAACAAATTGCGTTACGCAATGCTTGAACGCCCCCTTGTATGAATTGTATGATATTTTCCAAAGATCTATCGGGGATTTCGATTTGAAAGGATTGACAGGAAAATGACAAAAAGTCCCACACAAAGCTAAGATGTTGATGTCGAAACACTTTGAGAGACATAGTACTCGGTAAGAACTTTGGTTCAGGGCGAAGCAGCTGATCCCACCCACCCCCATCCTACACTTCGTCACAAATTCGTGTACTCTAAGGGAACGACCCCTAGCGCGCTTTAGGCAAAATGCCAAAAATTTGCTCGATTTAGAGTCAGTGCAAGTTCAGGTTTGAAAATATTTTTTGCCAGTTGAAAAACCAAAATCACTGCGTTCGCATTTGGCATACTTCCTTTGTGTATAAAAACTAAGGTAGACAACGACCAAGCAACCATTCATTGTGGGGGTGTGGGAGTAAAGTAGAAGCAGCAGCAGTGGAAATATTCATCATTCACATATATTTGCAATTACATATAAAATACAGCAACAAAAACAACAACAATAACAGCAACAATAAAAAAAATACCAAAGAAGAAGCAACAATACACATTACACCGACAACGAAAACGACGACTACGGCGATAGAAATACGAGGCACTCGGAGCACAAAATGCCAACCCAACAACAATAACAACCGCAGTGACTTTGGAGTATCAAATAGGAGTTGGAGAAATATCATTGTCCGACAGCAACAACAATAAAACGGGAAAATCGATTTTCCTAAGAAAATCGTCGTCGTTGTCGCATTTTTCTTTGATATAAAAAGGAAATAAAGTGTTGCGCTGAGAATGGGGATAGGAAACGTCTTGCAAAAAAAATTTAAATCGAAAAAAAAGTTTAGGCTGACATTGGTAGAAATCTAGACATATTAATTTGAATTTGATTTATTAGTGTAATGCAGTTTTTAATTCAAACAAAAATTGAGAAAATCATAAGAAGCTTAGGCAGATTTCGATGATATATTTTTGTGTTATCTTTCAATGTGGAACTACAATTCAATTGAGACAGCCCAGTTTTACTAACAAGCCAAGCAATGCAATCATGCCTACCATGCGACGACCAGCTTTCTTGTAAAACATATAAAAATCGAGTGTCGAGTAACGAAGGTAGTCTAGGAAGGGGGGATGTTTCAAGTGAAACGCTCTGCAGCACTCTCAGAACGTTTCTGTTACCTTTTATTGTATAAAAATGTTAAGACAGTGAGACTCCAAGAATACTCCAGAGCGTGTCACTCGAAAACGCTGTGAAATATAAATAATTAAAAAATTTACAATGATCGCAATTTGATAGCTTGGATTTGTACGGACTTTACAGAGGGCTCGTAAAACTGAATTCGCATTGCTGTCTTAACGAATAGCGCAGAAGGCGTGTGTTGCTTGGATCGTGGTTCAACGTAATCTACACCGAGGACACGACTTCTTCCGGCCCTGCGGGGATAATTCTGTATTTCAACGACCTGCCTCGCTCTGTAGTTGTGTACAAATATATATACATATTAAGGTGGTTAACATTTTATTTTTGTTTCAACAGCTTTGCAGGTACATGATAGCAAAATTCTGGTGAGAGAGCTCATAATATCCAAAGACAACACATTTAGCGAAAAAGTACTGTGATTACTGCAGTCTTCTCATCGGTATTTATTTTGTCTTTTAAATTTTAAAGTTTAAGTGAAAAAAATAGGTTTATTCATTATTAAAAAACGCTTTTAAATTAGTTAAGACGTTTAAAGATGCATGTCTGTCCAGCTGCCTGGCTATCTGTCTAGGCTTCTATCAGTTTGTCTGAATATCTGACCACTTGCATATTCATACATACATATGCTTGTAAATATCATTGTCACACTAAAATTTCGAATGAGAAGCAAATAATATCTTGTATTCAGATATTTAGATGCAAGTTTAAAGATTTAATGAAATTATGAGAACTATTAATTTTGTATCATTGATTGCGGCACTAAAACAATAACGAAACATCTAAAGCAATTTGAGTCCCAATTGAATATAATTCCACAAAACCAAACAAATTAAAAAATACTCAAGTACTAACCAAATATACGAGAAATATTGAATGTACATGAATGTCTGAACGTTGAAGGCAGCCGAGCAGCAGCAAACAGCCTTCAGGCGAGATACTCAACGCAGTTGTATTGATTTTCCCAAACAGGAGCGCTGTCAGCTGCAGGTCAAATTGAAAAAAAAATTAAAATATTGCTGACTTATTTAAAAGCAATTAATGTTAAGTTCTTTGAAGGATCAAAATTACAACGAGCGCGTAATCTTATTTGCATATGTGAGTTTTTTGGAAATAAAGTTAATTTTTTTTTGTTCTGTACAAACAAAAAATCTAACTCGCTCAATATATTTATAAACAAACATTTATTAAAAGAGTGATTTAAACAGGGGTGATGTTTTAGTAGAAAGCTGGATTATTTGGCTACGGCCTCCTTAAATATTACTCAACACTAAGCAACTAAGCGTGACAGTGTAGTTTAAATGAATTTTCGACTACTCTAAGTGCGTCACTAATTGTTATTCCACGAAAATTCAGGCTAAGAAATTTTAAAATCGTACGTACATTTATGGGATTTCTAGAATGTCGCTGGTTTTTAGATATTGTTCATATCTTCGTATTTCAAAATCAATGTAGATTATTTATTGAAGTGAGAATCCTAAAGACGGGCCTATTGCTTAAATTTTATTCTTTGTGTATCACAGAAAATAAAGATTATCCAACATCACAAGGTAACGTCGCTAGTGGGTAGCTTTGAACTTTGAACATTAAGTTTTGATCTTTAAATTAATTTTTTTTTTTTTATCAAATTGTTATGTTACTGACAATCATCAAGTAAAACAACATTGAAATGTCTTTATTGAAACCCGTATAATCCTTTAAATTTGTTTTTTTTTTTTTGACTTTGAAAGCTATTATAATAACCATTTCTTAAAAGGAGGGATACAGATTTTGGTTTCCAAATTTTCACTTATTATACAAAATAATTATTATAAAGACTTATGCAAATTTTTGCCAATATGGGAATTATTCCACATACTCGTAGCATATTTTCGTTTATTTGACTTAGTTCAACAGTTTACAGACATACACCTTTTCCATGACTGTAAAGGATAAATTGCGTAAATTTAATAGATAAGGGATGAATGTAATTCTCCAATGTTTAAAACAAGATTTTCAAAATCTAAAAAAATTCGCTCCAGAAAATTTTATCAAAGAAAAAAGTACAATTGTGAAAATAAGGATTCTCCCCCCACCCACTACGCAACATGAAAACCCAAGAGAATTTTGCTTGTTATTATTGTTGCATTAAAAATTGTTGTTATATTATAGTGAAATTGTTGCTGTTTTTGTAAGAGTATATCAACGTACTTTGCAAATGTCATTTGAAATTACATATTGGAGAATCTCTTCTTGCACAGGCATAGGGCAGCAGGCAACCAGGAGTCTCACAACAACAACAAAAAGAAAAAGTATTATAAAAATTGTTGTATATTTTAAGATAAGAATATGCGCGCAATCGACAACAAGCAAACGACGAACGACCAAGACCACGACAACGGCGAGGACTAGGACGACCACGGTGACGGCAAAGGTGCGCTTTACTTACACTAACACACACACGCACACATTGAAACACAGATATGGATCCAAAGTACAAGAGTAAAAAAAATAAAATAAAACGAAACGAAATAAAAAATCGGATCGGCTCTGTTCGTTCCAACTAACACAGTTGGGTACAGTCAGAATTGCAGCTAAACGACGCGACAGTAACAACAACAATGAGGCGGCGGCTCCGCATTCATCATCGTCATCCTGAATGCTGCATAAAATCCATAAAATTTTAAATTTTCACTATGTTTGACCACTTAAACGATTGGAAATTTCGACGGTAGTGCAGCGCTTACAATTAACGTTGAATTGGAAAAAGTTTTCACCGCAAATCTTATACAAAAGTAAAATATTCAAATTTTTTCACAGCTTTTGTTAAATTATTTTTTGAATGTTTTTTTATTCAATTATTAATATTACATATTTTTTGTTGGCACGCGACTACGTTATCGTGTACTTTCCGCACGTTGTGAGCACACAATTCGCAATGAATTGCATTTTCTATCCTCACAATCAGCCAACCAGTCAGCAGTCAGTGAAGTTCGCGCTCTTCTTCATCGTCGCACATTGGCTCCAAATCGGGAAAAAACGTTGCAAAAATCAAATTTGCTACTTGAGATTTTTGCAAGTGTCTTGAGTTTATGGTAGAGCTTTAAAAACCGCAAACATTTTTAATTTTGGAGGAACTGTTTACAAAGCTGCTATAAGGAGACACGTTCAAAAACTTAATTTACATTTAAAATATTTTTCAATGGGAGTTGATGGCAACATATAGTATCGCTTTGTTCAACAAGCAAGGTATCGTTATCAGGTGATTTGCCAAGTACTTCCAAGACCTCAACAGCCTAGCTGATTTCCAGAATTTACAAATAGATCACTGCTGAAATTTCTTAAGGGAGCCGCTTCTAATAAGTGCAAGATTTCCAAAGCATTATCAGAAATAAAGCGCCAATAACTAATGATCTACCACAAAACGGATTTGGAGCAGTAAAGTCCAGCTGGAACACTAGTACTTACTTTTGGAGCAAATGAGGCCTGGACAAGTATATACATACGCACATACATAGATAAGCAAACAATACATGCAGAAGATTCTCAAATAATTGTAAATGAGTGTACAATAAAGTAATGCAATAGTTTGATTTGAATAGATTTGAAAGCTCCACAAATGACCCTCTTTCAACATTAAGGAACATAAGGTTACGAAGAGTTTGCTCATATCAAAACTACTACTTTAGGACTTTCAGTCGATAAAAGGTATGATTTTTGCAACGTAAAAAGTCATCAGGCGCCACTGTGCGACGTCGCACCGCTTTATTTCGTTAAATTCTGGTTTGTCTTCCTTTTTATTTTTTCTGTGTTTATTTTATTATGCCTTGTGTGGCTTATGTGAACTCCTGTTTCGTGCCGCCTGTTGGCCCTCCACTCCCACCCTTTTTGGTTGCCTTTGCAACACAATATCCTGTTTACCAGCCAGCACCACCAACTTTGGCTGTTGGTTGTTGGCTGTGGTTGTTGTTATATATTTTCCCTCTTTAGGTGTTGCACTCCATGATGTCCCATTTCGTATGCGTTACTTGGATTCGGTCACACAAATATACTACTTCCGATTGACTGATATTTTTTCAATTAGAGCGTGTTGTGACTTAAGCAAATAAGGAAATTGTTGCGAGTAAACCAACTAAGAAGAATATGCAGAATACTTGGACGCTGTTCTGGATTGGTGTACTAAGCCACAAAAATTCGAGTTTTGTGTTAAAGTTAAATTCTAAATTATGAGGATTACCAATTTTTCAAAATCCTGCGGTAAATTAATTGTGAAAACGGAGGACGTAAACTAAAGAAACATGTATACAAGATATTTTTTAAGAAAAAATTTTGAATCTTATGTTATAACTTTTCGAAATACTTAAACACTTTTTTCTTAAAAATTAAATTTATTTTAATTTTTGACGATGAACTCGTTTTAATTTTATTCTAACACATGTGATTTTTGATTTTAACCTTTTTCGTATACTTGTACCAAGGATAACAACTTTAACTTTGATTTTTGCCTTGCATATTTTGTTATCCTCAGAATTCTGGCAACATGTATAGTGCTATTCGTGTGCGTATTGGGTTAGCCTTTTAGTGGTTCGGAAAGTGCACCCCTGTTATTTGGGAGCTTTTAAGCGTGTGTATATGTCATCCAAGGTGGCATTTGTTTAGTTTAGGATAAGTCATTTAAAATTATAGGCCTTTTAACTGTCGAGAACGCAATGCCGTAGCCATTATGTACACCTACATATTGCGATTTACTATCTCCAATTATATTACTTTCATTTATTAAAAAAAAAATTTATACATTATTTATTCGGTTCAAATGTACTAAAAATATGCTGAAAACTCGCCAAATTTACTGAAAACTTGTCGAATGTACTGATGATTTTTCAGGACGCAAATGTACCGAAAAAAAAAACAAAAAATGTAGACTTATTTTCCATATGAAAGATATACTTAAATTATTTCCATGCAGTTGGATTTATTCCTGGAAACCCAGCTTAACGTAAAAGGATTTGAAAGATTATTTTTGTTTTGGGTTTCTCTTACATAAAAAAGTCTACAATTTAAAGGTGTGTTAATTCAAAATAAAATTTTTTTATTGGGTTCAAAGGTAACGATTTTGCTTTTTTTTTTGAATACATAATATATATTGTTTTACATTCTACATTCTTATTAAGCCCTTTAATGTAATTGACTACACAATTATAACCATCGAAACAATTTATTTTATCTGTTTTGTCATTTACTCGAAAAGTACGCCTCAATTTAAAAAATATGTCGGTTTCAAAGCTGTATAGGAAAAAAATCAAATCGATTTCATGCCCAAAAGTCCTATGGGCAGCGCATTTTTACCAAAATTGCAATTTCTTCAGATTGATTTTCTCAGAAAATACAACTTGAGTGATAAATATCTTACACTTTGAGTTGTAAAAGAGAAAAAATCATCTCCAAAGAACAAATAATTTGAAGAAAAAATGTGCATTTTCTAGAGCTCAATTTCCTAATGAATATAAATAATCGTTTATATTAAGTTTTGCTTACGATCTTCATTCTGATACAACTGTAATTTAAATCTACATTTTTTAAAATTTACAAACAGAACTAAAAGTTATAAGTCAACGGGTGCTCTGCAAAGCGACCCTTACTTTTTGCCACCTGTTTAGCTAGACGAAGTAAATTGTTATCGTTGTTCATATATTGTCCATCAAAGATTTCCGTGCAAAGTGTCTTAACCAAATCGCGCCCATGCGTGCAAATAGTTGATGCTGTTAGTAGTTCATGATCAGCTAAATGCAGTCCGATGCAGTAGGAACGCGAGGCTCGAGATACGCTGCAAAACATTGCATAGATATTAGTAATCATATCTGTCAAACGCAAAATTTCATTGTGACGTTCGACAACATTGGAACCATGTCGCGTAAACAACAGTTCAACACTCATTTGAAGGCGCACAACTGATTGTTCAATACATTGCGCTGCTGCATCCAGTGAAGGATGTAAATGATCAGCGAGGCGCATTTTTGTTTTTGGATTTTCAATGCTTGAAGTTTGTAAAAATTTACTAAAGATGTGTGCAGGATGGAATAATGGATTCCGACTCATGCGTACAGTTTCATTCATTTGCATCTGCAAGTAAGAATACGTATATAATTTAGTGCATAAAGTGGCAAGTTAAAAGTGCTTGAAACTTACACCCGCATGCTGCAATCCTGTAAGTGCAATAAACAGACGCAATGTATCCATTGATTCGCCTTGAGTATACAACTGTGCTGCATTGCGGAAGTCAATCTCTGTCGTTTGTCCAGAAAGTAAGGTTTTTGGGCCCACAACGTCCATGTATTTAGAGGCGATTTTAAAGAGCTGCTCTAATGTGTAATACTTAAATAGAAAATAAACTAATGCATAACAGCAACAAGTCTATGTTAAAAAAATGCATACTTTAGTGATAGCAGCTTCCAGCGCTACGTCCTGTCCATCAAACTCGTCCAGCAGACCTGCAGTCATATATATCATGCTTTCCATTGCGTATATTGCACATACAGCTCTTGAAAGGTGACTGCGATTTGATTCCATTTCGCTAAAAAGATATATTTTGTAACCAAATAAATTTCATGTATAAAAAAAGTACAAGCTAAACAGCTCATTTTGGAAATGAAAAAAATTGGTCATTTTTTTTGCAACTAGCACATTCAATATAAAAATTGTCGTACCCAATATGTCGGCCAAATTAAAAGCACTTAAAAAAATAATTTCCCAATAGCTTGAATACTTTTTATATGATTTTATTGCTTGTGTTGTTATAAAAGCCTTTAGTTAATAGACAATGAAAGTTTTAGCTCCGGAACTCGGAAGAATTGGATAGATTTTATGGGACTTAATATGTTATGTTTGGTCAACGTGAACTGAGTTGTGTTTGAGGAGAAATATTAAAGTCATACCTCTGTACCACAGGATTAACCGTTATACGTTGTTTACTCTAAAAAAAAACCCTTGGCCAAGGTTAGGTGCAATTTTTTTTTCAATGTGTATTTACTACAAATTGCGATTTTATGCAAATATGAAATTTTTTTTTAAATAAATGGGCATAATGAACATTTTTGAAAAGAAATTGTATCACAATCTATTATTTCCAAACATATGCCGAATTTCAATCTTCATTGACTGTACTAATTATGCTTTTATGATTGACATAGAAATACAATAGTTTTATTTTCGAACGTATTATTTTCAGCAACCAGTGCTTTTAATTTTAATTAGCTGATATAATAAATTTTTAGGAATGCGGTTTTCAAAGTGGTCCTATTTGAGTCAACATATTAAGTATGCCATCTGTTTTCTTAAATGTACATGCATCAAGTTTAAAATGAACTGAACCTTATTTGGAACTAAATTTCTTACTTTAACGACATTCCGCACATTTTGTTGTCCAAAAAATATTGCGAAAGTTCACTAACTACATTTTCCGCCAATCCAAATCCAATCAATGAGTTCCTTAAACGGTTTGCCCGCAGTATCATCTCGGCAATTCGATTGCCATCATGGGGTTCACCCAATACACAACTGTCAGGCACAATAACATTTTCAAAAGTGATCGTAGACAATTGTTGCCCTCTGCATCCAAATGATAAATGTTTATCACCAATTTGTATACCTTTACTAGCGGAGTCAACCAGAAAAACTGTAGTGCCTCGACTAGCATCGCCGCGAGTATTTAAACGATGTGTCTGCGCTATGACTAGAAAAAGTAACGAACTATCTGTTGGTAGAGGACCAGTGATTACAAAGGACTTTTCTCCATCTAACACCCATGAGCGATTGTCGATATTGTATTCGGCAGTTGTATTAAAATATTCATTTTCGGATGGGTCGAATTCATAAATAGCTTCTGTAGCTATCATTGTACCTGTAAATTGTAGATATATATTAAAAAATTATTATATATGTAGGCACATATGTATTTAATTAAATTTTTATTTACTTAATTGTTTTATAAGTTTGTCCTACTTGAATTTCATCATTGTCAATGCACCATAAAAAAAAATTAAATTATACCTCTGTACGGCGTATCCAGAATTGGGTTAAACAGAAGTGCTACATCATGTGGAGTCTGGTGCTGTATTTCCTGTAAGAATTCCTTTGCTTGACGGCGGTGGTATACATTCAACGTGGTTACCTACTGCACATATGGTCAAGCCATATTTTGACAGTGTTAAGTAACGTTTACTCGTATACGCTTTGAAGTACATACATAGTATTGAATCTAGTTGCATCTCCTAAAATTTTGGCTACAAAAGAGAAATAAGCTGCCATAATCTGCCATGATCGGATACGCGTTCTAACAACTTCAAACGAAGTCTTCGTCTATGCAGTTATTTTAATTGGATCTTTCGACCAAAGAGGATATGTCGAGTCTCAAAAACAATTTTGTCACAAAAAATATTTGACTATCTTTTTTTTTAAGTTAAAATAGAAGGCGTACAAAATATTATACACAAGATTATTATTTGTGAAAATTCTTCCTTTTTTTTGCAAGAGGGGAAAAACGAAAGGGCCGAGGTACAGAATTTGTCGTTTGTCGTAAACGCAAAACAAAAATCACAAAAGAAATGAGGCAAGAATTTCTTTCATAAATCTTATTATTTCCAAGATACAAGAAAACATCTTGAATACTGTACCTCTAAATCAATCAAAAAAATTACTAATTTGATCTCTAAACTAAAACAAACTTTGCATGCCTTCCACCATTTTGCCATTTTAATGATTTATGAAAAAATTTATATATGACCTATAACTTAGTTTAGAACCTTCATCCTCTCTTTTCATCCTTTTAATCTATAGAATATGATTCCAACCAATTGCATTAGATTACACGAAAGATTGACATCCGAACTACTCATAATCACACTAATTTTAAGTACGATAACTTTTTAGTATTAAAATTTCAACTTCCCCACTACTCACCAGTAGCTAACTTCTTGAGAAAACGCAACTTCTGCTCATCAGTTCCCACTTCTTTAAGTGTATCAACGATAACACGATGCGACAGTAAACCTAAAGCAACATCTGGACACTTAGCTTCTGATTCTGTTGCTAAAAGCGACTGACTCCACCCTAAGCCCTGTCCATCGTTTTCCAACGGTGCATTTAATCCATAAATTTTCAACTGGCGTATATTGTCGGCTAAGTCCTTTGGCACTGTACGTGTTGCATCTATAGCTTGCGCATCAACTGACTCAAAAAGCCCCTTTATTGGTAGGATCTCATTTTGTAGCTTTTTCAGCTCTTCACGTGGAATAACTTCTGGGAATGCGAGGAGCTCCTTGTCCACAACACCAACAAAAAAATTTTTTGCTAGCGGTTTTCGTGCTGGCAGTTTCCCTGTTCTAACTGCCTGTATCCCTCCATCAGCTGCATAACCAATTGTAGTGGTGTCCAAGGGTGGTGCATTGGAATCGGCAGCAGCAGCATGATTGGCACTAGTTGGCGATTTTGTGCTTTCGAATTTTGTTATATTAAAGATAAAACTTCTACTTAAAATTTTGTTAGCTTGTGAAAGTGTGGTGCGAAGACGAAACATATTTGCTCGAACTATAAGAGAATTCATTTTTCACCACACACGCTCGTCTTCTTTGACCACAGAAAAGTAATTAGTGTTGTATAAAATTTTATTGATAATTTCAGTTAAATGCAATATTCTTTCGTTCGTGTTTCGTAACAATATATATTTGCTATAAATATACTTTTTTTAAAGTTTTTAAACAAAGAAAATTTTTCAAGCTTTATGTTGTCTGACATGTGATATTATTTTCAACGGTTTTTTGATTGATATATTTATGTCGAAGTTTTTCAAAGTACAATATATTTTTGAAATCCGTTTCACCATTCATTATCACCCAAGCAGGAAATAATATTGACAATGGACTTGAACGCAGCAGCGGTTGTTTTATTCAGCTATTATGGTTCCATTACTTACTCTTAAAGTAAATTTATAAATAAAATATTTTGTTTGGAGCTAGGATAAGAAATCTATAGAACAAGTCTATCAGGGTCAAGTCGTTAGAGAGTTTACATAAGCTACATCACAGCTAGGTGTCATCACACTTTTTAATGTGGAATTTAAATTGGCATTGGTGGCCGATTTCTCATGCCAAAATGACTTGACGAAACAGGAAGATACTTATGCACAAAACAAAAGCTAGCATAAAGAATCAACAAACAAAAATGCGGTTTTTTTTCAACAATTTTTTATTATTTTCAAAAATAAGACTTGCAGCAATAAAACTAACTAACCTAAGTTCAAAGTTCAATTATGTAATAATTTTTTTCTTTTCTTATCATAATTTTATTTGTATCTTTCAGTAAAAGAATAGCCGATACGTCCCAATCTGTTATAATAAATATTTTTAATAGAACATAGTTTAATAGGAGGTTGATTGATATTGGGCCGTCGACTGTGTACTACGTGTAGAAAATAACGAGTTGAAGCCAAAACGTCTTTCGAAATCAGTGGAAAATAAAATTTTTACCATCTCAAATTAAGATTTTTCGTCATTGAGTTTCAGCCAATATCAAAAATCTTAGTTAAAAATCTTACAATAAAATTTTTTAAATTTTGTTATTGGAGCTGTATATATTTAACTTAATCGCCTTTTTTTCTAACATTTGGCATGTATTCAAAGGGTACCCGCTGTCAAAATTGGAGCATGCTGAGTCATTTGAAATAGAACAGAACTGAGACGGGTGACGCCAAGTCCACTGAGGTTACCCGTCGACATAAATTTAATTGTAATTTATCCGTCGAGTGGTGCACTCCTGATCAGCTTGTGTCAAGTTAGCGAAAATAATGTAAATGGAATTTATCTGACATTGATGTAAAAACTGCTACTCCTCTGACTTCTTCGTTCCGCTAAAACTTTATACGAGATATTGACAGATAGCTTTCGACCTAACCAAAAATCATTCACAAGCGAAAGAGAAGAAATTATCATCGTCGAAATTTGATTTTTTCTGTTTATTGATGTGTTGTCGCACGCCGTCCTAGCCCATACATGTCCAACGGATTGACAAGCAGTGTTGTTGTCAATTTTGAACATTTTCAGTCAAAAATTAAAGTGGTGAATAAAGTCCGCTGCATCAACAAAAACAGCTGATCACTTTTAACCGCCTAACCTAAAATTTGTCAAAACCGCTGAAAGAATGCATTAATTTGGTGCATTTATTTTTGCAATAATTCTTAAAAATGTTACCACGCCATACGCTGCTGCTGCGCTCGCTGCATAGCCTCGTAACTTCTACAAGACGGCATTTTGCACAACGAAATCTCCTGTCACTATCTGATCGAGGGTTCTTTCAAGATTTGTTTCCAGATACAGCGGGGTAAAACACTAATAATTTTGAAAGTATTTCAGTATACCACTCGCTTTTATTTCATCTTGCAGTTCTCGAATCAAACAGCTTTTTGCCAAAGCGCCACAAACGATTTATGCTGGATTTGATCCCTCTGCAGACAGTCTGCATGTTGGTAATTTGCTAGTTATAATGGGATTACTGCATTGTCAGCGTGCCGGACACAACCCTATTGCTTTGGTAAGATATAAATTGTGTATTTTTACCTCAGAAGTAACTATTTTTTATCGTAGGTAGGCGGTGCCACCGGACTTATTGGAGATCCAAGTGGACGCAAAACCGAACGTAATCAATTGGGAGTGTCTGCTATTGAGCAAAATTTAGCTGCAATTGAGCGACAGCTAAGACGTGTTTTTCAGAATCACCAAGATTATCTCTGGGACGACAAAAAACATAAGCAGCAGCTGCCAGAGTTAAGGTAACATCTATTTTGAATTATACTAAGCCAATCAAAAATTCAGCAAATAAATTACCCAACACAGAGTCGTCAACAATGCAGACTGGTATGCAAATCTTAATCTTGTTGAATTTGTCGCCAATATGGGACGTCACTTTCGTTTAGGTTCAATGCTGTCGCGTTCTTCAGTACAAACACGTCTGGAATCAGAAGCTGGCATGAGTTTCACTGAGTTTACGTATCAAATTTTTCAAGCATACGATTGGTTGCATCTCTGTAAGAGTTATGATTGTAGATTTCAAATGGGTGGCTCGGATCAGATGGGAAATCTTATGACAGGTCATGAGCTCATTAGTCGTGTAGAGCGTAAAGAAGTTTTTGGTATGACGCTACCAATTGTAACCAATGAAGAAGGTGACAAGTTTGGCAAATCTGCGGGAAATGCTATATGGCTTGATAGTGATAAAACTTCTGCATTTGGATTATATCAGTTCTTCATACGAACACCAGATTTGGAGGTAGAGAAATTGTTGAAATTGTTTACGTTCATACCACTGCCACAGATAGAGCAATTAATGTTGGAGCATCGTAAGGAACCTGAAAAACGTAAAGCCCAAACATTGCTGGCAGAAGACGTTACGTTACTAGTACATGGAGGTTAAATTTTACAATTTTACAACTATAAATTTTGTTGGGTAAAAACATAAGTTTTTTCTTATAGAAAATGGACTTAAAAAAGCGGAACGTATCACTGATGTTCTCTACAAAGGAAATGTCGAAGCTTTGGGTGAACTTAGCTATAACGATATAAAACAAATATTTTCGGGTGCAACTGTTGTCGAAATACTTCCTGAGCCAGGCATGTCCATAATACAGCTAGCAATGAAGGCTAAATGTTTTCCAACAGAAAGTAAGTTTTGTACGGAAAATAGATTATAGTACTTGTAGCAACATTCTCTCCTCAGTGTAGCCATATGTATATGTATGTACATACATACATATATATATTTTTCATGAAAAACTTCGATCATACGCAAACTATTAGTCTAAGCAGCGAGTTCAATTTTTATTTTTTGTAAGGTTCAGAGGTACAAATGCAGAATTAATTTTTTTTTCTAAAAGTGGTTAAATTGTGAAGTGAAAATATCACCAACAAGTTGTCAAAAACACTAGACCAGTTGTATGTGCTATTGCTGATAACTAACTAACTAGTACTTCTATTACCAAAAACGTAAAAAAAACAAACAGCGCTACGTACAATATGAACAGCCACTTATAATAAAAAAAATTAGTAGAACAAACAAATTATTTTCGGCGCTTTTATGTCGCCTCAGCTAAGCTAACTTGAAGAGTTCTCAATGAAAATCTTCCAGAGCGTACTAGCGTACTGGAAAGTTACAAGGAAAACATGTTGCAAGAATAAATGTTGACTTTAAGAGTAGGATGGACTCTGCTTGGGTTCGAATTCTACAAGTATGTAGTCGTTTACATACAGAAGGATGCCGAACAATAGCTCCACGCCTTTAAAAGAAAACTTAATTTAATTTTTTCTACAGATGATGCTATACGTATTATTACCGCTGGTGGCTTTTATATGAATCAAAAGCGTGCACAGAACATCGCAGAAGTTATAACAAGCGGTGTTCATGTGCTGAAGAATGGTTTGTCACTGCTTCGTGTGGGGAAGCGAAATTTTTACATAGTGCGATGGCTGCCATAGGATGTTACTTCAACGAAAGCACTCATTTTAAGTATTAAGTTTTGAATTTATTTGTTTTAAAATAAAAAATACAATGGTATTTAAAAAACTAAAGGTTAATTTAAAACTTAATAGATTCGTCACGATAAAACTGTTGGGCCACCACCGCCTGGCTTTCTACGCCAACGTTTGCGCGCCAACATTTCCTTAGCTTTTTCCTTTTTTAACGTTTTATCGTAGAATTTACCACTTTTCGTAAAAGTCTTCTGCTCATTGCGCATTTCAGCTAATTTACGATTCTTTTGCTTGATTATATTTTTTTTGTTGGCAGATTTCTTTTTTCCTGCCTCAGATAATTGCACTTTAATCGTGCGACCCTGCAAATCAGTATTATGCAGCTGAAACCCTTTCTGGAAACTTTCTAAATCGGACATTTCAACAAAAGCGAAACCACCACGTCGCTTCTTTGGTATACGCACTGATTTTACGTTGCCAGTGCGACCAAAATATTCCTCCAAGTCTTCACGTGTGGTTTCAAAATTAAGATTCGTCACATACAACACATGACGATTAGCCTTAGATGAACCTCGCAGTAAAGTGGTAAGTTGTTCCTTTGATAAATTTGTATCGATTTCTTGTAATTCGTCTTCGTTAGTATCATCGTCTTCCTGTTCCGAACTGTCATATTCTGTATCCTCGTCTTCGATTTTTAAAAATTTTTTTTTTGACTTTTCCAAGGTTTCTCCTTTGTTCTCTTCATCGCTCCCATCAATTACTGTTTCTTCGACATCACTTTGACTTTGATCGGATTCTTCTTTATCCTTATATGTGCCATCGAGAATCTCTTTTCGTTTTTGATCATCAAAATTTCCCAGCAAATCGGCAGAGTCATCATTAACTGTTTTTTTTACACGTTTCGGTCGTAAAAATGCCTCCACTTCGTAATCACTATCCGAAGATGCAGTACTACAGTTTTCCATGGATTCCAATTGAAAAGTGTAGAGCCTTTTGTTTGGGGCTGTAGCGAAATTTGTTATTACAATAAGCTCACCACAAGTAAACAGCTGCTTTGGCAGCTCTGTTGTGCACGTGGGTTAGCTGTGTTTATTTATGTTTTGCACTTTGGCATTGCCTGTTTAACATTTTTTATTACGAAAGGTATGTTTGGACTAGTGCCCAATCAATTTATATCTATGAGTTTTAGTTTTGGGTACGTTGCCAAGCTTTGATCAATAATTAGAAACTGTTTTCTGTCGTTTTAAGCGCCACTAGTACGCTTTATGTATTTTTTCAGACCTATTCACTCAAACACCTTATTCTCTAAAACGCGATTTGGTTAAATCCCTCGTTGATAATGTTAATACTATGGTATGGCTAAGTGACAGTTCTTTTTTTAAGTTCAGCACTACCAGTCAAAATCAGTTAAGATAACACACTCACAAAAAAGTTTTGCGTATTATTGCCAAATTGTATACTTATAACCATGATTTAACTATTAATGTTATCGCAAGCTGTCAAACTCACATCTGAAAGTGTTGAACGTCAGAAATCTGGAATGTCATAATATAAAGATATTCAAAGCAGAAACCGAAAAAAAATCTAATACAATATGACACTAGATCTACTTTTGGAAGAAGCAGCATTTTTTTTGCAGTAACCTTATATAGATAAATCATGCTCATATCGAAAAGCGCGCTTCTTTTGTCTTCTTTTGTTTAGCTTAAATATGAATATATTCTTTGGTTTTAGTGTAAAAGAAATAGTGTTATTTTGATAAACTCCTGTAGTGTTTTTTCCATTTTGCATCTTTTGCATTAGAAAAAACGGGTTTTTGTCTTGATAAAACAAATCTGTTTATTTCACCAACCCAGCACGGCGTTTAAACACAATAGTTTTAATTGTAAATAAAGTAATCTCCTCAATTACACTATTTTACGGAATTTTTTGCTTAAATAAAAATAGTTTTCAAGAAAAGTTTCGAAAAAAAATAGTAAAATGAGTCCATAACGTGAGGATTCTGAGATATCCTTGTTTCAAATAAAAGACACAGTTTTTGGCTGATTCTTGTTGACGACATCAGATAGAAGTCATCTCTTAAAATTTTAAATATTCTATGTTAATCTTTTAACGGTGCTATTTTTGGGTCAACTCATCAAGTTTTGCAATAAGAAAGGTCAAAACATAGTCATAAACTAAATTTTGTTTGGATTTTGGTAACTAAGATGAATTCAAAAAATATTTGATTAGTAGACAAAGCCATGAAATTCTTTCAGCCCTAATGCTATATGTATGACTGAACACGGACTTGTTCCACTTTACGTCCAATAGTTTTATGTCGACTCATTGTGCTATCACATTTAAGCTTTAGAGCAGGTAAGTAGCCACCGTTGGATGTTCACTGCTATATCGTACTCGTACAACCTTGCCTAAAAGACTCCTTACAAAGTATATTTTATAAAAATAATACACATTTTTTGTTTCTATTTTTAAAATATTTATATTTTCACATGAAATCATATATATTGTGGTTTTGATTCATCAATTATTTTTGTGACTAAATAATTTTTTCTTTCCAATTAATTTGTCATATTTTTTTTGAGTTTGGTTTTAATTTTTACTTAGATTTTATTTTGTCTTCGTTAACATTCTTCGTTGGTATTTGGAAAAAAAGTTAAAGGAATAACTTTAAAACTTTTTACCAGAAGCCTATATACAAATCGCTTGTGTATTTAATAAACGCTTAGATCTTCTTGAATTGATTATTGATTTTTCACATAGTAGGATTTTATTTTAACTATTTGGGGCCGATTTCTCAAAGTCCAGTAAACTTTAATTGGCAGTTTGACATAAATTCTCATAAATTGATTTTTGTTATCTTTTTAACTGGAAATTGAAGTCCCAGTTAAGGTTTAATTGGACATTTTGAAAATCTGCCCTTATCACACATAATTAATCTTCTTACAATTTTTCACCTATAATAATTACAGTATTTAAAATGTATATTTGTTAATCACTTTGTTTATGTTGTCATTTAACTCTTCTACTAAATGTTTGATTCCTCAACTACATTTTTGTTGAACATCTAGGAAAAAAATTTACTTTAGTTTTTTTCAATCTTAAACATAGCTTTGTTCTGAGCTGTACTATGCTATAGCCCCCAAAGACATTAGTAAAAAATATTGAGCCTTATGTGAACCTGAAAATAGTTTTGAATGATCACTCATTATAATGAGCATAACACCTGAAAGTGTTACGGTCGTTATTATCCATAGTCTAGGAAAAATCGCCCAAAAATATCGTAAAAGCGATAGAAGACAGTTGTGGGGAATGTCTTCCTTGTACTTGGGACTATGTCAATTTTCAAATATGGTCATAGCCCAAAAAAAAAATGGGAACTATGTCAATGGGAACTATCACCGTGTACCATTCATAATTCAACTTTTACAGCTAATTAATATTAAATGGAATTAACCTAAAACTTCCAAGTTCTGTTGCTGTGATTGATAATACTAAAACTATTAAATTTTTACACAAAAAATTCTTAATTGCAAGTACCATAAAAATTAATGCCACAAAGTGTCAGTGACATTTGAAATTGATATTTATTTAAAAAAAGAGCAAAAATTTAAAATGATACTTAAACATATGAAAAAATTGGGTAAACGAATGTGTTGTGATAAAATCTGAAGTGCCATATTTTTATAATCGGTCTTAGTAATAAAACTTTGTTAAGGAAATTAAATGGTGGATTAAAAGAGACTTGTAATTTTGTTTGTTGGTGAGAATGAACATGACTTTTTATTAGTCTTTGTTTTCATTTCTCACATTCCGCACGCTGTTGAAATCTTTCTGCTCGTGTTGAAATGGATTATCTACTGGCAATAATAGTTTCAATCGAGTCTACCTCCACTGATTATTTTAAACCTTTTATTTCATCAAAATGTGTATCAATTTCCGATAAACCAAATTATTTAATACCAACTTAACCTCGATATAATCATAATGACTTGATATCAATTTAACTACAAATTAATTGACATTTCATTCTGAAAGCAAATAAGACGTAAGTTTGCCAAATGTTTTTTCAATTTAATATGAAGTAACTCTTCAACTGAGATCGACTAAATATTTAGTTGATAACATGCTTAACTATCCAATAAGGTAACGTCTATAAAAAACGCGCCCTTGTTTGGGGTTCCTGCAAAAAGCTACATTGAAATACATATGTGAAGGAGGAGAGCTTGAGCCCGTATTTCATAGTCTATATTTTTTTACAGCGACTGAAAAAAACTTCACAAATAATTGTGTTGTGCGTGAGGTGTGCCGCAAATTTTTCATCTAACCGTCTAACAAACTTAACTTTAAATCGGTCGCCTACAAGAACATACACTATTCGACTTGTCCTCTAACTTGCTCCATAAAAAACTACGAAGTAACGCGTGAAGAGGGGCTAAGGAAAACGCTACTCTATGCTAAGTGAGACACAACCTTTCTTATGTTTTTTAACTCAAAGTACATTTTTCATCAGCGTACAATATTGCGTCTAACTAGTTGTCTGTTTCGACGGCCAGTGTAAAAATCGACCTTGAAAACGAAAGAGGATGATGTACACTTTCAAAGAAAATAAACAAAATTACCTATGTATGTACATACCTATTAATTAAGAAAAGTAGTTTATCCACATACATATATTTTGGCATAATAAAACTGGATTTGGGTTTAGAAATCAGCTAAGATTTCTAGAAAGCCGACAAACTACAAAAATCACTACAAATAGGTACATGCCTGATAAAAAATCCTGATTTTTTGACAAAAATAAAGTGCTCTGATGTTCCTGAGAATATCTCTGTATTATTTGGCAATTCGTGGCGTGTCTGCCTATTATGGAAACAACTGGAAGAAAATCAAAGCAAAGAAATATATTATTTTAGAGGGCCCTCTCTCATGGCTCTCAGTGCCTCGATAGCCATTCGTCTATAAAATATATTAATGAACACAGTGGGATGGCGATGGGCGTAACTTGTCTAGGGAGGCCCTAGATAGGCAGTTTAGCCATATTCTAATCATTCAATTAAAAAAAAAAATTAAGCTTTAGTAAATAATTTATAAATATAATTTAAACTATGAAAAGAATACAAAAAATAATTTTTTTACGATAACCAGAAAAAATCTTTATTAATCACAACTGAATCTTTATTTCATTCAATCAATATTATTATTTGTTCTTAATGTTGTTCACTCGCAAGTGCTTAAAACTATATAATATTTTATGTCTTAATTGTATTTTTGTTTCAAAATATATATTTTATTCTTATGTTTATTAGTTTTAATAAATTTTGTTCATATACTCATATGTTATTTTTTCATGTATGTGTATATTTATATTGATTGCAAGTAATTTTAGAACATTTGCAACCCATTTGGAAAGAATTTCGTCAACGAATTTTCCTTTTTTTCCATCAATAGATGAAATTTTCTTATTTGATTTTTAATTTCATTAAATTATTTAGGGATTTCTTAGCACTGGTATGACAATTTCATGCACGTTTTATAGAGAGATTCCATCATGTTTCATACATTTATATTTCATTTATGAAACATGGTCTCGACCAAATGTGTGTGTAATTTTCATCCAAGTGTCCAAGAATTCCTTAAAGAACAACAAATATAAAACTTTTTATTTTATTTTTAAATTTGACTTAGTTTTTTTTAATTAAAGTTTGTTTAAAACAATTGCATGTCTACTGTCTACTTTCTGCAATTGTTTGAGGGGGACTCCATTTCTTAGTTAGCTCGGTTATAGTAAGTCATCTGAATTGAAACAAAAATTTTCGTACAAGAGATTTCTGTGAGCAATCATGCATGAAAATTCGTTTACGAAACTATTTCCAATTGGGAAGCTTTGGTTGCATAACAGACACTCTGTTAACAAACAAAATTAGTTTGAGTTAAAAAAAATATTTAAATTTTTTGGTCATGGTTTTCAAAAAAAAATGTTTTTTAGGTTTATTTTTTTGAGTAGGCCTAAAAATTCATCTTTAAGTTTTTTTTTTTTAAATAAAAATGTTACTTAAGCGTTATAAACCATGTTGCTTCGGTAGTAGATTTTGGCCTTTTATTTTTTAAAATGAGATACAAAACCGATATCACAAAGAAATCTCATGTGATGACGGTGTATTTTTACCAGATTCAGCAACATAAAATACATAAAGAGCAATAAGTCAAAAAAACTGCTCAAAAAACACCTAACACCAAACTGACAATAAGGTAATAGGAATAATTAAAAACGGAACTACATGCACCATTTTTGTAATTTAAAGCCGGATTTTGCCAATTTCTTGAACCATTGTGTCTTCCGTATTTGAACTACTACGAAACTATTTAAAAATAAAATGTTAAAACTCTCCCAATTTAATAACCTTGACATATATTTGGAACGGAAGTTTTACACTGTCCAAAGATATAAGCAAGTTCCTGTTGGCTAAAAATTCTATACTTTTAGCTACAATTCAGAAACACATTTTTCCACTTTCAAGCAAGCAATATTAATTTGAAATGCAGACGTGATAAAAAAAGCTGTAAACACTCATATTTTATTCGCAGTTTGCAGGCAAGTGTTATTAATCAGAGAAACGTTATTTCCAAATAAAATATAAGATACTACAGCGTCTTAACTCACAAAACGCCCTTTTAGATCGATTTTGTTTTAAGAATGATCCTAGTTATTGTATTAATCTTAATCTGGGCTGATTTCGACTCGCACTGTTTTTTACGATTTTTTTTTGATTAAAAACATATGCACCTGTCCCCCGTTCTACACGCTACTTATTTTTAGACGTTTTCGATCTAACACGATTTTTAAAACCAAAAAATCTACTAAAAAATATTGATCATAATGAAAATTATGGCTTCACTTCTAGGCAATTTTAATCTATTCTTTTCTCAAAAACTATGATTTATGTTATAAATTTAAAAAATGGAATTTCCCATTCTATACGCATAATAATATTACATGTATATCTGTTCATGTGAATCAGTGCATACAAGTCAAGCAACAGAACGGTTTATGAAGTTATGCTATTTCTCAATAATGTTGTTTTCTATGAATTCAATAGTTATTTCTATATTTTTTCTTGAGTGTTACTTTTATATCTGCTCAATAAATAACTGAATAAGAACATTTGAGGTAGTTTTCGATTACCACGGATTTTCATATAAAAATCTTCAATTCGACCCATACGGTTATCTTCCGTGTAAATCGAGTTGTAGTTTCCTGTACACGGAAACATAGTTTTCGGACAAGTTTTTTCTTGATTTAGAGTTACTGTATCCGAATCATGTTCTAGTTCAAGGAAGTCACATAAGATATTTTTAAAATTTTTTAACTACCCAACTAACACACTGTCATCTCAAAGATAACTATTCGGTAACCTTTAAAAACTATCTTGCTCTTATAAAATTGCATACATAGTAGCAAAAACAGACTTCTAATATTTGTCCAAAAGACATATTCCCGGCATACTTTCAATAACCATGCATAGCATTTGAAAAATTTGACAATATAAAGACAACGATAACTTAATGTGAAGGCAAAATATTAAGTTAAAGTGTGTTATTGCAAATTTGAAAGTTAAACTTTTTCACAATTGTGGCAACTAAAATTTCTTTTCTTGCACTGTTTACATGCATCAATAAATGTAGGTGTATAGTTTGAAAATGAAAAGCATTTTTACATGCATTCAGCAAAACTATCTACTTTGTCAAAACGCATTAAAAGCCTCAGAATGTGTTTTTATTTTGGAAGACTTTTTATGTATAATAAATCTATTTCTCAATTTATTTAATTTCTATGAGATTTATGAGGGATAGAGTTGCAAAACTCAGCCCGGAACCAGATAAGTTTAGAATTTTGTTTTCATTATTAAAGTACATTTTTGCCGTCAGAACTTTTGTAGGCAAAGACCCTTGCTACTACCTTAGAAACTCATAGAATTGTAAAATTTTTAACGTTTTCTTTAAATACATACATACTTATGTATGCATGTATGGACATGAACAATCTGCATAAATGCCTTCTATTAGGTAATGCGTTTTTCTCGAAAATTCAAATTGTTAAATGAGGAATTTTAAAAAGGGAAGAAACGTTTGACAAATTGACTAAAATGGTTTTTAAGTACAAAAAAAGGTTGAAAACCACTTTGATAGTTACAAAATTGAAATTTAAAATTTGTCATCGTCATTTGCTTTTTGTATTACTTGGACAATGAAAAATATGTCTTTACTTAATAATAAACAAGCACAAAATCTATAAGAAGCATATGGTCTGGTCCGGAAACATTTTGTTGTTTTCTGGTGTTGTTAAGTAAAAGAAAGTGTTCAAATAAAAAAAATATACAATTTTTGTATCAACATTGCTGTTAAAAAAAGTTAAGATGAAATGACCAATTCTTTATTTATCTACTTATTTTTTCAAAAAATTACACTTTTCTTTTAGTTTCTTTTATTGCAATTCAATATAATTTTTAATTGTTTTTAATAAAACTACATACTACTAAATTAAAGAAAAAAATCACTATTAAAATACAGGGACGACGCTCATATCGTATCACAGAAATGCTTACACTCTTCCCCAACATACATGTCTATGGACTGGACCCATACAAAAAATATATATATGTATTGTATTTTTATCGTATATGTATTGATTAGATACCTAAAATTAAATGTTTTTAAATATGTATATATACATAAATTTGCAACATTATCACACAATATTAAAACACACACTTTTAAGTGAATGTGTGCAACTTTTAAGAAAAAGTGTAAAATTTAACCAACAAAACACAATATTCAGTTAAATCGTACAAACAAAGCACATACATAACATTCACATATGTGAAATTAAATTAAAAATACATATTAAAAAAATTATTTAAAAAAAAATTTTATCTGATCGATATGAGCGTCTAACACACATTTATTACGATATACGTACATCATTTATATGTAATTTGCTTTCATACATATATGAATATCGCTTAATTTTGTTAGGCTTATTTCTTACAAATTTAGCGCTTAACAGTTTCGCAATTCGCTTTATTCAACTGTTAACCGACGTTATCATTATTTAAGCGCAGCAGACTCAATCATGTCTAACAATAATCTTCCCAAAAAAATGTACATTTCCTTTTTTTGAATCTTACAACAAAACATACAGCATTTGCACTCAATTACAATTTAAGACTTATTGCATATTATTTAAGGTTTAAAGTGTATTTCTATTAGGGTATATATATATTGGGAAATTCATTCAAGGAAAGATTAGATTTGTTCCCGAAAAACACATTTTTTGGAAGGTGTTGTGAGTGGTATCTAGTATTTCTTTGAATAAACCAAATAGAGATTTTGCAAGCAATGGATTATTTGACAATCTTTTTTGGGATATTTTCGAAGTAACAAAGTGAATTGAATATAACTTTTTTGTTTGAATCAAAATTGGTTAACAAAACAAAGTGCATGAGTGAAAATTATCGAGTGTTGTTTCAAATTGCATTATATTTTCAAAATAATTTTTTTCGTGAAGTCATATAGAATGGTTTGAATTCATACATGAATTCTTTGTCAAAAACTTTATTTTTAATTGATTGTTTGTGTACATTACACAACAGACTATGTGTGGCGTATGTATTTTCGTTTACTTGACCTGTATCAAATGTTTTCTGAATACCGCTTTATAATATTTTTGTTCAAATAAAATCAAAAGAAAACCTTACATTATATACAGATAGCACTGTGGAACTTTATGAAGTGCATTGTTTGAATTTTGTTCAAGATAAATTTTCATACCACAAAACAAAATATAGATATCAATAATTTCATAGTTTATGTTTTATCCCAATTTTTAACAAAATCTTAATCATTAATAACATAACTACTAATCAAAAATAAATTTAATATGTACGTGCATATGCAATCTTTTTTAAAGCTCGTGTGAGGTTTTAAAACAATTCATAATTTATTCATTATTTGTAATAAAAGCAAAATATTTTTTTCAAGTTTTCTTGACAAATTAAAAATAAAATTACATGTCGTTAGATCATAAGTAAGATAAAAAGAACATTTTTAAAATAAATATTTTACAGACATATTTTGAATATGATTTAAATTGACAAAAGAAAAAGAGAAAAACGGTTAAAATAAAATCTTCAGTTATTGTTAGATTTGGTTTAATATAAAAAACCAAAATTAATCACATTAAATTTTAAATACTATATACGCTATATTTTTGCTGCTTTTTCAACACATTTTTGCATCTTGCCGAATATGTTTTTAATCAAGTATTTATTTCGAAACTTGTAATTGCTTATTTTTTTAAAATTTCTACTTAAATTTTGAAAGTTTTTTTCAAATAATTGCAACTTAAGAAAAGAAAACGAGAAAAACTACCATAAAATATATATATATATATATATATTAAATTTTATAAAAGTGCAACTAAAAAACCACTTAAAAAAAATATCCCAAGGAAGAAGCATAACTAAAAAATAAAAAACTCTCTTAATTGATTGCATTGCTAAATGTTGCTGCTGTTAAATTGTTGAAAAAGTTGCAAGCTCAAAACACGCCTACGCACTTCATTCAATAAAATCCAAAAATATTGTTGCGAATGTGCGCCTACTTTACGCAACAACTACTAAATTTTGTTGGGACTCTCCTGGCGTGCGCTGTACTTGGGATTTGTCGGCATAACAGTGTCCGTGATCAAATCGTTGGGCGCTTCGAGTACACCTTTGGCATGTGCTGCTGCTGTGTCGCAGTCCGTGCGACGTGAGATCAATAGACGAATGTCGGTATGCAGCGAAAGACGACCGGACCGCGATGTTTGAAATCTAAAAGCAAAGATTTTTTTATTTTTAGCTTTTTCAATGCTAAGCTATATAATTATTAAATACTACGTTTTACAGATTTTGTGATCAGATTGCTTTAACCATCGACTATTTTGTATGGTTGTTTGTGCTGTCCTTAGTTACAAAAACTTTAAAAAAAAATAAAAAATAACCTGTCGTGAAAGAAATAGCTGAGCTAAAGTAAGCAAACCAGCTTATTTGAAAATATAATGTATGGTATTTTTTTAACATTTTTTTTCGGACTTCGGGTTGCTGGAACCATGTCTGTTTAATTCTTCTCTAAAAAGACAAAAAATTGGTTGCAAAAAGACCCTAACTGCCATGTGATAAGACTAGCATTACACTCAAGTTCATCGACTCAAGCATATAACCAAGTCTGGGCACGTTTAATAAGCCAGTAAAAACCAAATGAAATAAAAATTTTTGTAATTTGAACCTCAGCTTATTTTGTATAATTGAAAAAAATCTGGATTTCTAATGTAAATTAAACAAAACATTTTGAAAGGCAAATCATTTCTGAAAGAAGCGTATCGAGCTAAAACCTATGTTGAAAACTGAAATTAAATTCACCCGAATAAAGCATTCTCTTAGTTTTTCATTGAATTATTGAATATCTTTCTTATTTTTCATTGTATGTTCTTATGCTTATGATATTATTTTACCTCAAGTGTATTGAATAACGTAAACGTTTCATATTTTCAGCGGATATGAGGTGTCCCAGATTACTCTCGCCATGTAAGCCACCATTCGGAGATAATCGATATAAATTGTTATTATTCATATTATTGTTGTTGTTATTGTTATTCGTTGTATTGTTTACAAAATCATTATTACCACCAAGACCACAGACTTCAACTTCACCAACATTACCATCGCTATTGCTCCCAAAATCAATAACATTCATTTGTGATGAACTGCCATTGTGATAGCCCACAGTGTTATTGTTACTACCGATTTCTATCAGATTTGATTTCGCAGCGTTTGCATCAACGGTTTCATTTGAACTTGAGTCGGCCAAAATACGTTGTCTTATAAATGTTTGATGCAAAGGTGGCATATCACGCATATCGTACGGTATAACAAACATACGAACTACAGTTCCCATTGGATTGAGCAAAGTAGCTTGCACTGTTCCTGCTCGAGGCACCGAATACCCTTTTCGTGGCAACCGTATTTCACACTATAAAGGAAAGTAAGCACAATGAGTAAAAATAACTGCATTTGATGAAAAAAGATCGAAAAATCTAGATATACTCAACAAAATATTTCTAGATTTTTTTCAAATTTCAGAACTTAATACCAAATGTACGTATATTACAGAGGAAATCATACATATCTATATGCACCGTTATTTTAAAGAAAAAAAGCCATAAAAATCGCAATTACTGACTGACATATTCCAATAAACATCCATGTGATCTCGCCAATCGTAGAATTTCAATTGTGAAGTATTCTATAAATGATGCTGGTGAGATATTGCTTCTCCATACGTATAGCCGGTACCAGAACATTAAACAGAGGTAATTTTTTTTATTTATTCCCCTCTGAAAATATGAAATTCAAATTCAGTAATCCGTAATTGGATATCTGCCTCTCTGGGATTTGGCGTAATTTTTCATAAGTGTTTCATTACTATAAGCAATGCAATGTTTTTATTATGTACTTTTTGATTTAAAAAATGACATTTCTTATTTGGTTGATTTCCTCTAATATATTATTATAAGTGAATACTCACCACATATGGCATACTCAGCGTTTCCCCATGCAACTCATAAAAATACGCGGCTGCTGGTATGGTCAGCTGTGTTGGACAGAAACCACCTGATGCGCCCAGCAGTACCTTAAAACCAGTTACCTCAATTTTCGGTGCAAAACGTTTTTGAAACAGCGACTCTTCCAAGTTACCCAAAAGAGGACGTCGACCAAAATTGGCAGCACAACGCAACGAGCGCATTTTCATAGGTGAGGTTGTCGGGCTGTATGTACCGCATTCAAGATCCTCATCGGAAAATTGTTCGTCTGAACCCAACGACGAACGATCTGAGCGATCGGAAAGATGACGAGATCGTCGTTTGTATATGGCTGCTTGCTTAGCAAAACGTGGTGACAGCGATGGTGAATTCGGTAATGTTGGTGCCGAAAAAGATTTCTGTACAGGTATGTTGTTGTTGTCAACGGCAGTGTTTGTTGCAGCAGCGCTACCGATAGTAACATGATCAAAAGTAAAGCTGTTCATATCGGTGACCCCAGTTATGGTGCAAAGTGCGGGACAACTGCTGATGGGAATCGGCAATGAGGATGAGGGGCAAGCGCCTGCTAAAACAGTGGAGGTGGCGACAACGGCAGCAGAAGGATTACAGAAAATTGGCGTGAGGTTAACTTTGGGTAAACCTTTGCGTAATAGCAGCGGATTGTGTGGCGCAGAGCGAACAGTAGCTTCATAGTGACTATTTGATGTAGAGTGACTTGCATCACCAGCACCGTCTTGATAGGCAGTCGAGATCTGGAGGAGTGTGGGTTTAGGTGTTTGTTTGTGTTGGTAGCGAAGTTGGTGTGGTAGCTGCTGCTCTTGTTGAGCATTTGTTGGTGTTTTGAAACGAGCCGACATCTCACAGTTATTATTGTTGACTAAATGGTGATCGGCACAGTTAGGTGGTGTACAGCTACGCGTACTTTGGCGGTTTGTGGCAGTGTTAGTGTTGTTGTCAATGTTATCCATACGCATAGGAGTAAACGACGAATTGCAGGATACTGAAGATGATGACGAAGCATAGGAGATGTTATGGACGCTGTTACGATTATACAATGAACACTTATCGATGTGTGGCGTGAGTTTGGTCGATGAAATGAAATATTCCTAAGAAATAAAAAACAAAGAAAGTTATTGACGATTTTTAAAAATATGATTTATCAGTAGCCGAAAAATATATTTGGTTATACCGCTTGATTTCTTATGATGTAGGTTGTTTTAATGTTTTTATTTTTTTAAAACTATGCGACATTAAATATATGCTCTAACTCAAACAATTTTTTATACCAAATTAATACATAACGGTCCCTAAAATATGAATTTTTAAGATGTCACATCTTAGGGTCTGCATTTAATAGCATCACATTTACCTTGTCCAAAATCTGAGTATGTTGTTCTGATCGATTTTGATTTTCTTCGGTAGGAATTTGATAATTGGCACTAGGAACATTTGGTTTCACGTTATCAGCGGAAATGTTGCTAACACTCCCTCCATCACCTTCATCATCATCCTCACTTACTGTAATATTTTCGCAGTCATCCACTGCATTTTTATTATCTCCAACAGTGGGGGCTGCAGCGCTGCTACTAAAATCATGTTGCGTTTTTTGACGTTTGCATACTTGACAACCTGTAGCCGCTGCTGCCGTCAGTGTTGCAATATGATTATTATTCTTATTAACACAATTTAAAGCTGATGATCCCGTCGTTGACTGTGGTTGCTTTTTATTTTTAGCTGCTTTTGGAGTACGTTGAATGGCTTGAAGCAACAATTCGGCATTGTTTCGAGGCGTGTGTATAATTTCACTGCTGCTTATGCTACAAGAATCCATTTCATCTGGATCAACCACATCCTTGCGTGAAGTAGAGGCGGCGGAGGAGCAGCTATCACAGTTCAAGCAAATGAGTGCCTTTTCACTACCACATTGACAGCAAGTTAGTTGAGTTTGAGTGCCGGTGGAGACCATCGCAACATGTCGACTTGATATCGATGTAGATGGGGATATACTGTATTGTTCATTATGGTGGGAATTTCGTAGTTGTTGCTCTGTAGCTTCAACATCGACGTGGCTATCGTCTTCTTCTTCGCCCTGTTCCATTGGCTGTGCACGGTTATTGCCGTTTGCTGATATCGAAAATCTTTCTCTGTCTTCCAAAGCACCAACTGAATGTGCACACACGGCCTCTGTTGGTGTGGTGCGCGTGGTTTTTTTGTCACGTTTCAACATGCGCTTGCGATACTTCATCAGTTGTCTTTCGCGATGCGATAAAGGACAAGAGCTGCCGTATGAACTAGTTGGACTATCACCTGTACCACCGCTACCACTGCCGTAGGCACAATCGTCATCATCTTCGTTTGTCTGGTCGTCACCGCCGTCATCCAAAAGCTCGTCTTCATCGATGAAGAACATGCATTTGTGCTTGCCCTTGGATTGGCAACTAGGTGTAGAAGCTGAAGAAGCGCTAGAGGACATCAGTTCGGCTGCGCTCCTAGTTTTATTAATATCACAGTTTGTTTTTGTTGGAGACGCAGACGGCGCTGTAGAGTGCCGACTAGTTTTGGGTGTCGTTGCTGCCGTTAATGTTAATGCTTGTGGTATTGTTGGTCTTAAGGCTACGCCTGCAAAGGCACTTGTTGTTGCTGTGGCATTGGTGTTGCTGAATCTGGCACCCCCTGAGCATGTGGCGCTTGAATCTGCTCCATTTCCATAAGTATCACATTGCATATGCGCGGACACGCCCAGTTTCGGAATGCCGCCATTAATGCGTGGAAGACTTTTGAGAGAAACCGATATGCTACAATTGTCCGAGATGGTAACATTTGGAAAATTATGTATATTCGGTTTGGAATTAAAGCAGGCCGTAGAATCATATTGTTTAATACGATAAAATATATTAAGTCGTGGTCTTCGATTTGGCAATGTGCTATTGGTGCTCAAAGAGGGCGAACAGCCAGTGCCAGTGGCACTTGGCGATGTGCCTGGTGTATTGGTGTTTGAATTCGAGGCAGCATCTCGTACGGTCGCCAAGTCACCGGCAGCACCTGTAGGTATGGAAAAGACTACACGCCCAGTATCAAAGACGGTATTGTCTGATTTTTTAATAAGATCACACCAGGCACTGATTTGAGAAAAGTACAATTGGCTACGTATGGCACTACATAGTGAGGACAGCGTCATTGTAGGTGACGGTACTCTGTAAAAATAAAAAAATTAAATTATGAAGAATTCTCGGTGAACGTACGTTGCTTGTACTCACTTTTCTTTTAATGTTAATATCCATTGCTCTAACAGTATCTTATGACCAACTGGTCCAAGGTAGACCTCAATACAAACAGGTTCATCACGTAATATTATTGCTTCCATTTTTAAACAGTATGCGCGCCAACGTGAGCACTGAAAGTATAGTGAAGAAAAGAAATTTGATCTAAAATTAGATTGGTATAAAAAGAATATTGATTTCAATAGTGATTTAAAAGATTTACCTTAACCCAACCTTAAAAACAAAATAATAGAGCTCGATAAGCGTTATAGTGAATTCTATAATTTTCGAAATCGGTTCAGTAGTTACTGCAAATACCCACAAAATACATCAAAAAAATGACCCAAACCAAAGTCTATCTTTGTACGAAAATTCATTAAGAACACATGGATTTATTCGAAACAGAAAAGGTTAAGATTTCAAAACTTTAGATCGAAAAATCAGACGGAAGGTATTGCCGACGAAAAAAAATTGTACACGTCTCCTATTTTTAACAAAAAAACAAAAGAAATTTGCGAAAAATCAAAAAAAAATTTTTTTTGCATTCAACCACCTATATCTTATTAGCCTTCATATTAGTTGGCACCTCGTAATGTATATCCAAAAGAGTTACACGAACTCACTAAGTTTTCATTGACTCACCGTTATATTCACATAGGACATATCACAGTAATGATCTTCAGCGTCAGCGGCTTCACCTTTGGCCAAGCCCATCTTCCGAAGGAATTGCTCGCAATGTGGACCCTGCTGAGGGTACGAGGACATCGAATTCTTCGCCGCGCTGGTGGCGGATGCTGTTGGATTTCTGGCATTTGCTGGAATTGGAATTTTTACAGTAGGCAGAAACTTCTCTTTGCGGTTGCCTTGTACGGTGGAGGATGTGGAGCAAGAAGAGCTGGTCGATCCAGAACCAATTGTCGGGCTACCAACACATGGTGACCACACTGATGATAAGGGTGATTGCAAACCGCTACCGCTACTGCTTGCCGAGCCAGGCATTTCGCCACTAACAAAAATATTGGAACAGCGCGATGGGGTCGAACGAAACATGGTGTTACTATTATTGTTATTGGAGTTATTGTACTTTGGCGCCCCAATACTACCGCCTCCAAACGGTGTATTGGGGCTGTTGTAACGAATGCTCGTATCAACAACAGCCGGACTGGTGCCGCCACCACGGAGGCAGGTTGTGGCTAGTGATTGCAACGAATGCAAAAAGTTATCAGTTGATCCTGGCGATGAGGCGGCACTACCAGCGGATGTGGATAAGCTGGGGCGATTTAGCATAACACGACGAAATATTTCGAAATCACCTTTGTCAGAACTATCTGTGTTTATGGCTAGCGCAACCAATTCAGGTTCACCTCCACCACCGGCCTCAAGGCCTCCACCAACTTTTTGTTCAAAAAGTCCACAATCCCGATTCATCGAGGAGGCTGCTGGCGATGCTTGGCGCAGTTGACAAAGTTTTTGGGCCCAACGTTGTTGATGCGTGCTTTCTGATGTAGCAGCGGCGGTCAGCGGTGAAGCATCGTCATAGAAATCATCAAACATAGAGGAAGCTCCAGAAGATGACGTGCAACCACCAAAAAGATGTGAAGGATTCGTTGTAATGTTAATAGCATGACGTGTCGTTGAGCTGCTGCTACTGTTTGTGGAACACGCTGCAGCTCTGGATGTTGAAGGTCTGGGTGATTGACAGCCACTACTAATGCTGCCGATACCGCCAATTCCCGAGCTAGAGAGCATTGGTGACACATCGAGATCTTTGTAATTACCAAGTGCAAAAGCCACATTTAACGTTGGGAAACGAATTGCAGCTGTTTGTGGTGATTGAAACTCGTCCTCGTATATGGCGCGTCCCTCTAAAATCAACGAAGCGATGCCAATCATTGCGTTGGTGGAATTCTGTAGATTGCTGTTACTTGTAGTCGCAGACATTGCGGTTGAGACTGAGGGTGTAGATGAGGAGCTTGTTGCTGTTGTTGGTATCATTTTAATTTCTTTTATTTGGAAATAATTCTACTTTTTCAAACAGTTGCCTGAGTGTGAAGCCGCTAAAAAGAAAGAAAAAAATTGTAGGTTAAAAGTTTTGACCAATTAACAAACTTTATATTCAACGTAAGTATTCCAAAGAAAATTATTTTCAATTTATTAGCACGCTGTGCAATTTCAATTTTAATCTGTCAAGAGATTCCAGCTTACAAAAAGTGTTTACTTAAAATGACGAAAATCTATTCAAGGTTTAACAAAAGAAAACAAAAAATCTGGGTCACGGTTATTGCAACGATTATGATTGCACATAGCAACAGTTGCAGCATATACAAGGTCACGCAGTATACAGCATCAAAAGTGGAGCATAAAGTCAGGTCAATAGGGGAGGACAAAAGTTTTCGTTACGAATCGAGATTATTTTTAATATTTCCATCAGCTCAACTCCTTAGCAACATAATTGAGGACAGACATTGATGTCAAACTTGGATAGTAGGTCAGTAGGTTAGTAACTAGGTTACACTATATTGAAACCAATTTCCCTTTCTACCACAATAATGCAAATATTTGCTATGTTGCAAGGCCCGAAAAGGTATATCATGAAATTTTTATTTTGTTTTCGTCTGGAAAATTGAGAATTAACAAAGCCTTTCATTCTCGACTAATATGTACATATGTATACAAGTTTTTATCTTCATAAATAACATCTAGGCCAATGCATTCATGTGCTGTTGTCTTCAATTTTAAAATACGTCACCAAAAAAAAAAACAATTAGGTTTAATATCATGTTTTTTACTGAGCTTTTTGCTCAGTACTTTTAGTGCAAAAAAACAAAAAAAATACAAGCGCAAGTACTGAACAAAAAAACTCAGTAAAAAAAGTATCAAATTTTGTTTTGTTCCAAAAACACAAGTAAAGAAATACTCGTAGGTTTAAGTTGATAGCATACTTATCACCTGCCTGGTTGTTATATGCTAAAGGTGATGAACGAACAAATAGCACATAAGGTTCTTATTAGAAAAATTTTACAAAATATGTATACATGGCGAACAAATAATCAAAAATCTAAAAATTCAACTCAATTTGAATTTTTTTTTTGAAACTCTGAAGTTTAATCAATAATAAAGTAAGTTCCTCTCTACCTATTTCGATATTAAATTTTTGTAGCTGTTTAGTTTTCGGCTGTAAGTCCATATATAAAAGATTTTTAGAATTTATCTTTAATACAATGCTTACAATTTCGGTGCACGGTAATAGATGAGTAAATTACTTTCTATGCGCAATAAATTTAATGTCACTCATACCACACGTTGTACAAAAAGTACATTAATAAAACGGAGTCCATTTTAAAGGGCTATTACATTTGTAAAAATTATGACATATTAACAATTTGAGCACCGCCTTAAAGACAAAAGTTTAAAATTTTGAAAAATTGAGTTATTTAAAAAATATTTTGGGGTATCTAAGTAATAGAGCAATAAAAACTTGTTAGCTTTTCAAACATACTTTCAAATGTTCCCAACTTATAGTAATTTTTGAAAAAGATATATATATCCGAAACTTCCGCTGGCTATATCTCTGTAACCAACAGTCTGTGCATCCAAAATCTCACATTCATACATATGTATAACTTTAAAAAAAATCAGTTTTGTGGTTTAATTTTGATACCTAACTGCATTGCAAATAAAGGTCAAAGTCCTATTTCATTCATGTTCAACAAACTGTTGCAATGACTCAACGAACTAAAGAAAAGAAACAACATCGCCATGCACGAAGAAAGGCATTGCACTTTAAATTATGTTTAATTTCAATTTCCGTTGCTTGCTGTGAATCATTGAATTTTCCTTCATTTTTTTTCGCAAGATTTCAAATGTCTCATAAACACACTTTCCATCATAGAGTTTCAAGCGATTGTTGTTCAAGGCGAAGTAAAAATTTTCTTGTTATTCATTTTATATGCATATCCACTCTACGATTTATTGCCAAACATATTTACATTTCATGTCGTATATATTTATACATTGCACATAACAAAATAAAATTAATATCAAATCATAATGCATTGAAATATATCAAATTTAAAAGTTCCTCATATGCCAATTTAATTTTTTTCTAGTGGTGGTATAAATGCATCGCCTAAAATATTAAGATTAAACAATATTAATTGTTGTTAAGACAGCAACATTCGTTAGCAGTATGTTGCAAAAAAAATATCCAAAGTGTTGCGACACACTTTGCTAGCAGCACATTTTTTATTAGGCACATTGCTAGCAACATGTTCCCTTTTTTAGTATGCAATGTGCTTTGTTTAGCAACCTTTTTTATTATTTTTTTGTTTGTATGTTTGTTTACATTTACTTTTTGTATCTTGACCTGCATACACAATAAAGCGTATTGAATGAGAAGCTAAAACAAGTACATATGTACACATATAAAAATTAAAGCAAAGAACAATGGAAGAGGGGTTGGGGGGCTTAAAAAACGTGCTCAAGTGTAAGCGCATGTGTGAGTGAGCGCTCATTCGTATTTATTTGAGTGTGAGTTTGTTTATGTATTTGACGTTTTTTATGTTTGTTTGTATGGTATACACACCCACAAAAAAACAAAACATATGATTTTTCCTTTATAAAAATTTTGGAGCAGCTAAACGAAACGAGAGATCCAAACAAACCCATGCATTCAATGAGAGAACAGCAGTTACGGAGCAACGTTTCATTTAACGTGCAAACCACGTGCTCTTTCACACTTTTAGTGTGAGTGAAGTGAGCGTGTTTTTTTATTGTATTGATGTAAAGGGAAACTTGAAGATTTATAAAAAAATGGGAAAAAAAAATCATAACAATCAAAGAGAAACGTAGGTACCAATGAACTGGTTTGGTTTCAAGCAAATGATAAAAGGAAATTTATGTTATTTGTTTGCGTAATTTTCCATTTATTGTCATCCCAGTGAGAAATCAAGATGCTTGTGAAAAAGTTAGCATATAAACCTTTTAAAATTATCCTTACGTTTGTGTAACTTATCTACGTCTAACAAATGCTACTTCAATCAAAAGAATATATTCGAAAAGCGAATTATTAAAAATATTTAAAAAAAAACCTTGCATATCGTGCTGTGTTATGGAAGACGAAACTTACGTTAAAGCAGATTTTAAGCAGCTACCTGGGCACTAATATTATACATTACCGAAGAAAGGGCATGTGCCTAGTAAATTCAAAGAAAAAAAATTTCGAAATTTCCGATGCAATATATGGTTTGGTAGGCCATATGCACCTATGGTCTAGAAGCAACTTCTTTTATACGAAAGGCACAATCAATTCCAAAGTTTATATAGACAAGTGCCCTGAAAAAAGTCTTCCGTGATGTTCTGACCTGATTTAGCAACCTCTCATTACTCTAAAGCTACGATGGAATGGTATGCAAGTAAAAAGATCAATTTCGTACCAAAAATAGCAAATCCGTCTAACTGCCCAGAGCTTTGTCCAATTGAAAGATATTGGGCTCTAATGAAAAGAGATCTTCGAAAAAGTGGTAAGTACGATTTGCCTGTTTCTTTTAAACTTCCTTCTTCCGAAAATTTATCAATTGACATGACATTTTTCTTAGGTTGAGATTTTGTGTCCGGATCTAGCAGACCGATGAACGAAACATTTGCTCGATTTTCTACGGGGTACTTATTTACTTCAACATAAATTGAAGTGCATAGTATATTTTATGACACACGTTAATGTGTATGTATGCATGGATTTGAATGTGTTTATTGACGCTCTAAAATAACTAGTTTTTAAAGATACTTACAGCTGATTTTTGTTTTTATTTTTTATCAACAGACTAAAATGGGTAATTTGTGACTAAACATGTCTTCTTTTGAAACAAACAAACACGTATAGAATTTATTACTAGACAACAAATATTTCAATACATTTTTTTTTGGGGAGAGGGGATGCCGTTTTTAACAAATGAAGTCTCTTTATGAACTAAATTATAATTTCTATAAAGAAAAATTTCTGCATCCCTCTAAATAATATTACAACTACAACTTCCAGTGTTCTTCAGATACTAAACATATTTTCATTCACTCCGAGATATATCAGGTAAATTAGTAAGCAAAAAATTGCTTTTATAATTTAAAATCAGTTAGCAGTTTTCATCTTCTTATCTTTTAAATAAAATTAGTCATTTACATTTAACTTTCATACATATGTACACATACTTCAAGAATCATGTTTGTATTTCATGATTTTCCACATCCGTCGTTTCGCAAACAACTTTGCAACATCATCAAATATTTTAGTTTTACTTTTTTTCGTGTGACTCAAAAACAACTCCAAAGTAGAAGACATGAACACGGATACATAAAATCAAACAAACCAAGTTGGAGTACATATGTACAAATTCATCATACAAATATCATGACTGGTGAATTCTCTATCGGAAGTTTTATAGTAAGTACTTCTTTAAATTAAAAGCAAAAGGCGCTTTGCTTTTGCTACGTTTGCAGTTTCAAATAAATCCTTTTGCTCCTGCTACATTACTGTTTTAAACAAATCGTTTTCTTAGTACTTTTCGTAAGTATTAGGAAACAGTTGCTTCTGATTATGGGTGTCTAAAAAGCCCTTGGGCATATTTTTTAAATATTTTCCCAAAACTCCTAGTTCGACCTGTTTCAACAGCCACCAGAAGAAAAGTAACCTCATCGAACTTAACTATCTAGCACAAAAAGTTAAACATTTCATCTGAACCTTATTTACGAGTAGTGTCAATTTTATTCCGACTTAAAGTCTTTGTAGACAAGAAAAAATTCATCTTATTTGTAGTGTTTTTAAAGCGCATAAGATTCAGTAATAGCGAAACGCTTGTTGTTTGCAATGACATGACAACGTTTAAAAACGCGCTGGTCGAATTGATTTGTTATCAGCGCTTTAAAACTAGTTATAGAGACTTTTCTAATTACATGTGCTTCAGTTACAGCGAGTGAAAAGCGCTTAGCTGCATTGAGCAAGCAATTCTAAAAAATGCTAGGATATACGCTATCAGAGACGAAGACATGGCGCTCTGTGCAGGATTATAATATTCATTAATTGTAATATACTAACGAAAGGACTTTGTGATATGCCCAAAAATTCGGTTTTAATAAAGAAATAAATACTATGGGAAAAATATGATAATACTAGAGTAGGATCAATGTCTGAAAACTAGATAAAACCTGTTTTCGATTGAAATTCAAAATTTTCACTTCACAACTTCGCCCTTGAAAAATCATTCTATGTTTAACAAACATTAAGAAAAAAGTTTTATATCTCCGACTGAGAAATTTTTTCCGGTATCAGCGCTCTATTTTGCACAACTAACGATTAGTGTTTGCTCGACACCAAATCCAATGTTGACCAGTGTTATCATGATTGTATTAATTAAATGTAATTCAGAACACGTGTAGAATTCGTAGGAATGCAAACCAACGGTTGCGGTGGCGAGACCATTACATCAACATTTCAATTGACAACCACTACAACTTCAACTACTTATTATGTAAATTTAAACAGCTGTGGAAACCACTACGACAGCGATTAGATTTAAGCTTAAAGTGCAGTCAACTGTCAATTTTGCTATTACCCACAACATTAGGGTGCGACCTGTGCTGCCACTTTGTATGCCATAATAAAATGAAAAAACTGTTTGATAATCGCGTCTATAAAAATGACACGGATTTTAGTGATTAGAGCATATATGTACATAAATATATGTTACAATTACAAGACATAAACGAAAGGAGTGGGCGACCAAAACGGAACACTTCCACTTTTTCACTTATTACAGGAGACGGAAAAAACTTTAATATGTAGCATTTGGATATTTAATTTTATGATAAAATTGCTAAAAAAATCCTCAGCATCGTCCGATAGTGTTTCTGAAACATGAATTATTTTTATTATTTATACATATTAATAGTCAACAAATGGAAATGTTTCGCTTTGATGGAAATCTTCCACTTAAAATCTAAACATTCAAAACTAGAGCATCTGGTTCCTGCACCGTTTTGATTAAAAAAAATACTGTGTCTCTATCGATGGAAAAAGGTTCCAAAATTGATTTAAGCATCAGTAGAAATGCCATGGAATCGATGTGAAAGAGTTAAAAAGTGTATTTTGTCGGAAACCAATATTTTTTATTTTATTGACACCCTTAAAAACAAGAGCTGAATGTGTCGAAATCACAAAAATGCCAACATATCATTTTCTTAGAAAAAAAGAATTAATATCACTTTTCTAGTAGGCTAAGTTTCCATTTTGAAGGGCTTACTGGGTCTCTTTAAACTTTGAGACAGAAATGTGCCTTTTCGAAAAAGTTCAATTATTTGATTACCGATTTTCCAAGATTTGAATATGTCATATGTTTAATTCAGTAATGTCAGTAGAAAACATAAAAAAAAACAAAACGAACAATTTTTGTTTTGATCGCCCACATTAAATAAAGAAATATGCCAGAACTGATGTATCAAAAGTGTTCAAAAACTTACCAATAAATTTAAGTTGCACTTTTAGTATCGTAACAATTCGTTCGATAAAAATCTGCGCCTCTTCTCCTTCTTCTGCAAGCTACTTTTTGAAATTTACTTTTTTTTTAACTTTTAAAATCAATTGATTTTCTCAAAACTCATACGTTGCTTAGACCCTTGTTTTTAAAGTCGGGGTTTAATCTGTAAAAAAAAAAGAAAGACGAAATTTTAAATCAAAAATTTAAGCGTGATTTAATTATTAGGCAAACACTGCACAAAAAAAAGACCTACTCAATAACTACAGCACAAAAACTTTGGCGAAATTTTAGGTGAGGGTTTGACTTTACTTGGGTTATTACAAAAATCAGAATTTGGTTGTGAACCGAATACGAAAAATCCTATCAGTCTGGCGAAAATAAAATAAAACGAAACCAAGACTAATGAAAAAATTCAGTGAAAATTAAAAGGAAAATTGTCAAAAAAATTACTCTTAAATAAAATTGAAACTTAGCGAAAAAAGCTAATAAAAAATGGATCATAAATGCATAGTCAGACTTATGGAATTGATCTCTCTGCCATAATTAAAAAGTACTAACAATAAGATAAACGTTTTGGAGTATTAGGGGACGTATTTTGACCTGTGGAAGCACTCATTTTCTCCCATATGAATGCAAACGTTAAGTTTGATTGCATCTGCGTTAAATTTTGAATTCCGTTTCATATTTTTGTGACTGCATTCTCGAATAAATATCATTTTCTGAATTTTTTTTCGTTAGCTGGTTTTTTCCCCAGTACTAACAAGAAACAGAGTGTTTGAAACTTTTTGGCAAGCGACAGTATATACTACACAGTCAGGCTGTTGGCCTCCGAAAATGATGCACTGTTGCCAAAACTTTTGCGCAGTTCTTAATTTGGTCACTGCCACACACCAGCTGCAGCAGCAGTTGCAACTACAACAACAATAACAAAAACAATTTTGATACAACAACAACAGCAAAAACAAATTTGTCGACAATCGACAACGCAGTTGGCACAATTTTTCTGCGACTGGTGTTGCTGCCTTGCGCGGTGCAACAACAGCAAAAACAACAAAAAAAAAGGTGTTTTAAGGCTAGCAATATTTATTATGACATAAGCACACACAGCGATGCACTATACATAAACAGTTGCACATATGTATGTAAATATATGCATCAAATCTGTACATACATATGTATCAGCTGCGGCAACAAAAACAGTAACGTGGAAAACATGCTGTTATCGTTGGGAAAACTTGTTTGTTCATTGAAGTTTCCCTCTTGTAGCTCGAAGTTAAAAGCTTCTTAGCTGAACGCGTTTTTGGATGAAAGTTGCTTGTCAAGCTTTCAAGTAGGTTTTGATTTTTAATTCTTTTTTTTAACAGCAACATTTTGCTGCTTGCAATTTAAACTGCTATACTCGTAAATGAAAAATTGCAGCATTGATGGCGAGTAGCTTTATTGTTATGGTGGTTGTTACCTACATACGTATGCTGCATTGATTGTGACGTTTGCTGTTGCGCATGCGCAGTCAGATAAAACATATTGAGAGATTGTGTTCTGTGTTAATTTTTATTTTGTATTTTAAAGCTGCCCGCACAACTTTTAAGTAGCTCAAGTTTATGTAGGTACATATGCATGTGCTTAAAAAAAACCCATGAAAAATAATTAGCTAGCTAGATCAATTTAACTTTTACTCATGTATTTAAGAACCAAAATAGGTTGGTTCTCAAGAAAAATTAGTTCCACTTGCATGGACAAGCGAAAAGAAGAATTTGAACAGACATAAACATTCGATACGATTAATGTTTTTAGAAATGAGTTTTTTAATACCTTTTGAACTTGACCGTGCTTAGTTCACGATAAATTTGAGCCCTTGGTCAATAGATGGTTCCAAAATTTTTAACTACAAAGTTCCATTTTTCGGTAGGCTTTGGTTTTTTGAATACATTTTGAAGCAATACTTACAAACGAATGAACTTCGATACACTATGGGCAAACCTTTGATCAATCTCTTTCAACTTTTAAAATCATTTACACCTTTTTCAAAATTTTTCGACTTTGTCAGCATTTTTCGACTCCTCAACATTTTTTCAAAATGTTCAACTTCAATTTATCGACATTTTTACGATATTCAATATTTTCATCGGCCGTATTGGCATTTTTTCCACTTTTCAAACATTTGTCTACTTTTTCAATATTCTTTGACTTTCAACACATTCCCAACGCTACTGTTCAGCATTATTATTCAGCTTTACTAAGATTTTCTCGATAATATAACGATACATGATTTAGTTCACACATTACGCCGTGAGTGCTTGCACTAATCTGTTTTTTTTCTCTCTAAACCAATATTGTCCCAATTATAGCACAAATATTTTATCTTCTTCAAGTTATTTTTTCAACTGGAATATAACAAAATGATTTGGTAACAACGCAAAAAAAGATGTAAGTTTTTATTACAAATCGTGGGGAGTACTGACTTAAATTGAGAATTAATCAAATGTTCTTTTTTTTGCAATCATCATTCGTGCATTTAAAGTTTTAAACACGATTTTTCTATTGATCTTCCTACGCCGTTTGCCATAAACGCGCCCAACATGCGCAGTCATTTGATCGTTTCTCATGATTTATAATATGGTTCAACGCTCACATACAGATGTAAGATATAAGTTGATGTATAATAGTAACATACCTATTTAGAAAAATGCGATTATGCAAAGCGAAACGACAACAATGACAAAAGAGACGCGGATGAGAACCTATCTGAAGAATTATAAACAGCTGATCGTCATTACGTCGTTCTAGCCGTTTTTTTTTTCTTTCTTGACAACTATCATTCTGCTACAGCTGATGATAGCAACAGCAGCAGCAACAGTGAGAACATCATCTATGTTTAACAAATGGTACAACATACATATGAATATATACATACATTTCTTTTTAAATTTTTTTTTTTAATATAACAAAAAAGTCAGTCGTCTCTATAGAATTTAACCTTGAGTTTTTGTTGCTACTGCTTTTATTTTTTTCTCTGTTGTCTTTTGTGTTTCTTCTTCGTATTTGAAATATTTAATATTTATTTATGTTAGCTGATTTTTGGTTTTGTTTAGCTGCATTGTTATTATTGTCATTATCAATATTTTATTATTATAATACTCTGAGCTATATTTTACCCTCTTGAGTATAAAAACCAAAAACAGCTGACGCCAGCACTTTTATAAAATTATAGACACGTGATTTGCATTTGCACATTTGCAACAACAACAACAAAAAAAAATCACTTCACAGTTGGTGATTTGCCAGTCAGCTCCTCCACAATGGCCTCTTATGTACCTCCCCAACAAAGTTGTTTTGAACAATGCCATGTTCTACAGAACACCCTTTAACTCAAGGATATCCTACCCCTCCGCTCTTTTATGCCGGACCACATTTTATTTGCATTGACCTTCATATTTAGTTGAAAACGCGACAGCCACAAAGATAGCGACAGCGTGACTTTAAATTTTATTTTTTTATCTTTTTCTACATATAAGAATATTAAACTTTGTATAAAAGATTAAATGTTTATTTTTTTAATATATTATTACTTCATTTATTTCTTAACATGTTGTTGCCTTTAATATTGATAATTATTTCGCTAATCATTTTTTTTTTTCAAACTAATGCTTGGCTTATGTTTTATAATTTTAATGAAGATTTTTTTGTCAGCAAAAGTGCCAGTATGAAATGTTTATAAGACTGCAATCATAAGTTTTAAATTACTTGTTTAAAATTTTTCATTTTTTCATGCCAAAATAAAAACTAAATTTGCATCAAACCGTATCAAAGTTATAAGCGTTAATAAAATGATAATATTTCGTTTTGATGGACGCTGTTGGAAATGTTTATTTTCTTTTGGCAAACAGCTATGATGCTTTTTGTTGAAATTTTATAAAACGTAAACAACGTTTTCATGGAAATGTTCCGTTTTGAAACCTTTTTGCAGAAAATCAATTGTTTGAAATTTAAAGTCCCAAAAAACAATAAAAATGTGATATGAATGTTCCAAGACAACACAGCCATGTTAGATGAAATCACGGAAGTGTTTCCAGCTATGCTGCTTAATGATATAAAAAAGAGCTTCTAATCTTGCGAAACAAAATGAATAAACAATTTTACTAAGACTTGTGAATTCATTTGAGTAGTGTATAAATTCTTATTTTTTTAACACAAAAAGTGTGTCTTTTGACAATAACAAAAACAAACAAATAAAATAAATAGGTTAAGCGAGGGTACATGCTATACTAGGCTAAGATTAAAAATTTTTACCAGTAAAATCCGAGGATCTTGCCAAAATAAACTTGGGAAGTAAAGGACACCCTAATACAAATACATCCATATGTAATGTATAAAAACATCGTCGGATTTATTTTGTCGATGATTTCTTCATTCATTTTTGCTCACATTTCTCTTAATTCCATTTTCGCCAGTAACTTAATAGAAAAAAATGACATTCTATTGATAAGTTTGGCGTGTTTAGCTGTTTCTATGCGTATATTTGTAGGTGCATATATGAGCATACGTATGTACGAGTGTGAATATATATTTTCTATATGTTCGCGTGTATAGCTTGGAAGGTCATAAAAAAGAAGTACTAGTTTAATTTGGAAAAAGGAAAAATTAGATTTAGAAATACTCGTAAAAATTCATTTCAATTGCTATGCTGTAATTTATACTTTGAGTGCTCTGTTGCTAAGTGCAGAAAATGTTTGCTCTCAAAAAACTTAAGAAAATTGTGTATGTTGACCTTAATTGAAAATAAAATAGTAGAAAATTAAATAAATTTATAATTCAATTTGCGTCAAGCGAGTACCAACCAACCGACCAGCAGCATTGCTGCTTCACGCGCTACGCATATGTAGTGTGAGATATTTGAATTTGTTATCTGGCATTAGCCTTGCATAGTTTTTGGAGCCAAACAATTCCAAATTCGAATTTCATGGTTGGTTTCATTGCTTTTAAAATAACAAGCAACCAATTTTTTGCTGTTTATATTTAGAATGGTTTACGGATAATTGTATGCGGTGTGTTCTTATCTCATAAAAATAATCTGGGAAATGAAGTGAATATAAAACCGAACCTCGCATAACGATATATTACTAATTCTTTTTTTTTTTTTAATAGAATTTTATTATAACAGAAGGAGTTACAATTTGAATTTAAAGGAAAAATTTTAAAAGGCGAATAAATTGCACTGAATTAAGGATGCTAAACGAAAAATGTGAATTTTAAGAAATTTTTGGTTTATTTGATTTATCGTTTTATAGAAGCCCTATTTTGCTTGAAGAGATGAAAGACACAAGAAGAAGAATTGGTTTATTATTTAAGCTTCTGTTTTAAAAAAGTTTCTTACAAATTTATGTAATGTTTGTGCTCAGAAAAGAGGGAAAACCCAAATGCTTCGAGCATTAGCTGATAACCTCATTCTGTATTGACAAGAGCGAAAGTTCAAATGCGTTAAATCAAAGTTCAGCGTCCAAATTCTTGGCACAACCAAAGATTCTACCATTTTTTATTAAAGTCTAAAAAAAAGAACTAAAAACATTCGCATGTTTCTTTGATTTATAATTTGTTGAAGGTAGTAGGTACACGTTTCCATCTTTTGGTGTTGAAAAAGAAAGTTTACCTTTCACATCCACGTTGTAGTAGAGCAGTATTAGAAGCATAGTTTGGGCTGTTTCTAGCCCATTGTCTTTTTTTCTCTCTGCAAAGTTTCAAAATTTGCAGAAAATCACGTTCAGTTGTTCTTAATCGAAGAACATATTTCTCGCAGTTTTAGTTCCATTAAAATTTTTATTAAAATATTTTGTAATTTTGACATCTCTAAGCCAAATTTAAGAAATTCACAACTTTTGATGATAAAAGAATATATAGGAATTTTCAGCATGAAAAAGGGGCAAAATCCGGACTTGTTTCCTTCTCCATTTTCTTTTTGCTTTACTACCTTACGTTGTGATTTTACCTTCTATGTCCCACTTGGCACAAAAAAAAAAAGTCTAAAGAGACTTTGATTTTTTCTTCAGTCAACCGATTCAATTATGTGGTAAGTAAATTAAAAAGAAATTCTAAAGCAGGTGCAATCTGCACAAAAGTATTAAATGAAGTACATATGGTTTTGCTCGACGAAATAAATTTGGAAAAGTATCTATGTTTGATTGATTTTATTGTTAATATACACCTTTCTTTTTTTTTGTATGTACTCATAATATATTACGTCTCACTTTTATATACATATGTATATGTAAGAGGAAATTTCTGCTTTGCATGGTACGGCAAAGGTTCAAAGACCTACCTTAATTGTAAGGCCTACTCATAAAAAACAAAAAAAAAATTTAGTTTATATCTTTAAATAACAATGACAAAAGTCAATGCTGAAGTAAACACAATTGAGTTAAGTAAAAAGTTTTCCATTAATGAAACAAACAAACGAAGCAAATGAAATAAAAACCAAAATGTGAAATTTCAATGCGATTTCGCTGACTTATAGAAAATTGGCTAATTATAAGCGACGTGGTGGAGTTTTTTATTTCCAGCAAAGTCATGCGGAAAGCAAATTGGATTTACACGTTAACAAAACAAAAATAATGTAATTTTTTTAAAATTACAAAACATTAAAGATAGATTTCTGTATCTAAACATTGCAATTGTACAAACAATTTCTAATTTCCGTGAATGCAGAAAAATATTATTGCCTGCTTTTAAGTGTTTGCATTTATTCACCAGCGAACCCTTTCAGTTTTATGCACTTTAACATACATTACGGCATACACCGAGGCGCTCACACATATTGATGTTTTCTAATTGTGTTTATCTTTTTTTAATATTTCGTGCAATGTCCATTGCATTTTTTACAACAATATTATTGCGCAACTGCATACTTTACAATTGAAAACGAATTTCCTATTGTTTTATTATTTATTAATTTTTACTGTGGAAAGTCTTTGTTTTTATTATAATTTTTTTCTACCATTTCGTATTCGCTGTTGGCATATAACACGTTTTTTCTATTGAAACTGCGCGTTGCTTTTCATATTCATTTTAAATGGATTTCCATGCATTTATTTTGAATTTTTTCTGTTTTATTGTGATAATTACAACACGTAGCAACAGTCGGCAGTAAAGCAATTTAAAGTTTCGTTTTATGAAAAGAAAGCCGCTGTGAATTGTCACAGCCAACTTACAACTACTGTCCCAGTCGGAAAAGCAAGTTAGCAATGGTTTTTTTTCGATAGCTTCAAGCTCAGTGCATTTTGTACTTTTTTTGACATTGTTAGTCACTTTATGGTGTTAGTTAATACATGAAAACAAAATTTTAATTTTAAAATTTCATAAAAAAAATTTTGCTTATATTTTTTAGCTGTGGAAATGGAACCAACGTCTTGCAAATTTTGATTATAACAGAAAAAAAATTTTAGGGAAAGGCAAATTTAATGATTGCAAATACGAATTCAGAGAAATTTGGTATAAAAAAGTGCTGAGTCAAAACTTCCTTGAACGTGATTCATTCATTCTCTGATTAAAATTTTTGTCTGGATTTGATGAATTTTAAATGTACTGTACATAAAAATTAAATGATTTTGTTATTCCATTCTATTTGTTTCAACTTTGAACATTTTTATTTTTCAAGTAATTGAAGAGTTAATTAATGTTAAATGATGCAAAGATCATCAGTAATTTTTCACGTTGTTGTAATGATATTATTGCTGAGACTTTCCATACATGTACATAGAGTATAGTGTACAAAGCTTGTAATTATTTACTCAGAACCTACTATTAATTATCTAACACTTAAGAGAAATATCATGATGACTTGACTTCAATACATTCGACAGATCATATATTGCTTGAACAAAAAAATGTGGGATGTTTTTTGTAGTTGTTTGTTAAACAATTCAAAGTTTATTATAATGAACAAATGTTTTCTATCAGGTCTTTTGAGGGAAATATTTACTACTGAGTTATGTAAGTAACAAGTTGGTTTTCTGAGCTAATCAACATACCGATAGTGTAAAAATACACCAACAAAAGTTTTAAAAATACTGGATTCTTGGCGGAATTGTGTTTATTTATAAAATCGTGAAATTTCTTCAAACAATAGAAAGAATTGACTTTCAAATATTTAATTTTAGGAAATAAAACGACCAGTAATAATTTCATGTGATCGCAGGTTTTTACATAGCCGCCATCACTTGGAGAAATTGTATATATCTTCAGTTGCTTTCTATATGTAGTATAATGACAACAACAAAAACACGATTTTTATCAGATCTCACTTGAGGCAAACCACAGGCTGTGAAAAGCTGTCTGCCAAATGGCAAACCCTATAGCAGTTACACATTGCTAAAATACATTGGGGAGCATATTGAAACGGCAACGAAAACAGCACCATTTAAATTGTTGTTGTTGCTACTTTTGTCAGCTGTTCGCTAATGCGTTACAGCGTCCTTCAGTTTTTGATATTTGCATGCATGTAATAATTACGTATAGATTTTTCCCCCATATACTCGTAGGTATGTATGCATATTTATTGCCATATTTCTCTTTATGTCATTCTTCTTTTTTTTTCTACTCATTAGGCATTTAATATTTGCACACTTTTACGATAGTCCAGTCTGTAGAGGTAGTTTTATTTTGCGAAAGGTGCAACATTATCGAATTTCACAAACGATGTTAAGGTCGAAACTCTTGAAAAGAAATCAAGTTTTTGAGTTTCCGAAAAGTTGATATTTCTGCACAGCTGAGTCCAAAGTTGCCCAAATATGATAAATTATCTAAAAAATTACACCAACAAAATATTGGAGCCTTGGAAGGCTTAAGTTTTAAAATTGACTTCTTTTATTATTAGAAAGTAATTCCGTTTCAAATTTCAGTTCAATACTTTATTTTTGCAAACAGAACGACTAGCGATAATTTCATGTCATAGCTGATTTTGCGTGGCAGCAATCACTGGAGGAATTTTACATTTTACATCTTCTTCTATTGTTATCTACGTAAAGTGTGTAGTATTAGGAACAGCTAGCGATTGGTTGATTGTATAAAAGAAGAGTGGGGTAAAGTCTCCCAAAATATATGTATGTAAATGTTTGGTATGTAGGCTGCGTAGTTAGAATAAAATCTGGCTAAGGTATGTCAACTAAATGTTATATATTTTGTATTCACTGCATGTGAATATTGACGCTGTTGCCATCTTTCGCAAGGAAAACGCATTTTTATAGCTCCACTGACTGGGCTATAATTTACATATTTACAATGTGTATTTGTTCTTATTGTTGGCTACAGTGGTCTCACTTTCTGTTGAAGCGCAGGTGATTGAAGTTGTAAGTGGAACACGCTTTACTTGTCAGCTGATAATTTATGCTAATTACAATGAAATGCCGCAGCTAAAACTAATTTTAGTATTAAAAACTAGTAGAGGGAAATTAAAAAAAATCATTTCACAAATCACGCTGATTTTATAATTTTTTACTAAAATCACTTACTGACGCTTGAAAAAAATTCTCACCAATTTCATATTATTTAATGGCCACTTTTCAATTTATTTTGCTTTCGACATGATAAGCCCAAATATTAATAAAAAATTGCAAATAAATTTTTTTACAAAATAAAATTTAATATATGAAAGTACCAGTAGTGATGTTGCAATACTTTCTGCAATAGCTTTTAATCGCAAACTTTTTAATAACTGAAAACATCTCGCTTTACAAATAAAGGGCTCATATTTTTCTATTAAAATTCAAAAATTTCGAAAAAATAATAAACTTCAACAGTTCTATTTTATTTCACCAAAAAAAGTTCTATTTCCGGCAGCATTTCAATAGCTACACCCAAAAACATCAATTTCAAATGGAAAACCTATAAGACCTGTGTACTGGCGCTCACGTAAAGCAAGTTGTCAATGTAATAAATCTAATCATTGACAACAAACAAAAAGAAAAACAAAACACTAAAAACGTCAAATTCATAAATAAAACTCAGTAACTAAAAAACGAAACCCCACTAACCATGACCCGAATTGCATTCACACCTTTTCTTACAATTGTTGTTGCTTTTGTTGTTATGGCACAGTTGCCATAATGCCAAAATAATAAAAAATCAAACAACAAAATTGAAATATTGAAACTAAAATGCAACGTTCAGCACAACAACGTTGCACATGCGCCATGAGCACAAAAAAAAAATCAAAAATCGGTTCTAAAAATCAGTGACACTGAAATGTGCAAATTTTTCGATTGCAGACAAACAAATTGTATGAGCAACGTACAATTGTTGCTAACGTTAACATCGGTATATCGGTGCGTGCGAGTTTCTGTTACGTGATCATTAGACAAAAAAGGAGCAAAAAACCGAATCGAGACCGACGACGTATAAATTATGTGGCACGCCAACGCAATGAGAACGGCAGCAGCAGCAGCAGCAACAATATAAATTACAGCAGTGACGACGTTTGTTGCGACCTAATCTACTTAATTTTTGTTGCCTTTATTTATTTATAAATTTTTATTTTTTCAAAAATAAGTTTGAGGCAACAAAATTTAAGCGAAAAGCAATAAAAAGAGGCAAAGAGTTAAAATAAAAATATATTTTATGTCACGTTGCTGCTGCTGTTGGCTGCATCTGATACTGTTATTCTCTGTTGCTGCTACTGCTGTTGCTGCACAGCAAGTTGTTTGTTGAATGCATTTGGCAATCGGCTGTTGATTTTGTTGTGTTGGCAAATGTTGCATTCAATTTGTTGTATGCAATTTCCATTGATTGAGCAACAGAAGTGCGCGCGCATGTGAAATTTTTACTGCAGTTTTCGGTTAGGTTTTTATTATTTTTTGAACTAGGAAACCTTTCTGTTTTTCTTTTAAATAATATGGGAAATGAATTGTTTGAATGCTTTAATAACAGAAACATATTTTTCAAGCAGCGTATCTCACCTTTGTGGTCAAAACTCTTCAGGACAAGCCCATTAAGACCTAAGCCAACCGGAACAGGCTTATAATAACTTCGCCCTAGATTAGTCAATTATTGGTAAGCCCTGGCTTATCAAATACCAAAATATTGAAGCGAAAATCTATCCTTATACAACTTATGTAATCCGAGACATAAAAATGTTGATGTTCACAAGATTAATGCATCAAAAAATATTAATATTTTGCAACCTTGTGATATTCGCTTTGATGAAAATATCGTTCGTGTCTATCAAGCAATCAGTTTTAATGGAATAATTAATAATGTACGCTTCTTAATCATATTGAGAATTATGAAAATTTCAATTACGAAAAAATCGGAAAATTGTTGCATAAGGCATATAGAACTGACCAAATAATGCTATGCCAAGACATGAGCCAAGCGTGATTACGCCATCACTTAATCAAGCTTGGGCGCATTATCAACATGGCGATATAATATGAATAAAAAAACCTTTGAAGTGGTCTGAAGGGAAATACAGGAAAATGTTTTATACCTTTTTAAAATTACCCCTACGCCTTAAAGGACAACTGACGATCGATTTACAAGCTACCTCGCAGTTTTCGGACCAGTCCAAGAACAGTTTTGAACTATTATGTTACCCGAAAGGTAAATGATGAAGTTTTTCACAAGTCTTTTTCCTAGAAAATCAATTTGTTTTTTTTTCTTTTCTTATATATCTATTGATTCCAGATACAAAGGCCACCTCACCAGATTTTAGTTCCTGACACTTAATAAACATTTCCATCACGCTAGTCTCCCCAGATAATGACTTAAAAATGTCATACTCATAACACAAGTGATTGGACGAAATCAGTACTAAATAAAATTGATCGCAATACATACAGAAATAAAAATTTAAGAAAAATCAGCCAGAGCTTTAGAAGTTTTCAAGCTTTGCTAAAGTAAAACAAAAATAAAAACTTTAACTTGACCTAAAAACTAAAGCTCAGTCAAAAATAGCAGCAACATCAACACATTAGAAAAAAAAGTTTTTGCTTTGAGTATCTATGAAATTACGTCATTGCTAGTTGGCTACATTTACATGTGTGTGTGCATGTTTTCACTATTTAGAGAGGAGAAATTATACACTTACCTACACAGCTGATTTTAAAAATCCATTTTTGTAGAAGTTTTGCGAACTGTAAGAAAAAAACAAAGAAAAGAGAAGTTAGTGAGTTACTTTTTGTTTCAACTTTTAATCTAATTACTATTTAATTGAAAAACCAAAATGTTAAATTATGACAATACTAACATACGACATTTTTGTTTGCTGCCAAAACCAAATAAATAATATTTTTTTGTAATGTTGCGAGCAAAATCCACCGAAATAGTTTTTAAGTATTTTGACAGCTCACTGTTTTTTTTAAATTGTTTTGTTTCAGGAAAAAATTGATTTTATTTATGTATTTGATTTTTTTTTCACTTTTTATTCGAAAGATCTTTTTACTGTTAATGCTTTAGATACATTTCTCAGATACTTTGCTGAATTCTATACAACGAAGCACAGCATTCAAAGTAATGCTTTGTATTGTTGATATTTAATTGTTGTTGTAGCTGGGCATAGGACAACATAGTTTTTTATGCTCTTAAATGTTATAGTATCTCACAGATACGGATATGCACGGTAATTTTTCAAAAAACCAACTGAGAGCGTGGCGGAAACGGGAGCACGCGCTACAACACTAAGAGAATGGGAGTTGTTTTTTATTTGGTTACGACAAATGTGTGTCAATTTTGTGTTTTTTATTAAAATTTAATTTTCATAAATTTCTACAGAGATAAATGATATTTGACTTAGCGCAGCACACACACACACACATACATATACATTTACTCATGCTCGTGCAGATGTGGCGCTTCAATGTGTGAAATGGGAAAACGTCGGGAGAGTGGCGAAAGAGCGAGCTATGTGGCAACAGTGGAAATTTTTTATTTTCTTTTTATTTTATGGAAATTTTCAACTTTTTCATGCGCGGTGTGATAAGGGCTAAGGGGGCGAGAGATGACACAAATTGCAGGGGGTCAATTATTTAGTTTGAAAATCACAACACTACACTCTATTGATACAATGTGTATCTTACAGCAGCAACTTTCTTTGATTTTAGCAAATTCTTTTAGTTCCGCTTATCGTGTTACATCACCAACACATAGACAGACGCAGCACTACGTACGCAATTTTAAGGTTTTTGGTTCCTATAACTGTTGTTGCTCTTACAGAAACTCTACAGGATCGCTTAAAAATATCACGTTTTATTGGCCACTCAAACGTTTGATGACCAAGGAAGGTAGATAGCGTCGACTGGTTGGTTTCAAACAGGAAATTTTCCACTTATTCACATCGACGAACGCAAAATATACTTTTGTATCTAATGGATACATAAACGTTTTAAATGCAATCAACGTACGCTGTTGCTGTTGCAATGTATTTTTAACGACGACAACACCACCACTAAGTCGTTCGTAATTATTCTTAGTATTATTGTTTTTATTCTTGTTAGATCTGTTCTTTTCAGGTTGTAATTGAACATCTTCATTATTCTGATGTAGTTCGAATTGATTTTCTTTAACGTCAGCGACAAAATAATCCGACGACGACGTTATAGATAATGATGAAGAAAAATTTAAATTCTGTGTAGTGGAAGCAACAAACCAATTTTTTGCGCTTTGCCCGTCCATTCCACTCGGTCGCGTTAACTAAACTGCTCGCTGGTCTCGACTACTCGGGCTCAAATCAACACAAAACTCTGACTGTCGACTCGATGTTCGCTCTGTTGCTGACAACTTTGTTGTTGTCGTTGTCGTTGTCGTTGCCACTGCTGCTGCTGCTCTGCTATTGCACTCGAATGTGTAGTCAGTCAGCAGCGCGTCGAGCAACGCTTCAACTCTTTAAAGAGTTGAACAAAAAAAAAACGAAAAACCCAACAAAACAAACAAAATACAAAGAAGCGCTTGCGTCGTTTCTTTTTTTTTGCTGCTGCTGTTTTTGTTGCTGTTGCTAATGCTGCTGTTCCACACACAGATGTTGTCGCTGACGTTGCTGCTGTTCAACTGATTCGTCGATATGAGACTTTCTAAACAGCTGAGCGAGGGACCAGCCATAGCAAACAACATACAAACTTACACAGGCATATGAAATATAATAATAATAACAAAAACAATCACAATGACAACAACCACAACAACAACAACTACAACAACAACAACAGGCAAACAAATAAACCAACTAAAAAGAGATAAGTCGTCACACAAGTTGGTAGAACAGGCCAAGTTTCAAATACCCATGTAGAATTTTATGTACTTTCAAGTTATGATGTCATGGTGTTATTATTTTGAAATGAGGAATACTAAAAACAATAACAAAAGTTTTGGATAGATATTTATGTAAGTGGTCGTTCACATACTACGTTGTGCAACATCAATGTTGGTATTTGAAAATATACAGCGACCCCGATAATAAATTTTATAGTTAAAGCAAAGGAGAACAGAGAACGTTTAGCGATTCTGGATTTGCTTTCAAAATCTAAGTACTATATTGATTTCAGCCTTTGAATATGGTCATATGGGCGTTTACCTACCCGGGAGCATCCTAAACAAAGCTATTCTATTTTACCTGGATTATTTGGTTGGATGTGGAGCACAGCCTCTTATTATTTATCTTTTTTATGTATAGCATTGTGGGCATGGACAGGATTTTTTCTGTTGCTCTTAATTTTGAAATACATGAGGGTGAGACTCTGACATCAAGTATTGCCGTTTTTACGCAGGCGATCACTGTTAGATTTTTTTTTTCTTTTTTTAATGAGTAATATAAGATTATCATATACTACATTCATACATACATTCTATCTCTAAATTTTCATATAAAATTTAAAGAAGCAACAACAAATTGTGACTGCGACAACCGTGATCACCAGCATAACAACCGCCCATGATAACTCTGCAAACTTTTCTATGTACATATATTAATGATGACCAATGCTTAAAATTCCAACTATGTCAAAGCAAAGCAACGATATAAAAAAACTACGTCGTTTCATTTCAGTTTGCTTTTTCTCGGTATTGTTGTTGCTTTAGTCTAATCAACATGTTGCCAGCAAGTGAACAGCAGCAGCAGCAGCGATGAAAACAAAAAATCATATGGATTTTCCAAATACAAAAGCATACACACACACATAAGCAAGGCTACGGGAGTTGCTTCCTCTACAGAGAGCTGTTGTCGTCGCCGTTGATTTTTTGTTTCCATTACGTTGTTGGCATATAATGGCTTGTCGTTGTTGCTGCTTATGGCTATAATCAGCAGGCACCAGCAGCAGAGCGACAGACAGCAGCCTTACAATGTTACGGTATGTCGTCGTTGTCCCAACAACAAACAATCTACAACGCAAAAAAGTGCGCATGTGCTAAGAGCAACAAACAAAAAACGACACCAACAGCAATAGATATAAAAGAGAGTATGAAAACGAGATTACTTCACTTCATTTTTTTAACAAATGTTAATTGAGAGTTTATTTACTTTAAAATTGTGTGAAAATTAAATGAGAAACAGAGACAGAGAGCAACAAGGGAATTTTTATTCGATTTTGTACCGTAAAACATTAACAATAATTAAAAGTTCTGAGCTTTTGGAATCAAGATTTCTAATTCAAAATTGAAGTTCGATTACTTTTAATCACATTCCAAGGTCTTGAAATAAGAAAATTAAATAAGTTTCCAGGAAGTAGAGCGAAAAATGTTCTGCCTACTTCTCAAATTATTTTGGAAAAATATTACATCAGATTCTTTTTTATAATTCCTCAAAGGATAAAAAAATTTCATTCCCTATACCAACTTCTTAAGCAAAAAAAAATTATTCAAATAAAAGAAAGTTAACATTTCTTTTGGAATAAAATTTGGAAAACTCGATTATATTTTCCTGGAATCGCTATTCTGGAGAAAGTAATGATTTTTCGGCTAGTTGTTTTCTTAACGTGGTTTTGCTATTATCAATCGAATGGGAAATGTTGACTTGCCAGAGAGTTTAAAACCGTTCAGCTTCATTCAAACCCGATTCTATTAAATAGGATTATAGGACCGGATATCAAAAAAAAATCCTTTGGGCGTATTTTTGTTGTAGGCGTAGTTTGGAACAGGGGTGGCCACTCCCATACAAAAAAAAAATACCTCTCTTTAGAAGTCTTCAAAATAATTAGACGTTTCTTGATATAAAAAAAATAGTTTTCAACAAAAAAGCTTTGCAGTAACTAGTCTTACGGTATATGCTTATTTTAGCTTCATGTTTGACGTGGAGAAAAAATTACATATGAGAGCAACATTAAAAGCAATAAAAAACAACACCAAAAACAGCCTCAAGGCTCTTAATATCATTGTTATTATTACTATTCTGTCGTTGTTGCTACAGGTAGTCCCCGACTTACGACCGTTCGACTTACGACTGTTCGCACTTACGACCAATTTTTTTTTCAATTTTTTTCATAGAAAATGCTTAAAATAGTTTCGGGGAGTCTCTAAAATATGTATATGAGAAAAAATTTTAAAAAAAACAGTAGATGTACAAGGATTCGATTTATTTCAGTACAAATAATACGTTTGTTTAAGTGAATAATTTTATATCATCCCAAAAATGGCTGGAACTAGTAGTACAGTATGTATGTAATATTTTTCTTTAGTTATTTTTTATGAAACTCGACTTACGACTTAATCGACTTACGACCGATGACTAGGAACCTATCTCGGTCGTAAGTCGGGGACTACCTGCATTTGCAACAGTAGACGACCCCAGCAAACATTTCTGAGTGTCTGAAAAGTCACATTTCAATCACCAAGACGACGATTTCGTTCTGGTGCTGAGCAATAGTTTGTTCAGGAGAAAGTGTCCGAGGTTACTGACTCGCCAAAGCAATTCGTGTATGAATCATAGAGTTTTTAACCATTATTGTTCAAGTCGAAATAATAATATTTATTATGTCAGAGGAATCGGAACTATTGCGCGTAATTACTTGCGTGGATATTTTATAATTGTTGTTTTTTTGTAATTTCGCAATTAAAAATTCAAAATGATTACACAACTACACTTAACGTAACACGAAAAGAGAGGAGGACCAGTCTGTAACATTTCAAATAGTAAAAAACTCATGATTTTTAAAAAATACCTAGAATTTCCATTTGACTTGTTTAGAAGTTTTAAAGTCATCGCCTGGTAGATGTAATCAAATAATCTCCCAGACTTAAAACTCTTCCAAATGTTTGCCGGGACAGACGCTTTACATTTATTTGTACGTGTGCTTCTTTAGTTGTGTGAGTGTGTGTTATTGTATGCGAGAGTGCTGGTGTGCGCGTGTGTTATATTTACATTTTTTTCTTAACAATCAGCTGTTTTGATGATTTGTCAGACGTTACGAAACTGACGTAGAGAAAAAAAGAAAACAAAACAAAAAATAAAAATAAAAACAATAATAGAAGTTTATATATATTCACGTATGTGTGAAGGTGCGAGTACATTGTGAGCTACATAGCTACAAAGCCATAAGCAGGCAAACAAACATACGTACATTAAGTGATACGTAATACATTTTATAGCAGATAAGGAAAAAAAACATTCAGACCAGGCAGACAAATATATAACGTAAGCAAAATAACAAATTTTAATGAAATTATATTAACATTTTCAATTAAAGTATTTCAAAATAAAGCAAGAAAACAAAACTGATAATATTAAAAATGCGTTTTCTTTAAGAAAACTCAAATAGCAATTCAAAACAAAATGGGGATGAATGCGAAATTTCGTATAGACAGTTAGTTATGGGTGTTACTAGTCAAGGTTTTTCACACAAGGTTTTTTTTCTCATCACCATTCTGTAGTGTCCATTTCAATTTTACAGGAGGGCGCTTGAGAAAACTTTTCAGACCGAATTATAATTTCAAGTAACTAGCCAAAGGGAAAGCCGTTATTAAATATGGATCATTCTATTAAATTTTTATTTTAGGTGAGTGCCCAAAAAGTTCTGAAAAAAATATTTCAATGCAGCTTTTAGATCAGCAGCCCATACCAAATTTCAGCTTTCCAGATAACCTCCTTGGTATTGAGATCTGATCTTTTTAAGGTTTTTTATATTTTTAGCTTTCGTCACCCTTAGCAGTCTTTAGCAGTAAAGGAACGTAAATATAGAACTGTATTTTAATATAATAGACAAATATGGTTTACACTTAATAAAGTCTTTTAGAACACTAAGTTGAAATACAACTCAAATGTTAACTTTTAATCAAAGAAAAATTTTTCCGAGGCTTTCAGTGAAATTAGTTCAGTAGTTCCTGAAAGTACAAGCTTAAATATCATTTTTTTTACGCAACGATTCACTATCTGTTGTTGAGAAAAACAATTTTTAAGAACAAATTCAAAATAAAAGAACTTCTTAATGAGTTGGCAAATAAATTTAAGCAAAATCCTATCAGAATTCAACATTCAAAACAAAAAATTGTATACATTGTGTATTACAATTAAACAGCGCTTTGATGCGATTAGAAAAAACAAATACATATTTCTTAATATTTTGAATATAATGAGTGAAACAAAAAAAATTGATTTAGAACAAAATAAATATGATTTAGAACATAATAATCACATATCAAAACAAAACTAATTTAAGAAGAAATTCAAACAGATAATGCTTTAACAAGAGAATCGCATAGGAGGGAATCGCAAATTAAAGATGCCCAGCACAATATAATAGAAAAATTTTAATATATGATTTTTCGCGTTATTAGAAGTGATTACTTAGTAGGTTACCTATCAGCAAATTGAGAACGCTAACCTACTATTTGCTTTTTATACATTATTCTGTCGAAGGGTCAAATTTAGGCCAGTCTTTCTAGGGTAATCACTAAAATACTTGCTTGAAAATTTAGGTCTATCATATACATAAGTGAACTGTATATTAATAACAAAGCCACGAAATTAAGCAACATATAAAACTGACTGCAGCAGCGATTGTTTAACATACAAGAAAAGCAAAGTAAGATGAAATATTTAAAAAAAAGTATTAAAAGTGAAAATAGAAGCATTTTATCTTGTATGATTTACATACTTAACCAAAGTAGAAAAAGCTAAGGCTCAGCAATCACGATCAATATGCGCATGCTATCCACATTAAACTAAAAACTTTGACGAGCTATGTACTGAAATATCTTAAAAGCTGATGAAATAGAAAATTTATAAACTTCGTCATAGAAATGAATAAAATGAACAACGTATTACACGTTAAAAAAATAAATAAAATTCACATTATCCATAAATTTGTCATAAGATACGCATTTAAAGAGAGTGAAAAAAAACATGAGGTGAGGTTTTTTTATGCTTTAAAAACATAAACACTACAAAAGATACGCATTGTTATGTATATACATATGTACTTACGTATATATACAAAAATGTTAAAGAAAAAACAAAGCACACATGTTAAAAACAAATAATAAAAATAAATAAATAGATGAAGTCAGTGGTATCACTGAATGAAAAACCAGCTACGTTCAAATGAAAACAAAATAAATATTTGACCAACTTGACCCGCTAATGGTAAATTATGGAGTTTTTGTTAATTAAAATTTAAATTAATGGAAAAAAAGACCATGCACTAGATTTCTTAAAAATAAAACACATGCGTAAGCATTTTTCCAAAAGATAAGGACGCATTTTGACGGTGTTGTCAACAAATGTGAAGTGATAAATCGTTTAAGCTTTTAGATCGAATAAATTGAATGTTTGAAGTAATGAAAGTGTCTCTTCGATATGATTATCTCGTTGTTATAAGCTCTACAGTTCAGCACTAATATTTAACCAAATGCTTTAGTGAATTGAAGTAGAAAGCTCTATACTAAGCAGACTCCATTGTCATTAAAATTTTGAAAATTATGGATTTTGAACTTTCTTAAATTTTGTGTTATTAGACATTAAAATTTTGGTTATGAAATATTTGTTTCCATTTTCTCATTCGATTTTTTCTGTATGTTCTATAATTTAAAGAGCACAGATAAAATATAATTTTTTTTTATTTGTAGATACCTTACACATGCATGTAAACGTGTAACCTTCCAAATGTTAAAACAGAAAAAAAATAAAATACAGTAGACTTTCGGTTTAATGAATACTCGAGATGGAGAACCCTTAAAAAAAACTACGGATTATTTATGGCGACTTTCGGCAGACTTCAGTTGGAGAATGACGTAATGTGCGTTTATACAATACTTATCCGTTTTTTCAGCGTATAATTTGTACGATCTGATTCCAACTCGACATTGGAGATAATCATGGGTCACCAAATACTCGGTGAATTCGGCGAAGACAATTATTGGTATACAATTGAAAATTGTGTTGCCGTAGAAGATTTTGGGCTTCGTTGTCGTTGATAGGAACGAAAGCTGTCGGACATAACGAAGCTAAGCCAAGATGCCTATCGTTTTATTAATTCGAGCCTAATATTTTTTTTAGTTGGGTGATTTTTGAGTGATTTTTTTAAGACTCTCGTTTTACCATTTGAATAAATATAGTTCTAACTTAGGTACTTATAAAAGTTTAATTTCGAAACACGAATTTTTGTAATTTACATGAACCTGCAAACATTTAAGAATTTCAATTTGTGTGTGAATACAGTATGAGTACAGAATATTGTATTTTTAAATACCGCTGTAGCCTTGAGCATTTAAACAAAACTGAACATAAGGAGAGATAAACTTATCGCTGGCATTAGAATAAACCTACCATTTTAAAGCTAAAAATTTTTCTACACATAATTTAATTATTTTTGTTCGTCTCTTTTATCGCATTCTACATTTTATTTTCATGATTTTTTTTTTTTATTCTTTCCAGTTCTTTGTTTATTTTTACAGCGAATCAGCTGTGCTGTCTGCCTAATTAGTATCATTCAAAGTTCCATTTTTCAACGCTGACTTCAATCTTTCAACACCACCATCACAACGTTCACTCTCACTCTTCTTTTATGCTGCTACCAGCTCCGTTTTATGGTATCCGTAATATTTTGCATGCTACTCGTACTCAGTTTTGCCATAGAAACACAGGTAGGTAGAACACGCAATTATGTTTGGACTCATTCAAGTTCCTAATGCTGTCATAGAGTTGGTTAAATATGATCAAACAAAAAACTGCGAGTTAGATTTCAAAAGTGGCACAGAAAAATAAAAGTAAAAAAAAAAATAATATTAGATTGAAATTCCAATGCTAATGGCAAATAAATAAAATAGAATATATGGAATAATTTGGGATTTTTTTTCAAACATGTTGCTATTTTCATACAAGTGCATGTAAGCGTAAGCAAGCACCTTGTGTATTTTGTAAGAGAAAAGCAACTAACTGGCTTAACATGCCAAAAAGGTTTGCTTAAACTAAATTCCAACTTAGGAATTCACTCTTTCAGCCCTTGAAGGGATGAGCAAAAACTATTAAATAAAAAATAAGTATTTTACATGAATATCGACCTGTGCTAATGACTAAGATATTAAAAAATGGTTTAATATCTCACTTCGTTTCGAGACATCAAAATTTGGAAACATCTAGGTTTCTAGGGTTCGAAATATTGACACTCAATTCTTGTAAAACTCTGTGAACTTATATTAAATGATATTTCGTTTTCGAGATATTCAACAACGCACACAGAAGGACTTAAAGGGTCACTGAACCGACTTTCAAGTGCCCCAATGATATGAAGCCTATGACAAATTATTGACAGTTGAATGCTATTTCGAGAAGTCCTAGCAATGGGAAATCGTTACTCATACGCACCGTTGACTTAAAATTTTATGAGGGATATGTAGCGCTATACGCTTTGAGAAAGGAAATTTATACCAGAATCCTAGAAATCGCTTCACATAACACACAAAATCATGTAATATAAGCAGATTAGATGAACCCATGTTGACAGACGAGGGAAAATTTTTGCTGAGCTAAAAGTAGGAGCAAACAACATGATAACATAAACAATAAACATATGATGGAAAAGAACGCACTTTCGTGTTCATAACTTCTATGCTGAGTTATGGTTCCTAACATATAACGTCGATTTGTTTCTCCTTTGCTTCGCCACACTTTTGTGGTTTTTTTCGACGTTCGTGTGTTGATTTGTTGAAATTTTGTACTGTTGTTTGTTATCATCTTTTTGCGTGTTGGTATTTTTTGGTTTATTTTTTCCCCTTTATGAGTAGTGAGCGAGGGCAAACTTGTTTACATTGAAAAAAATAAAATGAAAATTTTTACTTATGATCAATTGGCTGCTTGTTTGTTGGTTTTTTGCGTTTCATTTACCCTCAATTCTCGTTTTCCGCTTATTTTGTTTTCTTTTTGTGGCTTTACATCAACTTTAGTTTATGGTTTTATGTTTTCGTGTGTTGTATACTCGTATTAATACCAAGAGATGTACATACAATGTGGTACTTTTACATAAATAAATTTTTTTTTCAGCATACACCATGTATTGTATAGAAAGAAATCCACCTATGTTTGAGGAAATTTTCGCACTAGAAGTTTTAAATGAAATACATCATCATTTTTACTTAAAATGAGGAAAACAAAGACGAATTTTCAGATGTAACAGAATTTTCTACATAATTTATTACACTTTAAAAATGTCATGAGTGAAATTCTTAAACTCAGTCATATTCGATGTTATGGGAAAGATAGGATTAATTTATTCATGTGGCCAAACGGTTGATCTAATCCCAAACAAAATGTTTTATTTACATTTATAAAGAAAATAAATACGCCAAAAGAGTCATACTAAAGGAAGTTAATAAAATGAATTGAGAGTGCTATAGATTATTTTTAAAAATGTGTACAAATTCTTGCTACCAGTTCTAATTCGTTTTAAATCAGCACACAATAACTTCCATAATCTAATGGTGCTCATGAAAAAAATCCCCCGCCGGGTAATCAGAGTTTGAGAACAAACAAAAACAATCTATCTTTACATTTTAACTTAACTTTATGTAACTTGGAGCGATAAGTTTAATTTACAATGGCAATGAAAAATTCCATTTCTTGCAATTGAAGATATAATTTGAAAAAGTTTTTTATATGATAAACCTTCTAATTCGCTAACTCATTCTTTCTCTGAGCATTAAAAACCTTATTACTTAGGGTCTTCAAGACTTTCAATTCTGATGCCAAAATTCACGCTGGGAAGTATTAAATGAATTTGTTCTTTAAGACTTTGATACTTGTTGCATTTGAAAGCATTGATAATAGAAGTACCTCATTTGAAAGGTATCATGGAGTACCACAAATTCAAGTTCGTTAATTGTGCACAAAAGGCTTCAAAGCTTGAGAAACATACAAAATTTTGAGCGAACGTACCAGCGCGCACTTGTTAGAGCACAAAGACAACTCGTTATGTATTGCAGCATTAAAACTGCTATTAAATAAGAAGTAGAAGTGATTAATAATTTTTTACTTTAAGATATTTCTCGGCAATATTTGCCACATAAGGTATAATCATTTAAAATCATCAACAATATGCAGACGTCAACAAATATTGAAATCGTTAAGAATAAATGATGATTTTTATTAAAAAAATTAAGCGATTATTTTCGTCTTTTCAATTATAAGTTATGTAGCTTACCGCAATTAATATGGTCCGAAACTTAAATTGCTTATAACTTAAAAACAAAAACCTGGTGATATTTTTAAATTCATTAGAAAGACCACTTGATAATCCGCATGTTGGAAAATTTCCGGCCAAAATGCAAAATTTTAGCTTAAAAGTGAAACGAGTAGTAATCGCTTAAGTAGTAATATAAAAAACAAAAACCTTTATTTGAAGCAAATTTCTCAGTACCACTCAAGAAAAATATACAATTGAATTCGTATATAGAAATTGAAATTAGCTCTGGAAAAAATAGCAAAAACTTCGTCTTCAACATTTACTGAAAGACCAACAAAAACTTTCAGAACGGGAATTTAAAGCAAAGTTGCCCTGAAAAAAAGAAAAATAAATTTATCGTGAGGGAAATGAGTTACATATCATGGAAAATGATTTTTGGTGATACAGGAAAATTGCATTTTGACCGCTTATGCCTCATTAATTACGTTATGCAAAATGATGAACGTACGTAGCTTGCGTTTCACTTTAAACGTAATTTGTTTTCAGTTTTTAAGCCAAACGTTAAATGACGCACACTACTCGCTACGATTCAAATTAGGGTACAACACTAAAATAAATACAACAACACTTATGCGCAATTTAAAGTTTTTGCAAATCTCGTGATTGGAAAATTTCGCTGATGTTCTGCTCAAATCTTCAACATATTTTGAATAAATTGTTGTGTTACTTTTGTGACACACTGTGCGTTGGTCGACTAGAAATCGATACTCAATGTGCGTGTGCGCCAGCGTTTGTATCTGTGTGCCAACAAAGTGTTGTTGCCACCACATGCAAAAAATTACAACGTTTGCTGAGTGCGTGTGCTGAAGAATTTTGAAATTCCCTATTTTTAGTTTACATTGAAAAGCGATGAAAATATATTTTTTTAGCTCTTGTGCGTAGCGCACAAAAATAGTACGCATCGTCCGTTTACACTACGAAATGCGAATTCCTGTTTGTTGCTGCTGTCGTTTGTTGGCACTTTTTCTCATATTACTCCGTATATCGAATAGATTATTTTCTGTTTGTTTGTTTGTTTCAATAGCTTCCGGGCTTTTTTATTTATATTTTTGGGTCTGGGTTTTTTCTGTCTTCATACTGTCTGTCGTGTTATTATTCATTTTACATCTATCTAGCACTTTTCGCTTTACAACTACCCAGTAGGAAATTTTATATTTTACAATTTAGCAGTCAACGGTTTCGCGAACTTCTAATGAAACATTTATAATTTATACATTAATAGGTTTCCAGAAGGGATGGGAAAAAGAAAGAGTTATTGTACATATGTAGAATTTACCTTAGCAGAAAGATTTTTTTAGCAGAGCAGATTTTTTCAGACACCATGATCATAAGTTGTAAACATGAGGCTCTACAGGTCGAAATTTTATAAAGTATTTTCTAATTTCGACCTCTGGTCTGACTTTGACGTCTAAAAGTTCCTTCACTGAAAAATACCTTTTAAATGTAATACAAGGCAACCATTTCCCACCTCTTTCTGAAACCCATAAAAAAGTAAAAAAGAAAAAAAGCAGTTTTGAAAATTTTATATTTTTAAGCATCACACTTGCTTCTGACTGGGTAAATAAAACATCAATAACGAAAAGATTTTGTATTCCCTGTAATTAAATTAATTTAAATAAACTTAAAAAGAAAACTAAAGAAATTAATTTTAAGCCATGACTGTGAAGAAACAAACGGCTTTTGTAACATGATGTAGTTTGTCTTGAAGCATAACCCAATGTATAAAATATGCACACTTTCGAAAATTATACTTTGATTATTGAATTATTTGGGTAAATATTTTGCAAAATTTATTCGGTGTTGTTTGCTGAAGTTTGATAAAACTATTGTGTTAATATAAGTAAATACGATTTGAAAATATTGGTGCAACAAGAGGTTATTACGAAAATGAGAATCTGAAGTCAAACAATTTAAGAGATAATGGTAATTTCTGGAATTTGTTCAATTTTTCAGAGAAGAAAACACCTGTCCGCCACATACATTTTTTAACTAATCGGCTAAGTCTCAAACAAAAAGCTAACGTCAGCTAAAATGCGATAATACCAGTGTGAAAGCTACTTTGTAAAATTGCGATGCAAAATCAAGATATATGAAAACAGACCGATTTTATTGCCAAAGTGAAATATTTTATACAGTAGTGAGCACGACATGGCAAATGGAGCAAAAGTTTGAAATACACATTTTACGAAATCTTTATTAACTTTTTTTCACTAAATTAAAACAATATTTTACAAAAAAAAAAAAGTAAAAAAAATTCATTTGCATGTTTGCTAAATAATGGGTTAAACTATCCAACCTTACTTATTGGAAAGCAGTGAAGCCTAAACAAACTGAGTTTTAATTTAGTTATTTATTAGAGTTACATTGGGGTGCGCCATATTAAACAGCGCAGTTGTTATTGTTGTTGTTTTTGCTTTTATAGTTTTTGCTGCCCCATATGTTCATGTAGTATTGCGAAATTACCTTTAGATTTGTAATCATTTTTTCTGATTTTTTTTTTGCGCTTTCATGCCGTAAATACTCGTAAAATTAAATATGCTTCGCTGATTTGAAAAAAAAAAAACAAAATACACAAACACACTACAGCATACAAATAAAAATAGATATAAATATATGTAAATTGAACAAAAAAAAAAACAAAAACGGCTTAGTTACCAAGTTTGAAATGCGCTACCTTGCATGCCACAAATTCAATATCTCGGTTACTACTTTTTTTTTTCATTTTACCATAATTACATAATCGTAAATGGCAACCCGGAAGAATGCTGTGCCATTTGTTATCCTCATTGTCATTGTGTACACGAGTGTTTACATCGCTCTCTCTTTCTAAAATGTATGTTTCAATTCCATTTAGGAATCACTTTTTACTAAATATAAATGCCATAAATGGCATGATTCAATATAAAAAAAATCGGTTTAACCTACTTTTCATTTGATTTTAGTTAATTTATTTATTTATGCACCACTGGGGTATTGCCGTACTGTGTCAATATTTTTTATTTTATATAATGATTGTATTGAGAAGAAGGCTTTTCTAAAAACTGCACTTGCAAACTTTTAAAAATTTCTATATAAAGGGTGTTTTTTTTTTAGAGGTATAGAGCTTCGAATTGAAATAAAACACAAGAAAATCGTTTTAATGTCCATCAATTTGGCTTTATTGGAAGGATAATTTTATGCCATTAATGTTTAAATATGATTTCGAGCATGTGGCCGCCGCGGCTGGCTCGAATAAAGCCAATTCTACAGGTCCAATTTTGAACCACTTTTTCGAGCATATGGGGCCGTATGTCGGCAATAACGCCACGAATGTTGGCTTTCAAGTCCCCTAACGTTTCTGGTTTGTTGGCGTAGACGAGCGACTTCACATATCCCCAAAGAAAATAATCCAATGGTGTCAAATCACACGATCTTGGTGGCCAATTGACAGGTCCATTCCGCGAAATTTTGCGCTCATCGAATGTTTCCTTCAATAAATCGATTGTGACGTGCGCTGTGTGGCATGTAGCGCCGTCTTGTTGGAACCACAACTCATCCACATTCATGCCATCCAATTCGGGAACAAAATAGTCGGTTATCATGGCTCTATACCGGTCTCCATTAACGGTAACTGACTCTCCAGCATTATTTCGGAAGAAGTATGGCCCAATGACTCCACCAGCCCATAGAGCACACCAAACAGTCAGTTTTTGTGGATGTAATGGCGTCTCAAGGGTCTCATGTGGATTCTCTTCACTCCAAATGCGGCAATTTTGCTTGTTGACGTAGCCATTCAACCAAAAATGAGCCTCATCACTGAACAAAATTTTGCGATGAAAATCAGCATCGAGATCAATCTCATTTTCGGCCCATACACCAAAATCACGACGCATTGCATGGTCATGCGGTTTTAATTATTGCACAAGCTGGATCTTGTAAGGTCGCAAGCCAAGATCTTTGCGCAAAATCTTCCATAAAGTTGATGGACAAAGCTCCAATTGCTGTGCACGGTGGCGAATCGATTCATTCGGGTCCTCTTCAACATTTTGCTCTACAGCGGCAATTGTTTCTTCGGTGCGCACTGTTCGACGTCTCTGCGGATGCGTATTATCACATAGAGTAAACGTAGTGCGAAAACGATCCATGGTTAACCGAATTAATTGCTCTGATGGACGATTATGTCGACCATAAAATGGACGGAGCTTGTGGTAAACTTCGCGAACTGAACCATTATTTTCGAAATAAATTTGCACGATTTGCAAGCGTTGTTCTTTTGTCAACCTGTTCATGATGAAATGGCAAACTAAACTGAACATAAATGACATTAGAGTTGCTAGATTTGACCATAAAATGCCAGTTTTATCTCTATTCGAAAAACAAACCTCTAAAAAAAACACCCTTTAGTAACACAGTTTTTATATTACGAAGTTTGGTACAGAAATAGATCGAACCCTGAGGAAAGGAATTAGTTGTTAAGTAGACGGTGCCAGGCCCTTAACAAAAAAATGTTTCTATAGCTAAGCTAATGGAACGCTTTTGACCAAATTTGATATGAAGCTAGATTGAACCCCAAGGAAAGAATATAGATAAAAGTAGGGATAGGGCAACATGATACCATGATTTTCTTTTTGGCAGCTATCGCATTTAATCAGATAGTAGTGAGCTGTTTTGTGTTGTCTCTATAATGGTTGAATTTCAACCAGTGGGCGAAACTCTAGTAGTTATTAAACCATCAATAGAGCTTTTCAAAAAGTACAGAGAAAGCGCAAGAGGCGTGAATAATAAACCATTTGTGACAAGACAGAGCTGGTGCCTCGTCTTCGAAATAATACAGACAATGGTCATGTTTACGAGAAGATCTAAAAATCATAATGATTTCGGCATGTATTTTGGGTAGCTGAATTCAAATTTGTCGCTCATTTGCACTAGTGAAGTTGGAGTGGCTTCTAGTAGTCAAGACTTCCCCTCCGTATGGGAGTGGGATAAAAAATGGATTAAAAGAAAAAATTCAATGCAAAATTACGCTGATTGAACGTCGGCTGTCTGCACTAAATGACGAAAATGAAATTGTCACTTGTCCACTTCATTGCAGTGTTATTGCATTTGAACACAAAGCCTCTGTAGTTTTAAACAGAAAAAGAATCCGGAGTCTAACGCTAAGAATTTCAATTTGTAAATCAAATAAAACAGACGAAAAACAAAAAACAAGCGAACGATAATTGCCAGCGCAGCAAAATTGACATGATAATCGCAAAATGTGGCAGTCATTAAAACAAAATGTCACATTAACAGCTGTTGATAATTTTGAAATGAATTCCTTTAGAATGAAAACGAAATGCCATTGCAATTTTTTTTGCTTAACAACTTGAGAGCAAAATTACAGACGATAACGATGACAACTTTAGAACAATCAGGAAATGATGAAAAAGAAAAATATTTACGTAACTGTTCAAGCAAATATTTGCTTTGATTTTGATTTATCTATCGGCTAGAAAATTAAAAAATAATAGCAAAAGAATATAAAACAAACTTGTACTTGAGAGCTTCTTACCTTTGTCAGTTTTAAACAGCTTTTATTGTAATTAAGCGTCTAGATGTTGTATACACTGTAATTAAAAGGAAAAAGTATTGTTGAAATAATATTTTTATTTTGCATTGAAATAAAATTGTGAAATGTAATTATGTTTTTTAAATATAATATACATATATACATAAAATATGAAGATCAAGATTTGGAGAAAGATATATAGACCTATAGAGGCCTTAAGGAAACGCAGATTGCTTAAAGTGATCGAAAATGGTGTTCGATAATTTACTCGAAAAGTATGCATCAAATAGTTCTGGCAAAAAGTGTAAAGAAAGAAAAAAAAAAATATCGATTTCTTGCCTAAAAGTCATCTGTGTGCAACCTATGTTTCTATATACTTAAAAGCCTCAGGCGTACGAATCATTGACCAATTCTCAACCCTCATATTTTACAGCCTCAAGTACCTCCAGCACCTTGTCTTATTTACTAATGTTCTAAGGTGACTTTCATTAATTTTGTAAAATTAAAATGCATTTACATCGTAAAAACAGAAACAAAATCAAAAAATGTTAAATTTCCAAAACATTTATACGCCGGACCACAAAATGAGGCAACACATCAAGGAAATCAAAAGTTTATCTACGAGTTATAAATTCAAACAGAAAAAAATGCATTGCTTTTACATACTTAACACACAAAAAAAAGCACAAATTCCGAGCAAAGCGAATTGGACGCGGTCCAACAAATAAATAAAGTTAAATTAAATAGATGGATGAAACCAAGTAAATCTGGTGAATGTGAATATAAAATACATTTTGAACAACTGCAAGCGAAGCTAAGTTGCTGGAAAATTGGGCCAACATGGCATGAGAATGACTTAATTTGGCAAAACGGAAATTCATTCAAACTTACGGCTGTCGAAATGGAAAATTTGAAAGTCGCTGTAAAATGCAATCAGCTAATAACAATAAATTATCCGTGAAATTGACATACAAAGAAAGATAAGCAAAAATACTACAACCGATCGTATAAACACCAGTCAATGATGAACTTCCAACAAAGCAGACGTTTTGATTTCAAGTAAAATAAATCGATTACACATTGAATTGTCAATTAACAGGCAAGGGTGTGCGAGGTGCTAGAACAATCGCTCAGATAGCGTCTAATAAATGCGTGACGAATTTGGTTATCTTCCTCATCAACGCACATTATTACACCCAGTTTGGAAAATTGTTAGCATTGACAGTTTAATCAAATATTAATAACAAGTTTATTAAAGAAATAAATCTGACTTTTTGACATAAACGAGAGCCTAAAACTATGCATTGAATGCTGTTCAACTTATCACAAATATGAATTAAATTATGCAAGCAGAAGCTTAAGATTTTTAAAAGTCTATTTTTAGTTTAAAATCTAAAGCAAATAATCAAACAAACATCATTTGGTTTATAAGAAACCATTTTTTTTTTTCAAGTTAAGTGCAATCGCCACTATGTAAGTAAAGAAATATTTTTGAATATTTTCGATAAAAAGGCCATGCACACAAGGCCTCTGTATATTTGTAACGCTTACAGCTGTTTAAAAATAGGCTTCTTTGCAAAAATAATAGAAATTACTCATACGACCCGCTGACCTAAATTATTACCCGATTAATTTTTTATGGTTTCCGATGTGTTTAATCTAAATTTAGCGGAATAAATATGCTATCACGAAAAGAATTGAAAATATTAAAGCCATAAATAATGAAAATTTTTGCTTATGACTTCTAATTCTTAAACAATTCCACAATTTAGTTAGTGCTTTTTTATTGATTTTTCGGCGCTGAATTCAAATCCGAAGTATTATTACTATGCGAAGACTAGAAAACAACGCAATCAAAAAGAGTTATAGGTTTATTTTACTACATTGTGTGCAACAAAAAATTGAACGGTAAAACATTTAGTTGACAGAATGTTGGACGTAAGTTTGTCCAACTTGAACTTTTTGTCATTTGAGTTTATTGTTGTACAACTATTTTTTTGGCTTTTCTCGTTGAAAATTAGGCCCAAGACACGTGCGGGGTCAAAATAAATAGACACAAATACAAGCCTTGTATGTTCAATATCGTCGAAATAATTAAAGCACACCCTATGGTTGCAATGTTGTTCAATGGCGTATACATACTCAGGCGGATTAAGTATACAAACCTCGCATTTTCATGTTTTATAAGTCTGCCAAAACTTCAAATTTGATTTAAAACGGTGTTTTTCAAACATATTAATATTTCTCGATTTTGAAAGTTTTTAATTTTTTTATTCTTTAACGAATTCTTTGGTGCGACAATTTAATTCGTAAAATGGGTTTTAATCTGCATCACCCTAGTATATATGTATTTATGTTGTTGTGTTCTTTTCATAGTTGGTTTCAATTTGTTGCTGTAATTGAAAGATCGTAATTTGTTGTATTTCATTGTTACTGCTGCTGCTGCCGCTTCACTCAAGTGCTTTACTCTTAATAGATGCGCCTTCACACGCTTACTCCATATAACTTCGTTAAGAATTTCCTGGCATTGTTCAGTTTATGCTGCCATGGCTCAATTTCGACATTGTCCAAGCTGTCGCATAAATGTATTTTTTTCATGTTGGTCATTCATCCGTACAATCATCCACATCTAGGGACTGTTTACACAGCACATTAGCTATGGAATCTTATCATGTGATAGAAGAATGATACAAGTGGACCCACATATCCCACTACGGGCGCTCGCTATAGAAAGAGTATTGGTTTTATTGTTGTTGCTTTTGTTGGCAACTGAAACGATGCCAGGGGTTGTGAACGTCACTTCGTATTTTTAAATTAAAGCCATTGCATGCACACTGACAGAACGCCTCGCCTGTCCGTCGTATGTCATATGTTGTTGTAAATCATTTCTACTTTGTTTACTTTCATGATGTGCAAAGCATTTTGTTATAAAAAAGATTGATGAGACTTTTATCAAAGGCATGTTTATTTAATAATTTTTTCAGAAGCAACAATTTATTCGAAGATATTATTTAGCAAAAGAAATAGAGGTACCATTACAAAACTTAAGTTCTTTATTTAGAATTTACCAAAAAAGCCATTTTCATTAAAAAAAAGTATTTTTTGAAAAAATAATTTTTAGTTTTGGAACCAAAAATTAATTCCATAAGATTTTTTTGTGGAGGAAAGATTAAGAAATTGTTTGCTTGCTTACAACGTCATCATTGTGTAAAGTTTTCATTGTGAAATGGATAATGGAGTTATTATGTTAGTGCCATAAAATTATGAAGAAAAAATAATAAAATAACATCAAATAAGAGGAAAAAAAAGAAAGTGCATTGAATACAAATCTGAATGCAACAAATTGCTGTAGCCCACCGCTAGATTTTGCAACGCAATCAAATTTTTTCAAGCATTTCTCAAGGTTGCTGCGGCTGCTGAAAGCCATTGTTGCTACTGCTTTTTGAATCTTTCAACATTACAGCAACACAAACGTAGTGATATTGTACAACATTGATACTGCGCTTTAGCAACATTCACGGCCACATTTTATAGAGTGGCAAAAACTTCTTTGTGGTCTAAAAATAATTTCAAAAATATAAAGTACCGAATATAATATGCCACAAGAGCTTGACTTCGTACCAATTCAAAAATTAATGTGGAAGTTGCTTAAGCGGTAAAAGCATAATCAGCAGGTTTATGTTGCATACATTTTGATTATAAACATGCTGAGCTAATGATGCTGTTGTTGTTGATGCTGTTCCAGCGAAAATCAGTGAGATTAAATTTCAACTTTCACTGTTTTATTTTTCTTTGTAAAACTCTTTTGATTTTGAAAAAAATGCACACCAAAACCGTGCCATTGTTGGGCACATGTTTTTCTTAACTAAGCTAATTTTTTCTAAAAAATCGACCGAAAAACCAAGGCAAAGTATGAATAAATCAAAAGGGTTTTCCCCATTTTATTATGAAATTCAGGAAATATTTATATGAAATTTTCTGAGCGATTTTGTACAAAGGTACTTTTTGTGCGATTTCACCAACAATCGCGTTAAGAAAAAAAAAAACTCCCTCAAAATTTATTTGGTCTGTATAAAAGTAAAAATCGCCCAAAATTTTGGGTCATTGATCATTTCGGACGATTCTGTGAAAAAAGTCTCACATATTAAAAAAGTACGTGGAACCATTAGAGAAGATATTTCAAATGAGGTACACATAAATATTTATTTTTCAAAGACTTTGACGTTTCGGAATAAAAAAAAAGGTGTAAACGAACTTTTAAACGCAACTGTCATACGACAGGAACTGTAAGTTAACATAAATAAATAAATAAAAAAATTGCATTTCATTAAACCTGAATTTATAATGCGTTCACGTCAATTTCGCCACATGGAAACCACTAAGAATGGTAGCTTTACCATATGTATGACCGCAGCGACAGCAGCAACGCAGACGAAGTTAATGATTGCAATTCTTGTCACACACCACTGCAGTTGCAGCAGCGACAATGCCTTATTTACTGTTGTCCAGAACAAGTAACAACAGCAGCAGCAACACTAATAAGTGCTGCCACATAAGCGGAGAAAAAAAACGGCAAATGCGGGCAGTAAAAAAAAACCGGACGGCGACTTTCCAAAAGGAGACGACAATAAAATACAAGAACAAAATAAAACCAAAGGTAAATAAATAAATAAATAACAACTTGTGAGACTTGGAAAAAAGAAAAAATCCAAACAATTCAACAAACAACGGAACCAATGACCAACACAATGTGAACCATCAAAGCAGCAACGGGCAGGATGGATTGGGTAGAAGAGCTGGGTTGGGCAAAACGAGAGTCTGAGAGCTGACAAAATGCAAGGATGGTTGTTGCTCTGCTGCTGCAGCCATTGTTGCTGTTATCAGGAAAACAAAAACAAGAACTGCCCAGTGAGAAATGGTATACAATATGGTATTCAGTTTTTGCGAAAATTCCAAAAAATGTCAATAACATGATCTTCTCAAAAACATTTCAGAATCAAGAAAACTATGTCTTAAAAAAACAGTACCACACAACACTTTTAAAGATTTCATTTGTTTTACAATTGAATTGATATTGATACTATTTAAGTTTTAATAGTTCAGGGGTATTAAAGATCATTCGCGTGTTCTGCTTGAGTTACTTGAATGTTTATCGGTCGTAACGTTCAAAGATTGCAGTGTACACTCAGTGCGCTGGCACTATACCATTGCTCTCGCTGCCTCTTTTTCCCAATATGGATTGTTTGACTTTAATATGTGAATTCAACTCGGGACTTACTTTAATAAACACAAGCGATGGCGACGACAAAGGCGACCATAACGACAACGACGACGACGAGACAAGAAAGATGATAAAATGCGCATATTCCCGTGTATGTAACACTGGTAATGCACCCCCATTCTGAACCTTGGCAATTTTAATGATACATATCAGATTCAGCTGATTGGCAATGCTATCAGTGTGTTTACTATGTGGTGTCATTGCTTTCATAGTCCTTCGAAGCATCTTCTTCAAAAGAAAACATTTTTGTTTGTATCGCTATTTTATTATGTACGAAGTACATTGCAGCTTTCATAGTACTGCTGGTGGTGGTGGTTTCAGGTCGTTAACACGCGTTTATTGTCTACTCATTACAATGCTACTAACTACCACTATCGTGCATTGCAAATAAACCCAAACTCTTGATTGTATAAATAGTGATAAGGTATCTTGTGGTAAATATCGATACAGAGATTACCGAAAACATCGAACAAATGTGGAAAAACTAATATCGAAACACTAGGTTGTTTTATTTTCAATTCCGGGACTTTTCGAATGTGACCACTACATTGAGGGACAAATAAATCAATTTTTTTCACCAATCGTGTGGTGAGTTTTTTGTATACAATATAGTTGAATTAACAAGTTTTTTTCTCAGTGCATTGCTCAATTTTTCCAAACTACTAGCCCTCAAGCCAAATGAACTAAACTTTTTGTAGAGTGCTTGCCTGTTTCAGCTATATAGCCGAGACACCACTCATAATTATAGTATTAACTATGTAGTTGAAAGCCCATGAAATTATTGATTTGTTTAAAATTATTTTCTTAAAGAACTTCCAATATCGTGATTTCGCGATTTTTGTTAATCTGGTGGTCAAAGATGGAATTTTAGTATCAAATAAGTTATCGTCTCTAAGCAGACATATCTGCATACATATCAACACACTAGACTAAGGAGCATGCAGTAAAATAATCATATAAATAAAATTTTTAATTTAGAGCAGGATTCAACTTCTTTCAAATGTCGAGGATTCAACACGGACAGACAGAGAAGCAAAACGACAGACGACTGACATGCAGCGAACGCGCTTTTTTTGCTTTGTGTCTCGCCTTGTCGCCGCTGTTTTAGTTTTTTATTCAGTTCTTCAAATTGCTGGTATTGACAGACAGACAGACGCACAGATGGAAAGACGGTGTTGCTATAACTATAGCGTGACAGAGAGTCGCCGTGAATCAGCAAACAGCAGCACGAACGGTATACATCAGTCAACTTCTGCTTTCTGTCCTTTGTCTGCAAAATGAAATCTGTCCATGACCTGTCGTCCTCACAGCAGTTTTTGTTTTTGTTTTTTACGAAATAAGAAGTTCTTTGACATAGTTATACACCTATTTTGAAATTTTTTTACTAGCTGTGCACTTAAATTTATTTATTTTTTTTTGATTTTCGAGTTGAAATTACTAATACATAACAGTTTAATACATGAAGTCCTATAAAAAAACGCACTCTCAAAATAAACGTTAGGTATTGGTATTGGTATTTTCAATTCAGCACAAGGTTAAGGGTAACTAACAAAAATCAAAGCATAAAGTTTTTAGTTCTGCAGAGACGCTGAGTACAAAAAAAAACTTATCTGGACAATAAATTCTGTTAACGCAGTTTGGTTCGACTTGCATGGGTTGAGGGTCGCCACCACTTATTTCTGTTGCGTTTCTTTCCTAGGGTGCGTTGACTTACAAAAGCCATTCACTTTTTACTCCTTATTTCGTTCCTCTTGCTACAATCCTGTTCTGTTTTTTTGTGTTTTAGTTTACTTTAAGAAAAAAGTTCTTACTTCATTCTTTGTTAAACACTCAACATTGGGTATGTTTTGGTTCACTCCTATTTTTCTCTGCTTTTGTTTTGCTGTCTGGTCGTTTTCTGTGCGACCGCGCAAGTCACTGAATATTTGGTATCGAGTGTGATGAAATTCTTAAGGAACCATCAGCGTCTGTTTCTCGAAATTTCACAATATATAACAAGTTAAGGAAATTAGACAAGAATATCTAATAGCTGAAGACGTCTGTGATACAGGTAATAGAGTGCTTTTGACTTGAATTGACATGTCCTTATAATTGAAAACATTAAAAGTAGTTTCCATTTTATTTAGTTTTACAATAGCAGTTGTTTAACTGATAGACAGAGAAAGCAAAACAAAAGAAACTGTTTTCATCTTTTTTTACGGACAAACTGTTTTGAAATAATGATTGCCTCAAGCGTAATTGCTATAAACGAAAAAAATGCAAAAAAAATATCTCAATTAATCATTAAAAATTTGTATTCACACAACGCGGAAGAAAATGCAATATGACAGGAATCCAAACGGCGCAGTAGCAATAAATTTTTCGATGGCTTCTCTTCGGCCGAAATTTAAACAGCCAAACTGAATCATCCAATTTCGTTGATTACTTTTATCTGTTCTTTATGACTCTGCATTTGAATTTTCAACCGATCTTTTGATTTAAAAAAAAAGGCTCTCGCCTGATGAGTGTTCGTGCAGAAAAGTACTAAGTCGGTCCAAAAGTATCGATTCGAGTTGAGAAGCATCGAAAAAATCGAAGAATATTAAATTGTTTCGGAAAAGTCAATAAAAATCTAAATAGTAACCCTAAGGGTTAGGTGTTCAGCCAATTTCTTCCGATTTTTTCTTTTCATACAACAAAAATTTTTCGAGTCAGTGTATTGAAAGTTGTGCGAATAAATAAATAAATAAATCCACCTTTGACAATTTAAAATTTCTTTTTTTCTCTTTGATCATATTTCTTGTCTGTTTTAGTGAAATCAACCGAATATTAATGCTGTAGAGAAATATTTTTGTTTCTGCCTTTGATAAAGAGAATTGAAGACATAGTGAGCAAAATACCAGTAAACAGCAGCGCACAAAGTCAAGGATGAACAACCTTGAAAGCAATGAATCTACGTAGGTTACCGACCTATGTATCTGTCTCATCCAGCAGGAAAGTTGACAGCAACAAAATTATTAGCTAAGAGCGTGCTTTTAATATAAAATAGTAGGCAACAAACAAATCATTAGAAACAATTTTAAATTATCTTAAACTCGTTTACCAAATAGACTAACGTTTGTAGTTTATATCTAACAAATAAACAAAAAAAACATACAAGAACAAAAACCTCTAACTACTTTCATTGAATGTGGCGAGATTTATTTTAAAATTTATAAGAACCTTTCTGGAAGAACGCCTTAGTCATTCAAGAACACCCGGATGTCTAATGCTCTGTTAATCACGTCACATTACTTTTTTTCGACACTGAGAATATTAAGAAGTGATCTATGTGCTAATGCAGCGATGGGCAAACCTAAGTAAATAGAGCCAAATCTGGCTTCAATCTACAAGTACATTATATTTGTTTCCGCTGATTTTTGATCAGTTTTAAAAAATCACTCCAAACTCCGGCATGGCTCTATATAAATCCAATCCTTTGACACTGGCGTATGAGACTTTATAATCGATGGAAAAAGGGTGGGTTGGTATCAATTTGCAATTTCGTAGTTTTTCGTGAAACTATTTAAGCGAATATATCTGATCCTGAGTTGATCTGTAAGAGTGGATCTACATACATTGCTACGATCCGATAAGTGTTATTAAGAAAAGCTTTAGATGACATTTAACAGAGATATACCTGGGGATATTGCATGACATGAATCATTTTGGATAATTGGGCGAAATGGAATTGATACTACAGTCGTTAGACATTTATTCGTCACTGCAAATCTGACAAAAATTATCAAAAATCGATCAGAAAATATACTTGAAGCTGATGTGTATAGGTCTACTAGCTTCCTGCTAGTATAAAATGAATATCCCAAGGTCACTTTAAATGTAAGCTGCTTAGCGAACTGAAGTGTAAATTTCACTTGAAACATTTTTTCTGACTGAATTTTTACAACTTGTGCTACTGTAAGTTTGAAATCAATTAGCCCTAGCATTACATCATCTTATTTTATCTGCATGATAATCATTTTCAAGTAATTTCTTTTTATTTGCTTTTATGACATCAAATCAATGAAATAATTAATCGATTATTCTTCAAGGGTATTCAGAAGAAAGTTCATTAAACCACAAGAATCGTTTGCTTTTGCGTTGATGACTTAATATTCATTTATGGGATTGTTACTAAGTCAATATTTTTGATGTAAAAAAATAAATTTAAATCTTTTTGAATGCAAAACGGAATTTCATCACTTTCTATCTATCATTTGCATAGATGGAAAGCTGTCATTAACAGATTTTTCTACCACTCTCTTCTCTTTCTTTTAACGGGCCTCTTGTTGGTTGTTTTGTTTGTAAAGCCCACTATTAAGCTTTTCGTAAGACTTTGTGTTTTTATTTATTAAGTTACTCATTAAATTTAAACTCTTTCTAATTCGACATTTTGTGCGCTGCTCCTTGAGCGGCGTCAGAGAACCACCATGACAGCAACAAGAACAAGAAGAACCAAAAACAATGAAAACAACCGTTGGAACAATTTGACGTTTGTTATTTTTGTTGTCATCATTCAACAACGTGAGGTTGTTGCTGTTGTTGTCAGAGGCATTCAACTTTGAAAAAGGGTCAGTGCTCTCTTCTGTGCCAAATAAATGAAAAACAATCGCAATAAAAACAAAACATAAACAAAAAAATCTATATACTTTAATATTTTAAAACACAAAAAAAGAAAAAAAAAATCATGGTATCTAAATTAATAAATTGCGACGCTAAAATGTTAACGTTAGCGTTATAGTTAACGAGGGCGATGAACGTTAGGCGCTACAAAAAGAGCGCAACGTGTGAAAATGGGAGCGCGTTGCTAATGTGCGCTAACATCGTAATTTAATTTACTGCACGGAAAAGAAAAATTTGACCGATACCACGGGTTGAAATTGCTCCAACTTACAGTATCGGTCAAATTGACCGTAGGAGCACTAGTTGCAGAGATTTATGGACATTGGAACTGATTTACAGAGAATTTTCTAAATTTGGAGTTTATTTAAAAAAAAAAGTAAAACTTTTACAAAAATCTTCATAGCTTTGAAAATAGCGAACCGATTTAAAAAATTTTTAATTATCATTTCATAGCAGTCTAGAGATTTCCAACTTTACGAAAGCTTTCGATGTTCTTATCTCTCTAAATAATTAAAAGCGGCACAAGATTGTTGCGTAATTCTGATTATTCTTACCCAGTGCTTTTTGGCACACTTAAAGGTTTTTGGTAGCTGATTATTTTTTGAAATTAAAAATCCCAAATCAAATATGGCGGCCCCAAAAAAAATAGTTACTTTTTGAAATTTTAGCTTTATATAAAACTATAACTTTTTTTTAGAAAGCTGTGTGCTCTGATGATGAACATGGACTTTTAACTTGTAAAAATATATATACAGGGTAAAAAAAATGAAAAACCTTAAAATATTACTTGATTTTTAATTTTCTGCATAACTTAAGTTAGGTTTTAGATTCGAAAAATTTAAAGTTTTACTTATAAAATTGTGCTTTAATTATAAACATGCATAATTGAATATTTCCCATTTAAATTATTCATATGCTTTAGTGTGGATTATGGCATAAATGGATGGAGCTGGTATGTGGACACTCCTACCTTCTCTTCTGTTCAACTTAGTTAATTAGAGATCTAACTTACAAAAACATACCTCGTATTTGACAAAATTTTGCATGAGCTCTTATTTATATCTTTTAATACACTGTAGTAACAATATGCGGAATTCAGCAGCAGACACACCCGCCGCTCCTTTCAAAAGTCATAAGTCAAAGTGACTAAACTTTCACAAAAAAACACTAATTGATGAAATTTGTAGGTACTTCAATTCGTACTCTAAATAACATTATGATAAAATGGGCGCACTTGCCTTCCAGACACGCCCACCTCCCACGAAAATGCATTTGTAAAAGTAATAAGCTTTCACAAAAATACCGCTAGCTTAAGAAACTTTTAAAAAAATTTCAAAATGGATATACGATCCTCATGTAGTCGTTCCTAATGAAAACCCTGCAACAAGTGATTGACAATAAAGTTAATGAAAATGAAATTATGACGACAAACCACTTAAAAACTGCTTATTTCTCAATCGAAGACAATTTTCTAAGAATAATAATAATAAGGATAAAATAAAAAGTTAATAGTCCAAAAACAACACCTGTACAACACACAACACGAAGCTATCTGCAAAAAAATTTGCATTGAAAATTATGTGAAACACTCAAAGTAGGGTCACAAGAGGAACAAAGTTTTTAGATCTGACGACTCTATATTCTTGACTATAAAACTGCATCACTGAAATGAAAACCATGATTTTTAAAATTCAATTTGTATGGGGTCAAATCGATAATCCACCCCTATATAATATATAAAACGCTCAAAAATTCGTTTTTTTTTCATTTATTTAACCTTCTATCAAAATTATGTGGATAGAATATTTTTAAAATATGTTTTTATCAAACTTTTTTTTTTGTGATGCCATTGGCTTTATCGTCAATCGTCGGTACTATAGATACATAAATTGTATTGTACATATATATTTCGTTGACCTTTGTTGATGCAAAAACTTAGAACTTTATTTTATTTACTCCTTATTAAATAAATTGTGGAATGAACATAAGTGGAAAATTTTCATCCCTATGTTAAAAGTATGTACTCGTTGTGTGTAGGTACAAGCGTAAAATTATTGAGAAAGCTACTTCAACTTTGTTGAACACTTGCGCTCTTTTACTTTATTTCTTTGTTGTCTGAGCTCCAATAACTCCACAGCTGCTTTTTTCCCCTACAAATCTCATTCTCTTTTCTAACTCTCACCTACTTTTCCACTACGCAGTATTTGACTTCTTCAAACAAAAAGAAAAAAGGGAGCAGGCGCTCTGCTTGTCAGGGTATTCATTTTAACTTTTTATATCCTACTTCATATTGGTTCTTCTTTTTTTCATACCCAAGCTGAAGTTCTTTTTAAACTTCCATTTTTTATTTTTCTAACTTTGTTGTTTCGTTCTTTGGTGCAGAATTACAATTTCCTTAAACTGACGCTTCCTGCTCTTGTTCTGAATGTTCACGCTTTCAATTGTGTTGCCTTCTTTTATTTTCTTTATATTAAGTTACATATTTAATTATTTATTTTGTGAGTTTTCCTTTAATTCCACTGTTGTGGCGATATAGTATGAGAAACAGTAATGGCATATTGTGAGATTAAGTCCGATAATTACGGGATTTAATATATACGAGAATTTCCAATTCATGTTGGGTAAAATCTGATGAATGCTTGGTAAAAATCCATCGAAATCGAACTCTTGTTATAATTTAGTCATCAATTTCGAACTTAAAAAAAAAAACTACAGAAAACAGTGAAAGCTAAGTAAGTAGTTATTCATTCAATAAAATTTCATTCAAAATTAAAAAAAGCGACCTTAAAAAAAGAAATCCAACCAGATTTTCCTTGTTTCGTACCCATTTTTTATACGGATTAATGTGTTCTGTGGACTGTTCAAATCCGGGATTATTATCACAGTGAAATTTATCTGTGTGATAGTGACATCGGATTCATTTTCATATAGCAATATCGGGTCCTTTTCGTATTTTTTTTTTTCAACTCAAAAGTAAACTTCAGCTCTGACACGCCTGATACAAAGTTTATTATTTTTTCAATTTTCATCTGGCATCACTGGCCCCAAGGAGTTCCAAGTATATCTGTGTTGTTATGGATTTGTTGCTCTTGCTGGTTATCGGTCGTTGTCACCCTGTTTTGATTACGTTAATTCTTATGTTCTTTCATTTCATTTTTACACTTTTCTTTTCGTTTTAAGAATTCGTTTCCATAATTTTCCTCCCATCTTCTCTTTTATCATCGTACCACCATTTCAGTTTTGCTGGCTTTTAGTCGATTAAATTTCGCCATTTGTTAAATGAAAATGTCACGGTACTTAAAAAATCAAGGAACATCAACCAGAACCACATCAACAATCGATGTCAACGACAATTCAACTTACGTACTTGTGTACTGAATGTATGTATGTAACATGATTTTTCTTTGTTCCAGTTTATTTTGCATCTTTAAGAGTATTTTCTGCTAAAATTGTATGACGAATATGTAGGCTTCTATTTGTAGTGTTTGCTTCATATTCAGCCGGACATTACACCTTCACCCCATTCTTGTTATGGCTACCTACACTAGCCGACAATATAAAGTTTATAAAGTGATTCAGAGGGTTGCCCTTGTTCCTCCACTTTTTCTCACTTTCGGTTCAAAACATATAACAAAATCCTGAGATAGTGTGAACTTGCTTCACAGAAGTGGGAAAAAATAAAAATTGTATTTCCACCTTTGGTCGAGAAAATATTAAAAAAGAAAATTTTTAAGCCCAAAATTTTTTTAAGTTCAAATAATGCTTAATTTTACATTATTTTTCGTTTGTCATCTTTAATTAAAATATTTTAAAAAAAATTTCGGTAAAAAACGTAAGCCTGGCCACCACAAATGTAGAAAAATTGAATTAAGTATGTGCCACATTGGTTCAAAGAAATTGAAAAAAAAAATTAAGCGCATTTTTGGGCTCTATCAGGGGCCAGTTTGCGTTTACTCAAAAATTTGGTTTTAATCCAATGAACAAAGGGTTTCACAAACATAGACTTGGCACTAGAGTTTACTTTTTCCCCCATTTTAGGAGGGCTAACGAAGTTAGTTCTAAATTTTTTTAACATTTGGTAACATCAACACTTTTGATGCTCTTGCACAGTGTTATTTGCGTTTTTTGCTATGAATCGTTTGCTAATGTTTTTACGCAGAAAATTATAGTTCGCAAATGTGTCGTAGTTAAAAATGTTTCTAGCTTATATTGTTGTTAAAATTGCTTTTGTACTTTGAACCAAGTAGTTACTTTCTTTATCTTTTACAAGTATTTGGGTTTCTTTTTTTAAATGTTTTTTTCACTTCGAGTGATATATTTTTGCTAGAGTTTCTGCGTTCGATGACAATGGCATTTTTCAAATAAAAAGTAGTAACAATTTTCAGAGCACGAATCCAAATTAAACGCACACACGGCATGCGCATTCAAAAATTAAGCGTGTGCATCCAAATAGTACGTAACCAAAGTATTTTTTTGAAAGAGTAGGCACCCAAAAGATTAAAATCAAAAGGTAAGCATTCAAAGAGTGCTCATTCAAAAAGTATGCATTCAGAACGAATTCGCATTTAAAAAGTACGCATCCGAAAAATACTTTCAATTTTTTGCAAAGAAAAATTGGATTCCTTTTGCTGAAAGCAGCTCAAAGTAAATACCAGATGTGGAAAATTTTATGTAAAGTAAAATTGGTAAATTGTTTGCAGTTGTTCGAATTTATTTTTATTTAAAAAATCCAAAATAGAAAAATCAGAAACCTGCATAATGAACCCAAGTACGATGATCCGATAAGCACAGCGGCGACGTCGTAGAGCGCGTAAACAAACAATAAAAAAACAACGTGTCTTAACGTATCGCCACGGGAGCAGCACAGTACAGTGGAGCATATTGGTTTTTTGAGTTTTAAAAAGTAAACTAAATAAAAGTAAAAACCAAACGAAAAAATTTTAAATGAATTAATTTCGCTATTGCTACGCACATGTGCGAATCGCCACGCATTTGAGAGTTGTATTCGATTTCTTAATGTAGGTTGATCTAACGCATCGGTTTTGTGTTAATTGTCTGATGTCTAATTGCTGATGTTTGGGTGCAGATTGGAGTTGGTTCAGGTTCGTTGTAGTTTGATTTAGTCCAATGAATACTCAATTAGTCGCTGTTGCTCCATACTGTGAGAGCAGCGCTTTAGGTGCTTTGCTCGCTTGGTCGTTGTGAGCTTGCTTGCTCGCTAACTTTATGGTTTAATTTCGTTTGCTAAAATAATATTTACGCTAAAATCAACGAACTGAGAAAATCTCTTTTGTTTTTTTTTGTTTGTTTTCTTATGAGCTCTACAAAATAATACAAAACAAGTATTGCCAATCACGCCCAGTTTAAAATAGCATTTTGAAAACAAAGATTTCAGTTTCTTTGAGATTATTTTTTGCTACAAAAAGATGTTCACATTTATTTTTTTCTAATTCAAATAATTATTTTTACTAACTTAACTGCCATTGAGTGTGGTCGAAAGCAATCTGAATCCTACACATATTTAAGTGTAGTAAAAATCACTCAATGCTGACTAAAAGTTGGTGCGCAAAATGCAGTAAAAATTTAAAGTCTAATTGCGGTGATAGATCTTAAATTCAAATAAAAATCAATTTGAACGTTTGTTTTAACGTAAATGATTGAAAAATAGTAATTTCTTTACAATATTTTTCAGGTACGGACATATCTTTGGAAATAATGAATTCACAGATTTGGTACTTTGGTTTTTTTTTTGTACGAAATTAAACTCTATTCAAAATGCTGCTATTAGGAATTGAGAAAAAAAATTTTTACCTATCATCGTTTTTTTTTCATGTTAATTAAATGGGAAATTGGGCCATTCACGGGTTTGATCCAGGAAAAGTTGAAATTTTGTGAGAGTTTTTTAGATCCTATGTTTTAGCAAAACAAATACAGAAATATATTTTCAAAAATCGCTGATAGTTGGGAACGAATAACTTTGTATCAACAAAATTAGTATTCGAAAGGAAATTTAAAAAGCTATAAAAATGCAATGCAAATAAGCAGTTTTTCGAATTTTAATAATAATATTTCCAATAAAAGTTAAGATTTAGATCATATTTTCCTGTTAAAAAGACATTTTTTTTAGGATTTTCAGAATTTATGGTGAAAATTTGAGCTACGACCGGTTAAGGTGTACACTTTCTGTATAATTATCAATATTTTTTTATGGACCTACATTGTTTTACATTCTTTCAGAATATAAAAACAACAACTCCAATACTACAGAAGTTAAAACTTGAGTCCGAGAGCTTTCAAGAAAAAAAAATTATTTAAAATTTGATTTTTAAACTTTCTCACAGGGTATAATAAAGAGCAACAAAGACGTTGCGCTACGTACCGGCAACTCAACGTTGGCGAGACAGCGACAACTACGTTATACATTACGATGTTGGCTTAGCGAAAAAAAAAATAAGAGCCAACTACAACATCAACAACAAAAACGAAACCGACCTTGTAGTGATAACCTGAATAAAATAAAATTAAGTCGAGGAAAACAACAACATCAAAACCGCACACAGCAACAATGCATAAAAACATAAAATTGCAAAAAAGTAATAAGAAATGAAAAACACGATCTACAAACAAAAACAAAATTACAAAACGTAAGCAAAACACCAATAGTTGGCTGAGCTTCGCTTTAAGCGATTCTTTTGCTTTTGATTTGCTTGCTGCTGCTTTTGCTGTTACTGTTGCTGTATGGTTCACTGGACGGTTTATTGATGTACGACCAAGATGCAGATGCAGATGAATACGGACAACAAGCAGCCAACATAAACGGCGGCGGCAGCAATTACAGCGTTGGTGATCATCCTATAGAAAGGAAGTGCAGCAAAATACAGCAGGGCGAATCTTAAAATAGCTTGGATCTTGCACAAATTTTTGAAGGAGGATCACGTTTCCGCAAGATCAAGAAGTAAACAAAAATCATAATAACAAAAACACATGAAAATGAAACACTACACATGCAAATACTTCTTTTTGACAGCCTTTCGGAAATTTAATTGAAAATGTAAAAATGTGTGTTGCGTTAAGAACAGAGAGAAAGGCAGATAACAGCGAAGATGAATTTAAACACTTTGGTTTTAAGATTTTTTCTGCTTTCACACAGGTTAAGCATCTTGAACACAAAGCTTTTCGAAACAGAGAAAACAACAACATTTGAAGGCTCTATTTGCTATAATGTGCCCATCACTGCTATTTACAAAATAAAAAATCAATTTAATTTTAAAAAAAAAATTCAATACTCTAACATTTGGATAAGGTAAAATCTGTCTAGAGTTTCGAAATGTGTATCAGTTTCACAACTAAGATCCTTATTAGACACTAATCTCTTATCCTGAAATGACCTCTTCAATTGGATGATTTTTCGAATTATCAGTCTATTTGGCGACAAATTTAATTTAAACATTGGCGACTAAAAAAAAAAGTCATCCACTTTTTCTTAATATAAATGTTAGTTTCTATAACTTTAAAGGAAAAAATTGTATTTTGGGAAGGCTGGTAGTTCATTGATTTCAACTTGGCAACCCTGTCTCCAGGTTAACAACAAATAATAGTCGCTAGAGATCAGTTTTGGAGAATACAGTAGGTGGTGGAGCAATTAGTTAAATTTTACCATCGCTTTCTTACTGTATTATTGCTGTTTTTTAAAATGTTGTAAAACTCAGCAACCAAATTGCTGCTAATTATTAATCCTATTTTTTCTTAGTTACAAGTAACCTCCGAAAACAAAATTAAAACAGTAAGGTGATGTCTATCGTCGAATTATCGGGCTCGTAACTGCTCTCTTAAAAGAGGTCTTTCTTATGAAAACGGCTCGCAGTGCAGCTTTTATACTCTTTTTATCAAATTCGAAAAACTTTTGACAAGGGGTCATCTTTGTTTTTTGAAATAAAGCTTTATTGCCAAGAATTTCAAAATTTCATATTTAAAACGGTACGTAATATATTAATTTTTCATTATTTTTACAGAAATTATAGCCATTTAGAATTATAAATCATTTTCCAAATAATTTATGTGCAACATGTCGTATGATTAACCTTTAATTCACATTAAAACAGACTTCAATTGCGCATTCATCACCTTGGTTACAGCTTCTTTAAAAATAATAATATACTAATAATTTCAGCACCGTTTCAAAGACAAAAGGAAGCAAAAAAAACTAAAAATAAAATCCACTGAGTATTTTACTTTGAATCCATATTACTCAAGAACTATTTGACCAAAAAAATTTCACATCTACGTATATCATGAAATATAAAAAATAAAAAAAAAAGTTTTATAATTTTCATATTCCCACCTGCATAAAATTTTTTAGGCAAAATGGTTAAAATTTGTTTTAAATCTATTAATTTATTAGTTGAAAAATTACTTAACTTTCTATTAACAAGAAAATAGGACATTAAATGCGAAAAAAAATTATGAATATAAGTAATGAAAATATCGATTTATTAGTATTAGTAATAAAAAAGTGCATTTATGCAATGTACATAGTTAGCCAAGGTTAAATAATAATCAACGATTTATGTCAAGGCACTATCGCAACCTAACTTTGCCAAAAATAAAAACAAATTTTTAACGGCAACAAATTAATGCCGTGAAAGTGCATTGAATTAAACGTAATTCATTTTATGTTCAGCATAGATTTGGCAAGTGTTTCGTACTTACAAAAAGCATAAATGACGTAAGCAACAAAATGAGGCGCATAATTTACGAGTTGCTCGCAACGATATATTAGCCGCAAAAGTTTTATTTTTTCTTTATAACGTAGGTACACACAATATTAAAAGATGGCATTGAAAAATGCATTAATTAAAATTAATTGATTTACACTTGAGCATAACAATGGAAAAAAAATGTTATTTATGCTACTTTTGAGAGATTTTTTCATTATTTCTATAATGTATCAACAAAAAGCTTTTGTTGTTGCTGCCGCTCGGAAACTTAATTAGTTATATTTTTTTTTTTTTGTTGAGGGCAACATTGAATTGTTGATTTAATGTGTTGCACAAAAATTTCTTTTTTTTTTTAGAACAGATTACATGCAGCAATCTAGAAGTACTGGCATACCTACTTGTACGAACGTGTCATGTGTCAAAATATCTGGTAGTTACTAAAGGTAAACAATTTTTTCATATATTGAAAACTTATTTAGTAAAGCGTATTCCTATAAAAGCGCCGTATTTAATTTATAAATTTAATATATTATTAATTCGCATATTGACAACTGCGACCCACTGTGCACAATCGAGACAGTTGAATTAAATTTGTAGAGTGTTTTCTAATTGATGGGTTTGGAGTACTATATCGATCGAAATTTTGATCGCGAATTTTTGACACTGAATCGAAAATCATTTGTAAGATTAAAAATCAGCGGGGAAAAAAATGCAAGAAAAATATTGTTGGCATTTATGAGTTAAGTTACTTAAAATCTTAACGTGTAGAAAGTGACATTAAACCTATACCAATGATATTAGAACGATATAATCCACCTCAGAATCTCGACGTGTTTCAAGAATTATACAACCGGATGTGCATCAATGTCCCCTTCATCATACATTTTGAACAAATTCATTGGTTTAAGAGATATTTTCAAGTTTTTTTATAACGTAAAAGACATGCTATCTCTGCGACTATTACATTTATTTTAAGTTTGTTTTCTGACCGTATTACTGCCAAGCAAATAGAGCCAACGAGCATAGGTAGACCCCAAAATCGGAATAGATTTCGTACGTAAAATAATCGGAGAGCCTATCATGTAGCCCTTAATCTTACTAGCTATTGCTTTATTGTAATAAAAATAGAAAGTTTTCTGAAAAGGAAGTCTTATTTTTGCTCTCCTGTAAAAACGCCATATACCCCCTTATTTTTACTGATACTTCCGGTATCGATATGAAGAAATTGTTATTGTTAAACGATAAAAATCCGAATATTTTCTATCGGAAATATAAAATTAAAAAGATTATTTTTCACTGAAAAAAATTTATTTATAACGAAAGACCTAAAGGTAATGTAAAAAATAAAACCAGCCAAAAGTTTCTTGAAAAAAATATAATCGTAAAAACTTGAAGCTTTTTACTCATATCTGTTCAATCGGATTTCAGACTTCAAAAAGCAACACACTTTCTGATAACGTTTAACATTCAGCAGACGTTGCGACGCTAGTTGAAATGTAAAATAAACAAATAAAACCAAACCAAATCGAATCTAATCAAATCAAAAATAAATAACAACAGTATCCGTAAAACGAATAAAATAATATTGCAAACAAGGCGAGAATTTAAAAATGCAAACTATAAAATTACGGCGAATTGCGCAGTTGATTGGCTGCGTTGTACTTTCAGCCCACTATGGGTCTTTAACAAGCTGTCTATTTATACTATGTATCATGATTTTTTAATTTTTGTTTTACTTTCCTTTCACACAGCTCTAGGAACGTGTGCATTAGTTTATTTTGTCTCGAATCGCATTGCCTTACTGCAACAAACGTAATTCGAAAAATCAATATGCGCATGTCAATGTTAGGACTGCTAGGACAGTTGAATACGTTCGCCACAACTATTATTGCTGATAAGAGCTATCATCTTCTTTTGTGGTTTTTCAATGCAACTAGGCTTTAGATATCAAGTTTGAGTTTATGTTTGTTTCCGTATTTAATCGAATTTTAACCTTTAATATAAGTACAGTGAGCAAACAATTTGATTGAATAGTTATAGCAAAATGTATATGGTATTTAAAATTTATTTGGGCACAAGTTCTTCTCCAAGTTCTAAAGAGAGCGAGTTGAGACCAACGAGAGAGCATTTATATATATGTATACAAATATGAGCGCACAACAACGATTCAATTCTACCTATTTGAAAAAAATAAAGATATCGGGATTCTCGAAAATTATTTTTCTTTAAAGCTATTCTTTAAAAAATTTTAAGATTTTTAAAAATATGTTTAAAGATTACCCATAAAAACGACACAAAGAAGAATATCAGTGAAAAGTTCTTAGGTACTCGTAAATAACTACAGCGAAAAAAGATTTCAATAAAGATTTCGAGACAGGCCACTTTCCATCCATTAAAATTCCAACAAACATTTGCATGTAATGAATATAACGTTTTGTGTATAAAGTTAAACTAAACTGATATATATGTGAATACACCTATAATTATAGCTACCGGTTGGCAAACAGGACTTGTCTATAATGTTCAAACTTTACTTCTATGTATTTTCAGGATCTTTTCAAAAGCAAACAACAATCTCGATATATTATACATCTTTTAAGCCTTCCATATTTAGACCTGTTAGTTCATGGAAATTTTGTGGCGCAGTTTCTCTGGCACTCAAAAATGATGCGATATTCAGATGTCCGACGTTCGATACATAATGTAAGAGATTGAAAAATGTGTCGATAATTTCATATTTCAACATATGAAAGATAGAACTTACTTTCTGTTTTCCATTTGGAGGCGAGCAAAGCAGGAAGACTTTTTTCGCCTTTATAAAACCGATCGATACAGGAATGACGTGTGAAAAAGAAACCGCTAGTTGGATGTTGGCGCCCAAAGAACTCATAAGAACTCATTCTTAAAAAATTGTTATTCAAAAACCTACCTACATATGTTCCTCCACTTTTCTATATAATTGTTCAGTTTTCTTTTTTCACGCTGTTTTACCTATTTCTATTATTAAAGAACTTTAAATAGGAAAAACTATCACTTACATACAGATGCAATAATTTAATTTCTTTAAAATTATAAATTTGACACTAGAAGTTCAAAAGCTAAGACATGACATTTGTTCATTTCTTAAAACTCAGGAAACCAGAAACGTAACAGCAAAACACAAACAACACAAAAATGTCAACAAACCGTAATATGAGAAAGAATCAACAAAAACAGCTGACTGTCACACAACACGAAAATTGAAAGTAATTGAAACAAAGTCAAACCGATTGAAAGTTGGTATCAGAAAGCGTTTGGTATTGAAAGCCTTTTATTCTCTCAGTTCTGTTTTAAAACTTACCTTGATTTAATACAGCAAAAATTTGCACACTGCGAAACTTAATTTTCTTGCTTGACAATTTGAATGAAATTTATATGTTTGCTGCTTTAAGTCTGAATAAAATAAACAAAATTACAGCAATTAAAAGAGTAAAATTTTTAATACAAAACCCGCAAGAGAGAATGCTGACTTTCTATGCAGACGTTGAATAGTCTATGCAGACGTCGCTAGAGGCAGCATCCTCTTTCGCTGCCGCTACCGCAGCCATTAACTGTCAAAACGGTTATTAAGAGAAAACTAGTGATATTTATAAAAATTATAATGCAAACAAAAAAAAAATTAAATTATCTCTTGCACAAGGCAGCATGAAAAAATTTACAGTTGTGTATTTCCAAATTTTCTTGTCAACACAAGAGCAAAAACTGCAGCGACAGAGCAACGATTCGCTCAGCTGTTGTTGTTTCAGTTGCCATTTGCTTTTTAATTTTTCTCTGCTGCGCATTGATTTTTCGCAACTTAACACAAATTTTCAACAGCTTTTTGTGTCTCACATTTGAAATTTTACCACAATTTACTGCTAGTTTTTCGTCTTTTTATTTTCCCAACGTCCCACTGTTTCTTCGACGCGTCGTTGCGTTTCTTGTGCTACGTTTATCGATTTTTTGTTTTTCCTTTTTTCTTCACTTTACACGCACTTTCATTGATTTTTCATCACTTGCTTACTTTTCCACTGATGAAAAATTTAAGCTCGTTTGAATAGTTCAAGTATTTTTTTTTACATGTAGCTAAATTACTATATTTGTTTCTATTTCAAGAACATTTACCGATTTTAATATTTTCTTCGTTTTTTCCGACCAACTTTTGTTGGAATTTAACAAAATGTCCATTTTTCTTTCACTGACCTAGCAGTCACACCGCAGTCTGAATTTTACTTTTAAACTTCACAGCAGGGCAAGGCAAATTAATGCAGAATTGCAAAGAATTCAAACGCAAAAAACATACGATTCCACTGCGCTACTGCCAGCTTAGGACGCGCTCTCCAGCCCAACAAAAGTGTTAGCCAGGAGTCTACTGGGTTCACTGTATTTTAAATGTACTTTTTATTTTAAGTTTTCAATAATCCAAAGTTTTATTTCACTTAAACTTAGATTTCCACACAAATGAAGTAGATTTTCATCTGTTGGCATTTGCAAATTTTCAACACTGTGAAATTGAAAATTGAATGTCAGCTGAGGAATTGTTGTTGTGCCTCTTGTCAAAGATTTCGCACCGTTTCACCGTTTGACAGCTGTGGTGTACCAGTGCAGCACTGCCAACATGTAGTTTCTTAAATAGGCTCGTTACATTTTGAAAGTTTTTTAAGGAGTGAAGACTGAATCAGAATCAACACCCTGCTGCGTTGCGTCGCTTCAACGCTTTGATGGCGCAAATGATATCCTTATGTATAAAGTCACAAAGCGAAAATCGCATGCTTGTGATTGAGTGAATTTTAATTTTGTCGCGCTGTGTGCACATCTGACAGATCATCTGTTAACTATATCGTGAATTTCGAACAAACCAGACACCGATGAAAAATAATGGAATAGCTCTTTGTCTTTAATCATAATTAGATACAGTTTAACAAGGAATAAGGAAAGTGGCAGTACAACGATTGTGGGGACCACTCACAACAATTCGCTTCGAGCTGTCATTGCTTTGAACTTCAAGACATTTGGTACATATTTTTTCTTCCGCATGCTAAGATCTGCATTTTTCTACGACACTTCACTATCGTAAAAACTGATATCCAAAATATTGAAAAATTTCCAAACCCCTCCGCTTTTTTAAATATTGGTCGAAGATAGTATCATTAAAGTTTCTCATATTAAGTGAAAAAAAAAGTTAAATAAAACTCCTAGACTTTTTTATCATTTAAATTTTTGTAATATATTCGTATTACTTATTTTTAGATTTTTATTTTACATTATTTAGTATATAAAAAGCTTGTGTAAATATCTTAATTTTTTGATTCCATAATCTTTAATTTCAGAAAAATTTTTTCATATATGTATGTATGTATATACTTACATAATGACATATATGATTTCATCTTTATTTTAATCAATTTAACTTATCAAATATCTCGAAATTATAAATTAATTAATTTAAATAGATATAACATACGAATAATTGCATAAATTTGAATTGTGATTAAAATGTATTTTTTTACAATTAAAAGTGTGTTAATCGTAAGTTACATGTTGATTGAATAATGCGATAATTCTTCAATATGTTTTAGAATAGTCAATAAAATGAATAGCTTAATTTGAAAACATTTTGCTGAGTTGGATCGGAATTTAGATTAAAAGAATAGTATTTTAAAAGAATATTCTATAATTTCGGTGTTTTTCTTCATTTTGATACGGTTAAACATTTATGTTTTTTTTTTTCAACAAGACATCTAATGTAATTTTTTTCTATATTTTATTTTTTATTTATTTATTGAACCAAGGGACATTCCAGCGCAAGGGATATTAAATATTTCTGTTGGTACATGGTTAAAAAACTATGCATACTTTTTTTGTCACGAAACTTTTAGTTTTTTTTTAAATAGTTTTTTAGCGCAATACTTCAGAATATAATTTCTGCAATTACAGAAAGTAATTACTTTACTGAGCTTTCTGTTCAGTCCCAGTTTGTCAACTTTCAAAAAAAAAACAAAAAATTGGCTTAGACTACATAGTCATACTAGTTTCACACATTGCTGAATGGGTCACTGACGAGACGAGACGTTTAAGTCGATTAGTAAGAAAGCAAAAATTTGTGTTTTATTTATTTCTCTGTTGTGTATCTTTGTTTTTGTAACTCATTTGATATTACACTTTTTTTGCTTTGTTCACCAAAGCTACACTTTTGCCAATTTTAATCATCATCGAAACAGAATTTTAATATAACCGCTTGCGAATTTTGCCTCATAAGTTTGCAGTAACGTGACAATTTCCGAAGAAAAAGGATATACATCTGAGTTTAAAAGACCATACCGGGACAGTTAAAAACACATTTTAAATAGAATGACTCGTATTTTACGATTATGAGTCAAAAATTGACCAAAACCTGAGTTTTTCACATGTATGCGCTCATATATCTCGAAAACAGTAGCCACCTGGAAAAGTGAATGATATTGCTGGATTCAGTGAACCAAACACAAGCAGCCGATCCTTAGAAATAATTAGAACTAAGTTCCTTGTGATATTAATAATTTCTAATATAATGGGATGCGATCTGTGTGCAGGGATCTTATCTCGTCAGACGTTAAAATTGGTGAGACTTAACCATATTCTTGTGGAGTTCAGTATAACCAATAGAACAACTAATTTTTAAGCAAAATCAAACCAAAACTTAAAAAGTTATAAGCTCTCTAAGATCGGAGTTGTAAATAATCCATTTTGAGTAAATTGATATAAAGTATAAATATATGAAACTTGATTTACCTCGTCATTTAAGCTAGCGCTTGAGTGCGAGTTTTGAACTGAAATCTAGTATTGCAATTTTATTTGTATTTTTTAACACCAGTAATGTTAAAGTTCTCAGAAAATGAATTAAACTGCCCAACACGACACGATAGAATGGCCCTCATACGCTTTTTTCTTTAAATTTTTATTTCTTTACAAATATCATTTACGGATTGTTTTTTATTTTTTTTGTTCATTTCATTGAGACCTCAACTATTTAAAAATTGTGATTTTTTTAAAAGTGCCGAAATTGAACAGACTTAAACTATAAAAATGTGATAAAACGCATTACTGAACTTCATGAGATTGAACTGATAATAATAAATCTGAGCACAACTCGATTTTTTGTTGACTTTACGTTGATCAACACGTAAATATTTTACTTTCACTTCAGACGATTGACCCAATTTAAAGGATATTTCCACCAATATATAGATAATTTGATAAAATTTTTAAGCTTTGCCATTTCCACTTCCAATTGAATTAAGTTAAATTAATGACAGCAGCCATGCCTACGCCCACAAAATCAAAATCAAAAAATGAAGATATACATAACAGGTCTCATTCTTGTTTTTAATGAAAATTTGTGATAGCATTTGAAACGTTGGACTGACATGCATACTTCTATATATAATTATATCTGTAATTAATTTAGCGTGGAGTATTTTAGCTGTTATATATGTATATAGTATGTGAAACAACAAAATTTTTTTTTTTCAGAGCATCTACTCACTCTTCAGTCGTAAACTTAGATAAGCATGAAATTGAAATTATTAATATTGAAAAAATTCGTAGCAAAAGTGACAAAATTAGGTCTAATGTTTTAAGGTTTTTTTTTTAAATTACTGTAATTCGAAATTGAGTTTAAGAAAATAGAAATATTTACGCAAGTTTTGGGATTTATTTTTAATTGTTTATTTAATTTTTTTTTAGTTGGTTTTCTTTTCCTTCCATTCAAAAAGTTCTTCAAGAAAATATGTCCTCTCTCTATGTATATAAACGTGATTTTGTTATACCTACTCAAATATTAATTCATTATTGTTTAAGCTTACTTTAGATTGTTATTAACTGATTTTTCTGCAAACATCAAAGTTAATTTTTGTACCAGTTTATACATTAATTATATATATATATATATTTTGTAACTTTTGTAGAACGAAAATTGGATCTTTAAAAGAATTATTTAAAGAGCATCTTTACAATAATTATAGGCTCCTGATTTTATTAGCACATTCTTTTCAGATCTTTTAGAGAACCCATCCAAAAGCAAAATTTAAAAAAGTACTAGAAAGACACTAAATAATTACACAGATTCAGAAAAAAATGTTGCACTCTCTGGACAAGACGATCTAATATGACACATGTTTTTACTCGCTGAATTCGAGTCTGCCGTTAGAATTGTTCCACCAAGTCAAAATTTTTAAATATTTAACTCTTAAGTACCTAAGATGCTATTTTTACCAAAAAATAAAATTAAGATGATTTTATATTTTGAATTAAGATTTGTTTGATTTTGACAAAACGCAATCATAATGGAAAGCCCTACTCTTACGATCTTTATGGGTTGCCGGCGTGTTCGGATCGACCTGAAAGTTTTTAAAGTTGCTTCTTAATAACAAATCAACAAGACCCACCGAAATAGTAAGATACATTTTTCAACTATGCATAATGCTTTTACTTTTATTCCAATAGACTTGAATTAGGCTAAGTCCATTTTTCTCTCAGTCGAGCATAGTCATCTACAAAGCTTGTTGAGTGCATTCCTCTGTTTGGATGCGAAATATCTTAATATCAAGGCTCCATGTCAGATTTACGACTGCATATCCTCGTAGCTTCTGTAATGCTCATTTAATCAAAACAAATTTTTGCATATTTATACCTGTTGCATAGTGTAAAAACAGAAGACGATAGTAATATATCTCCAAAGTAAAACAAAGTTATTACGGTTCATTCTTCAAAAAAAAGAAAATCTTTGACAGTGATTTTGCTCGTGTTTATATTTAGTTACTCATTACATTTAAAAAAAAAACACTGCTATACAGAATATTTGCAGCTTTTACTAATTAGTTTTTACCATATATTAAAATTTGCTTAATTATAACGTCGTATCGTTTCGCAGTTAAGCTAATTTTTTTATTTTTGTTAATATTTCTTAAAGCAAGGGTTTTATTTTTCTCAATTCAACTTTTTCAAGTGATTTACTTTCCATTAGTTTTCCTATTCATTTGCTGTTTTCTTTTTTAAACTGTGCTTAAAATTATAAATGATTTAATATTTCTATTGGTATTTTTTACATACGTTATTTATATATATTAATATTAGTTTAGTTTTTATATTTACGCTTAACATCACAGACTAAATACCGAAAAAAAAGTATATGCTCTTATATCATATAACATTTGCTTACGATCTTGTGTTAGCATTTTATTTTTTATACCATTAAGACGCGTATGCTTGTTATTGTTATTTGTTTAGTAATAATTTATATGATGACTTTAATAATTTGAAGTAATGAACTCAAGTATTGAACATACGTATTGCTGAAATTGGGAAAACTGATGATTTTGTGTAAACAGAAATATTGTATGCCTCAGTCACAACTGGACCACATAGATTCTCAAAGCAACGAAAGTATAAATTTTTGTATCTTTGTCACAAAGCCTAATGACCAAATGCAGAAATATTTAATTTATGAAGCTATTTAGCGTCAACTTAACCGATAGAGCTGTGATTGACTAAGCAAAAAATGCAATGGTACTCAAGCGCTTTACCGCATTCGGACATACGAGTATTCTTTTATTTACTTTCTTAGAAAAATATCGCATTTCAACAAAATTTTATTTTTGCGCAATCCAGGATAATCTCCAATTCTAAAAGTTGTAAGGAAATAAGCAAAAAAAAAAAATTTGCATTGATAACATAACTTAAATATTTTAAAAATTTCTCTCGGTGCGGGACTCCACTTCGAGAACCGTAGTTATACCAGAGTAAAATAGTTTCTTGGCTGGTTAAGACTGAGCACAAACAAGAATCAAAAAGATTCCCAGTACTGTGTTTAAAGGAAATTAATTAATACAAACAACGCGCTTTGTAAATTTTGCATTATAAATAACAACAAAAGTTTTAGTTTTAAATAAAATCATACCTAAATTTTTAAGGATGCTTTTTTAAATATACATACATTATTTTAATTCTAAGAAGTTAAGAATCGCATTTCAAAACAACAATTCAAAATTTAAAATTGATTTATCCAGACAATTGTAAATAATTTTTACCAGAGTTAAACCGATACATATTAGGGACCTAACAAAATTTCGCTTATTAAGGCATTGATTTATAAATTTTTGAAAAAAAAAAGTTGGTGATCGATCTGTTACCGTTTAACGATGTTTCGGTTGGAATTTCTAGACGTTTGGTAAGAATGAAAACAAAAAGCATTAGATGAATGATCTAAGTTCGGTGCATTTTCATTGCGTATACAGTAATTCACTTTCCATTCATCTCGAAACTCAAAGACGTCGGTCAAATAGAATAATTAATTGAGAAGAAAAGCAACGTCTTTTATTCAAACATTTGAGAAATTATGCCAACATCAAGTGTTAGCAAAATTAAAATCCTATGATTCAAAAAAAAAAAAACATTTTAAGTAAAAAAGCTAATCAGCTTGAAACATGAGTTAGAATTTTTTGGCATTTGAAAATGCAAAATGTTTTAAACGGAAGGAAGTCTACATAAAAATTGTTCTTAGATTTATAATTGTGAAAAAAATTAACTTGCAGAACGAGCATAGTGCGTCTAAATGATTTCGTGCTCTAAACATGAATCCATTGTCAGTTTTTTTCTACTTTCTGGCGATTTTGAGAAATTTTTCCTTAAAAAATGCTTTTAATTATATGAGCTTACAAAAAAACATGTGTTCAAATCCAAATGACGGACTGGGTGCGAATGTAGCCTCATCACAAATGTCAGACGTAACAGAAATCGATATCACCGAGGACTATGACAAATACGTTGATAATTTAGAAGAGAGAAACCTTTATCATGGATCTTGGTCATACGACTTGAAATTCACAGAAATACACATGCGATTTTAATCTGCGACTAATCCGACACTATTCTTTCAGATTACTGTATACCAAGCACAAATCCTTTGACAGATTTTTTCACTATCTCGGGAGAAATATTTACTTAAAGGAGCTTTATTGAGTTATATTTAGATGAGGTGACAAATAATGGAACATCTTTTAAAGCAAAATATATTGAGATGAAGTATACGTTAAAATTGAGAAGCTCCAAAAGGACGATGTTCAGGCATGACTTTATTTTGAAGGTGGACTCAAAAGCACTGACGAATTGTATAGAAATTTATGGAAACTACCCAGAGCTATGATTGAAATAAAGGACATATATAAAGCTACAATTTTAATTGCTGAATTTTTCCAAGCAACCTAGCGAACTTTTGTCAGTCCTCATATGCGCATGTTGTTATTCTATTTTTAAATTTTTAATATCTTAGCTTATTTCTCGTCTATCCTAACTTCTATGTTGACTTTTGTTCATCAAATTCAAATTTTGTTCAAACAAATTATGAAAATTAATAAAAAACAGTTTTATCACATCTACTTAAAAATGTTAAGATTGGTTTTTTCATATCTTAATTTAGTTAATTGTTAGATTTTTTTTATATTTTTAGTGCTTTTATACTTTATTATCATATCAAATACTTTTTATGCCATAAATGATGCTCGTGTTTTAATTTGAATATGTGTTTCTATGCTTATACAATAGATTTTTTAAAAATAAGATTAGTTGTAATCATCGTAATAATTTTGCTAATACAATATGACAATTCGTTGGTGTTTAGTAACAAAATAAATTTGCAGAGTTTATCTGTAAACTGTCGTGTTAAATGAAACGCAATTTTACAATATACATTTATACACTTTTGAATTAAATTTTGATAAAGTTTTCAAAATGTAGTGGTATGAGCACTCAGCGTTACAAAAAAGAAAATATTAATATATCAAACGTTTTCATCTAGATTGTCCTAAACAATTTGCATAAGTTTTCAAGAAAATAATATTTCATAATTCTGTTGTTCATATTTTACCGATAAATTCAATGCTAAATTTTAACAAGGTTGGTTACGTTAAAATAAATTTTCGAGTTATAGAACGACTACTTTCTGAAATCTCGGCCAGATAGATTGTGCAACCTTTCCGATACGGACCAAATTTTTCAATCTGATCAGTTATATTAATTGGTTTTAAACATTTTTGACTCAATATCGTTTAAGAAAGATTTTTTTTTAATTTAAACATTGTGTAAACAATTTGCTTGGTTTTTTTTGGACAGCAATTTTACTGGACAAACATTTTCAGAAGCAAAGTTTAATGACTAGGAGCATTTTCATTGCATGTGCTTTTACCATATGTCAATATTCTTACTTCAACATGTATACACATGTCAATATTGTTAGCATCATTGTTACTTATGTTATAAAAAATATTTAGGTTTCGAATCGCATTACAGAGTAGCCTTTGGTACCCCCGTCAGACACAATAAATTACTTTTATTCCGACGAAATAAATCAATATCGAGTCCCTCTCAAGGAAAAATCAATAACACGCTCATGATCACAATGAGATGGAAAAAAATTGTGAAATTAAAGTTTTTCAATCTATCATTTTTAAATGATTTATCTGATAGCAACAGTTTTTGATTTGGCAAGATAAATACTGGGCCCTATGCTCTGTGAGGAGATAAAGGACACAGGAGATGACGTGTATACTCTGAACTTTAAGATATTTTTTTAAACCTGGCATCCAAATCGCAAATAAGAACTACACCAACAACATTAAAAAAAATGAACACAATTTTTCTTAATTGTTGTCAAATTATAGTTTATATTTTTTAATGAAAACTTATAGCTATATTATTATTTTATTAACATTAAATTATTTTTTTAATTTTAATATAAAAATATTGGATTAAATAACACACAGTTTTTTTAAAGTTGTTAATTGCAATCACACAAAATTCAGTCAAATTTTAAATAAATATTATATTAAAAAAATTAAATTTTGAAAATAAATACGTCAATTATGTAGTGGTTTGAAGTTTTCCGCAATTATGAGATTTAACTGGGCTCAACTTCAAGTTTCGAAAAAAAAACTTAAAACACCACAACTTGAATTCATACCAACTTAAACGAACCAAAACAAATGATTACGTTTGATCGTGTATTTTTTAACAGAATAATGGTACTGAAATGAAATCATTAAACGTATAAAAGAAATTCTTAACAAATTTTAACGTTTGGTTAGTATTTTTCTTTTCGTTCGGGCTTCATTTTTTTAAAACACAGTCTCTTCGCACAATTTTACAAAGTTTTAATTTCAATAAAAGCTGCTGCTGCTTAATAAGTTTAAAATATTATATAGATCATAGATAAAACATATAGTACCGTGAGCGTTGTCATTACAATTGTCAGAACTATCAATATTGTACTAGCAAATATATACATACATCAGTCGGATGGGCTTTTGCACAAAAATTTTCTGGCGAAGCCAATGGCCGAATCTCAGAGAATCTCACAGCAGCGACAATAGCGTGGTCGATGGCCAGTAGTGACTGATGGCGGTGTAACTGGTGCGAAGTAGGCATGTACCTTGATATTTGGTAAATGATTCTGCAAATATTTTGTATTTAGTAAGTTTAATGATAAAATAGTTGAGTTAAATTTTTGTTGGTGACTTTAAACAATAAATGCAATCATAATTTTAATCGTAGTCCTCTTCCAACATAAGACTTAAATAAAAGTTCAAACACTCGCAAGGTATATTTTAAATGAGGTAACATGTATGTACGTTTGTAAAGAAAAAATATTTCCAAGTTCTCAAAATTGGTCCCTTTCAGAATTTGTTATTTATGACTCGAAAAGTGTTGAGTTGCAAGATTTGAAATTTACGTTAAAAATTATGCAGATTTGACGTTGCTAGCTCCTATTACCACAATATGTATTAAAAATTTTACTGCAAACAGCTGAACTTTTGCTAAAAAAGATGATGAACGACACCTTTTGGAAATACAAAGAAACTGGTACTTTGTATGCTTAAAGTTGATCTAATTTATTACTAATGAAATAAGGCCGAATATACATAGGAGTATTTGAGGAAACTAAATAATTGTACTTTTTTTAATACATATTTGAAGTGATTTTTCGCATTGATCCAATGACAACAGTTATTTTGTTAAGTTTTAGGTACAATATTGTTGAGGAAGGAAATTTGAAATGCTCAATAAGCTGGAAACGGAATAAGCATAATATTTAAAAAAATAAAAGAAAGCCACTAAGGAGCAAAATCTTTTTCACAGTGTAATCGATCGAAAACTTTCCACTTGAATTCGGCCTTAGCTTTCAAAAAACTTGAAGAGAATCAGACAATTCAACAGGAGAAAATTGGAAAACACCAAAAACCGCTCTGAGTTTTCCCTAAACAAATTTGTTACTTTATTGGGACAAGTTTTGCCCAAGTTTTAAAATTATAATTCTAAAATTTACTATATGCAAAAATTATTTTCAAAAACAATCTTTCGTGATGGAATGGCCAACACTTTCAGCTACTCAAACATAGCTTGATTCTGAGTTTAACTTCGTTTTAAGTAGACAGCACACACATTTTAAGTCACCATTGTCATAGCTGACTGGATTACTAACTTTTAGTTTGCGTATTGCCGCGCGCGTTATCATTTGGCAGTCAAATAGCTCGATTCTTTGTAAATTGTGACAAGATATTAAATGCTCTAATGTACGATCGGTGATTAATGGACAGTTATCCAATTCGAGGACGGATAGACTTTCAGCTGCACAACTACCAGCGGCCAGCTGACGTATTCCATCGTCAGTGATGAGTTCACAATGTGACAAAGTCTGAAAAAGTATCAAATGAATACAAAAATTCAAATAATTAGACAGCGGATACTTACCAATTTCTCTAAACTGGGACAGCCGATTGCTAAATGCGCCAGCGTCAAATCGGTAATCTGATTGCACTCCTCTAAGTCCATACGCTCTAAATATTTGCAATTTTTACCTAAAGCTTGAAAACCTATATCAGTAAAATTGCGACAGCCGGATACTTCGAGTGTGTTTAAGAGCGGACTATTTTGCGAGAGAGCCATGAGGGAGAGATCAGTTAATTCGGCGCACTTAGAGACGCAGAGTTTTTGTAGCTTATGACAATTTGCTGCGATTTGTCGTATCGATGAGTCGGTGATAGACTGCGGAAAATAAAAGGACTCAAAAACTGGAAAGTGTGCCGAAATTTGTTAATTTTAATTTACTTACCTCGCAGCTGTGTAAATTGAGCACCATCAAATCGGGACAATATTTAGCTAAGCACGTGATCGCATTATCGTTAACCTGCTTACAACCTTTGCTGCAGAATTTACGTAATTTGACACAACCACGTGCTAGTGCTTCGACGCCGTTCTCTGAGATTAGGTGACACCATGAAACGTTGATTTCAAGTAGATTCTGTAAAACGCACGAATTGTAGTGACAATCTTGAAAGTTTAGTTTTTGAATCTTAATTTTTAAGCGGTGCCATTTCTATATTTTTTTAAAACTCACAAAACTAGGTCAAATTTCTAAAGATTAATTTTGGTTCAATTTTCACTTGCCTAGCTAAAAGCCTAAGGCTGTGCAATGAAAAACAAAATTACTGTAAATAAAAGAGTAAAATGGCGTTTCTGCAAATTTTTCAGTTTTCGAGGTTCGAATAATTTTAATTTATTTTTTTATGTATGCAATGGCAACAAATAGCGAAATAGAAAGAAACAACCCAAAACTATGCAGCGCATTGGGAATTTGTACAAAAAAAACAACAAACATCAGCTGATTTTGTGTCAAAACACAAAACCCTATCCTTAAAAATATAGCAACAAAAAATGTATATAAGAAAATAGGAAACCCCATTATTGATTGTCATTCACATTCTTCATCATGAACCATCTACCACCATCACTGCATGACGCCCACTTGCGTACTGAATCACTCTCTTTTTTTGCTTGCACCGCAGGATAATGTCCTTGTGTGTGGGATTAAATGAGAAACTTATATACAAAAACAAAACAAAGCAGAAAAATAGAAATCAACGACAAAATGAACAAAGTGAAAAAACCTAGAAGGACAAAACATTAAAAGCTTAAAATCGAACAATAAACTTTCGTTGTAGGCCATCGATGTTAAATAAAAAAAACCTGAAGCTAAAACAATGTAGAAAAATCAAATTAATTTCCAAGAAAGTAAAAAAAAAATCACAATTTATTGAGGAAACAATTTTAGCACATTAAATACAAATTATTGTATTAAGTTTTCATGAAATTACATCGAAACGGAGAGATTAAAGTGCTTTATCCTGCGCGTATGCGTATGATCAATTTTATTTCACTTGCACAAAGCATGATACGGCCTAGCAGAACTTGTTTAACTTTGTCACACAAGAGCAATTTTAAGCTCTCCAATCAAAAGCCTTTAAGTTTCTTAATTGACTGGGGTTGGTTGAATAACTAAAGCAAAAAATGTTATGTAAAAGTTAAATGCTTGTGCGGTGCACAATGTGATATCTACCATAACTCACTTTTAATATAAAATAGTTTTCGGTGTCAGAAAATTTGCGTATACTGAAAGAACAAACTAAAACAAACAAATATAAGTAAGCAAACATTGCATACTACATATACAGTGGTCAAAAAAAAAAGAAAACAAAAACGATCACGATAATCCCATTCTCTAGTGAAAGTTTTCAAGGTCCAAATTACAACTCTTATATTTATTACCTGGAGAAAAATTAGTTTAAAAGCAAAATCCAGCAAGAAAATTAAGAGATTCTACAAAAACGGCGTCTACGACAAGATTTTAAAATATTTTTCAAAATATTCCTGGCGACTGTCTGTGTATTTTGGTGGTAGAGTGCAAATTTGGGCTATGGAAAGAGTACAATAACAAACAACTATAAACGTATGAGACTAATAAAAAACAGAAATCAAGGTATATAGGAAGCAGTACTAAACTACTTGAAAGAGACAGCCGCCGCTGCAAATGAAAACGGACAGACAAACAGCAGAACAATGACGACGAGAACAATGTGAAGCCAACAGACAGTACAACATGAATCAGATTCAGTAACACCAGCATCAACACCAACATCATCACACTACCATCACCACCATTAGCTCTAACCAGGCTAACATGACACTCATCAAAAGTAGGCCAAAAGTAGAGCGAATTTTTGGAAGTTTTTATGAGCAACAACTTTTAGGCGCTGAAAAAATTTAACAAAAAATAAACAGAATTTGCGCTACTCTTGGCCTGAATTAATTTGAACTTTCTGTAAATTTGAGAGCAAGGGAGCTATGTATATTGGGAGAGTATGTAAAAACAGAATGAGAGAGCTGAGTGCGCATTTTAAAAATGAGAAAGAGACAAGCAAGAGAGCTTTAAAGTGTAAACAAAATTTTGTTCTTGCATAAAAATAAAATTCACTTTTCATATCTGTGAACGTATATTTCTTATGCGACATTAAATCTTTAACTTTCATGAACTACGCAAAAAGGACATTTTCCTATAAAAAAACAATAAAGAAAATTTTTACCAAAAAACATGGAAACTTTAAGAACTTCAACCATTTAAGCAATGAAAATCCATTTACATGTATAGAGATATTTCAAGCATTTTAAGTTCAAAAGGAGTTTAAGGACTCTTTGTAGTGCTGCTCTATTTAAAAACACTCATAAATAAAAGTTATACAGTGCAAATAAAAACGAACCTTTGCTTTAGTTGTTATTATTAAGTGTTAAAAGAAAGTTCCTATACTTGAGCACAACTGGGAAATTGGGGTGGTAGCGTTGATACAGTCGCAAAAATAGAAAAACATAAGAAAGTAACTGTAAAGCAAAACTATTTCCGTTAACAACAGTGGTAACATGTTGCTTGGTAACGTGCTTGGAAATTAATAGTTTTACGTTGCGTAAAAAAAAGGCTCACTCCTCCCACAAAAATGCGACACGTTTATTTTTATGGCAATAAAGATTTTGCGTGGTAAAACTAAAAACTAATAACAAATATTTTCAAAGCATTGAAGCTCAACTTCCCAACCTGCATACACTCAACAGCAATGAAATAAAAATCACTCATACGACGCGTTGATTTTGATTTCGAGAGATATCATTGCGAAAAAAACACTCCTTTTCAAGATATGATACTCCTACAGGCTCGAGTACTATTAATTTGCAGGCATTTTAGAAAACCTTCTGCATAAAGTTTCTGAGTACAATTAATTAAATGTTTAATTTTTGAACTATTTATTTTCTTATTTTTGAAATGGCTCCACCGATTTTCATTAAACTTATGTGCTTGTTGAAAAATTTCAGATATGTAGACAAGTTATTCCATTAGATGACTTAAATGAAAGCTTTCCAGCTTTAAAGGCTCTCAGGAGCCTGAATGTAAAACTTTAACTTGTTACCATTATTGCTTGCTCACAATCTCATTTTTTCTATACTATAGGTTCTAAAGAAGATCACAAGCAGACTATTTAATATATTCCTTATTTTTTAAGCATAGTAGTAATTTTGAACTGAAATCTGTATTTAGGTGAGCAGATAAAGATCTCTACAGGTTATATGATAAGATTTTGCAAAGATGTCGAGGAAAATTACTAGATTTTTTGAATCTTTTGACATGTATTAGGTGCACCTACTTTATCTATTCTATGAAAACAAAATTGAAAAAAAGCATAGTAAAAATATGAAAGCAGTACCAAACATTTCAATAATGACAGCTTTGCATTGAACAGTGGTAAAAAGTTCCAATTTAAGTGGAAGCTTCAACATCGTATATTTTTTTTTTTTTTTTGGTGTATAGATAATTTCTACCACGACGTTTTTTCGAAAATTACGCATTAAACTCAACGATTCAAATATATACGTTTTTTCATTTAGATTTCTCTGAAACACCGATGCTTTAATGTAAATGACAACGATTGTATGAAATTTCGGGTCTGGTATTTGAACCCCTATATCAACACCCACACCGCGTAAAAGTAAAACTTCTATATTTAGATTTAGTCGTGTCTTTACTTACCGGACAGCCATCCGAGACATATTTTAAACTATTGTCGGTTACATTAGCGCATGAATCTAAATTAATTGATGTTAATTTTGAACAATAGCGACTGATTGATTGTGTCGAAACATCTGTGATCTTCTTGCATTCGGAAAGGTCCAAGTGCTCTATATTGTGGCAGTGGTTTGCTAAAGTTCTGCAAGTGACAAATAAAAAGGAAAACGTTAAAGGCTCAAACACAAAACAAACAAAAGAACACAAAACGATATCAACTAAACTATCAAGTCATCAATCAAATGACAATTGATTGATGTAGTGTAGCTTCCAACAAGAGGAGCACACTATCTTAACATTAACCGTATTACTACTAACCTGATGGAAACGTCTCCAACTGATTGACAACCACGTAACGAAAGAAATTTTAAAAATCCACCACATCGTTGGGATATATTTTCTATAACTGGACCCTTGGGAAAAATAAGAAAAGTGGACGTAATGGTATCAAGAAACAACACAATTTAATGGATTAAAAAATAAAAGACTTACTTCGATGTCCCTTTGAAAATCAAACAAATTGATTTTTTGCCAACTGGAGCCATCCAATGCTAAAACGTTCCAATATTTGCAGACCTGCAAAGCCAAGAAGAAAAAACACAATTAAACGAGTGAAATCATTCAAAAATAAAGCAAAATTTTAACGAAAACACAACAACTCGCCACCGCATGTGCCATTTGAAAAATAAACAAACCAAAGAATTTTAAAATATAAAACAAAAATCACAATAAAGACCGCAGTGCATCTCATTGCCAAGGTTCAAATTTGACGCTCGCCACGACCTTGGCGCCAAGTTGCCAAATTTCGCATCACATTGAAAATTACGTTAATTTAGAGACGGATTCCTCACAGTATAACTTTCGGCAACCATCTACGCCTGCAAATGCAATGAATGAATGAATGAAGAATCTTATAAGCCATTCGAATTGTAAACACGAGCGAAAAACTGCAAAGATCAGTTGACGTACTGCAATGCACAAAGTTTGGCAAGCGTCTTATTTTGGGAACGAAAAATGCATTTATTTTTGTGCCTACAGAAATAATTGGTCATATTCTTTCTTTAAATGCAGTCAAGTGGGACGCAAAGTGCCGGCCACCATGAGAGGTTGCCAAAAAAACATAGCTTTTTTTGTTAATTATTACAACATACTACCCAAGTGAAGTATTTTTCAATAAAATTTTTGCATTTATTCGTAATTGGCTGCTTATTAATTTAGGACGTACGTATCCAAGAAATGTTTTATAAACTACTCAAACACACCAAACGTGTAGCCTCTCTCTTCCTTATTTTTTCGTAGCGGAGGCACATAACTCATTAAAGGTTAGACTGGTCGCTATTATTTTATATAAAAATTAGCCAGCAATTTTAGAAATCTATGATTTCTTGGGTCACTATCCCGTTTCCGAAAAATTGCCTGAGAAAATTGATATTTTTGGAGTTTTTTTTTCCTTTAGTTTTGTCTCATTTTCCGTTTAAATAAAATTCACAGAGCAATTTTTTGGACGCTTAAAGCACCGTTTTATCTTTGTTCTAAAATTTTAGGAAGATAATATTTGCCCACAAGCAGGGCCGCATTACGACCAACGGTATGCCATAGGCGCGTCAATTTTTAAGGTAATAAAGTGGTTGCCGTAGGAGCGGCATAAAATGTAATGCGGCCCTGTATATGATTCTCGTCTTGGTCCTCGAATTAAATTTTTTTTATGGAAGCGTGAACTACACTTAAGAACAATGCATGATAGATTCTTAAAGATATTAAGATATAGTAAAATGCCTCTGTAATATAATATTTGATTGAAACTTAAAACAGTTGTGGTGGTTTGCAAAAACTGTTGTTTTATGTTGATAATAACAAATTTAAAAATAATATATAGAACCGCCATACTGTCTGCCTGACAAGTAGTCATGGCTTTGGAATTTTTATTACGTAATTGAATGCAAAATTTTCATCAGCAGTTGATAAAAATATTTGAGCAAAGGTCAAGAAAAAATATCAATAAAGCCAGAAAGTTATCTTGTTTTCAATTATAAATAACACAAAATATTTGACCTATATTTTAAAAATAAATTTTATAAGAAATTAGTTGAGAGATTTGTTGCTATCAAAACAGAAAAATTGTTATCTTGCCAATATTTTACATTTTATTTTTATTTAGTTCAAGCAAATTCTCCAAGCATCTAAGAAGAATATATACACAATATCGTTTCGAAAGTAAAATAGTTTTATGGCATGTTATAAAAAGGAAACACTGAAGTGACACAATTTTCAGTTATCAACGATTATTTATTTCAGATAATTCAGGAGAACATAGATTTTATAAACGATATGCTTGAAAATGTTAAATAAAAGATTTCAATGCTGTGAAATTATCTTGGCTAATGATTTCTGGGTATAAATAGAATTTAAGAAAGATTTTTTAAAACACGAGTGATCACTTTCTTTTTAAATAACTCTTGAAAATTTATATTTTGTCAGTTGTTTCTACCATACTCTGTGTGAATAGATTTATTGGGGGTTTAAAGGAGGTGTACGAAAGAAAAGCCATACTTAGTGAATTTGCTGATTGCATCAAGGTAACTCTTTTAAAAATTTTTTCAACGTTTTTAACAATTTTTTCGATTCACACTTTTGATACAATTCGATATTTTACAACTTATCAATTTTATTTAACAACAATCGAATTTTTCTATACTACTTGATACATTCGAAAAGTTTCTTTTCAATTCTATTCAACATTTGTCGATATTGTACGAAAATTTTCAACTCATCGACTTTTAAGATAATTTTCGATACTTTCCGATTTTTATCGAGTTCCTTTGATTTCGTCAAGACTTTTCAGTTCAACCCGATACTTTTTGAGCTTTTTTGGTCTATCAGGTTTGGTTCTGAGATAAACAGGGTCAAACATGTGCAAATTGCAGGTTCGAACTCATATTTCGAAAACTAGAAGAATAAATACCATATATAGATTTTGTTTAAAAAATTTCGCAGGATTTGAAGAAAAGAATTCTTAAGAATGAATATTTTGGAATTGTATGGAAAATAAAGATATAAAAGGTCTTGCGGTCTGAGTTTTATTATATTGAGTTTAATGTTAAATTGTATTTTTTTTTTCAATACATTTTATTTAGTTTATTTTTATTAAATCCTGTAATTTTTATTTCAAGAGTTGCGCCTTTCAAATAAATAAACCAAACAAAAATTTCTTTATGAAATTAATTTAATGAAAAATTTAATTTGCTGTTAATTTGCAAAAAAATAACCATATTCACGTAAATGGGCGCCAAATTGTAAATTCGTTTGAACTTTTAATAGCACACCAGGTGTATCGCGCGCTACTCTGCCTGCAACTCAACAACCCAAAAATGCGTGAAACAACATAAATTTTTGTGGTTACGAATTTCGCATACGTTGTGGAATAAAAAAGGATAAATTATGATTTTTTAGATGAAAATAAGACACGTTTTAATACTTTTTTCCTCTGTGTTTTTTAACATCGAAGTTGTTATGCCGCCAAATGCAGCGGACGCCTAATTAGGTCCCAGAAAAACCATATTCGAAAGGAGCATAAAAAACAAAAAACCCACGAGACTTCAAGGTTAGGTATGTCTTTAGATTAAAGTTAGATTAACTTGTACAGTCTCTGATAGCAGGCATGTAGGAAGAAGATTGTGACGGCATAAAAAACTAAAAATATGGCTTCATAGAGAAGAAACAAACCTTTTATGAGTTACTTCTATTTAACCTTGAAAATCAAGGTCAAAGTCAAATCTATTTGTATTTTGTGCTGTTTTTCGCATCAACGAGATTCTTACACATCAAAGATTTATTATAAAACGGTGCTAAAATCATTGATTTTCAATTAATTTTTAAGAAATTATAACATCATATTTCAATAAAATTTGTAGGTAACAATTCGTATGAGAAGAAATTCAATGAAATTGCTTTAACTTCTGTAAATATCGTAATATAAAACAATAGAAACAACACGTTTTCAACGATAAGTTCAAATTTTAAAAACATTTTGCAGTGGCTGACGGGATTTTTATCAAGAACCATATAACCAAAAAAAACCGTTCAAGTTTTAAAAATGCTATGAAAAATACAATTAACAAAAAATAAAATAAGAAACATTTTTGAGGTCAAATGACATCATCATGGAATTTTATATCTCAATGTAGCAACAGTTCAACTTTCAGATGACAATCCCATTTGATATTTCAAAAATTCTTTAACTTTTTTATAAATTCAAAAAAAAATTGTAGATCAACAATGGTTCGGCTTATGCCGGAATGATTAATAGTAAAACATCAACTAGTGAAATACTAACCACAAAAGCGTGAGCAAAATCGGAGGCTTTAAAGTCCAGTTTCCATCTTTTTGACATACCTACACATATAATGAATGTCCCATGTGTTTTATGAAAGAAAAAAAATTCAAATCAAATAATTTAATAGGATACACTGAATCAGATTGGAGTTCGTGCTTCAAGTGGCGCTTCTATAGGAGTAGCAACGGGCATTTGATTGAGCGAAAAAGTGTTGGTGTTGTCGCTGTTCACGTAAATTCATAACGAAATGAGAAAATTTAAATTCGTATTTATTTATTTTTTATTGTTTTCCGGGTTAATGACACGCATTTTTGTTGCTGTTGTCGTTGTTGTTGTGATTTTTAGTGGTATTGCATGCCGGCAGAATAAAAAGTAAGAAAAGTAATCGACAAAAAACAAATAAAAAATTAAAACTTTGTTTATTTTTAACAAATTTTATTCAACCAAAACGCGCTTTAATTTAAAGTTTAAATAAGGAGAGAAGGTAACCGCATGGCGCACAGTGGTTTGTTTCTGATTAAAAACTGAGCAAAAAGCAAAAACTAAGTTTAATGTTTTGAGTAATACAAATATTTCTATAATAAAAAATAAATATTTTGTAACATTAATTTATCATTTATTTCGTATAATACTGTGAACAGGGACGTGTAGCATCTGTCACGAAGTACGGTCTCCGTGTTGCCAATTTTAGACTCTTGATTCTAGCTGCTGAAATTATCGCTTCGTTTTTTATACATTGAGAGCTAAGTTGAAATTTTAGAATCCTTTTGATGGTTATGAGCATAGTTGGATATTTAAGGTTCATCAAGTTTTGACTTTTGTAAAACTCGATTAACTAAGCAATATGTGGAATATAATTTTTTGACATGAATCTAATTTGATTTTCGAGTTAGTTAATGTTAAATTTTGTGGGGTTATGTATTTCGACCTTGGTTACCCTAAAAAAAAAATAATTTTAGTTAGTGGAATTTCAACCATCACAATTTTTTAAAATTTTAATATAAGAACTTAACGATTGCGAAAAATTCCAGACAAATGATTTCATTGACCTCTGCTACAACAAACTAGGAAAATTTACTTACCATTAATACTAAGGAGTCCGAAGGATTATAGCTGTAAGTGAATTTTGACGCAAACAAATTTTCCAAGTTTAAGTACAAAAAGTAGACGGTTGCGAAAAATTCCCGTTTCATTTTGAAGAGAGTTTAGGTGGGGTCGAAATTTCATTTACACCTAGCTATGGTTCTACGGGGACTTTTGGCTCAACCGAATATAATAACAAGTTTTAATCATACGCCTACAGTATAATTTCACTAATCGATATTTTTATTAAATTTTTTTAGATATCATAGGTAATTTTCCCAAGCCAAACATATCATTTTCTCCGATTTTTGATTTTATTAGCCCCACTGTGTAATACACGCCGACAAACAAGGAAGCAGCAGGCAGTAGGAATTTTAGTTTAACAAAATTTATTGCAGCGTTCGTGTCGATCTTCACGAATTCTTAAGCAATTTATGTTGCTGTTGCAATTTAAAATTACAAGCAGGCAGCTGTGGTTGTGGAACTGCTGATGGAGTTAATTTATCCACTAATTTGTTTTTCTTTTGCTTGTCATTCAATTCACCATTGTCCTTTCTAGAATCGCTACAAACCGATTATCAATTGAGCAGTAAGTGATCGTGCTTGAAATTACAAAAAAGCACAGCAGATGTTTCCTTTTCTCATGCATATTGTTAGCACTTTTGAAGGTCTTGTCTGGAGTGTAAGTTGAATGCTCTTTTAATAAAATTCTAGTGTGAGTAAATTCATAATTTTTTTTTGAAAAAAAGAGGTGCAAAATTGACTCATTTTATTTGACTTTTTAAAATTAATTTGCTGTAAACTAATTCAAATTTAACTACGATGCTTATGATTTTGGCTCAAAGTCCAGACTTGTCCCAGACACAAAGCACAATGTCAACACAAACAGAGAGGATGGGTGGGTAGAAAAGTTTCACGAAAACTTGTTTTCTTTTGTGGTTTTATATTAGTTTCAGCAGATGTTAAAAGAACAAAGGAATTACCAGCAACAGCCAACTACCACAACGTGAGCGATTAATTCTGTTCTTCTTTTTCTACTTTTTCCAATTCTTATCATATAAGCACTTTAGGGTGGATAACTTTAAAAGTTCGCTGCACTCGTAACAACTTTGGAATTTTAAAAATTCTGCATCCCTCGTCAACTATATGAGATTTCGTCAAAACGTCCACCGAATCGACGAAAATATCAAAAACAACAATATTTTCCAGAGTGTAGCAGTTGCTTACTGTAATTCACACCCAGCCACGCCTTTTGCCACTTTCAGACAGTTTAGAGTTAAGCGTTTGGATTCAACCATGACGACGACGACGATGACAAAAGTAAAATTGTTGTAAAATTATTGAAGTACGTCGTCGTTTTGTGTTTCTGTCTCGCTATAAAAATCGTCACGCCCCTTCGCCCATGTTTTGCATCATGCAATTAGGCGACGCTTTACTAATTCTTGTCGCCAGTCAGACTGCGCATAAAAATGTAAAATATAAAAGTTTGGATGGTGCAAACAAATAAGCAGGAGAGTGAGCTACAGCAAGGAACAAAAATGTGAAAATTTCACCAACGTATGTGCATATCCTGTCTATAAAAAAAATCGCAACTCAAACAACGCGCTTAGTCAGCGCCATGACGATGGCGACGATGCTGGCACAATGGAGACATCGTTGCTAATACAAGCGCACAGCGTCTTTGGCTTTATGGCTGTGCAACTTTGACAGGGCAGTCATCCTTGTGAGAATGTGAAGTTCATAAATACTACATTTTGTGCAGCGATGCATCTTATTCGATAGTGGCCATACGATACTCTTTTTTCTTAATTTTTGGCATTCACATTTTAAATTCAACTATCGCGATTTTTGATTTCGATAAAATTCATTTGAATCCTTGCATTTAAAATACGACATCATCAATATCCAAATGAAAAAGAAATCGCACAAAAATACATTTTGGGAAATTCGCCAAAAAAAACTGAGCTAAAATGAAAATATATAATCGCTACCCAAAATATAGGAAAAAAAACTCAAAACAATTTTATATGCAGACTCGGTAAAATAAGAATTTTCAGTAAAAAAAAATCAGACAAAATGAGAAACCACCCGAAAGAAAAAAAGAAAATTTCGGCCAAGATTAATAAAAAATTTTTGTAAAATTGAACACAGACAGATGATAATAGTCTCCCAAGATTTTGGGCTATTCTTCATATGAAGGAATGCAAAAAAGTTTCCATGAAATACTACTGGTGTTCAAATGCGGACTCTTAGTAAGATCTACATTATCAACGTAATATGTGTCCACGTCCCTACCGAAGGTAAAGAACTCCTTATGATGGAGGAGTTTTAAGAATTCATAGACGGAGATTGTGCGGAGTATGCCACAGCTCGGAAGCTTTGATGCAAAAAGAAAAAAGTCATAAAAGAAGTAACGAAGATGATGAAAAAATAGCATGTGATAGTATTCAAAATCCTAAAAAATTATCTAACTTTTCGCGAAGGTAGCAAAAAAATAAATAAAATTGTAATTTCGTGTTACCAAGCGCTTATTACAAGCTTTATAATGATATATATGTATTTCCATCTTTGAAAGCATTCACAAATTATCGTTTTTCTTTGAAGTCTTGCGATTTCTCACATACGAAAATTATAAAGCCAACATTCTCTGATAAGCGCTACTCGTTGTCGTTAATGTTTATGGCGTTGTATTGGTCCTCTAATTAAATCCGGATGATGCTCTGAGTGCTGCTTGTAATGACGAAAATAAAATTACTTTAAATATTTCGACTCATTCGTATTCTCCAGAGTTAGAATCGGACGGACGGAATCAATGTTAAGCGGTCTGAAATTCGAAGCAACACATTTTGCTTGATGTTGTGTGGTGGTGTTGCTATTCGTGTTTTCTTTTGCCGCTGCGACAGCACAAAGTTCACCAGAGTATGATTTTTATTTTGATGAAACAACTTACAGACGGCTATTCCCCTTCAAATTATATCCCAGTTTATTGCCTCATGCCAAGCCACTCTCTCTACCCCCTCCAAAAAGGTCGGTCGTTGCTTTTTTGCTTGCTGTTTTATTTTGTTGCTGTATATTTAGACTGTGATATTTTTGTTGCTTTGCTGCTCGTTTAATGCTTCATTCATTCATTCACCTTTCCAAACGCGCTTCACCTGCCGCCTCACAGAAGCCGCTCAATTTGACTGGCATATGGTGACAGCGTTAATAGTAAAATGTTTGTCGTAGGTCAATGAATTTTTTTGATTTTCGGAACTTTATTTGCTGTTATTATATGTTTGGCTTAGCGACTAAGCTGGAAGCGTATTAAAATAATAAAATGCTCTTAATCATGTGGGGCTTCATGTTTGTATAAAGCGTTTTGATGGTTTGAAAAAAAAAAGTTTAGCATCATAAGCCAAAGTAAAAGAAATAAAAAGGTTTTATTCTTAATTTAAAAAAAAAGCTGAAAACTTTTCTCGAACTAAATTGTATCTCTTTTATGAGTTTTGAGTTTCTTAAATTTGTTTCGAACATATCAACTGCTAATGTTGTAAGTGTAGTATTAGATTGTTTGTGAAAACTTTTAAAATTTCAGATCATAACATAATGAAAGAACTATTTTCCAAGAATGTGCAGGACACGTTTTTTACCAAAGAGAGAATCCCGCTCTGAATTCCGTTGCGGTCAGCAGTCGAAATCTAATTTAGGTTCCAGTGAGATTTTAGACATTGTTTACAATGATTAACTGACCAAAAGATGTCAGTGGTATAGCCAACGAAAGTTTCGAATTTATTCTTCCAAAAAATCACAATAAGGTAGAACCCCCGATTTGCGAATTGCACAAAATGTGTGCCATATGAATGGATTTGGGCATTAAGAAAGTAGTTTCTAAACAATAGGCCATTTTTTAATAACGAATTAAGAGCGCCAGATTTTTTTTCTTTTATAGTGGTGTGATATATAATATTTATTTTCTGCAATATGTTGCCATTTATAGCTGAAGGCATGAGTGGATGAAAGGTACCATGATACATTTTTCTCAATAAGCATTTTATGCCACGAATGTAGAAACAATTTCTAAAAATACATCAAAAAGCGTCCAAGACAAACCAAACAAATGCAATGATCCAAGGTAAAAGTAAGACATACGAAATCTTTAAAGCTTATTTCCGTAAAATTTTAGGTTTGTAACATATCACCTTTATCCGCTCATGAACATTCAGTTACCTGAGCGAAATTCCATACTATCGATCATATTCTGTGCGTGGCAGTTATATGACGATGTGTTTGGTGAAATGGACTAAATAATATGATTCCTTTGGCAAAGCTACTTATATGAAATAAATATATTAAAAATTCTTTTTTATGCAGTTTCTGTTAGTGACAAAAATCGTTGGCTTATCGCATTTATGAATTTTAGAGCAGAGCGACATTAAAGACCTCTAAATGTCAATCTTTTGACTCAAAGTTTTTGCAGCGTGCTTCAGATATATTAATCCTTAGCTACTAGACGGAGAAATCAGAATAGGATGAGTTTTTTCAGTCTTATGCAGATATGTATGTAGATAACATGTAGCACAAGGCTGTCTCAAATTATGAAAACAAATTATTAAATTAAGTACCAAGTAATTACTTAACGGCCTAATTACTTCAGTATCAGTTTGGTAATATATAATTTAGTTACTGTATCCTTTGAGTGGAACACTGAAAGTTCCAATAAGACTGTGCAAAACTTCCAAAATTAAACCAAAAAATTAAAATTAGCATTTGGTGTTAAGCTCCAAGAACTTTCTAATTTTTGTCAACATAATGCTTTCGCAGCAACATTTTCCAATCGAACGCGCCGAAGTCGTTAAACTCTGCAGCAGAAACGGAAACAAAATTTGACATTTTCAACGATGGCGTCTCAACATCATCGTCAACATAGCCATCATCAATATGTCATTGTCAACATAATCATCAAAGTCCTCGTCATTAGCACTTGACGCACAAAAAAGACGAGAAGGATAACACAGCCAACAGCAGGAACAAACAATAAAGCCGACGTGCGTGAACTCTGAACCCTGGTTTTGTTGAACCCCAGCATCATCAGAGCATAATAGTCAATGAACGAAAACGAAGAGAGCTTAATAAACTTTTGGGAGGATTGACCTTCATCATACTGGCATTGTTTGAGAAATTGCATATGATAAATGCTCAACTAAACCAACCAAAGCGACAGAAGCTAAAAAAAGGCACCAGAAGCAGAACTTAAATCAAACAAGCAAACAAAGTACCATGACCTCAGCTGTTGGTATCGTTTAGTTGATTTAATTTTAAGTTTCGCTGAAAGAGAAAAAATCACCATCATCATTATTTATTATTATTTCGGAATAGGAATGACAAACGAGATGAACTTTCGATAGAATGCTGATTTTGATTTATTTTACCCTTGCGCGCTGTAAATTTTCATCAATTTCATCAATGGCATGGAATTTGTTGCATGTTTAGAGAGGTTTCGATGGCAACACACCAATGTCTACAAAGACAACAATGGTGCTCCTTTGGGTTACGTGCGTGCAGCACATGTTGTCACTTATTAATGACGGCAATTAAGTAAGAAAAATAAAATGCACAGAAGTTGAAGGCAAAGCAATTGATGATCGGATTTCATCAATTGATATAATGAATGAACTAAGTACAAGAAACATTTGACTTTTGATTTGTGTTCCCATATTTTAGTGATTTGGCAATAGAGTTGAAGTTTAAGCAGAAGCCTAAAGGCCGAACTATATTGCATTACTTACAACATTCAACATTTTAGCGAGGAATGAAGGAATGGGATGTACAAAAGCTTACTCACATCTCGGAAATCGAATCATCTGTATTTTTGTATGTTTCACGTAATTCGAAGTCAATTGAAATATTCATGAAAAAGTGAACTTCGGCTACAAGGTCGAAATCTCATAAATTTAGATATATTTCATACTTAACTATATACTGTAAAATATCCTCGACGTTTTGCAAAGTAAATTTATCTACCGAATATGCAATGAACATATTGCATATGAATATGATAAACACTTCCAAACTTTGGAGAATAAAAAATTATAGGGAATTCTTATAAGTAGATACACCATGAAATAAGGGTCGTATCGAGCGAATTCAGAGCCATAGTTTAAGTGAATTTTTCAAATCACATTCCACTGCAACATCTTTAATTCAATGGTAACATTTCAAATAAAACAAAAACAAAGAATTTTAACGTAGACAAAAATTTTAGTTTTTTTGGCGTCAGTAATTGCACAGAAGTTGCGAAATAACGGCATCAGAGGATGAAATTGAGCACAGTGTTAAAGAAAAATAAAGACACACTCTTGCAAAGATTTCTAAACGAACAGCTACGAAGGACTTCAATACTGTGCAAGAACAAAGGAGTTTTAAATTTTTAAACAAAGGAAGCAGCATGTCAATGCAAACAAGAAATATTAAAGAAAAAGAGAAAAGTTAGTAAAAGTTTTCAATGAATTTTCTTGGCGTCGTCTACAATTTGTTGCATTTCTGATATTTTTATTTATGACTGAGCTGCACACGCGGCTCTGCCCGTACCCCGTTGTTCAATCCTACATTTGCTTGACACTAAGCACAGGCAATATATGTACATCCATGCATCGAATTTCACAAGTATAGTTGCCATAAGTGCAAAGATATTGTGTTTTCCTCTGCATTCTTTCGGAGGGAAAACAGCCCATGTTCTTTATCGGGTTTCAAAGACCCACTTTACCAATTATCGCCGAAGTCGGTTCAGCGCTTAGGTCTTGAAGAGAAACAAACAGACAGACGACAACCACACTTTCGCATTTATAATACGAGTATGTATCAGTAAGGATGTTATTGTTTCGGTTGTCCTTTGTTTATTTTTGCCAATTGCAATGAAACGCAGCCTGAACGCAGCGGAAAATGAAGTTACGCTTTTAATGTTGATGACTAACAAACTTTATGAGAGTTTGATGATTTTAATTGGACATCATTGTGAGAATGTCTTTTTTGATGACACAAAATGGAACGGATTATATTATTTTTTGCCGTCTGAGTAAATATTTTAACAAAAAGCAGGGTCATACAGCAGAAATTGTTCAAAGTATGCTGCAACTTTTTATTTTTTTTAAAGCAACATAACGGCAGTGACATGTATCGTTTGCAAATTTTCACGATTCAACAGAAAGTTCTGAAAAAATGCAATTTACACGTACACGCAGCACTCATACATTTACCTAGTGAAATGTTTATGCATGTATGTATGTCGTAAAAGGATATATGATGTCGCTTTTAATGCCGCCGCCGACGCTGCTCCCATCGTCAGCATTTGAAGTACAACAACCCACGTCGTGTTGTCAGCAGCAACTCTCCCACATATCACATCTACACTGCCAACAATAAAATCCCAATTGGCATGTAATGGATGGGATTAACTGTAGAAGAACAAGGTTTTTGTTTACATATTAACAAGCATACACATATGTATGTATTGTCTGTGTGTGCGAGTGGTGATGTTTCTTTTGCGACCTGTTCCTGATCATTCAGTTTGTAGCCATAAAAAAGTTTCTGCTTATTCATTTAGAGCTAATGCTTTCAATAAACCACCACAACAATATCCTTGAATATTTTTATTGAGACCTTTATTCAAAAAGAACGAACTTCCAAAAATTATTGAGTATGAAAGTTTGGTCGATTATAATCGAAAATTGAAAACCGTTGAAAAGTATCGATTGGCATCAAAATGCATCGGAAAGTAACGCAATGTAAAAAAGTATCGTATGGTTTAGATATCCAATAACAAATCTATATCAATTGAGCAAGAATAAGAAGTCGAAGAGTATCGCGCTGTATGTTCAATTCACAAATGGTTTGTAAATGTCAAAAATCATCAAATTAAATCGAAAAATATCGAACATATAATACAGTTCCAAAAGTATTGAAGAGCACCGAAAAGTATCGCCAAGTCGAAAAGTATCAAAAGCATATTCTTTAAGAATCTCAGAACTACAAACCCAATTCTATGCAGCATAATTTTTAAATTGTGATTATGGGGGCTGATTTGGGGCCACATCAACAACTCTTCACTAATCTTACCTGAGCACATCGGCAAAGCGATACCACATCCAAATATGAAAAAATGCGTAAAAGAATTTCTTTTGGCAGTTGCTTTATAGGTTCATCATCCGAGTCTGGTGAACTGAGGAATGTTTGCTACAAAAGAAAGAAAAATATAAATTTGTTAAAAACGAGTACATGGTAAAAATACAAAGTGAATATTACGAGAAGTGATGAAATATATGGTACATATGAAAATATGAATTAAAAATCAAGCTTATGTGATATTTTTCTTAGATGATACGAAAGAATATATCATAGTTTGAGTAAAATCGAGACACCCACCGTATATACGAATATTAAAAATGGTTTCAACTAAAAAATTTGGCAAGACATATTTTATTAAATTTGGTCCAACCGCTTATATAGACAAGTGCCAAGAGGGAAAAACACCGATTTTTGGTAGGTTTCGGTAATTTTATAGTTTATGAAGTTGTGAGAGATTTTAATTACTCTTTTAAGTATGCCAACTTCAAAACGGCACAGTCAAATCTTATCACACGCAGTATTCTGAGGCGGGAAATTGATATGATTTTTTCTACTCTACAATTGTGATTACGGAGAATATAAAAGAAATTGTGAAGCACGGATACTAATGCCGTCTCCCTCTACATGTTACTAAGCGTAGATTTCTGCTGAACCCTGCTCCTTATTTTTCCCAAAAGTACACGTGGTTTTTGCACGCTCGCTTATGGCAAAAAATATACCTAAGCAGCGTTGGATACGTTAGATTTTGCTCCAAAACAACAAAAATATCATTTTATTCATTGTCGTTTCCTGATGGAAATATTCAACAAAAAAGACAACAAATACAAGAAGTTTCGTTGTACTCAAAGTCATAGGAACTGTTGTTTGAGGTCTTCGAAGCACACAGATGATCTCACTCAAAAGGTTTTAAAAACGTCGCCTGCAGCTTTTTGTTGAGCACGAAGTGTCAGTGTTATCGTCTTCTTGCTGATATTGAATACGGTAGTGGTGGAGTATTTCGATAACGTAAAGATTGTTGTATTTCACTCCTACAAAGAATGCTGTCAAGTTTAGACAATGCTTCGAAATTGTAGGAATATGTTACGCTTTTAATATGTTACATCTTTATTAGATCTGATCTTGGACTGATTTCTATTTTTCTTTAGTTTTGGTTCGATTACTGCTATTGACAATCAAAAATAATCAATTACAACACTTTGCTTCAATGGAAAATTAATTAAAATTAATAAAACAAATCATTTACACATCAAATGCAATCAAAAATGCAGCATTGCGTTTTGTTTCTTCGTTTCTTTTTAAATGCGCCATGTAATTGACAGTAAATTATTCCCATTAGTTTTTACAATGACAACAAACCAAAACAATCAACACAAAATAATTGTCACTCCAATTGCTAAAACGCAGTGGTGACATTTTAAATAAAATTATCACATGACAGTCAATTCAACGACGTTAATTATAAGCGCATGATGATGACCTTCGTAGGGTTAAGACATTAGTTCTTTGTTGTAGTTGTTGTTATTGTTGTTGTTATTGCCTTTGTTGTGACTATTGTTCATGTCACGCTCGTTAAACTACTGTCAAGCATTTCCTCACCACAAGCGGACCGTGGTGTCACAGTAAAGTCCAAATCAACCTTAACGTTAAGGTACAAACATTTCATTGCTTATCAATACAAAAAGTAAATAATAACAACGACAACCAAAACAAAAACTAAACATATGGGTACAGAGATACGAGTACACCAATGCAATTGAGGTGGATTGCGGTTGCACAGACGACGAAGACAAGGTGACGACCGCAAGCCACGCAATTCTCACCACACAAAAGTCAAATAAACAATATAAATCCAAAGAATCACACAAGTCGCATTATCAATTGCAATTTGCGTGTATTGGAGTACGGAGTGAAGTTGGAATGTTAATCCATCACTATATATACACCAGAATATGACTATTGATAACATTTTTATAAAGAAATGGAAGAGAGAAGTACTCATATAATGCGCTTACTGAATCATGACTTTTTTATTAATAAAAACAACAACGCCATTTAATAAATAATAACACTGTAGAACAATTTTCAAAAAAAAAACCCATTTAGGGAGAATATTAATGTGTTTTCTTAAATGTACTCAAAGATTTGGATTATTCATACAAAAATCTAAAAAAAATAACGTTTTCTCAGTTGAAAAATGCAAATGTTATACATGCTGCATATTCAACAATTGTTACATATTTTCTAACCAATTTAAAATTTCTATCTTAATTTCCAACTCCTTCTTACGGTTGAATTACTTTATATTATCCAATTACTAAAATAGAAAATCCACAGGAGCACAAATTTTCTTTTCACATAAAGAAGAGAGAGAAAAAAATCAAGAGAAGAAAGGAACCCACATGAATAAATAAACCACCCGCTGACCACGGAAATTTTAATATTATGGTGTATGTATTATGTATTATTGTTGTTGCTTTATTATGGGGCCCCCCACCTACTGCTGTGATAATCGACTGCTTGTCAAATGGTAATGTTATTTGCAACAAGGATTTAACTTTGGTACAATAGGTGGGGAACTTATAAAAGTTTAATTTGCCTGTGAGTCAATCCTATCGATTTTCAATTAAATTCAATAAACTGCTTGTGTACATGTGGTATATGAAAATTTAAACGGCATAAAGTGATACTTTCTGATTTTTATGACAAAATTTTTGTAAGTTAACTAAATATTAGAGAGTAACTATGAATGAAATCGATCAGTTTGAATCATTATTTTAAATTTTAAATTGCACTTATGGGCAAAAATCACAGAGCTGAGAGATTTCAACGCAAAAACTTCGTTGAAAACATTACTATTGTAGAAACTTAACAATATACCAAAAAACTATTTAAAATTTTGAAGGGTTATTTTATTTTGCTATTTGAAAAAATAAATTAAAATATTTGTTCCCGCAAAAATTAGCTAAATAAATAAACATTCATTATAGGTAAAATGTATTTGTCATAATTAAAGATATAGGAACATCGTTGCCAAATCAAATTTCTCACCTCTTAAATAAAATTACAAAATCATTTAAATGTAATACAGAACAGACAAATATGCAACATCCATATAAAATTTAATTAAATCAAGAAATCAATTTGCTTGGAATTAACACGCAAAATCGCATTCAAATGAAGCAAAGGAATAACAAGAAGCAGAAAATAAACAAAGAAATTTTATAAACAAACTGTGGAACAAAGAGCCCACATTATCATACGCAGATAAATGCAAATATGGTGAAACAATAATGATAATAACAAAGAAAAACACTTGCCATATACATAAGTGCACCGGAAAATTTACATGCACAGTATTTGAGTAGGTTCACACCAAAAGGATATATCTACATATATACAAAATAAAAGATCGAGTTGAGTAAACAGTTGTACTAGTAAAAAGACACAGTGGACGACTTTCGCAGTTTCTCAAAAAATATTTATGGTGTAAACGTAATTTTCGCTGTGGACTTGCTCTTTTGAAGTTTAAATAGAAAAAAGTGTTGTGAAAATGTGGAAAGTTGAAATTCAACCGAAAATATGAATAAAGACCTACCAACTTTCAGCTAAATGAGTTAGTTCCAAAGAAAAATATAATTGATATAGAATTCACACGCTGGCTATTTTGCGCTGAAACGATTAACGACGATAGCAACGAAAATTCTCTACATCAAGCAATAAAAAACCGTAATGTTACAGTCACCACACTTTGCGTTAATTTTATCTAAGCAACAATTAAATACTATAAATAATAAACATAAAATACGTAAAAATTCTGATAAATACAACATAAAGGGGCAACAAGGTGAACAACAATCGGCAGTCATAAAAGCCATTAAATATTTGTTAATAACAAATGCAATCAAAGCCTTCGTGATGAAAACCAATATAAACAGCTGCTTTTCTGCGAAAAGACACGCGTGTGCCGCTTTAAATGCGCAGCAGACTCTGCACACAATAGAATATTTTTTTTAGGATTAAGGTTATTTGTTAAATTTTTCAATCAAAAGCATATTAGCCAAATTTCTTAATTTTAACTCAAGCTACTTAAGTTTGATTTCGAAAGAAGCTAAAAATTGTTAACGGAAAATTTAGTAGGTGGGAACAGAGGTGTCAATTCCTGTTAAAAATATCATGAAGAAAACTGCGGATTAGTATTTTCAAGGAGCGCGATATATTTTACAGAGTGTAGTAAGACTTGGGACATAGCCACTTTGTGACGTATAAATGCAATGCATAAAGAGTGGGCGGGATCTGGCAATTGGCGCAGCACATTCCTTAAAAATACAAACTTTGAAACTATCATATCTAGCGAGTTTTTCAGTAGGATGTAATGGAATTTTGTACAACGATACGCACTGACAAAGGTATCAAAACGAAAAGCGGGCATATTTCGACAAGTGTAAAAATTTAAAGTCATCATATCGAAAAAGTTTTCTAACGCAACGTAATTAATCTTTAAACAAAGATAGTGACACTGACACTATCGGGACATAAAGTGGATGGCATAAGATGTGTGGACGTGGCACCTTCCACAGAAACAACAACGTTAAGCTATCATATTCGGAGAGTGTTACAAGGCAAAGATATAAAATAGACAAAATGACATAGTCGGAACAGTAGGTGGGATTGTACAAGTGGGCGTGCCACCTCTCATGTCAAATCTATAGAGTTTTCCGACGGAAAATAGTGAAAATTAGTAAAAAGTTATGTAAGTTATTATATCTGGAGAGTTTTCCAACGAAATGTACAAAGTTACAAAAGAACAACATTCACTGGAAAAGTGGGCGGCATTGGACTTTAACATTAAATAGATAACATTTATATTTTTTGTGATTGCTAATAATTTTTGGTCGATATAATGAAAACGATGGAATGGTAAAGTGGTGTAGACAAAATTGTCAAAAGTGTTAGCGCCCTTTTTTTTAAGCCAACATTTTTTTTTTTTTTTTGAAGACATAATATTTTGGGCGATTTGGCCTGCAATCAGTATAAAAGGTAAAAATTTATCAATTTAAAATCTTAAAAATGCAAATTTTGTAATTTTTTGAGCTAAGCATTTGATTCCAATAATTATATTTTTATTTTAAAGCAGTTTTCATGATAATGATGTTGATGGTGAAGTGGAATGAAATATTAAAAAAGTTTAATATTTACTGGTGCTTCCTCATCTTCGATAGAGTTCTGCTGCTCTTGTTGCTGTTGCTGCTGCTGCTGGAACTTGATAACTGCGCTATTGACGGCTACTGCTGTTGCTCCTGCACCTTCTATCGAACCAACAGCAGTTGCACCATTGCCACCACTACTGCCACCGAACGCATTCGCGGCACCTGCAGCAGCAGCTTTCAGCAGATGTTTTGCTTTCTCAGCAGCTGAAGTGCCACTGTTGCTGCTGCTGCCATTGTTATAACTACTATTTGTGGTAGGCGGCACCAATGGAGCACCTGTTGCTGATGTCGATGATGCCGATGAAGATGTTGGTGATGCTGTCAAAGCGGATGTGGACGCCGAAGCTGACGAAGATTGTGATGATGAAGACGAATTTGATGATGACGAAGCTGCTGCCGCGCGCCAAACTAAGCCGCCAAGTAGAGTTTTATTATTCTGATGATGATTGTTGTTATTAATGTTGTTACCACCAACACCAATACCATTTCCACCAACACCAACCCCAACGACAGCACTACTACTGCTGCTATGATTTAAGCTCAAGTTAAGATTTAAGTTCTTTTTAGTGTTGTTGTTATTGCCCACAACAGCGCCGGCTGTGGTTGTGTTGTTGCCATCGACACTTTCCGCGGTGACAACGTTCGATGTCATATCGACGCCGCCGCCACAGGCAAGATGTGCACTCGAGGATGTGGAGCTTGAGCTGGATGAACTGGCGCAAAGAAGTTCAGCGCTGCCGCTGACATCGTTGTCAGCAGAGACGCCGACAGCAGAACCACCAACACTGGCAGCGCTACTGCTGTCGAGATGTGAATTAGTTTTGATGAACATTTTGAACGAATTATTGATTCTTTTGAGGTTTACTATTTAACTGATTTGTTCGCAAACTATTTTATTTTATGTTTAAGATTTTTTTGAAGAATACACTATATTATTTGTTACTTTTTAGTTTTATTTTCGATACTTTAATTTCACAATTTTTTTTTTTATATTTGTTCGAATGTTTGTTTTTTTTCAATCTTTTGTTCACATTTTTGTTTTTTGTTTGAAGATCAGTACCGTTTTCATTTTTAGCTTTTTAACGTTCTTTTTTGAAGCTTAAACTCAAGCCGTCATCTTTTTTAGTTTGCAAGTTGATTAATTTTTTTAATTTTCAAACAATTTTTGTAACCACAGGATATCTCTTTGAATTCGAATATTTTGTATTTTGGCGCTCAAACGGACACGGAAACGGAAATAGCAACACGTACACATTTGTCAAATCTAAGCAGTAACATTTTCAATTCAAATTTAGTAGTTTTTTATTTTAATCTTAATCTTTATTTTTCGATTTTTATGCACTTTCAAGCTGCGCATATTTGATTGCATTTAAATTTCCGCGTGTTTTTCTTATTCGCTTTATTTTTATTTTTCATTCAACACGCACAAAACGTCGTATTCGCTTGCAATTTCGCCCAGAACTGCTGCTGTCGATGGGAGAGAAGATAAAAAAGCTGCTACTTACTTACGGTACAGAAACACTAATACAACTAGGCACACACGCACACTGATAAGCTGGCGGCGGTCTTGAGTGAATGTACGATTAAACGTTTGCGACGAGCGACAACAGATGACGAACGACGGGCTGCGATTAACGGCAAAATCAACAACAACAACAACAACAACAACAACAACAACTACAACAACAATTAATAACAAAGTTGTTCTATTTTGGTTTACCAAATTTTAAATACTCTATTAGAGCCCAAGAGAGCTCGTGAATTTTTTTTAGGCAGGTGCTTGATAACAGCGAAAAGTTTATTAGATCGTATTTCAACACAACCTGATTACGGTTTTAAAGACAATATGTCTATGGTAAAAATCCTACGTACGTACGTTGCATAAATGAATATACCATAAATCGTTCCAACTATTGTAAAAAAAACGAAAAAAAAAATTTATTAAATAAAATTTGTTTTGATCGTTTTTCCATTAAAAAAGCGCACAAAAACCAAATCGAGTTCACCAAAATGCTTGGCTTTTATTTAAGATTAGACCCAAATTTGTATTAACTTTTAAAAGAATCTTTCCAAGGGTTTGATCTCACTAAAAGTAATAAAAGTTTTAGTAAGAAATTACCTTGGATTGGATACATCTTTCCTAATGAAGATGCTCTTCTTTAGGGGACTAAGTTTCAATAGCTTACCCCAACAAAAAATTAGCTCAAGGTGATGTTTAACCTATTGCTCTGTGGTCATTTGATTTTGACGCTTTGCTAAACCAGCTGACTCGGAAAAAGTTCAAACAAACGGCTTTGCTGCCAATGTTGCTATACTGGCCCATAGCAAGTTCATTTACGCCATATGCGATTGGATTCCGCAGTTTTAAAATTTTTTTTTTTCAAATTTGCCTATTTCTTGCATCACTTGACTAAGTGATACTTTTTTTGAAATGCGACTTTTTTTTGAAAATCTAAGAAAAAGCTATAGCTTTGTTTATTTTACTCAACAGGCGCATTGAGTGTGAGAGTAGATAGTAACAATCTTATGGAAAAAGAGCGAAAATTTTGAAAAAAATATAAACAAGAACATTAGTTTAACTGACCATAGTGAATTGTTGTTGTTGCTGCTGTTATTTTTTATTGATGCGAATGAGCAGTTCACGTGAAAATTATCTGGGCTGAAAATAAATATCTTTTGGATATAAATTTTAAGTTGTCACACGTATTTTTTCAGCAGTTGTTTATCATATTTTTTCCCCATCGTATTTTTAGATATTTTGGCTTTTTCACTAAATGTATATGCATATATATAAGCTGTAATGTTTTGATATTTTTTTATAATATTTATTAATATTTTTTGTATTAATTCAGCTCAAGAATTGTTTGAATTATGCGACATTTTTCAATGTGTTGGTATTTTCGAATTTTAATTATTATTAATTATTACTTATTTTTAAATTAATTTTATATACTTTTTATTTTTCCTTTTGCCGTTGTTGCCATGTGCCACTGCATGCAACGCTGCTGATTTTGTTTGGTGTTTTTGTGAAATTCAATCAAAAGATACACGATGCATAGATTGTGGCTGACAAACCTTGTCCAAGAAAAGAAAACCAAATTAAAGATCAAGAATTATAGCTACAGAAAGTCTTATTATTAAAATTGATCTTTCTGACCAATAATGAGATGAAGAAGTTAAGATTTATGTATAATTTAATGAGAATATTGAAACGATTGTTATTTAAAATTGCATTACAGAAACAACAAATTAATATACACAAATCTAAAATTCATGTTGACTTTCTAAGAATCGATCGTTTTGAATCATCCCCAAATTTTTCAAGTTGTTATTAATGTTCATTATAAATATTAGGCTCTTTTTTATCGTAATAAGATACAAGAACACCGACACAATCATTTTTGCGTACTTCAAAGCTATGGAAACATTAAACAATTTTATCTTTTGGTTTATAAAAGCTTCTTGTAACTAGTTTTGACTTAGGGATACGGCTTTGAAGTTGGTATGTTTTTAGGTTCCCATACTTTAAACATAAATGAAAATTATGGAAATTTTCAAAACATACATACTTCTGAGGGGAGTTTTATACCGCCTTCAGAATCGCAAAGAGCGTATCTCAAAAAGATTAATTTTCCTGATTCTTATGGCATCGGATAGCTCAAGAAAGAATGCCGATATCTTAGTTCAAACCTATAGAAAATCTCCTAAGAAAATTTCCTTTATCACAATTTTACAAGTATTTCAACAAATCACATAAACAAAACATTAATTATCTCGAAACGCATTTTTTTGAGATACGCTCTTTTCGCTTCTGAGGGCAGTATAGCTCAGTCAAATCTTATCTCGAGCAATATTAATTTTTTGATTTATGTAAGTCACAATTTCCAAGAAATCGACAAACTTAGAAATCAAAAACTACGTAACTCGGTCAGATCTCATCAAACAGTGGTCCATAGCACAAGAAATCAATGTGATTTTTCTCATCTAGAACTTTGCTCATGGTAGGTTTCTCGGTTAAAGCCAAACTTTTCGGCTAACATTTCAGATTTTGGAGCAATATACATTTATAAACTATTTGGGAATGTTTCGAGACACATTTGACAATTTATCACTATCATGAAAATAGTAAAGTTTTTTTTGTTACAAACACTGTTCACAAGATATAAAATTCTTGGTAAGAAAAGTTATTGGCTAACAAAATGGAATGTGGTCATCTGTTGCTAATAAATATCAAAAAGCACAAAAACACTTATGGTTTTACTAAAATGTGTTAAGTGCTATGGATATTGTGCCGAAAAAAAAAATTCCTTTGTATTCATCGAATTAAAGGGAAATAAAAATTGAGCGAAACAAACATAATAAGAACAGTGTTAAAAACAAAAGTAAAAGTTGCGAAAGACAAACCATGAATATTCCAAAAAAAAAAAGCAAAATCGTAGGTAAGGTCAGCCCAAAAGTCAATGAGTTCATATTTAAAATTTATAAAAACAAAAATGAAGAGAAATTGTAACACACAGAGGCGCAATGGCAAGCAAAAGTAGAAGAAATGAGGCTAATGATGTTGATGAAAATCTTACAGCGACAGCAAATCGTAAATTTTTGTTTTGTTTTACATGCAAATCTTATTAACAACAAAAATTTTATTTTCGTTTTATGGCAGCTGTAGATATGGTTGTATGGACCCTGTGCTCGGTTGTATGGGTTAAATGAAGAATATCAAACAGCCTACGTTGCCCTAGATTTTTATGCAGAGTGTGTGTTATGAATTGATTAATAAATTCTTCATGAGTGACAGCTCTGTTGACAAGATCCTGCTTCTGGTAGCTAATTACACTGAGAAAAGCTATATCAAAGTTTAATTGGTGATTTAAATCCAGCTACAAATTAGTCCACAGTAGTCTATGATGAGACTATGCAATATATGCAAGAACTAACAATTTTTACAACATTTTTAGTTGTATATGCTTTCAAAAAAAAAGAAATTCATCAAACAAAAGTAAATATCATGTATAGTGATTATTATGGATCAAAAAAAAATATAAATAGAAAAAATCGGTTTTTTATCAAAAAAATTACGGTTACTTTCTATCGAACAATGAAAGTTTAAAACAACGACTATGCACTAATTGTCCATATACGGACTCATATATCGCAAAGATTTTTTACAAAAACCAAGTTCATATGTCACTCACGTTTCACCTCGTAAAATAGTGCTACAGTTACCTTATCCATTAAAAATAAAATAAGTTTTGTTTTCATAAAAAGCAGCGCATTTAAGTACGATTCCGTGGTTGCATTACAATGCAAAATTGTAACAACTAAATGCCAGTTCGGCGGATGGCCTCAGCGGCCCAACAGCGGTTAGCGAATGAATGAGTTTATGAGTGAGTGATTCTTTTATTTAATTTTTTCATTTTCAGATGCGCTGTTCTGTTCGTCTGTTTACAAACAGTCAAGTGAAGGCAATCCCAAGCAAGAGTTATTACCCTCATTCTGGGGAGATTGAACTTAATGTTTTCTGGTGTGTGGTAGTCAGGCAATCGGGCGTGCCGTCGTCCGCGCTTTGCTGAGTGATCGGTCCGTCCGACCATGTGTCGGTCGATTGGTTGGTGAGCTGGTCGGCAACTGTCCGTATGCCTGAAGACAACGAATGTAATGGTGTGTAGCGATTTTAATACTTTCTTTGTTGTTGTGTTCACTGTTACTGCTAATGTTGGCAACTTGATGACTTGATGCGCTGCTCGGCTCACTGGACATGGATGCATGCACTGAAACCGCCTGTCAGTCCGATCGACGATAGCAACAAATAATGATGCATTCGCGCTAAAGAGGCAAATTAAAATGTTTATGCAGCGGCGGAAGGAAAACCACACAGAATAAAATAATAAGCGAAAAAACGTGCATTAATCAGGTAAATTTGGACAATTATTAATCACTGACAGGAAATGAAAAAAGAAAATCTTTCCTATTATGAAGTTAATTTCGTTTGCATATTAACGTAGCGAGAGTAGCGAGTGCATGTAAATAAACAGAAGGTGAATAATGAGACAGTCAAATTCTTGAATACAAAAATTGTCATGTGAGTTTGATTTTAAGAAAATTATTTTATAAGGGTCATATCGTTGTGCCGGGTGAGAAGTTTAGACTATGTATTTCCATACAAAATTTTAAATATGAGCTACAGTGCGACCTCGGCCAACGCAACCCTAGATAAATGCACTCCTCAATGATCGCAACGAATAGAGTTCTTTCATTACAGACTCAGTGAGGGCAACTGTCAAACAAATTTTACCTCGTTTATTGCAACGTATGCCTTTTGAATAATCTCTGTAGCATTTGTCCTGGGAAATCGAATAAAGTTGAGAGTTTGAGATTACCCCAAGATGGAAAAATGTTTGTACAAATAGTTTCTTAAGAAAATAAATGATGGTTTTCTGTTGATGAATTGACTATGTTTTATATATAATGTTTTTCTTATGGAACATCTATACCATCATTGCAACTACCGCGGTTATTGCAATAGGCTTGTTTTTTATTAGTTGCGCTAACCGAGGCCGCACTGTATTATGAAATAAATAACATTATGTTTCTTTCAAACTATATACATATCACGACAATATTCTAATTTTTCGATTCCCGTAAAAATATAGCAAAAATTTGTACTTCAGAAGAGATTTGTATGATATTTCGCACGAAAAGTCCACTCATACGACACTTGGAGCTAAGAAGGTTTCTGTCTTCCGTCAATTGTTACTACACAACATAAGATTGAACTAAACCTACATATAAAATAAGTTGTAACTGATTTTTATTTCGACAGCAGCTTAACCTGTTAACAGTTTAAAGAACAAAAAATGTGCGCCGAACTGGTGCCAAAAGAAAGAAAAATCTCAAAGAACGACCTTCTTAATAATAGTTGACAACAAAACCCATAATAATTAACAGAACGTGCCAAAGAGACGGGAAAATACAAAATCTACCGAAAATATTACGACAAAGAACCAATTGACAAGTGAACAAAAATTCGGAGAAATACCTCATACGAACTACGATAAGTCGGCGTGGAGCAAGAAAACCTAAACAATATGAAAAAGAGCTAACAAACAGACCAAAAATCAAAGTTTACTTAAGAGCAGCAAACAGGAATAATGACAACAAAAGCAGACCATATGATGAAGTCAAACAATCAAAGTCTCAGCAGACGCACTCGGACTTGGAGTAAACTTAAGTAAACTGTTTTTTTTTTTCTTTTTTTTTAATTTTTTTGCTTTGTGTGAGCAAGAATTTTATTTATTTATTTTTTACCACATACACACACACACACCGTACACGTATTGAGTTCAATGCCATCTTTAACAGTTGCTTTACGAGTATCTTAGCAATGTGAGGTTTTTTTACATTTACTAGTAACTCCCCGATGCTTCTTCATTTTCTACCGTTTATGATCTATGCGCATATATGGATTCGTTTACATTAACATCAGAATATGGTCTTGAAAGCTTCAACGCTTAAGGAATAGCGCAAGCGAAGTAAAAAATTATTGCATACAATATATGGGAAAAATTGTAACAAGTGGAATGAACAAACTTGGGAGAAATACTTACATCATAAGAAAGGGCAACAAGTGCAAAACATAACACTGGCTGTTAAAGTTTACCCCGTTGAGAAACTTTACGCAGTTTGCACTCATTTGATTTATTAAGTATACGAAATTATAAAAATAGCAAGGGTAGTTCATTTTGTTAAGAAATTCACTTCGAATTAAAGAGGATCGGGAATCTACTATTTTCTTCTTTTTTTTTGTTGAATGATTCAAATTTTTAATAAAAATTTCGTTATATTAGATGCACTTTTACTGCTAATGGTAGGGTATTAAAGTATTTCATATGTTGGCTTACAAAAAAATATGTCGAGAAAATGCTGGTGCAACCTTTTACGCTAGATAAGGCACCATTTACATCCATCATTCTATTTTCCTAATGGGATCAAAAATTCAGGTTCTCAAAAAAATGCAATAGCGTATGTTCTTGTGCGTCCAGTGAGCCAAGTTCAATGGCAGCTAATTCTTAACTAATAAAATCAACTGAGGTAAGGAACTTTTAAAGGCAAGTAAATACCCGTGTGTTTATATACTGAGATATCAGCAAAAATAAACAAAAAACCTATCAAAATCAGATGCATATACATTAGACTGTCCATTGTTTTTATTTTAAGTTTTCGAGTTATGAACTAAAACAACGTTAAGTTCTCGATGACGCTATACGGGGCAAAAATATGAGGCAATTTAGGTTAAAAAAAATATTTTTTCACGCACACATTGATGTATCGATCTGATTAAAAAACCGGACAATCTAATATTCATATACACAAGCATAGCGAAATCTTAAAAGCGTGATTAATAAAACGTCTAGTCACATTTACGCCGTAAAACGGAATTGCATAGAAGTCATAAAAATTACGTTTCCTTTTTCACCAGAGCAAGAAGAAGATGTAGTCAACATTATATGGTTTTTTATTTAATTTAGTTTTATACATCTAGGATACAAAAAAAAATTGGTGACAGTAAAATGAATCAACAAACGATATATCAACATGATGTCTTACGGTAAACACAGACGAAATTACTCAGCGCGACAACAAACGCACTCGTAGACTCTTCTGTCGGTAACAAAACAAAGCAAAGTCCAAACGAAATTAGTTATGAACAATTGAAGGAAACCCTTCAAACTTAATAGCAATATATAGCAGCAATCAATTTAAGGACATTTTTTATCAAACGAACATTAGAGCTTTTCCAACCGTTCCTAACAGGAAATGCATCAATCCATGATACATCCGGTATCGCTTCTATCGGGTAAACGGATTGCTGCTCGATTTTTGCTTAATATTTTGTATAACATGATATTGTAGCAAAGTATTTGTATTTTTTTCTATTATAGTGCGTTAAAGAGACCGTAATTTAACATATTTTGAACTGTGGGGCTTCTCATTCTCATTTGCAATATATTTAATATACTAATGAAGAAATATTATATTCAGATCATAGTTTTCACCTACCAACACTTAGAATATTGATTTGGTTAGTTTTTAAGCTTATTTCCACCTCTTTAAAAATATATTTCTGAAAGAAGTATACATTTATGTGTTTGCTCTGAAAATTGGAACAATTATTAAATTGAATATAATTTACAATTTTTGTAAGAAATACATTTTCATTTACAGGAATTTCTTAGATTTCATTGGGCAGCTGAACCAAAATTTGAGATTAGTGGTATGAATCAACCCGCAGTTTTGCATTTAATTTTCCAATTTACCATACGTATTTGAAATGTTTACTTTAAATTTGAAATTCGCTATATGTTAAAAATAAATTAATGAGGCCTTAAAACGCCTTCTTTCGTTAAAAACAACGTGTTTTTTTTTGTGCTTATATCACCACTACTAACACTGCTACTTTTTTGTGCACTGAATGCTAAAAAAGGTGTGTTTTTATACAGCTACCTATCGTCGCTGTTCTTCTGAACTTTGTATTGCATGCATTCGTATACACATGTTGTGCCCGTGTTCCATTGTCTGTCCGTCCATAATGCATGGATGAATTGCAGACTTGATTCGATTCGATTCGCGCGCATACCCTTCCCACTCGCTGGCGCTACTCCATTTCCTTTATTTGCAAATGCTTCGCATTTCATATTCTGTTTAGTCGTTGTTGATAGTCTGTTGTTGATTCCATTACTTGGGTATAATTTTTGGATACCCTACCATATTGTCAAGCTCTTCGTCAGAACAATACTGCTGATGCAGCATATGAGCAGAAGCGGAAAGAAAGCGACAACCAAGAAAGATCAAAAAACTTGGTTGCCATAAAGAATTTGTAATTAAATGGAAGGTTAAATTAGCGGAGGTTAAACAATTTAACTAGAGTTCTAGGCTAAATAAGATAATGTTGTAAAAGAAAAATACAATGTGCTCTAATTTGTTAGCACTATTACAAAGACAACGGGAGTCGCTGAGAGACTCTGTGGAGTTAATGAGGAAACATATTTTGACCTGTGGGGCTTTCTATATACTACTTTCGAATCGGGCTCCCAGTAAGGATTATAGTGCCAAGAGAAGCTTGGATGAAGAACAAATTTAGACCTGTGGAGCTTCTCACATGAATTTTAATTGTATTTTATATACAAATTACCCACGTATTATATATTTTTTGAACTATTAGCCTGTGTTTGTCCACAGTTATGGGTTTTGGGTGGTACCGGCTATCTTTTGACCTATTTTGAGACCACTCTTGTGTGGGACCTGCGATTTTACTAGCTACATAAGAACTGTAGTGCTAGAGGCTCGGTGGGTTATCCCGAAGAAGAGTTCTGACAAAAATTAATCTTTTGAAAAAATGTCACATTAGGTATTTTGCTAGTGTGTTAACAATTCCTTGAAGTTTCTCTCAAAGTCTATAAAATAAAAACGGCTGTATGAAAGTTGGGAACAATTTTAACATGGAAATTCATAGCATTTGGTGTACTGATAAACAGTCCATTGAATGTATGAGAGTCTGAAATATTATCCATTTCGATTCTTCAATACAAAAATGCAATACAGTACAGTAATATTAATGCAAGATATCTAAAAAACTTGATGAAAAATCTAAATTTCGTTCACAATTTGTTATGCTCAGTGTCAAAGCAAAGTTTTAAGAGATTAATTTTTCATACAGCACCTTTGCCAATAAAATGATTTACTTCGCAGAATTTGATATGCAATATAAATAAATAAAAAAATCCAGAAACAATTTCAAAAATAATTTTTATAAGGCAAACAATTGTGGATTCAAATAAATAAAACTAAACAAAAATCAGAAAAATAAAATTGGACAAAAGCACAGAAAAATATAAAAATTATATAAAATAATAAAAACAACAATAAAGTATTTCACAGTAATCAGCAGATACAAGATAGATAGATATGTGTGCACATTAGAATGGGCAAAACAAAATGTCGAGTTCGGTTCAATTTGTATAAAAAAGCAGTGATCAGCAATAAAAAAAAGTATTTTTTGAAAATGCCTCGAAACTCGAAATGGTAAAATTTTAATTGATGTTAACTATTTATTTTATTTATTTAAATTATTTATACATAAACTTAAAACGTTTTAATAAAGGGTAAAAAGTTTTTGTTTACACATTTTTTGGATTAATTTAGCTTGCCAAAAGGTCAACTCAAGCTTAGATTGAAAACTATCCAGGGTTAATTTTGTAGCTTAATGGTTGTAAGTTTTTATTTCTGAGTTGTTCGAGCTCCACAGCATGATGGGTAATTTTTTTTTCAGACTTTCAGACATTCTGTATTTAAATTGCACTATTTATTATTGCAACGATAACAGTAGGTACTATATATATTTCTGTAAGCTACTAATTGTAGATATCGAATATGATTGGTAGTAGTCTAGATATAAGTACATGCGTTAACTGGTTTTCGAGGAAGTACCCAAAATTATTTCATTTTTTGCTGATAAAAAAAATTATTATTTTTGATCCAGTCTATTTTACATGGCAATTGATAGTGCAAGATAAATGGAAAACTGTAGCGCAATGTATAAAACGCTAAACACAAAGAATTAATGTCAACAGCAATGGTAGCGTGAAAATGCAAAACACCAGGATTTCATCAGCAGACACTCGAGTTGTATTAAAAGCAATGCTGTCAAGCAAACAACAGCTGCACGGGTAGCTAGAATATACCTCGTACTTTTTTGTCTCTTTTTATGTCCACAAATATTATTTAATTTTAATTAAATTCTTTTCAGTTGATATAAGCATAAAAAACTATAACCTTTGTCAAGAAGTTCACGATGCGAGTAGAAGGTGTCTTGGAAAATATTAAACGGTGTAAAAATGCTCCAGAAAAAAAAATTGGTACGATTTTGCCGATAGGCGTCAAAGGCTTAGAAGGCCTGGTTTATTATGTTGCTTGAAAATCGTTGCTCAATTAGAAATCAACTTCAGGACAACAGATTCTGGTATATTTTGATTAAAGTCTGGTAGTTTGGACTAAGCCGCGCATAAGTCGTCCATATATCTAGTCAAATATTCGGCAAATTATTATAAAATTTGATAAATGAACAGGCTTTAAAAATATCTCAAAAACCAATTGAAATTTGTTGTTCTGTGTATTAAAATCTGTTATATTCAATGGTCATTCAATTGTAAAACATATCGATGTAATTAAGTGGGCCAATGTGCTGTTTTGAAAACCAATGAAAATACTGAAAATTGGCTGCAAGCGGTGCTTCAAGATCTATGCATTTCGATGTTGTGCTCTATAGGCCAATTGAAAGACGTTTGGTTGCTCTGTGACTTACTGATCATTTTGTACTCACTTGTACAATCGTTTTTAAGCATAATTTTTTAAGAAATATTTTTTTCTTGAAAGTCGTTTCCATTTGACTTGTAGTTAACAAAATACTTGCAAGAATTGTTTTAAATTTTTTTAATTTTTTTTTTCTGGAAAAAATAAACCAATTTATTGCGTAAAGTTTCTTATGGAAAGGGCATTTATTTTACTCCTCAAATTTGGAACTTATTTTGTCATAGAATTGCAATCGCTTAGCGTGTATTTGAAAAGAAAAAAATGAAGCCAAATTTGTAGTTGACAACAACACAATTGAATCTAGATACATGTAAATTTGCAGAAAAAAAACGTTGTTTTTGTGTAGTTTGCAGCTGCAATTGCAACTGATTTCTTGCGCTGCACTACCACCAACAACACCAAATATAGGTTGCAGCAGCAATAGCAATACAGCAAAATGAGGACAAAATTGGCCCAAATGCAATAATTTCATAAAATTGAGGGCGCGTAGCTAAGACGTGAGAAGAGAGGCAACAATCGCAGCAGTTTTTGTTCGATGATTTTTAGCAATTTTGCATTGTCAGCGTTTTTTTAACTTCATAATAATCAATATTTCAAAGTAAAGGAATAAAAGAAACAAAATTTAAATGTCACTCATACGTCACGTTGCGAGATACGATTGCTAAGCTGCCTCTTAAATAAAATATTACAATTATTAAATTTCATTTCAACAACACACCAACGATAATCATGGCCATTTAAATAAATCAGCTGCACACGCAGTAGAACGCACAAGCTAACAGATACATATTTAACAGATACGGAAGGAACAAATCTTATAAAAATATAAGAAAATTAAAGTAATAACACATAAATAAAATAACAGAGAAACAATAAATTCAAATGTATAGTGTAAGCTATTTCTTGCTTATTATTTTTAAAAACAAGCGGCAGTGGCAGTGGCAGCACAAAACAGCTGATGACGACAATGCAAAAAGTGTATCTATAAGATGTGTACATGTTTCGTAGAAGCTCACAATAATCACAATAATAGCGAGAATCGCTACGTAAGAAAAAGAGGAAAACATTTCGAGAATATGGCAGAAAACAATTCTTCGACTTCACTTCACTTTGCTTAAGTTATTTGCTTCTGTAGCTGTGTGTGTTTGTAACATTACGTGAATGTATTTGTTTGTGTGCCAAGTTTTCATTTCATTTTCACTTCACTACCAACCAACCAACCAACGAAAATTTTCACATTAGAATTATGGGAATGCACAATTTTTGAAGGAATAATTTTTTTAAGCAAATGATGTTTTTATATTTCAGACGGATACACAAGAACCATTATTTTTAAAAAGTTTAATTTCCAACTTTATAGCTGCTTTGGTCAAAAAAGCAAAAATAGCAACGACATCAACTACGACGACTTCAAATCCGATCACGACGACAACGACAACGACAGACAACAGCGACTGCGACAACGTTCCAACGTATATTGAAAACAAATGAAAACCAGTGCCACGACAAAGCAACCGCTCAGTTACTCAAATATCTAGATACTCAGCTATACCTCGGTTTGGTCTTGCAAAGCCAGCGCACAGGCTGAAATTGAACGTATCTTATTTTCGCTGTTGTTATTGTTCTGCTGCATGGTTTTGGTTCACTTTTTAATTTTTTCATTTTATTCTGCAAAAATGCATTCGTCGTTGCAATCTCACAGTCACTCGCGTACTTGGAGCTCACTCACTTCCATACTTTACCGCTGGCTGCAAGGAAGAGCGTAAGCGCATGAGAGCACGTACAGAGGCCATGTTAGGAGGCAGTGTGCATAATTAAAGCCCATTAGAGGAGGAAAAATATATTGAGGCAAAAACAAACTATACGAGTGCAATCTTTTGGTCGTGTGGGAGAGTTCACAGCAAGCATTTTGTGTTGCTGCAATTGCAAAATTGTAAATTCTTGTTTTTTTTTCTTTGTGTTGTTGCCACATTTTTTTTTATTTTTCTGCTTCTTTTAAATTTATCATAAATTATTAAAGTAATGCATATGCATATATTTTTTATGATTTTTTGCTTTAGACCCGCACAAGCAGTCCGTTATACACAAATTATTATTAGTTGGATTTAAGTGCTACCTTTTTCCTCGTCAAACAAACTCGTTTACATTGAATGCCCAACGATAACGTTGACTTTTAAACTGCATTTAGCAATCGATAATAAAGAATTATTTAGATTAGACTGGAACGAAAATAAATTTTTTGTGATAGTTAGAAAAGGTTGCTACATATTTAATGATGCCTTTTCTGGTTTACGCTGCACATTTTTTTTATCAAAGAATAGCGCTAATCTATTTTATAGAGATACTTGAGTGTACAAGGTATACAGGTATGCGTATAGCTGAAACCCTAAGGTACTTTGAACGCATGTTGCCACCAGTTCATTTCCACTGATGGCAGCTGAAAATGGTCAAAAATTTAAATTTGATATCGTGTTTTGAAGTTGGTCAATTGGTATTACTCAAAATATTATGGAAAATTGCACTGCTACCGATTGTCCATCAAATGTCCATGTACTTTCACGTTTTTTTCGTTTGTTCAAAAAACTATTTCGAAGCAAATTTTTGAAAAAAGGTGAACTTGACTCCCAAAATGTGGGAAAAATTCTAATTTTTTTAGGAATTCGATTGTCCATTTCATTCATACTCATGTAATACTTCACCGATACGACAACGATACAATAATTCAAAAATTATAGTATCATCCTCGTAATGGAACCAAACTTATTGTCTCGTACTCGTTCTCTTACGAGAAATTTGTAATCTGTATCGTTATCGTCTCGTTCTCGTCTCGTTATCACCTATAATTCTCGGTTATTCTTGTTCACATTTTTATATATACAAAACTAGCTGAACTAGCGGCTTTCCCGCGTACTGTCCGTTGTACATCCACGTCTACATTTTACGCAGAACAGCAATAAATAGCCAAAAATAGCAATGTAAGGGTTTTTGTTGAATGGGATAAGCCATGGCCCATTAGCAAACCTTGTTTACTTTTAGCGAGTTGCTTAGCACAAACAATTTTCATTTACGTATCAGGTTTCACAACTGCAGCTGCGATAGATGCCAAGATATTGCGTTTTAACTAATTTTGTTTTATACTTGACATAGAAAATATACATCCAAGCGCCGAATTTCAAAACGCCTGTTACCATAGGTGCCAAGATATTGCGTTTTTGTTATGGCTGAATTTCGTTCTCGGCGAGTCCGTGCCTATCGTACGATAAACATTGCATTATCGCCGAGAACTAGATATCGGCCAGACCCTTTTCGTTCTGTTCCTCGGTCGTACGAGAAATAATTTATTGATATCGTCTCGTTATCGTTATCGTTTTCGGTGCCGACAACCAGAGCGATATCCCCGGTGAAGCACTACACTCATGTTTGTCTTTGTATTTTCGTTTGTCCACCTTTAGTTCAAAAAATACTTTGTACCCATTTTTCGTTTGTCCTCCTATGGTTCAAAAGATATTTAAGATTTGCAGGAAATATTCAACAAAACAAACACTTGTCTTTTTTATTAAACAATAAAAGCCGTGCAACACATGAATAAGGAATAATATTCAGAATACAATTCAATCCTTGAGTCAATCTCTGTTCTCCTAATATTCATTCTCTACGAAACAAAAAAAAAATCACGCTGTAAATATTTTAGAGCTGTGTGAACACTGTCACCAGCGATAGTTTATGCACACAGCATACCTGAGGCTTGAGTTGGATCCAAAGCACGAAAAAATGTGATCTTTTTCAAAATCAAAAGAGTTTTTTGATATTTGCAGTATCATGAGTTCAAATTGAAAAATTTATTTTTCACCTTTTTATTCGCCCACCCTTAGATTGACATTACACTCAGTGTTTTGTCTGATTGAACGTTGTTCTCAATTACAATTTGAAGAGACCTCTCAAGCGAATACTTGTTCTACTTTTCCCAAGATAAAAAAATGTAATTTAATTTATTAAATACTCTTCACATTTAAACAAATTTATTTTTGCATATGAGGTACGATTTCTTTGTTCTCCTTCTTCATTTTTATGCCCCCGTTCGTCTTCATGATACGGCACTACAATTTGTAGATATTCGTAATCTCCACTAGACCCAGACTTGGATTGAGGCTCGTGCAACAACACTGCGGCTATACAACGAGTAACGAGGTGTGAATGAATAAATATGGATGTGTGGATTCGTCGTTGTTATGGATGATTATGATGAACAACAAGTGATTTCGCCTTATTTTTCTTCTTTTTTTTCTTTGTTTCTTATGAAGTTTTGAATGTTGTTGTTATTTATACATTGTTTGGATTTTATTAATTTAATATTCTGCACATGAAATTGCACGAAATTTAGGTTTATAGGCTGTGGAAATTTTACAATACTATGCCACTTAGAGTATCCATGAGTGACTTAGAAAAAAAAAAACAAATTAAGATGGAAATAATTTCAGACAAAGTCGAAATAAGAAAATGATTAATAATTATGTATCCATTGTTAAAGCTGATTTTAATTTGATATCTTAATGATGTACATCATATTTACTTAACTCGCCCCCGTATGCGACAATTTCAATTATTAACATACCCAGAGAGGTGATAATGCGCCTTATCAGAGACGAAAATTTCTACGACATCAATTTTCGCTGCTCTAAAAACTAATTTAATATCGATATAGGGAACGCGATAATGTGATCAGCATTAAACTAAACATGCCAAAGCTTTTTATTTTGATCCCGCCTTGGCAGAGCTTCGAGATGACAACCTCGTCCCTTGCTGGACAGTCAAGCATGTTCCGATTTTTGCACTCTCAGAATTAGCCATAACCATATAAAAGAAATTTTTGGACTTAGAAATTTTTGTTTTTTTTTTTAAATACTTTTCTTCAACTAAAGGTACGAGTAGACAAACATGAACATTAGATGGAAAACCGAATTCAATACAATAACGCAAAATACTCTTTAACGATACATTCACGCGTTGTTTGAAATTACACTGAGAAATTTATTAACAAATATATTTGAGGAAATGAATATTATACAGTAAACTTGGTAATAGCTATCAAATTATATTCAAGCAATGCTTATGGATCAACCATACATTTGGTAATATGTAATAACAAAATCATATTTTGGTTCAAGCAAATATTTCTTTGTCGCAAACATTCAATTGTTGATAATTACCAAATTATGTATTTGGCGAAGACGTATACGTCTATCAATATTGCTTAAGGTTACAAACTGTAGACAGAAAACGATACTTAAATAAATAGGATGCATAAATAAATACCGATATTTTCCACTATCGTCACATCTTTATATTTTATGTAATTGGAATTTACAATGTCACAAAAAATTCAATAAAGTTCCAAGCAGAAGGTACTTAGTATATTGAGAATTAAATAAAATTAATTTATAGCATGAAGTGAAAATAATCCTCAATTCAAACAAATAAATTGAAATTGGTTTAATGTTAAGAAGTATTTTTAAAATCTGTCAACCAAACACAATTATTTGAAGAAAATATTTGAATATGCATACACTTTTTCTCAGTGTAGTTTGTGCTTGATGCAAATAACCATTACAATAGCAAGTACTAAATAATAAACCAATTCAACCAAATGCACGATTAATTACATTTACAATTAATTGAAACTTAATCTTGCATAAAAAATTAGTTGTCATCTGTTGTTGTTATTTGTGTAGCTTATAACATTGGGGACTACTATTGCTTCTTTTATACCCTACATTATATGGAGTCAGAGTATGTTTACATTTTACATTTGCGTTTACTAAAATGTTTATTCAAAAGAAAAATGAAAAAGGCCTTACGCACAGAGTGACCTAATAAACGAATTCTAAACACAATATAACCTTTTTTTTGTCAGTAAAAAGTTTAAAAAGTTTGAAATGTGATGGATTTCTGTTTATAAAAATTTAACTTTTCACCAATATTTGGTAGAAAATAAAAAGTTAAAAGAGCAAGAAAGAAGCACAGTTTCTTTCGTTACATGTTAAGACTAAAGTTTATGCAAATATTTAAACACAAGCCCATCGGTGTCAAATTAACCCTTAGCTATTGTTACTCCAAATTTTTATCATAATTGGAAAAAATAGGGTTAATTTTTGCTAAAAGTAGATAGCTATATCAATGTAATATTATAACTGGCGACATTAAATCATTTTTACAAAAAATACACTTATGAACAATATGACCGACTATACATCACTCAATTGATTTTAAAGTTGCGATTTTTCATATTGTCGTTGCAACTTAATTTTGATATGAATTTAGCTCAAAGTTCAAACTTGAGTTTAATTTTATTCTAACTAAACGTAAAATGTTGCTGCTTCAACGGAAAATCCAAATAATAAAATAAAAAACGACTAGCTAGTTATTATGCAGCAATGACAAGAAATGATTATAATCTGAAGATTTTTTGCTACATGAAAATATTAAGGTCGTAGCTCAATTAGCACAAGTGAAATAAATCGAACTTTGGCAATTTTTCTAAAAGAAATCAGTGTAAGAATATTGGTCATACAAATCCTAAGTAAGAATTTTCTATTTTTTTGACTTGAAAATTATTATTTGTAAAGATAGACCACATTTTATATCAATATATATATGGGTCAATCCATATATAATGGGCCTATCATTACCCCCTCATGTTTTCTAATTAGGCTGAAACTTTTTTCAGTGATTGGTCTATCATGTAGAAGATATAAAAAATTAGATAAAATTTTTTTAACCAATATTATTGCTTAAAAAAAAAGTTTCAAATTGTGTTAAAAAAAACTCGTAAGTAAAACAAAAAAATTCATTGATGAATATAAAAAAACCAACACAATCTAAATTAGCTTTTATATTATTTTTAGGTAGTTGTGTACTAGTAGATGACAAAAAAACTGCAAATCTGAATAAATGAAGGCCTGAACTGTTTCTATGTTCTAAAATATAAAAAAATTTACCTTCTAAGAAAACATCAATTTCCCAAATACTCCATCATCGACTTCAGCTTTTTTAGGCTCAAAATTTTCAGAACATATAGGAGTACCATGTCTGAAAATTTTATCCATGTTTTTTCACACTATTTCATTTTACAAGCATTGAAACTCGCAAGTAAAACAAAAAAATTCGTTGATGAATCATCAATGAATTTTTTTGTTTTACTTACGAGTTGTTTTTAACACAATTTGAAACTTTTTTTTAAGCAATAATATTGGTTAAAAAAATGTTATCTAATTTTTTTATATATTCTACATGAAAGACCAATCACTGAAAAAAGTTTCAGCCTATTTAAAAAACATGAGGGTAATGATAGGCCCATTATAGATGGAATGACCCATATATAATCTGATATTATGAGAGTATATTCAATAGACATTTTTCAGAAATTTCTTTTCGCGCCGCGATTTTAGCATAACAAAGTTGATGAAGGATCACAAAGGGTTTTCTTCTCCTTTTTGGAATTTCAGTTACTACATGGCAAAGCAATAATATAAAACTTTTCTTTTTAATTCATATTCATTCAATTTAGTAAAGTTTTTTTTTTGCTTTAAATTATTACTATAGGAACAGTATATTAATTACGTAAAGCATTTAGTGGGGGTACAATCATTTTCATACTACATCGTGCACTGGGTTTTATTTTAATTTTTTATCTTTTTTATTTCCATAAATAACTGCAAACGTTTTTGACCTTTTGCTTTGATATTTTTGATTTTTATACATTGTTTAGTGCTTACATAAGGTGAATTTTGAACTGATTTAAAACATTTTTTCCAAAAAATTAATGAGTATTTTAAAATTTGGCTACAAATTTTTTTGAAACGTTATTTCAAAAACTATGGCGAATAGAATAAAAATAAACTACTGCTAACATGCATTTTTTTATTTACAAAATGATTCTCAAAATATCTTTGATCCAACAAATTTGTTTTTTTATTTTTTTTTTGTTCCCACCATTGCTTTGGAGTATAGCATTTCTATTGAAGGCATGAACCATACTTTCAAAAATTTTATTACCTAAACTATTTTCTAAATAAATACATGCGATCATATCATATATAAACTTCTAAAAAAATTAAGAAAACAAATATAATATGTGTGAAATCAAAGCTTAATAGGATAGAATTAGCAGAATGTTATTGAACTCTTTCAGTAACAATAACAACAACGCAATTCGCAGCACAGGGGATAAAGGGCGCAGCGGAAAATAAGTAAATATGCAAATGATAAGAAATGACAAGATTTGTGACGACAGCTAAAATATATAATGAAATAAAAAAATAACTGGACAGTTGAGACAACACATGATAGTGGAGGGTTAATGAATTATAATTTAAGTGGCTTTTAACTGTTGCTTCAATTGTTGATAGCAGTTGCAAAGGATTAATCAATCCAACGCACAACAGCAGGAAATCAGAGACGTATTATGTAGTTGCACACATATGTGCATGTATGTATGTATCAATGGTTTTTTTTCTTTTTGTAAAAACATTTTTATTACTTTAATTCACATGATAATTTTTTATCACGCAGTTATTGAGAAGAAACGCCACATTTAAACGATGAAGCTTTTTCATATAAAATATGGGAGCTTCATCATTTTTGCTTGAAATTTAGAAAACATCAGAGTTTTGAGACATACGGCTGTTGTCATTTTTATTTATTTAAGTAGTGTTGTTTTAAAGTTTCACTGGAGTTACCAGAATATCTTCACAGAAAAGACAGTTTTAATCACTAACATCCAAAAACTTCATTATGGAGCGAGGGCCTAAACATAGGTTTTATAACTATTTCGATATATGGCACCTGGATTTATGCTGTGACCGTTCGATTAGTACACATCATTTTTTACAATTCGTTGTCACGAAGTTTTGGGTCTTCTTCACCATCTGTTACCTTGAGGCCCCACCAAAACGCTGATCGACATTTTTTTAGCATAACTATTTCCCGATCGTAGCGAAATGAAGTTCATAATCGTGAGGTCCTCAATATTCGCTTCAAGCAGCAGTTTAAAAAAGTTTGAAATTGTTGCAACAGTGAGCTTTTGAGTATTTTATTCTATCAATTATAGGGAATCTCTAAGAAAGACAAGAAAAATTCCGCTATAAGAATACAAATGCATTAAATTCAGACTTTAAGTGAATTAAATTAAAAAGACCGATAGTTTTTGGTCTTTTTAATTTAATTCACTTAAACTACATTTATTTCCGAACCTCGGAATTTAGTTTTGCTTTCGGTGCTCATCTCCTGTTTCTATTAAGCACTATTTTTCTCAAGAAGTTTATAATATGTACATACTATAAAAGAGTATGAAATCGGAAGCTTGGGGACGCATTTATTGCTTAACAAAAATATCGCTCAATTTTTATTTCAATCCATATTGGTTTGTCAATTTGGAATTCAATTTCAAATTGAGTTTACATCAAACTTACATCGAAATTTCTATTCCATCCGGAAGTTGTCATTTTGACATAAATACGGTAGCCGTAGAATATTTTCGGTTCCGTTTTGATGTTTCCTTTTGCAGAGAAAAAGTCTATAACATATTGGTTTTCATGAATTACATTTTTTTCTGTTATTTGTTATTTACAACACGAAAACCAAAACAAAAACTGCACGTAATCAAAAACCCTGCCACGGCATACAACAAAACAACTGCGTTCAATTTTCTTTGTCTTCGATCCACCAAAGTAACAAAATGCATAGATTTAATTTTGATTTAAATTGTTTTGCTTTGTAAATAATTACTTTTATTTCTTGTACTTTTGTGGACTTCACATGTTTCTGCACTTGTCTTTCACATTTGAATCGGTATCTTTCGATTTCCATGCGATCGCTGATGCTACCCACAACGTATAAGAAAAATTATACAATGTAATTTGCTAATTTCGCACTAACTCTACTTAATTATTTTGTTTTAAAACTTTTCTGTTTATTTTACGTATACAATTTGCACATTTTGTTCTACTATTTTTCTTCGGGATGGAAATCAAAGAACAAAACAATAATAAAGAAAAAATTCGCTAACTGCGCGACACTTCGTAGAGAAACACCGACGTCAAAAGGCTGCATCAGAATCAGCGCTCTGCTACTTTGTATCGATTCAAAGGTTTGACAGCTCAGAGCGAATTGAAGACATGAATAGATGAAGCTACCATGTTAAATTTTTCTCAATATGTGTTGTCACGAATACAGACGTAATGTCTAAAAGCCCATTAGGAAGCGTCCAAGCCGCGCGATTTTATCATAAAAATTTGAGTAACAAGCGTACTAAAACGTTATGCGCTCCATGGTAAATGTCAAAAAATTTAAACTTTTAAGATGATTTCTGTAACATTTAAATTTGCAACACATCACCTTCTTCCACTCATGTCTCAATTAATGTGATGCGAATAGTCTCTACAATCAGCGCGCTGGAACTTTCCTTGATACATATTTATTAAAAGTTTTTATTAATTTATAAAAGAACTAAACTAATTTTATCCCCAATTATTTATTCGTCGAATATACGTTATTAGTGAGTACAAAAATTACATTATTTAATTTACCGCAGAAAAATAAAACAAATTCAATTTTTTGGTGCGATTTGACACAAAAGCTAAATCGCACGACCCAATTGTTTTTAGCTTCTCATCTGGCGAAGAGTTTATTCTGATGTAGCCTTTAAAACGACAAGCGCTGCGCATCAGGGTTGCAGTCGGTAAAAAACTCCAATTTAAGAAAAAAAATTTCATATGCATATAAAACACAAACAAAAATTTTATATATTATTTTAAGTTACGAAATAACCACTATAACGTACTAACGTAGCAACAAATGAATGGAAAACAAGAAAAAACTAAACTCTTGACTTTTACTTTTTCCCCTACTTCATTTTTATGTTGCCTTGATAACAAACAAAAACATCAAAAGCAAAACTGTGTGTTGAGTACGAAATAACCCTTTGTTTGTTTTAAATGTCATATTAAACTTAATATCAAACTTACATCAATATTTCTATTACGCCCGGAATTCGTCATTTTTATGTAAAAAAAGGGCTCCGTCGATTTCCTCTGCCGTTTTGATTTTATTCTTTCGCAGTTAGTAACATATTTTTTTTACATTAATTTTATTTTAAACTTCACTTTCTGCTGCGAACACAAATGCGTAATTTTTTCTTTCTTCACGAATTTGCACTCTTCCCTTTATTTTATATTTATTAATGTTACTTGTTATTGTCTTTATTTTATTTGTTATTAATCAGCAAGAAAAACCAAAACAAAATTTGCACGTAATCAAAATTGAAAACCCCACACAGCGTACAACAAATAATTGCGTTCAATTTTCTTTTTTCGCGTTCAATTTAAATAACAAAAACATATTTGATGAAGAAATGAACAATTTTTTCTTTCTAAGCAACCACTTTTGCGATTTTACATCTTGCAATTTGGAAAAACTATACTAATTTCCACTTAATTCTTATCTTGCTTGAAAATTTTTCTGTTTATTTTTCGTAAAGGATTTGTTCATTTTGCTTTAATTTTTTCCTTTCTTCTGGTTGAAAATCTAATCAAGAATAACAAGCAAACATTTTGCAAACTGCAAGACACTTGAAAGAGAAACACCGACGAAGACGACTGACAACAGACTATAAATTTTAGACCACCCATACAATAAATAAGTTGCCACAAGCTGTCAAATTTTATGAACGAAAAACTGCGAATCTTCCTCAACTGTCAAAAATTAATTTTTCAAGCGGTGAAAATAACTAAACTTTGGTTTAATTCAAAGACAATTTAAGCGATATATTTTTCAATAATATTTATATTGCACAGTCGTTTCGGTTTTTATATTTTCGCATTTTGTTCTCCAAGTTTCGGGAAAACTTTTATAAAGTTCAAATGATCTTGCAGAAACTAATAATTATTCATGAACGTCATTGATGTTCTATGAAATCTCATTTGAAATGAAAAATTTGCATTAAGCTTGACAGCCAGCGTTCACATTAGTTGTACGGTGGAACAAGCTAGCAAAAAATCAAAAAATTTTTAGATCCCTAAAATATGAGCGGTTGTATCAAACGGTAAGTCAAAGTTTACACACAGAGTTTTCTTGTTTGTTTATAAGAGGGGAAAAACTAAAGGGTGGTGTACAGAATTTCTCGTTCTCGGATATTACCTTTCATTCTGTTCCTTCACTTATAGACAGCTTTTAGACGAGGAAACTCTTGAAAGAAAGTTTTCCTGTTTGTCGGCAAGAAGGAAAAAACGAAAGGCTGGTGTACAGAATTTGTCGTACACGCGAAATCCCTTTCGTTCTATTCTTTAGCTGATATTATGCTTTGAATTTACGTTTGTTGTGGCGGATTGACGCAGTAATTGGTTTGAAATTTTCTTGCACAAACAAATTTTAGTTTCCGTGTGTGAACGCAAAAGAAAGTCACAAAATAGAACAGACAAGAATTTCTCAGACCGAATTTGCTCGTGTAAACGTTGACATATTATGCTTTGAATTTCCGTTTGTTTCAGCTGGTTGACACAGTGATTGTTTTGACATTTTCAATCACAAAGAAATTCTAGTTTTCGTGTGTAAATCAACGGTTATACGAGCAAATTCAGTCAGACAAATTCTTGTCTATTCTCTTTTGTGAATTTGCTTTACGTTTACACACGAAAACTAGAATTTGTTTGTGCAAGAAAATTTCAAAGCAATTACTGCGTCAACCCGCCACAACAAACGTAAATTCAAAGCATAATATCAGCTAAAGAATAGAACGAAAGGGATTTCGCGTGTACGACAAATTCTGTACACCACCCTTTCGTTTTTCCCTTCTTGCCTACAAACAGGAAAACTTTCTTTCAAGAGTTTCCTAGTGTTAACGCTGTCTAAGCGCAAAGCAAATTCACACAAGAGAATGGACAAGAATTTCTTTTACCCAATTTGCTTGTGTAAACGTTGACTAACATGGCCAAGACATTAGTGGTATTTATCTAAACGCTCACAATCCACACAAACTGTGCAAGTTGTGTACTTTTGAACCGTTGTATGCGAACTGTCAAAAGTTGAATGGAAAAACAGCGTTTACACGAGGAAACTCTTGAAAGAATGTTTTCCTGTTTGTTGGAAAGAAGGGAAAAACGAAAGGGTGGTGTACAGAATTTGTCGTACACGCGAAATCCCTTTCGTTCTATTCGTTAGCTGATATTATGCTTTGAATTTACGTTTGTTGTGGCGGGTTGACGCAGTAATTGCTTTGAAATTTTCTTGCACAAACAAATTCTAGTCTCCGTGTGTAAACGCAAAACAAATTCACAAAAGAGAATAGACAGGAACTTGTTTGGCCGAATTTGCTCGTGTAAACGTTGACAAAGTTGACAATTTATTGGCGCAAACTTACGTTGCTAATTGTGCAATTGTCACTTTCTTTTCCTATACGACTCTCATTTTAATCTATCAATGTATAAAATTGCAAAAAGTTTTCAATAGGGTGTTCATGAAACACATCGGGCAAAGTTACCTATTTGCATATTTGTGCAAACCTGCGCGGTTAGATGAATACCATTATTGATGTTGCCAACCGATGGAGCAGAACACGAGGGATTATGTGAACTGCCATTATGGGAGCGAATGATTGTTTTTCAAAACAACATTTCTATGTGTAAATTGGTGTTAATATAAACAACAACACTGATTCCGATTCTGACAGTTTGTTAAGCGACGTTAAAAACTCAACGAAAGCAAGAAAAGAAAGCAAAATGGATAATTCAACTTGGGCATGGTGAGGTGAAAACTTCAATTTATTTAGCTTGTGCTGACACCAAAGAGGATCATTCCTCCAAGATGTCATAATGTTCAACAACACTTTCACTGGTGGGTACCAATTCAATAGCAACTGTTGTTGCTAAATCACAGCAAGCCTGAATAAATTTTCCATTAGGATTCCAATAAAATCGCCTTGTCCAAGCAGTAAATACTTTCGCATAGCTTGTAAATGCTCCAAGAGCTTATGCGGTCCTTTGACAATGTCTAAGACACGTTTTGAAGTATTTAAATAAATCGAATCAATTGTTGAATGTAACTTTGTATCAGCTGCATAGGAGAAGATGTGTTCAGCTGTAATAAAAGTTTATTTAAGCAAGTTTTTTTACTTTTGTTATGAAAGCAATTAAAAACCATACCATTTTCTTCAATGCACTGGCACAATTCATCACGTCCCTTTATTGGTTGTTTATCTTCACAAATTTCACATAGAAAATTAGTGGGGTAAGGCACTCATAAGGAAAAATTGCAAGTAATCCCTCGTCGCCAGAACGTTGTTTATTTAGCTATAAATTTTTTTATAAATAAATAGAAATAAGCTATTTTGCAACTTCAATTTATGTTTTACAAAAAAAGAAAACTAACCTGATCCTGCAGCATTGCAACCATTCCATAATATTTGGTTAGTACATTTCTTAACGCAGATATAAATCCTTGACCCATGAGTCCCAAAGCACATAAGCCGCTCTTATTATCTGTGTACTGTTGCACAAGATCATGATAGTAGCTAAAGGAAAGAAAAATTACATAATTTTCAGAGACCCCAGCAGATATTCCTTTATTTACCCTAATTCTGACAAACGCAATAGCATTCCTGCTTGCACAACGTGAAGTGCTTTAGCTTTGATGTCCAATTTGAATTTTCCAGAAATCAGACTTCATTAAGTTGACTGCTATTTGACTTTGCCAAATGCCGCTTATAATAAAAATCCAATGTGGCAGTCGTAGCAGCATCTGACAAATTAAAAAAGAAATAATTGTAACATAATTGTGGCTTATATTTTTGAAATGACTTACCTACGGAAGTTTTTCGATTTTATTGCGAAATGTCATTTATAGTGGGACTTCAAAATCAGCTGTCAGTTTATTCACCACATTTCACTTTCGCACGGTTGCAAAAATCAGTAAATTTGACAAATCCAAATGGGACCGACTTTTGCATAACCTTACATTTCTATGGGACCAGGTTTTTTCCAACCTCACAATTTCTTTAATATTTTTTAGTACTCTTCTTCTTTTTCTTAATTTTTTATGAAGAAAACGGAATGAAAAGAACATTATCATGCACATCAAAAAAATCATAATGAGTTTTAACAATCAAAAAATGTTATAACTTGTTTGGCAAGTTTCAAAAAGCATTGGAATTGTATTTTAAAATTCTCATATTTCGGCAAATATTTCAGAAATTTTTTTTTTTCACCACGATGTTATGATGTTGCCCCTACGGACAATAATTTAAAAAATATGCCGGAAATATGACGGGTTTCAACAAGTTAATTTAATTTTGCGTATACATATCAGATATGACATTTTCGGTACATTTGCATCCTGAAAAATCGTCGTAAGTACTTTCAGCAAGTTTACAGTATATTCAGAACATTTGCCATATTTTTAGTACATTTGGCCTATTATTAAAGATTCTTTCTAGCTTCAATACTGTTAAATTTCCAAGCATAATGACATTTTTTCATATATTTTAATAAAAATAAAGTTAAGTTTCATGATTAAATTATGAAAATAAATTGAAAAGAATGACTTTTTTGGGAATACAGAATAATGATATCTTCCTGAGATTCTTTTTTTTAGTAAAAACTTGTTATAGCTGAAAATTGTTGTTAGTTCGACGGAGAAAAATGTTTTTTTTTCGTAGCGTTTTGTCCTCACAAAATCGTTTTAAAGTGAAGCAGCACAAAAAGGTAAAATGTTTTGTGTTCGTTAGATTTTGTTCTCAAATTTTAGATTTAAGTTAGTTTAGAATTAAACTTCTGTAATTTTTGCATTTTAATGTGGATTTAAGAAAGCAATATGTACTTTTTTGCTTTTTTTCTTCGAATAAAACGAAACTCATTTTGACTTTAAAAATTTTTAATTAATGGTTATATTTCTTTAACAAGACTATAGACAATGCTACTTTATATGTAGAAAATAATCAACGTCCCTCTGTTTACGTTAGGCACTGTAGTTAATACATGAACAGCTCCTTATCAAGTCTGCATGCCTAAATGTGGAGATAATATAATTTTTTGCAAGTTTTCTTTCTCACTTCTGTAACATGTATTCATCACATTTACAGAAAAACCGACAAAAATTAATAAAAACTAAGTAATTGAAACATTTTTCAAGTTATGATAATGTTCAAACATTATGAAACCTCTCAATTATTTAACAGCATTACATAAATATTTCTACTTTCCAAGTGATTCCCCCAATCGCCTAATAATATCCCAAATCACAAGCAAATTTCCTCAAATGTTAATTGTCAACATACGGTAGCATTGTTTTGTACGAGTCACACGCATTCTTTGACATGCAATACGTGTGAGCAGAATTTTTGGGCAGAACAGAGCTTCATCTCTTTTGATCCTCTTTGGCTGACACATTCCGAAATATTTTTGCAACGGGTGTTGGAGTTTTTTTATAACTTTATTGGTTTTTCCTTTTTTTCATAAAATAAATTGCACAAAATATGGTAAATTATAATAAATGATCAGTTATAGAATTATAAAATAATGTTTCTTTATTAACCGCAGGCAAACTACACAGAAGACCAATTAGCTGGTAAGTAAAAATTTGTAGAGTATTTCTGGAAGTGGAGAATGTAGATAAGTGAAGTGTGTAAAGGAATCGAAGAAGCATTGAAAAATAAAATGAGGAAACTGTTACATGCAAGGGTGCAGCAGAATGTTAAACGTGGGCGTGTCACCACTAAACGAACCGAAGAATTTATGATAGATTATGTTTCGAAATCCTTAAAAAGTAATTCAAATTTATTTGCTCTAAATGTGAGTTTTGTAGTCAATGACAAAGTTGACGATGACTCATTTTTCTTCAAAACTCTCAACAAGAATGAAAAGAAACAGCGATTGTTGTCACCATCGTCATCGAAAGTTAGCGTTTTTTCCAAAGCAAATGACAAATCATTTCTTCATTTTGTCAATTGCAATGTTTCTCAATAGCTTACTAAGTAGAAATTTGGTCTCTTTTATTTGCGAATGTGTGTTTTGAAGAAATATCACTTCAATAAAATTAATTGCTTGAATAAGCTGATTACAGATTTTTGTAACAATCGGTGGCTTGTAATTGTTGAGTCAATATTTTAGCCACATATATCTTACTGTTGCCAGTTGCACGGTTCGGCTAAAGATGAACAATATTTCTATACCGGTGACTTGGTCGCAGCGACCTGTAAGACACCAGTGGCTACTGGCGACAATAGATATTTTATCAAATGCTCAGGGCTACCAAGTAGCCGGGTTGGACAAGCTTAGCCCGGAATAAAGTAGGAATTGGAAAGGATGATTTTTGTTATGAGCAAACAAAAAAAATCAAGTTTTTCCCCACACAAAAATTTAATTTTGTAAGGATATATTAATTATTTTCTAATATTGCTGACAAAAACTTTTTCCCAAAAAAGTTTTAAGTTTCTGCCTTTAAAGAAAATAAAGTTTTTTTTTCGGAAAGCTGGAAATTTCATCTTTTCAACTTGGCAACCCCTCAGATTCTATGTGTACATACATAGATAATATACTGTTGAAGTCCAGCAGTGACCAATCGCAACTTGATGATTGCAACAATTCGAAGATCAGAAAATTATAAATCCGGGTGACAAATTCCTTCTCTACGTTACAAATCAAAATCAGAACCAACTTCGGGCATTTGAGTAATGGTAATCTTATGTAAATCACTTGTCTAAAAACGTGGATTTTGAGAACGTGGATTTGGGAACGAACTGCGGGCATTTGAGCAATTTATGCTTTGTTTTGAATTTATTTTTAATGACGTTTATAATTTTTTAATATGAAAATTTTGGTATTAATATTTATTTTATTCATTAAAATTTTTTTTTACTTAAATGTATGTACATATGTTTTTATTTATGTAACTGTTTTTGTATTTTTTGTTATTTCAGATTTTTCCCAATCAGATAACCTATTTTATTAACCAGCGTTGTTGTCAGTACTAATGACTTATAAGTTTGCTTGTTACCAAAAAGGTATCTGTAAGCTCTACTCAGCCAATAAATTCAAATGATTATCTTTTGAATTACTCGCCAGTCTAAATGCTGGTGTCAATATTTTAATTTTTCATAAATTTGTTGACTTCGCAGAAAGTTTTTTCTCAAATATGCTGAATAAATCTTTCCATTTGTCGAACTAACTATCGTTTCATTTGAGTGGCATCAATGTGTTACTGGTCCTAGAAAAATATTCTGGGCATAATTCTGCCTTTTTGAACAATTATACTCCTTTTAATTTATTTTAAACTGAAGCCTTTACAATAATTTGTTGTGCTTTCTTTATTGATTTGGTTCTCTAAATCGCAAAATCATCTTATTCAAGTAGTTCCATCATTATTTTAACGATCTCTCTTTATGCTCCTCTTTTTCTTTTTTGCTACAGATTAAAAATATTTTTTTATTCGTAGCCTACTCAAGATGTTCTTTTAATCAAACGCAACTTTTTTAACATCGTTTGGCGTCGCATACGCTTCGAAACTTGTTTATTTATTACCATATATGGCGCTAAAATTGTGTTTACTCTTTATAATACACCGTAAGGTCATTGAATTATTCATCAAACTTCTTAGTGAATTCAGTATTTACTTTAGCTGTTTTTAGCATTTTTTTCTCTTAAAAATTATTCATGCTCTTCACATCTGTTTAATTTTAAATCCTCCCTTATATATTGTATAATTTTATTGATATTGTATGATTACAAAGTGCGTCAGTACATCAGTATAATTGAAGTAATTTCCTTTCAAAGCTCTTTGTTTTCTTTATCAGCGCTAGCGAATATGGTTTGCTGTGAATTTTATCAGCATAAACGACTATACGCTATTAGATTAAAAGCTTTTTTGAGCTGTCAATTAATGAACTTATCAGCATTATACGTATATGTACATACGTATGTACTTATGTGCTAATTTTACCACTTTTTCTTAATATATCAAAGCAATCGATAATAGTTATGGTGTACTTATTTATTACTTTTGTTAACTGAAATAAAATCTAATATTTGGTTGATAAGAGGTAACTTTTTAGAAAATTATAAAATATTGAGAACTAGTGTTAAAAGTGTCCTCTGCTTTAATTTCCAGCAATGCTTACATTCATTTCGAAAAGCATGCCACTGTAGAATGCGTCTGTTCACCTGTAATGGCTATATTGAGCTCAGTATGTTTTTCAATCAATATTGTTTTGCTGTACATTATTGTCAGCTTTTCCTTTTTCTTTATCCTATTTTACTTGTTTTTATTTTTTGCTCTAAACCACAAGCTGTTTAGTATTTGTCCATAATTGTCATTGCAACTACAACGCAAAATAAAAACACATCATTGAGTTCAGCTTTCAAACATCAAGTATGCTTTGTTACGTTGCTATCACACAGTTTTTGTGTGTTTTCGAAATCGAGAAGTTGTCTGCCAAGCGCATTAATAATTTTGATTTAAAAGCAAAATTCAATCTATGCGTGCAATTCATTCGATAAAATTTTTTTAGTTTTCTATCAAATCAAAATTTCGTTTGAAACTGTTACGTTTAAGCACTATGTACATGTATCAGGAGCCACCAAATCGAAATACTTTTACTACAGTCGAAGGTCAATACTAGAACGTAATATATAATTGAATATTTTAAAATAATTTCTTGTTACATATCTACAATTATATGCATATGTATCTATGTACATATATGGAATTTTGATTTGCTAAAAAAAAGTATATTGCAGCTAGATTTCCAAAAATAATTTTTATTTTACAAAAACGTTTTTAAGAAATACTGAGAGTTTCTTTGTAAAAGCAGTTTTTTAATAAATGCACTTTCAAATGTAACAATAATTGTAAATAAGAAACTATCCAACCTGACAATGAAAACGCTACGCAAACGCAAAAATAATTCAGGAGGAAAATTTTTGTAGTGCTTTATTTTAGCTGTGGTTATTACGGCGTTCACACAAAGTTAACATTAACCAAGTTTTAACATTTGCCACTGTAAAGGATCAGCTGTGGCTTTCAAAAATGAAGAAATGTGTTTTTCATCATTACGCATATGTATAAAAATTCGCAAAAAAAACTCATGCATGAATTCTTCGGAAACGCTAAAAATTCGAGGGTTAATATACGTTTAAAAATTTTAATTTTTCATATAATAAGAAGAAAAATTTATATATTTTTTTTTATAAGATCATCTTTCTTTTTGTACTTTAGTGTGCAAGAAAAATTATTAAATAAATTTTTCTTAATTTTTTTGAAGCGTTCCCGAAGAATTTAAAAACATGAGGTTTTTGCCGAACTTACTCTACTGTATATGTCCCACATGAAATACATAAAAAGTTTTCACCTTGCTGTTTCACAGTAATCCATAAAAAAGCTCAGTGCTGAACAAGGAAAAACCTCACAAACAATTTATAATTAATTTTTTCATGCAAGGCTAACGATAAGATCGTTCATTTCCGATTTATTAAAATCGAGTTAAAACACAAGAATCTAAAAATTTTTCGTGCATCACCAACGTTTCGGGGATTATTTGTCCTTTTCTTCAGGGCGTCAATTTATTGACAACATTAAAATACATGTAACAAAGTTACAGTGAATTTCCAAAAACATGGATGCATAAAGTTTTTTTCTAAAATAAAGTAAAGTAGAAACGTCGACGCTGCAGGAAAAAATTTTTAGATTTCTTGTGTTAAAAATCGAATTTAATAAATCGGAAAAGATCGATCTTCGTCTTTATACATGAAAAAATTAAATTTCTAAAACTAACGCTATATAAACTAATATAATTTATTTCTTTAATTACAGAATTTCAAGAAGCTTTCAACTTATTTGACAATCGTGGTGATGGGAAAATTCAACTGAGTCAAGTTGGTGAATGTTTACGTGCTTTGGGTCAAAATCCAACTGAATCTGATGTAAAAAAATGCACGCACCAACTGAAACCGGATGAACGCATCTCTTTTGAGGTTTTCTTGCCCATTTATCAGGCCATTTCGAAAGCACGCTCCGGTGATACAGCCGATGATTTTATTGAGGGCTTACGTCATTTTGACAAGGATGCAAGTGGTTTTATTTCAACCGCTGAATTGAGACATTTATTAACCACATTAGGTGAAAAGCTCACCGATGAAGAAGTTGAGCAATTGCTGGCCAACCAAGAGGATTCACAGGGAAATGTCAATTATGAGGAATTTGTGCGAATGGTGATGAATGGTTAGAACTCTAAAGTAAAAATATAAAAACATTTAACTTGTCTTTAACATTTTCATATCGTGATTATAATTCCGTGTATGTAATAAAATTAATAAACTATTGTTGACAGCGCCCGATGCTTAAAAAAAACTAAGCAAAAACAAGTATTTACAAAAATTTAAATTGCAACCGATTGTATTTATCGCTATTAGTTCTTCAAGTACAAGAAAATTAAAATTTTTAATCAACGGTATTATTACTTAATTTATATTACATTCTTACATAAAAACAAATTTTTCTACGTATTCATCTTAATTGTATTATCCTTAGGCACTTTGCACTTTTTTAACCTTTAAATTTGAGAATCGTTGGTATTATTTTGCAATATAATAAAATATAATTTTACCTTTAATCATAAAATTGTTTTGTAACTATAAAAATATAGAAAAAGGAGAATGTTCTGCAAACATACAAATAAAAACTTGCGCTTTATTTGCTTTTGAGAAGTTAAAACTTTACTTTTGCGTTAATATGCAGTGGGTAAAAGTTTTGGAAAATATTACTCAAATTACGGCATCTTCACTTTGCCATCTTGTCTATACCACTACCAAGACATAAGATTTACCTGCGCCAATGTTCCAGGACTGCTGAACCAGAACACAATAATTTGAGCGACGGAAATATTCCGACCCAACATATTGCCCAATAAACGTACTAGGATCAACTAGGTCACAAACTGCGTTAATCTTCTTATGAACCTGACTCTGGGCGCTTCCATATGCTGCCCATATTTTAATTCAAGACAGTGATACATACAATAATTGAATCGGTAAAAACTCCCATTTACTCAAAATCCGCTAAAAATTTTCAATATTTTTTTTCCGTTTTTGAATCTACATTATTCACTATTCCTATTTTTGTCCATAGTTTGTATGAAGACGAATCACTGTGTGTCGTGGAGTTATTAACAGTCGTGCTTTATCGGCAATTATTTTTTCGTTAAACGCATAACTTCAACCTTTTATGTATTTTATCCCAAAAGAGCAATGGCTCTGTTTCGCGTTAAAAATGTCAGTGTTAAGTTCAAAGTTAAGGGTGTTAAAATTGGTCAGTTACATAGATTGGCTTCAGAGTTGAATAAGTTCGAGCATTTCTTACTAAAACTAAAATTATTTGTGTAAAACTTTCGCGAAATTTAAATTTCCTCCAAAAAGATGTCAAAGACTCGTTTTAAAAAACTTTGAGCATCGTGTCAATAATTATGCCCAATATAAACAGTACATGTGCTTGGTCTAAAGACATAAAAAATTAGAGATTTTAAAACTGTTTGCAAATGTTCTTCATAATGACATACTTTTAGGAGAAATTGACAAAGAACCTTTTGTTTAGCTTTAGTTCGGATAAAACAAAATCACACTTAAAAAAACATATCCAACACAGTTTGATTTTGTCCGTAGGTTTTCTCGTGATCGATTATTTCTACGAAAAAAATATTGCCAGGCAACTAATGTAGCAATTTTTATGAACTTCATGCAGACCACTCTTACGTTAAGCTAATAACTTCTAATAAAAATGCAAACTATTGAGTTTTTCGTCATTCTAGAAGATAGATTTTCTCACACGATACCGCGAGGACTTTTGAGGTATTATTTTAAGAATTAAAGTTTAATTTTCTTAGACTATGCATAAAAAAATCTTAAACAAAAAGATAAACAGAACAAACGGATTTAATTCATTTAGCACACATACATATTAGAACCTCACTTATTCTTTTAATAAGTGCAATTTTGATACTTATGGTATACCAATCAAAATAACGTTTTCTATTAGTATCAACTTGTGTTTAATTGAGAAAATTAGTTAAGCATGTAAAAGCATTTAAATTTCAAATAAGTAAACGGCCTAAAACGAAATAAAAACGTTTCTTTTCACTTCTTCTCTGTAGCGAAGTAGTGAATATATGTATATTTTTACCAAATTAGCACACGCGAATTATCAAACTGCATACTAACGCAAATATTTGCACTTATTAGAAAAATAAATGAAGGATATTTTGTTTTACATCTACATAATTAAAAAACATTATATTATTTGTACACTCAACAATCGATTGCTGATATATGGAAATTTAACTAATCGTACTCTAAAAATCCCACTCCCAGTCATTTGTTGCATTCATGCTCATGTCATTGAGTTCATGGCATAAGGTAAGACTATCATCTGCAAAATAATATATGCATTGCGTGCTGTTTAGTACTGTTTTAAAGATGTCACTTTACCTCTTAGCTTCGAGTAATCTGATGTTTCTAATCCAAAACGCTGCAGTTGATCTAAAATACATGTATTGCGACATTGCTTAAAAAATGAATGACTTAACAATTGCATGGCAGGCCAGCGATTTGCTGAACGTTTTTCCATGCAAATTTCTGTAAATTGATGAAACTCATCAGTAAATGATCGCTGGCAGTAGATTTGCTGTGCCTGAGCTGCTATCGAATTATCTGCATTACAGTCATGTGTAGTAATTTCTATTTAATATCAAACATATTATTGAAAACTAAAATACTATTATTGTAGTATTACAACCTATCATTTCTTCGTTTGCTGGACAAGTTGAGCGATCCAGTAAAGTTGGAACATTACCACGTATTTTTTCTGTAAACATGAATGTTGGCTGCAAGTCTGCGAATGGCTCAACACCATTTGCCAGCTCACAACAAGTAATGCCCACCGAGTAAATGTCCGATTTTTCAGTGTAACCAATAAGGTTTTGCTCCAGCACTTCCGGTGCTAACCAGTTAAGGCTGTGTCCGCTAAACGCTGCCAATTGATGTAATGTGCAAGCGCGTTCTCCGTGCGCGAGAAAGCTGCTGCATTCACGAAAGCCGGCAATCACTGCTTTCGTCTGGTTCAATAGTATATGGCTAGCGCGTATTGAACGATGTATGTAGCCACGACGGTGTATGTATTCTAGTCCTAATAGCACGTCACGCATTATCAATGCAACGAATATTTCTGGGAAACCTATTTAGAAAATAGTTATGTAAAAACTTAACATCGCTTTAGCATTTAACCTGTGCTGAAGCAATTTCGAATGGTGTCCTTGCAACTCCCAAAACACATTAGCGGTGCCACCAAATTCATCTCGAAATTATATACAAACGCCGTGTGGAATGTATGTATGTTTGGATGGTGAAACTCTCGCATTGTAAGGATTTCATCGCGTATCATTGCACTTTCATCCTTGCTGGCTTTGTCCATACGATATTTTTTTACTACGACATGTTGACCGGTTGGGCCATACTGCGCCAAGTAGACAGTGGCGATACCATTACAGCACTTGGCCAATTCAACTTTTAGGTTATAGTCCCGTGGATTATAGCCGAACATTATTTCTATTGTGTGGATTTTCTTATTTAGTTTTTAAAATGAATCGTATTTTCCGCAAATAAAAAAAGTTTTTTTCTATTAAATCAGTTGTCAAAATCATACGTTTGAAGGGGAGTGCGCTTGTTGCTCCAACACTTTGACAGCTCAAACGTTCACATGATCAAACTAAGGAGTGGTAACCACTAAGGTGATAGATAGTTGATTATCAAATATCGCACTTTTGCTCTATGCAAGGGATTGTCAACTTGATTATCGGTTGCTTTTGTGTGATTGCTATTTAGATGTCGTTTTCAAAAACGACAATCAAAAATGCGACAGTTGACTATCACCTTAGCGGATACCACCCCTGCTTTGAACTCTGAAGAGATAACATAACAAAGGTGATAATTAATTTGACAAAAGAAATGGGTTGACCAATGAAGGGGAAATATGTGTATATATGTATATGTGTAGTAAGCGAAGTTATTTTCATCCGAGAAACTCTGTACTGAAACATTCTAGCATGGAACTGTAATATGTTGACATATTAGTTTTCGACTAGACTAAAATCAGGGTAATAGCACAATGAACTTGTTAAAAATCGTCATGTATTTTATATATTTTTAGTTAGTTGTATGAGATTCAAGAGAATGTAAATATAAGGTGAATGTAAAGAATCTACAATTTTGTATAAATTTTTTCTTTCTTAGTACTCATTGAGAGTATTTTCCATAATTTTTTATTAAGCTATCAAGTACTGTACAATTTCATGAACAATTTGAACATCTGTACCAAATTGTTTGATGGAACACAAAAAATTTTGATTTTATGCTTGTTTGACAAACATCAAATTTGCTAGTACATTTTTGACACTTGATAAAAGATTTTAACGATTGCACATGACGTGGGTAATGAAATGGAAGGCGGCTCTAATTTATTTCATATATTAGAAGGGCGTTTTTATTATTTTCTTTTAACTGTGGATAGAGGAACCAATAATAAATTAATTTTATACGTGAGTAACGACAGAGCCAATGTACTGATGACTACTTCGTTTGTTGGAGACGTTTTAGTTCGACGACTGGATGTCAACGACAACGTTAAAATTTTTTAATATTAATTAAACAATTTTATGGAATAAATTCTTATGCTAAAGATTGCAATAGTCTTATATGACAGCATAAGTCACTTCAAATGTGTTTGCATGGAAAGTTTTATCTCTTTGTTTAGTTGATATTTGGTTATTGGAACTAAAATTGTCTTATTGATATTGTGGTCTTGAAAGGAACATTATGTATTAATTAAGATAAAATTAAATTCCTCTCTCATCAAAATATCTACTTCCCTGAACATTATATTGTGTCCGCCACCATGATGATTTCTTTGGTGGTGGGCGTGATTTAATTATTAAGGTTCTCACAAGCTGACAAACTCACATCTGAAAGAGTTGAACGTCAGAAGCTGGAGGGTCATAATTGATATTCACAGCAAAAAACTAAAAAAAACAAATCTAATCCAATTTAACACTAGACCTACTTTTGGAAGAAACAGGATTTTTTTTGCAGTAGCTTTTCATACTATAGTTAAATCATGGTGGTGGAAACAAAACTTAATCTTGACGAATAGCTTGATCATGTCTACGCAGAGCTGTCAAGCTTTTTCACAAACAGTTTTATTAAAAATTTGATGGTTTGAAACCCACTAGAGTGGCCTATAAATAAATAGATTGTAAACACACAAAGCGAACAAAACTAAAATCAAACAAAATTTGTGCAGATCCTTTATTATTGGAACTTTTTAAATAGAGTGGAATTCATTATTTAAATAAGTAATAGAAGTTATGAAAAAATACGTAACTAACAAACTTTACGATGCGCTTTATAATAAACACGCTGAAGTAGCAATTGAGGGTGAAAACCCAGACGAAGTCGTCAAGAAACTTCCTGAGTGTTTTCGACCAAAACTTTGCCTCTATCAAGCACGGGCAGTGCAATGGCTATACAACCGTGAACGAAAAATAACGCAATATCCAAATTGCTACAACATTTCGGTCAGTGAATCCGAACAGACTATACAGAATCTTGGTCAGTTACCACCAGGTGGCATACTGGCCGATGAAATGGGTTTAGGGAAAACAGTAGAAATTTTAGCTTTAATTCTACTAAATCCACGCATATCTTATGATCATTTGCCGCCGCATCCATTAACAACGCCTACCTTTGAGGATAGTACTTCGACTCCAGCAAAACGTTCCAGCTTGCCATCAAAGATCGTTTTTTGCGTTTGCGGCTCTAATGTATTACCTAAGAAAAAAGATTGTAGTATTCAATGCTCCAAATGTCAAAAGTGGCAGCATGTTAAATGTGTATGTAAATTTAATGGAGAGCATGAGGAGTATGTCAACGCACAACCCTACATGTGTCCACAGTGTTGGAGTGAACAAACAGCAATACTAGACCACCTGGTGCCCAGCCGAGCCACATTTATCGTTGCACCTAATGCAATCAAATCACAATGGCTGTCAGAAATTCGTAAACATATACATCCTTCGTTGCGCGTCTTAATCTATAACGGGATTTCTAAACGGGCCTGGATAAGCCCACGTCAATTGGCAGACTATGATGTGGTGCTAACAGACTATACTGTGCTATGTAGTGAGATACATCACAGAGCGGAGAATACCTCTAAAAGAGTAAGGCGACAAGAACCACGGTTTATGCGCATCAATACGCCACTTCTTATGGTGGAATGGTGGCGTGTTTGTTTGGATGAAGCGCAAATGGTGGAATCCAATACTTCCCATATGGCTAAACTAGCGTTTTGTTTACCAGGTACGATATATATATATTCCTTTTTAAGTAGGAACATTAATGTTATGTTTTATTAGCTGTTAATCGCTGGGCCGTCACAGGAACACCTATTCAGAATTCCATTGACGATCTGCATTCGTTGCTTTGTTTTATTGGTTTCAATGACATTTGTTACCCACGCAGTAATTGGAATGAACTGGTTGACAAATTTCTCTCTGAGAGCTATGTAACCGACGAGCGTGAAACGGAAGAAGTAGGCCAACCCAAGCCTCGTCTGTCTTCCCCTCTAATCGACGCGTTGCAACTTTGCATGTGGCGTACATGTAAATCAAAAGTTATGAACGAGTTAAGTATTCCACCTCAATCGGAGCGGGTTCATTACATCGCGTTAAGTAATTTAGAAAAGCTTTTCTACTCTGAGCAACATACTGATTGTGAAGATCAGTTCAATGAAAACTTCAATAGGTACATGGAACGTGCGCAGAAATATGGGTTCGATGTTGTTACAATATCACCGAAAATTATGAAAATCGTAAGGTTAACTTTACGATTAAAGATTCATTCAATATGTAAATATTTTTTATATTTTCAGTTTTTAGCCCCACTTTTGAAAATACGCCAATGCTGTTCTATGCCAGTTGTTAACAACGTCAATGGCAAGGCGGATTTTAAAAATGGCAATCCAAGTGGACAAAAAAAATTTTTGCAACCGAACGAGTTGCATGCGCACTTAAAGTGCGCAAACGAAATGGAATGTAAAACGGAACTACGCTCGATTGCTTCTTCTTACAATGGTATAAAGAAATGTGTTGTCGAAAGCGTTGAGTTTCCATTTTTTATAAATTTAAATCAAGTAAATCTTTTCCACTGCTTCTAAGGGATGATTTCAGAATAACATTTTTAGAATTTTTCTCCTTCGTATTACTGTGTTAATATTTCTGTGGCAAAATGAAATATAAAGTCCTTTGCTTGTACACAGGACTAAAGCTCCTTTTCCTTTTTGACCTACACATATATGACGTTATGCTTCTACATCATCAATTTACCGTCGATCTCTATGCAACTTAACGTCCATATCGTAATATGTACGTTGGGTCCATAGTGCATAAATTACTTATCAGTAACTTTTAACACGATTAGCAAGAGTATGCAAGCCTAATACGTTTCTTTTCTTGTATAGATCTGTTGAATTTTTCTGTTTTAATTTATCTTTGTTAAGTGTAATTTCTTTGGTGTTGGCACGCATCACATATTATTAAGATCACAATACTATTTTTCTGAATTTACAATGATGCAAATCAAAATGTTGATTCACTAGTCAATTGAAAACCGCAATGTAGCCATTGGATCTGTTAATCAGGTGCATGTCGAATTCTAGCTCTTTTATACAGCTCTCTAAAAACACAAGAGACGAGCCATATACTCCAATATCAAGTTGTAGATACAGTTAAATCCAAGTATAAATTGAAATCATTATCATCAATTATTAATCAGTGTTCTAGATATCCAGGGTTCAAGTGCCAGTAGTAGTTATTTCGTTTGAAATATTTTGTTCAAATATTTTGTAGGCCTTCGGTAAGTAACATTTTTTTTTTGAATTTTAGCTTTGGTTAAAATCTTGTTATGTATATTGGAAAAATTACCTTCACTTGAGTTTACTGAACCTCTGCCATAAAAAAAAAATATATGATGCTGAGGCCTTGCTGATTTGAATGACATAAATTTAATGAAATGAATAAAATAAAATAATATATATGTATTAAAATATAATTAAAAAATAAACGAATTGGTTTCTGACCTTACTGCAGAATTTGCACTGTCGTTGTTGCATAATATACTCTGAAAATACTTTACCTGCATACTTTTAGGCTTAGCTGCTATTTATTTTATACGAAATGATTATGAAGAGGCTATACGGCACTATGAATTAGTGCTGAAATTGGCACGCGACTACGATAAACTCAAAATCAAGTAAGTATATCCATAATTTATAAACTTTTTTTCATTTAAAAAGAGAAACTTAAATATTTGCAGTGTTGACAGTTTGCTACAAATACATGCAATGCACAATATTCTTCAGGCCCATTACAGTTCACCTATGACCGCCAAAAGGCTTCCTGATGATATTGTTAAAAAGTATGAAGAACAGTGCAACAAACTAGAATGGAAGTACCTTGAACCATACGCTTCCCAAATGAAACGTGTGCAAGAGGCTTATAAAACCGATGTAGCTGCTTATACACTTGCAGAATCACAAACGGAAACGCATTTGCTAAATTTTTTATCTGAACTCATCGCTATAATAAGATGCCACGAAAGTCAGATAAACGATCGATTAATGGAGAAAATAATTGAAGATTGTGTGCTTATATTCACCAATAGTGCTGTTATGCAGGAATTGACCTCGATGCAGTCAGTCCTTTATGTCATAAAGGTATGGCATGATAAATTATTGGCGGTACAAAAGAGTTTAATCGACCATTTTGACAAACTAATATTTTTTACGAATAATGTACGCTCACGCAATCAAGTTAGCGTCTCCATATGGAGGCAAATGATGCAGTTTGTAAATAAAGTCTATGACTGTCACTTAAGTGAAATACGTGTGAGTCAAATCAATTATTTTTATACACGAGTAAGTTTAAATTTAAGCTGAATTTTCATTTAAGGCTTCTCATAATGATAAACAAAAGAAAGCAACATCTACTCAAAAAAAAAAGAAATCGCTTTGTGATCTATGTGTTATACGAGATACACTTAACAGCTTCGAGTGCTTACTTTTTAACAAGGTTGTTGATGAAGAAACTAATCTTACTGAAGGTTTAGCAATCCCTTCACCACATATAACATTAGTTAAAGGTAGAAGTGGAATTCAATATATTATAGAATTTGCTTATTAACAATAAATTTTTTTTTTGTTTAAGTGATATTTACTTTTGCAAAGTCAAAACCGCAGTTTCAGAGTTTAGCACCAGAATTCGACAAACATTTAACCCTTATAAGTTTTATGCAGACAATGTGGAAAAAAATGTTAAAATTTTGGATAGAAATTGAGTACACTGTGAAAGCATATGATGAATTGGATATGTGTAAAATGCGTATATCTCTTACCGACAATGAAGACGATAAATCCAACTTCAAGTTAATGGAACACGAGGTTTGTTCTCAACAATTTTTATAATTTTACACATAATAAATTAGCTTAGGTACGAAATAAAAGTGTTGAAGTTGAGAAGTAAACAGCTAAGCTATGAATATTTTAAGACACTTACACATAAAGTAGCATGTAGACGGCGCATTGTAGAAATGCAGATGGTTTTGAAAAAACTTGAAGGCATCTTTAAAACTGGAGGAAATTCATTACATACGAAACACATACTTTTGCTATGGGAGACTCTAACACTTACGACAAAGGCGTCGGTACTAGAAATGAAAATTTCGGACTTCTAACTTAATTAATGCAGCGACAAAAATATTGAAATATACCCGGAGTTTACGACTGAAATTATCTCTGTTGTGTCCTTTATCTCCGCACGGACCTCCACCAAACTCTTCAACGTGCGCGATCAGTACCGAGTGCTTTGAATTCTCTCCAACATTTCCCCAGTTCTCGTGTTTCGTGTTTAGCTATTCTTTTTTTACCCTGCCGGCTTGCCGGTTCAACTAAATACTCTGCTTTATCGTGAAGCAGATAAAATACTGGCAGGCCCCGTTACATCAAAGCTTCATTGAGTACGATTACAATATTTTTGGGAGGGAAATCGAGGACAAAAAAAAAACTTATTATGTATTACAATATGTCCTCGTGACATAGCGAAACCTTAAAATTTTTTAGAATTAAATAATAAAAATCTATGAACTTTCGAAAATACCAAAGTCTCAACAACTTTAGATTAACGCATTAATACTGTTATTAAAAACAATTGAACATCTACATCTCTCGTTTCATAGAAAGAGGTAGAATTCATTATATTGAATTGGTTTTGTTTCGGTTAACGTAGATCGAATTTGAAAGGTTGAATAATTTTTGACAAGCTCACACATTCTGGTTAAAATTAAGTTAATAAAATGCACAGCCAAACTCCAAATGAGCATTTATGTATTTTATGCCAAATTAAATTTTGATTTATTTTTCTACATGTACTTACTTGAAGGTTGATACGTTGTTCCTCGAGCAACAAACAAACTTACACACAGCGCAGCGTGTATTTGCTGTTAAATATGCACGTTTGAAATATATTCTACACTTAGAAGCAAATGCAGATCCTGGACCTTGCCCAATATGTCAATCGGATGATGAATCAAGGGTTTGTATTTTTTGTTTAATTAGTGCAAAACAATCAAACTACACAACTTAATTGAAGTTTCTGTAAATTTTAGTATGCAGTACTAGAATGTGGCCATCATATTTGCTTAAGCTGCCTTAAGGCTATGAAACAATTTTACAAAATACAAAAACTTACTTGTTCGATTTGTCGTCATCAACAGACTTCTGCACGGTACGTGAATAATATTTTGGTGTTATCCTTTATGTTTTATAATATTTCTTATAGAATTTACTTTGTTACTCGCACAACTGAACAAGAGTCCAATGAAATTGATATAAAAGGCGATTTCTCAACAAAAATATCATACATCGTGCGTCAGATATTGAAACTACAGAAAGATGCTACTTCAGTTGCCGAATTAACGCCCAAAGTGTTAATTTTTTCACAGTGGGAACAAATTTTAGTTGCTATTGGCGCAGCATTAAGTGAAAATGGTATAAGACATCGCCTTAAATGGTCCCCACAATCGTTAGAAGATTTTAAAGTAAATCATTTATTTTCATTTGAAAATGAATTAAGACTTAAAATAATTTTTCTTAAATAGAATCCTCATATGGACATAACTTGCATGTTAATGGTCCTAGCGAGGGGCTCAAAAGGCTTGAATTTAGTTGAAGCGACACATGTATTTTTGGTTGAACCGATTTTAAACCCTGCTGAAGAATTGCAAGCTATTGGGCGTGTTCATCGGTTTGGACAAACAAAGTAAGTATATTAGTATATTGCATATATTAGAAATGTAAACCAGAGATTCGAAGGCATGTCATGCCGCTCAACAAAATTGTTCCTTTTGGAAGAAAAATGTCCAAAAAAATTATTGTTAATAAAACATCTGAAAGGCGTATAAGCGTTTCTGTAAAATTTCATAGGAAAATATTCATATCAAGAATTTGTAGCATTCCAAATCTTAAAAAGGCCCCAATGTACGTCAATGCGGAACATCTTTTTACTTATGCAATCAATCATTTTAAAATTTTACACAGAATAATATGATAATGCTGGCGTGAGAGAAAACATCTTGATTTTTTTTGCGAAAGAGCTGAGAGTCCACTGTAATATATATGAAGTAAAACTTAATGTTGATTCTTCCTTCCAGACCAACTACTGTGCATCGATTCATTGTATTAAACACTATTGAAGAAAACATATTTTATACAGTTACAAGAGAAAAAGATACTGGATCAAATTGGGAATTTGAAAATATGTCGCTGGAGAGTCTACGCAGTTTATTTAATTTGGAGAATGATGTTCATACTTGTTAAATAGCTCTGTGCAAAAGTAGATTAAATTTACTTAATTTATTTATATACTTAACTATACGAGTAACAACTAATATGTTCAGTCCTAATCAGATAAAATACCTTTAAAAAGTAATATTTAATTTTAAAATATAAGTAACATTTGTGTAATGTTGAAAAAACTTTTTTTTGTGTTTACGGAATTAATATTTTTATCAGGTTTAGTAGACACATTTCTTGGAAACGAAGTAACTCTAGTTGGATAAGTGCAGAAGAGTTGAAGATTAAGAGTTGTGGCTAAAGCTCCAATCGCAATGATGACGAGAAGGCGTGACGAAAGCGAAAGCTTTGCGTTGAAAATCAATCTGTAATGATTTTTCAATTTGGTCCTCTCGTTTCCATTTCGATTGGAGCTTAAATTATAGTCCGGGAGGTAGCGTTGCATTTTTCATAGTCATTTCCTCCGGCTAGATTTTTTTTTTTGCAATTGATATTGCGTAATTGAAATAAGCGTTAGTCGTCAGAATTGTGGTGGGCCTGGTTGTGAGAGGCCGACAAATATTTCGCTCAATAACTCGGAAAGGAAGTCATGAGTAGAAGACCCATGTTGAAGAGGAGTTGAAAACATCTATATCATGCTCGAAAAGAAAACCACACAATTACACTATAAGTAAGACTTGCCATGGTAAAAATTTGTGGTAATTATTTACTGTTAAAGTAAATAACACACTAACGAGTTTCTTGAAATTTAAGTATGTTATACAATTCAGCATGTTGAGCAAGAACATACATATGTTGGGAGTGGAAACAACTCTTTCATATATTTTCTGAGCTTGAAAATCACATTCTTTACTATAGTATATACAATACCGGCTTCGCTAGCCACAGTAATTCTACATTAAAGTTAGGGTACGTAGGCAGCCATCGATCGCGGCTCAGGACTTACATCCTCCAATAGGTGCAGCACAGGCTCCGCTGTGGCCTTCAGCTGCTGTTCGCTGGGGTTTCGCTAGCACCGCGCACGAAATTTTTTTAATAATCCATTTTTTGGAAAAAAAAATCTATCAAAATTTTAAAAACTCGTAATACCTTTATATCTATAAGCTGGCTTTGAAAAATTTTTGTGCCAATTCTGCAGCCCTAATTAGCTTTCACATGACATCCATTCTTTGGAAATTAACACAGAGACCAAGCTTATAGCAACATTTAGAAGAGATATACCAGTAACTTCCGATGACTATATCTCCGAAACTAGATCCGACCGACACTTTCTGATTGCGAGTGCGAAAAAAATGGTTTATTGTCCAACGATTTTGTTAGCTTTTTGTCGAGCGTTAAAACACAATGACGCAGTCGCCAGAACAGCTGATTGCCAAGTTCAAAGTGAAAGAAGACTATTTGTTCACATATAACAGTTCTTCTTGTTTTCAAAAGATCACACGAAAAATTGAATCTATTTACAATATTTTTTTATTTGTACTCTGTTAGCGGTCGCTATCTAGAGAAGACGGTGTTTGATATACTATAGGATGAGAAACCTGAGCCGCGTCCAAAAGCCTGCCATTTACCCTAACTTTTATACAGAACTACTGTGGTAAGCGAAGCCGATGTTGGATATATTTAGTGCAGCGGGTTTTAATCTGATAGCGATAAGTCTTTTTTGTTATTGCTCAGACGAGTTTCAAGAACTTTATACTTAAGCACTGCAATCCATCAAAGCGCTTAACTTTGCTGAACGGGCGATTAATATTAGAGGCCTGCATGAGTGCACTCGAAAAAATGGCCATCAAGGCACTCGCCACGTGAGTCAATCGAGTTTTTGTGCAATCACAAATAAAAACAAATCGAAACACCAAGCAGGAGGTGGTTGCTGCACTTGCAAATAAATCGCAAATAAAATGTTCTAAGACTTCAATCACTCGAATTTTATTGCATTTGGAAGTTAATATGATGATCGTTTCGAGTGCACTCATGCAGACCTCTTATTGATATGTTATGCTGATTGTCATTCCTTTGTGTTGTCTTTTTCTTCTTCTTATCAAAAAATCGCACTAAAACTATGGTGCAATAACCATGGTGTAGTAATTAGGGAGAGCCAATGCGTACTGAAGTGGAAGCCATTTGAGAGCGTGAGAGTAAATCGCCTATTTGCTTTTACGTTGATATTCTTGACATATCAATTGCCCGTTTAGCAAAGTTAAGCGCTTTGATGAATTGCTGCACTTAATCATAATGGTTTTGCAAACTCTCTAAACGATATGCTGCAAGTATTGAGCAAACAGCTTTAATTCAGATAAATTTAGTCGCTGTTCTTGTTTTTCAATAACAAAAAAGACTTATCGCTGTCAGATTGTAACCCGCTGCACTAATTAGCTTAATTTTTTGTTCGCATCGGAGTTTTGAAAAACTTAATACAAAAACCTCTCAGTAAAAAGTTGTTTAAAGCGATTCAAAAATGTTGAAGTTGCTGAACGGGCCCAACAATCAAAAAAACGATAAGTCAAATATATAACGAAACACAATAAAATCGAATTGATGATAAATGTCAATGTGAATCTATTAATGGCCAATACCCAGAAAATTATGAGAGAAGTGCCATAATTACTACACCTTGGTTATTGCACCATGACTAAAACATAATCTGCGAAAATTTTTTTAAGTGACATTGACAATTCTGCTCAATAAAAGGTCAATTGCGCATCTTGCTCGTACATATAAAAAAAATCATGTTGTCTCGTTTTGTTTTTTTACCCATATTTTATTAGACAGCGCCTACACGAGAAACTCTTGAAAGAAAGACAGCGTTTACACGAGGAAACTCTTCAAAGAAAGTTTCCCTGTCTGTAGGCAAGAAGGAAAAAACCAAAGGGTGGTGTACAGAATTTGTCGTACACGCGAAATCCCTTTTGTTCTATTCTTTAGCTGATACTATGCTTTGAATTTATGTTTGTTGTGGCGGGTGGACGCAGTAATTGCTTTGAAATTTTCTTGCACAAACAAATTCTAGTTTCCGTGTGTAAACGCAAAAGAAATTCACAAAAGAGTATAGACAAGAATTTCTCAGACCAAATTTGCTAGTGTAAACGTTGACTACATTAAAACAAACGAACGAATCTTTAATAAAGCTTCATGAAATTTTAAATTTCTAATCTAAACCATTATTGAGAACTATTATAGTTCTAGTTTAGCTAGTGTAGCCATTACAAATATATGAAACTGGAAAATCAAAAATCACAAACGTGGTCGGACAGACCCGTAATCGCACGCACCAAAAAACCCCCGTCTTGCGTTTTCCAATTTTTGCAACGTATACTTCAGGCAAAAAAATTTGTCTCTGCTCTCGCTGTCATAAATGTTGATTTCTTTTGCTTAGGTTGGTTGTCAAAGTTTAGGTTCATAGACTAATTAGTCTATGTTTAGGTTTTCTTCACAAAATATTAATTTATAATAAGAATTAAGAAGTAGTGTTTTTACAATGGCTGACATTATACCAAGTGATATAAAAGCAGTAAAAACAAAGCGAAACACGCTCCGCGAGAAATTGGAAAAACGCAAAAAGGAACGTCACGGAATACTCACGGCGACGGGAGTAGCTGGTTTGTTAGCTTCGCCAAAGAGCGTTGTTGCCAATACTGGAGGTATTAAACTAGACATCTCGGAGGGCTCACCGTTAGCAGTGCAGTCAGAAACAGGTAACTAAGATGAGAAAATGCGATTTACATAAAAAAAACATTTTCAATAACTATTTCTATAGATGCTGACGCAGAAGTAGAACAAGCCATATTGCAAACATTGTCTTCTAGCTCTTTAGTGTTGCCCATAATTTCTACACAATTCATCGAAAAAGTTGCCAACTATTTGGAGAAACCGGCACCGGCTGAAATGGTCAATTACATTCTTAATAAATTGGCCAACCAAGGCGCCCTAAGCATTAAAAGTGTTACCATTGGTAAGGATGTAGGTTGTGAAGTGATTTCTGTGGAGCACGATATTGTGTTGGATTTGTATAAGGAGTTTGTTAACGATAGCTACAGTGCTATGAAGGAGGACTTCAAACGAAAATGTTAGTTGCTTTTTAATTTTTCTTTCCTTTTCTTGAAAGCCACAAAACCCAAACAGCATCTCGTTTATTTTAATTACAAAATGACTACCCAATTAAGGATGTAAACTTTTTTTAGCAATTATATCCATATCCTTTAATTGAAAATCTTAATTTTATTATCGGGTTATCGAAGAAACTTTTAGTTTGTGTTGGCTTTACAAAAGAACATTGAATTATTTCTTTATTTTAAATGTTTTCTTTCCACTTAGTTGAAACCGACCATGATGACAATGATGAGAACAGCAAAATCAAGTGTATAAAAACAGATTTTAATACTGCCGCTAAATCACATAAAGATTTAGGAACCAATGATGCATCCGATGATATAATGGTGAGATAATATTTCCATCACTACTTTTTGTAAAATTTTAATTTGCAGGACTTATTTGTGTTCATAATAACAATAATATACATTTTTACAGTCTCTTCTGTCCATGCCGTCAACGCGTGAGAAACAAAGTAAACAAGTTGGGGAAGAAATCCTTGAATTACTAACAAAGCCAACAGCAAAAGAGCGATCAGTTGCTGAAAAATTTAAATCTCATGGTGGTGCTCAAGTTATGGAGTTTTGTCCACACGGAACTAAAGTTGAGTGCTTGAAAGCACAACAGGCAATGGCTGAAATGGCTGCCAAGAAGAAACTTGAACGTAAACATCAAAATTCAAACAATGGCGGTGTCACATCAACTAAAAGTAATGTTGCTGCCACCAATGCAAATGATGATAAATTAGAAACCAATGCAGAAACAATATTAACTGAGCAGACAAAGGCAAATGATAATTCAACTTCCTTAGATACTGAAGCAAACTCACCAGAATCTGCAGCTGAAGATGGAGAAATTATTTCTGATAACATTAAAGAAGGTGAAGCTGACTCACAGCACTCTGTTGAAGATACTGAAGAGACGACAGACAATTGTACAAAATTGCATTTTAAGAAAATCATACAAACACACACAGATGAATCGTTAGGTGATTGTAGTTTCCTCAATACCTGTTTCCACATGGCTACATGCAAGTAAGTTATGGCAATCTGCGACTATAGACCCTATATACAGCTTTTTATTTCTGAAAGATATGTACACTACGAAGTGGACACTATACCCAATATTAATACAAATAAGCCAGTCGATGTAAAAACAAAGTTGTGCATCAAACGAAGCATTGATCCAAGTGTTACTCTTTATCCCCCGCAGTGGATACAATGCGATTTAAGGTAAGTTTCAATTAAAAATGAAAGAAAAAAAAACATTAAACAATACACTTCATGGTTCTAGATATTTGGATATGACAGTCTTAGGAAAATTTGCAGTTGTCATGGCAGACCCTCCATGGGATATACATATGGAATTGCCTTACGGTAACTATTTTGTGCTTTTTTTACTTAAATAATATAATAAGAAGAATTTTTGCAGGTACCATGTCAGATGATGAGATGCGTCAGCTTGGCGTGCCAGCGCTACAAGATGACGGCTTAATATTTCTTTGGGTCACTGGACGTGCTATGGAGTTAGGCAGGGAGTGTCTTAAACTTTGGGGGTAACTTTGTATTTTTATATCACAGATTAATGAATACAACAAATATATAAAAATAAATAAATAATTTTGCAGCTACGAGCGCGTGGATGAATTAATTTGGGTTAAAACAAATCAATTACAACGTATAATACGGACTGGTCGTACTGGTCATTGGCTCAATCACGGTAAAGAGCACTGCTTAGTTGGTATGAAGGGCAATCCAAAAAATTTAAATCGTGGCTTGGACTGTGATGTTATTGTTGCTGAGGTACGCGCTACATCACATAAGCCTGATGAAATTTATGGAATTATTGAACGTCTCAGTCCAGGAACAAGAAAAATTGAACTTTTCGGTAGACCACACAATGTGCAACCAAACTGGATAACTTTAGGCAATCAGTTAGATGGTATACGCCTTGTTGATCCTGAGCTAATAACACAATTTCAAAAACGTTACCCTGATGGTAATTGTATGGCACCAGCAGCGGCAGCAGGAAACACCACTCCAACAGTTTCTAAAAAATAAATATAAAGTATTGCTCCTAGCATTTTGAATGTAGGACTAGAAGTGATGCATTAACCTGCAAATTTCAAAAGAAAAAACGATTTTGTGTTTATTTATTTATTAAAATTAGTCAAAAAATACAATTTTAAAAACTAATATAAAAAACGAGTACTAGTTACCAGGGCTTACGACTCGGCTATACATTAAGTGTCGATGAATTTAATTAAGAAATTATATTAAATGGCATAAACTACAATGCTTTATAAATTTTTCAAAAATTACTGTTTTCTTGGGTACAATTCTTAAGTAGCTGGCAAGGTTGGATGTTACCGAAAATTTGACTTCTCGCTGAGTTGAAAATCGGGCAGTGAAGTATGAGATGGTCAGTAGTGGCGGGGCCCTGGCAAAACTGGCATGGCAGCACACCGCTGCCTTGTAGTAGATGGGCATGGGAAAAGCCATACGTAGTCTGACGTAAAGTGCTGTCTGAAAGCGGGAAGAGGAAGACGGGAAGCATGGCTTGCAACCGTCAATGTTAAATTGTTTATAACGATGCGTCATATTCGAGAGTATCTTTTTTTTCGACCGTTCCATATGTGAGTAAAGGGGCTATGCGAGCCTCATTTGCGATTTTGTCTGCATACTCATTCTCTTTAATGCCTACATGACCTGGGATCCACATTATCTTTATTTTATTAGGTGATTTGATGCTCATATTCCTAATATCGGATATAAGGTCACTATTGTAGTTGCAAACCTTCAACAACTGATTTGCTGTGGTGCATATAACAAATTTGCCTTTATTTTTGCAAGCAAATTCGGTGGCCAGCTTTACTGCTAAGGCTTCTACAGTAAATACAGAACAGTGGTGTGAAATCAGGCCTGTGGTTATAAAAAAACGTGGAACGCTTCACGATTTTGCATGTCATCCTTGCGCAGGGGCCATGCTAATCTTCTCTGTATCGTTCCAATTTTAGTATATGTTCTGCCGAAGCGAGAACATTTTGTGTTTTATTATGAAAACTAATATGCAAAACGTAAAAAAGATTTAGATTTATTTTTTTTATTGAGACAGAAAGCACTTGAACATTTAATATATAGAAATTTGATTGCGAACAATCTTTCCAACGAAAATCTTAATCTTTAATAAGATAGTTGTAAGCTATAAGAAATGTTTTACTTTGTATTGTCTTTTACTCTTATCACCACGTCGTAAATTTATCGTATCTCGAAAAAGTATAACGGTGAGAAACTTCTCATAGCGTCCTCCTCGGTGAGTCTAATTTTCAGTTCATTAATAGTATATACTTATATATTCGTGACCAAAGAGTGTCTCATTACTAACCCTTTACTCTGAAAACACGATATTTGATCTATTTAATTGGAAAGTTCTTAATAAAGCCTATAATGTATTTTGAGCAGAATACATGACGCATTGCATTGCAAATTCGGTACCCAACCTATTATAAGTTTGCGTTTATTTAAACAAAAAAAAAACGATGATTTTTCTTTAAGTAACAATTTATGAATAATAAAATTTTATTAAGAAAATTTTCTTTATCGACAACAAAAAAATAAACTAACATGATTAAAATTATTGAAGTGTTTTTAGACACAGTATAATTTCAATACCCTCTCTCAATTCAATAATTCTAACTTGTTGCGTAGTTCAGAAAAACGCACACTTCCAAGTGATTTTGTAAAAATATCTGCAATTTGTTGCTCAGAACTTATCGGCAAAATCTCTATTTTTCCATTTTCAACATGATCTCTTAAGAAGTGATGTTTCACATCAATGTGCTTTGATCGTTTGCATTCAGTATTTCTTGACATAAAAATGCAGCCTTGATTGTCCTCGAAAATTTTAACACAATAATTGTCGCTGATTAATTTCATTAGTCATCCGATATACAGCTCACTATAATGGACTTAGCTTTTCTATCCTTTGTTTGAATTTTTTGAATTTCAACATCGCTGCCGCTTGGAGCTGAACTATTCACAGCTTCCAAAACGTCCACAGAGTCCAAGAACATTTTTACTCGAAAACTCCAGTTCTCGTAGCCAGTCCCATTAAACTGTGGAATTCCGTGTGGAAGTTCTTTTCGGTGGTCGCCCATAACCTATTATAAGTTTGCGTTTATTTAAGCAAAAAAAAAAACGATGATTTTTCTTTAAGTAACAATTTATGAATAATAAAATTTTATTAAGAAAATTTTCTTTATCGACAACAAAAAAATAAACTAACATGATTAAAATTATTGAAGTGTTTTTAGACACAGTATAATTTCAATACAACCTTTTAAAATCCGGAAAAAACTAATGAGTTTAACAGTCGTTAACAACATACCTATCATTATGAAATGGGCATTTATTTATTTTTATGTTTACAAATCAGCAGGAACTGGTGATATAAAGCGATATATGAAGGATGCTTAAAATTAAATGTAGTTCCACAATCATGGCGGTCTCAAGGGTTGATTTTATTTTAAAAAATGGTAAAAGCAGACACTTCAGGTGCATTTTTAGACATAGTAGGCACAGATTAGTCAACACATTCCTGATTGAATAAACAGAGTGCTAAAAAGTTGCGCAATGATCGCAGATTGGGCTGCGATTAAATACTGCAAGAGTTACTTCTCAAGGAAGGGTGTGCTATCTCCTCTTTAATGGATACTTACCATTGATCCAATAAACCATATGCCGATAACATAGTGCTTCTAATTCGGGTACAAATCTAAATGGGATTAGTCACCTAATGAAAAGAACTCTATTATATCACAAGAAGGTCTATACATAAGTCGACTTTATCCTTTTTCAAGAAAATATAAAATTTCTAAATTTAGGGAAATAAAGTTGAGCAACAGTTTTATCTCAGGTTCAAACAAGACAAAGTTTTGAGAAATAATTTTGGTTAAGAAATTCGCCTGGAAATGAAATGTAGAAGAAAATGTAAAAAAATGTGTGGAACCAAATGGGGACCAGCTCCCAAGGTGAAATACGGGGGGGCAATTTTGCTCTATGGGATCGTGATCTAGTGGAAGGCTTTAGAAATAAATCAGCGGCACTAATTATACTAAACTTGCTTCCTATAAATCTATTTGCTAGAAGTGTAGTTTATAAATTAGAGCTTAGACTAAGAACTTAAACGTTTCGAGGTTAGGTATTATGGTCTTAAGTTTATAACTCTACTACTAGGGAGGATGATCCTTCAAATTGTCAAAATAATTTTTATCATTAAATAAAAAGTATGAAATTCTTTTAGCAAAATAAAAATGTCCATATAGTTTTTACTGCGGAAGCAGTATGTATTCGAAGTTTTTTACTTAATAAAATGTTTTTGCTCAAGGCAAAATAAACTGGAATATTCAATTCAGCTTATTTATATTAAATTTTTTTCTTCAGTTACTAATTTGAAGTTATTTTATTTATTGAAGTAATCAAAATTCATGTTTTTTACAAAGCGCTTTTATCTTTAGTAATTTTTGGTATTAAGGATTATTTTATCAAAAAATACAATAAAACACAAGTTTATGATATTTATATATAAAAATATTGATTACATTTACTACTTCACGAATATATACAGTATTGTTTAAGCCACCAAATACTTTCCAGTACAATTGGTTCACAAAATTATAGTTTTTATGTAAACTAGTAACGAATTATTTATAGAAGTATTTATTTGTGCTGATATATAGCATTACATTTTTAATATTTAAGTAAGGAAATCTAAACAATCCACATATTGCGCTTTAGAGCGGTTGATGGCAAATTGATTAAAAAATGTTTAAGCTGTCTTATTGTTTAAGTTTCACATACATTTTAATACAATAACGTCATTTAAATAAAATTATATAATTTGAAATAAACAGTAGTTGGATATTTAATATCTAGAATGTGATCCTGCACCGTGAAAAGCTTTTAATACCAAAAATCCTAAAACGGTTGCAGCAGCAACGCCTAGACCAGCTTTCCACCAAATCGTAGGATCTTCTGTCAATAATCCGAATTGCCTCAAATGACTACAGTAAATGTTGAAAAGAAAAACAAAAAATAAGTGATAATATTAGAAGACTTCGTTAAAATTTGCTTTTTTCAAAAAAGATGCATACATGCTACGCAATTTAAAACAAAAAATTAATGGACAACAGAAAATATATTATAAACTTTTATGTACGCCTACTTAATTAAGATTAACTTAGTGGCGCAAATTTATAGATATGCGCAACTTAGCAAATTCTATTTGTTTTTTGATAATTAAGTTTGAGAAGTTATTCTGAAGTAAGCGTGGTATAAATGTAAAAAAAAGGTAAAAATTGTTTATCATTTTTAAGAACAAATGATGATGATATTCTGTGGAACTCACCCCAAAATGAGTTTTTAAGTAAACAAAGTAAAATTAGAAGTTTGCTAATGATTACTAAACGTTGTTCGATCATATAAAGAATAAAATAAGTTTTCCACAAAATCTATATGTTGGTACATTTTAAGTCGCATAAATGAAAATAAATAGTGTAAGATACAAGCAACTCAAAAAATTTTGAACACCATGTTTATTAAATTAGTGCCGTGTGCAATTTAAAAACATTTGCATTTTTCAAAAAAGAGAACAAAAACAATTATGTAGGCATTAGTTTCAGTTTTCTATATTGCAAAAAATTTTCACTTACGCTGATTCCCACAGCTGTACCAACCTGTGCTTGTAAAACAAAATCCAAGCGGCTTGGAAGCGCCTGCATTTGTTTCAATAGATTGATATATTTTGAATTTGTTTTGCAAATTTCATTCAACAAACACCGCAAACACCACCACACAAAAAATCGAAATATGTATGAAGAAAAAGAGAATAAATATCAGTTAACATTAAACAAATATAAAATAGAACATTTTTAATTAAGATAGTTTCGTGTCAACTTAAAAAAAAATCTATTTCAAACATATTAAAAGTTTTATCCACTGTCTTATTACAAAGGATGCCAATATAAAAACATTTTAATACTTTCCAGTTGCTGTCTTTGTCTTGAAGTGCCCTTAACGATAATTTACAAAAAAAAATGTGTCGCTATTTTCTCGTCTTGATTTTCTGTCATCTTCGCATCAATGTCACCAAATTTTGCAGCGTTAAAAATAATTATCCCAAACAGTTTTTAAGTTAAACTGACAATTTTTTTCTTTAAGTAGAGTTTTATGTTATTTTTACTAATAAATACAAAGGTATTAGAACGCAGCGTATCACTTGGATTTAATATCGGTATTTTATAGATCACCACGTAATAGCGTTAGTTACGTTGTGTTGTTATGATGAACTGCCTGCCAGTTACAGTTCAGCGTTATCAGATGTAAAATAAATCGAGGATAATTTTTGTAAATTTGTGAAAAAATGAAACATTAACAAATTTTTGTAATCTAGGAACGATATTAGGTGTTCGCTTTGTTTATTATTGAATTGCTGTCACTGATTCCAAATGCTGCCATAAGTTTTTAAGCAACAAAAGTTACTGCAGCATTATAAATTTCAAAAGGACTTTATTCTAGAGATAGCACTATCATTAAAAGTTTTAAAGCCAATGTAGAGATTCGGGTCAAATTTCATAATATAAGCTAACATAAATGCTACGATAAATGGACGTGGATTTTTTTGTGAAGACGGAAATTTTCCATCAATTATTTCTAGAGCTCAAATTCACGTAGTTTTTACGAAACTATAATTGCACTGGAGAACCACTTCCTTCAATAAGCTGTCTATATTTAAATACATATAGTATATCACATTTTTCGACTGACTTACAATCACCGCCCAGACCATACTGTTCATCTAGAAACAAAATTTGAAATGCATATTCGTTTACGCCGTGGGCCATATTTACCGTCCTAGATATTTCCAATTAATTTTGTGCAACTGAATACCCAAACTAACATAAAACTTAGAGTACGGGATGGTCATGAAATAGTGCAGTTTTCTTAAAGAAAGGATCTTAAGGGGGGTAGAGTAAAATATTGCCTTTCCACACAAAGTAGACATTTTCCTGACTAACTAACTTTGTGCAATCGCCCAAACGAAACAAACAACTGCAAAAACATGAAACTTGAACTTAAGGTACGAATGATTTTTCCAAAATCGATTTATAAGGTGGTATGATTATACAACCTTCGATTCAGGATTCTGACATAATATAGTGTCACTTAAGAAAGGATGTTCCGAAATTTTTATCTTAAGGGTATAGGCTAGCTTCAGATTTTTTTTTTAAACTAGAGTGCAAATTATAAGTATGTATTTTTCTCGTGTAATTTTTGCGTCTACCTTGATTTTAAAGTGACTAATTCATAAATAACAATTTAAACGTTCTACCGAAAATGCTTTCCCAAATAACTTTTCGTTGACTAATGTTAAACTTAATATTTCCCAACAGGTAGAGTAGATTAAAAATATACGAGTAACTGCCACACGTGTGCGAATGTGAATTAAATTATTTCATACCATATTACAAAAATACATATGCAACCGAGTCAGCATGAAGACAATACTTACGGAAATGCTGCCATTGTTGCTAATTTTGTGTACATTTCTTTTTTGTTGCTTTTTAAGCTTATCATGTGTGGCGGTAGTAATTTATATTTTTGACAAAATTCTGCTGGCTGTAGTAAATAATCTTGGCGTCGTTCATCTAAATCACATTTCGTGCCAACTATCATTACTGGAATTTTACTCTCAGCATAATATTTAATGTAGATGCGAGCAATGTATTCAAATGAACGAGGATTGGAAAAGTCATAGACGAGGCATGCAACATCGCAATTGATCTCTTGGGGCTGTAGTGGATCTAAGGCATGCTTAACATCGATATCACGCATAATTAAATGTTTTTCCTGACCGTAAACCTAATTAAGATATATAGAGCAATACTTAATTTAAACAAAAAATATATGGATAATCTCACCTGCACTGTGTTTATGCAATGCACAATATTGGTTTTAAATTCTTTGCCAATTAAGCTTTTCATATCGTCAATAAGAAATGCACGGCATAGCCCTGTTTTCCCAGAACCCTTGGGCCCAATTACGTGACACATGTATACCGAACGACTACTTTGTCGTTTAGCTAAATCAATGCGACGTTCACGTGTAACATGTATGGCGGCTAATTGACTGTCATTTTCATGTACATTAAATCCTAAATAGGCTAAATACTCAAGTGATTTATTTAAGTCAATAAGAGTCATCAACGTCCAGCGACAAAGCCAACCGTGTAGAGTAACCCAACCTGCTTCATTTGTTGGACATGATTTGCGTATATCCGTTGAGTAAGACCATGGCGCAGATGGACAAGTACTAAATAACATTTTATGTTCTTCCGGTGACAATGCACCATCACCATCCCTGTCATAGCGTTCGAAGAGTGCTACTAAAAATTGCTGTCCCCTATGGGAGAGTTCTGTGCTACTGCCTGGTGGTATCTTTATTGGTGGATGCAAATAATCCTTGCACATTTCAAGATTTTCATTATAGCCAAAGCGACGTAGCACTGCCCAGGTTGTCTCATTACGACCACGTTGTATAAATAAACAATGAAGGAAGAGAAAGCCTTTAAGGGTAACAGCGTCGTTATAAATGCCATCGGGTATGTTTTTCTGTATAACTGCCTTAACTTCGTCCAATATTTGTGGCTGCAATGGTGTATTAAAGCAACGTCTTTGGAACAAGTTAAGTTCATAATCATTAAGTAAATTATCGCCGTCAATATCGCATATTTTAAAAATGCGCACAAGTGACTTTTTGCAAGCTGGTGTGAGCTGGAAATGTGCAGAGGAAAAATTAAAATTTGAAATATCTATCTATTATGGTTAAAACTTACATCTTGTTCTTCCATTACATATAATGGTGATGTTGGATGAAGCACAGCCTTTTGTGCGTAATAAAACATTTCTGATATATTGTGCAAAGTCTTTGCTGAGCATTCAACACAGCTTTCAACTTCAGGAAAATCTTCCATTATTGTAAGAACACTCTAAAGACATAACATAAGTGTAAGTATTGTTTGCTGGAGTGAGTAGAATGAATATGCAACTTACATCAATTGTGGAGTATTCCACTAAGTCTACTTTATTGCCAACCAGCACAACTGGTTTTCTTTGCTGGTCTGCTCCAACGGCATTGCGTATCAATGGCAGCCAGTGTGAAGTGATACGATCAAGTGATTCGTCATCATCCACAGCATATACAATGCAAATGACATGCGATTTGACGATCTCTTCTTTCAAAACCTCGTCAGGCTGCTCAGTAGCTGCGAAAAAATAATTAGGTAATTTGGTTTAAGCTTAGACCCGGAAATTCGAGTTATCCAGAAATTTATTTGAACCGTTTTCATTTTATGATTTCTAAGTTTTTAATAAGCAGCTCACGATTTTTAAAAACAAAAAAAATGAGTGAAATTATTCTTAAAAATATATCAGGACGTTAAAAATGTCGCTTTCACGAGAATCACCCATTACAACATATGTACGGATTAACCTACATGGGTTGCAAAGAACATGGGACAATGTTTGATTTAAATTCATATAACTTTAAAATAACTGAAATTGTTTTTTTTTTGTGTTGCTGTTTCTTTTTCATTCCTGCAAAAGAAATTAAAATTGCATGTATTAAACTTAATGGTTTTATTATTTTGGTAGGTAGGTAGGTTTCAGAAAACGAACTCCGCATGGGAGATTTATCTTTGTAATGTTCCATTTAATACGTTTTTTGATGCGGCACTTTCTACATGCGAAGTGGTCAGTGATCTGTTAACCAAGTAGTTCAAGATTTTCGAAAAAAGTCCTCTCGTTTGAACTGGCATTTCACATATTTCCAAAAGAAACTGCATTAAAGAAAATTGCCACTTTAAATATTGTTCCATGTCCTATTTAACTAACAAAGTTTGATTTTTGTATTCTCCATAAAAACTGTTCAGTAGCGAATGTTCACAATATTAAAAATCGAATGTGTAACAATTCCATGCGTGATATTGTGTCCTTTTTAGTTATACATCAAATGGGATTAAAAATTTTAATACAAGTTAAAAAAACAATCTGCCTTACAATTAATGTGGTATTCGTTAATTATTATTCGTACTTTATATATGAATGCTTACCAGTGTAGTCAACAATATTTGTAGGCACTTGCTCTGGTGTAACATTTGCTGGAATTGTGATTTCCTCGGCCTTTGGGGGTACATCTTCTGGAAACTCTTCGCTAACCAATGACAAAATGAGCGATGTTTTTCCAACACCCTGATCTCCAACCAAAAGAATGCGTACATTCTTGCGTTGTGTTGCGTTCCACTGAACCATTCTTTTTTTTCGAAAAAAAGTCACAGCTTTAGCGAGTTTAAAATGTTCTCCAATTCCAGATAAATCACAAAGGACAGTGAAAAGTCACTAAATAAAGAAACAAGAATAAAAACTCAGAATTTGGGTTTCGTGTTATATTGCTTATCGATTTTTTTATCAATTTTATATATGCATTTTTCACAGCTATGGAGCGTTTCTGGACGAAGAACCTACACAAAAACTTTTAACTCTAGAATCTAGAATTCAAACTTGTATAAGAAAAAGGCAACAAATGAAAGAAAAATAAGTTATATTTTCTGCCAACCCGATCTCGTTGAAGCCACCTCAGCTTTGTGCCACTTTACTATGCAACAAAATATAATGCATTTATTGCTTAGCATTCCAATTTATTATTACTTCTTGAATTTTATTTTTTTTATAGTTTCAAGTTAAATCGATAAATTATTTTTTACAAGACACAAATATGTTGCCGATTTTTATGATCATATCGCCGTTGCAGGGGTTACTTTTGTGTCTACGAATTGACGCTGGCGAAGCTGACGCCAAGGCGCGCCTTAACTTAGGTCTTTGGAAAATCTTCGCAGGAGACTTGTTTTTGTTAGTTTCTACTTGGGGTTTTTTCATTTGGTGCTCCCGATTGTTTTTCACATACGCACACAATCAAACTTAATACCATGCATTTTATACGGACCGACCGACAACCACTGACGAACTCATTCTCCTATCCTTTCAGTTAATTTCCAAATTAAAAGAATTAAATTTATTTAGAGGACACCTAACATATCATTTATGATATTAAATTGCTGTAACTCTTTAAAAACAATTTTAACCGTAAAATCACAAATTACATAAACAAAAGTTACACGAATATCGCAAATCGCCTGCCCTGTACAAATTATAAATTTTCGCTTATGATCTGACATTTGACACTCGTTTCTCGATATTTTTTCACTCTTTCTTCAATTTTAGAGATGCAGCAAAAGTCTTTAAAATCCGAAATTTCGGTCGAAAAAAAGTAGTGTAAGTGTGGTAAGTTTGAAAAAAACTTCCAACTGGAATGAAAATTTTGCAACAGTTTTTTGCAATTTTTTCCCAGAAAATTCTAATTAAAACTCTAAGTAAAACTACGTACGTAATTGAAAATCAGCCAACGGCAATGGTTCCAAATTTTGGAATTCAGAATTTGTCCGTCCGAGTTTGTTTACATTTTTTTCATTTTACATTTTCACATATTTGTGATGGGCTTACAACCAAAATTTTCCCACAATATTCAGCCCTATCATCATTGCCGAAGTCGACTCTAAAATGCTCGACAGCAGTATTGTCGCATCACCGTTGTCGAAATCGACATTTCAAACGACAAACATAGAACAATTTATTACAATTGTCGAATTTCAAATGTCGATGTGAAAGCTGAGCGTCGACGAAAGTAGTAATTTTTTGTCGAGTTCGTTTCTATAGTCGACAGTTCAAAAATCTATACATAAATAGGCAGTTGGTAAATGGTTACAACGCTTTTAAACATTCATAACACAACATATTTGCTTAGTTCTCTTTTTGTTCGGAAGGTTGTGAAGACAAAGCATACTTTTTTTAATAGCAAAAGCTATATGACGCAGTAATTGCTTTGAAATTTTCTTGCACAAACATATTCTAGTTTCCGTGTGTAAACGCAAAAGAAATTCACAAAAGAGAATAGACAAGAATTTCTCAGACCGAATTTGCTCGTGTAAACGTTGACATAAGGGCCGTACACACCATCCTTCATGCTGTCCATCATGCTTCACGTACTCGAATAACTGTAAATTTCGTTTTGCGTTCACATCATACAGCTTGCTGTCAAACATCATTTGTAGAAAAATTTTGAGGCGTACACATCACTCGCATTACCCACTTTTCTTCTTTGCTTTTTATTTTACGGAGGTGCTGCTTCATGTAAAAATATAAAATCATTGTTTTCAGCTCCCTAAAAACGAAGATATGTCTCTTAAGAAACCTAAATTGTGAAAAAATGTGGCTTTAGGTTCACTCATCCAATCGCTCCTACCGTTGTCATATTGTGGTAGATTTTCTTCTAGTTAATCTTAATTTTCCTGTAGAAGTATCCGTTCTATTTGTATGGAGTGAAATTATTTTTTGTTATTTTATTTCTATTTTTTCGTGGCCACAGAATCAAATGCAAAATTTGATTTTTCATCTGGCTTATTTTCATCCATATATTTTGTACCACTTATTCAATGAATTTGAATGAATGACATTTCTGGTTCAAGATATTAATTTTAAAGTGAATGGCGGTCGAAAAAAAGAAAAAACATGAAAACTGTACCATTCAAAAAATTTTTATTTTTACATTCGAATTCAGCAAGAAAAACTACATCAAAAAGTAACCTCTTATTCATGGATCATAAAAAAAAATTCATTTTATAAGCTAATGCTATTATTCATGCACACCGTCGATGTTCACTCCACGAAATCTTATTTGAAATGAAAAATGTGCACTAGGCTTCGCAGCCAGCGTTGTACGGACGGACAAGCCAGCAGAGAAATCAAAAACATTTGAAATCCATCCATCCATCCATCCAACATGAGTGTCAAGCGGCTGGTCAAACCGTTCACATGATCAAATAGTGAAGTTTGACAAGCATGATGGACAGCATTAAGGATGGTGTGTACGGCCCTATATATCGAAATATTAAATAAAAAATATAATCGCACTTGAACGCAGCAACAAATAAGGCTTGCAGGCCTTACCTGGTAAGATTAAGGCCTTGCCACCTCCTTTCAAAATTACTTTCTTTTTTATATGAAACGTCCCGATAAAACAGGCCTTCTTTAGCAGGTCTGATAGAAGTACTCTTCAAGCAGGTCTTCCTACATCGCTTGCGTCAAGAGCCCTTCTAAGAGCGCTTTCCGTAGAAGGGGTCATAGAAGTACTTTGAAAAAATTAAATCTTAATACGTCGTGAGACTCTTAGTTAAATGTTTTTTTTATCTGCGTCAACCCTCCCATGCGTTGATATTTTTAATGTTTAGTTTTTGTGACGTTTTCTTAATTTATAATTTGACATTGAATACACAACACTCTACCACTTTAACATAACATGAAATAGAAGAAAAGACTAACAGCATGTACACCGTTCCTTACTTCTAACCATGTATCAACTTTTGATGTCGTATAAGTACAATCCAATGACAAAAAAGTAATGTTGAATCATAAAACATTGCAATACATGAAATAAAAAAATACATGAAGTCATTCTTTTTTGCCTTCTATTATGAGGCCTTATAGCACTGCTGCTATGGGAAGGCTTTATAGCAGTACTGCTGTGGGAAGGCATAATAGCACGCCTGCCGTGGTAAGGCATAATAGCATTTCATGAGTATACACTCAATGGAGTGTAACTATTCTGCTAATTAAAATTTCACTACTTATAAAATCTACTTATTGTTAATATTGACATATTGTAAATAAAAACAAAAATCATAGTAAAAAAAAAAATTTTTTGTTATTTACATGAAAATTTAGTTTTGAGAAGGCCTCTTACAATCGGAGCAGTGCTAGCAGGCCTTCTCCGGGGAAGGCCTTGCTCAATTGCCTGCTGGGTTATTATAAATTATTATTGCATGAAGGTAAATATGTGTGTAGTTACGTGTATAGTTGCCTACAGACTGCATTTTCCAATTACAACCTTTAACCCATTCATCGTGATATTGATAGCTGAGAGTATTTTGAACTCAGTACGTCCGATTGTGAGATTTGTTTTTTAATATTATTTGGTTTTCTTTGAATTCAACTTTCAAAGACGTCAAGTAGTCATATCATTTAGTTTTTATTTTATTTTTCTTGATGTACGGCAAACGGAGATATATGATGATTCGATTCATTTCTTATGAAACAAAAAAAAATATTTACAGAAATGATAAGAGCATCTATTGCTGATAAGCCAGATATTCCAACGCTATAGCCGAATTCATTTTTTAAAATTAATAAATGCGATTAGCAGAGAGTATAAGAGGCTTGTTGCACTGACTATAACATTTAGTTGTTTTTGAATTGTCATACATATAATAAATAAATAAAATTAAGTCTTAAAGTTTAGCTTTGACAAGAAACCTGTACTTTAAATTAAAGAAAAAAAGTTTAGCTTTGACAAGAAACCTGTACTTTAAATTAAAGAAAAAAACTTTTTTACATTAAGTGAATAAATCATCTGTATCAACAGACATATATTTAACGTACTAGTAGCAGTATCAATTAACATTTTACAATGGAAGTACCACCACCGTTAGTTCTACGGCGCCAATTAATGGTACCAAATAAAACTCTTATGGGTCCAGGGCCTTCAAACTGCTCATTTCGCGTTTTGGACTCTTTGAGTAACCCAATTCTTGGCCATTTGCATCCAGAATGCTTACAGGTAAACAATTTTGTCAAAATAAATGTTTGTTAGCTCTCTGTTTTCCCTACAACTGGCATTTTATAAAAATATGGAGAAAGAAACAACAGTAGTCAACAATTTTAGAGTACATCTATTCCTCTAATCTGCACGTTAAAATAAGAATTATATTTTTCATTGCCAAATTTTTAATTTTTTATTCTCTTTGTATGAAAAGTATTTTGATATACATATACAACCCAAAAATATAGTTTATCCATTTTTCCATTTCTTATGTTATTTTTCATGATGTACGGAGCACATAGATAAAAACTTTGATTCGATTTATTTTTTATGACAAAAAAAAATGATAAGAGCATCTATTGCTGATAAGACAAATATTCCAACGCAATAGCCGAATACATTATTTAAAAGCAATAATCGCGATAAGCAGAATATAAGATGCTTCTCCCACTGATCATTTTGTTGTTTTCGAATTTTCAAACATATGTATAATAATGAATTAAATTAAAACTTTGAGCTTAGTTTTGCCAAGTAACCTGTGCCTTAAATTAAAGGAAAAACAGTTTTTAACATTAAGCGGACAAGCCCTCTGTATCAAATTGTATTTTATGCACTTGTACAAGAATCAATATTCATTTTACAATAGCAGCACCGCCACCGTTGGTTCTACGGCGCCAATTAGTGGTTCTAAATAAAACCCGCATGAGACTTCAAATTGCTCAATTCGCGTTTTGGACTCTTTGAGTAACCCAATACCAAGTCATTTGCATCCAGAATGCTTAAAGGTAAACAGTTTTGTCAAAATAAATGCTAGTGGCTCTTTGTTGCCCTATATAGAGAAAGAACAACAACTTAGAAAGGATTATTTCAAAGCCTTCACGTGCTAAAAATATTCTACGAGTGAATTTGAATTTGACACGAAGTTTTTTATTTTCTATAATTTTGTATATGTTCATCATCAATCAGATTTTGTACTAAGTGCTTAATATAAGTTCAAAGGATATAAAAGGGACTGAATGAATTACAAATTTCGTTTAGATTGTGAAATGACTAATTACGGATCTTTGGAAAAGTTTTAATTTTTGACAACAAATTTAGTTTAAGCGAAACCAAAACCATAGGAAAGCATTGTCTGATATATTTAAAAATACTTAATCAACGTATATATGTATTTCACGCATGTGGTATAGATAAGAACCCAGAACGGTTGACATATTTAACTTAATTGCTATTTATAGCCTTTGCAAGTAGCCTCGCGTCTAGGACAATGATCGGTTGTACTTACGTACAAGTATGCGTTTTTCATTATTATACTAAATCAGTAAAATTGCAATGAACTTTGATCAGACGCCTTTGCCAGACATTGATGATGTGATGCATTACATTGATGATAACAGGATTATTTGTGTATACAGTATATTTACTTATATGAAGCTCCGTATTGGGAAAATCCAGATTTTTTCTCTGATCATAGATTTTTGATGGCAAATGAAACGTAGATCCGCTATGGAACTTTCGGAATATAAATAAATTTCAACATTTTGTGGCCTCATTCACATTTAATAACAAACATATTTTAGGGGTCTGCAGACATATTCAAAAAGTTTATGACATTTTATTGTTTTTTGGTCAGGAACTTAATTCTTAAAATGATAAAAAGTTAAATTTTTTCGCAGACAAACCTTGATGATCTTTTGTATTTTTTTGTTTGTTAAAACAAAAATGTTAAAACATTTCACAAAAATCGTCAAATTCCTGAAATTTTAGAATTTTTTTCGAATTCCTACCGGCCCCCGGCTTCGACATGAATTTCCCAGCCAGACAAGGTCAACGTAATTTATAGAACCCTGAGGTTATATTTTATGTATAGTACTGGTTTCCATCCATATCATTCTCATAATAAAATTGATTTGTATATTAGATTATGGATGAAATAAAAGAAGGCATAAAATATGTTTTTCAAACACTTAATGATGCAACAATGTGCATTAGCGGCTCAGGTCACGCTGGGATGGATGCAGCTCTCTGCAATTTGATAGAAGACGGTGATATTGTGCTTTGCGCCACGTCTGGTATTTGGGGTCATCGTGCTGCTGAAATGGCTAGGAGATATGGTGCAGACGTAAGATTTGTTGATGCTCGATTTGGACGCTCACTGACAATGGAAGAAATCGAATTCGCATTTGATAATCATAAGCCCCAGATATTTTTTATCGCTCAAGGAGACTCTTCTACTGGAATCATGCAGTCACATATTAGAGACATTGGTGACCTTTGCAGAAAAAATGATTGTTTTTTAGTTGTTGACACGGTGGCTTCATTAGGCGGCACCGAATTTTATATGGACGAGTGGAAAGTTGATGTTGCTTACACAGGATCTCAAAAGGTATTAGGTGCTCCACCCGGGATTACACCGATATCATTTAGTCGTCGAGCTATGAATCATATTATGAACAGAAAAACAAAAGCTAAGTGTTATTATTTTGATGTAACACTAATTGGGCAGTATTGGAATTGTTTTGGAACTCCCAGAATATACCACCATACAATATCTTCTACTTTGTTGTATGGACTTCGGGAAGCTTTATCACAATTTTGTGCTCATGGTCTAAAATCTGTAATTCGCAGACATCAAGAATGTTCCAATAGGCTACAACGAGGTATTGAAGAAATGGGAATGGAAATGTTTGTGCCTATTGCTTCAGATAGATTATCAACAGTTAATACAGTCAAAGTTCCAGTTGGAGTGGATTGGAGAAAAGTAGCTGAATACTCTATGAGAAAGTAAATAACATTATATATTGATTAAGGCACATTAAAACTTAAAAAAAAAATGTTTTTTTCAACAGATACTTTTTAGAGATAAGTGGTGGCTTGGGACCAACAGTGGAACAGGTTTTCAGAATTGGACTAATGGGCGAAAATGCAACTGTAGAAAAAGTTGATTTGGTTCTGAATATTCTTCGCGAAGCTATCATGAGCACAACGAATAAATTTACTTTGAGTGATAAGTCGAAAATTTAAAATGTATAATAATTATCAATCAAATTATTAATAAATTTAGGAAAATAGTTGAACACTCTTTCTTCTTTGAATATATCTTTTTTAACATGGTTTATTAAAACTATTTGACATACAGGTATCAATAAACATGCGTTGTTTTATTTAATTTTAAATATCAAGTATGTAATGTGCTATTTTCGGGATTTTGAAATATTAAAATTGTTACCTTCTCCCTATTAACGCTTCGGTAAGTTCAATTATTAAATGGAAATATCACCATTCTATTGTATCAATGAAATACGATGAAGCTTTAAGTAATCTCCTATGTGATTTTTTTAATTTATCCTTATCCACATGTGTTTTCATTGAAGGTTGGGAAATTTCTCACATAGCTCCTATTTTTTTGAAAGTGGATGCAAAAATTACATCAAAAACTACAATCCCATCACTAAGCTTCCGAATATCTCAAATCTTTTGGAAACTCATGTTAAAGGAGAGCTTTATTATTCTATGCATAATCATTTGTGAACAGCTGAACAGCAAAGTATTTAACTTTTGAATTTTTGCTATCGAAAAATGCTTCAAAAGATATGTTGCAAGAGCTGATTTTTTTTTTTTTGAATGAATTTCTATTATTTAATTTTTGTAAATTTTATCTGGTTTTTCTAGTCTAAACTAAAATAAAACAAACACTAAGTTAAAACTTCATACAAACACTGTTGCACAGCAGTTGCACAACTTTTATTTTTCTGAACAAGACTTCTTTCTGAGCACGTATTGACGTTTTCGGATTGTTTTCGACTCTGGTATGCATTCCTATTTGCTAGTATTGACGACTTCCGAAATACCGATCAAGCTACCCTTTCAGATTTCGAAAATCCGTGATTGATCGGCAACTAGGGATAGTATGTAAATAAACAACAATTTGCTATCGTTTGTGTTGTGCTTAACGTTGAAAATTCAAGATAACCTTGAAAGTAATCACAATTAGCTTAGCATTTGAAAAGAAGAATCAAATGGAGTTTTAGTCGTAAAAATATTACAAAATACATAAAGGCTGTTGTAAGTTTGCAAAAATTACGATAAGTCTACTAACATCATCGAGTGCTGGCATGAAATGTAGAAATTAGGAAAGATTTTTATCAGAATTTTTACAAATTGCTGCTCGGTCAAACCATGTATCGGGACAGTACTAGACATACAAGATCAAAGCCGGATATAAGATATCTTCGCTTTCTGTTAGCATAGACAAAAGTTATGTGCTAGATAATTTTCATTACGAAGGTTCAGTTCGTATACTTCAAAGTCAAAGATTTAAAATCACTTTCCGTAAATTAGTTCCATTAATTTGTTGGCAATTTTTGAAAACAATCGAAAAAATTGTCAATGCAAAACGTTTGTCAATTTTTGTGTGACATTCGATAGCAATGGCAGTGAATTTAGTTAAAGCTAGAGCTAACCTGATGAACCTGAGCAGCTCTGATCACTGCCGACTCGTTATTAGGATTTAAAAACAGCTGATTTAGAAAAAACTACCACTGTCACTGTCGACGTGTTAAGGGAATTAAATTCCCTTGTTCGCACGAACAGCTGATCATTTATGTTCACATTAAACATAACAGTTAATCAGTTTGTTTTGCTTATATAAATTTACTAAAAAAAATGAAATTCCCAGCGAATTTATTTATTAAACAATTCAAAAAAACTCAATTGAGAGTTACAAATGCAAGTAAAAATAATTTTAGCATAAGCAGCACATCCTATCAAAAAAGTGAGCAAAACAGAAAGAAAATATGCATTGTAGGAGCAGGACCGGCAGGATTCTATGCAGCGCAGTGCTTGCTGAAGCAATTGGGCGATTGCCATGTGGATATGTTGGAAAAACTGCCGGTCCCCTTCGGTTTAGTGCGGTATGTGTGATATAGGACTATTGTATTATCCTACAGTACAATTAAGTAGTGGCATTGAAATTCTGTGTTGGGTTTAAAAATGGAGCAAATAATGACCGTAGTACATTATTCAAATAATCTAAAAGATACAATTTTCAAGTATTTGATTTATTTATGAAATTGAATAGAATAAAGACTTACTACGTAACTCCTCAACGCTCCACGTTGGTTGAGCGCAACAAGTTGCTATAAAAATAATAACTAAAAACCCGCAGGTTTGGTATTGTTTATCGCGATACATTTTTTTTTCATTTAATTTAAGAATTGAAAGTTTTTGTTTTAAATACTGTGAAAATCTTGTCATTAAATTTAAATTGCATTTAACTAAAAGCAATTAGATGGGCTGCTAATAGCTGTTGTAATTAAAAATAAATCATATGGCATCTTATCTATTGCAACGTCATGATGATACTTAGTTTGTGTAAGAATAATGATAAATTATTTGAATTTCCATTTTAGCTTTGGAGTTGCTCCCGACCATCAAGAGGTAAAAAATGTAATCAATACATTTACCAAAACTGCTGAAAATCCTCGTTTTCGTTTCTTGGGCAATTTAAGTTTAGGCTTGGATTTTACACTACAAGAGCTGCGAGAGCATTATCATGTTGTGCTTCTTACTTACGGTGCCGACGAGGATCGTCAACTCAATATTCCTAATGAAAATCAGAATAATGTTATATCAGCGCGTAAGTTTGTTGCTTGGTATAACGGCTTACCAGGTGCGTCGGAGCTTAATCCCGATTTGAGTGGAAAAACAGTAACTATAGTGGGTCAAGGTAATGTTGCTGTCGATGTAGCCAGAATGTTGTTAACACCTGTGGACGTTTTAAGAGTGAGTAGATAGTTTTGTTTAAAACACCTAGGTTTGATTAAATACATTAGAAAAACTTTTGTATGGTAGACTTGATTTTACATATCGCTCGTTTGCTGAATGAGAAATGACCACCATTTCATGTTTTATTTTGTGGGAAAAAATCATAACGCTATCTAATGTACTTACTTGTGAGAAGAGTTTATGTCGACATACTTACTTTTAATTATTTACATGTATAAAGTAATTTTTGAAAATTTTAAATGCGATTTCTCCAAATAAGGTTTTTTGAGTTATGACGGTCTGCCAGCAAACGAGCGGTATTGTCAATTTTTTTTAATAACTCCAGAATTGATATTACTTTGAGTAAGAGTCATACAAGCTGACTTAAAGGTTTAATTCCAATTATGCTACATAATGTTTTTTTTTCTGAAATATCGTCGTGTTTTATTTTCTGCACTTTAGCTTGAACTAAAAGCATACTGAATATAATATCCAATAATTGTATGTATTTCCTTTTATTTTTCATCCACAAGAAAACAGACGCAACTGAATATGCCCTGGATTCACTTTCGCGCAGCCAAGTTGAACGTGTACATTTGGTTGGTCGTCGTGGTCCATTACAAGCAGCTTTCACAATAAAAGAACTGCGTGAAATGCTTAAATTATCTAATGTTCAAACAATCTGGCGCTCGACAGATTTTGAAGGTAAAAAGTGTCATGTATTAACACAATATGTAATTTACATTTCCCAACCGTACTAGGTATACCCGACCAGTTAGCCAATTTACAAAGACCAAGAAAACGTCTCACCGAATTAATGTTAAAAAGCCTCTCAGAACAATCGCCGCGTCCAGAAAAAGGGAAAAAACTGTTTGTTCCGATATTTTTACGTGCCCCTAGTAAAATTTTAGAACATTCATTGGAGTGTGCAGTTACAAAATTGGAAAATAGTGCTGCTGTAGTCACTGAAAATACCGAACAGCTGGTAACTGATTTAATATTACGTAGCATTGGTTACAAGTCGACTTGTGTGGACAGCGGCATTTGTTTTGATGAACAACACGGTCATGTCTACAATGAAAACGGTGAGATTTTGCTTTGTAATATAGATAAATAAAAGTTTATTGTAAAAATTAAATGGTTCAATTCGGAAACCAAGTATGTGTACGATTAGCAATTTTACACAATTGTCCTTAATTTTTTAATTAGTAGGAAGTTTTTAGATCTTTTCAACATTTAAATATCATATATTTTGTTTAGTTGAACTAAGTATCAGGCTGTAAAAAAAACAAAAACCTGTGCTAAAAATTTCATTAATATGTTTCCTTATCATTCGATAAAAAATTTCTGTAACATGAATATATTTTTAATACATATATCTAGGTCGCGTTTTATTGAATACCAAATCTAAAACTGTAGACAAAGGTGTCTATGTGACTGGTTGGCTCGGCACTGGTCCGACAGGAGTAATATTGACAACCATGAATAATGCTTTTGCTGTAGCCAAAACAATTTGTGATGATATTCTTTCAAATCAAGTGAACACTAAGGAATTCAAACCTGAACTTTCAGAAAAAGGACTTCGTGTGGTCAGTTGGGAGAGTTGGAAAAAGATTGATAAAGTTGAAACAACAGCTGGACGTTTGAAGGGGAAGCCACGTGAAAAAATTGTTGATATAGAAACTATGTTAAAAACTGCAGGAGTTTGAAAAAATTTTAAAATAAAACTTAAGTTAGTAAACGTACAATTGAAGGGCTCATTTTAAAAACATGATAACGAAAAAATCAAAACGTGGAAATCAAGTAGACATTATAACTTTTTTTCACTTTTGTGCATAGTGATCGCAATTATCTAATAATAACCATACCCTTTACGAATGCAAAATATCTTTTCCTGAAAAAAGTATAAATTATCAAGTTCTTAAATTATCCCTTCAAATCCTAAATTTATTTTTAAGTAAAATGTATTTATGTACTCTAGGTATATATTGTTAAAAATTCGATTTTGTAACAATTTTATAAACTATTTTTTGAAATGACAGAAATAAATTCAGTAGTAAATAATTAACATTCCGAAATTCTCTGTTCTATTTTTTTTTTTCGAAATACTTTCTAAATTATTAGTGTTTGATAAATAAAAATTACTAAATATGGATTTAGTTATTACACAACAGCCGCACTTCATACCAGGGTATTTCTTCTTTAATAACGTACACACAAAATTTAAAATAGCATTCTCGATCTAGCTATACTGGTCACTGCCCGCAGTTTCGCTTTCGTTCTGGCAAAACATATGGTAAACTTACACACAAGCTAGCGATCGATCCTTGCGTTAACCATGCTCCAGAGTTAATCGTTACTCCACTGACACGAAAGCAAAATATCTTAGAGTATCCTACAGAAAAAGAAGTCGATATACTAAATAAACGTGAAAAATTCGTTGATCCAGTGTACCGACATCCAATTATACCAGGCTATGATGGATTTGTTCCGAATTTAGCATCAAAAACTGGAAAGCGTTTTATAGCAGCTGCCACTGCAGGCATGGCAGAACACGAACAGTTAATGGAACGCTTACGCTGTGAGCGCCGAAACCTGATACACAAAGATTTATTGGGTAGCGGTATGGGTATTTTTGAGCACAAGTTAGGTGAACGCTTAGTAAGTGTTTATGCTCATTTGTATGTAATGAATTTCAAAATTAAATATTTTAATTTTAGATGCCTACCACTCTATATCGTTCACCCTTAATACCAGTAAGACCTAGAGCGGAAGCTATTCAAATGTTAGATTGTGCATCCTATAAGGAAGAGAAGATACCATATTCAAAGTTTACGGTACCCCATTTTATGGAAGACGATGATGATGAAAAATTTATTATAAACGGTAAATTAGTGCTGAAATCTTGCTCACTTTTTCAAGATTTTATTAAATTTTACTTGTTGATATTGGTTGCTAAGGGAACTGCCATGTTTATAATTTTTTTTTTATTTTTTTTCTAAAATATTTGAGAACATAATTTTTTTCTAATTATTGATCTAACAAGGCAGCTATATCAGCAACAGCAATAAATTTTCAGTTATCGTTAAATATCGTTCCTATGTAGTTACTTATGTCGTATGCAACACGTGAAGAAATTGCATTTTAATATTTGTTTTTATATTACCATACAATAAATTAATTTAATTTTTAGGATACGGTGGACACATTCCAATGGCAATGGCTCGTTTTGGTCAAAGTAACAAACAACTGACAAATAGTGCGCTCTGTGAATTCACTAACAACTACCATCATCGCAGAAGTGCCGAATGGTGCCCTATTGAAATGGCTGGCGTTGGTACATCATGTCCTAATTCTGGTCAATTTGTTATCTATCATCGCAACATTGGTATCGTACCAAATTATGGTGGACATGTGCCAGGTGAGGCCTTCTCTTTTGGACGCACTTATGGCATGGCGACAGTGGACGCAAAAAATTGGTTAGCACTACATAAGGACTAAATTTTTTAAGAGTTAAGTAAATTTTAAGTCTTTACATTTGTCATAACTTTTGTTTTTAATTCATTGTTTATTTACTGTTAAATTTAAAATATGTGTAATGTAAGTAAATTAAAATTATTAATAAGGATTAATTAGTGTCGCTTTTTATTTGAGTTTCCAATTCAACAATTTCTTTTTGCACCTCCGTGATTTTTTGTTTATGTACATCCATTTGTAAAGTGGGATTTTCCCAAAAAAGTTCCTTTAGGTGCTGCAATTCAATTCTGAATAATTAGAAAAATCAAATTGAACACCCTTGCAAAAATTGAAAAAAAGTTTTTACCTCTGTTCTTTGTAATAAATATTGAAAATTTTATTATCCTGCAGTGCTTTCTGATGTTCCTTTTCCATAAAAATGCATAAAGTCTTAGTCTTCTGGTATGTTTGATGAGTTTCCTCAATAAGTTGGTTTATTTTGATGTTAAACTGATCTATTTTATTTTCAACATCATGATAAGGCTATAAAAAAGGTTATTGATAACTGCGTTAGATAATATAGTCGTAAAGCAAATATATATAGATTCTACGATAAATCAAAGGCAAAATGGATTAAAAAATATGGGACAAATTATACATGTATGCAGGAACTTTTTGAATTGGAATGTTGTTTATTCTTCCGAATCCCTGTTTGTGAGCCAAACAGAATGTTGGTCAATAGACAGAGCCCAGAGTGTTGCTGGCAAAAAATCCAGCTTGTGTGGTCTAATAAGGCTGAATCATTGAGCCTTATGTTTACAGTTCAGCATCCTCCTCCGAGCCGACTGGAGTTGCGCCAATGTGGATTTTGCAGTTGTATTTTTTTTATCAGCTATCGGGAGTGGTCTGCGTTTAGTAGGATGGGGTTTAGATATTTCCTTAAGCTTTCCCGGTTGGTGCGCGTTCGTGACTTGGGATAAAAAAACGTTGTGTCTTTTACCTTTTTTTTTAACTTATTGTGGAGGTGGATGACTATCTGTCACTGTCGGTAATGAGATAGTGGGATGTATGACTGGATTCCGATTAAAACTGTTCAGCTGCGATTTTTCCTGAAACCGTACTGATGATGCGCTAACCGGAGGCCTCTGGTCAGTGTCGGAAGAAGAAGTGATTCTAAGATCTTGTCTGTTTTTGGAACCAGATTGATTGTACTTATTTTTCAGTCGTTAGGCATACTAAAGATATGGGGAGATGCGTTGAGAAAATTTTTCAGTTGCTCCAAGCCCGATCGATCCAGATGTGTGAGCATATAGATCCCGCCCGGTTTCGTTGCCTTAGATATGTTTTTTAGTATCGTGCTTATGGCAAACGTCAAAAGTAATGTACATCGTGCACTTGCTAGAGCGTTGCTGCGGATTGCATCTCGTTCGTCTGCTAAGATTTGCATGGGTTTGGAGGATTTTTGCCGCTGGAATAAATCTAATTTCTGTTTTGGTAATCATCTTGCGGAAAGTTTTTCACCTGAGCAGACGCTTGTCAGAGGTTGTCGTAGAGTTGGGCCGGCGCTGGTCACTATCGGTATTGAATGAAGCATCGCACCTTTACCATTTGAGTGTTATTTTGTAAAATAATCAGAAAAAATCTTAAAGATTGGTTCGGGCATTTTATCTTCAATTTTGGAGATGTTCCGCTCGGGCTGTTGTGTGTAACTTTTGACCATATTTTGGATGACATAATTTCGAATAAGAATAAGGTCTAACTAAAACTTTTTTTTGAAGATCTGTGTTACTCAAAAACTATTTAGATTATTTAATTCTATTGGACATTAAATAAAAATTAAAATAGAAATCATTTTAAATCGATCACTTAAATGAAATTGTTCTCTTATGCCCATTTTTCAAAATTCACGTTTCTTACCAACATCGTATATTCATCATATTTTTGTATATTCTGTTCGTTTAAGTAGCGCTTGCCTTTCAGATAGACTACTACTACCTCAGTCATTTTCACACCGGAATACACGTTGTGCGCGTAATTTAATACATTATCCGTCATGTAGTCAATATTTTTATATATACTTGCAACACAATCTTCTTGAAACATTTTCATAGCAAGTTCGATATTACTGCCTTTTAATCCTTCAATTATTTTTTTCCTTTCAAAGCAGGATTTTACCAAGCTTAAATTACATGATCTCTATGAAATAAATTCAAAATGTTGTAATTTTGCGGTACATCTCTTGGAAAAATTTCATAAATACCAAATTTTCCGAAAGTTCAGTTCCAAGTTTTACGAGATTGCAGCTAATGACATCAGCATCAGTAGTTTTTACTTGAATTGAATTGGCTGTGTCCATTTTAAACTTATCAAAATTTAAAAGTTTCCTACTTGAGCCTTATGGAAAGTTATATCGGAAACGGAAATTGCAGTATTTATAGATGGCTGATTGCTAGTAGCGGGTTGCAAGCTAATAGGGCAGGCTCACATTATTTAACATGCTGTCCAACATGGCATGACAACATCAATGCTTCATCATGTGAACTCTAGAAAGGACCGCTAGACACTCATGTTGTACGACTTTCAAAATTTGTTGATTTTTCTGTTGGTTTGTCCATCCGTATAACTTGTGTGAACGCTGGTTGTCAAGAATTTTCATTTTAAATAAGATTTCATGGAGTGAACATCGATGGCGTCAGTGAATAATAATTAGTTACGGCAAGATTTTTTTTAACTTTTTCAAAGTTTTCCCGAAACTTGGAAAATAAAAAGTAGAGTGTACCACAAAAGAAATGCAAAAAATAAGGACTTTTAGTGAAATTAAAGGTAATCGAGCCAAATACTACGGTTGAAGTTTAAAAAAAAGATCAACACTTTAAAAGAAATAAAAAAAATTGGGAATAATCAAAGCTCACGCTCGGGTGTCGACGACCCTTTGGTATTTACAAAATTTGGATTTTTTAAGGGACCAAGAAGAGCAATTAAATGGCTTGTTCTCAATTGACATAGAATCAAACGACACCATTACTGTTTATGTAGAAGTTATGCGTCTCAAAAATTTAGTGATGTGTACGCTAGGGTGCATTGAAATTTTTTTTTCAATCGGATGCGTTTAAAACGTAAATGTCTTTGGTCTTAACATCACTGTGTAGTTAAGTTTTTAAGCGATCGTAAAGAGGGCGAGTGTCCCAAATCGCTATTTTTCGGTAATTTTCATTAATCGATACTGGCAGATATCCTTACGATAGATTTGGCTCACATTTTTATTTTGGATGCCCACATACAAACACTTTCGATAGACCATATGAAGGTCAATTTTGCACTCTTTATCTGAGTGGTAGAATTAATTTAAAATTATAAAAAAATTATTTAATTTTTTTGAAATTGTAAAAATTTTCAACGTTTTACAAAAATTTTCATAGCTTCAAAACTTGCAAAGAGTTTCAAACTTATGTGTGTCGATTTGTATATTTAAAACGGTTCAGTTGTATTTGTTTTGAGCGACACTTTTTCTTGCAGATTTTCTTAAAAAGTTACTTGCTCTAAAAAAATTCGGAGAATCGTGTCCTAGAGTACTTTTTTGTCTGCAAAAGACGAGAAAAGTACAATTGAACATAACTGGTACAACCCTGAAAATAAAGAAATAATTCAATGTACACATAAGAGAATAAATAGCGGGAAAGTATGCAAAAAAGAAACAGAAAACAGTTTTGATGTAAAATCGCAGTGCATGAAATTTCGACGGACAATTTTGTGGAAAGTGTTTTCGAGAGTACTTTCATTGTTTAAATTTACTTTGAAATTATTGTTAGTAAAATAAACGCTTAATATTTTATTAGGTAGACTCAGAAAATTTTATCAAAGAAAAATAAAGTTTAAGTGCATTTGGCCCAGTCCACTGGCGTTATATTCCGGATTAACCTTTAAAAATTAAGAGAGAAGTGATAAATATTGAAGAAATATATAAGTTTAGTTTCTTTAACTTCGTTTCTATTCGATACATTTGCTTGGGCTTAAATTTAATAAAAATATTTCAATATTTTCCATCCATAACATATACGTGACCTGAAAGTGCATTAGTTTGCTATCCTTTTCTTCCATGCACTTGTTTACGTTCACAAAATGCAAAGTGAATTTACTCCACTGGCCGTGGTGAATTATATTGTAAATAATTAAAAATTATGATTAGCTGCGGTTGCAAGAGCAAGATATTTAATTTGCTTGCGCAGTGTTGCCTATTCGTAAAAAGAAACTACAAGTATAAGTGTTACTGAACAAAATATTTTACTTAAGTATAAATTTTACAATTAGTATCAATCTATGTCAAACATAAAATGTATATTTTAATGACTACTACAATTCATAAAATGTATACAAAAAACTGACGGTGAAATATGCTGATTTGCTAAGCAATGAGTTTAAAATAGTGTTACCTCTAGCAAATCAGGCATAAATATTGTGTTAAGTTCCATTCGAACTACCAATGTTTGGTGCAATATCCCAAGATTTCAATTTTAAATGCCTCTCGATATCTGGTGAGAGATCAATAAATACGGTTGATAATCATTTTTCATCGAACTTAGCAAAGATCGAAATATATTTACGAAATATTAACCATAGATATAGCGATTGTTGGCTTAAGGCTTCAGATTTGAAAATCGTATGCATCTGATATTTGGTGAAACCAAACTGAACTATAACACGGCAACACTATCTAAAAAGTAGCAAGAACAAACAGAAAATTGCTGTCGGCGCCGTCGTTTGTTCACTCCACTGTTGCTGTTGATTTCTACGTCGTTGAAGTGAAAATTTTTGTTGTTTGTGTTCGAATAGATATATAAAATTGTTTTTTACTGAAATTTAATTATCATCACTTAGTTGATGAGATAAATATAAAAAATTCGGATTTTTTTGTTGAAGTTGGGAAATAATAAACGAAATAACATGCAGTGTACAGTAAAAAAAACTTAAAGAATTGCAAGATTAAGCAGAGTGAAATAAATTAAAAAACAAAGCAACTATAGTGTTGCTGCTTAAACGTAAGTTATTTACGAAGTGGTGCGATTACTAATGACAAACCAAAGTGAGATAGACAATAAACGCTGTGGTGGCGTTGCAGCAACTCCCAAAATATATAAACTCAACATAGAAATTAGAAACCAAAAGGGAATTGATTTAAAAAAAAATTAAAGTTTTTTTTTTGTGCGGATAAGTGTAAAAGATCGAAAATAAATTAAATAAAATCTCTTCGTTTCGTTGATAAAAACAAAATCAAAAGGAACAAAGCGATGCAAAAATAAACAAAAACAACGCTGGTGGGCCTCATAGTATATACAGTGAATATTATGTATGTAGGTGTATATTTGCGCGTGTTGTATCAATTTTTAAGTTCTCATAAATTTTTATAATTTTTTCTTGATAGTGTTAATGTTGTCAGTTTTAATTATGAAATCTAACATTGTTAATAAATATTTTAAAATATGGTCAAAAATTACATTACAGAATAGGCCGGTTATTTGTGTTTTTGTTTTCACTTTATTCTTCGCATATACGCTGAACCGGTTATTTGGCTTGTTTTTAGTAGTTAAAATAAAACCAATTATTAAAATCATTTATTTGCTGAAACGCTGAATTCGAAACACTTGGGACCGTGTAAATAACCTTACCAAATAGCAAATAAAGAATGTAAATTTTAATCCGCCTTGAAACCTTCACAGATTATTAGAAGTTCCTACCTTCGATTTTAACACACTTTTTAGTATATAGTTGAATCCTGTGTTTTATAGGATACTCCTGTATTTTCAGCGAATATCCTGTAAAAAGATGGCTCTTGTATTTTTGTGAAATATCCTGTAACTATCCTGTTTTATTTCCATTGTCTTGAAACTTTGCATTTTGCTTGAAAGTTAACGATCATTATCTCGCTCGGTTTGTTCTTGTTAGTTTGTGTTAGTCAACCCATATGTTGATAACGTGACCAAAATTGTTCTACAAAAAAGTTCTAAAATAAGTCATTACCATATCAATTATTTTCCAAGTTTTGAGAATTTTGTGTTGGTTGCAAAACGATGGGTTGAAATTTTTACTCAGTTGGAAACAGAAATGCGATTATAAAGAAATGGCAGCAACTTCTAAGAATGCACCAGAGAGATCCAAAATTTGAAATTTCAGTGAAGACAAGAAAATTTTTTTCTAGTTAAAGTTACAATTTTTTTTCTTAGTTAAAATTTGTTTTTTATAATTTTTTCTCTGCACAAGTAAAGCTTTTGTTTTTGTTGTTCAATGGCTGAAATCCTTTGCTGTTTTCACAATCTTCACCTTAATACACTATTATTTGAAATTGCCAATGCCGCATTTGAAAATCCCCTAAAAAAATAAAATTCTTTAAGAATCGTTCATCAAATTGCTTGTGAAATTTAGGGTTGCCAATTCAGAGATAAGTTCCAAAAGACAAAAAATTTGTTTAAATGGAACAGTCTTTTTCGAAAAAAGTTGATCTCTTTTTATTTGTGGCTACAATAAATTCAAAAAATAATATGTACAATATAATACTTTATATCACTTTTTTTTTGTATAAAAATATTTTCACCTTGAATTATCGGCTTTTACCTCCAATTAAAATTAAATTTGACCTGGTGAAATCATATAATAAAAAAAATGTTGATTTTCTGTTTGGTTGGCAAATAATTCAACAAAGTTTTTCATTATTTTTGTTTTGAGTGTGTCTAGAAGAACATATCACCTCAAGGAGCAGTTTACAAAAACTTGTATTCGTCAGCGCTTATGAAGGATCATGATTCGAAATCATAAAGTTTGTTTTCCATATTTAAATGAGTTAAACAAAGACAACTAATAACCATTAGCAAAGAACGATTTTCTTATAAATTTACAAATCGATCAATGCTTTTAGTGCAAACGTGACAAGACAACATTATCATTTAACCACATCGTCATTTTCAATGATATTAATACTCAATCGATAAAAGCTAATAAAATAAAGATTTCTATAAAAAAATATGCTTTTAAGAAGTAGAATTTTCGTTTAAGTGTTTATAAAAATTTGCACTAACGGAAAATTAATCGATCATTTCTTTGTATTCAAGGTTTTATTTAATAAAAGATTTAGGTTAAAATATTTTGCTTTGCAATGGCTTCAAAGGATAGTTCGCAAGAAGGCAGTTGTGTTGAAATTAATGATTGTATTTCATCAGAAGCAAACAAGCTAAAATGTAATAGCGAAAGTTCGCATATATTAAGCCAACAGTTTAAAACAACGATTGCTGAAGTTGCTTCGAATGCACAAAGCGAAATGACGGATGACTCTAACATGGAACACCAAGACAATAAAATTTGTCATGTCAGTGCAGTAGGATCGCCAGAAATATCACAAGAATCAAGTTCAAATGAAAAATTAAGCTTGGAAATGGAATCCAAAACACAATCGTTGTCATTAACAACAAGAGATGCCACAGACTTAAGCACGGCAGTGTCCACTAAGTCTCAGCAAGAGCTGCAGCAACAAGCTGTCATACCAGAAAATATACTCTCACCACCCAAGTCTGAAACTCAGACTGATGAAACAAATACAGCAACTTCATCATCGCCAGCGTCAGACTCGCAATTATCACCAACATTAGAAGTAGCTCTGGATACAATAACAACTCCAATTTCACCAAGTGGTGAACAGCAGCCCCATGTTTCTGAAGAATCACGTACTGTTTCACAAGCTATCAATGTGGTTGCTAATGGCGTTATACCAAATTCTGGAAAGCCGCTAATGTCTGCAATGAACAAGAAACTTAACAAACCATCATCGTCACGTTCAACTCGTCAACGTAAATCAAAACCTTTAGTTGCTATGTATGAAAGTGAGGTATGTCCTTATATATTTGATATAGAGGACTCATTTTTACATAAATAAAATTTTAATTATGTTTCGATACACTGTAGATTAGCGACAATAAAATTGGCATTAAATTGTGCATAAAAAAATCTGAGAGCACATCAACCTCGGCGGCCTCAACAGCTTTAGCTGCAGCGGCAGCTGAATTGTCTTCTCAAGCTGCTGCAACCGCTTCTAAGGCAGCTTCATCGAAAGCGAATACGCGCAGACGTTCTCGTAAGTCAAAAACACGTCAACGGTTGGATAGCGACGATAGCGAATATGAGTCAAAACGCAAAAAAGGTAGCAATGCGAACAGTGGTGGAGAACAACGTCAAAAAAAGGTAGGATTTGCAGCTGGTACTGGAGCAGATAAAGAAATTATTGATCTAGTGCAACAGGGCGATTGGGGTGCTAGAATTCCTGAGGAAGTGCTATATAAAGTAAGTTTATAATTTTATGTGCGTATCTGAAGACAAAAAATTGTTTTCTTGTTTTAGATATTTCAAACTGTTGTTGAAAAAGAGGGCTGCCTTCCTACTCTTTTTCGTCTTGGACGCGTTTGCTCACTGTGGCGGCGTGTGTCACTTACACCATCCCTCTGGAAAAGTATGGATTTGACAACTTGGATAAAGGAAAAATATCGTACAGAACTAAAATTAAAATGGTTTATTGATAATCGATGTAGTTCATGCACAGATTTAAACGTTTGTAAGTTTGCTTGCTATTTTTTTCGAACTTAATGACAAACATAATTTGCTTACATTATCAATAAGAATTCTGACTCTTTCCTAAGTTTAATTAGTTTGCTTTTACTACGAATTGTAATCATTTTTCAATCAATTAATATTAATATAATTTTTTTTCAGCAAATTGGAAAGTTGCTGATATTAATTGTTTTCTACATAAGCTAGCAGTTGGTTGTCCGAATTTGATGAGTATTACCCTTTCCGGTTGGAAAAACTTTACTTCAGACCATTTAACATTTTTGGTGGATAATATGAAAAAACTAGAGCGCCTTGATTTGAGTTCAATAAACGTGAGTCAAGCGATGTTAAATGGTTTAATCCTTAATCAAAATATAAAATTTTACAATTTTAGGTAGAAGTTAATCCTAGTAAGAGTGCCGTTGGGCTTCAATCGCTTTGTAATGCATTACAAACTGTGAACAGCCGTTTGACGCATTTATATTTGGCACACAATCGCTTGGCTGGTATTCCGCAGATTGTGAACATTTTATCCGTAAGTTTCGTTGTACAATAAGAGGTACTAATAAAAAGATATTGTTAAATATAATTTTCAAATGCATATGTATGTACATATTTAGGTGATGTTTGGGTGGTATATAAGAACATATTGAATATATTTTGAATAAATGAAAAAGCATCTTTAAATGTTTGCCACACAGTAAGGCTTTCCTAATTTTTTTTTTCGAAAAAACGGTTCTGTGTGACCAAGAAATATGTTCGACATACTTTTGTCTTAAAGCCATTGCAAAATTAAATATAGGGCTTTAGACTTGCCTGATCGCAGCGTGATCCAAGTAATGTAATTTTTTTTGGGCTTTAATTTTTTGTTTTTACAATATTCACTTATTTTCCGTTTGAAATTAAAAAATTACACATTTCGTTTGCAACCAGACAAAATAATAAAATTTAAACATCTTCTTTAAGGTCACAAAACTATTTTTTATGGCATAAGTATATGATTAGTAAATTTATTTAAGTTTTTTAGTCCCATATACATGTGTATATTTTTATCTCTTTCTTTCCAACAGCTTGAAACGGGCGTTCCCATTCACTTTTTGTCCTTTCGTTTAAAATAATAATAAGAAGTTTCCATACGAATAAAGTTTGATTCTATTTTTAGAAAATTTAGTTACAAAGTACATACATTCTTATAAAAACAAAATGACCAGGAATTAACTGACAAAAGTGACAGTTTACACCGGTTAATTTTATCTAAAGCAGCATTAACTAATTGCCGGCTTATGCAGCTTGTTTATCCGAGTACCTTACTTAGAACATGGCTATTACCCTATTTTGCACTATTTTTAAAAGAAAACTAATAATAATTTATGTGTGGGTTTTTACTTGCATGTGGTTCGTGGATTGTAACACTCCAATAAAAAGCACTTGAACTGTGCCATTATTAATTTTTAATACAAGAAAAAAGAGCTTGTTTTTTTCAACGCCATTAAGATTTTTCAATAAATTTATTTTTTGAGATGGTGGTGGTCTGCAGTTTGATGACGCACACGAACAGTTGAAAATATTTTGACAAATTTTAGTCTCAAAGAATTGCATATAAATTGGGCGAGGAACCGCCGTAAGGAAAAACTTTTTTTTCTTTTGTTTTTGCAGTCACTTATGATTTAACCTGGTCTATTAAGCTAACGGCCAACAATATATGTATGTAACTAGTGCTTAGTAATTAAAGTAGTAGTACTCGTATGCTAATATGGTGCTCTTTTGTTTTCTATTTGTTATATACTTTATTGCTTTTTTCAGACTCATTGTCCAAATTTACTTTTGCTGGATCTATCGAATGTTCATACGCAAGCAACATCACATGGTATATTGCATATTGAGAAGCTCCAACATGGATGCCAAAAATTAAGAGAACTGCGTCTTACCAATTCACATATTACGCTTAGTGCGGCAACAATGCAGGAAATGGTATGAAGTAAACAATAAAATTACATAATAAGAATATCGTGTATAAAAGCGTGGGTAGTTTGTGGATGTAAATTGAAAAAATGATGGTTATTTGAAAAACAATCTTAGCTGACGGTTTGAAGAAAATATGAAATTTAGCTAAGTTGTTCAAATAAAGCCTATACAAGAGCGTATTGAAAAGTCAGTGGAAAACTAATCTTTTCTTATTTCAACAATAACCAAATAGACCCGGAATTTGATGTTTCTTAATTTTTCATCGATTTTTCATTCCGCCATCAAATTAAAATTTAAAGAGTAAGCTCTTAAAGCGAAAACTAAGGTAAGGATTAATGTACATAAATTTCCGAACTTCCGAACTTTGTTTGAAGCAACCAACTTTAAATACGAAATGTCGGTTAAGGCCAATATATTATTAGTTTTAATAAATTCGAAAATGCTGTAGATTGGTGAAGCCAAGTGCAAGAGCACAGTGGTGAAAAAGTGATTTTATTTTGTTAAAATCAACTTTCTTGATATAGTAATGAATCAATCGGCCACACAGATTAATGGAGAATTCACAGAAGAAGACTTTAAAAAATAAATTAGAAAGTTGATTTTAACAAAAAAATTCACTTTTTCGCCACTGTATGGCGAGGGCTTGTCAAAATAAGTTTTTTAATTTGTTCTTTAGATGGACTCACCTGGCTTTCCTGATCTCGAAGAGCTTTCAGTAGCCGCTGTTACTGATGAATCTCGTGTAATGGGCGATGAGCACTTGCAGCGAATATTAAAGACAAGCTCAAAGCTGAAACTTTTAGATGTGCGTGGTTGCGCACGTCTAACACATGAAAGTTTGATTCGCCTTCCCGCTTGGGATATTAAGCATCTATTTTTGTCTTGGTGTTCTGTAACACGTGATGTTGGGTAAGTTGTAAAAAGTGACTTAGTATTAGGACCGAAAGCGTTTGAAAACTTAGAGGGAAATATCTGCATAATGTTTTTTTTCTGAGAAGAATTAATGGAGCGGTCTTGGTTCTCCTGACATGACAAAATTTGTTTTTTGCTTGTATAATTTTTTCCCTCAGTAATACAAGTGGTTTCAATTAAAATATTATATGGAAAGAAAAATAAGAAGATCTATGTCTCACGTTCTGATATTTTTCGCACTCAGTTTTGAGCGGATCACACTATACGATTAATCAGTAGAAAAAAGAACTCTAAATTTATGTTAATTTAACCAGAAATGCACAGTTTATAGAGGCTTAAAAAAAATGATGTACATATTTAAAATTCCAGTTTTGGAGACCTGACGATAGCTATAACAAATAATTTTATAATTTTTTTTAGCCAAAATGTTAGTACGAGTAAAATCTAAATCTTCATTTTTTTAGCGAATTTGGGTATTCATTTTGTGAGCAAAAAAAAGTCATAAAAGTATAAAACGTTTTATCTCCCATCAAAAAAAAATATGCAGAAATCGTTTTTAAGACTTCCTCCAACTATTCAGAAGACCCTTTTGGGCTGAATCTAATTTTTGGCCCGGTTTATTACGTCTACAATTGTATGTACTTCGTTTTTAAAATGATACACATTTTCACAGCTCTGGTTTGGAGTTAATAGCCTCGAAATGGGCTCATAGTCTCATTGAACTTGATTTGGCTTGGGCAAATGTTCAACATCCTCTGGACAATGCGTTGCGTGCTTTAGCAGAAAAGGGTAGTGATTCTCCATTAGCGTAAGTATACATTTGAATATTATTGTAATTCACTTATTTTCGATAATTATTTCCGTTCGAGACTAGAATTCAGTAGTCAAAAATTGAATCATTTTATCGGGCTTTCAAATAAATTTTTCATTTATTCAGAAGTTTTCATCAAAACTCACTTATAAAAATTGGATCGGCGAAAAATTTACGTTCTATTTTGATCTTAAAAAACAAATAAAAATATGGGTGCAGCAAGGGCGTTAAAAGAATGAGTAAGATTTAAGATATTTTTTTTAAGTTTTATTACTTAAAAGCTCTTATTGCAAATTATTCATATCTTTTTCTTCTATCAGTCCTTTTATTCTCTTACCATAATGTGGTTTACCTTCGTCCCTCACTGTTCGTTCGTTTTTTATTACGTATTTAAAAAATTTTGTAGAATGTATGTATTCATTATTTTTATAAAAAACAAAACTTTTTCCAATTTAAAAAAAAAATAACCGAACAGATAATAATCATGCCATAACAAAGTCTCTCGTACCGTACATGACACCAATGACATGAAACTCGTTTTAAAACTTTTCAAGACATTACAGATGCAATTCTTCAAAATATATCCAAGTACCAATGCCCGAAATTTATTTTGTAAAGGTTAGTACCGCTAGCTGTTCACCGTTTGAGCAATTCATCGTCGATTAATTATTTTTACCACTGAATGAAGCTTTCCACCGCTTATTTAAACATTTAATTTTTAAAAATAAGTAAAACATGTTTGATCTACCGTCGGAAAGAAACCAATAATTAATTTCTTTTAGATTTTTGATGCTTTGTTTAAATCCGAACTTAGAATAAATATTTAATATGTAGCCAGTAACTATGGTTTATAAAATTTTGACCCCTTGGCATGGAATTTGAAGCGAAAATTTTCCAAAATATTTACGTTGCACAAAATTCAGTCAATCGATCTTGAGAAATTCTTAGCATAATTCTAATCTAAACTGGATTCATATTACTGGAAAGTTTCTTATAAATTACTTTACTATATTTTTCAGTTTAAATACTAATACCCCTGTTACAAATCAAAGCAAATTCTTTAATATTATTATATTTTTATTTATTTGGTAGACACTTAAATCTGTGCGGATCATCGGTTTCTGACGGAGCAGTCAAAGATATACTCGCCAATTGTGCAAACATGAGCTCTATTAATCTGTCTTCGTGTCGTGGTTTGCCACGAGGTGTTAAGCGCTTAATGCAGGGTCCAATAGAGCTACAGGAGCTGCGTGAAGTGCTCAAAGTGCAAATGAAAGTAAAATTACCAGGACAGATAAAGCAAGAGCAGGAAGCAGCTACATCTTCATCATCGTTGCATGAGAAAATGGACGTTGATGGCAGTGGTGGAGGTGATGGTAGCATTGACGGTGCATCTGATCTTGGGAGCAACAACAAGAATTGATATTAAAACACCAAGTGGCAAGAACTTTCATATATTTTTTACACACATTCAAACACAGTGGCAACATATGTAGTCTACATCTAAAGTAATAATAATAACTTTCACAATTGTAATTTAAAATAGTTTTCACCTATGCTGTAGTGTGGCCCTTATATGGAAATCATTTGTACATGCAGACGTTGACAATAAAGTCGAGGTAATGTGTCTGCTGCTGGTAGCAGGTGTTGCCTATTGTTAACGTCAATTTTTAAAAAAATTAAAAATAAACAATTTAAATTAAATTTAAATTGTACAAAGAATGAAAATATTTTTATTTAAGAGAAAAAGTTTTAAGTTGCTTTGTTGGTTAATATTTATTAAGTTTTTTTGCGATTCTAAATAATTCCATAAATAAAATCTTAATTTTGTTAGGAATCATCCAAAAGTACTGCTGCATAAAACTTATTAAAAAATGTTCAAGGAAAGCAACTACATTTTTGGGGTTTTTAATTTTGGACAAGTGTAAATGAAACGTATATATTTTTTTACTATTTGGCAACTTACTTTTTGTTTTCACGAATGATATTTCAGATTCAATGTGACATTATTATCAATTACTTTTGAATAACTTGCAAACAGTGTGTTGAGCTACTCAATTTGTATAGTTACTCTCTTCCATTAAAATCAAACAAAATTCAAAAAAATTATTTTAAAATTAGTTTCTAAGTAAATTTAGTCATTTATTTCTAACGCGAGAACTATATTTTTTTTTAAATTAACAAATTATGTTCTTTGTTTTCCTACACTTATTAAGCACGTGCAAATAATATATTATTCTATTTTTAATTTTGATTACTTTTTATATTTTTAATTGTTTAACAATTTGTAAATTTAGTTTAATATTTTCTTATGTGCAAATGTGAAATATTTGATAGTTATGTTTGTATTTTATACAATATTAATTTTAAAAAATTGTAATAAAAATGCTTACAATATACATAAACAAGTCACTTTAGTAAAACATAAAAAGCTTATCAGCCAACCAAGTAAAAATGCTACAAAAAACAGATTGATTTTTCAGTTTATGAAATGCCAGAGGTTTTAAATTTTTTTCCAAATTTTTCTTAATGAAATATTTCTTAAAAATGATTTTTTTCCCAACAATATATGATGTAAATAAAATGATATGAATATTTTCAATTGCTTATTTTTAAAATATATTTTCCAAACAATCAAAAGCAACCTGGACATGTAACGATGATAAGCTGCATTATAAATTTCAACATCATAAAATCATGAAGTTAAATTATAAACGATTAAAATACTTGATGTTTATAACTTGAATAATATATACACATTTTTTTTGCGATTGTTAAGCATTATTAGCATGTAAGTAAAGGCAATTATGTAATATTTTAGATGCAAAATTAAAATAAAAAATAATTTACACAATGATAAACTTTTTTTATAACAAATAAATAAATTATTTAAAATATATGTATGAATACAGGGGTGAAAAAAATGAATAGAAACAAAAATTTTAAGATATTTATATAATTGCCCCTATCATAAAAGTCGTTTTCTATCGAACAAAAATTTGTAATCGTAGCCTTGGAGTGGAAACTCCGTTTCCTGTCTACTTTCCTGTGAGCTAATACTCCAACCCTGATTTTGCTATCAGCTGATGAACAAAATAGACAAACGTATAGTGTTCTAAATGAATAAAAAATCTACGAAATGGAAAGGAATGGTCGAAGACGGAAAGTAAACGAGATTTTTTTAGGCTATGGGCATCCCAATCAAATCCATTTTAAAATATCAGTAGAAAATGAGAAAAGCCTCCGTAAAATTGGGAAGGCCGCGTTTGCTCACAATTAAATAACTAACTCGTTTAACAACTTCAAAGCAGTGTTTTGTAATATTAAATCTGAGTTCATTGCGTCACAATATAAGCCAATCAATAGTTAAAACAATTGATTTTGAAGTGGACAAAGAAGAAATGTGACACTCTGAAATTCGTTCGGCCTGATTGTACTTCTAGAAGGTGTGAATGTAAACACACAATTTTTATTTTGTATGATCAATTTTTATTGTCTAAAGAATTAAAGTAAATAAAATGTTAATTTTTCGGAAACAGCTTTTCGAATTAAATAAATTTACAAGAAAATATAGTGGATATAATAGGAAACTTAATGTTCATTTCACTTTTCAATGATGAAATCAAATTTGAAATTAAATTTTTTTTTCTTGTAGAAAACCGGAAGTAAACACTTAAAATAAGAGCTTCTACAAGTCTGTCGTTTTTTATTAAAAATAAAAACATTGTTTAAAATTTTTTAATAATAAAAAAATATTAAACAAAAATATCTGCTCCGTTGGGCTCGAACGTTGCACCAGAGACAATAAATTTACGCGACCAGGCCTGTGCGCAGAAATCATTCAAAGGAAAAAAACGAAATTTGTTATAGCGTTTCATACGAAATTTTTCGTGCTAAAACTGACAAGTCCTATTAATTTGACTAATGCATTATTGTAAGGGAACACAACTATTTATTTTTTTAGTTGCCAATCGATTGTTATTCTATTTGCTTTGATTTTGAACAATCAAAACAGCGATGTGTAAAAAAACGAAACTCAATAATATATAATTAATAAATGTGAATCGAGGAACCGCCGATGCCCAACTTTTGAGAAAGACAATTTTCTTATGATTTCACCTTTATAATTACATCATGCTTCAATTTAATAATTCCACCATGAGTATGAGAAAATAAACATTTCAATATTGAATAAAACACAATATCTGGGGATTATGTGGAATAAGCTGAACCTTTATTAATTTAAACTTAAGCCAAACAAAGTAAAACTTTACCGCTATTTAACATAAAAAATGAAGTAATAAAAGTTAATTCAAGTTCGGTGCTCAGCATAAAATTTTTCTCGTGAGTACTAGAGGAACTAAAGCTGAATATTAAAAAGCAGAATTGACACAAGCATGCGCTTTCTTCTGGTTTAGTGAAATTAAGAAACATACATGTGTTTGTTTTTTAAGTTTTACTTTTTAAGATACTAAAATAAAATCACTAAAAATAGATTAAAATGTCAGCAAGAACTCAACAAAGGCGTATTACTTCTGCCAAAGCATTCCTACACGACGCTCCATGTGCATTGTTTTCAGTTCTTAACCAATTTGTCGCATTCATTGATATAATCGGTACTCAGCTTTACAATAGCTGAGCCCGAGGCCAAACCCAAAAGGGTGGCAAACGCTGCACTGTTCTTGGAAAGCGTAGACTTGATTATGGCCCAGGCCAGCACTGATCCCATAGCAAACAGAGTGCCACCGAGCAGAGAGTATACACCTCGCTTGCCATTTGGAACGGCTCGTAAGTGTGGACGTCCATACAGATAGAAGGCGGTGCCGACCAAAGTACTTAGTAGCAATATGTTTGTAACATCCTTCTTGGGCACCAATTTTGATGCTAGCTGTGGATTCATAATATTAACCGATTGTGCACCATACGAAACAACTCCATGCAATGGGATGTAGTAGTAAAAAATATTCTCCTTGGTGAATGGTTTCAAGCCAACTTTATCGCAAATTGTGCAAAGGTTTTTTTTCGATTCACTTGCCATTTTTCTGACTTTAATTTTCTTTGGAAAACTAATTGTTGATAAAAATATAACTTTTTTAACAATGCAAACAAACGAAAATGCAGTCACTCCGGTCGGTAGTTTCTTGATGAAATTGTCAAATTGTGATTATGTAAAAAAAACTGTCGTCATATTTATTTTTGTATTCAAGTTGGCAATCATGATAGCAGGGACTACAAGTCGAGTGCAATTCCCCGTACAAACGGAATGTTTGCAAATAGCTTAGTGCTCCAACATATCAACAACATTGAATAAAAAGCTAAGCACAACTGAGACGTGCATTATCGTCCAGATTTTCCTATACGTTAACAGTGAGTACACAATTGACACTACAAAATTTATCGCAGAGAAATAGAACATATTCTATTATCTGTTGCGATTTGACACAGAAGCTAAGTCGCACGTCCCGGTTGTGTTTAGATTCTGACATTTTCAAAATGCTTCGTTGTTTTGTCGATATGGAATTAATTAACTGTTATGCAATGTCAACACAATTAGCTGCCTAACATTTTATTATTTATTTATTTATTACGGTCTTAGAGACCTAGATATTAATACAAAATTAAATTTCAGAATACTATGAACTAGATAACTAATATTGGCACAATTCAATTCATCTAATTATTCGGAATGTTTGCGCACGAACACAAAAAAAAAACAACAAAAAAAGCTGATGTCTATCTATTTGGAGGATAAGTTATATGAAAAAAAAAAATGTTGGAACCAAAAAACTTTGATCGACGAAGGAGTTGGATGACAAGATACTTTGATGGCGAAAAACGTAACGACAAGAATGTTGAGCGAAAATCAATAACTTTGAAGAAAGGTCCTCACTTCTAGAAACGCCTCTTGTCTAGGGGGTGTTTCAGAGCGGAAAGTCATGTGATAGCTGCCCAACATTATATTTGGTACCATGGTGTACGTATCGGATACAGGAGATAAAAGTGGGAAATTCTTACAGCTTCGATTCTCGATCTAAACATGTGGTATAGGGAAGATGGTGATTGAAGGTGTTTGAAATAATCCCTAACGAAATACAACCTAATAGCAACACTCCCAATTACAAATAAATGAAACAACAGCCAATGTTGGGCCTATTTCACTATGAAATAACTGCCAGTAATAATGAAAACAACAATTTTGGACCATGAGCCGTGCCCTAGCTATTATTTAGAATTACTGTGGTTAGCGAAGCCGGTGTTGAAATACTATAGCCCCTGAATCGGTTTCGTAGCTCCGGTGATTGAAGTCCGAGTAGCGAGCAAAGATAACGAGAACAATTTTGAACGAGAAACGAGTTGCTAAGATAAGTGGAGCGAGTATCAATTGTCAAATGGACTTTTGTTTTGTTGACATTTGTAGTTGATTTGAGAGAAAGGAGAGCGATAAAAAAATAATTGTGTGAAAATTTATGATTTGAAATTTATTTATTTTTAACGTTATAAAACCCATAAAACAATAATTAGAACTTAAACTAGACTGCTGTTAAAGTGTAACAAGACAAACAATAAATGAAATCCGCTATAGAACTACTGAATTATTTAGGAAATTTCGTGTGAAAAAGCAAAAATAGTGGCAATTTTTTCTTGACGTCGCTAATGATGTTGACGCACAAAGTTTGTCAGGGAGCGCGTAAGAAGATGCAGGTAATTTGCCGAAATTATAAAAATGCAATTCAACGGAAAAGAAAGTTGAAGAGTTGTATGAAATTGATATTTTTCGACCATTCACATTACATTGCGTTAATTTAAAAGGTAGTCTAATAAATGTAGACTGTCAACATCGCCGCTGCGCGTTGACCCTTGCATTCATTGTAAAACGGCGTCGACTGCGGCATTAACTGTTACATTGACGTCTTTTGATGTATGGGGCTTCGCTGAGAGCTCTGCTGCGGCTGATTTAATTTGTAAATATCATTTAACTATATCAATATTACGTTTAGGTCTCCTTCGTTATACGTGACGCCGAAGAAAAACAACATAGAAATGGTGTAAACGCGCTGCAGTTGGATCCGCATAATGGCAAACTTTATTCAGCGGGTCGCGACGCCATCATACGTGTTTGGAACACGAAAACAGATTCAAATGAAAGATACATACAATCAATGGAGCATCATAATGATTGGGTAAATGATATTGTACTCTGCTGCAATGGAAGGAATCGTAAGCGTTTTCAAAATTATTAGCATTTTTTGATTTTATAATTTATATGTTTAATTTTTAGTGATTAGCGCTAGCTGTGATACAACCGTAAAAGTGTGGAATGCTCATAAAGGCTTTTGCATGTCAACCCTGCGTACACATCGAGATTATGTACAAGCGCTTGCCTATGCTAAGGATCGCGAGCAGGTTGCCAGTGCAGGTCTGGACAAAGCTATATTTCTGTGGGATGTGAATACGCTAACCGCTCTGACTGCCAGTAACAACACAGTTACTAGTGAGTTGAAATGATATTAAAATTTCAAGTTTTTGAAAATGCAAATTCATAAAGAACAGTTTTTATTGAATCTATTCCAATGCCTGAAATTTAAGGCCAAAAATTCTGTATTCCTTTAATTTGAAAAATGTTGGTTAGTCTCATATACAGATATATAGATGTAGCATTATTAAATAGTATCTCAGCACTCCTAAACCAAGGATAAATCTATTAAAATATTGAATTTTTAAAGGTATGGAGTGCATTACTTTTTTAAGTAATATTCGTTAGCTGCCATAGACAATAAAAGTTACTTTAGGCGCGGCAATTATTGCATTGCAGCGCAGTTGAATATATTAGAATACTGATTAAAAAATTAAACTAAACTCGCTGAACATAAAGGCTTCATGGTACGATATGGACGTTTGTCGGTGTGCTTTTGAATGATCTGTGCTCTTGCATAGGCGACTGCTACATGGAACTTTAAAAAAAATCCTTTCGTGGACAAAAAATCTAGCTCAGGTGAAAGTTCAATATTCAATACTGAGCCAGCCACCTTCAAGTATAATTAACTGGGCCAGACCTATCTTAAAAGATAGCTATAAGTAAATAAGTAGAAACTAAATGATGTAGAGAGGATTCGGTACACAACTGGATCCTTATCCAAAAAGAGACTTTAACAACATGTGGTCAGACAGCTCAACTGCTATAAAATCTCTTAAATTAGTATTTCTAAACTTAATTGCCCTGAATCTTTTAAAGAAGTGGCCCAATTCAATTAATCAGTAAAAAATTAAAGAAATGCTTTTTATGGTCTTTTAGCTCGATACTGTTATTCCAATGTTTTTAATACTTGTGAATAAAAAAATTGAATGGAATATTTTTCGAGGAGTCACTTCTTCAAGTTCGCAAACTGGAACATTTTAAGAGCCTGAAGTTTGAAAACACAAAATACGATTAATGGAACCTATTCGGATTCCAACTCATTATACTTTGCCATAGAAACAACCAAAGAAAGATAACGATTTCTTCGCAAAATAAGGATGTTTTTCCTTCTAAAAGTGGTTGAAACGATTCAATATGTAAGAATAACATTCATCGACAATAATTATTTCCTCTATTTTAAGTTACTCGATAGGGGGTATGCCAAGCACATCTCAAAAAAAACTGTAGCCAATACCTTGATACCCAATAATGTCGTCTTGGCCTTTCTTGGAGCGGATTCCCCACGAAAAATTCACTGCAAATCGATTCTAAATCTCATCATCAAATCTTCGTATTCCTATTCAATAAAGCCAAACACTCTTTTGAAAGTATTAAATGTATAAGTTTATTGTCAATTGTGAGCAAACGGAGTATATAGTATCTTGTAGAAAGATTTCTCATATCCAACTGATATTTTTCTAAAAAAAAACAAAGGTCCTGTTCGATCTAATTTGTCCGGCTTGTGGTACTTTAAAAGATTAATTTGTTCATTGGAGTTACACAGATCGCTTTTCCAACATCTCATATTGGTATTAAATCTATTATTTTTTAAATATTTCAGCTTCTAGTCTCACTGGATCTAAGGATTCAATCTATAGCTTAGCTATGAATCCTTCAGGCACTGTCATTGTGTCAGGTTCCACAGAGAATATTCTCCGAATATGGGATCCACGTACATGTACGCGCAGCATGAAATTGCGTGGTCATTCGGAAAATGTTCGTGCATTAGTTGTTTCACCCGACGGTAATCAAGTAGTTTCGGGCAGCTCAGATGGTACTATTAAAGTATGGAATCTTGGACAGCAGCGTTGTATACAAACAATACATGTGCACAAAGAGGGCGTGTGGTCGCTACTAATGAGTGATAATTTTCAATATGTCATATCTGGCAGTCGAGATAAGAAAATTATTGTAACAGAGCTGCGAAATCCATCGAATTCAGTGTTGGTATGCGAAGAGCGTGCACCAGTATTAAGCTTGGGTTATGATATCGATAAGACAAGTGTGTGGGCGACTACATGGAATTCTGATATACGCTGCTGGAAGCTACCCAATTACGATAAAAGTACATTAAGTACGTGCACATTGGATGCACAGTGGACAGGCAATGGTCTTGAAGTTGCTTGCATTAGAGGTAAGCAGAGTATTTAATATTTCAATTATCAATAGATATTTATTGCGACGTAAACTTTAAAGGTGGCGCTGCAATTAAACGCTGTGCTGTACTCAATGACAAGCGATATATTATAACTAAGGACACTGAGGATAACGTTGCAATATATGATGTGTTACGTGTGGTAAGAAAAGAAGATGTAGGCAAAGTAGATTTTGATGAAGAAGTCAAAAAACGTAATAAGCGTGTATACATTCCAAACTGGTTTACAGTCGATTTGAAAACCGGCGTAAGTTGTAACAATGTTAACCTAGTTTTTAGATTTATTTCCTGTGGCTTTTTAGATGCCAACGATTGTGCTTGGTCAGGATGAGGTTGATTGCTTTTCAGCATGGGTATCAATTGAAGCAGGTCTTCCAGAGTGTGCCGAGCCAACATCGGAAATAAAAGTAGAACTTTGATAAATTTTTGAGTAATCATCAAAGTAATTTAAACTCTTTTAAATTGAAGATAAATTATGGCAAATTGTTACTGGAAGCGTTGCTAGAATATTGGAATCCGCCGCATAGTTTACCACAGAGTGAACTGGAACCTGATATACGTGGTAATCAATACTTTCAAGTACCCAAACACACGCCAGTTATTTTTAGGTAATCCTTTGCTAAACTTTCAATAAATTAAATAAAAAAATAAAATTTTTTATTCTATTTTATATTATAGCGAAGTTGGCGGTCGCACAGTGTGTCGTTTGCTCGTACGTGATGCTGCTGGTGAAAGTGAAAGTACACTGTTACATGAAACTGTTCCTCAATGGGTCACTGATGTAGTAATTGAGAAAACGATTCCAAAATTCCTAAAGATTCCATTCTTTTTGCAACCGCATCCGCAAATGATTAAACCAGAGCGTACTAAGAAAGTACGTTCAAATCATATTTATTTTTTGTTGATTAATTTTACTTAAAATTCTTCAAAATCATATAACAGGATCGTCTTGTCGCCAATGAGTTTATCCAATGTCGCAAAGTATGCGAGCATGTCTTAGAGAAAGTCCTCGGTGCAGAAACTACACCCAGTGGCGGAAATGCATCGAATTCTTCGCAAAATAGTCAAAGTGATGCTAATTCAGAAGGTTCACAAATACCAGCAGAGGATCGCGTTGAGCTGTGGTGCAACGATGTGGTAAGTATAAATCGCCTTTGTTCTGTAAAACGTCAAAGGCTCTCGTTTCTAGTTTTTTTCGGTTTGGTTCAATATCGCAACCTTTCTATAAAAATATATTTATTATTATTATTTTATTATCGTTTAACGCTGGTAAAGGGATGTCTATAAGCCGCGTGCCCTTGATTTGGGGACGTTCCAGTTGCAGAGACAGTAGTAATTCATTAGTGATCATTATTATATTTAAAAACAAAGTAACGCTGCATGATCGTTGTTTGCTTGTGCGTAGTAATTTTTAACTTTCGCGAAACCCAATTTTGATCGAATTTATATGCGAATTCGCATCATATTTGTGATAGAGCAGAGTATCCAAATTTTCGCTCCAGTTGGCCATATACATATGTATGAGAAAATCTAAATTAATTTTTAAATGCAATGGCTTGCTTAGTAATTATATTTACCTCGTAAAAAAAAACAAAGAAAATATACAGTCAATTGGCGTAATTTTTTGGGAAAACTGTATTTACGAAAAAAAAAAAAAAAAATTTTCCGATTAGGATCATTGCTTTCTCTTGAGGGGTTGTCCATAAGTCGCATGTATTTGTTAAGGGAAGCGAGGATTACAATCAAACTTATTTTGAAGCTACCTGTGGTGTAACGAAAGATTTTCATCCAACCGTTTGACAAACTTGGTCAAAAAAATCAACGAAGTGTTGTGAGGAGTTTTAAACGTAAAAGTCATGTTCAGGAGCAATGGGCTCAAAGGAGGCCAAAACTCAGTCGATATTTTTTGATAAAAAAAGTAAGTGACGAATTACAGAACAAAGCCAAATTATTTAAAACTTTTTTAGTTGTAAATTTGTGAAAAAATCTAAATGCGCTTTTATTTTTGTTTGAAATTATAATTTTTCTTCACAGATTGTTGATCCGAATATGGATTTACGCACTGTGCGTCATTTTATTTGGAAGCAATCGACGGACTTAACTTTTCAATACAAAACGAAGCCAAATTTTAGTTATGATGGTAAAATATGAGTACATTTCAGATGTTTTTTTAACTTGTTTGCATCTCCCAATACCAATGCTAGGAATTCATAATTTATTAACATTCGTATATAAATAACAAAAACAAATTTACACCTTCTATTAAAGTTATATAGATAATAAAATTGATAAGTCTGCATTTTTGTTTTCTTAGAATGTTATTATAACTATTACGGATTTAGCGAAAGTGATGATTGAACAGAAGAAACATGTGTAAAGAAGATAAAATAAAAATTGTATGTGCAAAAATCTGAAAAATTAAAATGAAAATGTAACGTACATTTGTTTAATTTAAATAAAGAAAGAATCATGTAAGAATTGTATCATAGAATCTGTAAAATACTAATTATAAAATTAAAGAAAAATTTAACAATAATAAAATTTCTTAACTAATTTTAAATTAAAAAAAACTATGCTTATAAAACTATTATTAATTGATTCTAAATACAAATGCAGGACAATTTTCCACATGAAATAAGAAAAGGGAAAACTTTGCTATTCGTACTTTTTCGAAATTTATTTAAGCATTTTTTTTAATTATTCTAAGTTTTATTTTCGTATGGGGCTTTTGCTATTGGAAAATATCAACACAGCTTTTTTTTTAAATAATCAGTCATTTCAAACTTCTTGACTAGTGCGCGTGGTTAAGGAATACTTAATGGAAATAAATTCTTGTTTTCACATACACATACAAAACATGATATCTTAAAGATTTTCAGAATTTTATTTTTTCATAAGTATATACTGGCTCAACATTCATAAATAAATACTTATGTACATATTATTTGAAGAGTTTTTCAAAACAGCACTGTTCCGTTCTTTTGTAAAAATTTAAATTTTGGATAGCTACTTTACAAAAATCGTAACTCTTGAAAAATGAGAAGAGATCGCATCAGTAGACTTTGATTTTTATGTTAGGATATTCTCTCAGTTTATTTAACATCAATTAGAAAAGTAAAATAAATTTCATAAGAGTAATTCAAATATCGTAAATAAGATTACGAATAATTGAGATTTTATCAAAATAACACTCACTATTCTCTATGTACCGCATCAAAAGAACTATCAGAAATTCTAACATTTACCAGAGTTTAAATAGAAACTATTTGCAGGGCAAAAAAAAAAAAAACCAAACATGTTTTGGAAAAAAACTCATTTATCAAATTTAAACTGTAAAACTAAATTAACTTACATATATTATTATTCATTTTTAACATTAGTTAGCCTAAAATTAAGTAATTCTCAAATTCTTTTTCTTTGGTTATTTTCCGCAAGGAAAAGTTTTTATTTTTATGTTTAGATCAGTGATGGCCTTCGCGCCAACTTTCAGCTCGAGCATTCGCTCTTGTCTAAGCAATAATATATGATTATCAGTTGCATTGAGACGCTTGTTTGTTTCTTCAATTTCAAAACAATGCGATAAGTTCTCTTAATGGCTTTTGAAGAATCCCTTTTTTGAGCACAAGCCTTCACTGATTAAAAAAAGAAAAAAAAAACAATGCAAATTATTGAAAGTATTTATTTATGTAAGTAATAAAGTACATAGCATGCGTAATAATATAGAGTTATCGAAATATTGTATTCAAATAATAAAATAAAATTTGTAAATATTTCAAATGTTTGATTTTTTAATTCAGACCCCTTGTCAAAAATAAAATATGAAAAAGTAAGTATTCATTATTGCTCTATTTTTGAACCGCATAGATCTGCTACAAATGGTCAAATTTAATGTTAATGTCAACATTTTCATATAACACGACAATAGCAGCTGATGTTTGAGTAAAAAATATTTTAAAAATTTGACTTAAAAATAAATATGTGATAAAATAAGATAGCTGTGGTCTTTGTATGGAAATGTTTGTGTTATGCCTTTTTTATAAAAGTTCCGTGAAACTATACATCAAGCGCCATCTTTATGTTTTTCGATATCCACGCCCACCTTGCTTTCAGATATGTATCTACATTTTTATTTGACCATTATAAAACAAATTCTACCAAATTTTCGAGAAATTTTTATTAGTTTTTTCAGTTATTGAAATAATATAGCCCGAGTTCCCTATATGCACTGCTATGCTCAAATTAAGTATAGCTGTTGTTCTCATATAGTGTTTTTTTTTTGATAATGTACCTACTTCATATTTTCGATTGAAGACTCTATTGTTTTAATTAACACTTGCAACTTCGAAGTCAAATCAAATGCCATAAAATGATTTAAGAAAGTATTTGTTGAAGTTATATCTGAATTTATCCAAAAAATACTAAAAAATTTTTGTATCCGGCCGATTTGATTTCTTCTGGAGTTAAAAATTATTTACTCTTTTTTCAAGTAAGGATTTTTCTGTTCAAAACGATACTTATAATCCCAATTTTGTTTATAATTTTTGAATTAATAAATAAAAAAAAATTATGTCAATAATTTACAAAATAAAATTACTAAGGTACTTTCTCTTGTATACTAGGGAGCAATCATTATTATAAAACAGTTTTTAAAATTTATGTCATAAAATAGTTCCAAGAACTTGAACCTTTGCCTATGAGTCGACACTTAGCTATTAACACGAAAAATATCAATTAAAAATGTATTTTCCAACTAAAATAAATAAAAGGAGATAAAACGACTGTTTTTATCCGAAAATGACCAAAGCCTTCGCTAGGACACTAGTCAGTACCTCGAGTTTAGGTTCTAGAGCTTTGCAGAACAGGGTCTATTTGTAGTTGACAATTGTCGACAACAACGATCAATGTGGTTGGGTTTAAATTTTACAATGAAATGATTCGCAATACCTATTCAAAGGTGAGGTTAGTGTCAGTCATATAGTAAAATAGCGAAAAATTTAATAATACAAACCACCCGAAACATATGTAAATAAAAACAAATGCTTAAGTTGATTGCATACCTTAAACAGCTCCAAGGGGATAGATAAGTGATTCCAAGGTGTTTAAGGCTAAAATGTGCACAAAATCACCTTAATTAAGTAATCGACTTGACTTATCACTTGTAAACATATGCACACATACATAGGTACATATGTATCAAAAACAGTATTTAAAAAAAAATAAATACAATGAATTTTTTATTAACATTCGAGTAAAAATACAAAAACTTATTGCAATTCCCTACCCGCCCTTTAATTATATCATCTTCCGGTAGTGACACCAACGCCTCGATGATTCTCAATTGCACGCAGCACAAGCTTTAAATCGGTTTTAAGAGTACGTGGAATGCAATACTTATCGATTGTTTCTGTTGTATGACGCAGGCTTCGCATAATACTCCAGAGACATGTTTCGTGTAACGTTCGCACTGGAAAATGTATTGAGATCTGCTTGCGACATGGTATTGGCTCCCCCACATTTCTGGGATTGGGAATAACAAATCGCTTGGGCCAATATATGAATTCATGTGCCACTTGCATGCGTTCGCCGGTAAAGTGATCGCGAAATATCCAAGGATGCGATTGAAAGGTGTTTACCTTTGTGCTAAAACCGGGACGTAGCGTAAGGTAGAAAGTGTGCTGACCTCGGTAATCGATCCAGTAAAGATTAACATTTCGTTGTGTTGTGTTAGTAAAGAGAACGTATGCCTCCTTCAGAGATTGGCCTGAGCGCAGCTCCTGTTGTTGTTGCTGTGGACGCACTCCACCAAGATGCGCTGGATTGGCCAAATCCAGAGCCATCTCTCGACGTTGTGGCGTTTCTTTACAACGCAGATGTTATTTTTCACATGCAGATGGCACACAGCTTAATTTTCTGCATTGAAGTGAGAGCTGTCAACTGATGTTGAAAGTGCAAGCAAATATAGTGAGATTACGACAAATGGCAGTCTGCATTTCGATTATTGGAAAAGATGTAATTAGTTCTTTCAATATTTACCTTTTATGTTGAAAAATATAGTTGAATGTATAAAGCATTGAGAACAGTTACTATTTCTAAAAATGCTATTTTTAACGTGAAAAGAAAATGTAGAAAATAGAAGGACGTGTTCTGTTTTAAAGCTGTCAAATTGTAAAAAGTGTTGCCAAGCTATGCGCATTGTTCTATAAAAAAATAACCGGATTCTACACAGTATTGGGTAACGATACGTTGAAGGCGCGTAGTGTGAAGATAAACAATTTTATAATCTTCATCCATGTTCAGTGCAACAGACAATGAGATTTTCGCGAATACTCGGATTTCGTAGCCTTTGACCTTGAATATCTTAAAACGTCGACACGATATCAATTCATGACAATTTTGGGGATTTTTTTTTAAAATTACTATTTTATATTTTGTATTTCTACAGAATGCGCCACTCTATTTGGCTACAACAGACGTGGACAGAGAGCTGGAGCTGCAATATAGGGTGCACGCAGCACTTGATGTTGTCGAAGAGAAATGTCAACCCTTGGCCAAAGGTACGCCGGAATCAAAAGAATTTTACTTAGGTCTATTGGTCTCCACAGAAACACATAAAATGTAAGTTTTTTAAAATAAGATCGATTTGACATTTAAACATTTTCGAGTTAAGAAAATAAAATATGACCTAATTGCTTTTAAATAATATTTGAATGTGTAATTTTCGTAGTTATGGCTTTGTTACAAACACCAAAATTAAATTCATCATTGTAGTCGATTCAGGTAATATTGCGCTACGTGAAAATGAAGTGAGATCGGTAAGTTGACCAAAATAAGTGCTGCAAAAAATCTTAAAATTTTATATTTTTAGATGTTTCGAAATTTGCATATTTTATACACGGATGCTGTTTGTAATCCATTTTATACACCAGGAGAAACACTTACATCTAAGTATGTTACCTTTAAGAGTCTTAAAGATAAAAAATTTTACGAAAACCTATAAAAATATGTTTACTTAAATATAAGGGCCGTTTCATCAATGTCCAGATGTCCAGTTAAACCTTAACTAGATCTCGAAAACTAAACAAAAATTATTTCTTAGTTGCAATTTAAAGTTGAAGATAATTTATGCTGGACATTAATAAAATGGTCCTCAGGCAAATACATAGAACACAATTTTTGCAACAAAATATAATATGTGTATGTATATTTCTATCTATTTTAGGAAATTTGATAAATCCGTGCATAAAATCATACGTAGGATAACGGCGGCGCCATAAACTCATGTATTACATAATTTGATTTCAATTTATTTAATTATAATAAATACTAATTGCTTAATACCTACCTATACATTGAAAGTACAAATACGATGTTTATTTTATTTTCTTAATTTTTGTGAACTTCTGGTGACTTTTTGTATATAACAACTGCATCTACATCAGATATATCACTTTTGATAGATGAAAGAAATTAGACAATTATGAACCATAATTTTTTTCGCAAAAATATCCGAATTCGAACTCGTAGTTGGACCTCGCAATTAAACCGATAAAAGATCGCTTGGCTGTAAGCCGCATCAATTCTGCATGTTGTAACATCGGCGTAATAAGTACGCCTTTCCCCGAAGATAAGGGAGATTTTATAAATTTTCTTTGATACCTAAGTGAACCTTCTATTTCGATAGAGGCATTACGCTGACATTTTTGTCGCACTTTAAAGTTGGTTCTTTCGTTCGCAAAAGTTTTGATTTAAATTATTTATTCTAAAAGATATTTGACTGCTATTCAAGTAAAAAAGCTGAAAACGCCAAATTTAACGCAATTTATTTGTATCTAGACACTAGACTCTTGTTGGTCTCGATTTGTTTTATAAGAACAATACTGCACTGTGGTATTATCATAAGCATATACTTAGGACCAATTCGATCAAAATCAAAGAGTACGTTTCGTTAGAAACTTACACGGTTAGGTGGCTTAAGTTATAATACTTTGACCAACGGCCATATAGTGACAGTGAAGGTAAATGTATTAGCCTGAAAAATGAAATGTTTGGCGATTAATACTTTACTTTTCCTAGAAGAAATTTCAAAATTGGATAGTGGATTTATATTTTACAAAGAGAAATTACATGTAGGTGCATATATTTACGGAAAATAAACACAAAAATGGTATTTGTTGACATCTTTTAAGATCTTGAACCACAGAAAGACATTTCATGTCCAGATATCCAAATAAATTAATTTCAATTTCAAGTAGACTAACTTTTTATTTCTATCACATTGAGAGAGAGAGAAAAAAATATATTGAAAAGTAAACTGAAAGCTTCAAATAAAAAAGGCACTTTCGTTAACTCATAAAGTTATTATCATTAATGAGAACATTTTAGTTGATAAAAAATTTGTAGCAAAATGTCTGAAGAGTGTTGGACTTACCAATTGTTGATGCACCCTGAATTTCACATCTAAAATTCATTTAATTCTCAATTTTTAAGTTAAGCTTAGAATTTTAAATTAAAAATATACTTTATATGTACGGAAAATTTAGAAAAAATTGCATTCTGCCTAGATCCGTAGGAAAAAGAAACCACTTCGCTCCAAGGCGCGTCCGAGATGGGCATAAATATTTGTTTCTATATTATATCGTATTTATTTATTTCATAGATGTGTACAATATAGATCTGATTACTAGGGATGTGCAAAAAGCATTCGAATCGAATAGTAACATTTGATTTAAATTTGAATCGAATAGTTGAGATATGTAGTTGAAATAATGTAAAAACTGTGAAGCGAAGAGTAATAAAGAAAAATTTTGAAAAAAAAAATTTCTTTTGTTTGTTATAAATAAAATCAGAATTTTTTTATTAAGATGAAAACAGTTTTTCTTAAATTATTTGGATCTAACAAATTATTCGGCTAGTTCGAATATATCGTACTATTGAAATTATTAGAAATATGCGAACTATACGAAGCCGTGAACAATTCGATTCGTCAAAAATTATTCGAAGCTGCAAACATTTGCACACCCCTACATACTACCTAAAATATATATCTATCATACGAGCTTGGCCATTCCATTACGTGCACATAGTCTGGAAAGCTTTTGATAAATTTCTGTCCTTCAGGGCTACGCTCATGATCGAAACTGAGATAATGCCCAGATATGCCCAATTCAAATAGCGGCTCATTTAATTTACTATCATTTTTCTGTGGCAATAAACAAAACAAGAGAAATGTCGACTCAATTACTTCATTTTCATTAATAAACATATCTTCATACCTTAAAGTCGACAAAGAATTTCAAAGGTCTATTTAGCTTTCCATACGCGAAAAAGATGTGATATGGAGGTGCTTCATATTTCTGTGGATTCTCTAGGTATTCTTTCAAGAAAGTCCAATCTGTAATGGTAACACCATCTAAAGCTGATAAGAAAATGCTCATATGGGGTGGTCCAGTAAGTTCAAATTCAAAGTGTGCAGTTTGTGTGTTAGCATCAGCAGTTCGGTTGAGTAGCGTTAGTGTAGTTACGCCAGGTAATGTAAGTGGCACTTTTGAAGGTAACCATCTGGCTTGCTTACGTGCCTTTGCCCAACGATGATTAAATAATGGTAGACCACACATCATTATTTCCTCACAATCGTCATTCATGACCTGCAATTCGGACATATCAATGTGATCTAATTGTAAGTTAATAAGAGAGAATTCATTAGACAAGGTAGTTCAAAATAGAAATATAAATAAAAACAAATGTACATATGTGGGTATATGCTCTATTTACCTTCAATAGGGTGGTGCACACGTCGATCTTGAAAGTCAATATAATAACCGGATTCATTTTTACTGATAGATTTATCATATTCATAGAAAACCCGTTGTACATGCTGAAAAAAAAAGAAAATAAAATTAATACTAATATGAAATTCAAATCAATAAAGGTGGGTTTTCACAACGGAGGACAAGAAAAGGAGTTAAGATGTTTTTTTATGACACTGACTTGGATGTCCAATTGTTCCAATTGAGGTCCATATCTTTAATATTGGAAAAGATTTGGAATACAAACTAGTCGACAGGTTGTTCAAAAATCATTTTTCAAATAGATACAGAAGGAGCTCTGACTTCTCAGGTGAATAGTGAAATTACTCTATTTTCTAAATAAAATATATGCTAGCGGTCAGCAGCACAGAAAATATATATATATAATTCATTCAAGTTATCCTTTCCATTTATCGCTTTCTTCGTGGTTTTGATGAATTCGGGATTTTGAAGTTTTACTTGAGGATGATTGGAGGTAAGCATTCCTATGAACAATTAAACTGAAAGCTGACTAGTTACGAGTATGTTTAATGTACATTTCTTTCCGGGTATATCGAGTTTCCGACTTGTGAGCGATCGAAAGCTTGGACATATTTTGAACTTCAAAATTTCGGGCAATCATAAAATATCTAAAATTTTGAACGCACCAAAATTTCAATTTTAATGTCCACGTTATTATAAACTTACCAAGAAATTTACACGACCAACATTAGTCTTTGCACGATAGGGAAAACCAACATATGTGAGAGAAATCATCGAAAATATGAATGTTATAATGGCAAAAGAAAGTAAAATAGATTTAGGTCTACGGAAGAGATTTAACAAAGGAATCTGTAAAAAGAAAGTAAATGCATTACATATAAAATTTAACGAATAAGTTATATTCTACTTGCCAAAAATCCCATGCTTAAGACAATACAGAGGGCACAAAGTGCGGCCATAATAAGATCTGGGTTAGTAGTGGTTCCGAAGCGACCCAACATAGGTGTAAGCGTACACATCATAGAATGAATCAGAGAGGTGAAATACAGAAATGGCATGATCTGACTGAGTACCAACAAAATAGACCAGAAGTAACCTTTAAAAGAAATACAAATTGTTGTGTTAAAGTGTAGTGGAAATTATAACAGCAAAACATACTTTTCCCATGTAAAGTTGTAAGCAAATTAATAATCAGCGTTCCGATGTAGAACAATAGAGCAATCATTATCAGATAGGTGCTACGAATGCCAATGGCAGTCATGACAATACAAAGCACGGCCAAGATAATGCAGTGGGAATGTAAAATCATATGCACCTTATAGGCTTGAGTTAATTTTTCCTGTTGAGAAGTAGCATAAAAAAGTTCCGTATTATAGCTTTAATAGTTTGCCATTGTGGAAATGTTAACCAACTTACATTTCGTTCAAAACTCAAGTACATCAACGTTGGTATGCACAAGCCAAGTAATGAAGGTGCCACAAATAAACCGATTACCAACCATTTATTTGTGAAATAGGTCATGGTGCGATCACCGCTATCAAAAAATACTGCCATCAGCAATGGCAGACCAAAGGCTAAAAGAAAACCTAAGAAATGTAGCAGGAAAATGATGCCAAACACACGTAATACATGGCCAACGGACATATGCGATGAGACCGCCATGCGCCAGAGTGATATGCCTACTACAACCATAGCAAGCACAGCCAGGCAAATGTTAATAATCACACCAGTTTTTTCGCTGTAGTACACAAAGAATAGTCCCATGAAATCAAAAAACACTGTGTGTCCTTCGGAATGTTCCTGCAATAAGAAAATTAAACAGCTTAAAAGGACTCTAATTATTTCGAACACTTATAAGCACTCACTGAAGGGTCTTTCAGTTCGGGCGCATTAGCAAAGCCACGTGCTAGTGACAATATATTTTCACCAGTTGCTTGTAGGGTGCCACGTGGTATTACGTCGAATTTATCAAATTCGGTATGGTAAACATAACCATTGTAGGAATGGACAAGATCAAGGCCTAGTGAGATATAAAATAAATGACTTGTAGTGCATAAAATGTTAGTTTGCTATATATAGACATACCTGGTATATGTCCAAAATCTCTGAAAATTCGAAAATCGGTATCTGATGGTACGATGCCGGTTTGAAAGATTTCTTCCGCCATTGATGTGGCATGTGGATGTTTAATATGCTTATGATAGTGCTGCAATGAAAGTTTCGTTGTTATGAGTCAATTAGATGTAGAAAGTTCTTCAGATATACATTAATATACTATGTATGATATTGTCACCTAAATATCTTTTGAAGTCAAAGACATTAAACCTTAATCTAACATGTTTCACTATAATTCATAAACTTCTTTATCTTATCTCTCCGGCAAGTTTATGGCACTTGAAATATATTCTCTGGATAAAACATAAAAAACAAATTTATAAAATTTATTTATAAATTTAAAATTTAGAAGATTTCGCAATATCACAAACATTGCAAATTTCTATTGGTGCAATGATTTTGAAATTTTAAAAGCACAGTTTTCAAGAAACAATGAAAATATTTTAACTGTAATGATGCGTATAGCAGAGAAGCACCAGCAGTGGAGACAACGTACAAGATTCAGCTAGCTCAATGATCATTACCGAGCTAATACTCGAATTAGGAAGATTGTATAATACTTCAAATTTTGCTTTTACCGCGCTTAAGTGCCATTCAATTTGAGCACAAGTTAGCTGAAGAAGTATAAATAGGAACTATAAATATTTTTGAACTTACTTTCATAAGCCATGGGTGATTTGGGCCCGATTGAAAAAGAATTTCTTTATGTCCACTTCCAGCAGAGTCCAGATTTATCACAGCTCTTGAAATCAAAAATTTATTTTGTTTAGATATAAAACTTCTGAAAATTTCCAGTATTAATTTACTTGCAGTTCGGTGCCCACTTATGTTGTGTGATAAATCCATGCGATGTCTGTAGCGGAGCTTCTTCAGCCCCATTAAATAGAAATACAATTGGATGTACAAACGTCTCAGGACTTGTAGCTAAAATACGTATAGTTTCCAACATAACAACCACCATGGCACCAGCATCACCCGTGCCAGGACTACCAGGCTTAGAATCGAAATGACTGTTTATAAGCATGTACGATTGGCTTGTTGAATTTCTGGTGCTCAATTTAACAACAACATTTTGTACATCCTGATACATATTGATCATATGCCAGTGTATATAGGAGCCAGAGACAACTTGCACATCAACTTCCAAATCGTAAATATCATGCAGCATAACACTACGTATATTGTCCACTTCATCCAAAAGCAGTTGCACGGTGATATTTTCATTGGCATTGCTTCCAGCTATCTTGGGACCGATTCGCTCCAAATCGAGTAGTATACGTTGAGCACGTTCTGCTATGAATTCATTTGGATGCGATGCTTCATTTACAAGCTTTAGACCGGTGGGTAGATTAAAGAAGACGGGTATAACAACAGCAAACAGAAGCACCAGCCAGAAGAGCAGAAAGGCTGGCGCATAATACCATTGTACGAGTAATTTTTCTTTGTGCTTTCTATATGACGGCGTCAACTCGATGTCGTTGTTGAGTGTCTCAATATCGGTCTTGTCATTGGATATTTGGGTGATCTATTTAAAAGAAAAAGTTGCAGTTTATAGCGATATGCGAAAAAATCAGGAAGCAATTCAAATTACTGGTTCGCTTGTCGACATCCTTTGGCGCTTTCAGTAGTTTTCCTTTCAATGACGAAGTGCTGGACTGCTTAAAGACTATTCATGTCCAGATACCATAGCTTAACTAATTATAATTTTAATCATACTAAGGGTGTTACTTAGAAAGTGTATCAAAATTTTTGGATATAATAATCATTCTAAAGCAAACTTTTATTTTATCTTAGGTGCTCAATTGATAACGATTTTTATGATTGCTATGTGAAACCCAAACTCCTGAGAACATTTCGTTTGTACATAAATTCTATGTATGTACTTATGTATGATCGGTAGGTAGAGTTGCAGAGAAGCTATGGTCTTTTCGTGTATTTAATGCCATATGGGAAAAATATCCAACAAACGATTAAATCAAGCTTAAAAGGTCCATTCGCGTCAAATCGATTAACTCGTATATTGCATAAAATGCAAATAATACCAGAAAAAGTAAAATTTTCATCGAACCAATCCTCCGAGATAGGCTTACGGAGAAGTGCTAAGGTACACTAATCAGGTTTCATTAGTGCTCATCTATTAGGACAAATTTTAATAATTATGGTTAGTGGTGGCAATCAGCTCTCCGTGGTACGTATTATAGAGCTTATTATCGATTATAAGTGTCAAATCTCTGCACAGGGAAGTTCATCACTGACGTGAGCGTCTATAGTACGATTGGATATTGTTAAACATCTGCCTCATTATAATGGTGATAATACCACTAGTGATACTAATGGTACTAATGCAATAGCGTGCGAAAATACTAATGGTAATAGTGTTCCAATAGTTTTCTTATAAGTAACTTTCCATTATGGAGTAATTTCACAGTATGTGTCAACAGCTTAAAAATGAGAGGGTTTTATATCTTTTATAACATATTAATAACCAAAGTATACATTAGTTTGACTTTCATCAATCTTCTTGGAATACTTGTAAGCACGCAATAATTATTATATATATCTAAATTATAGCAGATTTGATATTTTATGATTCCGATATTTACAAGTATTTTTATTGTGCGTAGCTTATGAATTGCAGTGTTGCAAAGTGTATTGCTCGTACCTTTGCACTGATTAGCAATCAGTTATTGATTTATTTTCGTATTTTTGCTTTTATATATCCAAATGTTTAAGCAAATAAAATCGATGTGTGGTATATTGGTATACTGGTTGTCAAGAAATTGAAAGACAATTAATTTTTGCAGTTTGGACATTGACCTTTGATATCAGTTTATAGATGTTGGTCTTTGATTGCAAAGTATTTGACGCATTAAGATATAAATACAGGGGTTTCGAAATCGCCGAACCAGACAAAGGCTTATTACAAAATGTTTCTGAGTTGAATATTGACCTCAGAATCCAGCTAAAAATTGATGTAACGAAAATAATGAAAATTGTTAAATCTTAAAAATCCAAGTGGCTACATTTGTTACTATTGCTCAAAATTTATCAAAAAGTAGTCGAAACTAATATCACAGCTCTTTTTTAGCGGAAAAAACAGTTGATGGGAGAACTCTACAGTTCTATATGCTAAAACAATAACTTTAAGCAAAATAATTGATTGATTTGAAAGAGCGCACTTTGAGAAAAAGGTGAAATAATGGCTGAAACAGAGATTTTGAAATAGCTAATTTCAAAGAATCAAACCAAAAATATTTACACAACAATTACTTTAAAAATCCGAGAAAAAAGTGCAATATTATAAACATCTGTGACTTACCTACATACCTGGATTCACGGAGAAATTCACTTTATCTCATTTATTTGATAACATAAAAGCTGGGATATAGAACAGATAACACAGTTGAACGATTTGCGGCACAAAAAGTTAAATAAGCAAATTTGACAAATCTAAAACTCTTCCCATAACAATAAAACTTGGAACAAGGTCTTCAGAGCACCAATCTGACAAAAAAAATTAAAATTGTTACCTTTGTGTTTTAATTTATTGTGATTATATATGTATTGTGAAATATTTCTTAGTGACGTCTTCGAAAAATTACGAATATATATGAAATATGAATAAAATAACTCGAGCTAATAGCCAAATAAATCTTCTTAAATATTTATTTACTATAATAAAAAAGTTGCATATTTTATTAACAATTTTCACAAATTTGTTGTTGGAGCCAGCGTATTGTACTTCATTTCAAAGATATTCTTCGGTACTATAATTCTTGCTCAGAAACTAATGCCATTAGTACCGTTGAATAAGCAGTACAGGCAGGAGAAAGTGAAAAGAAAAATAGATCTTACTAAAAGTATGAACCTATCACTTGCTTGCCAATTTGACATCGCGGAAATTTTTTAACGGGATGCTTAATTTAGCAGTTTGTTTTAAAGGTAACTTAACGCGCCTTTAAAATGTTGAAAATGAAATATTGTGATACAGTGTTAAGTCTGAATTGATAAAAAAGGCCCAGAAAACAAAAGTCACCTTGGAAGTCTTTGACATATATCTAATAATCATGGATCTAACAAATATCAACAACATTACTGCAGACTATAGGCGATTATCTCTAACCGTTTTGTAAGTGATAGAAATCAAAAAGTAGCTCTATATTGGTCGCAATGGCTCAGACAAAGCTTGCGTATACGAAGAATTTTGTATATTGCTGAAAAAATATTCATAAGAGCTATGATCAAAAAATTCGGAGCTATGAATTTATGAATTTTTGCAAACAGGTCGAAGAAAACAAAAGAAAAAAGACTGGATTTCCAATCTCATCTCAAAACAAGTCTATGAACAAAGTTTAACGAAAATCACAAATGGTGAGCATGGTTGGTTATCCCCCTGACCTGAAATGCCTAAGTTAAGTTTTTTTATGAATAATAGAAGAACTCATTTTTAAACTATTTTTTTTCTCTGTAAATAATATCTCTAGAAAAAAGTTCCCATTTTGGTAAGGATTATTTTACTTTGTCTTGAACCATATCGGACTTTGATTTTTTGGAACACTGATATTGATAAAATGCACTGGAAAGTTGAGAACCTAGTCGGGAACTATTATGACGAGATGAGTTTTTCCAAAGAAGGAAAATTAAGTTTACTAACCGAAAAATCATTGTAGCCCTTTAATTTACTTTGTGTAAAAATAAATGCCCTCAGCCGTGGTATCAGGTGCAAAATGGGATGCCAAATAATTTTTTATTTCTAGAAGACACAGTTAAAATGATAACTGAGAATGGTTTTTTTACTTAGATCAGGATTGACAGATATCCAACTTATAGATATACATAATACTCGTATTGTTATAGTTCATTAAACTATCTTTCATATAATACCCAAACAATTTTTTTTTAACCGTTCTGGTGTTCCGCTTTCTAAATTTCTAACATAGGATGTAATGTTATGGGTTATATTAATTTAATAAATTAAAATTTGAGCGTCAAATGTTATTTCATACTTGTCAAAATCCAATACAAAACATAAAAAAAAAATTCTTCACACTAATTCAACTCGTCATTTAAACGGCCTTTAAAAAAAAAATGTTTATCCTCCCCCATAAGCGGACATCTCCCATTTACAACAGCTCTTGTTTATGCGTGCAAAAAAGTCGTACTGTCGCAAGCGGATATGCTTCTTGTAATGATACGCGTATTGGGGACGAAGACGACATATTTCGCACTGGAAAACTACTTACTTACATTTCAATAATTAAAAAAATTTAAATACACACTTTTTTTTGTAATTATTGAACAATGACTCAAAAAGTACTAGATCTCTAAATAGTTCAGTTTTTTGTTTTCCAGTTTTCAACCCTATATTTAAATTGAAAATTCTTTCTTAAACTAAATTCTTAAGTCCAATAAAAACTTTAAAATTAAGAAATCAAATATGAAAGGCTCTTTTTTTAAACTAAAACTAGAATAAAATTTATTTGGTAAAGTTTCGTAAGAAAATAAATCACTCCGCTTCATGTTTTTCATCTGAGATGGATGTTAATATTTTTTTTTCATTTATTGCTTTCAAAGATGCCACCTAAAATAAATATCTTTCGTACGAGCTTGGCCATTCCATTACGTGCACATAGTCTGGAAAGCTTTTGATAAATTTCTGTCCTTCAGGGCTACGCTCATGATCGAAACTGACATAATGTCCTGATATGCCCAACTCAAATAGCGGTTCATTAAAGTTGTCATCACTTTTCTATATCAATGATCAAAAGAAAAGGGAAATGTAGACTTCATTAATTCTTTAACGAAAACGTCTTTATACCTTGAAGTCGAAAAAGAATTTCAACGGTGTACTTAGCTTGCCATACGAGAAAAAGATGTGATATGGAGGTGCTTCATATTTATAAGGACTCTCTAGGTAATCTTTCAAAAAGGACCAATCTGTAATGATAACACCTTCCAAAGGTGATAAGAAAATGCTCATATGTGGTGGTCCACTAAGTTCAAATTCAAAGTGCGCAGTTTTTGTTATAGCATCAGTAGTTCGGTTGAGTAGCGTTAGTGTAGTTACGCCAGGTAATGTAAGTGGCTCTTTAGAAGGTAACCATCTGGCTTGCTTACGTGCCTTTGTCCAACGATGATTAAATAATGGCAAGCCACACATCATCAATTCGTCGCAGTCATCATTCATGTCCCGTAATTCGGACAGATCGATGTGTTCTAAGTAAATAGAGAGAGTTTATTAAATAAGGTAGTTTCGAAAGAGAAACATGAGTAAATAAAAATACACGTCGTTTACCTTCAATTGGGTGGTGCACACGTCGATCTTGAAAGTCAAAATAAAATCCGGACTCATCCTTACTGACAGATTTGTCATATTCATAGAATACACGGCGTACATGCTGAAAAATGTAAATTCCAAGGTTATATCGTGAACTTTAATTCTTCGGTTTGATTGAAAATTAGCAAATCAAAAATCAAAAAAAAGGTGTTGTGTTTTATAAATCAAAAAATTTATGTTTAAACAAATTTCCTTTTTATAGCAAAAAGATTTTAATGTACAATACATAAATCGAAATAATTTTTCGTCTATACAAAGGCAGTCGTCACTGAGCCAATTCAAACCCTGCTTACTTAACTTACCAAGAAATTAAAACGACCAACATGAGTTCTTGCACGGTAAGGAAAACCAACATAAGTCAGTGCAATCATCGAAAATATGAATGTTATAATGCCCAAAGAAAGTAGAATAATTTTAGGTCTGCGGAAGATATTTAACAAGGGAATCTGTAAAAAGAAAATTAAGTACATTATATATAAAAATGAACGAGCTATATATGTTCTACTTGCCAAAAATCCCATGCTTAAGACAGTGCCGAGTGCACAAAGTGCTGCCACAAAAAGATCTGGATTAGAAGTGCTTCCAAAGCGACCCATCATAGGTATGAGCGTACAAAGGAAGGCATAAATCAGATAACTAAAATACATGAATGGCATGATTTGACTGAATAGCAACAAAATTGCCCAGAAGTAACCTATAAAAGAAATACAAATTATGTTTCAAGTGTTGTGGAAGTTTCTACTGCAAGACATACTTCTTCCGTGTAAAGTTGTGAGCAAATTAATAATCAGCGTACCAATGTAGAACAATAGAGAAATCATTAGCAAATATGTGCTACGAAAGCCTGCAATAGTCGAGATAATACAAAGCACTGCTAAGATTATGCAGTGGGAGTGTAATACCATGTGCAGTTTGAAAGGCTGCGTTAATTTGTCCTATGAAAAAGATTCGTGTATTAGCTATAATAATTGCCCCATTATATATAATGTATTTGCAAGCTTACATTTCGATTAAAACTTAAGTAAAGCAATGTTGGCATGCACAATCCAAACAAAGAGGGTGCTACATACAAACCGATAATCAACCATTTATTTGTAAACCAAGTCATGCTGCGATCTCCGCTATCAAACAGCACTGCCATTAGCAGTGGCAGTCCAAAGGCTAAAAGAAATCCTAAGAAATGCAACAAGAAAATTATGCCGAACACACATAATATTTTGCCAATGGACATATGTGAAGTGGCAGCCATGCGCCAGAGTGATATGCCCACGACCACTATGCCAATTACTGCCAAGCAAATGTTAATAACCATGCCAGTTGTTTCGGTGTAATAGACGAAGAATAGTCCCAAAAAATCATAAAAAACTGTGTGACCGTCTTCATGTTGCTGCAATGGGAAATTAAACAGTTCAAAAGTTTTCCTAAGCCTTACCGAAATATTTATCACTTACCGAAGAATCCTCCAGTTCTGGTGCATTAGCAAGGCCACGTGCTAGTGCCAATATATTATCACCTGTGACCTGTAGACTGCCACGTGGTATTACGCTGAATTTATCAAACTCTGTGTGATAGACGTAGCCATTGTACGAATGCGCGAGATCAAGCCCTAGAGAAAGAATACAATGATTTGTAGTTAGTAAAATCTGCATTTACATCTTTACTAGAGCTGTACCTGGTACGTGTCCGTAATCTCTGAAAATTCGAAAATCGGTATCAGATGGTATAATGTTGCCTTGAAAGAGTTCTTCCGCCATTGATGTGGCATATGGACGCTTAACATGCTTATGATAGTACTGCAACGAAAGTTTCATTGTTAGGAGCATATAGAGAAGTTTTTACGATATAATAATACGTTTTAACATTTGAATAATTTTCTTAAAATCAAATAATTTTTGAGTGAAATCGGTCTTACAAAGAAATGCTACGTTTTCAACACAAATAACATATATCTCAATTGAAAGGTCTACTCTAGTAGAATACATGGATTATGCTCCTGGTAATTATTGATTTTGCGTAAAGAATAGGACCTCATTCGACTTCATAGAGACTTCAGTGCTTGAGCCACGTTTGCCAACGACTGTGGCCATTTTCTGTAGAAGATTTCTCTTTTGTTGTTTGAAAAGAACTATGCTGATAGGCATATACTATCTCAAGGCCCTTCGATTTTATATTAGTCATGCCTTTGTGTTATTGTTTCTAAAAGTCTGAAGAGCATGTGCACAAAATGGGAACCCTGTGCTTGCAGTTTGAAACTTTTCTCTCTTTGTACGAAAAAGCGAGTTCATGCGGGATTGTGTGATGTTTTAGAAGATATTTGACATTGCTACAATATGTCGCATTATCAAATACATTAATCTATTCAAATCAAGCCAACATGTGTCACTACAAATCATATACATAAATAATTCCTTATCTTATCTCCCTGGCTAGTTTATAGCACTTGATTTATTTTATCTGGACATAACATTAAACAAATTAATTGTCTTCATTTGTTTTACAATAGCATGCGGCTTGATAAATCCAAGATAAGTAGACTTTAATGGGTGTAATTAAAGGTACTTCAATCGAAAATCAATTTTAACAATAATTTTTTGATAATGGTTGGCGTACCTCTCAAATATAATCTCAAATGCTTCAATATGTGTAGATAAAAGTAATGGAAATATTCCTTCAAGTTTACTAAGGAGAAGTGTTTTAATAAAACAGAGCGGAGTCCATGAGTCTGTCATTACTGCCGTTGTTATTTTCACGTTTGAAAGTGCTAGAGCAAAACATTTTAAAAGCGGGAACAGAAAATCACACAAATTGACAATAAATAAATGTCAAATATGTCCTTTGTGCTCTTGTGTGCATCATAAAATATTACATCGAGTAGTAAAAGTTTAATATGCAGGAATTACATCCATATAAGGCTTAAAGTATTTTAAAGTGTACGTAGTTAACGGCTCCAAAAGTCTCTTCAAAAATAAACCCCCGATTTCATTTCGTACACTGCAGAATATGATTTTTTAATAATTTAAATCAAAATTTTCAAGCAAAAATTTTCAGATTTTGAGATTTAACATCAAAAGTTCATCAAATCTTGAAATGACGGTGTTATATTTCATCCTGGAAAGGTTGACACCGTAAAAACGCTATTCCCATTAATGAAAATTGTAAATTGACATTAAGTTTACATGATCTTTTAAAATTATGAAATGACCTCCATGTCAAGTACTTAGCCTATATGGTTAAGTCAGTAACGTTGCTTGGAGCATTTTGGAAGCCGTCATTCTCCGTCCTATTGCCGATATACAGCGTCAATAAATATTCAATTGCTAAATGGCAGAAAAGTCTCGAGTTCAGATCAAATGGACAATTTTTATATGTCCTATTTCAATTCGAAACTACGTCACTCTAAATAAAACACCCATTATTTACTGTAAGATTGAATTCTTGGAACATTAAAGCCTAATGCCTTTCTTAAGTAATACAATTTTACGATTTATGCTGAAAAAGTTGAAATAATAATAATCATAAGCTTACGTTCATTAGCCACGGATTATTAGGACCTGATTGAAAAAGAATTTCTTTGTGTCCACTACCAGCAGAGTCGAGATTTATCAAAGCTCTTGAAAAAAAAAATATATAAATTATGTTTTTTTTTCAATTTAAAACGTATGAAAATTTCCAGCGTCAACTTACTTGCAGTTTGGTGCCCACTTATGTTGTGTGATAAATCCATGTGATGCCTGTAGCGGATTCTCCTCAGCACCATTAAATAGAAACACAATTGGATGTTGAAATGTCTGCGGATTTGTAGCTAAAACACGTAAAATTTCCAACATAACAACCACCATGGCACCATCATCACCTGTGCCAGGACTGCCCGGCTTTGAATCGAAATGACTGTTCATGAGCAAATATGATTGACTTGTCGAATTTTTTGCGTTCAACTTAACCACAACATTTTGCACAGCCTGATACATATTGATCATTGTCCAGTGCATATAGGCGCCGGAGACAACTTGCACATCATGTTCCAAGTCATAAATATCATGCAGCATAACGCGTCGTATTTTTTCCACTTCATCCAATATCAGTTGTACGGTGGTATTTTCATTGGCATAGCTTCCAACCACCTTAGGACCGATTTGATCAAAGTCGAAGAGTATACGTTCGGCACGTTCTGCTATGAATTCATTTGGATGAGATGCTTCATTTTCGATACGTAAGCCATCGGGTAGATAAACGAAGATGGGTATAACAGCAGCAAAGAAGAGCACCATCCAGAACAGCAGAAAGGCTGGTGCATAGTACCATTGTAGTTTTTCTTTAAGTTTTCTATATGAAGACGTCATGTTGATGTCGTCGTTGAGTGTCTCAACATCGAACTTTTCATTGGACAGTGGAGTTACCTGCATTTAAAAGAAAACAAATTGTATGTTAAAACGAAATGCGAAGAAAGCAGGAAAAAATCGTATTACTAATCCTTTTGTCGACATCTTTTAGTACTAATGGTACACTTTTGCTGGACTGTTTTAAGACCTTTCATGTACAGATATCACAACCTAACTAAATGCATTATTTTCATGCCAAAACTGAAACCTAGAAAGCAAACGGAAATTTTCAGTTATAAAGATCATTCTTAAAGTAAATTTTTATTTTATCCAAGGTGCCCAATTGATATCGATGTTTACGTTTGATATTAGAAACCCAAACTGCTGAGAACATTTTGTGTTTTTTCTATGATACCCTGATGTATAGACATTTGATATAAACATTTTCTTTGAATAAGATATATATCAGGTATGTGTGAGATGATATAGCTTTTTGATAGATATTATATAGGTAGGTATGCTATATAGTAAAATTAACAAACAAATAAGTCGTGCGAACAACATCTGAAAAATCTTAATTTTCGCAGTTGAAAAGAAACAAGAATTAAACCTTGATAAGAGTATCTCATGATTAAAATTTCAAAATAGTTCTTATGGAAAAGATTTGATACATATACACTCATCAATTTTCAATAGTGTTCATCGATTTTCTATGAGTGTTACATATTAAATGTGTGCCAATTAGTGTCAAATTTTGACGCTAACGTGGCGATTTCCTAGACGAAGGCAATTGTGCCCATATGCATTAGTACAAATATGCTCATGCATTAGTGGTCGAATGGTCTTTTTATAAGTGCTTTCCCGTGGGGAGAGTTCTGCGGGTTAAAAGTTAAAGTTTGCAACTGACTCTTAAAACATTTATGTGTTGTGATCTGGTGCCGAGGATCAACTGATTCATTCAGGGGAACTAATGTATTTAGTAATCAAAATATTTCATAACCTACATTCTCGCATTATATTCAAAGTTTCTATCAATTTGACTTTCGTTAACTTTTTCTTCGGATATTTGTAAGCGCGCGATAATTATTATGGATATCTAAATTATAGCAGATTTATGAATTTATGGTTATTATATTTACAAGTATTTTTATTATGCGTTGCTTATCAGTTGCAGAGTGGTTTTTCTGTTTTGCTCATAACTTTGCACTGATTAGCCATCAGTTTTTGATTTTTTATGTATTTTTTCTCTCAAACATACGTATATCCTAAAAAAGGTATATTGGAAGTCAAAAATTTCGAAGATATTTAGTTAGTGCAGTTTGTACATTGATCTTTGATATGAAGAAGTGGGTGTTGGCCTTTGATTGTTAAACACTTTACGTATAATAATAAAAATCCAAGCGGCTGTGATACAAACAAACAATACTATTAAAAAATGCTTCTGAGAATGATTGTGGCTGCAGAAATCAGGTTTAAAGAGGTGCCACGAAAAATAAATTAAAAATTTTGAGATTAAATAACAAGAAGTAGTTCAAATTAATAATTTGAGCGGAAGAAAGTTGCTGAAAGAACCAGTCCAATTTCTATCTTAGATTTTTGTTACTACATGCAAAATCAATAAATCAAAGCAAAAATTCCATTTATCAAAGAGCGCACTTTAAAAAAAAGGTCAAAAAATGTCCCAAACTGAAATCTTGAAATTCAACAAATGTAAAACTTATTTTTCACATCAGTGATATAACTTATGTTCAGAAATTTTAGCCATAAGTCAAATAAACTACAAACCTCTGAAACCTAAACGTTAACTCCTGGTGGATCTTCTGGTTACTTGCAAGAATTTATATTTTCTCTCAGCATCACTACGATTGATATCCAAACAAACATTTCAGGATTTTGGCAATCGGAATAGACTCAACGGTAACAGACTGTCACCGAAGAAGAGCATTAAACACAAAAGCACTAAAACAGACGCTTGCCATATGATTACTGCATCGTTTCTTATATTTTCAAGTACTTCATATGACCCTGTGTATTCATGCGCTATTTAGCATAAGCGTAACTAATTGGTGTCGATGGGCCAAGAACAAAACAACTAACTAATTTCAAAACTATGACAGTTTAATACATTGACAAAATCTACTCTCAATTAAATAATTTTCAGAAAAGAAAATTGTTATGAATGGAATTCAGTGACTCGAAGAAAACGATGAAACCGAATTAGAAAATCAAATCATTATATAATCTTGATGTCGGAGCTGCAGATTTAAACGTTTACCTTATTATTAACACAGTACCGAAATCTAAGATCAGTTAACAAATTGCGTAGACCGGTGAATTTCAACTGTTGCTTCAATTTTTTATATTTAATCATTCACGTCTTCAAATCTTATCAGCTAATGAAAGATCAGGCTGCTCAGTTTTTAGTTTTTTTTTTAATTCTATTATCTTCTTATTTAGTATACTACTCAACTCTTATTTGTACGAGTATTTGATTTTATGTTTTTTTATTTGCAGCGTCCTCTGAATATGATTTAGTACTGCGGCATTAAAGAACACTGTGCAGTTTATCTGGCAGTTAGACATTTAGTCTCTCTCTGTGATTGCCATATCACTGAGTTTCGTTATAAAGCAAATATACCACACAAAGTGTGTAATAAAAAATGCTAATTATCTGGTACTGAAATGTACATATGTACTTTATTCAAGAATACTCGTACATATGTGTATTAAAATGCTTCGTAACATTTTAATATTAAATTGGGTCATTACGTTTTGATCTCTCACTTACTCTACCACTACTGTATTTGGGTTGGGTGCACTGCCAGCACCTAAGCTTCATGTCGATATGTTGTCACTTGTCAGTTAGTCAGCCTCTCTAGTGAATTGCGTACTTGTAACATAACAAATGAGAAAACATGCACCAAATCGGTTCTTAATTAATTCACCACTATGGTTTTTATGATGGGTTAAGTGCTTACGCAATATGTCAATATGCATGTAGGTACACTACCATGGAGTTCATAGACAGAAGTTAAATGAAAATTCACAGTATTTTCTTTTTTCATAAAGCCTTATTTTATTGCAATTTTTTTGGGGAAAAAACAAAACACTTTTCCGTAAAATTACGAAAATGTTTGAAACAGTCATTGTTATAAATTTGGTTTTTTTTTATTTTTGATGTTTTACTGGTGGATACCATCAGTCCTGATAGTGCTTTATTTAAAATGCTCATCAACTTTGTTTCGATATTTTTTTGGATTTCCCATATTTTCGACTTTTCCGACATTTTTCGATTTTTTCGATATTATTCTGTTTTTTCAACATTTTCCACTTCCTCAGCTTTTGCAACATAGATATTTCGAACTTTTTTACATCTATTGATTTCTTAATATTTTTTGACGAACTCGTATTTTTGCAGATTTTTAAAAGTTTTTTGAATTTTTTATACATTTATCCAAGTTTTTTGACATTTCTTAACATTCATCGTCTGTTTCAAAATTTTCCAGCTTATCCAATGTCTTCTTCTTAACTGCAAATGCACGAAAAGTATCACAAATCTAAGAAGTAAAAAGCGGTTTTTGGGTAACACTTAGCTCAAAAACCAGCTGTGATAAAATAAGTGTGTAGTAGATTCGGACCCAGCATCAAAGGGTTCAGAAAAGATGATAAGATAAGATATTACAAGCAAATTCGAATTTTTACGAAATGTGCGGCCATGAACAGAAATGCCGATGAAAGGATTTTAAATTTTACTGATGCGCTATCTGGACGAGTATGCTATTATTATCTAAGAAAAACAAAAGCTGTTGCCGATTCATTTATTTATGTGCTTCACTTGACTACCGAGAGTTATTATCGAAGATTGGGAACTATATATGCGACACGAAATATATGTAATGATTGAAAGATCTTATTGATTTGTTTTAGTTTTCGACCTGCAGTGACAAAGGTATAAAATAAGGTCAAGAATATTTTAATAAGCATATGGAACTGAAATAAACATTTCCAACATGACATATATCATGTTGAAAATATAGTAAGGCTTATCCCATGAGCTATTCAAATACACAAAAAGGACCTATATTGATCTGTAATCCTCTCATACAATATACATTTATTGTTTAATTCCCTAAAACTTACATTACTAGTAAAAATTTTTCAAATTCAATACTTATCACCAGCATGTAGTCTGCCTATGCTTGGAGCTTTGATAGATGTTAATTTCCAACTTTCCGACCCACTTTTTCTTTGCAAAACGATCAAGTGTGATTTCACAGCTACCAGTTCACTGTTCTCGAAAGTCTTGCCAATAAACTTAAATAGATTTTCAACGATGATTGATTGATTGTGGCGGCATATCTTGCTTTCCAAAACTGATACGGCTTCTTTCCTTTCTCAGAATGCAAAAAATAATTTACAGCTATATATGTGGTGGTCCAACTCCTAATCTGTGTGGAAATAAGGTCCCTCTGCCCATGGATTAGGTTTGCGCATAGGTAATCTACATTGCTTTGAACACATAGACAATCTATCTCATTTTAAATTTAATCGTTTGCTAACAAAAAATTGATATCGTCGCATTAATTTTGTTACTCCTAAAACTAGGCCACTATTCTGAAATTTATGATTTAAAAAAAATGTTTGTTCTTTTGTAAATTTAGGGGACTTTTTCTTATTGTAGACATTGTGATATATTGATATCAATTCCAAGATAAAAAGTTATGAGATTCTCAACTTGAAAAAAAGGTAAGAATAACTGCTGTTAAAATCTTTCTGCTACAGATCGAAAGCTTAGGCACTGAGATGGAAGCATTTTGAAATTTGATGACCTACTCGGGTAGATCAAATGAATGGGAAGATTAGGTTAACATGCAACTTTGAAAAAGTCTTTTGTGTATATATATACACACTGTTAGATCTACAACATCAATCAATAAAAATCAGACTTTAAGTTGTTTGAAAATAATACTGATTTATTAGTAACGTTTTTAGTTTCATCTCACATCGAATTATTCTTTCTTATGTATACACACATACCTATGTAAATAATGTTACGCTTAAATGTACGAGTATGTTATTTACAGTGTTTTTGTAACTTTTTGCACAAACTCCAAGTTAAGCTATTGAACTAAACTCAAGTCATCCCTGTGTGCTGTTGTGCAGTTTCGAGTTTTCTCTGTCCAGTCAAATTCTTGCATAGAAAAACAGATCAAAACTGCCAGCTCTCATATGTTGCCACCCAATCACTAATGCTGGCATAATCTGGAAAGCTTTCAACAAATTGTTGGTATTTTTGCGTACGTGACTTTTGCTGATGTATCCAATGACCGGCAATGCCAATTTCCAAACTTGGCACATTAATACTTTCAGTTGTTTTCTAAAAAGAGCATTGATACCATTAGCTTTTTGATGATGTTTTGCAAAATGACTTTGGCTACGAACTTGTGTCTGCAAATAACAGTCACGAGTTGGTTGCCTAATCTCTTTGCACGAAATGTTACTCGAGTTGCTCACCTCAACATCTATCGTAAATATTAGCGCTCTATTGTCTTTTCCATAGGAAAAGTAAATAAAATATGGTGGCTCCCAATTTTCACGCAACATCGTGTCATTAAAGGACCAATCAAAAATTATGGCTTCATTTTTAAGGCCAATAAATATGCTCATATGATCTGGACCATTGAGTTCGAATTCATAACGTTTTCGCGTTGTTGAGTTCAAATCTGTGATGGAGTTTAGTGCTAGCACTGGATTTTCACCAGGCATAATAGGTTGTTCATCTAAAGGTATCCAGAAACTGTCTTCCCTACAATTCGGTAAAAGCAAAATGATTACTTTCAAACAAGTGTAGTAAAAGAGTTTCCTCAGAGCATACCTAGCTTTGTGCCAGCGATGATTGTAGAGTGGCATACCACAGAACATTTCCTCTTCGCAATATTTTGTTACTTTTTCTTTCTTTCCAATGGCGGCAATATATTCTATAAAAGAGAGAAGATTCCAAAGTTAGTTTCATGAAGAAGAGTCTAACTCAAGTAAACTCTACCATCAGCGGAGTCCACTTTTCTGTCCTGTGGATAAACATAAATGCCGGATTCATCGGTTTTGATAGAGTTATCAGCATTGTGTATAATGCGTCTCGTATGCTAGAAAGTATGATCGAAGATTGTGTAATGATACAGCATGAATATCTTGTAGATTAGACTTACGATAAAAGAAAAACGCTGTGTTGCAGTCCTCGCTGTGAAAGGGAAACCAGCGGGTGTAACAGCAATTATAATAAAAAGCAATGTTATACCAAGGAAACACATTATAATGGTACGTGTCTTACGGAAGAACATAAGAAGGGGCATCTGGAAACGGATTGAGAAGAATAAATAATATTATACCATAGCATTTAAAAAACTTTTATACTCACCAGAAATCCAGCAAACAGAATGGACGAGAAAACCGCTATAAAAGCCATAAGAAGATCTACATTTGCTTCCGAGCCAGACCGCCCTACCATTGGTATAATGGTGTTGTAAGTAGCTTGTGTAATGTAAGTATAGTAGAGAAAGGGTAAGATCTGACATATAATCGCAGCAATAGCGAACCAATATGCTGTAGAAAAAAAAGTTTTTCAGATTTATTAATATCTGGTAGTGAAGTTATTAAAGACTGCGTTCATATTAGACTTTATTCAAAGTAATAAAAGAGGTGTATGACTTTAATATAAATTCAGTTGTTATGTTTCATTCGTCATGATATAGTGAAACAGGTAATTCATTTTTAGCCGCAATATGCCTGGCTTTGGCCTTATCCACACAAGTACATGTGTATATTCATTTATATAACATGTATGAAAATCTTCATTTACACACAGCCTATCCGAATCATCGATCTACGGCAGACTACGTCTACCATATTGCTTAAGTCGATGATATTTTTGATGGCTGAGTCTTCGAAGCAATCGGAAATCAACGAACATATACGGAAATGATTTGAAGAGACCTTAAGTCTTCTAACTTCCAGATTTTGAAAAACATTATTTCCTGGAACATTCCGTATATTCCCAAAAACAATATATTTTCCTAAACATAACTTTTGGTTCCTAAAATGGGGCGCTATTGATTTGTCTCTAATAATGGAAAGTTGGATCTAATCTCGATCATAAGTCTCAAGTGAGTGGAATGGGAAGTTTACGTTGAACATAATGTATTTTAACTTGGTGTGGAGTCTTTAACGTCTCTGCGCTTACAAAACATATCATACAACATATTGGAACTTATGACTAGAATAAAAATTTTCTTGAGCTTGAGACAAATCGGTGAGGGTAAATTTGTACGAATAAAAAGAACATATTCCTATCAGTGAAGACTTTCCAGAGCGTGAATATATTTTTGCTTTAAAACTCCTGTGGTTTTAGTTTAATTTTTCAGAGTACTCGCCAAAAATCGCGTACTTTTTAAGATACCTGAGTGGTTGGGTAGAAACGAGTAACACCTTATACAGGTGAAATAGGTCAATAACTTACCTCTGCGATGCCACTTTGTAATCAAATTAATAATTAATGCCGCAATGTCAAAAAGTACCGCCATCATCGTCATAAAGGATGAACGAATACCCATTGAAGTTAAGAGTATGGTTAGAATAATCAAGCAAAGGCAATGTGAGTGCATAAAAAGTTGTATCCGAAAGCCTAAGCTGAGAGTATCCTGAAAGTAAGAAGCATACAAATCTTAGAGCCCTCCAGATTTGCTATTATAAGATATACTAACATTTTTCGTGCGTTCCAAATATAAAGCCGGTAATATACCCATACCAAAGAACATGGGACAGAAATAGAGTCCAATAATCAGCCATAGCTCGGAGAACCATGTCATAGGTCTGCCCACGCCATCCATGAAAACAGCTACCAATATTGTTAGTCCACCTCCTAAAGATAGCGACAGAATCTGTATGGCTAAGATGATGCCGTAGCGACGTAGTACTGCAGGCCAACTGAGGCCAGAACGTGCAGACATAAAAAAGAGTGATGCACCGATTGCAGCAAGCGCTATAACACAAACAACAACATTGATGATGATACCAGTCGTTTGAGTATAGAAAATCATAAACCAGCCAAGAAAGTCATAAAAGATTACGTGACCCTCCTCATATGCCTGAAATGTTGAGAATGCTTTAAGTTCTGAGTTTCAAATAGACATAAACATAAATTTATTAATTTTCGCTAATGACTTAACCAAGTTGGAAACAAGTTAAAAAGAATAATTAACATTCTCCACATAAGAAAATATCAGATGAAATTTGTTGATAACTTACGGTAGTATCACGCAATTCTGGTGCATTTGCAAGAGCTTTAGCCAAAAAGAGCACATTATCACCTGTATTCTGGAATGATCCTTTTGAAAAGATATTGAAACGATCATATTCGGTATGATACACATATCCATTGAAAATGTAAGCCATATCCAGACCTTAAGAAAACAAAAATTATTTAAGTATGTAAAAAATAAAGCTCTCTAATGCACGTAGCAACATACCAGGTACGCCGCCATAGTCACGGAAAATACGAAAATCTGTATCTGATGGTATGAGATCAGCTTGGAAAATTTCCTCACCCAAGGTAGTGGCAAATGGATGCGGAACACCTTTGTAGTACTACATATAGAAAACTATTTAACTAACTCTACTTAAATTTAATTCATGGGTACTTACCTCCATCAGCCAAGGATTGTCAGGTCCTGATTGAAATAGAATTTCACGTCCACTGCTACCAGCTGCATCCAAATTAATTAATGCTCTAGAAGTGAATACACTTTAATTGTACTATCTCCCTCTACTCTTTTTTAAGTTGACAACAATTTTAATATGACGTTCTTATAACCGTTCTCAAAATATGAATGTAAGCCTCAAAATATCTCCGGTAAGATGCAAAAGCTCAGGGAGTTATTGCAACTTTATTGTTTAATATTGTAGCGCCTTTCATATCTCTGTAGTTTCTTTTGGTAACGTCCTTGGGAACTTTAGTGGAGGAAGGTCAGAGAATCGTCGCACGAGAGTATTGCAATAAGTCAGGGAAAATCGAAAATAGAATAATCTTGGACTGAAATTACATGTTATTGCTAAAGCTCTGGGCATCTCTGTCGCACAGGTGTATTGCAATTTAGTCACCGAGCTAGACCAAACACGGACGCATTATAAAACACCGAAGACCAAGAAACATTTTAAATATTCTGATTTCTCATGGCAAATCCAAATTATCGGACCGTTCCGTTAGCGTTTTGAAGGGAAAACTTGAGCATTTGACAAAGATATCAAGACCATGCACGAGATCACCCGTGTGTCATAAGTTTTGTACAAATGATGATGTCATCACTGAAATAAACGCGTATTTTGGAGACTAAGAGGAATAGTTTTTCTGTAGAACTCACAATATTGAAAAAATTTAAGCAAAATGTATCGCTCAGGACAGACACACGTGGAGGCTATGTAGACTGAAGCGAAATCCGTGCGGATTTCATCACCTAACTTACTTACGTCTCTTACACTTACTTGCAATTCTTGGCCCACTCATGTTGCGTTATAAATGCATGTGATGCCTGCAGCGGATTCTCTTCGGCACCGTTGAAAAGAAACAGGATCGGATGTTCAAATGGACCGCTAGATTTTGCAATAACACGCAATACTTCCAGCATTGTAGCAACCATTGCACCATCATCACTAGCCCCAGGACTGCCTGGCACTGAATCATAGTGACTGTTGATGATTACATAGTTTTCACTGGTTGTATTTTTGGCACTCATTTTCACCATAACATTTTGTATTGATTGGTACATGTTGATCATACTCCAATGTATATAACTCCCAGTGGCTTCCTGCACGCGCACATCAAATTCAAAGTAATCGCTGGCTTGCTCCTTGACCTTTTCGATTTCTTGCAGTAGAAAAGCTACCGTTATCACTTCATTGGCCACACTACCTACAACACGTGGTCCTATTTTTGTCAATTCCAGCAGCAATGATTCAGCACGTTCGGCTATAAAAGCATCGGGCATATTGACTTCATTTCTGATTGTATTCGGTGTGGGCAGAGTGTTTAATTGTGTCAGAACAACGGACATATACAGTACAAGCCAAAGAGCGGCATAAAATGGTGCATACCACCAGTTGATCTTCGTTGGTACCTCGAAGTCGACATCGATGTTATATTTCTGTTTGAACTGAAAAGAGCATGGGAGTTTGTTTTTGTTTTATGTTCAAAATGGAGCCAAATAAAATTTATCACTCTCTTAGTATAGATACAACAAATGCATGAATTGCACTTTTGTCAAAAAATGATAAAAATGTCTTGTCATTATATTGCAAGATACCTGATATACCTATGCATCATCGTCGTTGCGCATACTAAATTGTTATGTTGTTTTTTCCAATTTTTAGTTAATTTTATTTTATCATTTATTAGCATTTTCCGGTGACAATCTACTCAACAAAACTTTTTGCCGATATTTGACTTCTTTAGAAGTTATTGCAGAGGAAATAATATTAATAAAAAATATTATTTGTGGCCTTTACCTTATCTAAATGAATTGCAGGATTTCTTTTTGGTTTGGTACTTTTAGTCACAATGACTCTGAGAAGTAATGTGCATACTGTATACATATGAATGTATATTGTGTCCATGTGACCCTCATTTTGTAGGATTACAACATTGTCGGAAATCCTACATTTTAACTTTTGCTAAAATTGGCTTTATAGTCTGATACTTTCACGCAAAATAATATACATTTGCACAAAAAATGATAGTGGCCATCAGATAGCGTTGAATAAATTGTATTTAATTTTCTTACGGTATAACATTTTTTTAAATACTACAACTCGAACTAGGCATTAAAAGTAGTTAGCTAATTTCACAATATGGACAAAATTAATGTGCTTTTAATAAAATCAAATCTTTCTTTCTTCTGATAATGAATTTTTTATATAAAAAAGTGGCTGCCATAATATTTCAACCTAAAAACAGAGGTCAAAATAAAACTTAACAACAAGTCTTTTTATTTTATGGAATCTAAGCAAATCCGGAATTTGTGAAGTGAAGGTTAAAAAAACTTCCTACCTCTTTCGGAGGAAGTATTGCATCTCTAGAGAAAATTCATGAATAAAAAAAATAATTTTTTAACTGGTAGTAAGCCTCATAAAGCAAATTTTTATCAAAATTGAGCTCAGACATGTTAAAAATCGTTCCCACAAGTCAGTTATGAAACAAAATATCCTGACAAAAAATCATCGAGCTGGATGTAATGTCATTTCTAAATAGCTTCCAAAGGAAATTATTTCTTTTGCTTTCGCTTAGGTCCTTGAAGAATCGATAAGTTAATATGCGAAAGAGTTGTGAATAAAACGTGAATTCGACTGGCACTTTTGGTCGTCATCTCAATAACGCAAATTCTAAGAAATAAAAAACTAACAATAGCGCTGCTATATAGCGATTATAAAATAACAGTAAAAACTGGCCACAATAAAATCGCCAACATTGGCGCATGAATGATTTTCTGCTTCACTTAACAACTGCGCGCGTATTTTGCCATTTTATTTGAGTTTTTTTTACTAAACTTTTACGATACCCACACGATAATTTGACCGTTCGGGTACAATATAATTCAAACCTATACATACGAGGACATTTTCATGTACTTCTCCTATGTGTACTTAGGGTATTTGAGCACCCCGCTCTTCGGTGTGAAGTGCGTTTTGTTTGATGAAAGGTGCCGACGCGCCTTCAAGCCGTCGCTTTCAAATGAATCACAGGTACTCGTTTGTTTTTGGATTGTTGTTTAGCTCTGCAACGCGTGCTCGGACAACATTTTTACGATGCAATCGATAAGATATGAATTATCGCTAAAATAATAATCGTTTAATTGCTATTGCTTTTTATTGCAATTGATAAAATAATTACAAATATATATGTATCATATCTACGTGAAAGTGGATACTGCAATGCTGAAACTATCAATGAGAATTTTCTGGTTTTTTTTTCTTTAAAATTCTAAAGAACTTTGGAAATCGATGTGTCGTTATATTTAGTTTTTCGGCTTTATGATAGCTACTTTTGATAAAATTTTGATATTGAAGTACTGCGTGTTTCGTCATGGTAAATTAATGTTGAGTACATTTGAAAAGTCTTATGAACGGCTTTTATTGCGCTATGCAGAAAGCTTTCGATCAATGCTACAAAGCGTCATAAAATTTTAAAGAGCGCGAGACCTTCGGAGGGAAGCAAAAATTGATTGAAGATTGTCCACAAATTGAAATGCGCACAAATTAAAAAAAAAACCGTTCGGATAGCATTTTAATCGGAAAACTCTTACGTACTCGTATATCTTAATGCGAAATGACGAAACCTCTATTGTGAGCTTCCAGGCTGTTTGACTGACCTTTGAAAAGATTGAAATCCATCTTAAGCTACACATCCTTAATCATCTTTCTTAAAAGATTTGTGTAAACCTTTGTAGTTGACTTCTTGAAACGGAAGAAACAAAAATTGTTATGTAATTCAGTGCCACGTTCACTTGTGCAGCGCACAATCGTAATAGCGAATTTCAAAGCCTTAACTTTGATCGATCTCGTGATATGTACATACATATATTATATATGTCAAAGACTTGCACACTGTTATGCTCCTAGTAAAAACTTTATAGAGTTCGAAATCTCTCAATTTAATTATTTCATATGCATAAACCATCTCCACAAGTTTCATAAAAATTGATAAGGATATTTTAAAAATTGATGTTTTTCTCCAGCATATCTAAAGTCCTCATGATTTCTTGGAGGAAATAAATCGGAAATGAGTTGAATACATAGACGATTAATATTTCAGGATTTACCCTCAAGATTTTTTTTAGTTCATGCAGCTCGAAAGAATTTCTTAGCAACACGCTGTGGACTATCTAGTAGCCCAACGAATTGCTGCCAGTGGAGCATATTTTGTTTGTGGAAATTCAGAAAGGAATACTACTGCAAGAAGTAAGGTGCCATTCAAAAGGTTACATTTAAATTTCGATTTAGCTTTTTCTTCTACAAACAAAAGCTGCCCCCAATGAGCATTTATTTTGAATGCTCCATTAAGTACAAGTATGGCTGGTACCAACATACTATGAATTAAAATCTGTCAAGATCAACTTGGCTTCAATTCCAGCTGATCTGCCCTCCGCTCCAGAATATTTACTAATAATTTCATTCCATTGTCGTACGCAAGTGGTCAGCGTTATGTTCGACTATGAGCGGAACCTGCTAGGGGCAACACCACAAGCGAAGGCGACCATTTCGGCAATATTGAAAATTATTATTTAAAAATTAGTTTTTATTTTATAAATGAAGTGTAATAACTATCAAACTATATTACAATAAAAATAAACTGTAATTTAATTGTGAAACTAAAATATCTACAATACATAGATATTAGTTTAAAGAAAATTAGATATTGACTCAGTTATTTTGGAGATAAAGTCTTAACAAAACTAAAATGCCACCTAATGCTTAAATGATGATAAATTAAACTTAAAAATTCACACATTTAAAACTTTTCCACAAGTTTGACCAATTTAATTCAAAAACTCCATCATCAAACAGCTGTTTCAATAAAGAAGCAAAAGCTTATGACATTGAGCTGTCCTGCTCCTCACGTCTTTATTTTATTTTATTTCTTCGGGCAAAACATAAACATTCCCAACATAAATTACGGTAGCTGCTAGATGCCACACAAAAAGCACTAAACTTATGTCAAACAAAAACCAAATGTCTGTAAAAACGCTATAATGTGTGAAAGCTATTTCTTCAAAATCGAGCTGATTGTGAAGGCTTTATAAATCCGAAACTTTTTTTATAAAATTTTTATTGCTGCGTTCATTGCTATTTGAAAGTGGTAATGCCAAAGACAGAAAAATAAAGCCACGTATAGACTTTCCGTCAATACCAAGATATTACTGTTGGTATTTTTATTTTTATCATAATACTTACAACCATTTTAACGAAATTGTTGTCCTTTGTAGCTTTAGTTATCCCAAAAGTATATTTGTTTTTATTTGTCAACTTAACACTTGTTTCAACGCTTGTACTTCGTAGTACTTAATTCAATTACAATTGAACTCTTCGGAAAGTTTCGTTATACTGTAAATGCATTGCAAGGATGTACGAGTTCAAACACTGAATATAAAGTAAGTGTCACACTTTCTGTAGCACTCCTCGAACACGGCCCGCTTTACAAAGCAAGGCACGAATGTCCTTGTCACTGTTTTACTTTTATATATTTTTTTGCGACCGCTAGTTGTTAAGACGTCTTGAACATTACCAATTCAATATCTAATTGAACAAAAAATCTTCGCTGTAAATCGATTTCTAGGAGGTGAAGCAACAATTTTACAAAGCAAAAAAAATTCACTTATCTAAAATTTTCGATAACTGGAATGATAAATACGAGTAACTGTGAAATTCAAACAACAACATAAATGGAAATAGCGTTGTCAGTGTATCGCACAACATGTCATAACTACCATGAAATCATATGGTAAAGCGGACTTTTATCTTTATTGAAATTTGGGGCACCTCTGGGGTTACGGGCTATAAAACTCCAAAGAAAAGCAACAAAACACAACAACAATTAATAGTTATTTTGAAGAACAAAATGTTCTATGGATTTTTTATATCGTGATATTATCATGTTGTAAAATGCTCACAAATTGTATGATTGGTTATATATTTGTAGTTGTTGTTGTCATTGAATAGCTGAATAAATCGTTGGTAATTGTTATGAATGGCAAAGCAAATAAACTAATATCATTGGCAAAAACACTTGTACATTGGATACCATATAGAGGTAAAATATATCAGTGGTAGCACTTTATTTGGGGGCTGACTTTGATAATATAGTTATCAATATGGGTGTGGTAAAATAGCAACAGTGCTTAAAAAGTTTATTACGGCTCCCGAAGAGATCAAATATTTGAATTTTATTTACGTTGACTTGATTGTGGAATATGTTCAATAAACCGTGAAAGATTTTTGGTATCACCACTCAATTTTATGTTCCACTCAAGCCGTCTGAAATTTTTCTGTGAAAAATATACGATTTCAAGATATTTGTGTAGGACACTGACGACAACGTGGAAAATATTGTATATTTTTAGTGGAATTTTTGTACACAATTTTTTTCAAAACTTAATTCATTACATTGGAGCACTTTCAAAAGATAAAATTAATTTGTTCAAAAACTCCCAACACTAGAAATATTTTCAAGCGAAAATACCGACTTTCCACCTAAACGCGATCTTTTCCACTAAATCTACAATTCGAGAAATTTCAGTACAGTTGCGTTGTCATTTTGTCAACTTTTGCTCTTTTTGGATTCTATTGTTCCTCCATTTAGCTAATTAATTTATCTTATTTTTACGATATTTTAGTCAATTTTTCATTTCACTTTGTTTTTGTGTAGTTGTCTGTCTATTGCGTTGGTATAAGAGTGCTATGTTAGTGAAAATGTAACCAGTTACTGAGTGCGTTCTGCATGATTTCACGGTTTAATGCTGTGATGTATTGTTAATGGGTGCAGTTTAACATTTTGAAAAATCGGATTTTTTAATGATCAGCTGAAAAGTGAAAACAGAATTGAGTAGCGCGTATTTATAGATTTTTTAAAATTTCCTTCAAAATGTAGAATAAAAGGTTTTCTTTGTAGTACATACCTTGCTACCTTGTGCAATACCTAGCCAGCTAAATTTCATTGATGTAGCCAGCTCTCGGGATTAGCTCTATTTGCCAGATCAAGTGTTGTGACGTCATTATATGCATCATTGCCTAATCTCTCAAAACTTGCCGCTCTCAGTTGGAGAATTCCTTAGCTGGGTTCTAGTTACTCAATGAAGTGTGACCTTTTAAGCCACTTCAGGGTATTAGTAAACCTATGACTTTTTAAGTCATTTCAGCATTTTGGAAAAGCTTGTATAGTTTTTGATGGTTTCTTTTTCATATTCCTTCCTAGCAAACAGTAGCAATACATTCAAGGAGGCGAACCATGCTTCGAAAGACTTTTGAATCTGATTTCCAACTTAGAGCATTGTCCAACATTTCACGCCATATAGAGCTACATGAAAAATAAGCGGAATGAAGGAAAGTGCGCGAAAAAAGCATGCGGTAGCAAGTAGGCAACTGGATTTTAGATACTTTACATATTCTACAAAGCCATTCATTCCACGCAACATCAGCCTCACACTTGAAATTTTACTCAACAAATGTATAATATTTCTTTTCGGCAAATTCCTTTTTTTTCCTGAGTTAGGGGTCTCTCTAAAATGTACTCGCCTCAGATACAAATAAAACATCGACCATATGCGCAAACAAAACTGACCAACATAATTTTGTAAAATTATACTCCAAATCAAAATCTTACTATCAATCAAGCAGAGAAAATGTCATTGGTATTATAAAACTGACAATGTAAGACAAATTAACAATATACTGTTCTGAGTTACATTTATTTAATTTATTGTTCCACAATTAAGGTATATCTGAAATCACAATCATTGATAAATTCCTAAAGTAAAAGTGAATTGTACGGATTCTTATGATCATTGAGGTATTTGCATATCAATTGTATGTGTGAGCACAGTATGCCAAACCACTCGAAATTCCATACATTGCTGTCAGCAAAGAAAAAATAAACAATTTGTATGAGAGATAAAGGGATTAACTTTTGTAAAAACTGAACAACCCAGCAGGATACATATGAATAAACTTTAAAAATTTTTTCAACTTTGCATTCTGATTTTTAGATCGTTTTGTTTTGTGAAAAGTCCCGCATTACAAAGTTTGAATTTGAAATATTTTATTTACAAGTTCTAACAACAAAAAAGTGTCGATTTCTTAACCAATTATACGATTAAAGCTAATTACATGAGATTAGGGTGCTACAAGCCAGACACTGACTTTCAAGATTAGTTTTGATAAGATTAAGAAAAATAATGTACGCAATAGTATGCGACAAATTAATATTAAGAAAAATTTCAAGCTTAATGCGGTTTTATTTTTATGCTCTCTACTTAAAATTCTATTTTTGGCTTAAGATATTGAAAAAACAAAACTAAAACATTAGTAATTTTTATATTTTTTGGGTGACTATTCATTATTTGTTAAATTCACGTGAATGTACATAATTGTTCATCTAAATTATTTTGTGTGTGGAATTTTTATTTCTCAGGAAATATTGTCTAAATTCTGATATTCCTTTAACTGAAAGACACTTTGGGGTATTTTTTCCATAGAATATCGTGAGCCATTTCTACGAATGGTGGCAAGGGAATTTGTGTAACACAAATGTCGTATTCCTTAAACACTTTCCACACGTTCATGGACATTGAAGGATATCCCTATATAATCACTTTTTAACTAAGTACTTCTTTGCTCTCTTTCAATGATTTGAACTATTCGCTATTCACATACAGAAAAGCTCATAAAAAAGATGGTAATGATAATAACAAGAAGATATGACCTTCGGGAGCTCTCAAAAACTACCAGGAATTCATTCAATCAATCAAAAGGCAATACAGAGAGGTAGTCCATTCTAAGATGATTTTATTAAGAATATTAGTTTTTAGCGACTGATAATTTATTATATTAAGAATTATTACATTGAACTTGCAGTCATTTTGCAAAGACCAATATGATCGTAAAATTTTACTTAATTGATCAATGCTTTTTATTCAACAAACATGACAAAGATAACAAATGGAACAATTTAACCTGGTAATTGGTGACATATGTTTCGGCTATTACCACATATATACACATTCTCATATGTATATACATAGCCTCATCAGACCAGTTTTTGGTTAATGTTGTACGTGGCTTAACGGCTATGCAAACAAGCGAGAAAGTGACAAGTATATAGATAACAAAAAATGGAACATTGTGTGTGGATTGAAATATATAAGCGCACATTGTACACTTCAAGGTCATGTCCCCAACAGCTCAAGTGTTAAGAGCGACCGTCAAAAATAACATTGCAATTCAAGAACGGTCAGGGGTTCGATCCCATGTACAACATTAACCAAAAACTGGTCTGATGAGGCTATGTATATACATATGAGAATGTGTATATATGTGGTAATAGCCGAAACATATGTCACCAATTACCAGGTTAAATTGTTCCATTTGTTATCTTTGTCATGTTTGTTGAATAAAAAGCATTGATCAATTAAGTAAAATTTTACGATCATATTGGTCTTTGCAAAATGACTGCAAGTTCAATGTAATAATTCTTAATGATTTTATTAAGCTAGAACCAATCATAGAATCTTTAGCAAAGTATAATTTTTTACTATCAGAGAACACTGTAACAAATCTTAAAATCCTTTGAACAATGAAAAACTGAAAATTTCTTGCTGTAGGAATATTTTATTTGCTGCCCACTTAATATCAATAAAATATATCCAGTTAAGAAAGTTTGGCTGGTTCTTCGATTTATTAATATCCCGAATGACCAGCACCAAAATAATCAGTAACAAAAATCGCTTATTAATTATGAAGCCATTATGGACTAATCTAATCGATAGTTAAAGAAAATATAGCAACAAAAAGTGTAAAATAGCCAATACATTTATAGCACAACTGGTCAAAAACATGCCGCCAGTGCGCAATGTTTATATAGAATTTTTATGATACTTTGTTGTTGAAAAATAAAAATCTACAAAACAAATTAACAAAATATATTTGAATTACCAAAATGTAGCAAAGAAATCATAAAAAAATAAATATAAAAGTATACATTATATATAAGAGTGGGCCAAATTGTATGAAAGTAATGAAAGCGACCTTGACAACCTAAAAACATGCCTCATTAAATTACAAAAAACGTAACCAAGTTGTCATGGATGTAAGTAATGATGTAATGATCCAATAATTTTGCTGAGTCTTTGCACAAAATCTAAGCGATTGAGAAAAATTTGCTTTAAAAATTATTTTATTTTTCATCTGAAAGTTTGTTCCACCCCAATATATAATATATATAGAAAGTTTTATGGACTGACAATAAGCAGTAGCACCGATATGAATGGAAGCAGCAGTAGCCAGTATCATGAAATATAAAATACAACTACTGTTTGGAACGCTGCTTCAATTCATATTGAAACGTCGAACGGTGCTCTGTGCAGCGTACAACAAGTGCACGATCGTATGTTCGTTGGTTGGAGCAAGTTAGGGCAAAAAACCGTTCAAACGTTAACTTTATGGATTCGAAAGAATCGGGAAAAAATAGCGCATACGCATAGCAAACGAAGTCTGTGGCAACATTTGAATCTTCAGAGGAATAGCAGTGATTTGGGAGCTGAGCATACGGAAAAATCAAAAGAGAACGGGAGAACGATTGGTGCGTACACTGAAGAGATAATAAGCAAGTATCTTAAGAGATTATAGGGCAGCCTTTGTATCGCAGCGACTCTCTGTTCGAACATAAAGTCTTTGGTTGCACAGAAGTTTTCCGATCGCCAGCGTGATCACTTGCATTAAGTGTGGGCCATCAGTGTAGAGATCATATCGTACGTGCTAAACAGCGGTGTGTGAAAAATCAAAAGATTTGTATTTATTTTTTTTGAGATATGTCGTAATTTTGTGTGTCCACGGGAAACTATTTTTAGTGTACGACGCGTTAAAGATCTTTTTTTCTGTGCTTCGAAGCTGCATAAATTGACAAATAAAAGCGGTCAAACGACGCGCCGGTATCTGGTGCAATTCTGTTGGCATAACAAAATCATTAATGAAAAAAAAGTCTGAAATCTGAAAAAGTGAAATTTATTAAACAAAGAAATTTAAAAGTGAAAATTTGAACCAAAGTCTTCAAAAGTATTATTATTTCAAAATAGAACACTAAGTTAAGGTAAGTTGTAGACTGCGGTTTCTGCTGTTATTAGATCTGGCAACAAAACCTACACTATTTGGACGAAGTTTGGCTACTACCAAATAAATTCATCGAAATTCTTGCATAAATGGGTAAAACTTTGCGGTATAATACTAGTGGGATAGTCTGAAAACTTATCGCGTATATTGTGTATGAGTGTTTGAATATAGAAGAATTCCACAATGGCACAATTCGTCCAACTTAGAGTTTCCGCATATGTGCTAAGACATTTAATTTTGCTTGAAGTTTCATTTTAATTTTTAAATAGTTTTCTAGATTTTTTTTAAAAATATATTTGAATTTTTCACAAAATAAAATAACCGAAAAATAATGTAAAATCTACCACACATAGTTGGGAGCAAGTGAATCGAACACTCTCACAAAACTAAAAAGTAAATTTTATGTAAAAATAGCTCTCCCAGCTCCACCTGAGTATGCACCGCCTGCGAATACTTTGTTTGATTGAAACAAAATACCTCCATAAGTCGAATTTCATTATTTTAGGTGCTATAGTTGCTTAGATATAGCGTTTTTGAGCATAAGAGCTGCAACGTCCCATTGTACATTCCCACCCACATTTTGCAATATGCTTAGTACAAATGTTTTGTATTCGTGTGTTAAATTTTAGAACTATGGCTGACATAGGTGCCAATATCAATCGTTTAAAGTAAAATTGAAGTTTGGGAGGTACCATTCTCTGTACTTGGTACAAGCAATATACATCCATGCATGAAATTTTACAGCGGTGCCTGCTTAGATATCGCTTTTTAAGTGTTTATAATTTATTTTCAAAGGCCGTCCATACTGTGCAAGGTGCTTGGTACAAATAAAAATGACAAGACTCTTTCTACATTTTGCTATATAACAATTTTATAATATATCGTAAGCTTACTTGGCTACGAAATATCATGTACGAGCATATAAAGTTTTATGCTATGCTTCTGCTGAAGCCCAATAACTGCTCTCTAAGCCTAGAACTCTATTTTTCTTAAGCAAAAATGTTTTTTTAAGGTTTCTTTAGTGACACTCTTTCCTACAAAATTTCTTCTGCTGCTTTCATATAAACAAATTGTGCAGCAGTAACAAGAAAATTGGAATACCGCTGCATTTTTTGAGGTTATTGACTTGCACAGTGTTTTCGTGTTGTTTTTATTCAGGAGTACTGATATCTTGGTATCACCTCTGTATCTATTGGATGCTGTTAGTCTGCATTCTCTTCCCAAGTGCGCTCTCTTTTATTTATTCTGGTACACATCGTGGTTACTATTGCACATCAATTGTGTTGTTGCAACGTTGGTGTTCTCCACACACCACTTGGTTTGTTCTTCTCTCCGTGCTGACACCGGCTTGTGTTATCATCAATCCTGTTGTTGTTAGTCTGGTGTGTGCCCATCTTAGTTGATTGCATTTCTTGGCGCTGTTGTTGTTCCCATTGTTGTGGTTTGTTTTAGTTCTCCACTATCTCAGCCTCATTTATTCGCAGTTTCAATTCTATGATAATTTCAAAGATATGAGCGTAAATTGTGTCTGTCATTTTTGTTGTTGTTTTTGTGTTTCGTGTGTTGTTGTTGGTGTCACTCATCTTCAAATTTCACTTAATTTAAATATTTATGTGGCAATTGATGCAGGTTGTTGCTGTTGTTCTTGTGGTTCTTCGTTTTTGTAATGGCAACTGAAGTCTGTTGTTTTGACTGGGTGACTGGATTTGTTTTTTGTTTGTCTATACCAAGGTGTATTTTTGATCTTTTTTGGGTGTTGCATTTCTAATGTGTGAACGAATTTGACCTTTTGCATTTATTAGGGTTGAAATTCGAATAGCTAATGGGTTTCTTGTTTATAACATAGATTTGTTTACATATTAAGATGACATATAAAGGGTGTTTTTTTTTAGAGGTATAGAGCTTCGAATTGAAATAAAACACAAGAAAATCGTTTAAATGTCCATCAATTTAGCTTTATTGGAAGGATAATTTTATGCCATTAATGTTGAAATATGATTTCCGGCATGTGGCCGCCGCGGCTGGCTCGAATAAAGCCAATTCTACAGGTCCAATTTTGAACCACTTTTTCGAGCATATGGGGCCGTATGTCGGCAATAACGCCACGAATGTTGGCTTCCAAGTCCCCTAACGTTTCTGGTTTGTTGGCGTAGACGAGCGACTTCACATATCCCCAAAGAAAATAATCCAATGGTGTCAAATCACACGATCTTGGTGGCCAATTGACAGGTCCATTCCGCGAAATTATGCGCTCATCGAATGTTTCCTTCAATAAATCGATTGTGACGTGCGCTGTGTGGCATGTAGCGCCGTCTTGTTGGAACCACAACTCATCCACATTCATGCTATCCAATAGTCGGTTATCATGGCTCTATACCGGTCTCCATTAACGGTAACTGACTCTCCAGCATTATTTCGGAAGAAGTATGGCCCAATGACTCCACCAGCCCATAGAGCACACCAAACAGTCAGTTTTTGTGGATGTAATGGCGTCTCAAGGGTCTCATGTGGATTCTCTTCACTCCAAATGCGGCAATTTTGCTTGTTGACGTAGCCATTCAACCAAAAATGAGCCTCATCACTGAACAAAATTTTGCGATGAAAATCAGCATCGAGATCAATCTCATTTTCGGCCCATACACCAAAATCACGACGCATTGCATGGTCTCGCGGCTTTAATTCTTGCACAAGCTGGATCTTGTAAGGTCGCAAGCCAAGATCTTTGCGCAAAATCTTCCATAAAGTTGATGGACAAAGCTCCAATTGCTGTGCACGGTGGCGAATCGATTCATTCGGGTCCTCTTCAACATTTTGCTCTACAGCGGCAATTGTTTCTTCGGTGCGCACTGTTCGACGTCTCTGCGGATGCGTATTATCACATATAGTAAACGTAGTGCGAAAACGATCCATGGTTAACCGAATTAATTGCTCTGATGGACGATTATGTCGACCATGAAATGGACGGAGCTTGCGGTAAACTTCGCGAACTGAACCATTATTTTCGAAATAAATTTGCACGATTTGCAAGCGTTGTCCTTTTGTCAACCTCTTTATGATGAAATGGCAAACCAAACTGAACATAAATGACATTAGAGTTGCCAGATTTGACCATAAAATGCCAGTTTTATCTCTATTCGAAAAACAAGCCTCTAAAAAAAACACCCTTTACAAGTACATTGAACTGAGAAAAAACACCGACACTCTTTCGATTTTACCGCCCAAGTGCAGAAATGTTATATTAGTATAATAGCAACAAAAGTATGGTGGTCTATAACCAAGTCTAAATCTTTAGATATTGCCTGCTTGGTTATATTAAACATTTTAGTTCTGACGATCGCATTCCTTTCTAACACATCACTGTTTTCGTAGCTGTTTTAAAATGTTCTTCCATGCATCAAATATATATCAAAATACATTAAGAATTTAATGTTTTCCATCCTAAAGGTAAACATACAAACAGCGAAAAAAGAAGAGAAATTAAAAAAATATTTATTTATCTTATTTAAGATGTGTAGAAATATTCTACAAATAGCATTTGGTGTTGTTGTTCCTTCTTTTGTATCATGTTGTCATCAAATAAATTTTAAGTTTTTTTTTGATTGAAACGACGAAATGGAAAAAGTATTCCAAATTATTTTAATATACCTCACGGTGGGCTTTAACCAACTTTTAATGAAAGTGTGAGTTACCGCAAAAACTTTAATTGGGGAATATTATGTAAAACATGGGATACATATGTAAAACATACATATTTATGAAATTTCCAAATTTTCCGATTTTGCTCAAGTTTTGACACGTCAAAAAACTTTAATAGGTAGCACCAAAGTTCAAATTTCAACTCACTAGGAGGTCGGGGTCTCGAGAGAAGGCCTGAAAATAGCTGCACTTATTCCGTTTTAAAAATTTTAGTTCTAAACGCCCACAAACCTAAGTTTAAAGTTATGGATATTACTTCTTATTTCTTATGTCTTCTTTTATATGCAAAAAGAATTTAAAATTTCTAGACTTTAAGACCTTTATGTGCGACCAGATTAAGTGAAAAAGGCTTTGACCTGTGAAGCCTCTCATAAACAAAATCGTGACCCCAGTGACTATTGCGATTCATCATAAAATATAGCTCGAGTAAATCAAAATATTTTAAATAAAAACTTCGTTGAATATTTTCATAATGCTCTGGTGTACCATACACCTCATGTGATTATTTCATTCATTTTTATTACGAGCGTCAATCATTTATGCTCCAATAAAAATGTTAGCGATGCTGAATTTATTGTTTTAAATAAAAATCTACAACTGCATTTAGTGACAAGCTCATTTTAATAAAGAATAACGTATTTAAAACATGATAATAATTTGTTTTGTAAAATATTTAACATTTTAATGATTGTGCATAATGTGTCTGCTACACACTTCAGCGGTTCCTAACATTTTTATTGCCATGTGATGCATTAACATAAAGTTTTTTTTTGTAAAGTCTTAATTCACTATTTGGATTCGACATTTAACTGAAGCTGAAACTGAATCAAAAACTACTTACATTAAAATGTTGGGATCATGCAAACTTTTTGGAAAAAATAAGTAAAATTATTTTCACAATATTTAGTATGAACCATCAAAGAAGTAGCAAACATTGTTGCAATCGCTTGCTGCAAGCGTTGTGAGTTTGGAGGAAAAGAGCCAAAATTACAATGGAATGCATCAGAGTATCAAATTGCAAAAATTTAAGCACGAAAACATCACGCGCAGTATGCAATTTTCATACACAAATTTGTATTTGTTGCAGAAAAAAACTGTGCCTTTTTTTTGGTTGCATGCCATAGCGATAAAGCTGTACTGCTGACCTACTTCTAGATCAGCAGACAGTCAGATAGATAGACAAGAAGATAAGCCCTTTTGACCCTAGCGAAGATGCGGTTTGTTCGTTTGTAAAAAAGCAAAGCGAGTACTGATTGACAGAGTGTTACAAAAAAAATAATGTCAGGGTAGAAAAACTTTTTTGAAATCCTTCGATTTAATGAGATGAAATATATCAATAAAATAATTAATTTCCTTGAGAGCCGTTTCTGGTCAAAAATAGAAAGACAGAAATTACATAAGAAATAATTCTTGCATTCACTTTATAAATTTTAATTTTCTCTTTATTTTCCGACAGTCACATGAGTTTTCTTTGAGCTGTGTGCCAATCTAATAAAAATTTTACAATAACATTTTAATTTCAGCAGTCATAAAAAAATCTTGCATCAATTAAATAACTAAAAATCCGAAACAATTAAAAAATTTTCTTTATCATATTTTGAGTTTTAAGTATCTTCTAATGCTATTTACATTTTCTTTTTGATAAAACAACTCTAGCCACGTTTCCAAAACTTTCGATGTTCTCAAATCAGCTTAGCGTTTTTTTTATTGCATTTTGATAAAGATTAAGAGTGGCAATTAATAACCAGCCATATTTTTAACAGGCGTTAATGCTTCCTTCCCAATGAACTTGACTGCTCATTATATCGTTAATTAGCTTTTTATTGCATGATAAGCTGTTTTTGTTTTGGCCTTTTTGCATCAAGCTTGTTAACAAGAAATTAATTGTTTATTATTTTATGAACTATGTTTGATAAAAACGTCTGTTACATGTTATAGTTTGAAAGTTTGCGCTCAAAGACTTCAGCCATTCCAAGAAATGATTCGATGATAATTTTCGATTTCGATGTAAAAATTTTGAGGGTTTTCGCTTCAGTTTTTGAGTGCTTCAATTCTGAAATCGTTATTTAGAATGAGAAAGTTTGGAATTACAGAACAAAAAATTCAGCCAGTCATAGAAGAGTATGATTGTTTTAATCTGGAATAACACTTCAGTATTGATTACTCTATTAATTTGTCACGATACGATGACACACCTTTTGATCATAAATCAATATTCATTTGGAAGAGTTTACTGTGGATTAAAACTGAATGACTTGTAATAAAAATGATGCTAATACTCTACTGAAAAGAGTTGATTGATATGAAATTATTCACATATAAAACAATGAAAAAATGTTCGTACTACTGAATGCTTTAAAAATTAATAAATTTCCATAAATCAATTTTTTCATTTGTATCAGTTTTTTGATTATCGAATTGCAAATGAACGAAAAAAATTAGAAAAAGATTACATCCATTAAATTGTGCTGAAAAAGCATATTGGCATATCTATATCCGATTTCTAGAGTTTGCGGTGGAAGTGTATATGATAATTGCAAAATATTTCATGTAAGATTGGAACACATTTCGACCATGGAAACGCTTAAAGTATTGAGTTAGAAAATTGAAATATTTCCATGAAGTTGACAAACGATTTTTGCATAGCTCGCATAGTTTTTGAGATATAAAATAAAACCTTTTAATAAAATATGAGTACAAGTGTTAATGTTAAATTTGCCAGTAGCAAGAGGAATTTAAAAACGTATTAAAAAGAAGTACGCACTCCCAAAAGAAGTACTGTGTACTCTCCAAAGAAGTGCGACTGGTCATGTTATGCACACGTACTATCCAACAGAATGTGTATAACTTTGCCGTTGCATTTTGCGTTTGCAACCTTTTTGTTTTTAATGCTTACAATTTAGTGCTTCATTTTTGGCGCCAAAAAGTTTTGTAACAAACACGCAGTTAAATTGTTTTAATTGGATTTCTTAGGAATTTCGTGTGCTGCTGTGTCTATATTTATGTGTGCACATACATGCATATGTACATACATACATACATACATACATACATATGTGTATGTACATATATTGTAGTTGCAACTTTTAATAAGTGCAGCAATTTTCAAATGCAGAGTTGGACAAAATTCAAGCAAAAACTGGGAAAGTTGATAACATAACAAGGGAGCTGTTGAAATGAATGTAGTCTGCATCAAAGAAGTATTTGCACCAAATCAAAGTTTTCAATTTTTGCATAAATTTGCTACGTTAATATTTAATTGCGACTCATTCTGTAACGTTATATAATTTTATGCGCCGTTTCAAATTTATTCTGGTCTATGCATTTTTGGTCCTCATTAAAGTTATGTGAATTTGGCACCACATTGTATTTATAATTAAAAAAAGCAAAATTTATTTACATTGTTAATTGACAGAGCCGAAAAAGTACTAACACATGTGTTGACGACAAATTTTATATTGCAATTCCAAAATAATAATAAGTTTCCTGTCATGTGTCGATATTATGAAAACAACAACAGCAAAATTTCAAATAAAATTCTTTTGATTTTGAAAGAAGAGCAAGAGCTACAACAACACCGAATGTATTTTTAGTAAATAGTAAATTCAGCGATTACTTCATCCATTCATACAATCACAGCGAATAGCAGCTGTAAACAAAATAAAATTGGGAAAAGTAAATGCAAACAGCTGGCAACTCTTAGTTGAATCCCAACAAGATCTAAAATTGAAACTTTGTACTTTGCTTAGATATTCAACAACGAACAATCATTTGGGAAACTTTATTCTGAATCATGACTAATTAAAAACAAAAAAAAATCAAGTCCACTTTAACTGAAAATTAATTTTCACAAGACTTGACTACTTTGGTCGCTCATAAGGGGCAACCCTTTTTCATTTTGCTCGTATATCAAATAATTATTATTCCTACGGCGGTTCACCCTCATGCTGTTGGCGCGAACGTTCGCAACGCTAATCATTTTGACAGCGTACACCATTCATCCTCAGGCACAGAGTCACTCAGTCACCAAATGTTGGCACACACCCCCGCATTTAATGTGACAACATTTGCACTCCCTCACAACAGCGACATACAACATCGGACGCATTTTAATTAAGCGAAAAATAAAACATTTAAGTTTTGATATTAAAAGAACAACAACAACTATGTGATGCAAACAAATTGAAAGCGTTGTTCCCTACGTGATTCAGACAGAAATGAAACGAAAAAAAAAACAGAAAAGTAATCGTCTCAATATTAAAATTTTATTGTTTCTTTTTTAAAGTTTCTCATATGCTGATAATGGATGCGTGATTTACTTGTTGCTGGCTGTTTTATCTATGAAAAGAAAAAACTAAATAGTTTTCTTAAAGCTTTTTGCTTTTATGAATATAAATAAATGAATGAATGAATTTCATAGAGATAATTCATAAAATGAGAATTATGAAAAAAATCACAGCACCGCCAATGAATCTAAATCTGGTAGCATAATTTCCTTATCGCGTCATGATTTTGATATATCGCTGACTGGCTTACAAGCAGAAGGCAGATTAGGATTTGTGCAATTTAATTTAAAAAAAGTTTAAATTATTAATTTAATTTTAAACAATTTGTGTACATGGCTCAGGGATGGCATTGAGTTAGACTTAGTGTGACATTTTAATGAGCAATCCATTATCGGCTTACATTAACATATAATGCAATCCCATAAAGGAGAATGGATTACTCATAAAAAAAATATGGAACTTTGTTAAACAACCTGTAGCTCCTAAGGTACTCATGATAGACCCCCCTCCAATACAATTTCATAATCACAACAAACCAAGGAATCTAATTTCTTCGGATAACAATTTGAACTTAAACACATCTGTATATAGATACATATGTATATATGAATCAGCAAATTAGATTAAATTTTATTTAAAAAAACTTAAGTTTCTTTTCATTTTGCTTGCATATCAGAGAAGGACTTAGACATTTTTGATATTTATCTTCATATACAGATTTAAGAATGTTGCTGGGGTAAGCACTCACTGCATATTTTTCCTGATCGAAATGTCGGTTGTAAGTAATAAACTTTTTAGCATATGTAGAACACATTACCTTTGTATGCACATTTGAGTTTTGTTTTACTAAACAGGCAGAATTACTTGATTTTTTGTCTATCACTGGTAATTTCATAATCAAAGTATTCCATTTTATTGAGCACTCAAATGCAACCAACCACAAAATCATCAAAATTAATACCGATTACAGCGAGATACGCCAAAGTACTTGCGTTCTTGCTACAACAAATCGCTTGAAATTCAACATGTTAAGTTTTATTATTTTGCGATAAAAGAACATAACAAACATTGGCAGGTCTACGGGGGGCCTTACGGGTCAATCTCAACCCTTCCGAAAGGATTACACTATTACTCAATTTCATCAAGACCGCCTCTATTAGTCAAATTTTCGATACGCTACTGATATCAACATACAGCACAACCTCGGTTAACGCAACCCTTGATAAATGCAACTTCCAGATGCTCGCAACAAGTAGATTTCTTTCATTATAGACTCAAGAAGTGCAACTTTTCAACCAAGTTTCACCTCGTTTATTAAAATGAATGTAGTTTGAATACTCGTACATAAATAAATCAATAATATGCCGATATGGTTTTAAGAAAGCTGCGCTAAATACGCTAATTAGCAATATCGTCCTGGAAAACTAATAATGTGTGAGAGTTACCCCAAGATGGAAAAATCTTTATTTCTTAATAAATCTCTACTACCGCGGTTACTACAACAGGCATGGTTTTTATTAGTTGCGTTGACCGAGGCCACACTGTACATGAGTATGAGTGCTGAAATTCAATTTTCTGGAATTTTTTGTTTTCGTTTTGGGGAAAAAGCCACAAAATGCTCTGTAGTTTTTGTTTTTGTTTTGGAAAATGAAAGCTGGCTCTTTACCTTTTCTTTATATTAGAAAAAGCAAAATTTTTTAAAAAAAATCCATAATTTTTGGCATAAATACCGAATTATTATATATTCGATATTTTAATCCTTAAAACCAGGATCACCATTTTTTTTTTGGTTCTCCATTAAAAAAACTGATAAGAGCCTTGGGTTAATATTTTTTAACGAAAAACGAAATTTTTCAAACCCAATTATTTAACTGGCGAATGTTCTGCCAAAGTTTGAAACTAAATGACTTTTTTTTGAATAATTTCAATTTGGTACAGCAACATGGTGTTGCACAGTATATGTTGTTTAAATTTGGTTTCAACAAAGTTGTTCGTTCGCTTTAAATTCTAGGATTAAAATAATGAAGATACCTTCTTCACAGATGCGAATAAAATAACTACATTATTGAACGCAAATAAGGTATATTATTGGTTGAAATCGTAAGTAAGGTGCCTTATTGATTTGATATCTGGTTATAATGAAGTAAAGTTCCTTAAAAAGAAATTTCTTTAAATGTCTTCATATTATTTCATGTTATTTTGTAAAAAATTTATTTCAAAATTGTTGTTATTTTTGAACGGGAATGAACTTAATAAAACAAAGTGGCTATTAACAAATTTGAAATGAAAACGTAAATAAAATTACTATGGCTTCCTGGTAATCATCAACCTGCTGCTATGGGCACAATCATAACTTTTTATCGTATGATAAAGGCTTATCTATATTGCCTAATCGATTGTTGTTTGATTATCATAATGCTAATTAATCGATTAATTCGGGTGCTTTTGTTAATGTATTACGGTATTTCTTTTTTGTATCAGCTGTTTTCTAGTTGTTACACAGAAAACATTTTTTACTCGAAATGTCAAAATTATCGAGTGAATTTGTGAGGCACACCCATACTGCCGGACATGAATTAATATCTATGTTGCGGTGAATGAGACTTTCATGGTATGTTTCAACAATTTTCGAAATTTTTTTGACTTCAACAACAGTTCATAATCTATTTCTATGTTTCCTATTTATGGACTTTATTTCCCTAAATAAATATGTAATTAGTTGAATTTTGAGGGTTTTTTTCAGTGCGAAGTACTTGAAAATGAGACATCATCATATTGTGCATTTACTCGCATATATTGTTTTCTGATTCAGTAGCGAGTTTTGTTAAAGTGAAAGTCAGCGTACACTTGTCATCAATTCAACACTTAAATCCGAATTGCCTGGAAGAGAACAACGATTCTACACTACGTACAATAAATAAAATTTAGCAAAACATGTGTTTAATTAACAAGTGGGTCATTCCTCTCATGAAGTGGGTTTCAATAAATATATTGTAAAAACTTTAGGTGACACAATACGAACTTTTCATTTCTTCTATATGGTGAGGACTAAATGATGTTTATGTCTTACTGGATATTTTTTTTTATTTGAATTAAATTTTAGTTACGTAACATACATATGCTCGTATCCCAAGTAAGGTCGTCTGCATTTCGGCTTAAATATTTTTTTCATGGATACATTTCTGGTGACTCAATATGTAGTACCAGGGCTTCGTTTTCTTCCTTCTTTAAGTTGTTATACCTTTGTTTATTTAATTAAGTGAGAAATACATTTTTCCATCTTTACAGATTTGATTGTTGCTATTGTAACTCGCTTTCTGTCGCATCCCGCCTTCCATCATGACGCAGACCATGAAATCAAAATATGAGAACCTCAAGATCATATACAATCGCAGTAAGTTCGGTTGGTATTGGTCACCACTTTTCGTAGCATTTTGGTTCCTACTCTTCTACCTCATTGTCATACCAAGTTTTCATTACTTTCCCGAAACACTGACAATCAGCGAAGAGGCCACACATCAAGGGCGATTTATTGGCGAACGTGCAGAGAATACTTTACTGCGACTTTCAAAAATCGGTCCAAAAGTAGTGGGAAGTGCGGCAAATGAACAGGCAGCACGTGAATTTTTACTCACGGAGCTAAGAAAAATAGAATCGGAAACGCGAAAAGACTTATATTCGATAGAGGTTGACGTACAAATTGCATCGGGCAACTATTTACTTTGGAAGATGGTTAACGTATATCAGAGCATACAGAATGTGGTGGTTAAACTAATGCCACGATACAGCAATAGCTCAGCAAGTTTGTTGATTAACAGTCATTTCGACTCGGTGCCGGGCAGCTCGGGAGCTGGTGATTCTGGTACTATGATTGTGATAATGCTGGAAACACTGCGTGTAATATCGAAGTATGAGACACCATTGGCGCACTCGATTGTATTTCTCTTCAATGGTGCCGAAGAGAATCCGCTACAAGGCTCGCATGCTTTCATAACACAACACAAGTGGGCCAAGAATGTCAAGTGAGTAAAGAAATGGAAGGACAAAGTTTGAAAGTGTTTATGAATTAATGTTTTCCTTCAGAGCTGTCATTAATTTGGACTCTGCAGGTAGTGGTGGCCGTGAAATTCTCTTTCAGTCTGGACCTGATCATCCTTGGCTTATGAAGGTGAGTTGGTTTAATTTTGTTTCTGCAACGATACCATTGCTGACAATTTTCCTTTTCCAGTATTATGGCGCCAACATTTGGCACCCATATGCATCGACCATTGCCGAAGAGCTTTTCCAAAATGGTTTTGTACCATCGGAAACAGATTTTCGAATTTTTAGAGATTTTGGACACATTCCTGGTAGGCTTCCAAAATAATTTTGGATTTTGTTCATTGACTAGCAGTGTGTTATTCTATTTCAAGGTCTCGACATGGCGCACACTCTTAATGGCTTTGTTTACCATACAAAGTACGATCGCTTTAATTTAATACCACGTCGCACATATCAAATAACAGGCAATAATATACTCTCACTGGCGAAGGCGTTGGCTAATGCCCCCGAAATGGAAGATCCAGCAGTAGGCTAAGCGAATTTTTATTTCTCAATACCAAAAGTAATTTCTCCTTCTTCAGAAATACGCTGAGGGTCACACAGTCTTCTTCGACTACTTGGGTTGGTTTATGGTCTACTATTCGGAGTCAACGGGTCTCATTATTAATATTGTGGTCTGTGTTGCATCTATTTTAACTATTTTGGGTTATATCTGGAATATGGCACAGCAAACAGGCATGTTCCGGCGACGTATCTTTATCAAGTTCGGTATTCTTTTGGCTGTTCAATTTGGAGCGGTTGCACTTTCGCTTTTGCTGACCATTGCAATTGGTTTGTTCATTGATGCAGTTGGTCTATCGATGCCATGGTATTCATCATTTTGGATGATTTTCGGCCTTTATTTTTGTCCGATGTTTTTCATAATGGGTATTTTACCAGCAGTTTACTTGAGTCGCACTAAAGAGGTACACTTAGGCTTCTAAGGGTTATAGTTTGCGATAGAGTTTATTTCAATGATTTTTTTAATTTCCAGCACGGTCTACCACTAGGCTTTGGGATACAGCTTCTAATGCATGCTCACTGCCTGATCTTAACATTGGTCACTATTGTAATGATATCGCTGAGCATTCGTTCCGCTTTCGTCATTATGATAGCGATTGGTTTCTATACAATATCGGTCATCTTTAATATTATTACGTGTTTCCATAAGCGCAGTAAGTTGTTGCGAATTTTATTGAAATTTTTTATTTTTTTTTCAAAAAAAAAAATTCTTCTTTTTCTAATTTCAGCTTTCCTTTGGCTTATTCCGCATGTTATATGCCAAATATTTCCTTACATTTTCTATACCTATTGCTGTTATGCTTTTTACGTTACCTTCATCCCAATGCAGGGACGCGATGGTGCCGATAGTAACCCTGAAATCCTTATTGCTGGTTTTACCGCCATTATGTGCGTTTTGTTTGTGCCATTCGTGGTAAGTTGCGGCTTCCAACTCGAATATTACACATTACTTTTATTTATTAATAGATATTCCTTTTCTATGTTATTAATTATATTTTGCATTCATATGTAGGTGCCGCTATTCTGCCTATTCCGCAAATCTAAAACGATTATCTCACTATTTGGCATAATCTGTGTAATCTTCATTATTTTAGCTGCTACACCTGTTGGATTCCCATATACGGAAAAGGAGACACCACAACGTTTCTTTGCCGTGGTATGTTGAGCATTATTCCATGTCCAGTGGTAAAATAACAAAACTTAACGTCTTTCACAGCACACAACGCGCACCTTCCACGATGGTGATCCCGCCATGACAGTACGACGTGCAGACTCCGGTTACTACGTAATACCAGTAGATCGTCGTCCAAATACGATAAATGAAATGTTCGAAAATACGAATCTCACCAGATCTGGCAAAGAAGATTGTGAAACGGAAATAATGTGTGGCTATCCAATATATAGCACAAGATGGCTGAAAACACGGTAACTCACATATTTTTTAATGTTCCTAATGAAAGCAATCTTAACAATAATTTACTTTATAGCTCACAAAGTTTTTGGGTACCTGGACCAGAGCCGCAAAAAAATGGTTGGCCCACTTTAAAAATATTATCCAAGCAGCGTTCGTCTTCGACGAATATTATTTTCACAATTGAAGTATCTGGTCCAGATCATATGAGTTTATTTATACAGCCCCTAGAAGATGCAAAATTAGTGGATTGGTCTTTTGACAAGGAACCAATAAAGCTTGGATTTGAACCACCATATTTTATATATTTCTCATATGCTCTGGATCCAACGCCATTGAGATTTAACTTAGAGTTTCAGGTATTTATTTATCTCTAAAATCAATGCAGAAAAATTTACCTTAGAGTTTTCATTATAGCGCGGTAGCCCCGAATGGTCTGGCAACACTTTTGACATCGCTGTCATTGGTCACAAGGTACATCACGACATTTACAACACTGATGAGTTTAGAGAATTCCTGGCGAGTTTTCCACCCTGGGCATATGTTAGTGCATGGACAAGTTCCTATGAAAGCTGGAGACTGTAATTGGTTTTTAACATATCACTCGATGCATTGAAGCATTGAAGGGAAGACATGAGGACTTTTTTAGTTGCCATAGCTTTAAACCCAAACACACACATACATAATTTGTGCCCTAAGCTTAATTGTTTGAAAATATTTCAATTTTGTATATATACACATACATATACATGCACCTACAATATATATGGAAAATTATTTTAAACGGAAACCAACGAACAAATAATCAAGTGTTGCATATAATTTTTCTTATGTTAAAGAAAATGGCAACATTGTTTTGTATTTTTATTCTTAAGTTTAGCGTTTCGTTGTAATTTATTTTATAAACTAAAGAATTTATATACTTAAAAATAAACAAAAGTTAACTAAAGACTTGGCAATCCTTTGCCTATACTAAAATCGCTTGGGTCATTCAATAGATGAAGTCGCATGTAAATTTTTAAATGCAAGAAAAAAGCACAGTTTTTTGAGGTTAACTTTTGTTCGTATATTTCCTTTGTATTGAGCCATTGTTTTGAATTTAAAAGTACCAACTTTCAAAAGCAGCAAACCAATGTTCCGGATTTGCCCAGTTGGGAAAGGAGTTCAAGAAGTCATTGTACTCTGCAGTGTACCATTGTGTGTGGTACCGAAAATGAGCACCCACAGCGAGTCGCATTGAAGGTCCATTGTACGTTGCTGAATCATGCTATAATTAAGAAAAATAAATAAAATCGGTGCCAATATATTTGCAAAACCGTTAAAATACCTCAATTTCAATCCAAAACACCAGAGGCTCATGGATCATAGACTGCATGTTATATGTGTAGTAGGGTGTTCTATATTGCTTTTCGATTGGTGTGCGATCAAAGGACCAATCTGTTATTTTTGTGTTTGGAAGTGGTTCAACTGTAACAAAGAGCCGATCAACACCTTGAACTGTAAAGTTGAAGCGCACTTTTGTGCTGTCAAGGTATTCCTTGGATGTTAACTCTAATACGGTGGGTATTTCCAGATTTGGTGAACCAGCAGGCATCCAATACATAAATTTTCTAGAAGATTATAAAACAAAAGCAAATATTTTTAGTTATGTAAAGTTCCAGGTATTTACTTATAGTTGATCCATCCTCTTCTATAGAGTGGCAATCCACAGCTTAACTCAGCTGCGCATTCCTTTTCAGCCCATCCGGGTATGGCATCCCTAAAGGTGGTGTCTAAATTGAAATAATTGATGTAGACAATATTAAGTGTTGGGTTATACTACTACACTGTTGAAAAATTTACCTGATAGCGTGCTAGGCCTTGCATCTTGTGGTATAGCAAGAAAACCGGACTCATTTTTCACTACGATTCCATTCTCATTGTGTATAATGCGATTTGTGTGCTAAAAATAAAAACCGGTCAAATAACTTGTAATTTTTTAGTTTTCTACAAAAAAAAATTATATTCCTACACTATAGAGGAAATATTTGAGGTATAAAGCCAACGTTAACGCAGATTTTTCAAACTCTCTAGATTTTTTTTGAATTCTTTGCTGAATATTTTTCGATTTCGTCTACATTTTCGATCTTATTAACATTTTACGGCTTTCTTATCACTTAGCTCATAGATGGGCAAATTTTTTGATTCAAGAGCCATTTACAACAAAAGCAACAGAAACAACAATTACGACAACAGAGCAAACCCCAGCATAAATTTGATCTAGATGACAAAAATAAAATTCTAGAATGGACCAAACAAAAGCCATTTCCAAGAATCAAACAACAACAATATCAGTGTAGAAATTAAAGTGCACTGATCAAATGAACGCTCGCTTTTTTTTTTGTTTTTTTCTAAAGAAAATTACTCGTTTGTTATAAAGAGCCACAAATGGCTCATTTTTCTAGTTTTGCCCATCACTGGCGTAGCTAATTCTTCAAAGTTGTTAGAGTTTTTCGACATTTTTCCTACTTGTTAGTCGGAGCCTCATTAAGTTCATTCATCCCGCTGCTAGTGCTTACTCTCAGCATTTTTCGTATGTTAAGTCTCCCAAGCCACAAAACTCTTGTGAAACATTTTTGAGAAGCGAATGAAAGAAATCGGTACAAGCTAGCCATTTCCTGCGAACTTTTGGAGTGAGGCTAACGCTGTCAGTGAGTACAAACATGATCTTCTTTTTAAAAAAAGTTGTTGTCTTGAACTATTGCTTCTTAAAATTACTTGCCACGTGGGTTATTTACTCCACAGTAAACTATAATTTTATTTAAAATAAATATTGAAAATTAATGAGAGCTACTTACCAAAACATAAAAGCGCTGAGCAGCCAAGTCTTTTTTGTATGGAAAACCAGCGGGAGTGGCAGCAATTATAATGAAAATCACAGTGAGTATGCCAAAGATGGAGAAAAACGTTATAGATTTACGAAATTTATGTAAAACTGGTAACTAAGGAGAGAACAATATCATTATTAAAATCATTGAAAATTCGAAAATCACTCCACTTACAATGAAGCCCACATAATTTATACTAAATAAAGCTGTTGCAATTGCAATAAGTAGTTCTGGTTGGCTTGTAGGACCATCACGCCCTTGCATGGGTACAAATGTCTTAAGTGAAGCAAAGGCCAAAAAAGTGTAAAACCAGAACGGTAACAATTGGCAGATAAGATGTATAGCCAGGTAATGCCAGTTTTCTGAAAAAAAAAAAAATATTTGTGAATTAGGCTTAAGGAATTTTTTCTTCAGCAATGCACTTACTTTTTGTAAAGAACTCTACCAGTAAGTTTAATATAACTGAGGCGGCATAAAAGAATATACCGACCATGGGGATAAAAGCGGAGCGTATGCTGAACCCGGTCATGATTATACACAGCAAAGCTAAGATAATGCCGTGACTGTGAAAAAAGCAAATAATGGTGTCATTGAGCTCCATTGAATTCTGAAAGCATATTTTTGATTCGTAAGTACGTCTGCATAACATACTTTATTTATCAATACCTTTTTGGCCCAGTGTATAAATAATGCTTGAAATAGTCCCAAAACAAAGAAGATCGGACAGTAGTAGAGGCCAAAAATAAGCCATTCATTGGAATACCATGACTCTGACAGGCCTAATGCATCCACAATGACAGCAAGTAGAATAGTTAAGCCCATTGCTGCTGCAACAGTTAATAACTGTACGCCAAAAATGAGCAGGAAACGTAAATAGACGTCCATGGGTGATATGGTTGTTTTTCTTTTGGAGATCAAGTAGACTGAAACCGCAATCGCCAATATGCTGCATACTGATGTGACGATATTTATGATAATGCCAGTGCTTTCTGTGTAGAAAATCATAAACCAACCAAGATAGTCGTAGTAAACAGTATGTCCTTCAGCGTGAGCCTAAAATATATGATATATGATACAATAAACAAGTTCAAGGTGCTACATGGGATTTCTAAAAACATTTTCTCCCGCAAAGTAATAAACCAAATTTTTTCTAAATTTAAAAAAATTTTTTAGATTATTAACTAAATTTAAAGAAAATCAATTCCTTTACTTAAATATTTTTCTTGAAACATTGACGTGGAAGTTGGCACAACTTTCAGGACATAATCATCCCATCGAAAAGTTGGTGTATTCAAATCGTCGCATATGACTTAGAGAGTTAAGAGAGGAGATTATGATTGCCAGAAGAGTTTTTTTTTAAATCGAACAGGTCACAGAACACATAATTTTTCCAACTTTTACGAGACTCATAATATCTAGGGCTTACATTTTTCAGTAAGAGTCTGCGATATCAAATTTAAAAGTATATACCTTGAGGTATGAGAGTTGAATTTGCATTATATGCATTTCTCTCAAAGATGGTGGTGCCTTAAAAAGTATAGATTATTACCGTAGTATTTCTCAATTCATCCGCATTGGCAATAGACCATGCCAGCGCCAATACATTATCCCCTGTAGACTGATATGTGCCACGTTCCAAGTTGTTAAATGTATCAAATTTCGTATGATAAATGTAACCATTCAGCGTATGCGCCATATCAAGACCAGGTATTTGGCCGAAATCACGAAATATACGAAAATCCGTATCTGAAGGTATAAAATTATTTTGGAATAGTTCCTCTGCAAGTGTCTGAGCATAGGGATGTGGTACACTTTGCTTATAATACTAAAAGAAAAGAAAAAAATATTTAATAAGTCATTAGTTTCAACTGACATCAATATACCTTCATGAGCCAAGGATGATCTGGTCCCGATTGAAAGAGTACTTCACGACCACCTGATCCAGCTGAGTCCAAATTGATAACAGCTCTAAAAAAAATTTTTTTCTAATGAGAGAGCTTAAAAATATTGCATTACTCTTAAAATTGGGTTGAATTTGGAAAATGCGGTGGGAAAATATGCCGCTTTGATATCGTGTATGCAAAATTTGTACTGTACGTAGCGACGCACGATGATGCAATAAATCTTTGGGGGAAAAAATAGGTAAGTTAGTAAAATAGGCGTGGAACATCCAAAACAAGTGTAAAAGCCCTATCCCTAGCCCATTTTTTCAAAAACTTAAATGAAAATGAAACTAAATACATAGCCTTGCCCACATTTCTAAGACGATTTTTCGGCACCATTATAGCAACATTTCATCGGATTCTCTACTTAAAAATCAGAAATATGATGCTTATTAGATTTTGACGCAGCTAGTAGCACAACTTGGATAGTTTTCCGCAAAAATTGTGTATCCATTAATCCTTAAGAAGGTTTTACTTCGATCGGTTTCAGATTTAGCAGGCTCAAAAAAAAAAATAATTGAAAATGTATCAAATTATTCAGATCGATTGATTCAATTTTAATTTTTAGAGACTTTGTGTGCATCATCTTGAGATAATTATTAGTGAACTCACTTGCATAGCGGCGCCCATTCATGCTGCGTTACAAAACCGTGTGATGCCACTAAATTGGACTCTTCCGCGCCATTTAGCAAAAAAACTATTGGATTTCGCAGCTCACGTTCAGAACGTGAGATTACACGTAGCGTCTCCAACATGGTAATTATCATTACGCCAGCATCTGCTGCACCAGGTGAACCCATTTCAGAATCAAAATGTGAATTTACAAGCAAATAGGTTTGACTCGCAGTATTTTTTGGAGAAATACGCACTATGATATTTGAGACATTATGATAATTGGTGACCAGACTCCAGAGGTAGAATTGTCCCGATGAGTATTGCATCTGCACATCAATATCATAGAGGTCCATACGAGCAGTAGCCTTGATTTTTTCTATTTCATTGAGTAGAAAATTCAGTGCTTGCTCTTCATTTTCGGGGCTACCAGCAACTTTTACGCCAATGCCGGCTAGACCGAGTAGCTGAATTTGTGCACGTTCACCTATGAAGCGATCTGGATGATTGTGTTCATCACGCATCAGTAGCGTCTCAGGGTAAGCATAGAAGCTTGGTATAACAGCTACATAGAAAAGTAAAAACCATGTGGCGCAATAGATGGGCGCCCAGTACCAATGAAATTTTGATGTTGTCTTGAGTTTAACTTCTACGTCGTTGGCGTTAGCTTCGAATTTATCGTTAGTCATCTAAAACAAAGATTAAGAAAAATTTCTTCAATTCAATTAGGTTTTTGTTTAGTGGTCATAAAATATGAAACAAATGAAAGTGGTATTTAATTAGGCAAATTAAATGATATCGCAAGTAGTAAGCAAATGCAATTTACTGCTTAATTAGCAAATTTAGATAGATAACACAGTTGAATATTGTTGTTAAATAAAAATGCAGTATAGATGCAGTTTTATAGTGTTATTGAAGTGTTATAACTACTAACTAAAGTTACTAACTTTTTAAAAGCATTCATGTGCATACATTTTTCTTACAAAAATTGTAAACATAACAAATGCCTTAGTTCATAGCAAAGCGTTAGTTTAAATTAAACTAATCTTTTGCCTTATGTAATGTACAGAAAAGAAATCACTTTCTGTTTAAATTTTTTTTTGATTTCCAAAATTAATAATAAATTTTTGCTTAGTTGTTTTAACAAATAAACAATTTATCCAAAAATATTATTCTGTTTAAAAATTAAAAAATTTTTCTATTAAAAAGTGAGGTACACCTCTACTTTGGCATCACTGATCTTGTTTAATAATTTCGTATAGTACGTACAAAAATTGTAAAACATCCGGTTGATCATATGCAATCAAGTGGGTATATGCAAAGAAAAAGTACATGAGGTCTTTCTTTCCGCTAGAAGACTTCATACGAGCTGGTGCTAGCTCTTTAAAATCTCCAAAAATCTTCATTGAGAAAGGTATGCTTATACACATCGGTATTAACATAATTCAATCTAAAACTTATATTATTTTTTGTTACGTTTATTAATTACTGATAATTAATAGGAATCCAAGCCTAATTTGAAAAATTTCGAAGAATCTTTTATTTTGACATCAAGTCTTTTCTTTTTCACCACTTAACATCATCATTAAAACTACCGTGAAGAAAAAAATTGGTAAGAATTTTTATTCTTAATCCATTTAATAAATACCCATCTAAAAATAGATCAATTTATCTCAATATTAGGTTTACGGAGTGTAGGGGGTGCTGCATCAGCCAACTGCACTTTGAAAAAAACCATTAACGGTGTCACCCACAAGCATTGGTATACCTGCGTGGTAAATAAGCTATCAGTTTACGTATAATTCATACCAGAAAAGATCAACGAAAGCGGTAGATCACAATTTAGAAAAAACAAGTGCACAAACAGCAAAAACAAAGCTGAAATAGCTTCAGTGTAAAAACACAAAAAAACATTAAGAAATCTATAAAAGATAATATAAGCAAGTTAAAAAGAAAAAATTTTGATTAAAAGCAGAAAGTGTTAAAAGAACAATAAATTTAGCATAAACATGGTAACTTAAGAAAAATCTGAAAATCTAAGTGAAATAAGTTAAATTCTAAATAATAACTAAAATTTTGAAACATTGAACGCTAACATCGTAAATCCTGAAAAAAAAACATAAATAACTTAGAGATTCTAAAAAAAAGACATAGAAAAGAGAAACAACAACAACAAACAGAAAAAATCGTTCCTAAAGCACAAAAAACCTAAAATCAAAGAAATTAGTCTAACCATTATTTTACGTAATTAGTGTTAAGAATGTAATTATAAATTTTTACCAAAGATTTTCTAGCCATCAAACTATCAAGACATCAAGTTAAGGCCTTACCTCGATGGATTGTTGGTGAGTCATAATTTTCAATCATTTAATTATATTATTATATTATCATCATTTTTTTTTATGAAATATAAATAGTTTTTTTTTAAAATTCAATTATTAAAAGGGAGTATTAAAATTTTTTGTGCTATTGAGCATTGCTCTACTAAAAGAGATCGTGGTGAATTACCATTTAACGTACATACCTACATACCTATGTCGCTTTGCAGAATTTCTGACTGCATTTTTCTAAGCTATCGTTTTGGCATGATCGCTCTCCCTATGTTTATTTTAGTTTTTTTATTTTTGATATTTACGTAAATTTTTTTTTCTCTTTGCATTTTGTTTTATTCAATTGCATATTGCACTTGCAGAATCCCACGCGAATATGATTGATAAACTTGATTAAAATTTTAGTTTTATATTATTATGCTACTTCGTTTTCCAAATTTATCTATTAAGTATTAAATATTAAAATAAAATAAAACGAAAATTGAATATGGATTGAAAAGATTAAAAGTTATTTCTATTAAAATCTGAAAATATTCATGAATAAATAAGTTTATGTTGAACATTTTTTTATAAAATGAGAGGTTAATTTTCTTATTTCCGTGGGGGTAGGGTGACAAAGAGAGTAGGCTCTTGGGGATTCTTTATGAAACCACACAAAGAATCATGGTTGGGAGGGTAAAGAGTGCGCATCTTAATAACATCCACAGATGCAGATATTGTGTTGAATTGATTATCGGATCACACGTTGCGATACTTTTCTTTTTATTTGATGTTATGAGTAAATATTTTTTGATTTTGATTTATTATTTTTCTAGTAATCTTAGTTTGGTTATCATTAATTTCCGAACTAAATAAAGGCAGTTCAGGGATTCTTATAAATTTTATTTTTTTGTAATCACTAAAAACGGTTGGGTAAAGCGGTAAAGAAACCCCCCCACAGGCTGATTTTGCTAGTCGTAGCCAGAAGAGTCCCGCCCACATCCTTCACCCACCTGCAAACACTTTGTGTATAGCGACGGTTACATAAAATTTTGGCGCCCAACGTGGGGCCCTATGCTTTTGAAACATATTCTTGATTCTTTATTATGTGTCAAGTGTTTAAGCCTTTTCGTAAGATCAGGGCTGTTATTTCGAAATTATTTTTGTTGAGGTATAGGTTTTCACAACGAAGTCCCTTAAATCCCTTTATTTATTTGAGTAGAGCTCAATATTTTGTTTTGATAAATTTTGTTTTGAATGTTGCTCTTGCAGCTTAGATTTTGAGATTAATTCATTATCCTTGCTGGAAATTCGGTAATTTGGCGATGAATCCGAATTATTTCGACCGCAGGGCAATGGTGTTTTTGTTTTCGTTCTCAAACTGTAGAGAATTGTATTCACTCACAGAATTTTCATTAGCGAATTCAGGAATCATGAGTTGATTGGATTTTTTTAAGGAGCATAGTTGTTTTTGGAATACAAAAATTATGCTAACAGTTTTGCTGTTGGAACGCATTTTTTTTGTCCAAACGATTGGTTCTTTTTCTGTCCATTTCATCTTGTGCTTAAGTTTTCGTTCTCAAATTTCAGCAATAAGCCAATATAATTTTTTTTTTTTCATTCAGCACAATTTAAACTACACTAGCCGCTATATAATTATCTTTAGTCACCTACCATTAAACACGGAAGTATATTTGAACAAAATTTTAATTCATTAAGAGAGTTTCAATTCCTTTTATTTTTTTTTGAAAATTTTGAATCTCTATTTCATAATCATGTCGGTTGTGCACAGTGCAGAGAACATTCCAGAACTTGTAGCTGTATCTGCTGGAGGTACTTGCTCTGTCTGTTTGCAAGAAATGCTGGTTGCGCAAGAGTGTCGAGTCACTCGTTGCAAGCATCTTTTTCACCACACATGCATTGAAGAATGGCTTAAAGAGCATAACGAATGCCCAGTATGCCGTAGCCTTTGTCACGTTCGAGAGTTAAAATCTATCGTTGCTAATGCAAGGATAGACAATGTAATTCACACTCATAACACTAGTAACCGAGGTCGTGGAGCTACTCAACGTAGACATAATACCCGAAGTAACACTCGTAATAATTTAATCGATGTTTCATTGCAAAACTTGTTTGCTGACTCAGCTAATTCTAATCGTATGCTTGGCGAAGCTAATGCTACGAATAATTCAATAAATTTACCGGAATTAAATCCACAAATAAATAATAACAATCATACGCCTCGTAGTGCTTTGTACAATAATATGCAGGGCAGAAGACAAAATGATAATTTTGATTATGATCGTATTACAAATCTGATCGAGCAAGTAATTAATCATAGATTTTCTGCATTGAACTTAAATACAAATGAATCTTTTTCCAGAAACCACCAGAATAACTTACTAAATGCAGATGTTAATGCACATTCTAATTTGCCACAGACAAATTTGAACATTAATCCTGATAAAATAACAAATATTATTCAAAATTGGAATATCCGTTTCGATGGATTGTCCGATAGTTTAAATGTCGAAGAATTTATCTATAGAGTTCGAACTCTTACGGCAGATTCTTTGAATAATGATTTTTTGTCGGTATGTAAAAATTTACATATTCTTTTACATGGTAAAGCCAGAGATTGGTACTGGAGATACCATAAGCAGGTCCCTAGAATCGAATGGTCTGAATTTTGTTCTGCATTACGATACCAGTATAAAGATTATCGCTCAAATTATGACATTCGAGAATCACTTCGAAATCGCAAGCAAAGACCAGACGAGAAATTTGAATCATTTTATAATGACATTTGTGTTATTGCAGATAAGTTGTCAGAACAAATTGATGAATCTGAACTTATCGAAATTGTTACCAGAAACTTAAAGCCAGAAATTCGTCACGAATTATTATACGTGCCAATTCACTCCATTGCTCATCTCCGAAAGCTTTGTCAAATGAGAGAAAATCTTATTGGAGAAGAAACATTTCATCGTGCACAAAAGAATCGAAATATACCAAATTTTCCTACTCGTAGAAATATTTCGGCTATAGAGGAATTTGAAAATAATGCTATTGAAACTACGAAAATTGATACTTCCATTGATGCAGTTCAAGGCACAGTAAAAATTTTTAAGTGCTGGAATTGTGGAGAGGAAGGCCACCATTGGGAGGATTGTCTCGCTGAGAGAAAAATATTCTGCTATGGTTGTGGCACTCCAAGTGTATATAAGCCTCAATGTCCCAAATGTATTGAGCGTAGGTCGGAAAACTCCGTAAAGGGTGCATTTCATGCGAGTTCGAAAAGAATGCCCCCGAAACCATAGTTAAAACTTTTAAAAAAAATTTTACAAGTGAAGAAGCACAAAATTCTGTAAATACTGCTACCATTTTACCGGCTAGCTCAAAAGATACATTAAGTTGTCCCAATACTTCAGAGGATATTGTACCATTAAATACAATTAATGAATTTGACTCTTCAGACTTAAATGAATTTAATAAAATAGATTTAATTCCTAAATATAGTCTGTTGAAACGTGTTTGCTCAGAGAAATATCAACCGGTTAATTTTTCTATACGTCCATACCATGAACGTCTTAAGAGTTATCAAGAAATAAGAAAACGCATTTTCAGTGAATATCCAAAACTAACCAAAAAAGATACAAAAAGATCAACTAGGCGTATACGAGAATACTTTAAAAAAATGAGAAACTCAAAAAAACTATTAATTTCTTCAATTTTTAATGACTGTTCTGATATGAGATACTACGCGGATGTAAAATTTTTAGATTTTTGTGAACTTGGTCTTTTAGATACAGGTGCAAATATAAGTTGCATTGGTGCAAGCTTGGCTAAACAAAATTTCGAACAAATGCCTGAATTTAAAAAAATTTCATCACATGTAAAAACTGCTGATGGTAATTTACACAAAGTACTTGGATTTTTAAAAACTAATATCACATATAAAAGTGAAAGCAAGCCAATTATTCTCTATATTATTCCCTCAATTGCTCAAAAATTAATATTAGGAATTGACTTCTGGAAGTTATTCAATTTAGCTCCTGAAGTGATTTCTTCTGTTTCTATTGAAAATCCTGTCTTGTTTGAAAATAGATTTTCCGAAAATTTTCCTTTGACTCCTTTAGAAAAACAGCAATTAGAAACTGTAAAACTGATGTTTCCCAATTTTGAGTTGGAAGGCCTTGGAAAAACCAGCCTAATTACACACGACATTGATATTGGTGATGAAAAAGCAATTAAGCAAAGATTCTATCCTGTAAGTCCGGCCGTAGAAAGTCTTATGTATAAAGAGATCGACAGAATGTTAAGCTTAGGTGTGATTCAAGCAAGCAAAAGTTCATGGAGCTCACCTATGAGATTAGTTGTAAAACCTGGAAAAGTTAGGCTATGTTTGGATGCGAGAAAATTGAATAGTATTACTAAGAAGGATGCATACCCTCTTCCAAACATAGAAGGAATTTTCTCACGACTACCGAAAGCAAACATTATTACCAAGTTAGATTTAAAAGATGCATATTGGCAAATAGGTTTAACCGAAAAATCGAAACCGTTAACTGCTTTCACAGTGCCCGGAAGGCCACTGTACGAGTTTGTAACAATGCCATTTGGCCTGTGCAACGCTCCTTCTACGATGGCTAGATTAATGGATGAAATAATTCCTGCTGACCTTCGTCATTGTGTATTTGGGTACTTGGACGACCTGTGTATAGTTTCAGAAAATTTTTCTACACACCTTTCAATTTTAGTTCGACTGGCTCAACAGTTTAGAACAGCCAATCTCACTTTAAATCTGGCGAAAAGCAAATTTTGTGTTACAACTGTAAAATATCTAGGATACGTCATTGGAAATGGAGGTATCTCTACAGATCCTGAGAAAATCAGTTCTATTTTATCTTGGCCGGTTCCAAAAACATTAAAACAGGTTCGCGGATTTTTAGGTATATGTGGATGGTATCGTCGATTTATAGAAAATTTTGCAGATATATCATTTCCCATTACAGAAGTATTGTCGACGAAGAAAAAATTTAATTGGACTTCTGAAGCACAACTTGCATTTGAAACCTTAAAATCTCGTTTAACTACTGCCCCTATTTTAGTAAATCCTGATTTTTCGAAGAAATTCTATCTTCATTGTGACGCTAGCGATTATGGTATTGGCGCGGTACTTGTCCAGTTAACTGATGATGGAGCAGAACAGCCGATAGCATTCATGTCAAAAAAATTGAACACTGCCCAGAGAAATTATAGTGTAACTGAGCGAGAATGCTTAGCTGCCAAAGTTGCCATTGAACGGTTCCGGTGTTACATTGAGATGCAAGAGTTCGAAGTCATCACAGATCATGCAAGTTTAGTTTGGTTGATGCGTCAACAAAATCTGAATGGCCGTCTTGCGCGATGGGCTTTCAGTCTACAAGGTTATAAGTTTTCTATTAGCCACCGAAAGGGTAAAGATCACATAGTGCCTGATGCCTTATCACGAATATATGAGCCTGAAATTGAAAGCATTGAATTTGTAGGTCCTGAAATAGATCTTGAATCACATCATTTTTTTGATTTGGAGTATAAAAACCTTCAAGAAAAATTTATGCAAAACGAATCAAAGTTTCCAGACATTAAAGTTATTAATAAATATTTATATAAACGTACGGAGCATGCTACTGGTAACGTTGAACAGGAAGAAAACTCATGGAAGTTGTGGGTTCCTCAGAAATTACGAAACGAAGTGATAAGTAGAGCACATGATAGTGTTATTGCTTCTCATGGAGGCATGGTTAAAACCATTGAGTTAATACGTCGAAATCTTTATTGGCCAGGCTTAGTCAAGGATGTGAGAAAGTATATCCGAAATTGTGAAGTTTGCAAGACAACTAAAGCCCCAAATGTTATTTTACGTCCTCCAATGGGTAGTCAAAGTTTTTCCGTACGCCCATTCCAACGTTTATATATAGATTTACTAGGTCCTTATCCAAGGAGTAAAAAAGGCAACATTGGTCTTTTAATTGTTGTTGACCATTTCAGTAAATTCCATTGGTTATGTCCTCTTCGAAAATTTACTTCCACAAAAATTCAAGAATATCTTTTTACGGAAATTTTTCATTGTTATGGAGTACCTGAAATAATTATCACCGATAACGGAAGTCAGTTTAAAGCAAATGACTTCAATGCTTTTTTAACGAAGCTTGGTATTAATCATATGTATACTGCTGTTTATTCTCCACAGAGTAACGCATCGGAAAGAGTTAATCGTTCTTTGATTTCAGCTATTCGCGCATATTTAAAAAATGATCACCGAGAGTGGGATACACACCTAACAAGTATTTCCTGTGCTCTTAGAAATTCCATCCATCAGAGCATTAAAGTTTCCCCATATCATGCACTGTATGGATTCAACATGATAACGCATGCAAATGATTATAAACTTCTCAAAAATTTAAAATTATTGGATGAACCAAATATTCAACTCTCAAATGAAGATAACTTAGTTTTACTGCGAAAAGAAATTCAACACAATATAAAGTTAGCTCATGAAAAGAATGAAAAACTATATAATCTCCGCTCTAGGCCAGTATCGTATAAAGTAGGTCAGGAAATATTCCGAAGAAATTTCGCTCAGAGTAACTTTAACAAAAACTTTAATTCAAAATTGAGTCCTTCTTTTCTTAAAGCTCGCATAAAGCAAAAATTAGGTAACAGTTATTACGTTTTAGAAGATTTGAAAGGAGAACATTTAGGAACTTATCACGCCAAAGACTTAAGGCAATGAAAATTTTCCAGCTAACACTTCAGTAAAAACTGCTTTTTTATCTGGTTTTGTAATGTACAGAAAAGAAATCACTTTCTGTTTAAATTTTTTTTTGATTTCCAAAATTAATAATAAATTTTTGCTTAGTTGTTTTAACAAATAAACAATTTATCCAAAAATATTATTCTGTTTAAAAATTAAAAAATTTTTCTATTAAAAAGTGAGGTACACCTCTACTTTGGCATCACTGATCTTGTTTAATAATTTCGTATAGTACGTACAAAAATTGTAAAACATCCGGTTGATCATATGCAATCAAGTGGGTATATGCAAAGAAAAAGTACATGAGGTCTTTCTTTCCGCTAGAAGACTTCATACGAGCTGGTGCTAGCTCTTTAAAATCTCCAAAAATCTTCATTGAGAAAGGTATGCTTATACACATCGGTATTAACATAATTCAATCTAAAACTTATATTATTTTTTGTTACGTTTATTAATTACTGATAATTAATAGGAATCCAAGCCTAATTTGAAAAATTTCGAAGAATCTTTTATTTTGACATCAAGTCTTTTCTTTTTCACCACTTAACATCATCATTAAAACTACCGTGAAGAAAAAAATTGGTAAGAATTTTTATTCTTAATCCATTTAATAAATACCCATCTAAAAATAGATCAATTTATCTCAATATTAGGTTTACGGAGTGTAGGGGGTGCTGCATCAGCCAACTGCACTTTGAAAAAAACCATTAACGGTGTCACCCACAAGCATTGGTATACCTGCGTGGTAAATAAGCTATCAGTTTACGTATAATTCATACCAGAAAAGATCAACGAAAGCGGTAGATCACAATTTAGAAAAAACAAGTGCACAAACAGCAAAAACAAAGCTGAAATAGCTTCAGTGTAAAAACACAAAAAAACATTAAGAAATCTATAAAAGATAATATAAGCAAGTTAAAAAGAAAAAATTTTGGTTAAAAGCAGAAAGTGTTAAAAGAACAATAAATTTAGCATAAACATGGTAACTTAAGAAAAATCTGAAAATCTAAGTGAAATAAGTTAAATTCTAAATAATAACTAAAATTTTGAAACATTGAACGCTAACATCGTAAATCCTGAAAAAAAAACATAAATAACTTAGAGATTCTAAAAAAAAGACATAGAAAAGAGAAACAACAACAACAAACAGAAAAAATCGTTCCTAAAGCACAAAAAACCTAAAATCAAAGAAATTAGTCTAACCATTATTTTACGTAATTAGTGTTAAGAATGTAATTATAAATTTTTACCAAAGATTTTCTAGCCATCAAACTATCAAGACATCAAGTTAAGGCCTTACCTCGATGGATTGTTGGTGAGTCATAATTTTCAATCATTTAATTATATTATTATATTATCATCATTTTTTTTTATGAAATATAAATAGTTTTTTTTTAAAATTCAATTATTAAAAGGGAGTATTAAAATTTTTTGTGCTATTGAGCATTGCTCTACTAAAAGAGATCGTGGTGAATTACCATTTAACGTACATACCTACATACCTATGTCGCTTTGCAGAATTTCTGACTGCATTTTTCTAAGCTATCGTTTTGGCATGATCGCTCTCCCTATGTTTATTTTAGTTTTTTTATTTTTGATATTTACGTAAATTTTTTTTTCTCTTTGCATTTTGTTTTATTCAATTGCATATTGCACTTGCAGAATCCCACGCGAATATGATTGATAAACTTGATTAAAATTTTAGTTTTATATTATTATGCTACTTCGTTTTCCAAATTTATCTATTAAGTATTAAATATTAAAATAAAATAAAACGAAAATTGAATATGGATTGAAAAGATTAAAAGTTATTTCTATTAAAATCTGAAAATATTCATGAATAAATAAGTTTATGTTGAACATTTTTTTATAAAATGAGAGGTTAATTTTCTTATTTCCGTGGGGGTAGGGTGACAAAGAGAGTAGGCTCTTGGGGATTCTTTATGAAACCACACAAAGAATCATGGTTGGGAGGGTAAAGAGTGCGCATCTTAATAACATCCACAGATGCAGATATTGTGTTGAATTGATTATCGGATCACACGTTGCGATACTTTTCTTTTTATTTGATGTTATGAGTAAATATTTTTTGATTTTGATTTATTATTTTTCTAGTAATCTTAGTTTGGTTATCATTAATTTCCGAACTAAATAAAGGCAGTTCAGGGATTCTTATAAATTTTATTTTTTTGTAATCACTAAAAACGGTTGGGTAAAGCGGTAAAGAAACCCCCCCACAGGCTGATTTTGCTAGTCGTAGCCAGAAGAGTCCCGCCCACATCCTTCACCCACCTGCAAACACTTTGTGTATAGCGACGGTTACACTTATTAAAAGAATCTATGTACTTAAAACATAGTTTTTCCACAACTAAAGTATTTCATTGTTTTGATAGTAATTGGCACAAGTGTAATAATTTAATTCTTAAGGTGAAAATAATCGCTAATGCCAAATACATCTTGAAGTTCGGTATGCTCACAACTTTATAAAAAGACAAATTTTTATTAAATATTTCAGCTGTGACTCTTACCGTGAACACGTTTTTCGAAAAATTGAGCCAGTTTCACCGCAACCTAAATCTCCATAAAAACGAAGTAACACACGATATCCCAGTCGAAATCCTACTAAAGAAAGAGGCCAACAATCAGCAGAGCAAATACGAATTTAAACTTTTATCATGAAGCTAACAAATAATCTCTACAACCGATTATATTACCTGATAGGGTTATGCGGGTAGTTTTAAATACCTTAGCATGCCTCGTTCTTTTGTTTTTTTTTTAAAGATTACCAATATGAAAACAAACTAAGAATTTTAAGCCGAATACATTGGTCGACAAAGGAATTGAAATTACTATCATATAGGAAAATTTAACATTATATTGAAATTATTTAAAATAAATGAAAAAAGTAATCAGCAATAAGTCCAACGTAACTCGATTTCTTACAACTGCCTGGTATGAATTCACTAACTCACAGCAATGGGCAAAAATGCAGCTTAGTTCAAATGTTGTATTTTAATAAAAAAATATTGCAATTATTTATGCAAATGGAAAGAAAATTTAATTAATAAAAATAAATTGCATAAAGAGAAAATTTTAAGCTGTTCCTTTTGCTCTTTTGAAAATTGATAAAAATGGTTTGTTCACAATGGAGTATGTTTACCAACACTCGCTCACTTAGTGTAAAACTGGCATTGCTTAAAAAACGCGATTTTTGAGCAAATGATGCAGAAATATTCGCCATTTCATGTTTTATTTTGTGTTATCAGAGAAGTATCTTATAAACTTGCCTTGTGACAAGAGCTTAGACATTCTTTTCATTATATTCATATAAAAAGTAAAGATATTGAAAACTTTAAATGCGGTTACCCTTTAGGTTTTTTGAGCTATGCGAGTCTTGAAGTAAGTGAGCGATATGTGTAAATAAGGATATCATGTTGTAGTTTCTCAATTTGTATTTAACACCACCAATGTAGACGTAGTACCTATCAGCAGTTTAGGTAATGTCAAAAACTACGTAATTTTATCTTAAAAGTTTTAGACATAGGTGCACAAAAATATTGTGCTCCACATCAAACGTAGGAAAAATGAAAACTTTACGACTCATTTATGTAAAATGTCTTAGCATGTCACTTCATTTACTAATGTCTGTGTTTCTAGCAGATATAATACTTCAAAATTTTCAAAACAAAAGAATTCAGAATTTCTTTAACATATTTGTTTCTCATCAATAGACCTTCAAGACGATATCATGCAGCTATAAATTATTAAGAAATGTATGGGTTAAGAAAAAAAAATTATGATATGATAATACCAAGGAATGTGAAAAATTATAAAGTTAATTTTGAGAAGACTCTTGGAAATGTAGGTACATTAATTACGTAAATTAATTATGAAAAATGTACGAAATCGTAGCATAGAAAATATGAATCAGCCTACGATACATCCACGACTTTGATCGAGTGTGCTCGAATAAGAAAATTTGCTAGATGTGAGGTTAGTTTTCTTTCAATTCCAATTTAATTTTTGAAGATTGTGAAACCCCTTTTTTTGCATATCATATTAATTTGGTAATACTGGATAAGAAAACATTTTACAGCTTCTCGAGAATTATTTAGCTGATCGACCTAAAAAAAAATATTTATCTGAAAGTCTTCGATTTGTCTTTTAGTCATCTGATAACCTTCGGCAAATCGGTCATGCTCTTCACTCCACTGCTTTTGAAAAATTGATATGAAGGACAACGTAATTATCTTGATGGATGACACGGGAAAGTCTTGAACACGTTTTTTAAGCCCTACATACTTAGTATATTCATTCTGTTCCACCGTTTGTAACACATAGAATAGGGCAGAATGGGGCAGGAATAAGTAAATAAATTATAATATATATAAAAAAAGGAAATATCTAACATAAGAAATCTATTTAAAACAATGAAGCAGTTGAGCAAAATATGGGTATGGCTTCTCTCTTGCAAGCTAGAAATCTTAAAAATCCAAAAAATTTTCTTTACTCAGTTTTTAGGATTCAAGTAAAAGCACTGCTCAGTGAAACATTCAGGAATTGAATACTTTACAGTGGAATATCTATCTTACGTATTTCATGCTTTCATGTATAGGGTGTTAAATTTTCGGTCAGGCCAAAGAGAACACACCTACTAATTAAATGTTGTTACCTCAGATAACATTTTGTTATCAAAAGCAGAAATTCGGTAGCAAAGTGTTGTTGGTATTCTTAACTTCTAAGAAACTATCATTGAAGGGGCAGATAGGTTTCACTTTTACAACGAAGGTACATCAGAGCGCTAAAGCGCGCGAGCATAAAACAATTTCAATATAAAATGCAAAATGTGGCGTCGAAATCACAAATTCTTTATCAAGTCACTATTTTTACTAATCTATTTTGGAGTATTTTATATAATTTTCACGATATGGACATCAGCTGGTACTAAAAAAACTGTAAAACAACAACCACAGTTGTTCCCACCAACCACTGTAATAGAATATAATGATATTCAACAGCTCCAAAAGCCAAAATCAGCGCCAGTAAGTGGAACTAAAAAAGACTGGCATGACTACATGGCAATACACAGCGATACTCAACGCATTGGCATTGGTGAACAAGCCAAGGATGCCACTTTGAGGGCCGATACAGACCGTATGTTGGAGAAGAAAATGTTGCTGGAATTTGGTTTCAACGCATTACTATCCGATGCAATATCAGTGAATCGTTCCATAGGAGATAGACGTAACAAAGCGTAAGGAGTTTCTTGTAAATTCTAAGCCTCATTGATAGCACAATTTTTTTCAGTTGCCTCCAGAAAACATATCTTGCCGAATTACCCGAAATCACCGTAATTATACCATTCTATAATGAACATTTTAGTGTATTACTGCGCTCAGTGCACAGCATAATCAATCGTACACCACCGGAATTGCTGAGAGAAATTATACTGCTTGACGATTTTAGTGATTATGAAAATCTAGGCGAACAACTGGATCAATATGTGGCGGACCACTTCCACAAAGTGCAAATTGTGCACTTACCGGAGCGCATGGGCTTAATTCGCGCACGCATGATTGGTGCACGTAAAGCAACTGCAGAGGTGCTGGTCATATTTGATGCACACATTGAGGTTAATTACAATTGGCTGCCGCCCTTGTTGGAGCCTATTGCACTTGATAGGCGTACCGCAGTTTGTCCAATAATTGATACAATTCATTTCAGTAATTTTGAGTACCAGCTTGGTCTTAAAAACGGAGGACGTGGTGGCTTCGATTGGAATATGCGCTACATACAAGTAAAGCTTTTACCGGAAGATATGGTGGACAGTACTAAACCCTATAAGAATCCAGTTATGAATGGCGGTTTATTTGCAATATCTGCTGCGTTCTTTTGGGAATTGGGTGGTTATGATGAAGGCCTGGATATCTGGGGTGGCGAGCAGTTTGAATTGAGTTTCAAAATTTGGATGTGTGGTGGTCAATTGCTAGATGCGCCTTGCTCAAGGATAGGGCATCTCTTTAGAGATCCATTATATAGCAAAAAGAGCTATCGAGATTTGACATCCTTACTAAGGGTAAATATATATTTTTTTTAAGTACGGAACATAATGACAGGCAGTGAAATGCAGACATATATTCAATGATACTGGAACTTTCGCATAATTTTTTATTTTAATTCCGAGTTATCCTTTAGTAGATATATTGGGCGACAAAACTTGAAATTTTTGAGTGGCAGGTAGCTCCCATAAAACTAAAACCGTTGAGTTATTATACGATTTCATTTTGTTGTCATTAAAAAATAGCTTTTATTGGCCACTACAGACGTACTTACCGAATGGAAACTGTTTTTTGTGTTGCATTTAAAATGACTGTTTATTTTGAATTTCAGAATTTCAAACGCGTTGCAGAAGTCTGGATGGATGAATATAAAAATTATATCTATGAACGTAATGATTATTATGAATCTATTGATGCAGGTGATTTGACAGCACAGAAAGCCATACGGGAAAAGTTACAATGCAAATCATTTGATTGGTTCATGAAAGAGGTTGCTTTCGATCTAGCTAAAGAGTATCCACTTGTCGATCCACCTGATTATGCCTATGGTGCTATACAAAATGTTGGATTTCCAGATTTATGTGTTGACACATTAAATCGTCAAGTTCTGTCAAAAGCTGGACTTTATGCTTGTTCACAAAATCGGACACATCCCCAAAATAATCAAAGATTCGCATTGACCTGGCGTCGTGACTTGCGTGCTTTTGCCTGTCTGGATGTTCAGGAGCAAGTGAAGAAAGCACCTGTTTGGATGTGGTTCTGTCATCATCAAGGAGGCAACCAGTTTTGGTATTACGATCGCATGAAGAAGTGGCTTGTGAATGGAATAAATGGGAATCGTTGTCTCGAGGCCTCACCGAGTGATCTCGAGCTATACGTTGATACTTGCAGGGAAGATAATCCAAAAATGAAATGGAATTTTGGCATTGTTAATGATAAGGAACTTGATAACTTTTACCAAAATATGGAAAAATAAATTAAAATGGAAAGTAATTTCAAATCTGCTTGAGCAGATTTGATGGAAGTTTTAATTTTTAAATTGAAAGTTTGAAGATCTAAAATTTTCAGAATTTTACATAAGATTGCTGTAAAATTGTGTATTATGATTTTATACTCGACCATTTTTGTCTATAAGAGCTTTACCTGGAAAAATTTTGAAGATGAGAGCCTTACAAAGTATTATCTTTATTTTATATTATAATTCAATCACACAAAAAATTCAATGATAAGCCTAATCGTCCAAGCTTTAGAAGTACCAACTTTCATGTGATGCAACCCAATTTGTAGCATATGCCCAATCAGGGAAACTATCCAAAAAATCATTATATTCCTTTGTGTAGGAACTTGTATGATACAGATAATGAGCACCAACAGCAAGACGCATTGATGGACCCTCGTATGAAAAGGAATCGCGCTGAAAAAAAGTGGAACTGGCTAAAACACCAAGCTGAATGAAATAAAACGAAAACATACCTCAATATCTAACCAAAACTCCAACGGATCCGTAGACATTGAGTAAGCGTGATATATAAAATATGGTGTCTCATGTTGTTCTTCAAGCAGCGTACGATCGAAGGACCAATCTGTTACTCTGGTTTTTGGATATGGATCGACATAGATAACTATACGATCGGCAGCCCAAAGTGAGAAACTAAAACGCACGATTGTATCATTAAGGTATTCCTTACGATTTAACATCAGTTTGGTGGGTATCTCGAGATGTGGTAGACCAGCAGGTATCCAACGCATAGACTCTCTGAAAAATGTGTGATATATAGTGGAAAAAAGGGTAAACAAATCGTAACATACTTCCATTTCATCCAACGTGTATTATATAGTGGTAGGCCACAAAGGACTTCACTTTCACACTCTCTACTAGCCCAATTTGGTATGGCATCTTTTAAGGTGGTGTCTGTAAAAATACGTGAATAGTTTGTCTTAAAAGTTTTAGGCTTAAAAATTTACCATCCAGCGTATGGGGCCTTGCATCAACTGGTTGTATATAGAAACCGGAGTCATTTTTGGTTACCCGACCAAATTCATCGTGAATGATACGATTTGTGTGCTAAAAAGTTTTGAGCTTAAAATTGCGTTTCAAATTAATACTTTCTTTAATTGATTTTACCAGCACATAGAACCTTTGGGGTGCAACATCTTTCTTATATGGAAATCCAGCTGGTGTGGCAGCAATTATTATAAAAATTATAGTGATCACGCCAAAGAGTGAGAAGAAAATTTTTGATTTGCGGAACTTATGCAAAACGGGTAACTTGTAGAGATAGAAAATATATAAATATATATAGATTGTGACAGGATTTTATAAGTTGAATTTTAGACTTACAATAAATCCCGCATAGTTAAGACTAAATAGCACTGAAGAAATCGCTAGGAAAACATCCGGTTTGCTGGTTGGTCCATCGCGACCTTGCATAGGTACAAAAGTCTTATACGACGAAAACGATTGGAAAGTGTAGAACCAAAACGGTAATAGCTGACAGATCAAATGTGTTGGTATATAAAAGCTTCCTAGAACATTAAAGAAAAGATTGAGATATTTGGACACTTGCAACTTTCGCTGTGAACTTACTTTTGCCAAAATAGTCCATTATTAAATTCAAGACAACAGATGTACCATAAAAGAAGATCGCTACCATAAGCACAAAAGCAGAGCGTATACCTAAGCCAGTTAGTATGATAGTTAAGAGTGCTATTTGGATGCAGTGAGCATGCATAAAGCAGGCAATGGTATCGTCGAGCTCCATGGATTTCTGAAATTTCGAAACTTGGAGAAATGAAATAACGTTCCATATTCAGAGAATTGAACTTCTATGAAATCTTTAAGCTTCCCCTATTTAATGAATCTAATACAAATCAATCAAAAATGGGACCAAAATATTATCCCACTCCCAATCAGGCGCAGTGATATATATATCTTGATTATTACCTTCTTGGTCCAATGTATGAATAATGCTGGAAACAGAGTCAATACGAAAAATATCGGGCAGTAGTAAAGACCAAAAAGAAGCCACTCATTGGAATACCAAGCCTCTGGAAGACCAAATGCATCCATAAGAACAGCGACTAATATGGTCATTCCCGCTGCTGCTGCAACGGTCAACAATTGCACAACAAAAATGAGCAGAAAACGTAAACAGACGCTTTTGGCAGAGTCGGCAGTTTCTCTCTTGGTCATAACGAACACAGACACAGCAATGGCGATTAGCGTGCAAACAGATACGACAATATTGATGACAATGCCCGTGGTTTCAGTGTAAGTTATCAGAAACCAGCCAAGGTAATCATAGAAAACTGTATGACCCTCGGCATTTGCCTAGGAAATGGAAGAAGTGCATAGTAGAAAACAGTTGCGTTAAATGAAACTTCGTCTTACCGCTGTATTCTTCAGCTCATCTGCATTGGCAAGACCCCACGCATATGCGAGCACATTATCACCAGTTGTCTGATAAGTGCCGCGCTCCAAGTTACTGAAAGTATCATACTTTGTATGGTAGATATAGCCGTTGAGGGTGTGCGCCATATCTACTCCGGGAACATTACCATAGTCTCGAAATATGCGAAAATCACTATCAGAAGGTATGAAATTATTTTGAAAAAGCTCTTCCGCTATAGTTGAGGCGTAAGGATGTGGCACGTTTTGTTTGTAGTACTACAAATTCCAACAAAATCAGCAAAAAAAAAAAAATTATTTACAAAATACCTTCATAAGCCAAGGATGATCAGGTCCCGATTGAAAGAGTACTTCACGTCCACCTGAACCGGCAGAGTCTAAATTGATAACAGCTCTGTAAGTAAATTTGTCAAATCAATAAGGGCTCATTCCAGAAACCATGCCATCATACTAACTTGCAATATGGCGCCCATTCATGTTGCGTGATAAAACCATGCGCTGCCAGCAGATTTGCCTCCTCTGCACCATTTAATAGGAAAACAATTGGATTTTTTAACTCACGTTCCGAGCGTGATATTACACGTAACGTTTCCAACATAATGACTATCATAACCCCCGCATCTGCTGCCGCTGGTGAGCCAGTTTCCGAGTCGAAATGTGAATTCACAAGCAAATAAGTTGTGCTCACAGTGTTTTTAGGTGATATGCGCACAATTACATTCGAAACATTGTGATAACTACAGGCCATACCCCAAAGCATAAAGTTTCCCGATGAAAATTGTACATCAACATCAATATCATAGAGATCTAGGCGCGCAGCAGCTTTAATTTTTTCCACTTCGTTTAGCAAGTAATTGCGTGCATACACTTCGTTTTCCACGCTGCCTGCCATTTTTACGCCAATGTCGGCCAGACCGAGCAGCTGAATTTGTGCACGTTCACCAATGAAACGATCGACGTGGTTGCGCTCATCACGTATCAGTAGCGTCTCAGGATATGAGTAAAAACTGGGTATTACAGCTACGTAAAAGAGCAAATACCAGATGGCGCAGTAAACAGGCGCCCAATACCAATCCAATTTTTTTGATTTTTTTGGTTCATCATCAAGTTCGTCGATTTTGTCGTTATGCATCTGAAATTTAAAGATTTGCGTCAACGTGAAATTTTGCACAATTAATTTACAAGGTATGAAGTTTAGTTAAAATAGAATACAAATTTGTTGCATACTCTTAGGCTAGTGATAAAATATTTCGTATTAAAATAAACTTAACCCATAAATGACTATTGAGTCTAATATTAAATCATTTCGGAAAAGAAAGTTCTAGCGTTAACTGGAGTTGTTAATTTTAAAATAGCAGAGAAGCACTATATCATAAAGTGAAATGTAAAATTTGTTCGCATTACTAATTAAACGTATACCATTTGAAAGCTACACTTAAGTACTACAAATGAAACTAATAATTTAATGCCCTAAATTGTGCGTAAGAGGCGTCGCCACTATAAATGAATCAACATTATAATTCAAGTATATTGATATATAAGAAAAGTCGATTTTTAACTTTCGGTGTTGTGGTGCAGAGAGTGGCTTGTGTTTTGACCAATAGCACAGCTGATGAGCAATTTAGGGCATTTTAGCGAAAAATGCCGTAGCATTATTGGGGTGTGACCTAGCTGCAACTAGTGTTACATATTCGACTTATTTGATGTTTTTAACATTATTAGACGTTTTTAAAGCAATGTTTGGAGTAGTTACTAGATGTGTTGATTTTTCAACAAAGTTTTTCGTCACCTTAAAATTTTTACACCAAACATACAAAATAGGAACGTATAAGGATATCTTACGGGGTTCCTTTTGTGGTTGGCAAATCTCAGCCAACTTGCTACAATAGTGCCACACAGTTTGTGTTATAAGAAGTGTAACCGAACTGAAACTGTGTTCACTTGTTATCAAAACATATGATTCGGTGCACCAGTACGATATGATAAATTTCATATTTGTTTCATGGTGGTATTTATGGTTTAATTAGACGCCAATATTATGTTTATTAGAGGCAATTATGTTATTAATTCTTGCAAGTTATGGCAAAGATTATAATTTCGCTTAAGAAGATAAAAAATTTCTTTAGATTAATATCGATCGGTGTTTATTTTAAAAGATGATGGATTATATATATTTAAATTGGAAATTATGACTAACAAACTTTTCCAAGTGTGCGCGATTTCTGTTAATTAATAGAACCAAGCCAATAGCCGCATTTGATTTTAAATCGTTCCCAAAACATAAAATAATACTTCGTATGCGATGTTTCGAATATTAATGTCTAATTACTAACGATGATCAGGTTGTTAAATACTTCACCACATTAAGAAATATATAGCAAATTTAATACAGAATTAATTTTACTTCGGCTTTCATTTGGATTCGAACCTAAGCCTTCCGTGGTCTTGTAAAAAGCGTATCCTTCCGAGATATATGCAACTAGTAAATGAAATGGTGCTTTTAATAAAATCCAAAGGAAAATGTTTGGTTTCCACAATTAATATAAAATTAACTTGCAGTTGCTCACAGGCTGTCGAAACAGAACACCACAAAATTTATTATTTTTCGAACTGAACTTCATTTTATAGACACATTGATATACATATGGATTGTGTAATTATATTTTATTTTCGTTTATACGGCGGAACGTCATTTTTATACAATTTGATTCGGCACTGCAAAATTATTAACGTGTTCTTACTGTGTTCGTATTACAAACTTTTAATTATCACTGTAAGTAATGTGAATACGATTTTTTGTGAAAACAAAATTTTATCCGGAACCAAACAAAACAAAAGATTCTTCAATTTTCTATAGCTCGAACGAATGCATTCAGTCAATTCTTTACTTAAGTTATAAATTACAGTGAATTATAGCGCCCATTTGTTTTAGACATTTTCTTTTAAAGTAAAAATAAGGCCATCGCCCAAAAGCACACGTGCAATTTAGGCTTATCTAGCACCGATATTAACATTATTAGCGCCATATACATATGCTAGTATATAGTTAATTAAGTTACCGTATTACAAAACTACCAAATGGTTTGCTACTCGAACGGCTACTGAATACTTCCAGAGTGAAATTGTGATCAAAAACGATTAGAGCGACATTATCAGTTTTATTGTGTTTTTAATCAGTAAAATCGAAATAAAAAATACGAGAGGTGGGTATATCTCGCCAAATCTATATACATATCCCTTCAGTGCTTGAGATAGTCCATATCAAGTTTTTTAACAGCTGATTATCGGGTTATAATCAAATTATTATACGGTAAATGACGACAATTCTGGCGTTTAACTTAAAATAAATACATTTAATTTTACTAAAAAAATGGACTTAATTTTAACAACAAAAAATACTAATTAGTAGATGATTGTAAAAGTTTTACTAATTGACTATTTTCGACTAAAACTGCCATGTCTCGTACGATGCTGGCCACGCTGTTGCATCTACATATTTTGGAAAGCTGTCAAGGAACTTTTTGAAATCTGCTGTCTTCAGGTGCTCGTCGTGATTCCAATGACCGCTGACACCAATCTCAACGCCATTTTTATTCATTTTCAGGCCAGTCGATTTCTGCGGAATGATATATGTAAGTAATAGCCAGATACCATTTTTTTTTTCAAAACAAACCTCTATTTCTAACCAAAATTTCAGCGGTGCAGCATCTGCACCATATGAGAAATAAACGAAAAATGGTGGTTTCCAATCCATACGCAACGGTGTACGATGAAATGACCAAGCAATGATTTTAGCATCCTGCAATGGTCGCAAAAACAGCGCCATATGATCAGGACCACTCAATTCGAATTCAAAACGTTGTGCTGTCTCGGATATTTTTCGCTTTCTGGTGACCTTAAGATGTGGCAATTTATCAAAGTGTGGATCGGGACCAGGTATCCAAATGCTGGCAGCTCTGTAAAATGAAAGTTTTAATAAAATTTAAAATCCCTTACAAAACTTTAATCTTTTGAAGACAAACCTAGAATTGTGCCAGCGATGATTGTAAAGTGGTAAGCCGCATAGCATCTCCTTTTCGCAGTCAGCACCAATACTCTGGGCCAGTGTCATGTTGAGCACATCCTCTGTTTTGCAAAAGAAAGTTCAGAATTAGTGGGATGTTTTCAGAAGCAATAAATATCTTACTCTTGACTGAGTAAGTGCGTCTGTCATTTGGCATTATAAAGTAACCAGACTCCATGCGACGCACGCCATTATTTTCATCATGGAATACACGACGTGTGTGCTATGCGGAAAAATAAAATATCGGTATTTGGAATTAATTATAAATGTTTTGTTTGAAAATTATATTATATTGTAGCAAATTTAATAGGGTGGGTTATGAAAACGATTTTTTCGAAAAGCGATTTGGAACAGATATATATTGCAAATCTGATAACGCTTTTGAGCCACGAATCAAAGTTGGAATTGTTTTAAGCCCTGTTTTTCCAAGGTGCACTTATATGTGTATAGCGAGTATGAAATCAAAAGGTAGGGGAGTATCTTATATAGAAGATATAGCCATCGGAAGTTTCGGCTACATTTATTCTAAAATCCCTATAAGTAACAGAAATCCAAATCCATTTCAGAAATCTGAGTGACATTTGAATAAGTTATTGCTGGATAAAAGTTTGAAATCAGAATACAGTTTACTATGCAACTTCTTGCCCAATGTTTTCATTTACATTTTCTTTCCCAAAAGGAATAAATTGCGCAAAGGCTTAGAAAATTTACCGTATCTTGAAAACTAGCAACCTTAAGCTCTTGAGTGCCAATTTAATAGCTTATAATGTCCAAGGACGAACTCAGAATTACAAAATATTTTCGTGGGCCTATTTGGCGACACTATGCCAAATCGATATACATAAAAAGCGTTTCTATGATCCACTCTGTTTTATAAACTTTTGAAACGTTTTTGTTTCCTAGAATAAAAAAATTTGTTAAACTTCAATAACAATTTTGATGAGTATATGTCCATCTGTGATGGTAGTCATGAGAGAAAAATGAAACTGGAGTGAAGTAAATGTAAATAATATGACTCAAAACACTTCAAATTTGACGACCTATAATCAATTGAAATATTTTTCTTTATCTAGAAACGTTGCTTCTTGCTGAATAGAGGAGTAGTTTTCGAGATTTTCGATATTATTCTCCATTTTGGCATTTATCAACGTCAACTTTTATCAAGGAACCGTAGGCCACAACTGCATAATTTTGGATACTTATTCAAAAATGGGTGTGCTAGAAAAGAGTTTTTGAAGCTTAGACATTTTCAAAGCCAGAAAAGCTTATTGAGTTTAGCAGCATGCGACGTTCTATTTGAAAATATTAATTAGAAACAAAGTCTTAAGCTGCTAACTCCAGAGTAATTTCTAAGCCTACGGAAATCCCAAAACTAAAAAGCTTAAATTGTCTTGTAAAACGGCACCTGCTTTCATCTCTTGTCGTACTTACCAACACTGAAAACCGTTGAACTGAAGTTTCTGGTCGATATGGGAAGCCGAAAGGTGTGGCGGCAATAATTATAAAGATCACCGTTATGACAAGCAATGAGCTGATAATGGTCTTTGACTTCTTGAAGAGATTAAGTACTGGAATCTATAATAGAAATAATAGTTGTTTTAAATAATTTTATAAAAATAATAAATTTACCATAAAACCACCAGTTAGTACACCAACACCCACAGTGAACGCACAAATAATCAAATCCGGATTGACGGTAGCGCCAAAACGACCAGTCATTGGTATAAAACTGACAAAGAATCCATGCGCAAGGTAGGCGTAGAAGAGGAAGGGTGGTATACCAAAGATGATATGTGGTATGAGCCAAGGTAACGCTGCAGATAAATTAAATAAATTATGAGAAAACTAAAAAAATGTGTTAAAAAAGCAGAAAACTCACGTCTGTTGTGTAACTTAGTTACCAAATTGACAATCAGCCCAGTAGTGTAGAAAAGTACGGCCAACATGAATATGAATGCCGAGCGAATGGAACAGATGGTCATCAATAAAGTCATAAATACCAAAAAGAGGCAATGGCAATGCAGTAGCAATTGTACACGGTGACCCAATGAAACGCGATCCTGAGGATATAGCCAAATATAAAAATAAGATCTATTTGGTTTTGAAACTCAAAAATTCAATAGGATTACTTACTTCTTTTGTTTGCATAAAATACACTGCAGATACCATCGCGAAACCGAAAAACAATGGGCAGAAATACAAGCCGAAGATCAGCCAAGAATGCGTAAACCATGACATTGGCAAATGTATTAAGTCCATAAACACACCCATCAAGAAGCACAATGCCGCTGCAGCAATGAGTGACAAGATTTGTACGCAGAACATAATCATCGAACGTTTGATCACCTTTTGCAGCCGAATGCCTGATTGTGAAGCTATCATATGGAATGAGACACCACAGGCAACAATGGCGGAAATCGAAACAATGACATTAAGTATGATGCCTTCAGTTTCGGAGTAGAATACTAGAAATGAGCCCAAAACATCAAAGAATACGGTGTGGCCTTCGGCATATTGCTGTAGTAAGAAACGTAATATAATGGTAAAAAATATGTTATAGAATGCTAAAAATTACAGTCCAGAGTACAGTTGAAAAATGCATTTGCCTTATAAAGTTAAAAAATTGTCCATTTTTCCATATGAGATTAAGTAAAAATCTACCGCGAAACCTATTAGCGAGGTCGTTTTTCACGAAGAAATGTTGCTCTCCACTGGCATCTTCAAAAATATTGATTTTTGAAAGTTTTTTCCAGAAGAAAGTGGAATTTTGGGTGCCAACTTGGCGTGATCTCTCTCAGAGGTGTTATGAAAACTTCGTTTCTTGGTCAAATTTATGCTCTTTGCCTTTTGTATTTTTGATTTAACACATGGTCACGAAAAAAAATAGGAATTTCTATTCGGAATTGCGAAATTACAAAAATTTAACTTTGAATTTTCTGAGCCTTATTTTTGCTATACCATTGTGACATATGCCTACTTACCGATGGATCCTCCAGTTCTTTGGAATTGGCAAGCTCGCGCACTAGCGCTAAAACATTGTCGCCTGTATTTTGGTATGTGCCACGTGGTATAATTTCAGGTACATCAAAACGCGTGTGGTAAACATAGCCGTTGTATTGATGTGCCATGTCGAGACCTAGGGTTATAAAAAATTAGAATGATATAGCTTAGATATTGAATTTTTTGGCTTGAAAACACTATTGCTGAAAAGTTCTTTATAAAAAGCTTCAAATTCATTGGTTTCATAACTTGCTATCATTTTATTTGAGAAATTTTGAGCAATTGGATTTTTATTATTTAACAATAAATTAGGGGTTTTCGTTTTCGAAATCATAGTCCTCATGATTTCTGACTATATGTATATATGTTCGTTTTCTTACCTGGTACTGCACCATGATCACGAAAAATTCTGAAATCAGTATCCGATGGTATGAAATGCCGCTGGAACATTTCCTCCGCAACTGTGGAGGCATATGGATGCATAACAGCACGACGATAGTGCTGTAAAGAAAATGAATGAGACTCGAACTTGATACCTGCAAATGATGCCACCATACCTTCATTAACCATGGATGATTGGGTCCAGACTGAAAGAGAATTTCACGACCGCCACTGCCAGCAGAGTCCAAGTTGATCAAAGCTCTACAAATAAAAGTGAACCAAATAAATTCCAAATAATAAAGTTGCTGCCCACACACTGCCTCCTCCTCACTTACTTCACATTCTTGGCCCACTTGTGTTGTGTAATAAATGCATGCGATGCCTGCAATGGATTCTCCTCGGCACCATTGAATAGAAACAAAACCGGATGCTTGAGTGGTTTGTCTGATTGTGACAACACACGCAAAGTCTCCAACATAATGGCACACATAGCACCGTCATCACCAGCTCCTGCAATTATTCGAAGCGGGGTGTTGATGAAAAAACATTATTAATTTGTAATTACAGAACATGTCATTTGCAAGCAGGCACACCACTCACTCACCTGGACCACCTGGCACTGAATCATAATGAGCATTCACCACCAAATATGATGTGCTGTTCGAGTCTTTGGGACTGATTTTGATGATGAAATTATGTATGCTCTGATACATGTTGATCATCTCCCAGTGAATGTAACTGCCCGATGCCACTTGTACATCAGCCTCAATGTCATAATGTGGTTTTGCTTCCGCGCGCAATTTCTGCACACCAGCCATGAAATAATTGATGGCACCCTGTTCGTTAGCGCTACTGCCCACCACACGCGGTCCAAGTGCAATTAATTTTTGTAAATTAATTTCCGCACGTTCCGCAATAAAGCGGTCGGGGTATCTCGCCTCATCCTTGATATTAATCGGTTTGGGCAAACTATGGTAGGCGGGTATGGCGATGCAGTAGTAGAGCAGCAACCAGAAAGCAAAAAAGGCCGGTGCCCAGTACCAGTTGATTTTGTTGCGTGTAACGAAAAACTTTACGTTGCCGGCATTCTGGAAGAGTTAAGGAAAGGGGTGGTTTTTTATACAATTATTTTTCTTTTTTATGAAACACTCGCGTGTGTTGTATTTTTGCTGTGCGGGTTTTATCGGTTGTACTCAGAAATTTGCACTAAATTAAAATGAATTGCGAAAGTAGAGGGCCTTAAATAAAATTATATGAAATTTAATTACATTTCATTTTTACGACTACTTAATCCCAGAAGTTGGAGCTATGCAATCTTATCACTAAAATGTTTTTCGTCAATAAGTGTTCTTGGTTCAATTTGGCTCAGCCATATCTATGAGTATGCATTTATGACTTTTCGAACTGATAACGCTATCTCTACGCATTGTGCTTTAGATCGTTTTGGGAAGCGTCGATTTGTTGGTAGCTTATTAATAATTTTGTGCTGGAAATATTTTTGGTAAGGGTATGGCAAATATTGTACTATAGAAAATATGATTTATTGCCTTTCGGAATTTAGTAAAAATATTTGTACTGGTTACCTTGAAGTTTTTTTTAAACCTTGACTTAAAGTAAAAAGTAAAATTCAAGTTTTTTATATAATCAGATAGCTAATTGAAGTACTTTTAGTTCAAGGTCGAAAAGGAGAACCTACTAAGTAGGTATTAATATTTCTTGATTTTATATCGATGAACCAAGTAGGGCGGGGGGGGAGGTTTGTTAAAATGTTAAGAAACAGCTCTATGCAATATATATTCAGCCCCTAATTTATATTTTTTCTTATCGAAGATTTTAAGAAGTTACTATTTTGTTTCATAATTTTCAAATTTTATCGACACGTGCGATCAATACGATAATTCCGGTGCGTATTCCAATGACACAATTTATTTTTTTAATCATACAAATATAATATCAGAGGAATCAATCATGATACCGTCATAAAAATAAGCAGCGAAAAGCTTACTTAAAAATAGCTCAACGCGTTAATACTTTGTTTCAGAAATTCATTTATGCGATTTGGCTTAAGCGTTGTAATTCCAGAGCTAAAACTATTAAATCAGAAAAACACTGTGCTTAGAATATTATAAAAAAGTAAGTCAACACAATTTGCTGGCTGGAAGAAAGGTGGGACAAAGAGAGACAAAGGTTTACTTGTTAGTCTTTCAATTCAGGAACCAAATGTGTTACTAACTCAAAACTTAGTATGCTATTTATGGTCTTAACAAAACCTGTACTATCTCCAGATAGTCAAGAATAATTGCAGCTGAAAATGGGTATTTGGTATGCACAATTTTCTTTCATTTCACTCTGCCCCAAGTAAAGAATTTGAATCGAAAAAAAATGAAGTTCAAAGAACGACTTCTGCCATGTAACAGTTCACGCCATTGCGGTTCTTCTCCGTGATAAATTGGTTTTTTTAACCGAAGTTCAAGTGAGTGATTTGTTTCCAAAAAAACTTATCACAACACTTCTGACTTTTAATTAATGATATTTAATAACTCAACATAGGGCATCATAGTAATGCTCGTATCGCATCGTATATGAGGGTTTGGTATCTAATCTTGTTGAGTTGCTACTGAAAAACTGGCTTATCACTATCAAAAAATAGCTGACAGGGCCATGTGAAAAATTAGTGATGACCGCATAGTTAGAAGAAATGTAATCTAAAATAATTTTTCCATTTATGAATCCGAAGGTTTTTAATGTAAAAACCGCATTATAATTTGATCACATAAATTTCGGTACAATGGATGTGGTAACATATAACAATTTCACTTTCCACTCTACACATACATCGTCTTCATAAAGATGTGCATATACCTCATCATAGGCGTGAGCGGGATCCAAAAGTGGATCTGCAGTATGTGGTTCTGAAGTTGGCGTTAGAACGCGCCGCCGCACACTTTTTTCCATAACTTAAATAATTAATCTGCGTTAATATGATTATGGCCAAGTCACTAATTTGGTAGCACTTTTTTTGTTTCAAAAGTTCTATTCACTATAAACTTTTCACATTCACTCAACTCAACCGATCCCAGTGGCAAACGTTGCCGTACTAAAATTGATCGATAAAGCTGCGCGAGCAAAAGCCCATTTACTCAGGTGTTGATTTTCCAAAAAAAAAGTCCACAATTAAATCGATTTGATATGAAAAGTCAAAAAAATTGCATATCTTATCTGGTAGATTTTGTTGATTCATAGTCTTTGTTTTTGTTTTTGTTTTTGTTTTATTAAGTTAATAGGCTTGATAGCTCAAAGAGGTAGAAAAAAAGCGAATTGTTTATACCAGTTTACTGCCGGCAGCGGCTGTTTCGACTAAGTGCTGCTATAGCAGGTGTTAGGTGGGACGCCGCAGTTTGTATCGGCGTTTTGTTTATCTTGACATTCGTGTATATTCATACCTAAATATATACGATACGTTTCAGAGCACGTTGTTGCTTTTGCAGTGTTTTTGTTTTTATTTTTATTGTTGTTGCTTTCGCTATTACCTTTTAGATAATCTGTCGATACGGTATCGGTATGTGGTGAGACATGCGCGCTGGCCTTAAATAAATTATTTGTTTGTTTGTTTGCTTTCTTAAATAAATGATTTATCTAACAGTGAGATAACTATGTAAGTTGAAATATTCTGATTTCTTACGGATTCTTGAGTTAAGAGAGTAGCACATTTCTACACATTTGCCTGAGCTCATTTAATTTCAATCGAAATTTTCTACAATAAAGCTGGGCAATCTGTATGTGAACTGATTTAAGCCGGAATTAGGGATAGGTTAGGCCTTATGGCTGAAAGTGTGGTAAGCACTCATATCACGTTTCACCGAGAAATGATTGAAATTAATGAATTAACCCTTCTGTGTACGGGACTTGGCGACCTCAGCTACTTAAAAATGCACCAATTTTTTATAACGTTATTTCATTCTAGTCATAGTACATTCTAATGTTTCGGGGTCGCTGATTACGAATATGCTATCAGAATTTCAAAATTCAATATAGCGGATTCAATATGGCGGATTCAAATGAGCCCTTTTTTGAAAAGTCACATGTACACGATTGCCATTTTGAATCCGCCATATTGAATTTTGAAATTCTGATAACATATTCGTAATCAGCGACCCCAAAAACCCCCGAGTAAGAGTTTTCAAACTGATTTGAGCATTTTTTAATTACTTTTTAAAAAGTTTTTCAATACAAACCATACTATGAAATTTTCAAGAATTTTCCTCTTTTTCCAGCTAAAAACTATAAAGGAAATATGAGATATTAAAATTTTGAAACTGTTGTAGTGAAAAGCTGTATTTTTAAGCTTTAATTTGCGCGTTCTAGGATGTCATTGAAATTATTATATCAAAAGTTATTAAAGAAAATGTCATGACGAGTTAACTCGTCATGGCGCATTTTCGACCAGTTTCGTTATGACGAGTTAACTCGTCATCGCGCACAGGAGGGTTAAGAAAGATTCTCTTATGTTGGTGCCGTTAACATATTGTCTGGATTGTAGCGCATTGGCAGGTGATGGACTGTACCGATGCTATTTCTTCTTCATCTTCGCAACTCCTACAGTCATTACGTTGTGATAAATCGAAATTTTCAGTTTACGTCGCCTTTTAAGAGCCCATTTGAGAATGCATATTATTCGTTTCATCAATTTTAATTTTCAGTTCCAAATTCGGAATAACGAAGTTAGAACCGTGCGACTTTATTTGGTTAACTATTTCAGTCCTTTAGTGGCATACTAAGCTTCAACACCAGGTCCTCTTATGATATTCCTGATGTTTTTCGAGCTTATCTGCATGATAGTTGCTCTTAATGACATAATAACCGGTCAAGAAGTTTGTATAAAAATACTTTGAATGTTATTACTTTTATTTGCTTTTTTGTGAGCGCAATTGCCTATAGCTGATTTTCATACCGAAGGTGACCAGAAGTAATACTTGCTCTGCATAATATCGTTTTAAGAAATATGCCTGTCTTAATATGTGGTATTATATTTAGGCACCGACAACAGCTCAATAGGAAATTAACTTTATCTCATTATTATCATCCCATTTATTGTGATACAAATGAAGCTCTTGTCAGCAAAACTTGATTTTAGTAATAAACGCAAATTTAATTGGAAACGTTGTGCTTTGAGATACTTTGTTGTTTGATAACAAATTCAGATTATGAGCGCAGATAGTTACCAAGCAATTGGCTGTTAATTTTATATTACTCCTCGAGTTCTTCAATAGCGGGGTATTATGTCTGCGTAAAACGTCTTATTGTGATATGTTCAGATAAAAATCTTAAAACGCGCTTTGAATTATAGGCTTATAGTGAAAGGTGTTCTACCTTAGGCATCATCATCATCATCACCATATGGGTATTCATAGCAAAAAGCCGACAGCAAAACATTGTCAACAAAAATGTTCTGAGTGATGCATAAAGAGATGAGACATAGAAAAGACTGCAAGACTGATTGGGATAAATTAAATTAGAAGAAAAAAGTAATGACTCACAGGGTTCACTTATTTAAATAGTTCGAACTTTTTCAAACAAATTTAGTTCCAACCCGGAATGCTAAAGGAAATCGATGTGACAATATCAAACGATGTGTCTTACTACCTTGCAGGCTATCAGATCATCTGTAAAGTTTCATGATAGAAATTAAATCACGTGATACGCAGCTAAATCTACAGCAATTGATGGTCATATTAGAAGAAAGGAGACTTCATAAAGATAAAATTAAGTTTAACAGAGAACAAGTATTCGCAGAGAACATAGGTCAGCACAGATCAAAGCAGAAGCCAAACAACGTTCGTGGATAAGCACCAGACCGAGAAGTAAAAGTCATGTCAAGTATTATGCATGCGGAATGCGTGGTATTAGAGGTGAAGTCTCTCTTAATGCTGATCAAAATGCTTGGAACACAATCGAGGTAGCAGTAGCGAAATCTTTCGAAACTGTAAGCAACCAAGCTAAGGCAAATTGAAAATTTGCGCTATGTTCAAAGTGATAGTTTTTATTATAAACTTAAACTTAAAATATTAAAGCTGGTTAGATTAGAAAAAAATCTCTTCATTGCTAATATTTTGCTTCTTTGCTGCCGCAGCCAAAATAATAGAATTTCTATGTGGGCAGCAAAATGCTCGGTAGCAAAGCGATCTACTAACTGCCATTTTAGGACAAAACTAATTCACAAAACAGAAATTTTTTGTTTTTAATATGGTGATTATGTCACAATATGTCTTTAGAAAATCGCGCTGGTAAAGCAAAACAAAGTTTTTTTATGCTTTTACGAGAATGTCAGCACCCACTTTGATAAAGCTCACTTTTCACGGAATTGGTGATTTTGGTCTTATTTTTCACTCATTTTGGTATTATTACCTTCCGTGGAAAATTTTCTTGGTATGATAAATATCATCGTTCCGATATTCCGTAACGTATTTGTACTGATATGTCGTAACGATATCATGTTAATCCTCCAAAAATAACCCCATACGTACATAAATCGTAATGCATTCTTTTCCGGAATTGGAACGTTAACTGAGATATTACGATTTGGTTATTTTAATTTTTATACCCTACACAGAGGGTATATTCACTTTGTCATTCCGTTTGTAACGCATAGAAGGGGGCGTGGCAGGTATAGAAAAGTATATATATTCTTGATCAGTGTCACCACCTGAGTCGATATAGCAGTGTCCGTCTGTCTGTCTGTGTGTCTGTCTGTTGAAATCAGGTTTACGCAAAAACTAAGCAAGCTAATTCAATGAAATTTGGCACACAGCTCACATCTTCTTGCAAGCTGCTAGCGTATAAAAATTGGCGAAATCGGTTCACAGCCACGCCTTCCGCCCATACTCTATGTAAATACAGGTAGTCCCCGACTTACGACCGTTCGACTATTCGCACTTACGACCAATTTTTTTTTCAATTTTTTTCATAGAAAATGCTTAAAATAGTTTCGGGGAGTCCCTAAAATATGTATATGAGAAAAAATTTAAAAAAAAACAGTATGTACAAGGATTCGATTTATTTCAGTACAAATACGTTTGTTTAAGTGAATAATTTTATATCATCCCAAAAATGGCTGGAACTAGTAGTACAGTATGTATGTAATATTTTTCTTTAGTTATTTTTTATGAAACTCGACTTACGACTTAATCGACTTACGACCGATGACTAGGAACCTATCTCGGTCGTAAGTCGGGGACTACCTGTATACCCAAGTCCATTTTGAAAAAAAGTTGCTGCGATTTTGATGAAACTTGGTGATTTGGTGAATATGAGAACAAAATTAAGATTAGGCTAGGTCTAAAGTTTGCAAAGGCTCTTAAATAGGCGTGGCACAGCCCTAAATTTTAAGTCTTATGACGCCATTTGGTACACATAAAGTGGGGGAATTGTAAAAGTGGGTGTGGCATTTCTTAAAAATTAAAAAATTGGATTTCGTATAACTCCAAATTGGCACATACGATTTTCATTAAAATTTTAGGAATGATACCACTGAAAGTAGTCAACAATACAAGCCACGTCAATATACTGAAAAATTTATTTTAAGGGCGTGGCATAGCCTACAATATTTATAAACGTTATAAAAAGAGAACTAACAACGCAATCGCTATGAAATTTAATATGGCGGATACACTTGCTAAAAGGTTTCTTCTTGCACAATTGCGCCGGTGGGTGTGGCAGCTCCCATATAAGCGAAATACGTTTAATGCTATAGATAGTGTGCTATGAGCGTAATCTTCATAAAATTTTGTGTAGAGGTGTCGGTTACTATAAGCTTCAGAATTAAATGAAACTTGACAAGTTTGCATCAGTGGGCGTGGCACCTCCCTCATTCACATTAAGTTGTAAGTGCTATTTTAAGTGAACTATTGGAGCAATCGATCTCGAATTTGATGTAAGTGGTTTACTGGGTAATAGGTATATATGAATCAAAAGCTGGCGAAATAGCAACAGTGGGCGTGGCACCTCCTATACAATTAAAATACCTTAAGTGGCATAACTATCGAAATATATGAGCAATCATAGTGAAATTTTGTGTGAGAAGTTTTTTTATAAAAAGCTATTTCTGGATCAAAATCGGAGTGGATTGCACCAGTGGGTCTGTCACCGCTCTAAATTTTAGGAATAATTACGGCACATATCGCAAACTATACAAGCTATTGTGCTAAAATTTGGTTTGATCATGTTAATCACGAATATCATTTATTGAAACAAAAGTGGGCGGAGTTGTAGGAGTGGGCGTGACATATTTCGTGTTTTTCATTTCCATTCTATTTTTTTCAACATTTCCCATATTCTTTTGACATTTTCAGTTTTTTCCAACACTTTCCAACATTTTTGAACCTTTTTACATTATTTTCGACTTATTCAACCTCCTCAACATTTTTTTAACATTTATTTAAAAAGTACTTTTAATGTAGTGTAGGGTATGTGAGTTTCGGCCTGGCCGAAGATAACACCTTTACTAGTTACATTTCCGTTGCGGCAGAAGTTGTGGAACTATGTCTAACCACCCAGTACAATTCAAATCGTAATCAATTGTCAAGAATTATTATCAGCACTTACTAATGCCTTACTAATACCAACACTTCCACCTCAAAAGTGGATACACAGTGACGGATTTGCACGAAACAGCAACACGCCAGAATGTTAAATTTTTTACATTATAAGCCTTATGTTCGATTTTTTAAAGCTCAATCACGCCCATATTTTGTCAGCAGCATTCTTTTACAACTCAAACGGTAAATACAAGTCTCCAAGTGGGTAGCTAAACTACCATCAATTTTATTTCATATTTTTCAACAAAATAAGAAGATTTGTATGGGAGCTGGGAATAGTTGTTGTCCGATTTTGCTCATCTTAAAACATAATCTCCAAATGGAGTATATAAATTCTCATGCCAAATTTACAGTCAATATCTCTCAAACTAAGGCTGCAGTCAAATTAAGTTCCAGCAGATTAGCAAAATGTCATTTACTTTTCAAATTAACGCAGCGCTATTTTCTTGTCAAATCAAAGCAGAATTGACTGATACTTTATAAAATGTTTCATATGCCAGCCAACTTCAGTTCATAACGCGCTGTCAAAATTGTAAATTGAATTAATGCCAGCGTTATTTAAGTAGTTAAGTTTCATACATGAAAGCATTCTGACAAATAGTTGACGTTAACTAAGACATATAGGGAGTTTTTAATAATGCGCTTAAACTGCATCTTACAACGAAGGCCTGAGTCCAAACATAGATTTTGTTCACTCAAAAACCATAAGAGAAGTGCTGCCTAATCGATTCCATTTATGTATCTAAATCCATCATTCAGTATTTCACAATTTATTCACTTACAAACACCATCACAACACATTTTTTCTCTTGTTGTTGTAATTCTTAGCATAATTTTTTTTTAAAAATATTTATCTTGTTTTAGCAAACATAAAAATATCTTTTTGGCTGCGTGGAATGGAACACAAATAAAAATAAAATTGTACCTTTTTAGCTTTAATCTCAGCTTCACTGCACATTTCGTGTATGGATGTTAGAATTTTTTTTGCAATTAGAAATTATTATTAATCAAATATATACATTTTGTTTTTGCTTAGGTTTCAAAAAAAACATAATAAGTACTTAAAATTTTTTAACACAGCATCAGTCTTGTTTAAAGTCTAATATTCAACTAAAGCTGAAATGTTCGCGCTTACACCAGACATCAGACATTCAAAATAATGAAATACGTGACGAAAAAGTCTAAATAGTTGGCCAATAATTTTTTTGTTTATGTTTGCAAAATATATAGTACGCGTGATTTACATTTTTTCGTTTGATTTTTTTAATTTTATGCCGTCAAATTTTATTGCTGTTTGCTCTCCCATAAATACTTCAAATTGATGTTTTTAGTGCCTGTTCGACTTACGAGTTTGTATCTCTAACTTTCGAGCGAACTTTGCGCTTTCACTGAAAGCTACATACGTTGCTTTCAAGTGGAATACGTAATGTTTGTTTAATTGTCTAGTTATTGTTGTTGTTGTTATAACAATTTTAATTGAATGACGAGTTTTAATTTACTAAATATTCACATGCGAGCATACAAATTCGCAGTAAGATATTTGTATAGCAGCTGTGCTAATGTTTGCTTTATCATTGAGGGTAGGCTGTAGGGGTTTACGTGAAGAAATGGTCAACCTTTTGATTTTTGCCTTTATTTGTGCGTTTCAAATAAGTATTAAAATTTTTTATTGTGTACTTTGAGTTTAATTTTTGAATAAATGAAGACGAGTCAATAAAAACTTTTTTTGCTCATGGTTTGGTTTGAGCCTTATGTCTTGAAAATTATTTACGACTTAATGGATTTTATTATTGTGCATGAGAAAATTGTAAAAAAATGATTATCATCGGCTGCTTTTAACAAAATCGATAAAGCAATTAATTTTAAGGCGAATAAGGAACTTAACCTGTTTAAAAACATGGTCTGTGGTATATAGGAAATATTCCAAAAATTTTAAACTTCATAGCTATGCAATAAATTGAGCTAGGAAAATGGGAGATGAGGTACTTCAACTTAAAGTGAGACACCACATGCTCATAGCTGCAGATGAACAAAAGTTTTGATTTCGTCACCAAATAATTCGTTTGAAATAAAACCTTTCTCTCTCTCTCTGTCTACACTTAATCCACTGTGAATTAAATTTATAAGTGAGCTTATAAATGTAGAAAAATATAAAACAGGTTATTAACCTAGCTTATAATGCTCGTGTATGTGGCTTAATAAAGAATGATGATGATGATCATAACATACCAGCAAAAAATAAATGTTCGTTTCAAATAAAAGAAAAACTGACCCATTAAGTCTTCAGTTAGAGGGATATCAGATTTTGGCCAGCTGTGCAATACTGTCTTAGAAACTTAATTTCAATTTATTTGCTTGCTCAAAATAGTTAAATAATTTAATCTCATAATTAATTAGCTTAACATTTGTTGAGCAATTGAAAAACAATAAAAAAGATAGAAGAAAACTGGAAAAGAGTTAAGTTGTGAGATAGTCAATTATTGTTCATCTATAGTTAAGTAACTAATAAGGGTCCTTTTTATTTCTGATGTTTCTTATAGTAACTGCCAAGAAGGGCGCTGAAAGTCATTGCCTTTCATGATGATAACGACAGACCGTATATCACAAGAAAAACGCTAGAGTCATACTTGGAACTTTAACTCACCATTCGCACTCAAAAGATCTTTACAAAACTGTAAGCAAAACATATTTTTTTTTGCATCCGAAGACGTTGAACACATCTTCAGAATTTAATGAATTTAGGGTAAAAACAAAAAATTGTTGATTTGTTGTTCTTAGAATCAAATAACTTTCACGAAAATTTCACTATATAAATATCAATGGTTCTGACCAAACTGAAATGAGAATAAAACAATAAAAAAAAGCAGAAATAATGCACATATAGACGAAAATATTAAAGCTAAATAGCAGAAAAAGATCAAAGAACCCAAACTGAGAAATAATGCTATGTATTTTGTTCGTTGACTTAACAGCGGCGATTGACCCAAATCAATTTTATTGTGGCATTTTCTTTTATTTTGCTCTAAGCAGCAGGGTAACTTGAGGAATTTGAACTCAAACAGAAAACGAATAATGGCACAATGGTGCCACACTATTTTCTCTTACTTATTTACGAAACGGAAGTTCAACGTACGATACGTCGAATGAGTAACTTTTAATTCGTATGCACTGCATTGGAAGCCACGTTGTACATTTTTTGCGTAAGATTTGCATTGCAAAGCGAAATTGCCGTTAATGTATGTATGTAGATGTTGTAGAAAAATATAAACTCAAGAAAGTACAAGAAAAGCGAAATAGTTCTTGAGAGAGAGAGAGAGAGAACGACTGGGCGTTTAAGGCGACACTTTTGGAAAAAAAATTACCAAGAAGTCATAGCGCCAGCAGTACAGCCTGCCAGTTGACCTAAAAACTGCATCCTTTTGACGCCGTCTTCCTTGTTGTTGGCTTAGAATTTTCCCACGCTATTTCTGTTTAATTCCGGCGTCTTACAACTTTGCATGCCGATTTCCGTTTCGTATTTTGCATACATCTCCTTTTAATTTACGGGTTTTCTGTAATTTAATTTCATAGTACTTTTTTGTCAGTGTTTTGTTGCTGTAGCGTTACAAATGTGCGTGAGTGTTATTAACAAAATGTGTAAGTACAAAAAAAAAACAATGTAATTTTTTCCAGCAACAGAAAACTACGAAACGTATCCAATAAAAAACGTAAAATCATCCACTTGGCAGTCAGTGTCATTCAACTTGAGAGTACAACACACTTGGCTGAGAGCATGTCAGTGTGTGAGAGTTTGTGTTTTGTTGTAATGTCGCTTGCACTATTCGCACTACATGCAACGGTACTGGCCCAGTGAAGAACTTTCAATGGCTTGTTAGTTTAATTTGATATTAAAAATTTTGGGCAGCTTTTGACTTTATTTTTTAGGTGCATTTTTCTGGCGCTTATTCTTTGGCTTATTTTGCCTACACTTGTTTTTTAAAAACACATAAGAAATTATGGCAAATAAAGTATAATTTCGAGAAGTTTTTGCACAATATATTTCATTTGAGGTACATATATATTGTAAAGCTAATTTTGGAAGTAATCTTTTCCTAATTTTGGGTATTTTTACTTTTATTATTGTCTTGCTTTAAATAAATGCACGTTCAACATTTCTTAGTTGCTAACTGGGCTTACTTAATTAATTTGTGTAGAGTAGTTAAAGAGAGACACAAACATGCAATAATGAAATGTAGAATATAGAGGGAAGAAGGTTGCTTTACAAGTTCCATTGTCTGCATTCATCATTTTGTCTTGCAGCTTAACACTATTTATGTACTATTGTTTTCTTCACACAAAAGGACTCATGTGAAAGTTGGTCAACGAGAAAATCGATAGTATGAATTATTGGCTAAAAGGATAACAGCAAAAGGAGGCATAGAACTTTTTGTTATTGTTTTTCAATACTTTTTGTCACACCATATTCAAAGGAAATGCGAGAACGTAAACACGCAAAGAGAGAGAAAGAGAGAGAGAGAGGGATAGAGAGAGAATTAAAAAACTTAACACAAAAGCGTGGAGACCACGTGGTGCAGTCTCTTGCACTTTTTACAGAAATAAATTCAAACGATGTGCGGGAAACTTGGTACTGTTCGCATTGCTGATTTCTGTTTAAATAGCTTGCTAGCCGCCAGCCTTGAATATCTTGGGAAACAGTATTTTAAGCTTTGCGGTAGTGAGTCTCAAATCAACTCGTCAACTTTTCAACAGTCTGATAAAAAATATACTTTTTCGGTAAGAATAAATACTATAATTTTGAAATCTGAATATTAAAATCGAATATTTATCTGTGGCTTATGCTTATCTTGCTAACGTTAGCCAGCTATGCTATTGCAATTTTACAAGTCTGCATAGCTTTGACAGAAAACCAAGTGTGACCGAAATGCGCAGTCGCTAAAATCCAAAAACAAAACAAACAATATCCCCAAACAAAATTTAGAACGAAAGCAAAATCAATTAAGGGTGAGGAGTTTATTTGCTCCGCACGACCATCAACAACTGAGCAGCAAGAGACAAGAAAACAAGAGCGAGAAAAAATTCACTGAACCGGTATCAAATAAAACATAAATTAACTTAGAGTGGCACAAACTCATTAAAGAAAATATTTGAGAAATTTAATTGAATTAGCTAAAATTTAATGAAAAATGAGATGTGGTCAATTTTTTTTTGAATTTCAAAAGCTCTATTTATTCACATTACCATGATATCGTATTTTTAAGCAAATGACTTAATACAGATGATTTAATCCGTATCCGCATTGTTTTTCATATAAAAAATTTTTTTAAAAAACTTCTACCAAAGAACTAATATCATTATTTCAGAGGATTTTCGTGGCACAGATTTTATATGTAATAAATTAAAATTTTTAAATACAAATATTGATGATTTAGAAATATTATATTGTCAGCTTTTTTAATACAAAAAAATAATTTAAAAAATATAAGTCACAGTTAAAAACAGTTGGCTGGGAGACAAGAACTTTAGAGCCGAATTCAAGGCGAGGTGTTTTCAAAAAAATACTTGAAAAGTTTCAAATTTACTTTTTTTAACATAAAAAGTACTAGTCGTATAAGACTACATACTTAAAGCAACTGCAAGTTTTTAAAAAACCGTTTTACCGATTTAAAATTCGCATGTTACTCTAATATGTTGGTTAATAATCTTTCATTTCAGTTGGCAATTTATAACGATTTTTCAAAAATTTAATAATAACTCTGTAGACTTCGTAAATATGTAGATTCGAACCCATTAAGCTGACTTAAAAAGTACTCGCACTTATTTTAAACACTCCCTAGTAACATTTTTGAAAGCCGTAATGAAAATGCGCCTTTGTTTACTAACAAAAGAGACTTCTCCATCCAAGAGTTTGAAGACAACCTAACTGCTTCGGGGAGAACGCAAAATCTATAGTGCTCTCTTCATTGCTTTGATTCGTTGTTTTTGTATTGTGCTCCACTAACAATTTGTTGTTGTTGTTATAGGCATTGTCTTTTTCCTGTGTTTTGCTTCTGTGTCCTTTTTACGCAGCGACCAAAACAAAAATGTGTGTCAGCTGCTTGCGCTGTAGCAAAAAAATAGAAAACAGAACACACATAGATGAATAGCATAACAATAAAAGGAATAGAAAGAACAGCAACGACGATAGCGAATATACAACTACAAGTATAATGGTAACGGTTTTCTGCATCGTGTTTTCAGTTTGTCGTAGTATCTCGTCGTGTTTGGACGTTCTTTGGAAACTGCAAGAAAAAATTTTGTGTTGAAAAAGTAAAATTAATAAAAAAAGTCCTGTATTTTCTTTAAAAAAATAGTAAAAAGTTAGTGTTGAGTAAAAAAGTTTGTAAATGGAATAAATCAAACAAAATTTAATGAATTTAAACTGTAGTGATAATTAATTGCATTTCTCTAATGAAAAATGGCTATACCTATGTGGATTAAACAAAAGAAAAACAACATTTAAAATATCAAAGAGGAAATTTGTGGAGCTTAAAAATCGAAAATGGAGCAAACAAAGAAAAAAAAATCGTTTTTTATGCTGCTCGGCATTTGACACATTTTTCATTTCCCTTGAGAGCGGCAGCAGGCGACGTTTTACTGTCCTCATTTTTGTTTTTTCATTAGTGAGAATAGTAGTAGCGTAGTAAAAACTATAAAAAAGGATTAAATGAAAAGCAGGACACTATAATTCTACATAAACTTTTTAATTAATAATTGCTTGGGAAACTTTTTTAGCATGCCATTATATTACGCTAGTAGGGGCTTTTCAAAAATTATATACATAGCGCATAGGGGTTTTGCTCCTTGAAGAAGTTTCGAAATCAAAGCCTCTTCTCTATCATTACACTTCAAATTAATAATACCAATATTTTTGTATAATTAAATCATTGTAGCCAAGCTTTTCAGCTGTAAAAAAATGATAACGCCCATGGGAAAAAGGACCTTATCTTCCCTATTCTTGCCTATTCTAAAATCAGTTTGGCTAGTATCGTACATATATGTATATAATATTTTGATAAAATTGATCAATATGGGAGACAACAATGTTCAAATAAAATACCCGTCATTATAAGTCCACAACCAAAAATTAGTAGATTCTCCACAAGTTGAGCCATCGGTCCTTGTAAGATTTAAGTGAACATGGTTTCTATAAAGTTTATTTAAAGAATAGCTTAGTACTATAAATTGTAGCAGTTAACGTCTAAGAGTGGAATGTCTGACCGATAGAATTAAGAGCCCCGTCCTTATAGCGGCAGATTTTTTGAGGTAGTGAGCATCTTTTGTAAAATGATACAAAATTAAAAACTACATAAGTGCTTTCTTATCAGTGGCTATAGCAGCGGTATAACTACTATCCCGGTGAAATCACTGTTACCGACTTTCAAGCTTCCTTTGGCTCAAAAAAAAGGAAAAACTTCAGTAAAGGTAAGTTTACAAACTGTTCAAGCATGATTTGTGAAATTAAATAATCTTAAGTTAAGACTTAGAAATATATGTGAGTAGTTGGGAAAATCTCCAGAAGTACATGATAGATTATAAAATCACACAAAATCATTTTTTTTTTGCCGAAAGTCTTGCAATTAATATTTACGCATTTTTTCCAAAACAATCAATGTTTGTTCTGAGATATACCACGTCAAGTGGGCTCCCGAAATTCCACTTTGTTTCGGAATAAAAAGTTTTACACATCAATGTAAAGTACTTAAATGTAAGACTTTTAATTCCAAAACAAAGTGGAATTTTGTGTGACCACTTGTCATGAACTATCTCTTTGTTAAAAAAGAACGACCCCAATATATAACAAAATCTGTTGTAGTGTTTCATAAGGAAATAAGTCCTGAAGTCCTTCTTCTATGTCTTTTTTCCAGAAGTTTTTTTAGTGTGATTGTTTTTTTGACCTTCCTGTTTCATAAATTTTGAAAAAGGCTCGTTGTTTGTTGATAAGCGAAACTTCCTCCTTAAGTAACTGAGAATATCATAATTTTTCAAGAGTAATAGGTCTTTAATTTAATAGTTTATTTTAAGCCTTTTAGCTTTTATCACTAATAGGGTTTCGCTTAATTTGAGGGGTTGGGTCTTTTGCATGCGTTTTATGATATTGGCATTTTATTTAAAGTTGGAGTCTTAAAAAGGATCCAACAAACCAGTTTTTCGTATATATTTACATATGTTTGCGTATGTAAGTAAAAAGCATTATATTCCCAACGACTACAAAAAGGTCCAATTCAAAGAAAGCAATATATATCGATAAAAAATACTTACTCATTTTCGAAAATTTACAACACACTTGAAATTGCAGTGCATTTTTATTATACTTCTACTGCATTCATTTAGTGCTATTTAAAAATAAGCATACATTTTTTATATGTACGATATAACTACGGAACTTGAATTTATAGCTCTAGCTGTAAATTAGGAAACACCTTATTATGCCCTACTGAGCTAAGGCCAATAAACCTTAAAACGCCAATAAAAATCAAATTGGATATAAACTGGAACTTTTGAGTTTAACAATTGGTTTTATGATGATTGTGAATTCGGATACCATAAATAAAAGCAGTAAAACCGTGAAGGTGCATGCGGCATAACGTACTAAATACAATAGTTGAATCATAAACTAAAAACAACATCTGCTCCATAGCGCGTCGTTAACATATTTGCATGTGTCATTTGAATTTTACGGAACAAAAACAACGAGAAATGACATAAAATCCGTATAGACGACACAGAGCTGAAGCTGAGTTTGACATAATGTCAGCAAAATTTTGCTTATGAATGTTATTGTCGTAATTTCCGCCGCATTTATTGCGCAGACAGTTTCGTTGTCCCGTTGTTGTCTTCTTTGCCTTAAGCTTTACGGCATATGCGGATCTTCGTCATCGCTAACGTTGGTTCTAACGTCAGTTGTATTTAATATTGATTTGGTAAAAATGACGGGGAAAACCTTTTAACCTCATCCCATACACTCACATTGACTTACTTACACGCAATACAATGGCAACAACGCGTTTCCGCTGCTTTGGCCTGTTGTAGTCGTTGTCAGCAAATAACTGTAATTATTTATTATTGTATGTTTCTCTTTGAGTTTTTTTCTCATTTGTTCAGAATTTTCCTTCTATTTGAATTTACTTTTCCTAAGAAAATGATTTGGCATGCACTTGTTTTTGTTTATACTTCAGGAATTTATCTTTCGTGCATTTTCTCCCCACTTGGCACCTTTTTTGCTTTGAGTTTTTAGTTTAATTTGCTCATTATATTCTGTTCTTGCTGTTGCTTTAATTATTCGCCATTTTTCAAAGTTTTTGCTTGCTGAGTTTTATTGTTCTCTCATAGTGTAAACATACCTCTATTTTGGTTAATTTTTTTTAATTTATTTCAATTAAAACCACTCTTCTAAGATGAAAAAGCAATGAAGAAATTACACGAAGAAAATTAACTCTCGAAAAAATTTTCGTAGATGTAAAGAGTCAGACCAAAATTTTCTCAGAAAGTTTTAAAGTTGAATAAAAAGTTATGATTTCTCATACGAGTCTTCAAGTTTTTGAAAAATGAAAGAATACGGTGACAAGCTGTACTGGGCTAAAAATCTACAATCAAATTAAAACATTTTAATATCACGATGGACTCCAAAAAGAAGTTCCAGACACATTTTCAGTCAGGCGGACAGTTTACTCAACATTCATGCTGGCAGCATAACTAAAAGTTTCTGGCCTACTTTCTGCAAAGTAAGGAGTCATGTGGTACTCGTGAGAGATCTTTATCTCGTTCATAAAATGTGTCTCCGGACTCAAAATGGAAAGAAGAAGTTTAATAGACTGATCATAAGCCCAAATGTAGAAATTGGAAAGCTAGCATCGATTTGTTTCCGTATTTCTCCATACATTTACTGCGTTTTTGAAATTGCTTAAGCTGTGCTTTAGTTTTCAAATAAAGTATTATCAAGTGATACGCCCTGCTGTGAACTCCATTAACACATTTCGAGCAAAATGTAGCAGTTTGAATTGTTGATATAAATCGTGCGCAGCAAAACACAAAAACACAACACAATTTGAATGTAAATTTCAAAAGTTTTTTTGAATAATTAATGTCACTTACTAAAGAAATCCTTACGAACAAAAGTCAAAATGAAACAAAACTGCTCAAAACAAAACAATTAAAACGGTACGAAAATATGAAAGTGGAATAACAACAAAACAAAAAAACCTCAATGTTGTTACACAAAAAGTTAAAGAACGGGGCGTGCACAATTGCCAAAAAGAAGCAATGAAAAGGAAAATAATAACAAAAAGAGTAGGTTATGTTGAAGAAACAGAAAAACGTTTTCTTTGTTATAACACAAAAAAAAAAAATATAACAATATCAGCAACAAGACTAACAACTTAGAAAATAAAAAAGTACAAGCAAAGTTGATAACGAGTAGGGAAAAAAATGCGGCATACTTTTAGGAAACAAAAGTATAATAAGAAAAATATATGGAAACCGAGTTAAATCATAAAAGCATGATTTTTTTAAAACGAACATTTATTAAGTACGTGTCCTTTGATTTGTTGTCCACATTTTGATGGAAGCAAAGAGAGAAAAGCAGCCTTTTAAGCTTATATCAAAGCTCGAAAGTATGCAATTTATATTGTTAAAATCCAGTGTAGTCAAAAGCTAACCGAGCCCCAAAATAGTTTCCTCCCTTTATAAGGATTATACGTACAGTTTAACATGATGCTAGTTGTTTTTGAACATGTGCGATGTTGTCCATGAAAATCACTTGCTTTGCTGCCTCACAGTAATTTAACTGAATACGATGGAAACACGGTGCAGTTAAATGCTAAATTCAGCTTTCACGATAAACTTAAGTTTCCAATATTTTATTAACCTCTTTTCAAAGAACGAAATGCCGCAGTAAAAAAAAATAATTAAATGAACTTAACTTAAGAAAAAAAGTCAAAAAATATGTATATTAATCAAGGAATTTATTAATAATTTTATTGACTTTAATTTTACAATACACTTATTACAATATTCGTTGCATATTTGTAGGCAGCAGCTTATCATGCTTATAGATTGCCGTATACGAAAATGTTTCGGAAGTTTTATTTAATCTCGCACTGCCTTTTTTCTTCACATTTTCATTTTTATACCTCCATTCAGTCATATATTGTGTCGAATTTATATGAAATCAACCCGCAGCCTCATTTGTTGTAGTTTGGAGTCTACCAGTTTTGTTGTGATTGCGAATTTGTCGCATATTGCTAGCGCTCACAACAAATCCGTTTGTATATTGTGCACAACAAGACATACAGCACACATTCTATGATATGCCAAAAGAAATTCCGTAGGAAAAGTTGCAGAACAAAGCACACATATGAAGAAAACGGGAAACACGTATGAAAGTTAGAGCAAGGATAACATACACAATAGCACAAAAAGGAAAAAAAGAGTGCTTTAGACACTGTAACTGAAATAGACAAATCAGTTGAATGCAAGCACCCATAAAGACTTTTTGACCCTATTCGTCTTATTTACCTACCAGCAACGTTTACAATCAACAAAAAACAAAAACTACCGTAAAAAATTTTTTATGTCTTGCGCTGATAACAGTGAAATAATACGTAGACAAAATGAAAAAGATAAAAGAAGAGAAAAATGCGCACAAATAAAACCCAAATAAATGTACAAGGATATCCGGAAATACCTTAGCTTGCATGCAGGCGATAATAAGAATATTTCTTTCTTTTTGTTCCGCATTGGTGCTTTAACAATAAGGGTCACATTCAGACAAAGCAACGCACACATCGACTCATACCTGAGTGTAAGTATATACGCAGCACATCACAGTTTAAACTTAGCAAAGTAGCTTCAAGTGTTGGTGCTTAAGCATGCAACTAAAAATAGAAAAAGCAACAGTGGTAAAAAACAATATAACTTGGGATTGAATGTTTACAGTAAAAGCAACTAGTGCCTAAACGTATGCAATAAAAATGGCAAAAAATAGAATAAGAAATTGTTGAAAATATTTTGCGTTGTTTTTGGTAGCCTGAAAAATACATAAATGAAACGGTATTCAATTTTATTAAAAAATTGAGTAAATTTTGTTTAAAAGTTTTTCCGCGAGAAGTATGTAATGAAAATGGTACAAAAGAAATATAAGAAAGCAAATACTTATTTAAATACAACTGTTGCATAGTTCAGGGTAATATTTTCAATACATAACAATATCATCAAATATCAAATGTTCATTCTACTATGCAATTTCATCCCACAGTTGAGTAAAGCTCTCAAAAGTATGCTTCAGTATTTAACTAACACTTCGAATTAATGACGAAGCTTACGAAATGTACAATAATGCACATACACACACAATGACGTCATCACTTGATGAACTCCAAGATATCAATAAACTGTCTGCGGGTGGTTCTTAACAATATCAACGGTTTTGATGTTTTGATTTGCTGTAAATTTTGACAAAAGTTTTCGGAAAAGCGTATGTATTTCATTTACAAATGAAGAGTATGTTATCAGATATTTCCATAAAATTAAATATTTCTGGGTAAGGATTGTATTTTGTGCACGAATATGATTCAAGAATCATCTTCGTATCGTTCTCTTCTACTGAGCTATTTCGTTAAGTTATGCAAAATTGGAGTCTCAAGATAATGAGGTCTTTTTCAGAAATTAAAAGTTGAAACAATGCTATTTTTAGGTCTAACATGATAGCTAAAAGTTACTTTCATGTGGAAAAATATTTTAGAAAAAAAAAAATTCACACAAATTATTTTTATAGCGCTACAAAACGACTGCTATTTTTTGAGAATCACCCCAGTATTTAAGGAGGATATAAAAAAAATTCATTTTAATCCTGCTGCGCGTTGATAATGATGACAACGACAAGCAAAAACATTGACGACGGAAACTTTTCAAGGTGTTCTTTCCCTTACACAATTCATTTCAATGAGCGCAGCTAAATGCGCGCCATATTGACGACACACACATACACATCTTTGTAAGTGCGCATTTTCACATAATCGCACATATCTAGCGAGATAAACACAATTTACGTTACGTTATATTGCGCCATGAACCGTTTAATGAAGTCATTCATTTGTTGCTGCCTCCGCCATCTGCACGTGAAAATATTTTCACTTGGTTGCAGCAGCCGCATCAGCAGTTAATAAAATCCTCTGACAAATATCCTTTGACGCAAGCCTGTCGCTTTTAAGCTTAGATGAGATGACAATTTTTTCTAAATCTTTTAAAAAATCATTTCTCTAAAGTTTATAGGTCAAAGGTTTAACTTTTTCTATGAAGGTTGAGAAACTAGAGGCTGTGATATTTATCATATGAGCCTTGCTTGGCCATAAGAGTGATGTCAAATGTTTATACTTTCGATTCAGAGTTATTTGATGCGAAAATTTTCTTGAATATTTTCATTTTTTTTAAAAATAGTTTTTGATTTTGCTTTTCAGCATAATTGTTGAAGTTATTCAATTATGCTTAAGTTCTTTTGTGTCCTCATTTGTCCCTTGCATTACAAGACAATTAAATTTCATGTAAAACTAATTAGTACACTTTGTGCTGAAGATATGATTTAATATCAACATACTATGTGCATGTGTCCTGCTTTAAAAGTAATAAAATGAGTTTTGTCGTTATTATGTTCACAAGAGCAGCCTTTCATACTTTATGCTTCATTTAACTGTGCAAGTTTGAACATTGCTGGCTGGCTGAGTTACACAAGTCTGGCAATGAGTAGCACGAGCATGTCTTCTCTATTTTTTATGCATTTTATATATATATTTTATTTCATGCATGTAGTTCATGTCTGTCACTGTGTACTATGACATGCACATACATTCATATCTCTAAACAGCGTGACCCAAATAAGACTGGATGTCTGTATTTTTGCCCTTGCAAGCACGAGTTCTTTCAATTATATTTTCCATTACCATACGTAAGTTTTCGGACTGCAAGTTGGTTTATTTATTGTTATTTATTTACATCCATCCGCGAAAATGACTGTTAAATCTGAATTTCTCGTACTATGTAGGTTGTCCACCATAAACTATTTGCAACAGCTCCATTGTCAGCTTGGCTCTATTCTGTTAAAGTAAGAACTAATTTACACTTTCGAAAGCAAACTTTTTTCAGTATTTACTCAGCACGAAGGCTGGTATGATCTTATTGATCATCGCTGTCACTGTGCTGTACTGCTTCTAGTAATCAACCTTTGTTTAACTTGGTATTAACTAAGAAGTGTAGTCAATTTCATGGTCAATAAATTGATCAACAAAATTGAATATCATTATTTGCATTGCTTCTTTAATTTTATTTCTCTTTTTGCCAGATATTTTGTAGTAAAAACTACTTGGAAAAATTGCGAAATAAATAAAGGCAATATAAAAAAAATTTTCAGATAGTCAATAGGTCACTTCAACTTACAGTTTCCACAGTAGGGATTGCACTACTGTGAAAACATCTTCATTGAACTATGAAAAATAAAAGTAACAGACCAATTCACAAAGAATTTACGTAAGTGAGTGATCAGCCATAATTTTGTTATTTATTATAGAAATCATTCAACCATAGAAACCATATAGAGCGAACATGGTTAAATCAACAATGCTTTTTGCAGTGCGCTGTAAGTAATAGGGCATTAGTTAGTTTGGTTTTAAAGATAACTGATAAGTAATGAGCCGTTACGTATGAACCACAAGTCTTTCTGCCTGAATGTTTGCAGTAGCAAACGATAAAAGCGCTTCAACAATAGAAATATCTAAAATTTTTTTTCGTTTAAAATTGACATTGATTAAGCTTTTTTTTGAAAGTAAATACAAACTTCTTGGAATTATTTTACTTTCATATTTTTCATTATTATTTGAGCCACCCTTTACATGTTTATAAATGCATGCTTAGCTATGAATAAACCAATAAATGAATAGCAAAGCATTTTTATAGCAACAATTGAATGCAACACTAATGTGTCGGTGATAGTCGTTTATCCTTTGTTTACGAGAGCATGTGCTTGTCAGAATTTTTTGCATACCAACAGCAAAAGGATATGCATATTACCACAGTTTGATATTTGCAGTAAGGCAGCATGACACGAGCGGAAGCAAACGAAATCCGCACGTGCGAAATGCAGAAATTTTTGTATTGTTTTTTTTTTCCTAAAAATGTTCGAATGATATTTCTCTACATTGTGTCAAAAATTTCTTATAAGCATCTGTCACAATTAACATATTGTGCTTGAAGGAAAACCCAACACAGGCTTTTGCAGCGTAGCCTAAAAAAATTCTAGATAAAAACTTTTAAGACTTAATAAAAGCTACATATGGAATTTAATTTAAAATAGCACTTACTGTCGAACATTTTCCTATCAAAGGAGTAAATTGATTTTTAAATTTAATTAAAGATTTTAGAAGCACAAAAGTATGCAAACAAAAATTGTGTTTTGCAAACCATCACACTTTGAATAAACTGTAATCAAATTTGTGTAATCAAATTTTGTAAAGCTTCGCTTATTTGCGCAGCCAAACACGTAATATCACAAACATTGACATACTCTCACACACACAAGCACTTGCAAATTACATTGTTACAGACGTCTATACAATATGACAAAAATGTTCGTACATACATACTGACACATTGACAACAATGAAGTTGATGATCGACTTGTGACACAAGGACATTTTAGTAGCAACACTTCAGTGCAGGCAGCTGCAACCAATGTTAGGTGTATAAATTCACAAATTTACGCACACATACATGTTTATAAATGTTTGTATGTATGCGTGTAGCTTTACGCATCAAATATTAACGATCAACAATACAGATAAGTAAAAATGTTCCAACAACAACAGCGAGTGAAAAATGAAAAAAAAAAAAATGCAAACAGCAGCAGATGCTGCCAAAGTGTTGAGATAAAATCAGATTAGAGTAACATACGAACACTAATCCATTTACTTACATACTAATAAAAAATCTCATACATATGGATCATTCTTTGAAAATACAAAAGAGTTGAACGACACTTTGGCTTTCCGATTTATTTGCGAGCATTAAAGTATGTTGTATTTTAACTTGAAAATTTGCATAATTTATACATAAATTTTTTGTTTTTCTAAATTTGCTCAAAATTAAATTGTATCAAAATCTTCTATTTTCTTAAGAAGTTTTGAAAAACTTTTGATAGAAATTTAATTTATGAAAACATAAAAAGTAACTATTGAGATCCAATTTCAGTTTCGAGACATTTTTTTGTGCAGATTTCAGGAAAAAATAAAAACAGATTACAAAAAATAATTTGAGTTTTTACCTTTAAAGATATATCTTTTAAAAACTAAGAGCTCTACTTCAAAGCATAATTATGTGAATTACAGTGGATGTTAATTTGTGTTTAAGAATAGATTCTGAAGTGATAAAAATACTGTGAAAGTATTACTGAGTTATTCTTTTCCTGAACGCATGGGTTATCCGAAGCGTGTAACCCATGGCAGACAACTCATGACTTTTCGCAACAATTTTGCTTACATCCACAAAATAGCCCAAAAAAATATTTGGTAGTCCTCAGGAAAAACGATAAAAAATTAGAGAGCATAAGAATAGAAATCCTAATTGATAATTTTTTTTTTTTAAATTTTGTGACGTAGTTCCGAATGAAAAATCGTCAAAAATCTGAATAGGAAAATGACGCAAAAGAAAACTTGAACAATCCTTAAATGTTTAAAAACTATACATACGAAGTAGGGTCAGCATTTTGAAAAATTTTTTGATTTTGCCTCACTAAAGTTCGGTTCACACGAGCGTATTTTCAACGCGCTAGCTAACGTGCGTTGAAAAATCATACCAAAGACACAATATCATGTGTGGCTCATTGGATATAGTCTTGTGTTATACCAAAAGGCACGTTAGCTAACGCGTTGAAAATACGCTCGTGTGAACCGAACCTAAGATGTCATTTCTTCAGAAAAACTTTCTATATTTAACATGACATACAACAAAACCAATCGCAAACAATTCCAAAACTTGCTAATCACTAATTGTAAGATTTTTCTCGATATATTGAAGATTTGTCAAGGCTACCGATTGAATCAATGTAGCGCTACAGTTTTCGGTGGTGCTTTATGCATTGAAGAGCGTAAGCGAATGCCTCAATAATAAGTCCTTGCAACGTTGTTGGTGCGTTGACTACCACGGTAGTGATGTGTGTGAGACGCACGCATGTTGTTGACGTATTACCTGTAATTAGATATAAAAATGTAACGTTAACGTTAATGTCACTCATGTAAACATCTGTGACAGCATCATGAGCGAAAAATTTTTCGCTAATTGCATGATATTTTATGATGAATTTGAATTTACGCTTGCTGATGTCTTATAAATTGAGAATTTTTTTATTTTGGAAAACTTACTTTAATTGGTTTTTTGGCTTAATACAAAGTAATTAGCTTAAAAATTTTGAAGTCACACATTTTTAAATCGTAACTTGTTTGATAAAAGTTTGCCTATTTAAAAGGATTCGAGATAATTTTGAGCAGGAAAACAAGTAGAAAGGCATTTAATACGAATAATACATAGAGAACCAAGAATTAATATATAATATATCACACCATTTAAGTTAAGAAGATTCCTTAGGGTGAAAATGTAAAGTTCATATTTCGTATTGATATTTTATTTTCACTGAAAAAAATCGTTGTAAAATTTCAAAAATCCTTGATAAGATGCAAATCACAAATACCGCCACTACAGGTAGAAATTTCACATCTCATACTGCCGACTGGCGGTTGCAGATGGAAGTGCGACAAAGGTTGAACTAAGAGTAAATTAAAGCAACTCATTATTGTTTCAAAAACTGAAACATTGATGACGAAGAATATTCTCTTTAAACGCAAGAACTCTCAAACTTTCCATTCGAACGTAACATAACAATAAGTAAACTAATCAGTTAAGAACACTTTGATTGTCATGAAATTTCTGAATAGAATTTCAAATTTCCGCTACAATTTGTATAAAACTCATCTTGAAGGTCATCCCTAAAGAATAAACGAATTCAACACCCACAAAAGATAAATACGAATGATTTCAAAATGATGAATTATTCATGGTCATTATGATCCAGGGATCCACAACACCATGCTGTTAATTACCCATCAAGCAGACTTTTGCACCTTTTGCACTTCCGCATGAATTTGTTACCATCAAAATTTGATCTGGGACAGCAGCGTACAAAAAACTTGGCTTTATAATTGAAAACCTTGATCCGCACCTTTTCTATGGGTTGGTTTAGTTAAAGTGAGATGTCAGAAATTAAATATGAGAATTTATTTTAACATCCTTTTTATTTTCACATTTAAAACCATTTCTATGCAACACCTTTCTTTATAAGTTTTCAATTTTGTGCACAAAAAACGGAAACCAACATTTGTTTTGCCCAAAATTGAAGAAAAGCTTTTAAATTATTGCAATAATGATGCTGGCTAACAATAGATATTTACATTTTCATTTCAATACTTTTGTTTGTAAACATAATCCTTTTTTTTCTTATAATTTGAGGCAGCCCATTATCCTTTCATGATTTTATAAAAATTTTATTTGTTATCTTGATTAAAATTTTTACTACGCAGTTTCATTCACACTTATGTTATGTGAGACACACACACACATATATGTGCATTTACCTACACCTATGGTTGAAAATAAAGGCAACTGTCAACGGCAAGTAGCTTCGCTTTTTAGTCCGTTTCAATGGATATCCTTTGAAAAACGGCACTAAATTCTTTGTTTAGCAGAAAAGGCAGTGAATACTTCACTCAATCTGCAATTGAAATGGTCAATGGCGTTCATTTCAACCTAACACTAAAACACGCACTCAAACCAACCCATGCACGGAAGATTATAAATTCGAAGCGTTGTGTTTGTGAGCTCAAACTGATATCCCAGTGGAAAAATTAACAATTGACAATTACAATGTTTTATTAGCAATAACATGAAAAGTTACTTTCACTTGATGTACTTTCTATGTATCATGAAAAATAAATTAAAGTTTAGAGCTCAACTAAATTCAGTTTCGTAAATTACTCTGTTGAATGGGATTAAAGTTGCTGCTCTAACAGCTAATGAGTCTTTTTGGATCGTTAAGTTACGAGGAATTAAAAACTTCACCATAAAAATTGAGGTCAGTTGGCAAAATTTGCATGAATACTTTTTTAAAAGTTTTTGTTTTCGTATGAAGTGCCACTCCTTTTTTCTAAGCCTCACATTCGAAGTTTGAAATAGTGTATCAATGGGATGTGTTACACTTACCATCAAACTTTTGTGTACTAGATTTCGTTACATTGCCTTAATTGCGCAAATATTTCGAATCTTGGGGAAGTGCTGCGCCTACGACATTCGACAGATTATGATTTCATCTATATTTTAAGTTTGCCAATGTCCTTAGAAAGTTTTCGTTTTTTCTTACTAGGACACTGCATACTAATCATGCTGGTGAAAATAATACCTTTGCGCTCAAGTGTTTTCTTGTTTGTTACTCTCTTTGTGTGCTAACTATTTCTGCACAATGTTATGGGACCAGATTAAACTGTAGTGGACCATTGAGCCATATGCTCTGTGTTGCTTCATACAGTAACTTCCCATGTATCCGTCCATTAGCAAGTCAATTGAAAATGATTGCTTAATTTAAGGAACTTTATTTCAATTGTTCAACTATAATGAAGGATTCAAAAGTATGGCATTCAGAACTATTCAATGTTCTGCCAATATGAATAGGGAAACAACTGTTTGCTAAAATTAAGAAGATGCATGAGTTAAGCAAATAATAGGGCCCGAGACCGTTGTTGTAATCTTCAAAATCTATAAAAAAAAGTTTCGCTTTTGGCTACATAGCACATGATGTCCGGTGCACCTTTGATTTTGAAAAAAATAAGTATTTTTGTTTTCGTACCAAATGCTCTCAATAGTTTTATCATTAATAAACCGTCACAAGAAAAAAAAAAAAAAAATAAATAAGAAATGAAAAAAAATGTAAGTGCAAATTAAAGCAGTTGATAACATAAGAAGTTAAAAGTTTGATAAGAATTGATTGGTAACTTTACAAATTTCTTTTTTGCCTTGTAACCCTAACAAATAGTATTTGTTTTGTATTAAATTGCACTGGTATAAAAGGATGGTCCTAATAGGAAGTGACTAAGTATTTTCGTTAAATTTTTGTACGCTGCACACGAATCTGAGCTCAAGAGTTGGCCATAGAGTATAGTTTTTGAGAAAATAGGGCTGAAGCCTTTAAATTGCAACCCTCAAAGTTCGTAAACGAATGATCATTTAATTGCAGAATTGATTCTCTGTTTCCCCAAGACTTTAAGCTCAGATGCTACTAAAATTTAAGTTATTGCGGTCAAAAATAAAAATTACGAGCATCTATTTGAGACAATGAAGAAGCCTCCAAGACTCTGAGCTTAGTGCCCACTTTTATTCAATAATGGCCTAACGCATTTTATGAGGATTTCAACCGCCATTATCTCAAGACACTATACGTGATGGATAACTCTTGATTCGTTATCAGCGGTCAAAACTCTATCGAAAACACTTAGTCACTTCCTATTAGAGGACTAAAAGTTGAAATATGCAGTTCATTGCTATCGATTTTTAAAGTACATAACTGGAAAGACTATTCATCAGATTATCAATTACTAAAACAGTTGCTTTTTTTAAAGAGTTATTTTATGAATGAACACTTTAATTAAAAAAATTTTAAATATTTTGTGAATAGATAAATGAAAAAAAACTATTTTGTACCAATCCTGTTCTATACTCAGTGCATAATTGAAGATGTTCAAAGTTTTCAAAAATGCAGAAAAGGAATGACATGTAGGCAATGTATAGGTGACATCCAACTTCAAGGAGCTCTTCACATGAGAATTTAAATTTTTAATTTAACTTTGTACAGAAAAGTATGTACTTTCAAAATACTTTTAAAAAAGAATTTAAATGTAACGTTTAACTTACTTAAAAATCACACGAACGCACTTTTGCAGACAAACCCTGACTTTTTATTTTTGGTCTTAAATTGAAAAATTTCAAAACAAAAACAAAAAATATTTTGTTTTATTTAGAAAGTACTCGTACAGAAAAACGACTTTGTGGTTGTAGGATTTTATGACACTTTTCAAAATACTTTTACCACAACGATTTGCCCACAAACTTTCAAGTGCAAATATGTGCTATGTACAAATACGTTGCATTTGACTATGTAAAGTAGTCCTTTGGTAGCACATAACGCTACTTTAAAAGTTAAAAATGTAAGGAATAATTATTTATATAAATTTCTTGCTATGAAACTTCTACATAAAGTTTATTAACGAACATAGCAATAACAAAAAAAGGATTTTGGGAGCTTAAAAGAATTTTTTTTTATTTCCTTAATGACAGGTTCTGGCGTAATTTTAAAATGTTTTTAAGAATTTGCGCTGCAAGATTTTTTTAATTCCAGGAAATTTTCTTTATTTTAATAATATAATGAGCTTTCAACTCTTTTAAACTTTTTTTGTGCTTGGAGGCACTTTTAATGCAAAGTTAAGTAAATTAATTATTTAAAACAATATTAAAAGGATATGGCAAGTTGTTTATAAAAAAAAGCTTAGAACTTGATGAAATGATTGAAAAAGCGTTGTTAAATTTGTAATATCAAAGGATATACTTGCTGTGTTGTTGAGTATTAGAGCAAACATTTTGCTATTTTATCAAAAAACAAACAATGTCTTATTATAAAATTGTAGATACTCAAAAATAATATCAGTGGGTGATTGAAAACATTTCGTACCAGCGTTTACCAATTGCCCACACGAACGCCCCACTTTACATTGCTGACGTCAGCAAATTACTTACACCGCAATGCTCTTTCTTTTCGGCTTTTTGTATAAAACTTCTTAAGCGTTTTCTACATAAATTAATTTTCTATGTCATGAAAAATTTAATAGAAATTTAAACTAATTGCCTTAATGGCTACAAGGTGGCAGCAAAAGAGACTAAATGAATTTAAAAAGGAATGGTAGCAGAGCAATTTTGGAGTCTAAGTATTTTTAATAAAAAAATGAAAAATTTATTTTGCCCCTGGCACCGTATTATTTATACGATATTATACGATATTTGTTCCAATAAAAATTCCCTTAGAGCAACGTTTGCTTGCGTTGTGATTTTATAGCTTTCACTTTTCTCTAAGGTATGTCAACATTATGATAAGCGAAAATTTCGCTTGAATGTAGTGGTGATGGTTTTTATTACGCACATTTTCAAGCTATTTTGATTATTAATTTTAGATTTTACGATATTCGGTTTCAGAATTTGCTAAACATGCTCTAAAATGTTTTTGCTCGAGTGAAGATTATATTTGAAAAGTGTAAAATGGAAATCGAAAAAAGATAATTGAACCGATTTATTAAAAAAAAACAGCATTATTGCACCACAATTTGTCTATTTTTTAAATACATAATTTTACATATTTGCTTTAATAATAATGATATACTCAACCCCTCATAATCTAAATATAAGAGTCTCAAACTTAAAATTTGATAAACGCATTAATTTTCAGTAACCACTAATAAGGAAACATAACTTATTTGCATGGCAAAAAACTGTGAAATATTCAATTTCAAATTCACGTCACTCATTTGCCAGCATTTAGTTATAACGACGCATAAATTGCTGTCGTTTTAATGTCGTCGGCACCGCACAATGGTGGCGTTTAGAAAAATTGCGACCTAATAAAAATAACAACGGGCATTAGCAGTCAAAGCTGCTCCCTTTGCGTTTTTCTTTTTCTGCCCATCCAACAAAATTGATGTGCATAGTTAAAATCGCGTTTTAGCCAGGAACACGTGAATTTATAAAAAAAAGTAAATTTTTTTATTATTAAATTGAAATCATGTGCTCTGAATATTTTGCAAATTACGGGCAAGTAAAAATAAAATCAAAGAACGACTCTGGGAAGAATGTAAGTGAAATAAAATTAACAAGACGATTATCATAAGCAAATGTTTAGCTGATAAAAAAAACTCCTACTAAAAACTTGAGAAACGTAAATGCTTAGGCGGATTACTTTAGGCATTTAATCTTGCTACCCCACTCGCTGCTATGGCTTGTTATCCTAAATTTGATTTTATTTGCGCTGAAATTCAAGGAATTCACGTATTTGATTTGCTGCCATTTTTGATAGCAAATATTTAGTCGAAATTACTGCGTTATGTTGCTTTAATTACATTTTTCTTAGAAGTCGCTTAGTTTTCTTGAGCGGAGAAAGTCGAATGTTTACACGTTTCTTATAAAAATTTGCTTAGATAATCTTCTACTTATGTATCTCTAGCTAGTTCTTGGAAAAATGTCTACGTATAAATAATATTAATTACATTTGTAAGTGGTGCACTAAAAGCTCTACAGTTTAATCAAGGAAATACCCTTTGCATATATCGTATGATTATTAAATGATAAGATTTATCACTGAGGAAAAACAGTACCCTTCATATTATTTTACTTTTGCATTATCAGCGCTTCTCATTATTTATCATTCATTAGCCATAAATAATTAATACGTTTATAACGTATTCATTTGTTAGATTTCCATAGAAATACATCACTCCCCAAATGCCGCAGCTGCAATTTTCATGGCTCAAAAAAAACAAAAGGATATCTATGTGGCAGGATGAAAATTAACTTAAAACAATGGAATAGGTGCACGTGATTAATTGATCATTTCAGCCAAAGCGTTGCATTATTGAGCTGGTTAGAATTTCTGGGAAAAATTATTTGTTTCTAAAATTTAATTAAATTTTATGTGTAGGGTGCTATCTCTCATACTCGGATAGTAAGGCGCTAACTAACTATTTTTTTTTGAAATTGATTGAAACTGAAACATCAGCGCGCATTCAAAAATGATATGATATTGAAAAATAACTGCATTTAAAATGTTTTTTTAACAACTATGCGGTTTTAAAGTTTTTATTCAGCTTTTTCCAATTCCTGCGTTACGGCTGGGAAATAATTTTTTAATTTATATAATTGAATTACTTACACTTACCCCCAGCAACATGGTTTCTTGCAATGTGTAAAATAGAAATTGCAAGTAATGATGGTAGCCCTTGTGACTAGTTGTGACGAAGGTTAACAAAAGTGTTGCCAACTAGCGAATAAATAAACGGAGAGATTCCAACACAGTAATACCTATTACTTTAAGGTAAGATATTGCAACGTAATTATGCTTAATTTCATTATTTTGGTATTTTAAGGCAGCCACTTTCATTTCATGGAAAAAACATCGCCTCCTAAATGCCTCAATTGAAATTTTCATAGCTCATGGTTATTCACGCATCATTAACTTATTTACTGATAATCGAAATAAAATGCGCAAGCGAAAATAAAACAAAACAAAAGGATGTTTATGGGGCAGGACGTAAACTAACCTAAGGCAATAGCATAGAGATAATATTTATGCATGTGATAAATTGTTTAAATTAACTTAATCGATTGTAACAAAATGCACTACAATTAAAAGAAAATTAACTTTTGAAATTTAATTACTAATTATCATTCTCACATTTTTTAAAATTGTCAATTCCGGATCAAAAATAAAATTACAGCCTAGTTGGATGGCCATATGCAGACATATATAAATGCCTTGGAATGTCAAAAGACAATTTTTCAACAGATTTTTATATTATTTTTGAGTCTAACTCAATAACGATAAAAAGGTTTATCTTTACATGTTCAGAGCTTTTATGCGACCCTCTTTTCACTCGAACCGAACGCTCATGAATTAAGAGTTTTTCTTCTAAATAAAAGTATGACCTACGCACAGTGGGACTTAACTGTATTCTAGAGATTGCAAAAATAAAGATTTTAAGTTATCAAACCCTTGCCAGATTTTCGATTTCCATTGCCAATTTTTTTATAAAATTATTCCATAAACGTATTTTTACTGAAAAACATGGGACTTTCCAATGATACTAACTGTCAAGGAAGGTCTCAAATATATAAATATTTTTGATTTTTTAATTTTACAGTTACATTTTACATATCACCAACCTTTCATATTCAAACATTACTTAGAGAATGCAATTTCTTATTACAATTTCTTTGAATGGAATTAAAAATCTTCAATTTAAAATTTTGATTTCTTTAATAAAGTTCACAAAAGGAATCATTTTTTTGTCATAAATTGAAAAACTCAAAATTGAAGTTTAGTCCTTCGGAATGAAATCAATAACTTCAAATGCCATGTGGAATTTCTTTTTCGATTCCGAATATCACATCTTTTGATTTCTTATGAGAAAAGGATTTGTTTTCCGAAAGAATTATCTTGTCTCAAGGTCATCAAAATATTTTTTTTTGTCAGTTTGTAGTGCCAAACTGCCTTACCGACAAATGGGAAAATATTTTAGAAACGAGCAGCCATAAATTTTATGTTAATTTAATTCATTTACCAATTTTTGAATTGAAATGTAACTTTGCTACTAGGTCGCACATGGTCTTTAGTACTGACCAAACTGCAAGTGCTTGTATTCCAATTCGAGTTTATTTGACTTTCAATGCCTATTGGCTGGCTCCAGTTTCCACTCGTGCTGTATTTACATTTTCCGCGGCACTTTATTAAAGTCATACAATCGTACGCAGAGCTTTTTTCGTTGTTATTCCGTTTACTTTTCTTTTATTTGTTTACTTTCGCAAAGCAAAACCCAAATACAGGAAAACCCTAGCGGAGTATTCAACAATGAAAAGAACTGAGAAAAAACCCAAGTTACTTGAATACCCACTACGGAGCAATAAAGCTGAGTAATGGCCGCCGGAAGTAGGACAGTTTTGCTTGTTTTATTTTGTTTTCCTGTTGTTGTTCAAGCAAACAGTTGAAAATGTGCGTGAATATGTTCATACATATGTATGTATATGTGTGTGCGATGGCTCCTCATGTTTATGCGTATATGTGTATTTAAGTGTTTATATGAACTTAAAAGCATCATTTTGTACGCATTTTATAGCCGAATTGTTTGCTGTATGGGTCAAGAGAATTTGGGTCAATTTTATTTTTAATTCATGATATCCTTCCTCAGTTCTGGTCGTTTTTATTTGCAGCGTATGAAACTCAAACAAAGTGGATTTTGTTTATTACATGAAAAGTAAATTAAAATTAAATTTTTATACTTTTTTGGCTGCAGGAATTTTCTTTAATATGTAGAGACTTGTGGGAAATGTATTAAAAGAAGAAATTATATAAAGGTTTTTCTTTAGGTACATAATTGCAAATTAATTTTGCACTTTAGGGCTCATTTTCTATGGGCACATAAAGGTTAAGAATGTGAACATCAGAAATTATTTTCTTTAAATCTGAAGAGTTTTTGCTTTATAAAATAATTTCCTTGCAACAAGTTAACTTTTATTGAAACATTATGTGTTATTTTTTGTAGGAAATTTGTGAAAATCCAAGAACCAACAAGGTACTCGCCTTAAGTTAATGTTATGCGTTTTTCTAAGTCTTGTCCCAAGATAAACACACGCACACACACACGAAGTTACGATGAAAAATTGGTTTTGAGGGCATAGAAAGAGATTATTTACCTTGAGGTAAATTCTCAAAATAAGAAATGACACATGCGGAAAGAAAAATTATCAATATTATTAGTTTTCGAATATTGCTGGCGCAATTCGTAGCCAAGTTTTGAATGGAGTTTTGAACTTCTACGACTTTTCGATGACTTATCGAAAAACATAGCTCTTGAATTTTTTCTGCAATTTTTGGACTATTTTTCAACAATATGTAGAAATTTTATATCGTTTTCAATACAAAATTAGGTATATTATAGTAATTGAGTTATTTCAAAGTAACTCGAAGATGTCCTAAGAAAATGTTTCGAGGAAGTTAGGTCTGATTATGAAAAAATCACAAATTCCTAAATTTGTTAGTTCAGCATTTTAGGAAAAATTAAAAATAAAAATGCATTGCTTTCTTACGAAAATACGAGTACGAGTATCTATGTGTTATGGTTCAATAACACACAATCAAAGTTCAGTTTTTTTTTGCTTCGTCTCGTATTTGGCAAATATAACAAAAAGCAGCACAGTAACAAAGTATTAGAGTAGTTTATCACATGACTTTTAAGCTTCTTTATTTATGCATGTATTTGATTTTATGCTATGGTATGCAATTTTGAGATATACAATATAATGAAATATGTATTTTTTTTTGTTTATCCATTTACATTTTCATTTTCTCTTTACATTCATTCTTCTTCTTCTAATAGTGTGTGTGTGTGTGCATGTTTTAGTAAGTCCTTTTATCAATATTTATTTATCTGTCGTATAAGTATGTCTGCGTGCGTGCTGTTGCCTTTATCTGTGAGAGTGTGTGCGTGTGTGTGCATGTGTGTGTGTTTGCCTGCTTCTTTGTATGCACTCAATTATGAATTCATGTCAAAATAACAATTCGTGATTTTATGCTTGAGTGCAGAATCAAAGGAAGAAATGAAAACAAATTTTTGTTTGATATTTTCTTTGCTTTTCAACCAAAAACACTCATGGAAATTTAATAAATTGATGAAAGTTTCCAAAATATCACACTAGCGCATGTGTACATTTTGTAGATAACTTTACTGACATAAGAGGAGATAGATAATAATCATGACAAGAGCTAAGTTATAATGAAAATACAAAACAATAATGTCCATATATTATTCATAAGTAGAAAAACGCTACGTGTTTTTAGTTTATATGTCCTTATGGTGTATCTTATTCCTCAATCTGAATTATTATTTAAGTTAAACATCATCACATGCTATGAAAAAGCATGTTTCAAAAGAGTTGCTCAATTATCCGTGACAAGGGAGACTCAAGTTGAAAAGTTTTAAAAAATGTTGTTGCTATGAATTTGATATTAAAAATGGTCAGACTTTTCTTCATAAGAAGAAATGGTAGAAAATGAACAAAGGAAGATTAATACAAACTTCGAACCTTTACTTCTACGCATTCAGTTCAGCAACTCTACGTTTTATTTAACCTTTGGGAATATAAATATTTGTACATTCGCTCTAATGTATACATGAATACCTATGTTTGCTTTTAATTGTCACTGCGTGTGTCTGTATGTGTGCATGTGGTTAAGTCAATGCTTAAAGTATAGAGTGCATTTACATTGACATTCATATACATTCTAACATTGCTCGTATTTGTTCTCTTATGCTGCTGTTATTTTTATTAAAATATATTGTTGTTGTCAGGATGTAATACCAAATGTTCATATAATTGTTAATTTGCTTTTGTTGAGCTTGCCAAACGATACTATTGTTGCAAAAAGGCTAACATTTTTATTGGTTTCAAATATCACTTTAAGTGTACGTTTAGTGCGTTCACAGAATGTGGAATAAATTTATTAAAATTCGAGAATTCTTTAAATCACTTTTTAAATTTTTGTTTCTATTGAAGTTTAATTTTCGGATGTTTTTTATCCTTTCATATTTTATCAAAAAAATGGTTGCGCTTACAAAAATTGTATGATAAAGAAAAATCGTAGGTACATAGTGCGCCATCTGAATATGGGCAATTGAAATATTAAATAACTTTAACAACTCTCAATTGATCGGCACGTTCAAGAAACGCCAACTCAGTACGTAATTATAATGGTACTTTTATTTGTTTATTAATACTCACGATACTCAGTGTGTAAAGTATCGAAAATATCCTGGTCGTTCTGTGCGTAAATCAACACAAACCAACAAACTTTTCAGAACACTTATGGCAAAAACAAAATATCTTAAAAATTTAATAGCTTGAAATACTTCAAAAATAAAAACGAAGACAACAACTGTGCAACTTTATTTTTTTTGTCTGTAATACACTGATTTTCATCTGTTGGTATTTTTAGTGGCCACTTTAAAAAAAGTGCAAAAAAATACAAAAAAAAAATTAGCAGCATAAAATAGAAGACAAAAACTGAATGTGATACAAGAAATTATAGTGGTAGTTTGCTTGGAGCTCACAAAAATAATGCAATATATGAATTTTACAGTTAGGGTGAAAAAATTTTTCAGAATTCATGTATTATTCTATTCTTGAATATCGCACCCACAAAAGTAAATTCGCTGAAGGTGCTGAAAGCAATTGCTCCATCAGCATATGAAAAATATACGAAGGACTGGATCAAGCGCTGGCGTGGCTATATTGCAAGCGGTATGACTTATTGTAAATTTAAATAAATAAATTATATTTAACAATTTTTTTTGCACAGAAATGCCTTAAACAGTAAAGACGAGGTTTCGGTCGAATACTTTCACACATAATTAATCGCATACTTTACTTTATAATGATTATACTTTTACAAACCATTCTGGATGAAAAATCAGCTTTGTGTAATAAAAAAATCAAAGACAAGAAAGATAAGTTCACTCAACTTCATTGGCGAAGAAGACAAAAAAGATAAAAGAAATAAACCAAAAACTGCTACTGAGGTCTTTGCACTTAAGCTCAAAAGGGCAAAGGGTACAAATGCCAAGAAAAATTTAGAAGAAAACAAATTTGTCATTTTTCATCAGCAATTGTCGGAGTTTTTCACAAAAGAGAAACGGAAAAATTAAATTATAAAGAAAAAGAAGCATTTTGAGGACTGAACTGAAAAGATTGAAAAAAAAACCTAACTTAAAGCAAAATCTCGTTTAGTTTTTGGCTCTGAGCGTAATCTCTTTTGTACGCTTAATCTTTTCAGTGCTCTGTAATTAATTTTTTTTTTACGGTTGGATTAATATTCTGCTGCATTTTTTTAATTTCATTTTTAGTTTTAAAATTGAGACCTTTTCATTTTAAATACATATGTTTATGTATTAGTGAGTATCACATTTATATACATACGTATTCATTGAAGCATTGTTGCCAATGTACCCTATAGGAGATCAACTCATTAAAGAATAGCTCAAGTGTAGCAAAAATCACAAAACGAATAATTAAAATAAAAATTTTTATTTAAAGAAAATTGAGTAACAATACGAAAACAAATTAAAAGCTTTGCTCAAAATTAGTTAGCAAAATTTTATGTCTCTTTTTATTAGAGATTTTTTTTATTTTGAATTTGATATGTATTCTTTTTGAGAAAATACAAATTAATCTATATTTTTACCAAATCTAAAAATAACTTTTTAAAAGGTTCTTAAACGTGTTTTAAGCAAATTTGTGAGTCAATTGACACGATACTTTCAACTAAGTGATTTTATTGCGTGCGGCCCTAATAGTGTTACCATTTTGCTCTCACTGAAACTTTTATTTCGTACGCACAATTGTGCTATACAAGAACACACATGTGCCACAAATTAAATTTCACAATTTGGGTTTTGTTTCCTTTTTTTTAAATATAAAAGGAAATTTTTCTAAGAGCTGTTCTTATGAAACCACGTTTAAAGTAGAACTCTAATGGAAAGCAAAGTGGATGTAGACAGGTGGCTAGACGTTCAGTTACAATACATACATATGAAAATCATTGTATGTATGTGAGAAACGTCTGCTCTAATACAGTTGCTTAGGAAAAAGTGGCAGGTGGAATCTTGCACACCCTTCGCCAAGAAGTCGCTCTCCGTATGATAAGATTTAATTTAATGCCGTTGTGTTCGCTCGCATTATTTATTGCTTTTTATTTATCAAAGCTCCATTTCACAGAAAAAGTAAAGGAAAGCTAAAATGTATCGAATATCATTAGTAACAGGAAAAAGGAAATTGAATACAAAAATTTATGATATTCGCAGAAAATTTGTTGAATGAGTTCTTAAGATTCCTTTGTAGTTAAGGAAATAAGACATTTTGATTGCAAAATTCTATTCCACAAAAAAGCTGGAATAGCAAAGCTTGAGCACCTTAGTTGTGGGGCAGTATAATGAAGATTATTTTGTCCGGTAAACAGCATACACTTAAATAGGAATAGTGTTATTTCAATTTAATACACACATAGTTATATGTATGCATATAAATAAAATGTTAACAGGTGCTACCAATGTTTTTCATTTATTTGTGTCGCAGCTTAACACCTATTCAATATGTGTACATATTTAGATGTTTTGTAATGTCTGCTTTGTTGTCCATGTGCTGGCGTACATGTTTTTGTTTCACAACATTTATTTTTTGTTTGTTTCATTTTTGCTGTAATTAAAACTAAAAAGCTTTACTTTTTATATTCAGTTCAGTTGAGTTATTTATTGGGCCAACCTTGCACAGTGTCATAAATAAAAAATGATGGCTAGAAAATAAAAAAATAAAAAAGGGCGAAAATATGTTACATGAATTAGTTTGAGTTTGTTGGATTTGGAAGGGACGCAAGTTCGTTGCGTTTCCTTTCCCATCTAATAAAAGTGCACGCTTAGTAAATAGCCGACAAAATGGGTTTGAGTGTGCGACTATGAAAAAATAAGTAAAATAGAAAAATAATCTAACGATTTATCGATCGATTTATAAAAGGAAACATATTAAATTATTCGCTAATACTTTTTGACTCATTGGTAATTTTGAAATGAAGGAATAATCGTTTAATAATGAAATTCAATTTACTTTACAAAATGCACTTTTTCTCAGTATGATAAATTTTTAAACAACTTTAAGATGTCTTCAATGCTCTTTGAAAAATGTATATAAGTACATGAGGGCGAAAATTTGGTTTTCATGAAAATTACAGAGTGGCGTAAATTGTTCAAATCTTTTCCTATATAAAGTTCTTTGTCTCATCTTCTCTTCAAGGTGCTTTATATTTGTTTCACATGGCTGGTTCCTTATTTTACTAAAAAAAATTTTGATCTATGTTGCACATTACTACACAGCTTACTTCAAATTCTCGAAAATTAAAAAATTTTAATAAAATTCATAACATTAGTTTATAGTTGATTTTTTAGCAAAATATTGGTACAAATTTTACATAGGAGATGTAGTGACATCAAAAAAATCGTACTTTAAGCAGAAGTGCCATATGTAGACGCATGGAAGTTTTGCTTGTAGCTCAAAAACTTTAATTAAATTTAGTATTGAAGAAAGAGCACGAGTATTCGTTGTTATATGGTGTGCTGTAGCCTAAAAACAGTTGCTAAGACTCGAATTGCAAGTTTCGAACAGCAAATAAAAGGAGGTGGAGAATTTTGATTCTTATCGAATAGTATCGAAAACTTAAAATCATTAATAAAGTCAAGAGATATCACCTATGTTGATAAAAGTCTAAAAGTACCCAAAACTATCGTAGCTGTTAATAAATGTTGGAAGTTAATATTTGTTATTTTATTTTTTTGCTTAGTTTTGGAAAATAAATTTTAGTTACGGAACATTTTTTATGTTATGTTGCAAATTATTCTAAAATTGTAAAATATAATATACTGTCGTACTCTTAGTTCACAGGGCACATACTTTTTTAGAAAATTTAATTCACTTATATTTTAATTGAATTGAATAGCAAGTAGTCCGCCTTAGCGTAGTGTAATAATGTCGCCACACTAAAATTTGTTCATCTTTGACATTTCTAGAGGATGCAGGTGTTTTTCATACTTATGTTATTCTGTACATTGTTTTCAAGGAAAAAAGGATTTTTCTTTCATTTCTTAGGATTTTGTCTACCACCACTGCACGCATTTATTTGATGATAAACAAAATTAAAGAGAACTCTAACTTTGTTTACTTATGCTCCTTAGTTTATTTGCTTATTTTCTTGTCAATTGTTTTGTGTTTGTGTTTGTCTTCGATTGTTCGTTCCTTTTTTTTCCTTTGGACGAATATAACAGCTATCAATATCAAATGATAACATTAGGGTACTTTTGTGGCAGATCTTTAACATAAAATTTGTTAACATAAATAAGTATCTCTCACATACTTGTGTTTTTAACAAAAAAAAAAAAAAAAACTTAAAATCAGTACACATCTTCAGGGTGGCACCAAATTACCTTGATGATTTGATTTTTTTATGTATTTTTTGATTTCAGAATAAATTTATGAGTTCTATATGTGAATAAGACTTAAATTATTAAGGACTAGTAATTTTTGCTACGTACGTATTTGTTTTTTCCAACATATTTTTTTATGTAGCACCGACCTTATTTCCAATGAAATGTTTCTTAAGGACGATAAACGGCACTCAGCATTAAACTTTTTTAAATGAGCGTAACTGTCACTTGTGAACTATCCTTGGACCTTGCATAGCTGATATCCTGCAGCTTTCCTGATTAACGATGTCAATTAATCAGAAATGGACTTCATCGTTCATTTTTCTGAATAAATCTGCGTTCAAATTGCTCGTTGATTTCCAAAATAAAATTCGATGATTTTTGTACGTTGCTTTCTTGTGCCGTTCAATTTGGAAAATCCTTAGCCTTGTTTGCAAAACTCTTAAAAAAACAAAATAAATGTGTTCTTATTCCATTTGGGTTCAACTGCTGCTGAAAAATTTTAAATCCACTTAGATATCCTTGGAAGACTAATAGACGTGCCAATAAATTCATATAAGCCCTTCATTACCTGAATTCAACTCAAAAGCACCCTGCTGCTGGTTTTGTATTATGCTCATTTTGTGATAAGTTAGATAATTTATTTTATCTAAAGGACTATCTTTCGTGTTTGTACTTTAGAGCAGATGTAAAAGAATATATTTGTTTCACATATTCGCTCACAATCTACACAAATCTTAAATGCCAATAAAGTGTACATTGTTATTTAAATTGCCATTAAATTTTATGGTGATATCAATAATGTTGCCGCACACCGTAAGTGTAGCGCACGGTTCATTTGTCCTTCGCCAGTGTGTATCAATAAATTGATAATCGAAAATCAACAGATGCAACCAAAGTGAATTTATTGCTTCTTAATCATGCAGCAAATATTGATATACCAATTCTAATATTTACTTGTTTTTAGCTGATATTGCGCATTTGTAAATATTGGCAGATGTGCATGTTGATGTTATTGCCATAAAACAGTTATTGCCTTTGGAGTCAATTACTTACATATGTTTTTATAAGTGTGTTTGTGCATTTTCATAGCTACTAAATTAATAAAAGTGCAGGTAATATTATACTTGAAATAAAAACTTAAAAAATAACCTTAAAGTTGGGTTTAATGGAAATGATAAACCATTTTACAGCGAAGACATGGTTTCAGCCGTGGGCAAGCGCTAAACGCAGGAGATAATACAGAGAAGCTTTTTAGGTGGTTGCCGAAATATTTTTTTACTGAAATATTAATGTTGGTCATTCATAATCAATAGTAATAACTAATTTGTGTTTTTGGGCGGTTACTTTTACGATAAACCTTAACCGTATACTTAACCGTGACATACCGAAAGATATATATTGTGTATCTACCGCAAAAAAATTGTACCTCCATAATGAATTTCCTGCAAAATTAGCATAATATTAGCAACGCCATCTGTAGACGTTGTAAGACTATGACGTCACGTCGTTTTTTTTTCATAGAATATTACTCTCTTAATATCTCATTCTTGAGAGAGAGAGTTTTTTCTTTGAGGTTTTGCTAAAAACTTAATCCGACTAAGAAAATATTTATTTAAAAAAATTAAAAAATAAGTATGCCTTAACCACCTTTAGTATAAATATGTTACTTCAAAAAATAAATTAATAAAATCGATACAGTGTTTCTTGCGTCAAAGCGTTACAAACCATTTCCATTCAGTAATTCTATGTAAATAATATGTGTGGATAAAGATATAATTTTTTAGATAATTTAAAATTAATTTTGTCTTACTAAATAACAATTTTTTCCATTTTGTCTTGTTTCAGTTTCTCTTCAAAATACGCAACAAAACGATTATAAACTATAAACTACCAACTCACAGTCAGCTACTTTGAGACCCATTGAGAAAAGCTATAAACGCTAACGTTGAATACGGCACACGTACAGAGTTGCCCACAAGCTTGCGCAAATTTTATTTTACAACCAAACACACACACACACATACAGCTAGCAATCAAATAACAATCACGTGATTATTTTAACTTGACGAATGTGTTATGAGAGTTTCCGCGTACGAATTTTGCGCGCATTTAATTTCGCAATTTCAATGTTCGAAACTTTATTACCATAGCGCGCCATTGTGTTTGCATTGTCTACGTCTGTGTAGTAGGGTGTGTTGCGGTTGTTTGTATGGGTGAATCTTGGTGTGTGTTTGAGCGGCGTACACAAATAAATACAACTACATTTACAGAGTCCTTATGAAAGCTGTTGCAAATATTTGCACAAGTAGCCGCCATTAAGTGAAGCGTTTTATAGCAACATCATGTGGGTGCTTTTATTGTAACTGCGTAGCGTTTGTTTTCACTGAACAAAACTGAAAACTCGCTGAGGGCCAAGTTGATAAACCTGCTCCTGGCTCATTTTGTGACAAAAAAAAACTGAAATTCAACTGCTTATCTTGCATAGCTGATTTCATTATTAGTTGGCCAGTTGTTTTCGCAGCGGCCCAGAAGTAAGCGGTTTGGAGGGTGTGGTTGAGGAAGGCACAATATTTGGCTTTGACAGTGCGTTTAATGTCAAAGTGTGTGTTTTCATGTGGCTTTGAGGTTTTCTCCATAAACAAACAGTTGAAAATGTGCCCAGTTGTAAAAAAAAGTTTTCGCTACCAAATCACTCAATAGGTTTAAAAAACTTGAGGGTGTTCAAATTGGAGGTATTTTTTTTTTTTTGTTTTTTTAATTTTGAATAAAAGACATAAATTGTATGCAGTTTATCCAAGAAGGACAAAATAAAGACAGAGAATATAGCACAATGTGAAATATGTGGCTTCTTTAAAATGGGAAACATAATATTGCGAGCTATGCATCAAACTCGGGCTTTGTAAACAATTTAGTTTTCTTGAAATTGATAGCTCGGGATATCTTAAATTATATAGTTCTTCCCTTAAAAAAAATGGCTTTTGAAATAAAAGTCAAATTTTTATCTCCTATAAGGTAGCAGGTGGAAAGAAATCTTTTCTGAAGCATTATTTAGAAATAGTAGTCCATCACTACATATCCTATCTTTACATTGAATTTGAGAAGTTTTTACAATCAATATATGAAAAAGATTTTGAAAATACGAAACAGCAATGAATGTTGATATTTTCCACCGGGACATAATGTGCGGCTTTTAAAGCTTTAACCCATCAAACTTCCTCCAAGTACGTTTGAGGGCGTGAAACTACGTGTGTCTATGCAACTGTCAGCCTGTTAATGATTCTCACAACTTGTCGTGGTTTTTGTTGGTTTTTAATTAAAACGAATTGGTTGCGACAGAGTTCCGCGAACTCTGCCTTTTCGGTTATTTGTTTTTTTTTTAAATCACTCATTCATTACGCCTAGCAAACTGATTTTTATTTTATCTGCGACAAATAGAAAAAAAAGTTTTTAATTTATAAAATTAATTTGGACCTAAATTGAAAAATAAAAACTTAAAAAATGAATGTACCCTGTGTGTAGGGTAGAAAAACATTAAAACGAAAAAAAAGTGTTGAAACTTTTGGCCGCTAACAGCTGCAACACAAAATCAATTAGATTTGCTTTCAACTTGCCCACATCCTTTTTGTTATTGTTGTTACAAATTGAAACGTTGTAACGCGTGGAACACACAGTGGCGGCGATGAAAAAAACAATTGCAGTAGCAATTAAAACAAAATTGAACTGATCATTGGCGTCGATTGAACACAAAACCCCAGTGGAAAAGCATTCAAAGTGTTTTGTGGATGCATTTTATTTGGAAAGGGGCCCGACAAAAACAATACGGAGGGCCTAAGGACTGCATTGGCCCGTCTACGCAACAGAACGGGCCCCTCGATTCCACAACCATCACCACCCACAACACCCTTACCGCAACACCATCAAATCCAAAATCATCACCAAGAACAGTGCACGGCGGGTGGCAATAGCACGTCAACAACATCGGCTGTCAGTGGTCAAGAAGTGGTCACAGCTAACAATAACTCTACCACTACCAATAACACTTCGTCCAATGGGAGTTCAAAAAATGTAAGTTTGCAATTTCTTTTTAAGAATTTTATTGTTAAAATGAATATGTCAAGTTTATTTAAATTGGGCTGGGGAGACTGTGATAAGCAGAAAAAATAATAGAAATCACTGCATACTTTTTGTTTGATGCAATATTACTGTTTTCATATTTTCCGAAAATTAAATACTTCTGAAAATATTTTCACCTGACTCTTATTTATACAGCTAAGGATTTATTTTTATTTAACTATTTTATGTTACATACAAAAATGTATATATTAAAACACAGCCATAAACTATTGCAATCTATCACAAGCAGAAAATCCTGATAAATAATGCCAGCTCATTGCTAAGATTTCAGTTCAGGGACATTGGCATGCAACTTAATTAAATTTAAGTGCATAAATACTGAAGCAGATTAAAAAGGATAACATGTGATGCTCAATTTAGTCCTTTCTGTTATGGCATAACGAGTTTACACATGAACACAAACACAACTTGCAGTAATATTCAAGCACACAAGCCTATAAAGTGAATGCACATTTTTCTGCATATTCTGTTTATTCGTGTAGGAACGATGTTTTGATTTTATAATATTTGGATCTACTTAATATTAAGGATATTTATTCAAAAATATTATAAAACAACATTAAAATATCGTAGCCACTCATGAAATTTTTTTACTGATTTCATCTAATTTGACTGTAACTTGAAATTTTAATTGCATACTTACGGGCGCAATTAGTGTGATTGAGTGAGTTAAAATAATTGGTAGAAATTTAATAGCGCGTTCAAAATTAATGACGTAATCATATTGCTAGCGCTAAATATTATTAAAAATTTTAATTATGCAATATCGATTTAAGCCCAGCCGAAAATTAAGTATTTTGCTCTATTAAGGTGTTCAAATGCGCGGACAATTTTAATTAAAACCAACAATCATACGAAATGCACAAACTTCAAAGCATCTTCAGCAGGTAGCTTAATTAAATTACTCACCTTTGTGAAAAATATTAAATAAGAGGCATCAATTTTAAGTGGCTACGAATATTTCCTTTTAGAAAATTTGTGATAGCTTTGATGTTGAAATTGAGTTAAGCAAACAGCTTGCTGCTCAAATGGCAACAACATTCGAGAGCTTTAAAGGACGAATTGTGAGAGCTGAAATAATGTTAAGCCCCATTTAGCCCTAGAGCCTACTGCATAAAATTCGAGTGTATAAGATCACAGGATGCGAAGTACAGAAAAGATAGCGATGCATTTAGGTGAAGCTAAACAACCACAGTTGTCTTACCGAAGCCCTTCCTGATGCCCGGAAATGCTGGAATTCGGAGAATATATCAAATTATAGAAATCGCAAAGCCTTAATATGATATATAGGTTTGCCTTAACGAATCCTGTCCTTTATCCGTTTGTAAGGTCAATTTTTCTAAAGTAAAAGTGTATATATATATATGGGTGCCAACAAATATTTGGGACAGGGTTCAACAAGGTTCCTGTTATTTTAAAAGTATATAGGGTGATTACTCTTATAGCAAATAATTCGTTTAGATGACATTCAATAATAAAAAGGGAACTCAACTTAGTGCAGAAGATGCCGCACAGTAATTTCCAAAAAAATTTCGATTCAAGTAAGAATCACTTAAATTCGTATGTAATGCGACATTTTACTATTGAAACTTGACCCTTTCACTCAATCCGAACCAAATGTGGACACTTTGAAGTGTTGCCCAGAGCAGAAAAAAAGTTCCTCTACTCAAGGCAAAATGAACCTAAATGAGAAATTCAAAAACATAAAGGGTTTTGTTATAATGCACAGAGTAATTACAAATATTTATTGCAGTCACAGCAGATTTGCAAATTACTTGTGATTGGCAAATTTTAAGGCAAAATGTCAAGGCATGAATTATTTGCTGCTGTATGCCTTTAGGCACAGTAAATGCGGAGACTGAAAATACGAACGTTATTTGCGGTTACCGAAACGGTTGCCAATTTATGTTTTTGCCACAGATTGCATAATTATTTTCCAAGATTTATGAAAATTGTTGCCTATGGTGACCAACTGCAGTAGGCTGCTGGCTTTTGTAAGGCTTAAAGGTACTCGTAGATTTCCAAAAGTTTCATGCACAGCTGGTAACAAAATTTTCTGCCTTATTTGGTAGTCATCCAAAATATTGAAATTGTTTTGTTTTGGTTCAGTTTGCCAAAAGTTTTAAGTAAATCGTACACATACATTGTGTTTATGATAAAAAGAATTGTTTTCATTGGAAATGAAAGCATTGCGTGGCATTGAACAAAATGCAGCAATAATATACAGATATTGGAATTTAAATCAAAGGTATTTTAGAGTGAGCTATGTTTGTTGAAAGTATTTTTAAATGGATGAAGATTAGAAGTTGCTGGATACTGGTAATAGAATAGGGAAAACCATATTGGTTATAAAAGAAACCATTTCTCATAACTTTTGCTCAGTTACACTCGGCATCACTTTTATAAACAATAATGGTTGGTTGTTTTTGAGGAAAAGTTGTAAATGAGAAAAAATTAAAATGAAAATTTGTCGGGAACACTGTTGCAGGAGAGATGCCAGGTATTAGGAAGTAAATTTCTTTAAAAAAAATATTCAAGTATTCTCTTTACTGAACATTTTTCATATGAGAATCTCAAGATAAATATTAAAATAAGAAACTAAACTTTGATTTTAAAAAAAATTCGAATTTTCAAAATTTGGAGCTATATAAGTATTTCTCATTTTTTATCTAGGAGATCTTGCCAAAATTCGAAAAATAGAAAGTATAATTTGCTTAAATTTTGTTTTTAAAGCTGTAAACTTAAGTGTGCTGCTAAGCTCCACTGAAATAGACAGCATCAGAAAACGTTTCAAAATAAATGCAAGCCTTACGAAAAGTGTAAATAATAAAAAACAGAATTAATTGTGAGACAAATAAATTATTGCCAACGTAAATAAAAATTATGGAAAATTTCTATATAACTGAAAATCGTCTGCAGGTAAAATGAGTCGCTTGCGTGTTCATTTGCACCGCATAAAAAAAGAAGAAATCTATATGGTAACTGAGTAAATTTTTGTAATAAATTTGAGCAGAGCTTAAGGAAAATTGAGCTGCACCTGAGGAATGTATTCGTAAAAGTAATAAATCTTGAGGCATATCAAATTGTAATAAATATTCATACACACACATATACATACATCAGTATATATGCATGCATGCATGCGAATTTGTTTGTGCGTGTGAAACTCGTCTGCTTACAAACAAATTTCTACCTTGAAGCAACACCTTCAAATTACAAGGAGTAATAGTAGTGTTAACCTTGTTCTTTTAAGATATTGTTGTTGCTTTTGTTCTTTTTGCTGTTAATGTTGTTGTTACTTTCGATGTGTGTGTGTATGTTATGATATGTATAGTAGACAATATCGCTAACAACACTTTTGCCACTCACTTAACTTTTTGTTTAATTTGACTCAACGTGTGCTCTCAAAAGTAGGCAATACTTAATGTTACGCTACTACCTTCGCACAGTGACACACTTTGATGAATTTTATCGCTTCTATACAACTCTGCGCAACACTTTTAGAGCTATTTGCCTTAATTTTACTGCTGCAGTATAAATTAATTTGAAGTCTTTGCGCCTCAATGTGTGCTACAATGTTTTTCTTTTTTTTTTCTTGTTTTCATTTGTTTTTTTAAGTATTTTATCTATTTTACTACTGGTTTTTTTTTTATTGCTGCTGCTATTGTAGTTGTATGCTACGCCATAAATTCATGTCGCTAGACAAGCGATATTCGCCTCAACGCATCGTCGCTTTCATTTGATTGTGTTTCACCTTGGGTGGCGTTATCTTACGTTCTTGTAAAAACGCTGCTGTAGTGAAAGCTGTCTTTTTTTTGTTGAAAAAAGTGCTGTCGTATTGCACATGCGAGAAGCAGGGATTTTAATATTGTGTTTTAATTGCAACACGCCTCAGTTGGAGGGAAATGCCTGTGTATGGAGTTTGTTATGCTTTTTAGCTTTGCTCTGGCTTTTTTTAAGCAGATTGGTTTCTATGCAATCTTGTGGGCGTTCTTTGAGGCCTTTTGTTGAAAAATGTGCTTAACAAAAGTTTATGAAGCATAGAGTTAATGAAAAATACGCACACAGCATAAAGTTTAATATTAAGTCAGTCAAAATTTGAGTATTTTAAAAGGAATGCAACCCAACTTAGGGTGGGTTGTTTATAATTTATATTACTTTCAGCTTTATTGTATGGGTAATTAATTCTATTTTGTTGCTTTCGAATCTTCTTCTTCACAGATCAAATTACAATAAAATGAGTTTTGAGCAGATAAGTCTGTTCTCAGAAAAATTATTATAAATGCTTATGAAAAACAAACAAGTGTTCATTTTGTCCTTTTAAGTTTGAATTTTTCACTAACTTTATTTAAAAGCTAACATCGTATGCAAAACTGCTAGTTATCAAATAAGCCTCCATAGAAATATTGCCCCTTTTTTGTAGAAAATATCAAAAAATTTCAAGTTTTTCGGGTCAGTGGGGAAAGCCACTACTTTTCCGAATTTTTTGTCTGGACTTGGTTGAATAAATGGGCAAGTCATCTTATTAAAAAACAAAGTACTTTATATGGTACGAAAAATAAGCTGTTAAAATGATTGTTAAAAAACTCAGCTGAGTAACTTTAGAAATCGATGGGCTGAAACAAAAAGCGCGGCACGTTCCATACAAGAAAGAGCTTAAAATCGGTATACGATGTACGAACATTTAGTGAACGCAGCAAGCACTCAAAAAAAAAAAGTTTCATCAGTTTAGAAAAATGAGCATAGCACCTTACATATGGCGGCTAATCACTCCATATATAATTTTCAAAAACGAAACGCAATTCTCGTTTTAAAACGGAAAAACAATTCTCAAAAGTCGCTAGAAACGTTTCTTCTCTGAAGCTCCAAAACTCTATCTAGATAGTTATTGTATTGAAGACATTTTCTTGCACATTATCATTACAATATTGCAATTCTTTGCTAAGCTTTTCTTATATATTAGATGTCGAACGTAAAATTCGCAAAATGAACGTTAAAGTGCAATTAAAACTGATTAACCAACTAATTTATAAATCTTGCGGAACAAAACTTTGACAAAAGTTCATTAAAAGCCATTCAAATGTGGGTGTTTAAAAGTGACTGAGTAACAGCGCGAAAACTTTAAGGTGGTTTTCTGGTCAGTCATGAGCGCCCTGTTCACTTTTCAGCTAAATTTACACACAATTTAGAGAGTTTTCATGATTTTCTTAATTCAAATAAATAAAATGTGGCAGCAACAACATCATCAGCAGCATATTAAGAGCATTTGGCTTTCATCATCACAACTATAACATCATTTTTAAAATTCATTCTGAATTGAGCAACTTTTTGGTGAGACGCTGCTGGCTCTGCCCGCTCAACTCAAGTGTGGATAATCAAGTTTGATTCAATTTTATGCCCAATTAAGTGGAACGAACAAAATGAAAAATAAAGTGAATGCAGGAAGTTCTTTGAAGTCAGGCAACAAAGGTAGCGCAAGGATGAGAACAACATCACCAGCGCTGAATCGAAAGAAGAAAAGAAAAATAAATAAAACGATTTATTTTTTTTTTCAATTTAGCGGCCATTTTCCTTGCGACTAGGAATCGCTGACAGCGTAAGGAAATGATGTTGATTTTGATTTGATACCACATATACAGCGCATATTTTAACATAGTAGAAAGTTTCGGTGAAAAAACAAAACCAACTTTTTGGATTTTTTACTTAAAAGTAACGAATTTATTCCACTGTGATACTACCCAGCATGAATAAAAAACGTCTATGATAACTTAAGCCAAAAACAACCATTGCAAAAAGTTGAAACTTAAGACTTTCGATATAATATTTGAAAAGTTGAATTTTTCATTCAATTTCTTGCTAATTCATTGGCGTATCGACTGCGCCTAAAATGCCGCTACTGTCGCTGCTGCCATAAATAAAAAGCATTCAAAATTAATTCAAAGGTTACGTTGGTGGTAGTTTGGGCTTGCTTTTGTCAGTGCCTATTAATATATCTTTATAAATGTGTATGCGAAACGCCCTCAACGCCTACCAGCACGAAGAGAAAATAAAAGTAAAAACTCTCAAAATCGATGACAAAATTCAGCGCCGCTTTTAACTTTATTTAAATGTGTGCCCATTGTGCGTAGCCTTGAAATCTGCGGCGTGTGTGAGGTTGCTGGTCCCTATTGGACGACATAGACAGTATATACAAGTCAGCTCTTGCTCTTATGCTTCAAGTTAAATATGCTCGAGGTTTTGCTTAAGACTTTGATTATTTTTATGTGAAAATGGCAGCAGCATTTTATCACCAAACTTGTGGCTTTGAGTAGCACATGGAAAGTGTTTCTGACATGATGGTGTTACTTTAAAAAGGGTTACCTATTGCTGCAGCTGTTGTTGTGGCGGCCTATTGACGTCCGTTCAAGCACCCTCAGTAAATCAGCCGGAAGCAGTTCAAAGGATTTAATACAAAACTTGTTGACTAAAGTTCGCAGCATTAAAAAGGCGAAAAATTTGTTTTCAATTTGCATAAAAAAGGGAAAACGTAACGATGGCAGAGTTTAAAATTAGGACAAAACGTAATGGCAGAGAAAAAAGGGAAACGTATTCAAGCTATTAAGATGAATAAAGTTTTGAAAAAGAAAAGGAACGGCAGTAGAAAAGTGTTGAAACAAAAATGTAATAGAAATGGCTAGAAAAAAACGAGGGTAAAATAAGCAGCAAAACTGATTTCACGAAAGAGCATCTAAAATGAATCAAAAATTTTAGTTCAAAGCGTTCGTATCACACGTAACAATTTCACGTGCAAATCAATTTTCAACCTTTTTTTTTCTTTCCCAATTTACTTATGGTAAATATTTTCTTTAAACCCAACAATAAAGAAGAAAAGACCAAATTTTTGGCGCTGCTAAAATTTGCGTACAACTTAGTTTTTAATATATGGAGGGATGTTTTTTTTTGTCTAACTTGTAGCAAAAATGTAATAGTAACAAATCTGTTTTCACTCGGTGAGGGCCAGATCGTCCACAGAATAATATAACACAAACCAGAAATGAAATTTGTTCGTGGCCCAAAATAAATTATTAAATGAAATCAAATGAGCAAAGGAGTTCAAAATTTGTCAGATGGCATCGAAAATTAACGAAAAAGTTGATATATAATGAGAAATATGAACATTTATTTAAACTCAACCTTACAGAAAATATTCGAAAAAGTTGTTAAAAGCCGGAAAGGTATCAAAAAACGTTGAAAAATTCGACAAAAGCCAAAAATATCAAACTAAATAGGCGAACATCTAAAAAATTCATTGAATCTTTTAGAAAAAAACAATCGAAGCCGAAAAGTATTGAATATTATAGAGAAACATCGAAAGGTTGAAAAGTATCGGATGATAATGAAAGTCTGGACACATGTCAAAAAATATCGAAAAATCGAAATCATCGAATGGTAACGAATAGGTCGTCCTCAGCCTTTGACATATTTTTAAATTTTGTAGGTGACCATTACTTGAGCGATTTTGCTGAAGTTCGAAATATTCATATATTTTTTCATCAATCTTAATGTGATGACTCTTCTCGCAAGTATAAAAGGGTTGCCAACAGCCAACAAAGAAATTTGCTTAAGCAAAAGCCACAGTTTGTTGGCTTAGATTTGGCACAACTTATCGCCGCTGGACTAACTCACTTGGGTTTCTTCTTTTATGTTCAGCGTTGCTAACATGTAAATTCGAAGTTTGTCAAGGATAGCCTTTTGCTTAAGTGCATTTACTTGTTATGTGTCTGTGTGCATATTTATGTGTAATAAAAAGAACGTTGTCATGGAAAGAAATGGAAAGTAATAAAACTATGGTTGTCCCTCAAATAGACGCATCTGTCAGTCAGTCAGCCAGTCACTTATTTATTCATTGAAATAGTCCGTTGTGCAGTCAGTCAAGAGTTATTGACAAAAAACGACTGCAGAAATGAGCTGGAAAAGAAAGCGATAATTTTGAATTGTTTATGAGCGCGAAAGGATTACGCAAGGATTAAGAATCATAGAAATTTATGTTTGGGTTAACTATGCACATTGATGTCCAGCAGACAAACTAAAGAGAATTTTGTATATCGTAAACTTTGTTTGAATAAAAAATTGGAAAGTAATACCATTTCACCAAAAGGTTGGCATGGGATTTATTGAAATGAATATCCAAGTGAGTTACGCAAAATATGAATTTTGGTAATTTACGATGTTGATATAAATTATACGGATTAGCAATAAAATCTCAAGAAAAAAAAGGATTCACTTCAAATCGTAAAGAAATGTTTTTCCAAAAAATTATAGGCAGTGAACCATTTTTCCCTAAGCAAAATACATCTGAAGCGAAAATGGAAAATTTATATTGTTTATATATATTATGCTCATAATATGATATATTAATATGGGTCAGATAAAATTTTGTCCTCACAAATGTTACGAAAAATCGCAAAAAAACCTTCCATAAAGGAATATCAAATTTTCGGCATTATTTCTAGGGAAATTCGGTTACATTTCACTACACATGGGACTTAAGTCGTTTTAAGATATCATTGAGAATAAATTTTTTTTTAAAAATTGACTATGGATTAATTAAAAATTAAAATGAATTCCCAGTAAAAAGGTAACTCAATAGGGCATAAATCCATCAGACTGAATTTGCAACTTTGTGTCCATATGTATGTATTTTTCTATACGTGTGAATGACTTCATTGGAAGACCATACTTATTTTTAGAACAAATACAGCAACAACATTAAAAACGCACATTCACACGAATCGCTTAACTCAAGTTGCGCATAAAAAGGGCGCCAAGTAGATCAAGTGTTTGCCAAACATATACCGACTTTTACTAACACTCACATATTACCATACGCACACACAGACATATTCACAGAAACGAAATGGATAGAATTTAAAATAAACCAAATCTTAAGTCGAAATCTGTGAAAGACTCCTTACACTTCTTACAATTTTCATCGACCCTCAAGCGCTTTGAACAAGGAAAAAAGGATTTCATTTCTATTTTGCTCTTAGCTTTTAACAGTGCCTTAAAGAGCTTAGCAAGCTTTTGTCCTTTGCCTGTACTTAATACTAAGAACACAAAAATATGAAGTTAAAGAAAGGAATATCAAAAATGCAAATAAAGAAAATAAATTATCTGAGAACTTAACATATGTATTGCCTAGCTCTGATTTGCATGAAGCGTTGAACTGAACGTCGCGTCGCGTCGCGTCGCTTAGAGGGAAAATGAAGAGACCTAAGCAAAATGTTAGGTGGGAATGATGTTGTCCTGATAGCATCTGTAGTAGGAGCTATTGCCTTGTGGCATACAAAAGGCTCATGGAAATGTTGATGACAATCATAGCAATTGTTGATATACTCAGATATAATTTTTGATGACAAAAAATTCTACACGGATTTGGTAAATTTTTTGTGTCGCATGGTACTATTGAATGCTCGGAGACATTGCGATGTTCTAGACAAAACGTTGTCAGAGGGAAAAGTGATTTTTTATACCATTTCACTTTGACCTTGCTTAAAGTGATTTCATATCACAATAAAAAGCTGCTGCGTGTATCGTATATACCAAATTAATATTTAATTTAGTGCTTAAATTAAAGTCATCACCGACTTTGGGATTGTGTTGCACATATTGTGGTTGTTTAATTAAGTGTGTCTCTGGAAATTTCTTTATAAAACTATTAACTTTATTATATAAAAAAATCTCAATAATGTGCTTCTACACTAAACTTATAATTCAACTGGTTGCATCTATTGAACGAATCTTATGTTATATCAACCCATGCTAGTTTATACAAAGCCCAAAACATTCTGGTGCAGTCCTGAAATCTTTGAAACTACTATCTTCCTACCCATTTGCTTATGCTTTTTGATGTAAAGTAGTTGTGTTGCTATGTATTTATACTAAGGTTATATATTTAAAGTGATGGAATATTAATCTTAAAATAACTTCCGAAAGAAATCGCAGGAGTCATATAGTCCAGCTTGAAAAGTGCAAAAGACTTAAGTGTCTTGCTTAGAAACTTCTGGGTGGCTTTCTTAAAGAATTTCTTTAGTCTCACAGTAACACACATTTTTGAGTTCTTTGAGAAATACTTTTTTTCATCATATAGCGATGGTATATATTGTTCTGACGACCATCATGTACATCCAGTGTATTACTTTTGATGATGTGATATGTGACTACATATATGCAATTACCAAAAAGTAGACTTATGGATTTCAAATTGTTTGGACTTATATGACCCAACTTAGCTGCATGTAGAATTGTCCAAATGAATGAGTTGAGTTGAGTTTCATGTTTAACTTTTTGTACTTTTCAAGAATATGACTAAAATTAATTTCACAAGGCTTAAGTCACATAAGAAGTAGCAGCATGCATTCAGTTTTTGTCTATTTCATGACAAAAACTAAAAATCTTCAAATGTCTAGCGTTTCAAATGCTGGCTGGTTTTTTATGTTTCCAAATTTCTCACTTCTACATTTCTTTGTACGCTCAAATTGAGTGATTGATCAACTTTCATTACCAGTGCCGATATTATGATGATGTTCCTTTTTATCCACTTCGAAACTTTTGCTTGTAGGCAGGTGAGTAGGTATCAATCACCAAACAAACTTTAAAACGAGATAAAAAATCGTTGCTATAAACTTTTTTAATTCATTGCGGATCAAGGGAAACTTTTGCTGCCTTTCCTCATTTTGTCTTTAATGTGCACAGATTATGGCTCAAAGTTGCTCTGTGTTACTTTTTCACTCGACATTTTTGTGTTTTTCGGTTTATTTTTTTTAAAGATTATTTCTCATTATATCATTTATGGATTCTTGGATTTCTACTATATTTGAAAATATAGAGAACACGCAAGCTTTGTGTGTCTGTAGGACATGCTGTGTCTCTGACACATGTGTGGTTGCATTACCCATCCTTTATGGTTTAGTGAAAATCTGGCACGTGCTTGGTTTACCTAGCAATATTTGCTTTTTTACAGCTTCTGGCTGTTATACTTTTTCTGACTTTGAATTATTAAATATGAAAATTTTTGGTGACTCTTAAATTGCTGTTAGTTGCATGATTTTTGCTTATTTTTAATAGTTTTATACATTTTTATTTTCAATTTCAATATACAGTCATTTTTGTAAGCTAATCAAAATCAATGTTTTTTTACAAAAATTATCTTGAATGAAAGCATACCACGAATTCGTGCATAGCTCCGTTAACTTAAATCTTATAATTCGTAGCACGTTCTAACTTTTTTCTTCAATTCGGTGTTTTTTCTTTTCCTGTTTCTACTTTTCAATGAATATTTAGCAAAATAAATCAAGTATCTCAATTTCGAAAAAAGTACTGATTTTTCTTGATAATTAAATTCAACATGATGTTATCAGTAGGTCGCTAGCAAATTGTTTTTGTGGTAGAAAACTTTTTCCACCCAAATGCTACCAGCAGTCGCCCCAGCACGAGCAGATATCGTTCGTATACAAAGCGATGGCATAACAACGTTGTTGTCCGGGAAAAAGTTACTTGACTAACGCTGGGTTTCGAGGTTTCGCACACGTGCCACCACAACTTACGTGCGCGTTTGAAGCATCCTTTCGGGAGGAAGTAACGCCAAATGCGGGTCTTGCTGGCAACCACAAACGTACAAGGAAACGCATTTATGCACTGAGGAAAAACTATGCGAAAAGTAATTGTATGTAAGAAAAAATGCAACGGAAAATCGAATTGTATTTGAAATGCAATTGATGTCAACGATAAATCTAAGAGTATGGGTTAAATAAAAGAGAAAAACAAACTAAAAATAAAAGATGAGATAAAAGAAATTTATTTGAGCTTAGATTAAAAATGAAACAAACAGATTCCTGTCATTTGACGACTCTGAGGTACCAGATGTTTTTGCTGTAATACTTTGCTTATTTTGTCTTCATCCGAATAATTGTACAAAAATTTTGACCATTTGAAGCAAAGCAAATTTCAGCCGTTTTTTGATTAGGGGTTGAGCCATTTCGTCTTATGTTTTAGGCAATATTACCTTCTTCTTCAGTTAAGAATTTGCATTTAAGCCCAACTTTTGTAACTTTTCCCATACTCTGGTAGTGTACAATTGGGTTTCTTAGTAAAAGTTCCAAATGAGATGCTATTACGTTTAAAGTAAACTTTTCTCTTAGTGCAGCCAGATACATTGACACAATTGGTAACTAATTCAAAGGCATGGTCAGTAAAAGTTCATAGCAAGGGCAAGGGAATAGAAGCGTCAAAAAAACTTTTGCAAATTATTGCGAAATTGAAACGAAGTCAAATTCAATGAGCTGCGTTGTTGAAAGTTTTATATGGATTGTGTATAGATGTAGTTGTAAATGTTTATCCGATATTGCCGCAGCGCTAAAAGAACTGAAATTGAGATTAAAAAAAAAAGTCAAAGCACTTGAGATTTGTAAAGCCGTTTATGTTTGGCTGAAGAGGCGTTAACTGTTTTAACTTGGCGCCTGTTGTGATTACCGTAAATCAAATGATATTTAATCGTGAATTGAAATTTTAGAATAATGTAGCCTTGTGAATAGTAACAGCATTTAATTTATTGTTTGTGTTTAATGTATGCTTTCATATATTAAATCAGAGTAAGACCTTAAGTTTTCAGGTGAAAAATATTTAAAAATTGGAGCTTTATTTTAATGTGATTAAAGTGAGTAGTTTTTTTTTCCTTATTTCAAGTGAAATGTAATGAAAATGCAGTAGAAAATGAAATTATGAAAGAACTATTTTTTTTAGTTTCCCACATATTTGATAAAAAAACATTTAACACTTCAGCTCTCTTCACATTGCTGTTGTCTCAAAGGATATATAATTTATTTTATTATTGTTGGCATTATCGTTCATTTCAAGTGCTCTCAATTAAATTACCAAATTCTCCAATTCAACTTCAATCAGCACTTGAAGTAACAGCACAACAACTTATCGGTGATAACCCAAGGCTCAATTAAATGGTTTTGACACTTTTAATACGCATTAATTTGTCAATTGGCATTTGTCATTTGTGTCATTCAAGTGGTTCATCCACTCAAAATCTCAAAATACAAAACGATTATTTTGTTTTTCGACTGTCGTTGCTTTTAGCATCACCAACCGGCATCGCCAGTCAGTCAGCCAGCATCGTCAGCAGCAAAAATCCTTTCGCGCAGCATTCACAATTTGCATTTGTCCTCTTTGGTTTTAATTACAAAATGTTGTTGTTGATGTCTCCAAAGTCACCATGCCGCTGCTGCTCATCTTGTCATGTTCATTGTCCTTCCTTTCTAATTTTCATCAATCCAACGCTCATCCTCACTCCGTCAATCTACCACCCAGCTTTGCCATGTGTCGAAGTTTGTTTTGCTGTTGACCATCAATATCGTCGCTTGGAGTGCTCATAGCTCTTTCGTTGCGCTGCGTTTGATTGCTTTTAGTGAAGCGTTTGGATCATGCCATCTGCATTCTGCAAAATCCGGTTATCGAATAACAGATTCTTATATCTTTATTCTTAATCAATTTAAATATATAAATCAGTCAATTTAAGCTAATGAAAATGGGCTTCAAAAAATAAAAACTCATAGCTCCTCAACTGAATACTCGTTTTTGACACATGAAATGTCGTACCTGTTGGATAACTAAGTTCATTTGTTTGTTAAAAAATTTATTCGCAGAGGCCATGCATTTACTTTGAGTACCTTAAGAAATACTCTAGCTATGTTATTTCTTGGCATTTCAAGTGGTTGAATATGTTTTCAGCCAGAATGGGGTTTCAAAGAATTCATAAAGCTTAAAGTGAACGATGAAAACATCCAACGTTTTTTATTACATAGATCACTGAACTGGGAAGTATTGTCTCGAGGACATTGGAGACATTTCTCCAATTATGTATAGAATGAAAAGATTAAAAGATATATTGACGCTAAATGCTAGGATTACGCCTTCAAATACCATAGATTTTCCATCTCATGATCCTCATCCTTGTTTAAAGCTGACATTTTTTGTTATTATGAAACAAAAATCAATATATGAAATTTTTAAATTTCTAAATAACCAGTTCATTTATAAACGATTACTCTCTACCAATTTTTGTGACTCTTAAATACAAAATACAATAAGAATAATTGACATTGCGTTCAGTTCACCAATGAAACTGAAGTTGAAAGCTTAAAAGCACATTTGTTGCAGCTGTTTGTTGTTGTTATTGTTATTATTGTTGTTGTTGTTGTGTTTGACAATTGGATTAGATCCATATTACTACTACTTGTTGTATTCAAGTTGCTTTCATTGTGACTGTTCTTGCAGCTGTCACTAAGTGTTGGCAATAACAATGTGACCAACAATGGCACTCTGTATTCAAATGCAAATGACAAACGATGTATTCGACGTTCATTGAGTAAAGTTATTTTGTTTCAATAAGAAAAGGTTTAGGTCAATAACTTTAATAATTTTGATTTTTATAAGAAAAAAGCATGTTATTTCGAAAAATATCAAACAAGCCCGATACATTGAAAAATTCAAAAAATGTTGAAAAGTCGAAAAAAAGAAAAAAATTAAAAAAATTTTGAAAATGGAAAATCTTGAAAAAATTGATAAAAAATGAGGTATCAAATTGTTGTAAAGTCGAATGAATGCTGCGAAAATCGAACAATGTAGAAAACTTTTGAACGTGAAGAAAAAGCCTTTAGTAGAGCCTATAGAGAGTTAGCGATTTTTTTCCACCAACTGATTTCAGCACAAAATATCTTCCATATCCATTAGTAAAGACGTTCACACCTCAAACATCAAATGCTAATACCACATAACAAATTAATAGCTTCACTTGTAGCCAACTTTCCGCTTCTGTGTATTACTTTAATTTAGCATTGACAACTTAAATATCCAACAACAAGTTGACTAAAATTAAGTTTTTGTTTCATTAAAAAAACATAAAAAGAATAAAAAAACATGGAAATTTACTGTAGGGTACATTGGCTTGAATTGTTTATCATATTTCGTTGCCGTTTTTATTTCTGTCTGTCCTGCCGTCATATTAATGCAAAGCCCTTAGCATTAGGCTGCTGTTCAAATACAACAACAGCAGCAGCAACAGCAACAACGTAGCCATGTCAACTTAAAGCAATTTACATAATTATTTGCTTAACGTTCCGTCCAAAGCGTAAGCGTACGAGTGTATGGGTATGTAGTTAGGTAAAATTTAACGCTTTATTAAGTATGGCAACACGAGCTACAAACACAATATTGCTGTTGTTGTTGTTGTTATGTTTTTTCAACCATTTTGTTGGTGTTTTTCTTTTGTACACACTTGAGCATGTAATTAAAATTTTGAGCTCAACTTTAAATTGAGTGGCAACAATATTAAAATAAAAACAGCTTATTGTTGTTGTTATTATTTTGTTGTGGGCGTTTTATACATTTTTCATTATGTTTTAATTAATTCAAAAATATTTCAATAAAAATGATCCTTTAAATTGGTAATGAACATGGGATTATTCACTTGCAAACTTTTATATAATTTCAATATTCATTTAATTTTTATAAAACTTGAGAAATATTTTAGAATTTTCTTAATGATATTTGTTCTTGAAGTTACTTTGGATATTTAACAAATAAACTTTTTGAGACAATATCTACTGTAGAATAAATATTGAGGAAAGAGCGAAAATAACACCCATAATTTTATTCTGCTTTTGCAAATGATTTTATGCGAATAATGGGAATTATTTCCAATTTTTTGGGCATTTCTCTTTTAGAAAATGTGTGTGACCTATACTTATTAAATAAAGAGAGACTGTGATTTCCTAAGTTTGTATGCTATGGATGGTTTCAGAAACGATTTTGAAAGCTTTTCTACCATTGCAAAACATTTTCATGTCAAAGTGGTATTGGCAATATTTTTGAGTAAAATAAATGGGCGTAGCACCACCCAACAGTTGAAAAGTTTTAAGCGGATTACTGAGTAAAGTATAAAAGTCAAAGTTTGGATTCAAATCTGAGTTTTATTGTGAATACGAAGAAATTGAGGAAAAAAAAAATCCCGACAAACGCTTCTGAAAAAAAATTTCAGAAAAATTAATTTCAAAAACAAAAACTAGAAATGAAAAAAAAAGTTACATACAAAATTTTTGAAAAACAATTTTCAAAAAAAAAAAATGTGAAAGTGCAGTTTTTAATAAAAGTTTCCAGAATTTGGTACGTTCCATAATGCACTTTCGAGTATATCTCAACATACATTGGATATTTTAGGCAGAGTAAGCCTTTTATGACTATGAAAATTATACCTCAATTAATATCTCTTTCATTTTATATGGAAAGTAACATTCGCTGAAATACCTTGTTGTACCTATCAATGTGTTATCGCATACTTTTCATCTAAACACACAATGTTGTTCTTTTAATTAATCACACTAATGTTCTTGTTAATATCTCATTGATGTTCGAATTGTGACTGTCAATGACTGACAGAACGTGAATCAGACAGATATAATTATTTATAAGAACCACGCTCATTACTGAATTCTTACCAGTTTATTTGATTATATTAGTAACTAATTACTTTGGGAACAATGAAAATGGTAGGTGTTGTAATGGATTTCAAGAGTTCAATGGATATTGCAAAATTAGTCCTGGCAATTCGAATTTGTTTTTATTTTTGTGCGCAATAAATTTTAGTGGCATGTGCACGTTTTTTGTGAACAACAAATACTGGCAGGGGAAATTACCTATGATTTAATTATGCATGATTACATTTCTCCAATAAAAATGATATATCATTGTACGAGTATGTTTGTAATAAGCAGCTTAAATGAAATGCGATTCAAGGTCTATTGGTATTGCTAATGATACTGTCTAAATATGTTGCACGTGGCAATGCCATAAAGTCTACTAAGTTACTGTACCAAAAATATTTGAAATGTTAAATTTTGCATGACTTTTTAAGAAATTACTTTATAAAGCTTCAGAGAAATATTGTATTCGAGAATAGCACCAAACTTGAAAACTTCGATAAAAGTCGCCTTTATTCCTTAAATTACTTTCAACCGTAATTCCAAATCAATATTCAATATATTTACTTAACGGGTTCATTCCATACGACAACTTACCACACAAAATAAAGAAAAACATTTCAAAGGAAAAAAGTCTTGAAAGAAAAAACCTCTCCCCATCCAGGCCATGTGCGCAAAATATTGATACTGATAGGAAAAACAAGTGACAGCGTTTAGTGTATGGGGATTTGCGGAAAATCCCATAGCAATGGCAACAATAAAAACATACAAATGCGAATTAATATATGCAAAGGCGAGGGGAGGAGGAAAACTTGACATCACAGCGAATCTTGAGTTGATAGCGGGAAAAATACATAAGTAGGATTTACTTCGATAGAGTGAGTCTGGATGAAAATTAGAAAAGCAGCAGCAAAGATAATAAAATGGTGATATAACAACAGCACTTGCAAAATTTATGCCAAGTGAGTTGGAATTTCTTATTTACATGAGGACACCAACAAAAAAAGTTTAGTAGATGTCAAATATAGAATAAAATTGTCAAAAAAAGTCTTATAATAAACGCTGAGTATTGAGAGTTCAGGAAAAATCCTCCAAGGTTTATGGAAAAATATAGAGAAAGTCATTATTTTAAAAAAAAACTCCAATGTTTGAGATTGACATATTAGGATCGATTTGACTTTTTCGATTTTTTGATTTATTTTTCTATTGAAAAATGCCTGAAAAAGCTATTTGAGGCATGACCACTAATCCAATCTCGCCTGATTTTGTTCTGTTTGATTGTACCATCAGGCGTTTTCGTTCTGAGTTTGGGAAAATTAATGCCTTAGTATAGCATAGCAAGGATTTTTTGCTTGTTTTTATCAACATATTAGTTTTGCTTAACTAAACTTATGCAAATACGACAATGAACCCAGTAAACATTTGGAAGATTTTTAAATCATCCAAATATATGTCATGGAACTTTCGATTAATAAGCAAACCTAATAACACTTTTTGCCAGACTAGTCCTCTGATTTAATATTTTGTGATGTCTAGTGGTGTAGTTGTGCCTTTAGAACATGAAGAATAAAACTGTTTGCTGGGAAAACGCGAATTTCCATATAAAAACACGAAATCACAATATGCGAAGTGCCAAAATAATCCTGATACATTGAAAACATTGAAATCTACAAGGCACAGTAGTAAAAAAGAGAAGAAGAATAAACAGAAAAGATGAATCAACGACGGAAGACTCAAAATAACAGAGACCCCTTATAGACTGATTTGTTGTTTAGTAATAAGAGTATGCGTGCGAATGGGCGTTTGTGTTGGTTCATAAGCAAAATTAAAACCGCACTTAAAGTCACACTCAACCACCATAGCACACACGCTGCGATACCTGCTTGAAAATAAACAAATCGTAATAAATAAAAATAATAAACAAGCCAACACTAATAAATCCTTTGCGAGTCATCACAAAACAAAACAGCCTTGGCAGGAAAATATTTGCACATGAAAAAGGACACGTCTCAAGTGAAACCACAATGAGTGACTTACCAACCAACTGACTGAGCCGTTAGTTGCGCCACGCCTTGGGATATGCAATGTTTTTATTCTTGCTCATTCAGTTGCTTATGATTTGGGGATTCAAATATGGTATTGTAATTTGCGATGAAGGTCTTGTGTTCGCTTCGTTTCGTTTTCACTTGAAATTAAGGTGTAAAAATTTGAAGTCACGTGGATTTTTGTGTATTTTCATTTTCATTTTCATTTTACCGCAGGTTCAAAATTGCGTCGTTTCGTTTGAAATTAAGCTGCTGAGGGAATCTTTTATTCTGAATGGGGAAATCAGATTTCACACTAACGGAGCCAAAATAAATCGAATAACGAGTTCTTACATATGCGCAGTAAAATTAATAAAAATATGTTCATGATCAAATTACACAATTATACAGGAGATAAAAAAATTATTTATGTAAATAAAAAGCTTTCGAACTATAGAAAATCTTTCAAGGTGATAAACGGAAATGGATAGGAAATTAAAATATTGAAATATAATCATACAAAGATTTGCAATACCTAGAAAGCTAATTAAGCTCTGGTTTGTACATCAAATATTCAAAAGAACGGGTTATAGTCGATAACATCAGCAGTGACAAAGTTCGCTGGATAACTGGATTGCAAAAGAATATTCGAAAGTTTTGTAGAAGGGTCATTCCATCTATAATGGGCCTATCATTACCCTCGTGTTTTTTAAATAGGCTGAAACTTTTTTCAGTGATTGGTCTGTCATGTAGAAGATATAAAAAAATTCGATAAAATTTTTTAGACCAATAATATTGCTTCAAAAAAAAAGTTTCAAATTGTGTTAAAAAAAACTCGCAAGTAAAACGAAAAAATTCATTGATGAACATAAGCAAACCAACAGAATCCACATTAGCTTTCATATTATTATTAGGTAGTTGTGTACTAGTAGATGACAAAAAAACTGCAAATCTGAATAAATGAAGGCCTGAACGGTTTCTATGTGGTAAAAGATAAAAAAATGACCTTCCAAGAAAACATCACTTTCCCAAATACTCCATCATCGATTTCAGTTTTTTTAGGCTCAAAATTTTCAGAACATATAGGAGTACCATCCCTGAAAAATTTATCCATGTTTTTTCACCCTGTTTTATCTTACAAGCGTTTAAAAATAAGATTTATTATTTGCAATGTAAATTGAAACATTGAGAATGAAAGCGAGAGAATAAACTTTGAATTGATTTCAGCTTTTTTAGGCTCAAAATTTTCAGAATATTGAGGAGCACCATCTCTGAAAATTTCATTTATTTTCGTTCAGAAATTAAGGGTTTTTTTCTCTTTTTCAGGTAAGTATACTAACACGTCGATGCAAATGTGTTCGGTAAGCTATACATTTTCTTTTTTTTCTGATCATAAAGTAAAGACGGCAACTTTACTATACTCAACTAAATCAACACACTGTAATTTTTATTTGCAAAATAAATTTTTGAATACATTTTTCGAATAAACTAAGTTGTTTTTTGTTTGTTTCAACTGCCAAATTAAAGTAGTAGAGATATCAGTTAATTAGAACTATGCGCAAATAACATTTATAAAATGAATTATATTAATTATTACAATATTTTGTTTGGTTTTTGTTTTTCTATTTTGGTTTTTTAATTAACTAAATGTGATTGATATGTTTATATTTATATATATAGACAATTATAAAGTGCAGAATTTACTGAATTCTCGAACGGTTCTATGCAATGAGACAGATTTGAATATATCAATATATCTATCTCTATCATCTATTGTTTGCAACATCATCTTCATCTTCATCATTATCATAATCGGCTTTCGCTTTATTATCGTTTCGTATCATAATTTAAACTCAATCTCAGAGTGAAAATGAAATTGAGACCTTTTTCGCTTTAGCTTTAGATGATCCTCTTTATATTTGATATACTATATACAGTACGTGTATATGCAGTATACTTTATGCGACGTTTCTATCGCTTTTTCTATTTTGTTTTAGATTCTTGATTTAATTTGATATTTTTTTGGTTTTTTGTTTTTAGTTTTTGGTTTTTCGCTATTCTCGACACTTTTTCCACAAAGACGTATTTTGTACGGGATAACTTTCCCTTGCCACTCACACATGCACACAACAACCAGACGGCAAGTTATCCTTTAAATGTTGCTTCTTTGTTCTTTTTGTTTGATATATAAATATGATGAAAACTTTCTTTATTCTCTATAACAGAGACTAGTTGGTTATGGTACTACTAAATACTACATGAAATTTCAAGTACACTTTCAATGCTAAATTTGGGTTTATATGGGGATTAGGCGGTTATTTGATAGTTCTTTTCTTTGTTAATTGTAGAGTTGAAAATTACGAAGTCGCTCCCTTTGATAGGCCAAAGGGAGACACGCTGATTTGCAAAGAAAACTAAAGAAAATTTGAAAAAAAAAAATAAAAAAAAACTGGAACTGTTTTAAAAACAAACAGGAAGTGTGCAAGACAGCACGAAAGATAGGTGGAAGAAACACATGAGAAGGTGAAAGTTGCTTGAGGTAGGGGATTTGTAAATTGTTTTTCAATAATGTTTTCCGTGCTCATTGTTTTTGTCTGTGCCTAATAAACAATTAGCAAATTATTTTCATTAAATCCAGCTGAATGTCCAGCATTGCGGACAATAAAACAGGAACCATCGAAGTGCATGCGTTTCTCATTGCGTCTGAAATGGTAAAAATGTAATGATCGATATGAGAAGAGTCGGCGATAAATGATTACTTAGTAATGATTTCTAAAAGATAACGCTGGAGAAAAAAAAATTACAAAGTTCCCAACTTTTTCCCGATAAATTAAAAAATACGGGCTACAAAAGTATGTATGTTGATGCTCAAGAATCGAATTTCTTTTTGAACATGGATGATTTCTTCCAGCAAACAAAATGTCACTATCGATAGAGTAGGCCAACACCCACAAGATCTGATAGGCCCACTGGCATTTACTTTGTCCAATGGCTAATTACTTTATCATTAATTTGCTTCTAGAAACTTCTAGTAAAATTAAATAGGTATTGAATTGAAGTTAGCTCTTCTTTTTTCATTCATCTCCAACGATATATTGGAGAACTTTGCAACACTTACCGTACAAACAAATGAGAAGTTTTGCCCAGCGATGCAGTGCAATGAATACCCGGTGTGGTTAGTGTGGCCGATCCATTGCCAGGACTTGTGCGTATCAAACATTTGTTGTGTGTGCGTGTCAATCTGAAATGAATGAGTAAATGCTGATACATGAGAATGTTTGTATTGATTGTGAAGATAACAATTGAAGTCGAAAGATTGAAATGAAACATCTCTGGAATCGTAATTTTATTGTTGTTTACTCTTTAGTGAAGTTGTTGCGAAGGAAACATTAATGGACTCAAATTGGTTCCACATGAAAATGTTTCACTTTTTCTTCTTCTCGGTTATAAGATGCAATTAAAATGTCATACTTGACCAAGCCGTCGGCTGCTTGTGTGATACGAAAACCATTGATTTCATAGATTTCTGTGCCTTCATCGGTGCATGAATACGTCGAGTTCTGTATTACCTCATTAGCATCTTGAACATACGATGGTCCATGGCGTGAATCACTAGCAATTAAAAGAAAACGATATTTTATGTCAATCTTTTCATTAAGCTTACAATATTTTGGGTTACTCAAGTTTTGTTTGACTAAACTCAAAAACAATTTAAGTTTCTTGTCGAATAATGCCCGTAAATTATTAAAAAGCTACAAAAATTACATGGTGAGTCCGAAATTTGTAATTCATTGGCTGCAAAAACGTTGCTCAAGTGGAAAAGAAAACCTTAACATCGACAGCTTACCGCACAAATGTTGAAGTGCAGGATTTCTGAGACAACTGCTTTTTAAAGACTTCCCATTTTACCCACATAAATTAATTCTGCGGAAACATCAGCTTTCCAATCAAAAGTTCTACTCCAGAAATATTGGATGAATTTATAAAAATGGGGATTCTCTGGTCACTGTTAGTGATACTTTTATAAGGACGTAAAGTTTATTTTCAAAACCGAGAACGAAAAATATTTTGACATCCTAGGTTAAATTAATTTGAAAAACTCTCATTATAACGTCCCAAGAAGTCCACATTTTTTTAAACCAAGCTATTTTAAATTGGTGCTAAATTGTATATCGAACAATAGTGTCTTCCCAAATTTAGCTCCATTTTTTAAAAGCTTTGTTTGAGATAGCTCCTCTGAGTTGAGGAGCTATCTCAATATAACTTGTTTAGCTATGAGAAATCAGAAGGTTTTTAGTCTCAAAATACTACTTCCATGAAATATATAAACCTAATTAAGCTTCCTCAACATAAAATATCAAGCTTCAATAACAAATGGACTTTGAATTAAGAGCTCCTCCTATGAGCTTCGCCTCATGTTGTCAATACGAATCCACAATTTTCGTCTAAACATTTTTCTGTTCCTATTTTTAAGAATTCAACGAAAATAGCAGTTAACAAAGAGACTTACTCATAGAATACCGTTAGCGTGTAATCCTTGGTCAAATCAGTAAATGTGTCGGTAGTAGTTCGCGTACCAGCAGTATCGACCAAATAAATCAAAGCACAAGACTCGCTAGTAAAACTCACACCCTTGTACCACATTTTTGCATAGCGCCTGTAAGAAACAAAAAGCTTTAAAGACGTCCGAAAGTGCTCACCAAATTTCGAGCTTACACATAGTTATTGGTCTTCATGCCATCATAAGTCACTATTTCGACCTTGGAACCACTCTGAAGCACACGTCCATTGGGATGAATTAGCGCTGAGTTGCTGCAATTGCGCGATAGAGCAATAGCAACCATGCTACGCTGATTCAGCACGCGTACTGCCTTATCCAAGGTCATGTCAATACTATTGTGGGAATATGCTTCCATAAGTTTCGAAAAGTCAAAAAGGAACTGAAAAATTGCATTACCGTATGCCATCACGTAAGCGCAGCTGAATTGTGCCATTCGTCATTGCAATGGGGCCAGCACCTGGACAGGGTGGTGGGGTTGGATTCTCATATTCAACACCACGGTGCGAGCCACTAAGGCGTCCCACAGCATAAGGCGGTGGAGGCATCGGCTGTGGAAATTGTTGAGCATGGTGAGAAGGCGACATGGTGGGTGGCTAAAAATGTGTTGAAAGTGTGGTGAGTTTTAAAACAGTGTGTGGATAAAAGCCTCCACCATGCAGCTTTTGAAAAACTCACCATGCGACACATGTCATTATCGAAACCGTAAATTGGGGATGGCGGCGGTGCCACCGGGTAACGTGTGTTAAAGACACCACGTGTCATACCACCACTGCGACCGGTCAATGGGCTCTCATAGCCCCCATAGTGATGCGGTGAGGCAGCGCTCATGTGCACCGGTATCGGCATTTGACGCGACTGCATAGGCGCCGAAGGCGTTGAAGTCTCCTTGGGTGTCATGCCGCCAGCAGCGGCGATGTTGCCGCCAGCGGAGCGCTGCTGCTGCGAAACAAATGGAGCAGCACTGGCATTAAAACGCGACTGTTTTTTGTTTCGTGTGAAAGAAAGAGACAACCATTTTACTTTTTGTTTTGATTTGAAGTGAAATTATTTTACTTAGCCCATAGAGAAATTTGCTTACCGAAGATGGAGTTATAGCCGTAAAGACCGATCGTTGACGAACACCATTCGGTGTTTTAGTGGGTGAACGCAAAATATTGTTGATCTTCTCATTCATATTGACGCGTGCCAGAAAATCCTCGGTATTGAAGCCATTGATTGTTGTTACCGTTGGCAACGAGGGGGTCTTCGGGGTCTCCGGCTGCGCTTTTGGCTTCTCCGCATCTGTTTGTTGCTGTTGCAAGTCTTTGGCGCTTGACTTTGTATCTGCAGCGTTGTCGGCATTCATCTTTCTCGTTTCTTTGGTTTTCTCTTTTTCTCCTTCGTTCAGGTACTTAGGTTTTGGTGCTGTTGCTGTGTTTATACGGCAGAAACAGGACTACGATGTGCTGTTGGGGGAGGGGGAGCTTCTCAGGTTCCTTTGTTTTTTTGTTTTTTGAAAGGAAAAGTTGGTGTTTTTTTGTTTTTGAAGTTTGCTATTTTTTCTTTGGTTTGGTTGGTTCAAAACTGCGAAAACGTTGGCGAGCGGAAGTAAATAAAAAACTGTAAGACCGTCTGAGAGAAAAACAGAAAAATTCGAATTTTTATTGCATGTAACTGCTTCGTATAAAATTTTCAACTGATTGTTAAGTGATGAAAAAATTTCTGAATTGAAAAAAATAATTTTTTCGACTTTTGTTGAGAAAAAAGTCAAAGGTTACTCGATTGAAAAATGATAAAGTTATCTAAAGACGCGGTGAGGGGCAAAATGAAATCATATGTTTTCAGCGATTTTCAGCTGATTTTGAAAGGGGCGAAATTTTGAGGTTACGTAACTTTGAAAACAAAGGCAATGGTTGAAATTAATATTTTTTTTTCATATTTTATTTGGTGAGTGAATGATAATTTGTGTATCGGCAGTGCAATGGAACATACTACACTATGGCTCTATTGAAGGAAGCTTTTGAGTTTGAGAAATTGCAGGGTATTAATAGCAAAGTAAGGCCAAGAAGTTGCACAGACCTGTGAAAATTAATAAATTACTTTAGTAGGTGTGCAGGTACTTGATCGTGGCTACCAAGTGACTTGGATTGACCCACCTCGGCCATGAAAAGCCCCGGTGCCTGAAAGGAATTCAAAAAGTTCTGAAATAGGTGGGAGTTTGACGATTTTTGTGAAATGAACTTAAAATTTGTTTAGAAATTAAGTTTTAATATTACTTACCGAAGTTATAAAAGGTCAGCAACTTTTTTAGAAAAAAATCTTTTAACCATTTTAGATAAAACCTAATTTTGTTTTTAGAAGGCCGAGAATTGCTGCTGCAGACTTGGTAACCCTATACATGACACTATACTTATTTATTACATCTGAATTCTTAAATAATTTTGCTTGACGGCACAAAAGAGTTATTTTTAGGCAAATTTTAGGCTCTCTTACACTTACAGGAAATTGTATGCTATGTTTTAAAAATTTTACTCTACGAACCCTACAGTGAGTTACTCTATTAGTGATATGATATGAAAAAAAACCAAAGCAACCAGTTTTGTATGAATGCAGAACCTCTAAACTCGATGTCTCGGAAAAGAAGTTTCTTAATTTGTCATCTCTGATGAAACTGAAAACAAAACGAGTTTTCAATTCAAAAAATTTACCCATTTTTGACATTGTTCTTAAGGAAAATTGGCCAAAACTTGAGGATCTTTTAGTAAAATGTTTTATTGACTTTGCACCATTTTGTTTTATACAGTATTACTCAAAACCACCATGGAAAAAGCCCTCTCTCTAATTTTTCTCTTGAAATTTCAATCTTTTTGGCTACGCTAGATTTCTTCTTGCAAATTGCCCCAAGAACTAGAAAAAAAATATAATTTCAAAGAATACTCTAGCAAATGCGTAGCACATTTAAATTTAGTTTCTTACGGAAACAATACCGAAACTCCGTTTTACGGTAGACTATGTTGGGAATATTTTTCTCAAAAATTGTTTGGCTTTTTTTCTAAAAGCTCACTGAAAATTCACTATAGTTGTTGGGCAAATTCTTGTACATTTCTGTATTGTTATTAAAATTCTACCTCATTCAGATTTGTTTGCAATTATAGCAAATGTGATTACTTTGACGTTTTACAACCCTTTGGTGTTTAGGCATGACACACATTGTTTTCTAAGTAAATGTTGGAAAAGGCCGTCAAAAGCAAGAGCATAGCATTTCTGGATCAAAATGAAACTTGGTAATTTGCCATTTTGTTGGTTTTGGGAAGCGGATGCTCTGTCTTAGTTTTCAGACCTTTTATTAAAACAAGCCCTACGGTTATTTGAGTTTTTTATTAAACAATGCTAAAGACAGATAATAGAATCAGTGTCAAAAGTTCTTGAACTCCAAGACTTGAGGGTTGGCCATATATGAGGAGCGCTAACCATGATTTCTTTTAAGCTTTTTAGACGATTTTCAATTGTATTCCATATCTCCGAATAAAAAAGTTCCGATATTTATTTGAAACAATGTATGGAGCTATTGCCTTCTGAGTTTGTTAGCTTTAAGTCGTTACAACTAAATGAAATCTTATTTTGAAATATTGCTGCATACTCTTAGGCTATCATTTAAAATATACTACGCACGCAAAATAGAATAAAAATTGCAAAACATTTGCTGTCTTACACAAAACTTTATTTTTAAAATTTTCATCATTGTTAATAAGCTTCTCATAAAAACTTTTAATGAATAAGTAAAAAATACATCATTAAATTTTGTGGCCGGAAATTGAAACGAAATACATAAATACAAGCTTAAGTACATACGAACATAAGAATTGTGCTGCTATATATAGTATATACACACTTACATACTAATATATAAGTACATAAACATTATGGGATTGAGATAAACGTACTTGCGAAATTACCAACCATCTTACAAGTATTTATATATCGATGTACATGTGTCTATAAATTCACCAAACTTAAAAGAACCTAAATAAATGATATAAAAATCTTGAAATTCCATTACAATTTGACTTATGCCATAGAAATGTTAAAAATAATTTCATATAAAAAGCTAAAGAACTTCACATAATGCGATTTGAACGCTGGCTGCTTCTGAGTAAACTGTTGAAATGAAAAGTTGTGATGACACTCAATACATTCGCTCAATGGTGAATGGAATACTGTAAATTTAATACATCTCAATGCCATATTCCTTATTTAAGTATATCTTTCATAAATTATGACGATGTGGTAGTGATGACGATGTGGTCGTGATGACGATGTGGTAGTGGTGACGATGGGAGTGATTTTAATGGTGATGGCGACATGATGCTGATGATTATTCCTTGGATTTTTTATATAATTTTAATTTTTAATTTTATAAAGCTTACTACATGTAGCCATGTCAATAGCAATTTGCGTTTTAATGTTGAACTCATACATGTTAACTTAAATGAACATGTATGGAACTGAATCAGCTATCTGCCCAAAACTCAGCGCAATCAAAAATAACATTAGGGGGATTTATTCTTCTTTGTAACTTTGAAAGGAAGAACATGGTCTATTGCATAAGTTAATATCAGTTTCAAATATGACACAAGTGAAGCTACAACATGAATATCAAATATATTTTCTAGACACCGTTTTGAAAGTTTTATTTTAAGGAAATTTGTCACTGTGATAAAGGCCATGAGTTCTAACTTCTTCAATACGTGCTTTTTGAGACGTTAGCGGTTTCTCAAAAAAGAAAAATTTACTATGAAAAAGGCAGAGAAGTTGAATTGTTGGGGGCTTATTTAAAAAAAATATAATCCAGCTTGCAAACCTAATTGATTGGTGGTTACTCAACCAAGAAATGAGTCCAATACCACAATCAAAAAATTGTCTTTCCGTTTGTGCTATTATTGTTCATTTCTAATAGCAACTGAGTAGGAATTCTAAGAAAATAAATTTAAAATCATTTATTAAAAATAAATTTTATGCTGCTACAATCGTGCACAAAATGCATTTGTTAAATGCAGAAATTGTCCGCCCACAACTTCCTCAACAGAAGTCAGAAATACAAGAAATATGCGTTTCGAAAAACAACAGACTTTCTGTTTTCACAACGTAATTGAAGTCTCAAAAGCATAGGTGTCACTACATATTGCTCAAATCTAACAGCAGTAGCACAAATGTATTTATATAAAAAAAACTCTTTATTTTTATTTTTATAAAATTGCTCAAAGTAAATGACAATATTAAAAAAAAAAAATAATTTTCAACTCAAAGTTTTAATCACAAACTTTACTTTGAAATTAAAAGTGACACAAAATTGGCGCACATTTTTTATGTTGCACTGGCAAAACCAAAACTTTTTTCCCACTTAAATCTTTTAATTACACTTCTTAGGCGTTGCGGTTTTAATTTGTTTTTGGCAGCACTTTAAGTGAGAAAACGCATTTAGTTTTTTGCGTAGGTGCCTACATGCGTTGCGGCTTTCGCACATCTTTTTCCAAGTTTTTCAACCAAATCACGCAGTTGACTGCACTTTTATTAATAAATGCAATTCGTCCACGCAATTTCACTTTCACTGCTTTGCAAATTAGATATTTTTGTATTTAATTTAATAAATTTTGTCAACAGCTATAAACATAAAGTGCTCACGAAAATAGAACAAATTATAAAAATATAATTCATAGAACTATTTTTCGCTTTAGAATTGAATTTTTACAAAATTTTTCTGCATACGTTGCGTTGGCTTTTTGTGCATCGCGGCGCTGTATGTCAATGAACTTTTGCTGCATTTTATTGTTTTTGCTTTTTGCTCTGGTGAGATCTAAAAATATTCCTCCAAATTATGTGTGTGCCAAGTATTTCTAACGCCCAGATAAATTTCAACTCTGCCTTATTTACATAACAGTGTTTATATTAGTTTTACTTGTGCAGTTGGCAACACTGACACTGAATTCAATTTAAAGTATGAGCTGTTTTTGGCCATATTTGTTTGGCTTTTAATTGAGTTTTTAAATTAGATGCAAGTTTGTTTAGCTGTATGGCTTATATGGGTTAGGGTTGCCACTTTGTTGCGTTTGATGTGTTTTGATAAGGAAATGTTTTTTTCTGTGAGAAAATAATATTAGATTTTCCTAAATCAGTTTTTCCTAAAAATTAGTATGGTTTTTCCTCTTGAACATAGCTGTTAGATGCATCGAAAATATTGTAAAAAGTATTCTAAGAAGAGTGGACAGCTTTTTCATATATTTACTCAAAAGAACAATCATTTCATTTGAGTTTGACTTAAATTTGGCAACTCTAATTGCACTAATTGGTTGCAACAGTACGCAGTGAGGTGTATGCAAATTTATTTAATTAAAAATATTTAGACAAACTGTTAGCAGGAACGTAAAGAACTTCCTTAAATTCAGAAATTCTGGAAATTCAGAGGAAAGTTGTGGGTTGTGGCAGCAACAGCCGTGCAAACAAAACAGGTGCGAATTGCATGAAACAAATGTGAAAATTGCAAAGTTAGTCTGGATGTACGAGTAGTTGTGGGCACATTGTAATGAGCATGGAGATATTTCTTCAGGATTGAAATTCCGCAAAAATTTTATTAAAATGAGTCAGTGATTCAACTAACTTAAATTTATGTTGAATTTTTCATTTAACTTATCGAAATCTTAAGCTCTTTAGTTATTTCCAGTAGGTGTGATATGGCTTCAAGACATTTTTCCTGCAGTAATATTTTACTCTTACGTATTTATAAATATTCTAATGCATTTTGCTTAAGAAAAATAAGTATTTTTATACGAAAGTCCTCACATTCTCTAAGAAATACAAAAATTATTCATAAATTTTCAGCAAAACTTTCCATAAATTTTAATTTTTATTACTTTGTATTAATCAGTAGCACATTGAAAAAAAAAAGAGAATTCTTGGAACTTAATTTTGCTAAGTATAACTCAAAAAAATGTGGCCTAAAGCTATGCAATGTAACTGACTGTTATTTAACTGTACTTTAAGTAGCATTGGCTTAAGTGTTTTGTGTTGCATAGCTTTAAGCATTTCCTAAGTTTAAATTTCGTAGAATTTTTGCTGTTTGTTTGATTGCTCACAAACTTAAAGTCAAGGTAGATCATGTTGTTTTACACGATATTGTTGAACTTTTTCATGCCACTCTTTCAATAACTGCAGAAGAAATTCAATGAAATTATGAATAATGATGATGCTACTGCGATTGTGAAAGGAATTCATCAATCATCGATCACATCAACTGAATAATAAATTTGTTGTAGTAAAAATTGGCATGAGGAAGCAATGTGCTTTAAAGTACCAAGTTGTGCTACACTAAGCGGGTGGTTAAAAGTTTTTTTTTTACAACCTTCGAATTTTGTGACAAATCGCTTTGCATTTTACTTTCATAGTTTTTTCCTTTCGCAATAAGTTCATGAATGAATTCATTGGCATCGACTGCGCAACATGCGTGGGCGAAAGCAGCATCGTCAGCAGTAGCACTCAAAGTTCTGAGCATGCGATACAAAATAAATGGGAGAGTGCGGTTAAGTTAAGCTGTCACGTTAATGTTTTTTCAATCGCCTCTCAATTTGTCATGGCAAAATCGTTCATCGTATGGGTATTCAATTGACAATTGTGAATTTTTTTTGGATTTTCATTTATTGAAAAATAATGACTTTTTTTTTCATTAAAATTTGCACCATGAAATTTGAAAAATTAGGTTTTTGAACTTTCCTAATGAACACGGAAGACATTGAGTGTGAAAGTGATTATAATGCTAATAATTATTTTATGAAAGATAATGTTACGTGCAGTTTTTGAGGACTAAAATAATTTATAATTATTTTTTTTTCGAAATGAGAAAATCTTTAGTTCCAACTAGAAATTATATAACATCAAAATAACACTGGATGAAGTCGATTTCTTTTTTCTTTTCCGCTGGAAAGCAACAGCAGCACTTTAGGCATGGGGAAGCAAATTCTTTATATTTGCCCATTACTATATGATTTATATCAACCACGGGACTGAGATAGGAAGCATCAACAATTTTAGTCCTGTCTGCTGATCGAGTTGTTGAGGTTAGTTTGCTGAAAAGCTTGAATTTATTTTCGGGCTCCGTAAACTCTGTAGGGCCATTTGCATGTGTTTTTATTAGTTTTCGTACTCTGAAGTTTAATCGGGCTGGTGTAGGGATATTACTGGAGAGCATCGGCTGCCACTAAAAATATAAGTAACTGTGGTTCTTCCTTAACGCCTTAAAAGCTGTTAAAGTAGAGGTTATCGCTTTATATATTTTTTTATCTGTCATTTACTGACACATAAGATGCCAAATTGAATTCGTGGAAGGTCGTATTCGCAAAAAGTAATTGCCTGAGCTGCCATTTGCTCATTGACCTGAATTTCCTTGAGAAAAATGAGGGGCTATCACCGTAGGATAACTGACTTTTTAGCGTTTCGGGACTTTTTGGTAACGCCGAGACTTGGTGTGTCCATTGGCTTACAAGATTGCATGATTTGAGGCCGTTCAATTATTCGTTCCGTGGATTCGCGAAATATTGTGTACATGCAAACAACCTTCTAACTCGAGAGCAATTCAAAACGGTTGACTTGGAACCCATTTCAAGCAGATAGTTCATTGAAAACTTCTTTGAGTTCTTCAAGCAATCTCGCGGCAAGGCCCAAATAATAAAATGAAATAAAATTTTGAATAAGCTCTAATTTTTGACATTAGTATTTTTAACTTTAGTTTCCGAAGCACAAATTGTATTATCATGTATAATGTGTAATAAAAATAGTTTCACAGAAACATCAAGGGCCACTCATTTCAATGTAGACCAGTTAATTAGTTCATTTGAAACATTTCGATTTATGATGGCATTTATTTTTTGAAAAATTATTTTGGTTTGAGTAAATGAAAATTTATTTACGAATGTCATTAATCAAATTTTCAAGCGAGATGTTTCTTGAAATATTTTTTTCCCACAATCAGGCTTATCCAACCCATGCCCCAAGACACTTCGACTAGAGTTACAACTTCTTGCGTCGCACTTCATATCGAAGTATTGATTTCCCAAAGACAATCTCACAGATTTCAAGTAATTACTTTGTGTTTTTTGCTTTTGCAATAAAAATTTGACTCAAAATATTTTGTGTTTTTTTGGCTTAAACATGATAAAAATAATTATTTCTACATTTGTTTGAACAAACTTCATGCATATAGTGAGTCATTTGTGTGCAGTGAAACTTGTCTTATTTTAATGTGACGCAGGAAAGCTAAAACGATGCACGCTCCTGGTCTAAATCTACAATATCGCTTTATTTTTTTATATAGGCCTGCTATCGTTAGTTTGTTTTTGATTAATCATAATTTTCCTTTATTTCTCGTTGTGTATATCAATAAATAATCCTCTACGCATTCCTATTTTTAAGCTGGCAACAACGAAAATTATCAATAAAAATGTCAAAATTAACGGCAAAATTAATTTTATTAATTATTACGAAATTTATTTTCTCAAAGCCGTGCTGAGAGCCAAAATAGCAACACTGCAAACGAAAATAGCATTTTAAAAGCATTGCTTTATGATTAATTAACAGCTGTTTAATGAAAAATTTATAAATTTTGCCAAAAGAGACGCAGGCAACAATACATAATATATGGGGCTTGCCATATGACTTTCGTTTTCAAAACACGGAAGAGCGCAAGAAATTCTATAATTTCAATAACTGAGTGTTGTGTGAAATTTAAAACAAAATCGCCAAATGCAACAGAACCAAATTAAAATAAATCATTTTTCTTTTCTACTCAATTTATTTATGCTGTCAAATTTTCATACAAAAGGCAGGAAGCTAAGAGCTGTCAAAAAAACAAAAACAAAAAATTCATCGGTACGAAAAAAAAAACTGTTGTCCAACACTTCCGCTGCTGCTGCGATTATTACGCAAAAACACTTAGGTATTTTTATTTTCCCACAAAAACACAAAAATGCAATGTGTTGCAGAAAAATGTTGCATGTTTTATATTTCATTACATTCTTCATTCATTCGTTTTTTTTTCCTGCATTTAATAAACAAATTAAAGGAACGTTTGAGTGAAAAATAGCAAATGCAATTAGCAAACGTTTTGCTTAATAATGAGCTGCGTTTATTTTAGGAGCTGTTGAAATCGAATTTGTATATATGAATTTTGTAATATTTATTGTGTTTACGAAAAAATCTTGTAGTTAAGAATAATTTGAATTGAAATTAAAGCCACTAAGATAAACCTAAAATAATCAGGATAATGAATTAATGTAAAGTCCTCAACAAAACAGATTTCCAATTTACTTTAGCTATACAAAAAGCAATTGATAAATTGATTGGTGTTGTCATGCCACTTGGTGCTTGCGCTAAAGATCCTAACACATGATAACCCAAGAGGCCACTGATATCATAGCTCATTGGCAGATATGCAACGTGACAAAAAGTTTGGTCCTTTGTGAAAAGGAACAAAGAAAATCATTTACTTTGCTCCCGCCCTTAACTTGCAAGAAAATAGTTCACAATACTTGGTTCGTTTTTATTTGATGGCTTAAATGACCTTTGGTATGGGTTTCACTACGAACTTTGGTTGGTTCAACGAGAGTGTGTATTTAAATACTCTGTGGCATATCATTACGTCATGTATCTAAGTGAGTCGGTTCTAAAACTGACAGCCACTCCTATCTAAGTTAGCCTAACCCACCCTTATTATTATTGAAAGTTTTAATTTTTTTATTAATTACACTACTCAACAAAATTTCCCACAACGAATTCCGATAACATTTTCTATAGAAATGTTTTTCGTAGAATCTAAATATCTGCATGTTTTTTTTTCGTTTTTATGAAATTTTTTAATTTGTAGAGTAGTGTTATCATAGAAAATTTTGTTAAGTTATGTCTTAAACAAAAATATTTTCTTTGCTACTCCAATCGCTTCTCCACATATTCCTTCGAAGACGCAATGAAAGCAATTTTGGCAAAACGTTCCTATAGGCTTTCGAAAGCAATAATGTGGGAAAAATGTTGTCTTCAACTTATATTTACTTGAGATTCCAAGAGCAAATAACGAAAATGTTTCCATATTTTTTCAATTTGAAGGCATTCCGGTTAAAGAAATTATGAGGACTACGCTGAAACTGCTAGTTCGCTTAATTGTATGCCTATGTGTGTTGTTTGAATTTCCATATGATTCATTTTTTGCTCAAAATGTGCAAAAAAAAAATTGCGCAAAAAATGATAGAAAATGCTAACTCTTATTATGTTTTGAAGTTGACATATTTCATGTAGTTTAGAAATGAAAATCTTTATGCCAATGCCTTAAACTCTTCTCTATCAAAATTAATAACATCAATCTTCCTTCATAATTTCACTAAAAACAAACTTTTATATACAGTTCTGAGAAACTCAATTTTATTTATTAAATTTACTAAATCATCATTTTAATTTCTTTTAAAACATTTTCAAAGAACTCAAATGTAAAATCTAGGTCTCACGTCAATTAATTAGGTGGAAACAAAAAAAAAAAAATCAAAAAAATGTGTAGATATAAAACACTTAATAAACACAAGATCGCCGATCCCTACCTACTTCATGTTGCGGCGTCTCATTAACAGCAATTCCAAACGAACCGTAAAGTTCTCTGATTAGCATTTTATTTTTACACTGGCGATCGTTTTGTTGGCAACAACGCTTTGTGTTTTTATCCCACTTTATTGTTGTTGTCGCAGTGTAAAAATCCTTTAAAATTATGTACAAGAATTGGCTCGACATTTCTATGCTAATTATACGAAAGATTTAGTAGATTTTGCTGACGTCAAATGCTGTGGTGGTGGTGGTGTTTTAGTTGTCTCGGCACACTTTGGTCTATTTATAGCGATGATTTCGATGGGCAATTGCTGCTGCAAGTTCGCGGATGTTGTTCTTTTCCAGGAAATCCCCCACACACAAATGTGATGAATCATGTGGTTATCGAAAAGATATAGCTGTATCCGCAAAAATTAAGCAAAAGTCAAAATTTTGAAATATCGTAGCTTCTGTGGATTTTCAGAGACGACGCAATGTCTGCATTTTATATTTTCGAAAAAAAAAAAATAAATACAAAATTTAATTTTTCAAAATTTATTTTTTATTTAAAATTATATAAATAAATGTGACATGAAGTAAATAAATAATATATTTAAAATTTATGTATTTTTTGAATTTCTTAAAACGCATTAATTTAATCCATAATTTTTAGTTTATCTTTTTGGATGACAATTCATTCATGTTTTCTTGAAATTCGTTTTTGAATAACAATTTTCAATATTATTCTGTTTTCAGTAGATTTGTGTAAAAAATTAAATCAAAATTCATTTGAGCAATTGTTGAAAGAAAGTCCATATAAATAAGGAAATTAAACCCAATTAATTTATAATTAATATGCGAAATTTTATGATTGAGAATCCGTATTAATTGGCGTTGTCATTTTCATATCTTGCCTTTGATCTGTTCGCATATTAATTTTTGTATAAAAAAATCGACGAGAAAATGTAACTTCTGGAAAAAAGTCCGATTCTATTTATGTATTTATTATTTTCTTTATGTTTTTTATATGACACATAATTTTTTTAATGTATTACGCCTGAGCTTTTTTCTTGGGCTTACACTGATTTAATTTGTGGCAAACGAATAGAAAACTTAAGCATTTAATCGATACTTCGAAAAATTTGCGCACTTGTCATCCTAAAAATAATTTCTCGAAAAAATATGATTCTGTAACCCTTGCTCTTATTGGCATATATGAAATTTTGATTCAGCGTTCTATACCAAGAAATAGTTGGCACATAATTTTCTTATTTTCTGTTTTAATAATTTTATGTTTAGGTATGTTTTGCATTTCATTTCCGAGTGAAATTGGAATGAAATCACTTGAATTTATATGAAACTCACATTAATTTCACATTAGTTTTACTCGGAAGTGAAATGTAGAACATGCTAGACTATGAGTAATTATTAGATATTTGTAAGTGAGCCATTTTATATTTTTGAGTAAGTTCCACTGTCCTGACTGACTGGGGTCTACGTCCATACTTAGCTATTTATCCTTAAAACATGAAATGTCTAACATACTTAAAACAAAATTTTATGTAACTAACAAACAAGGAATCAAGGCCCAACCCAAACTGTTATCCATTTAATAATAAAATTAGCAATATGAAATCCAAACAGAATTTTTACATCCCTCTAGAGTTCCTTAACGCAATATAATAAATATTTCCGCAAATATATCAAATAATAGGCAGCAGCGGGACAGTAAATTGATACGATTGCACAAGAAGGCGTGGCCTCTCAATAGAGAAAAGTTTCAAATTATCATATCAAGAAAGTTTTTTAATGCACTGTAGTGATGTAGTTGATCTTTATGTAAGGATATAAATTGACACAGAAATATACGCTTAACAGGGCTACCAAATGACTGGGATTGATTCGGCCTTGTCAGGAGTTTCATCTCAAAGCTGGGAGCGTGGTAAGAATTCATAAATCTCAGAAATAGCCTTTAATCTTATCATTGAAAGAGAAATTTATATAGCGGCAGAGTTCGATTTTCGGAAATCTATAAGAAAGTGGGTGAAAACCGTGAAGAGCAGGTCAGTGTTTGATAACCGAAAGAGGTCAATAATGAAATAATTCATAAATTATTGATGGTCAACTCAATATGAAAAAAGGCTTACATTTCTATGGGTGAACACGGTCGACTGGTGCGTATGAAAAAAATTTTTACACATGTTTTGGATTTATTTTCTTAGGGAACCTCTTGAGGTTTTTTTTATATGTACTTCTGTAGAAGCGCAGAGCTTAAGGCCATCATGCTTTTAATTTGAACATAACTTTTTTGAGTAAATTTCTTTTGCAGACATCTTTTTCTCGACAGATTTGAAATGAATAAAGATTGTAATATGTTGTTGGTAAAAATCGATTTTCGTAACTTGAGATCACGATTAAATATTTTAGAGTACACAAAATCTATGGAGACTTCTACGCAATAGTTCTGTAAGAATTGTTAATAAGTTCCAGTGGAGGAAAATCAATAGCTTTAAACGTAGTTACCATTAAAGTTTAACCAAATGTTTTCCCTTTTAACCAAGTGTTTTCGTTTTCTTTCAAATTTCAATGGTAACTATGCTTAAATCTGTTCTTTTTGCTCTCCCGTATAGCGACAATATACTTGACTCCTATTCAGAATTTTTACAGATTTATAAGTCTATCATGAAGACTCAGTCTTAAGCGAAATTATTTTCTTCTCACTATTTTGCTGGGCTAACGAGTTTATTTTCTGTTTTATATATATTGTAAAAATTTCTTTTTCATTGTTCATAATTCAAATATGAAAAAATAAATTTAAAAAAAAGTAATACGAGCGAATCGAAAATAAAATACGGTGCAAATGATGCATTTCTTGATATTTCTGATTGCAGGATTTAATTTTACTGCGCTATCTGTCCAAAAGGTGTCTGCGTCCAATAATTTTCTTATTTTTCTGCAGCTGCATTGTGTGTCACACTAAAAAATCTCTGTTTAATGTTCCTACACTTTATATATACACACACGCACACACATATGAATGTAGGTGGGTGGTTCGTTCTGCATTTAATAAAATGCTTATCTGGACTGCAAAAGAAAAAAACAAAAAATATTGCGAAATGATTACTTGCAAGAAACTGCACTCGTATGTGTAATTCATGGAAAATTTTATACTCGGATTTCACGGAAGCAATTTACTCGTACGACACTGACGACAACGACAACGACAACGACAACGACGGCAATGACAACAGTAAAGTGTGCTGCGAACATGGCACACGACGGTGGACAAAATCGACCGCCATGTTGGTTCTTGCTGCTGAAGCAAAAACGATTTTTACATGAGTGACAGTCAAATGCACGAACTGACAAAGGGACAACGACGCAAAGAAAGTGTGGTTTGTGTGTTGAAAGCATCTTCAGTCACATTGTGCGCTCGCATAACAACCAAAACAGAAAGCACAACAACAAAAACAGAAGAAAAAGTGAGAAATGTGTAAATTGCTTTTCTTACGCTTATTTTGGTTGCATCAACAACGAGATGACACAAATGTTGAAAGCAAAACAAGAGCCACAAAATGAACAGAAATCGCAGAGCATATCAACTTTTAATGGCAAAGTGACTGACTGACAAACTGTTGATTGGCATTGTGGGAGCAGTAGTAGTTACATACACACTCATATGTTCGCATTGCCCAGTGTGGAATAAAGTTGGTGATGGCCGTGTTGGAGATTGTGGGTTTTTGAAATTGTTTCGAAATGTCTTCTAACAATTGGAGGATGTAAATCAAAATTTAGTGCACATTTATTTTGAAAGCAGTTTTGAAAAATGTTTTTTTTTTTTTAAATTCCGAAAAACTTTTCTGTTGTTTTCGACCGGTTCAATTTGATGACCAATAAAGTTATAAAGCCTTCATTCCCTTACGCTACACCCACTTGCTTTAGCTCGCTTACAATTTTGTCGGTGTATTTTCAACATCAGCAAGACTGCTTATGCCAGGTAACAGAGTTTCCAATGAGGTACTCAAAAATCGCTTTTAAGTTTTATTAGGTAACACGCCCTCTTTTGGTTACATGTAGCAATTTTATTCAACTTAACTTTTGTGTGTTTACTCTTAAGATTACCTTTTGTTTTATTAAATAATTTTTAAAAAAAAAAGTTGTCATTTAGATTTTATTCCGATAGCTCGCATACTGCAAACTTTTTACTTCACATAGCTCTTGGAAATTAACTATAACGTGCGCTTGTATCTGCATTTAGAATCCTTATTAAATTTAAATGTAATTATGTATCCTATTTTCGGCATGGAACATTTATTTTGTGAAATCAACAAAAATTTAAAGAATTTTGTTTTTCGTTGATGTTTTTAATAATTTCATGTAAGTAATCAGTATTTAATTAGTTTTTTGTTTACCAACAACAGGAATGCGAAAGGTACATTCATACGCCGCTGTTGTTGTTATTGACGTAATTTATGTTATTGCTGTTTTTGTTTTGATTTTAATTTTTTTGAATCGCTTTTAAGTACTTCTTGTACGTCGCTATTAACACGTTTTCCGCATTTACCAGTGTGAAAGTAAAAAACTTCTGTCAAGTTCGAGATTTTTACACTGCAGGAGGTATCACCCGTTGCTTGAAATTTGTGTCACCGCACGGCGTGCGATTTTTTTTTCTGCTGTCATAGGACAGTGCTATAAATTATTGACTTTGGCAACGGTAAAGCTATGAATATAAATTTTTTGCTACCAATTTTCACCTACAAAAAAAAAAAGGAAAAATAAAATCTTGAAAACAAAAATAAAAATAAAGTTTCTTGGAACAAAAAATAGCACAGAAAACGCTGCTCTCAATTGCTAAAATAAAAATCAAAAATACAGTCACTGCATCTCGCTATTTCTGACATAATTTGCACACTAACTTTGTGTTAAGTTGGCATCACTGTCAATAATGTTTTTCCATTTTCATTTCATTTGTGTTGTTTTGTTTTGTTTGGTTTTTCATTGCGAAAATAAATTTCCCTTGTTCTAGTTATGTTTCCCTTACATTTGCTGCAGCCTTGAGATTAAATTTTACACCGTAGTAAATACGCATAGGAAATTACTCGAAGTGCATTGAACTTGTCTGCAGTTTTTTGTTGTTTTCATGTCAAAACAAAGGTGCAATGAAGTAGTCAGCTGAAGCAAAAAAAAAATGAAATTCAGCATTTTCATCAGTGTGGAAATGAGTATGGTGGAACTAAAAAGCATTGAACGATTAATTGTATTATACTCTCCACGTTGAGATAGTAAGCTAAAGCACTTGTGCTTCTGAAATTTTTTTCTCTATTCCTAATCTGGACTGTATGAACTGCTAAGGCTTGCTGTCTGGAAATTACGCTACGCAGGAAACTCACACAGAATATATAATAAATATTTCAAAAAAATGGTTTACTTGAAATCGGTAAAACAAATTATTGGCTTTAGCTTACATGCAGCCCTGGATTTGTGATACTGCTAAGAAGTCACGTGATCATAGCAACAGCTTTTAGAGGGCACACATAGCCTATGTTGATTTTAAATTGAACTGAAAATTCTCATTGTCTACCTCGTCACCTGCTTCTTTCTGCTTCTCGAGTCATTCCTTTGCGAACCAAGTTCCACAAAAAATCTAATTCCAAGGAATTTAGATGTTTTTAAAACATGCGAGCAGTTTTGAAGACTTTTACTCTAGAATTTTTATACGTCAGTGCGAAAAAAAAATTTATTTTTCCTATTAATTTGACTGGGAACTTTGCATATGTGTCTGTGCATAGCAACTATGATGATCTTAAGTTTTTTGTCAAACTAAAATTTTTCCATTTATAAGCCCATTTTCAATTTTTGTGGGTTTAAAAAAAATCCTTTAGTAACGCACAAATTTCAACATGGAAATATTTTGTTTTCTTTTTAATTTGCGTAGTTCTCAAATAAAATTTACAATTTTACACGTCTTAATTTACAACAAACGAATGTAAACAGTTTAATAATGAACTTCTTGTTATGCTGTTTGATGTTTCATAGTATTTTATTTTTTTCATTTCTATTTAGTAAACAAAAATAATACTATTAAAGTGTAAGAAAATAAAATTTTGATTTATTTGGGACGTCTGTCAGAAAGTTGTTGTTTTTGTTTTTCAATGTGTTATTTCTTGTAACAAAAGTAAAAATTGGCAAAACAATACAAATGCGACATAAAAAATATAGAAAACCAAAATCTTACGTTATCCGCCTATTCAAGGTTATTCACTAGCAATTTGACAGCATCTTGAGAATATTTTTTATGTTGACAACCAACATCCTTGATTGTTTTTTTATCTAACCATAAATTTTGTTTTTTGAAGCATTATTTTTTTTGTAACAAAATTTTGTAAATAATTAAAGTCAGGAACATTAACAAGTCTATGTTTATATGGATGTATTTTAGTTTAATTATGTTATTATTACTGGCACTATATATCCCATATAAATGATTGTAACAATATTTCAAAAGTTATTTCGATTCCTGAATAATCATTTTTTGCTCTACTTTTATCATTCGAAGTGATAATTTTCTGAATCCTACTTTGCTTCTGTGAAAAAGCGAGGCGCACCACAGAGATGTTCGACAACTTTCTCTAGCGTTTTTTCTGATGGTAAATGGCAAGGCTCGATGGCGTCAAAATGGTCCTCGTAATATGAATTTGAGTTTTTAGCATAACAACCAAATTTGGAATACAGTGTAATATTTCATATGAAAGAATATTTTTAACTTTTTATGGCTTTTTAAGCGTTCACATGCTCAGTGTCAACGGTTTTGCGAGTTATTATGAGTTGCGCATATTTTACAGCTTATATTTTCCCAAAAGTCTCCCTGATGACTTCTAGCGGAAATCGAAATATTGGCGAATGTTATAAATTAAAAACAATATTTTATTTCAATTAACATCGTGCCCACGAGTTTTTATTATTATTATGATATATTAAATTTTATTCTAATAAAACCCTAATGATTACATTTAACTGTTCATTCGCAAGAGCTCTTAAAATGACAATTTAGTATATGTGTGCGTGTGCGTATGCAAGTGCACATCCACACGCTGAAATAAGTTGCACACAATTAAATGTTTATGTGCACGTTCGATTTAAATGAAATTCTCCCACACATGAGCTTGCGAACATGCAAAAGCTTTTAACGGTTTTTAACTTTTACTTTAAATTTTTTTTAAATGTAAAATCATAAGACTTAAAACCTATAGGATACTTATCAATGAGTCAACTGATTTTGAATTAAAAAGAGTATTTTTTTTTAAGTTTTTTTTCACATTTAAACAAATCGATTAACTTCCTACCGCAGTTACTAGGCAAAATGAAATAAATATAATTCATAATTCAAAGTTAATTTCTTTTTAATTTTGATGTAAAAAAGCGTCAGATCTACTTTCAATTTTACCTATAAAAGGCACCACTTAGTGCGTCAATCAGCGTTAGTAAATGATTATTTTATTTTACGGTTTTTCATCAGATAATTCCACAATTCTCCGACTAACGAGCTAATTTACTGAGATTTTTCAGACTTTTTGGCCAATATTTCAATACATATGTCCTCAAGAGAAAACAAAAACACTTGAGTGCGAGCAAAAGTTTTGAACAAACACTGCTCTATTTTTATATATGTACTTATTAGGGTAGTCCAACTTTTATTGTCTTTTATACAAAATTCCATGAATTTTATTAAGTTCAATGCCAATTTTGTTTACCATTTTGAAAATATTACAAATGTAAATGTTCCACGTAATGCTTCAACTGTGTGGTGAAGTAGTGGGAACGTTTTAATTAACATTATAAACAAAATGACAACATCAAGGAGGTTATTTGTAAAAATTATTACCAATAAAAACTTTGAGAATACATCACGTTTTTAGCGTGCTGAAAGTATATATGTTTTAAGTACTAAAAATCAAAAAAAAAAAGAAATAAATATAAAACCACAAAAGAAGAAAATATTTCAATGTCAACTTCGTGTTTTTTTGTTAAATGCTCATAATATATTTTTAATTTCGTTGCGGCTCATAATGTCAGTTTCAAACAAAAAATTGCGCAATTTCAACAATAATAAAAAGCAACAACAACTGCATAGAAAATTGTTATAATGACAAGCCACAGCAAAAAACATAAAATAATTAACAGCGAAAATGCTGTGAAAATTTAGGTGGCATAGGACGTTGATAGAGAATTACCAAATTATGGAAAATCAAATTTCATTTGACAGCTGCCAATCAGCTGGAGAATTACAACAAGTTGGCGGTATTTTGGAAGTAGGCAAAATTGTTAGACTAAAGAAAAACAATAAATCCTAAATAAAGATGTATATAACAATTTAAAATCTAATGGAAAATCTAAATATAAAGTTAAGTTCACTAAACTTAGCAAAACTTTGAGTTTGAAGTAGACTTATTTTTGTATAAAATTTGTGCATGGAAACTTGCTCAACTCTAATAAATCCAACCAATACTTTAAAAACCGGTGAGAATATTTTTGAACCATCAGTTTATTCCAAGACAAAAATCTCAATATTTTTCGTAGAAAAATTGCAAAAAGAAACGATGCCGAACAAAATGATTAAGTAATTTTATGACTATTTTTTAATGACTTTTTTGAGGTAATCCATGACGACACCGATTGTTCGTTCAGTATTGAAAAATATTTACAACAAAAATGTTTGCTATTGATCCCTTGACATTATTTAATGAATGCGCAGCAATAATATTTAATTAGCAGTCGGCAATTGCAAGCAGAATTCATTCACAATTGAAGTCTGGTACACACACGATTATATTGAAATATAAAACGAAAGTGCAATTAATTTATTTATATAAATAAATGGCAACACTGTTAGTGCTTGTTTTACCTTGATTTTCCGATTTTAATTTGCTAATTTACAAATACAAAACTAACTAGTAAAACACAAATTTTAAACATTCCCTAAACCTCATTTTCATTAGTTACATTTGTTTGCCGCATTTGTTTGCAAAGGGTAACAAGAGCTAAGGGAGCCTATGCAATACCCCAGTAGAAACTTAAGAAAAAACCATAATGAATGCAACGTGGTGTAAAAAATTCATGACGAATAATTTCGAAAATTTTGACATTATAAAAAATTCCGAAATCGCTTAGATGTTGAAAAACATTGGGAAAGTCAAAAAATGTTGAAAGATCCAGAAGCATTAAAAGTCTAAAATGTATCGCAATTGTTGCGTGAGCGTTAACCTCAATTTCGTATACAATATGAATTGTTTCCCATACCAATTAATAAAAATGTTTGTACATCACTGAAGGGTTTTAGAAAAAATCTGTACTGCACTGGTCATGGTATTTACTTAACGCCTTACAAATTTCTATAGTTCTACTTAATGTAGCCGAATCTGAAAAATTGAAACTAAATTACTTTAAAAATATTATTTTGAAAAAAAGGACACAAGCCAAAACTTACTTTGTGATTCCAACTTATTCCCTTTGCCATAAAATATAATAGAGTCATGCACTATTCACACACATTTTTGAAACGTTTTTCATGTTCTATACAAAAACAACAGAAAAAAATTTTCTTGTTGGAATTTTCTCAAAAATGTTAATTTGGTTTGTTTTTTTTTTTTGGTGATTTTTATGGCGTTTTTTCTCATCCATATTTGTTGATACAGTTGTTGAATTAATGAGGTTACATTTACTTAGCATAATTAAGCGTTCGTAATGCTAAACAGAAACACTGTCAGCTTTTGCTAGTTCTCGCATATAATTTTCACCATAGAATGAACGTTTGACATGCAATCCAATACTTTGCTTGAAGTGAAATTTTATTGTTTCACCTGCGTTTGCTTATTGCAAACTTGCGGCACATCAGTGGTGAAGGAATAGGCTAAAACTGGAGCAATTTCATGTCAAGTAGTTAATTTAATGCTATAACTTTTCACACGTTGTGTAAGAAGCAAAATGAAATATGATTAACGTTTTGCTATGTTCAACATATGCCGACTCATATTTTGGATATTTTGATACATGTATTCAACACTACCAAAGGGTTTCAAAGGGTTATTTACAAATTTTTTGAAAATTAGATTATTACGTCAAAAAATGTACTGAAAGAAAGTTACTCTATCCTGTAGTTTGGCCTATTCCTCATATTATTTTCTGTTATGAAATATCTGAACTGTTCATGATAAAGGATCTTTGTTTTATATCAAAATCTTGAAACCACTGGATTTGTATAGGGGACGACTCAATTTTTTGAAATTTGCATATCTTTTTGGGATTTGATTTTTTGACGAAAAATTAATCTTGGAAGCCCATTGATTCCATGACACTTATAAGGCTTATAGCTGGAGATTCAGCTCTGCTTTCCTGATTGTTTATCTCACTTATATTTTTATATTAAAGAGCTTCAATGTTCTTGGACAGCTCCGTAAAATTTTCCTTTTGTTATATAATTAAAAAGTATAGTCCTAAAATGCGCATATTCTGTCATTTTATTGAAAAATATCCTCTTTAAAATATATTGCGTAACAGTTCCACTTGCTATTGTTGTTCTTAAACCAGAACTGAAATTAATTAACGAGGTTATGTTGATACCCACATAAGTACTATGTATTGTTATCATTGCTGTCATTGTTTTTGCACTTATTGTCATCGTGTCATTCCTAGCTATTGTCCTAAATATTTGTAACACGTCCTTGAACCAACAGTTTATATGGATTATGCCGTTGTTACTGTAGTACTTATGTAGATATTCTGGGTCAAGTGTGTCGGTCATTAAATGTGTAAATTGTTAGCCAGCCTACTGTTGCCTTGCTTTTGGCAATTTTCTTTCGGGGTTGAAATGTGTCCTGAATGACAGCTCACATATTGTGCAAAATAAATGAGTTGGTGAAATTTATGATTCATTTTTTCTTCAATTGATTTATGCTTTTTATTGCTTTCCTCTATTCTTTTGAAATCTATGTATGTTGGACCAAGCTCTGTGTAGAATTTTCCAATATGAATTCGTATGTTTTTTTCAATAGCTTAACGTCAGCCTAATCTGTGGGTTTTGGAAAATTTTATACGAAAAAGTAGATCAAAATTAAATATTTTTTATTGAATTTTTTTAAAACTAGTTTTTAAGAGAAAAGTTAACATTTCAAAAAATGGTTTTATTAAAACAAAATTTGACCTCCAATTTTTATAGCGTAAATACTTAAAAACAAAACTGATTTATAAGCAGGTCGTCCAAGTTGAAAGTGAGTAATTAACGGCTTTCCGAAACGACAAAAAAGTTGTTTAAATGCAACCATTATTTCAAGAAAAAAGTTTGTCTCCTTTTTTTTGGCCTGGTCGCTTTAAAAACGGCCATACATAGACATAGATAGTTTACTAAAATTTAAAGTAAATTTGCTCATAACTTTCCTTTTATTTTCAGAAACCAAACTTTAATTTTTTAGTCATTATATTTGTAAGCTACAGCATTACAATTTGAAAGCCCAAACAAATTCCGAGCAAAAGTGCGATAGAGCATCCCATAGTCACTGCAGAGCTTTTACCCGGTATTACAGTGTTGGCAGATGCACCAGGATCTTTAATACTTAAACCATCTCCATCATTACACAGGTCTTCTTTACAGGAACGATAGAAGAATTTGTGTGTCCAATCTTCTTTAATTTCGTTGAGATACTATAATATTTTTAAAAAAAATATATATTTTAGTTGTCTTTTCTGCGTTGATTTGATCAGAAACTTACCAAAGGTTTGTCTACGCAATCTCGTTGAAAAGAAACTACTTCAGAATTTTTCTGCAAAAAAATGTTTTTTAAATATATATGCAACAGGCTTTCAGATTTTCTTCCTACAAGTATAATCATTTAATTTTAAAAAGCTAAAATTACTCAGAGCTACTGAAAGATGCTTCTATATTTGCTCATATTAAAGCGCTAAACGAAGCCAGCCTAATTGGGGTTTTTCAGTATTTGAACAGCAGCCAAAATGGCGCCATCAGCATTCCATGCAAAATCACTGCATTTAACTTTAACTTCGCATGATTGCCAATTTGCTGCTGCTGCTGCTTCATCCAAATATAGCCCACTCAATTCCACCGTGTACCACTAGAATTTTCACTACCACTTGAACTCTTAAGCTGCATATTTAACTGAAATTTCAGATGTATTGGTGTAGATTTTCATGCATGCGCTTGTGTGAATTACATGCTCACTAAATTCTTCATTAAATTATGCAAATTTGATCCGAGAATGTGCTGTTGTTTACAGCAAACGACTGCGTTTCTCGCACCACCTCTCTGTGTCTAAGCCTTCCGGCAGCTTTTGCTTGTTGTCAATTGCTGTGGAAATGCAAAATCGCACGATATTTGCTAACGAAGTCAATAAAATAAAATTAAAACGTTTTAGTTGTTTTATTTTTCGGCCACGTTTATATTTGACTAAAACGTGCGCTCCAGAGGCAGCGTTGACACCAAAATGCTTGCCCCAAATTGAGAACAAAATTGAACAGCAGCTTTTTGCCAAGACAACGCTTAGTGTTGTGCAATGTTGAACATGGCATTTAAGCGTTATTTATTTGCAAAAGCGAATTCAATGCTACGCATACGACACGTGCTACGCGTTGCAAGTAAATGTGAATTTTTTGGGCTAAGTGTTTTTCTATGCCATTAGCTACCTACTGTTTAATACGGCCAAAGGCAGTAAATAACAATGCAGGAAGGAAATTTTCAGTGTATATTCTCTTGGGTTTCGTATTATTGCAGCAAGAGTTTTTCGAGAAATATTTTCTTATGTTTAATTTTTTTACTCTTTTACTAAAATAATAGCAACAATTTTTTGCACAAAAAGGAGGTCCTTTAATAATTGTGTTTAAATATTGTTCTTAAAACAAAATAAACTTTATTTTCATTGAAATTTTTGTATCCAGCACACCATGTTTGAAATATCAGAGCCCGTCTTAGACCGAGAATTAAGAAAAGCTTTGTGTAAGGTATATATTAGATGTTTTTTGGTCTTTGCCTATTCTTACCGAAATTCAAAAAATCGGCGGTTCAATTTTAGAGAGATTAGCTCGAAAACTATGCAACTGACTTAATAGAGTTGTATCCACATTAGGCTTCTTAAGAATTAGCAAACTTTGTAAAAGATTGTTCGAAATTTCAGAAAATTATCACAAATCTTGAGCTAAACTATTTTTGAAATCAATTTTGGTGTTCTTAAATTATAATGATTTTAGAAAAGGAATGTCCTAATTTCCGGTATGAACTTATTCGATACTAGGTTCCATACTAAGCTCCTTATTCCATACCCGCTATGATTATTAAAGTTCATAAAATAAGGTTTTATAAAAGAAGAAGAGGAGTTGGTACCTAAAACAAACTTGCAGCAAATTTAAAATGATCGATGCGAGGGAAAAATACGTAAACAGAATTTCAAAATATATCGTTGGTGTTATAAAGCTTATTTGGCAACGTCTTATCTCAAACCAAAGAAAAATTCATAAAAATGATCTCTATGGCTCACCTTTTCCAACAGATGTGCCTCGCCGGAACTGACTCCCATTCACAAAACTAAAGAATTATAGAACTGGGTGGTTGCTAACGCGCGTTTTAAAGATTTCCAGCAATCGATTCAAAACAGAGTATATTCAAATACTTTAATTAAGAAAAAAACTGTTCCATTTTCCCATATATATTTTTTTTTTATTTTTCTTCATTCAAAATGTGCGCATTAGAATTTCAATGATTTAAGTTTTAAATTTTCAAAGCACACATTAAGGCGCTCAGCCGTTTTTAATATCCACCTCTCATATTACGCAGAAATTTATTTTGCACTTTGGCAAACACTCAACAAGAAGTTACCTATATTGTATTACAAAGTTTAGATGTATAGTTCATTTCCTTTCAGTGGGTTTTTTGCTAGCGTTTGTTTTTCACTGACATGCATTTTAGTCAAAAAAAAATATATCCTTGCTACGCTCACTACTTTTCTCTGTCCTTTTTTTGCAACATTTTTGTTTTCTTATGCGCACACCACTCACCCTTACATGGCTCATATCGAGGTTAAGTGTGCCACTTCCGCTGCGCTCTTACCAACATTTTGCGAATACTTTACTATGCTGCTACGTGCGCCAATATGAAATTCTATACGGATTTTCAAATTTAAATTGTTTGGAAAAAAGTAATCATGAAAAAATAAGAAAACAGTGAAAGTTGTTATCAAACTTTCAGTTCAGCTGCAATTTTGCTGTCAGCAATAAGTGGGCGTTGTATGCAGGGTGTGGAGAGCGTGTGCTAAATTGCCTCAACAACTTTTGTTTCTGCTATTGTTGAAAGTGATATACGAGCCAAATTATGAAAATTTAATGATGTAAAACTTAGCTTAAAATTGATATGCAAAGTATGTAAACAATGTAACAGGATACAAGGCTTTTTTGCTCAATTTGCTTGGTTTTTGAGCAATAAATAAAAACTTTATTTAAAAGGTTTTGGGGAAAATTAAAATATATAATTTTGTGCTCAAATGATTTTTGTGATACTTCCAATTATGTTTATTTTCAAAATCTCACCTTTAGCTGTTGACGTACAATCGTGCAATAGGTTTTATTGCAATTGGTTACGCTATGATTCATGGCAGCTGGATCTGTAAGGCAGAGGTCATACTCATCACCTGCTATGTGGGTACAAGTATAGCATTTTAGTAGACCTGCAATGACAAAATAAAAAAATTAAAATCTCAAAGCAATTCGTACTCCAATGCTTCAATTTACTAATTTGTCAAAATCATTTCAATTTCAATTTTCTAATTTTTTGGCAACAAATCTCATTGAGTTGCCAAAAATTACGTCCTCGCTATGCCACACTGTTGCGTTACATTGCGTTTTTTCTGTTTTTTGTTTATTTTGTGTTTGTTGTGCAATAACAATGACGTCAATGGTAAGGCAATTCAATACAACAGATAAAAAAAAGTAAAGAAAACACAACATGCATGCAAACAAACGCTGTTGCTGCTGTCTGTCTAACATTGAAAGTAGAGCAAAGTATTTTTTTATGACGCGATGGTAACACGTCTGATTATTTTATTTGATTTGACGCTGACAAAGGCAGCAGCGGCACGTTTGTAGTGAAGTAAAATTAGAAGAAAAACAATAAAAAAGCCATTGTATAGCAAATAAAATAACAAAAACAAAACAAAAATAATAAAATAAACAACGCAAGTAATTGAAAGTACACAATAATTCAAGCGAAAAGATACAAAATTTTATTCTTTGGGGTATAATCTATTTTAGTTGGTTGGATTTTTTTTTGTAAATTTATCAAGAATAACTGCGAAAAAAAATGCCTGTGATTTTTATTTATTTTTAGTTTCATTTTTTGATGTATAAAATTGTGTGTTTCATTGATTCGCTAGAAGCAGGTGTGAATTGCTTGCTCTGCTCTGTGAGCTATTGAGCACAGTGGAGCCATTGGAAGATATATCATTAACCTGTCCTAATCCCTCATTATTTTTTTAAATACAAAAAAATACATAAGCACGAGGATTTCTTCCGGTGATAACAAAATTTTTTTATAAAAACCATTTTCTACACTTTAAGCGATAATTTTTCAAAGTCCTGATGGAATGGAAAAAAACAGACCATGGATTTGTGCTCAGCACACGAAAATTTTTCATTTGTTTAACTTTTGGTAGTAAATATGTTGAGTCGACATCTTGAAATATAAAGCAATAAAGTTCAGCTTTCATAAAATTTCAAAAACTTTTTATTAAACGCCAATTTCGAAATTAATGTAAATTGTGGGTGATTTTGCCTACTCTTACTACTCCTTTTTCAAAACTAATAATTTTAGTCACGTCCTATATAAATTTGTGCCACCGCCACTCAATTTTATTTAGTCTCACTTCATTAGAAGCATTAACATTTAAAAAAAATTCAAATTTGATTAAGTGTTCAAAATGCGAACACAAACATTTCCACACCTGAAACGTGACGTAGTTATTTCGAAAAAATAAAAATTTAAAAAAAAAGTTACGCAAAGAATAACAAATTTCTTGTGAAAAGGCTGGCCAACTTTTTTTGTGCGAGCGTCCTCGTAGTTCGCGTAACCACAGCATCACCTGTTTTCAACATAAACAATTAATATAAAACATTTATTTTATTGAATTATTCAGTATTTTTAAATGTTTGATGTAAAGTGCATTATTAAAAGGAAAAGAAAAGAAAAAAAATATCACAATGAGTAAAATATTTCTAGTCACTTTATGTCATCAGACTTTGTAGTAATTTTCTCTTGAAAATGTCTCATTTATTCTGTTGATTATTTGGAAATACAATTTTACAGCTAATCGCCACAGCTGTCATTTGTTCAATAAATATTTGGACTTCTTATTGCGAAAATTTATTTGAGCAATGCTTCACTTCAGCTTGATTTCGTCACTCAGACTTAGCGATATTTAGCAATAACTCACCACTTGACTTCGCCGTCAAAATGCAAATCACAATGGCTGTCATTAATGTGACATTTTTGACATTTATTTGCATTTTGATTTTTGAGAGTTGCATAATGTTCAGAAACGAAGCTCAACGGTATGTGCGCGCTTTTATTTTTCCGATTGTTCACCGTTTGTATGGAAGTACTTAATGCGATCGATTTTAACTTTAGGTCACTGAAGAAATTCTTATGCCTTCGCATTGATTGTATTTGCTGCGGAACTTGATAACTTATCAATTCCGTGTTTGCTGTCTTGTTTGAGTGATAAAATCTTATCTTGATTTCTCTGACGCGTTTTGACTTTTTCTTGTGCAATTACATGGAATAGTTTAATTCAGTTTATATGGCCTTATACTTGGGGAGATGAAACATTTAGTTGAGTGTTATTTTGAATTTGTTCTTATACAACGATATATTACAAAGAATGTCGTTCTGGCTTATCTATTTAGAAAAAAATTAAGTTGTAAACTGATGTTCAAGAAAATATTTTGATGGTTCTTTAATTCAAAAACAGTTTCACGTAAAAAAATGCTCGTCAATAATGGGCTTAAGTTCAAAAATAAATTATTTCTCTATTACGCCCTTTAGTTGGACTTCCAAATCAAAAATATTTTTGTAACAAACTAAATACAGCGTTGCCACTGAAAGACTGAATGATATATAACAGCGATGGGTACGTAGTGGCACTTTCCGCCCTCATGGCCCGAACCGATATTCGACGCACAAGCAATCAAAAAACTGTTCGCAGAATTTCAACGTTATTGACACACAGCGTTAACTCGAGTTCAAATGAAAACAAAAACAACACACAAGGGTATTGGTGACGGTGCCGCATTGTGTCTCAATTTGGTTTTTTTTTGTGCCGTTGGAAAATTTGGAAATGAAAGCAAAAAAACTTCAAAATTTCGTCTATGTTGCTTGATTTTGTTGTTGCACCCTTTTGCTAGATCTCTATGCCCACCTCTGATATATATTTCAATGGACAATTTTTAAGTATTATGTGTGTAAAAGATAACAATAATTGCCTATTATTTTTCTGGCTACAAATCCGCTTACACAAGTTTTTAAGTCCAAACGTCGGATTTTGATCCCAATGTTCTGAAATCATTCAAGATTTATTAACAAAAACCAGCTTACCAAATAGCTCGACCCCACCATATTTGGTGTCGCCGAGTCAGATGAACGGGGAGGCTTAGTCAATTAAGTTTTTTTTTAATAAATCGTTTGCCATAAATTTTTTGCTGGAGGTCTAAAAACGCACTGGAAGTATGTATACCTCCTGATTACGTCTAACCACTGGATGTAAGGAATTTTCAAGCATCGTTTTATACATGGCACTATTGACATTTTTGACAGAACTTTCGCACTTCCACACCAAACAGTGCATTTCTGGAGACATACTAAATTGATGCCTATTCCGAGAATATCGTTGAGTTATCCACTACTTTCAAACTGGGCGATCAATCTTGAACTCAATTTTTTGCAAGGGGATACTCTCATATTGAAATGTTGCCGGTAGTTTCCCTGATCTTTCACTCATATAGAAAAACTCAATGGCTTTCGTTTATTGTTGGACATCTTAAGTAATCACCTTAATCTCCAAGGGAAGCTTAATAGCTTGCAAAAATACTATAGATTGAAATCAAACAAGTTATAAAATTTTATCTTTTTTAATTAATCAATTTATCAGTTCTCATACTTCATTTTACTCTTTTCAGCATGAACACTATGCACCTGGTTCCCCTATATTTCGTGAAGACCATAAGACTCCGCCGATAACACCAGCCCCACCTTCTACACCTCGAAGTCGAACAAAAGGTAAAGTTTATCATTAATCAATAATAAGAAAATAAGCATAATATTTTATATATCCATTTTATATATATTCTTTCGTCAGTCTGGCACCAAAATTGGTCTTATCCCATTTTTACACCAAAGTCTTTGAGTTTTGCTTCAAGATCTTTATTAAAAACGTGACTACAGAATATAAGTGAAATTGGACATCCTTATCGTTTCTTGAACAAAACATAAATTACCGTCTAAGCTCAGAAGCTTACAGCATTTTATTCTCAAAGTTTAGCTAAAAATGATAATTTTGTTTAAAAAGAACTTAACATCTCAGTATTATTATCTGGAAATACAAATACAAATTTTGGTTACCTTAAAATCTAAGAAAAGAGTTAAAAATAATTCGCTATGTGCCGGTTTGGAATAAAACAAAGCAAAAAAACTCATTCTCAGAATCAAAATCAAAGTGAGCAATATTTTTCAATATGCCTGACAAAGCACACGTATTCATTAACTAATTCCAAACCAATCAGCAAACATTTCGTCAATTGCTGATGAGGATACCGACCGCTGTGATTCCGTGAAAAGCAAAAAAAATCCCATAAAATTCATAAATAATGAACACTCAATAACGCTATGAACTTGAATGAGGTTTTCTTAAAGTAAATAAAATTAAATCTTTTTTTTTGCTGTTATTTTTCTAAAACAACAACACCCACTTTTTAAAGGGGCTTTCCCGCTTTCTGTCTACAGGTAGTTTTGGAGTAGAGGTAAGCACATAACTTGCGTTCTTCATAAGGAAATTCTTAGATTTCCCTTAGTAAAAAATTATTATGTTCTTCTTTTTGAATAAATAGAAAACGTGGTCATGTGGCTGATGAGATTCATAATTGATCATTGAAATTCGAAAAAACAATTAATTTATTATTAGTTGTGATGTTGTCTAAGGAAGCGCGCTTAAAATCCCTCCACAGTCTGTTGGTCAAAATAATAATGCCACATGTAGCCTTTGTACATAGAATTAATTCGCTTCTATTTACATTCTATTGAAATCGTAAATCGATGTTCCGATTAAGTTGTTATGGTTTCATAAATAATTGCGTTTATTTAAAAATAAACAAAAGCGAGAAAATCAAAAAATCAAAAAAAAAAAAATATTTTTACCTCCATTTAGTATTTGTGGTTTTCATTGACTTCTGTTTACAAAGCTCTCATGTGTTTTCAAAAGTTGCTGATTTTGCAAAAATTTACGCATGCTAATTTGCAAAAAAATATGAAAGTTTCTTCTATAAAAATAATTTTTGCAAAAATCATTAATAAGAATTTTATATTTAAACGCGCACATTAATTTTGGCCAAATCTTAATTCAGCATTTCCACACTTGGTTGCGATTTATTACTTTTGTAATAAATATTTTCGTATTTTGGTAATCAATAATTTTGATATTTCTGGGCCACTGGTTTGTCAGCTTGTCGATGCATTTTCATTTTAGGATGGTTCATATTAAACAAAGTTTTCTTATTATTAGCAGAACATAAAGCGCATTATTTGAGCATGTAATGGTTTTGTATATATAAGTAAACGGAAGAACCACCCTTACATTTGCAAATACCATAATTTGTTCATAAAGTTGAAGATGCTCTAATTTTCTTTGACGTTGCATTTTGAACGCATTTTGTTTACGTTTATTTAACGTGACCCGAATACAAGTGACACAATGGGTGCAACAGCTACTCGAACAATCGTGTGATTCAACTCTGCACAACTGGAAGGAGGCTTTGCAATTTTGTATATTTATGCGAGTATGCCCCCGTTTTTCTTTAACATGGTCTCATTTTTCTTAGTATTTTTGGGCCTGAATGCCAATGAGTACATTTGTGATAAGTTTGTTCTATTTAAGTGGACATTTTAAATCAATATTTTGCATTTATTGTTGAGAGGTTAGCCCAGACCTTTCTAAGTTCAAAGTGGGACAAAAGTGCAAGATTCGCCAAAACAGTTTGCAGTATGGTTCAGTGAAGCAGGCAAAATATTTTGCTTCCTGTCCCCAAAGTCCTTAAAGTTAACTTGAGTCTTTTAGAGCGTAACTGTATTTCATCCAGCGCCCACTCCTGGGATCGCTAAAAACGCTCTACTGCATTTTTTAAGATCAAAGAATTTCGTCAGTAAGATTTCTGGCTAAGAAACTATAGCATCAACTGTCCTACTTTGTGGAAATACATCCTTAATATGAGCAATAGGTATGATATTTCATAATAGCTGCCGTTGTGTTTCATGTTTAATTTTTGCAGAAAAATGCAAAGGGAACGGAAACTGAATTTAAAATTGACTTTTTTTTTAATGTCCTCAAATGACGCTTAATTGTTTGTTCTAGAATATCTTGTGATTTTGAATGCATTTTCATAATGAAGGTCAGACACGGAAAACTTTGTTTTTGTTTTGGGCCTCGATATCTCTGAATCAAACGATTATGGGACAAGATTTCCTTCGATTAGCATTAGATTTTAATTCAAATCGATCGGCCGTATGAATGCTTAGCCAAAAATCACTACTGTCATACATAAAATCTGTATGGTTGGCATGCTTGTGCAAATCCATGTCGATTTCGCTAAGACTTTTTCCTCAATAGACTAAAAGCCTACTTGTTTTCTCAATTTTTTTGTGTTTAACTAATCGGTAGGGGGTCGTTTTGTTTATGTTGTCTTTGACCACCAATAGATGTTATTTAGCCTTTTAAAATTTTTATTGTTTTTGTAAGTATTTTGGATTGTAATAATTTAGCGAGATAACTAGAAATATTTATTGCACAGAATATTTTTCACAACTTTAGCAAAGAAAATTTCCGGCATTTTAATGTAGTTAGGTATAAATAACATTTGATAGAGTTAGTTCAATTAATTTATTTAGATTTCTGCTTAATAGTTGTAGTAAATTACTAAAGTTTTGTTTAACAAGCAGTCTTACTTCCTTATGCGTTTGTTGAACTTCTGACTCGACAACGATAATAAATACGATAAAAAATCTCAGCTAACCCACATCATAGTTATATAGAACACTTTTAAAATTGGTACCAAGATTCCAAAAAAAACTTTTATTTCAGTTTTATTAATATTTCTTAAAAAGGAAGTTCAGAAGGATATAATTTACCTTAAAATATATATGAGGACATGTCGAAATACTTGCAATTTATGAAATCCAAACATGAAAATATGCATATAAGGACTTTCAAATTGCTGTTTTGGTATAAGAATTTTATGAATGTGTTGTTGCCACGCTCGTTTTTTCAAATTTATCAACGTTTTCTTATGAATATCCTTGCTTAAGGATACAAAAAAGTGAGTCCGACTTCGTTAAGCTAACGCTTTGTGAGATTCTATCTTTGTTACAAAAAATTCACTCGCGTAGTTTTACACACCAACTACAATTTTTAAACGCTGCATTTGATCGCCGATGACTTTTAAAGTCATCATTTTTTATTTGTAAATTGATGCCAATTACCATAATAATTGTTGCTGATTTTGCGAGAAAGGAATAGTTAATATTGGGACGTATTGTGTCAGTTAAATCAAACTTCTGCTAATTAGCTGTAATTGTAATCACATTAAGGTTTAGTAGTTGCCTATTGCCAATTTCGAACAAATAACAAGCCATTAATTGCAGCCTTAAGCTGAGCACTGAGTGGAATTTCAATGACCTTCTGAACTACTCCCATTAAAATGCTGTTGTGAAAATAAGCTGAATTCAATTCAATATTGAGGGGCATGTTATAGAATTAAACCGCACAGTCGTAATTTTGAGATAACTATCTAGACATTACACCAGGCACCAAAATAAAATACAAAAATAACAATATTTATAGCATCAATACAATTTTTCGAGACAAAGTCAAGGCAAGTAGTAAATTTTCGGCCAAAGGAGTTTTTTCCTTATTCGCATTTGTGACTACAACAAACTACGTAACCAGACTGCTTTTTCAAAAACACTTTCCAAGTTATTTAAGTAAAATAGTCCGGCAGCTAATGCCGCAATTTATTGAAATATATTACTGAGTTGAATGGACCTTCCTCTGGCAGGAAATTAATTGAATAAATACGGGAAAGTTCGAAATGTATGATAAAACTTGAACTTGAAAATTTATATTTTATTGTTCATTCAGTATTTAAAATACATTCACGAACATTTTATAATATTTTCGAGTACAACTTGTTTCACCAGCTCTCGGACTTAAGCTTATTGAAAGCTACAGATAAAAAAACTGTTAAGGTAGACAATTGGAACTGATTTTTGAAGAAAAAGTCCAGTTACGTACAATATACAGTGTATTTAAAAATATTCGAAACAAGTGTATAATCCTAATAAAAATGCAGCTCTAAACATAAGAAACGTATAGTGACATCTCGAGCACAAAAACTATGACCTCTTGTGTTATTAAGGCGTACCTTAAAAAGTTTCGATTTAATTGTAACATATTTTTGGAATAGATATATATATTTAGTTTCATTAACACTTTTATTCGTTGTCATTATCTCAATCATTTGATTTAACATTTTTCCATTATCGCTTTGTAGGTGTTAGCGGCCCCCAACATATCCACCACCAGCAGCAGCAACACCATTACTCCCAACAAACACAACAACAACCGTGTACCATGACTGTTTCCGTAACGCATGCAACGCAAGGTGCAACTGTCGTTACAACGAAAACTTCTGCCGTAACTGTCGTTGGCGCACCTACACACTCTTATACTAGCACACGCTCTGCCGCCATGATGGCACTAGCGATGGGGCAACGTCCCAAAAGTCCAGCGCCATCATCTAAAGCAACTGGCTTGGTCAACGCCCCAATAAAATCTTTGTCCTCCAATAACAGCAACGTCATCAAATCTTCAACAACCACTAAAGCTCCATCTACTGCTGCTGTTCCCGTTGCTATTGCACATACTAACGGTATCCTTGGTCCACAGTCAGGTGGTAGTGGCTCGAGCGGTTCGGATAATGATGGCTTTAATAGTTCAACTTCGTCCACAGCAACGGCACTGCGTCGTTTTTACTTTAAAAGTGGACGCAGTGCCAAATCAAAAGTCAATGCCAGCGCAACACAATCGGGTAAACCATTAAATGCAATTGGTTTGAATGTGGGTACGGCAGAAACAACTACAACAACAACAACAACAACAGTAACATATCATGAACAGCATTCAATAGGAGTGGCATCACATGCGTCAGTGGCCACAACAGGAGCAGGAGTACCAAAGGTGAGTTAGTTGCTAATTGAACGTGCGTCCGTTTGGCGAACTCTATGCGCCGTTTGTTTGTTTGCTTGGTATCTTCATCATCTTCGTCATCATCTTCATCTGTTTATCTTTTTCCTTTTCTATTTAACTGTTCGTTCAAGTGTCCAATTGCCCGGCTTTTGGACTCTCTTTTGTTTACACTGCTGATTTCTGTTTTTATGGACGCGTGCATTTGCTGGCCAACAACGAATACTCGCTTTTGCAATTTGATTTCTTCATTAAGTTTTGTGCCCGTTTAAGGTTTTGGTGCTGGTTAGTTAATTGTCTGGTTGCTTTGTGCTTGTTCTTTAAGAACTCTTTTGAAATTGTTCTCTTAGGTAAAACTGTTTATTGCAGGTATTGAAAACTTAAATGCAACTTTAAGGGCTACAAACGAACTGATAGAATTTTATAGTTAGCATTCAGCTTGAAAAAGTTCCAAAGTCGACGCACTCCGATAGCTTGAAAGTGATACCTAATAGGTATTAAATGGAATGGTATTTGTGTAGTGTTGTGCCTATGCCCATCTACTACTTCAATAGAGTACAAGCCGCTTGTACTTAAATTCGTAAATGACACCGTAAGTCGCACTTCGGAAATATTTTCATGCCAGTAATAAAATGTGGACAGACAAATGAAGACATTCTGAGTTTTTTAAAAATTTTTATGTTGCGTGAGATGTTGAGGAGTTGCGCATATTCAAAGTTTAATTTAAAGTTGGCATTACCACGCTTCGAATATACGTTGAGTTAATTTTCTTGAAAGTAATTAATATGAGTACCTTTCACATATAATTCAATAACGAGGAAATTTCTGAGCTTATATGTAAATATTCCATGTATTGTTTATAACTAAAAATTGAATTTGTTCGAAACGGATCAACTCAGTATGTTCTTTGTAACCAAATATGTGACCTTTCTGTTTCAAAATATCGTAGGACCTGTTCCGCTACTGTGCTCATTATACAGCGCCCGGCATTATATGTGTGCTTTGAAAGTTATGCTAGGATAGAGGGTATGATCGTCTATCCTCAAGCAAGAATTCTTTCCTTCAAATTTGAGTCATGATCAATCACATTATCTAATCACATTATCTTGCCTAGAAAGTTTCGATGGTAATCCATCACATCTGGTTGCGGCATTATGTCCTTTTCTTCTTTACTGCTATAACTTTTTTTTCTCGCCTAGGTGTCTGAACCTCTCATTGGATTGGTGTAAGCCTATCATATTGTTGCCCACTATGCAACTTTTGGAAATTCTGAATATGAACTCTAAAATGGATAGATAATGGACTAAGTCAACATTTGTGCCTCTAAATGTACGCACATTAAGGCTTGCTACACTAAGTACATGGGTAAGGAAGTTTAACCAACTATTGACTGCTGTTTGTCCCCACTTCTATTTGAGCTTAAGGCTGACGCTTAAATCTTTTTTCTTGGACATTGCTACTTACGACCACTCCACTGGGAGTTTTGTGGTGCTGAAAAAGTATCAAATGCAGTAGCTTAATTTAAGCCCCTTTGTATAGGATTTTCATTCTTATTCGACGAATGCCATCAAGTAACACGTATAACTCATTTAACATTTACTGATGAATAAATTGTTAGATGAGTTTTTATGATTCGGCAGGCATAGATAATTTTATTTGTAGGTCTTATGCGACGATAACATGTTGACCTTTCATATCAATTAGTCAAATTAAAACAAAGAATCTGCGCAGTTCTTATCTTATTCCCCGTCGCAAGTGCACGTTAGCTATGGGCAGCAGATGTTGTCATTTGCTTTCACTACTTAATCAACAATTGAAATAAACCATACCTATAGTCTGTACGTCCGACCAAGCTATTAACATCACGTTCATATTTATGATACTTTGATTGACATATCACTGCTGCAACCAAAAGCAACCAATCAACAACTTACAAGCAACGCTGTTAAACATCTTTTCACGCAGGTTGTCATCATGGGTTCTTCCACAGCTTCAATGGCCGATACAACTATAAATACATCTACCGAGTCAGCATCAACATTGGTAACGAGTGTAACGCACACTGATACATCGGAGACATGTGATTCATTAGATTTGGGTAAGTGATGTAAGATAAAGTGACGTGAAGCAAATAGCGCTAGGTGGAGCGCTTGTATTTCCTTTAATTGAATTAGTTAATTTAACAACAAAGAAATATAATTGGCCAGATTTATATTACAAGATTAGAACATTTTCAAAGATTCCCACACGTCTTTCTAAAGACGTACAGTCCGTCTTTGGTATTATTGGCACAATTTCAATTAATTATTCCAACCAATCTCAGAGGCAAAGACGCGTACGATTTCAGAAGTTCCCAGCACAATTATGTTCATTAGTTAATGAAGTCAATCAGTGAAGTAGCAGAAACTGGCAAATAGCTGGCAACGGCATGTGGATCTCTGTCCGTCTGTCTGTCAGTAATCAATCATAACCTATGCCGATATCCTTATTTAACTAACGTAATTCTTGGCAAACGTTATTAGAAATCTATGCCATCCAATGTCTTTGTTTACTCAGTTGCAATGAATTGTGCTTTCCTTCTCTTTATTGGTTGGGTAGCTTTAGCGTCCATTCTTGTGTAATTTGATTAATATTTTATTTTTATATTGAATTTCTTTCTTTAATATGCACAGGTGATACGTCGGGTCAGAGTGAGCCGTTGTTTAGTTCACTGGAAGAACCATTGCTGACGGCCATACAAATTGATTCTGAACACGATGGCACCGAGTTGGAATTAACAAACTGCTCAATGTATTCCCGTCCTGATATGAACCTGCAAGATAGCACAGAGGTTGGTGTCTTTTGTATTTAGGTGTTAACAGTGAGCGAAATGCAAAAAATGTTGAGTGCAAAATTTTTCCAAAATTTTTTCAAGGGTTGGAAACTTGTTACCTGCTAATTGGATATCGAAAAAAAAAAAAAATACCCTGAAAGCTAAAATATTTCATATTAAATTCCACGTCAGTAACATTTGCATTAAATTTACATCAAATATGTTTTCGGACCGAATGCTAAATACATTTTTTTTGAATCACGCAATATCTACATTCAAACTTTTGAACTGCAGTTACGAAATTTTGACAAAAAAAAATTTGTTTTTGTTTCCAACAAAATCGTATTTCTAATGGATTCTGATTTTTAACCGGTCAGTTTTTGGTATAAAGTTAGACTTTTCCACTTCAAAGAAGTCCTGTTAAGTTTACATTTTATATGGACTAAGTAAATTAATGACTGAAAATGCATTAGGAACAAGATTATTTTGTACGAAACACAACAAAAAATAGTACGGTTTTTCCATGTGGCCAAATTATCGAAACTACAGTCGAAAGATCTTGTCCAGTCCGTGGCGCGTGAACTACTGCTGTAAAGAAACCTTTCGCAACGTTAAGTTTTACTCCGAAAAAAAAACGTTAGCCTTGAAAAGGTCAAACCGCCCGCAATCGAGTCGGATTGGAGAAACCAAACACAAAATTATTAAAAATACAATTAATCATACGTATTTCGCTCACTGTATTCATATTCCAAGTGCATTAAGCCATGCTCCATTGAGTATTAAACCAATTTAGTTGAAACGAACTTTAACATTATTTTTATTTCGTTTCCTTTTGTCCTGATGTTTTAGTCAGAAAAACGTTTCTGTTCTGTTATGTTTCTTTTGTGTGTTGCCTTTTCCTTAATTGTTTCCCCTCTTTGTGTACCATCTCTCTCGTACGAATAACCCACATCTCATGCTTTTAAATGCCCTCCTTAAATACGCATAGAGTCAAGAGTCATCATTATCCATTTTGGTTGGAGAACCCTCATCAACGACCCCATTGCTTGCAACGCACAACAGGCAGCAGCATCATACCAACAATCATCCGCCAACGAGGGTCGCCTCCAATGTAAAGGAACGACTACCAAATACGGCGCCAGCACCAAGCAGCTCAACGTCACACTTCACATTCGATCCACCAAATTCACCAAAATCCGCACGCACCAGTGAGAAAGCAAAGAGTCACTTTACATTCAAGGAGAACACCACTACCACCAGTAGCACAGTGTCTACGGTAAATGGACGCCAGCCACCAAAACAACCCACTCCGGGACAGGCACGACGAAACTTTGATAAAGATGAGAGAATACGCACCACCAACTTCATAGAAGAGCGAAAAGATAACTCACCTAGTGGGGGCAGAGGAGGAGGAGGAGGCAGTTGCAAAGTTAGGTCTGAGGCTGCTTATGCTTATGAATGTGACTACGAGCGTGAATTAGCTGGCGGTAATGATTGCTTGAGAAACAAAAAGTCACGTAATCGTGATACTACAACAAGTAATTCACGTTATCGCTACTCAACCGGTGGAAGTGTCACGGCTAATGCCATCAAGACAAGTCCAAAGCGTGAATCACGCCGCTCACCCTCTTCTGGTGTCACTTCAAAAGTCAATTCTGCTCCGCCCACCATGAAAGATAGTAACTTTTTCGGCAGCTCTTCAACAGCAGCGAAGCCGAAACAGCATTCACCTTCCACACAACATCAGGGCGTTAATAAGGATCAACGCAAATACTCTTCCAGCTCCTCATCGGGTGGCAGTGAATCACGCGATCGTGTGCGTGAACGTACCAAGGACATCACCATGTTTCCTTTCGATCGCGAAGCTTTGGACTATCAGCGCATACAACGTGAATGCTTCGCCGTCGACGAAAATTCCAGTTCAGCTACTGCAAGCACTGACTCGGACGAAGCGGAACATTGTTCAGTTTATGAACGCAAACTATCAGCGGTACATCATGGTTCACCGAAAACCGCCGATGTGTTTCAACAGTACACGCTACTATCACAGCAAGAGCAACATCATCGAGCCAGTATTAGCGGCGGCCAAGTATCGCGTAAGAATTCTAAACGTCGTCCTGAGTCACGGAGAGAGTCACAACTGTCGCAGCATATTCCCATGTCAGATGCTTTCTATCCACAGCAAAAATCAACGTCCTCACCCAGTGAATCGCAACATCCCTACAATATACAGCATTCACCAAAATACTATGCAGAGCTAAATAAATTCGAAGAAATTGCGTCCAAATTCGATCAATTGACGCCGAAGACAGCTGGTTCTAATGCTAATCTCGCTGGTCAAACACTGAGCAGTCCAACCGGTTCGATGCGTGGAACAACGCCACCACCGTTACCCGATTTGCGTGTGGATTTCTTCTCTGAAACCAAGCAAAACCAGCACCATCACAGCAGTGTGCATAAGAAATCTTACAAGAAAAAATCCTCATCATCAAAATCAACATCAGTGTCTGCACCGTCGTCAGCGCTACCGGCGCCGCACGACAATCTGGATGATTGCCAACGCAGTGGCAGCGGCGGTGCTGGCGCTATAAATGTGACGTCGAATCCACTGGAGGCTGCAGTTTGTACGCAACCGCGAGCTACTATCGTTGTACAACAAGTATGTATGCGCATGTAATCGCTCATTAGACACTCACACACACTTACTTAGGTTTAGTGATAAACCCATTAGGAAATTTATTTAGCATTATTTTAAATCTAACCCGAAGGTTTTTGTCCCCGGTAAAATCAGGAACCCAAAAAGTTTTTAATTAAAACTGACGGTTAATAATAAAAAAAATTCAAAAATATTTTTTATAGTTTAAATAATTTAAAATATTATTGGACTTCAAAACCTTTCGGAAAGTTTTTGCGTTAGTAATAAAAGCATTGATGGTCATAACTTAATTATTTGGTCACTTTTTCCTCTTTAACTATGAAATTTCAGTAAAAATCGCACTGAGAAAAGAGTTCTGAAAATTAGTCAAAATATTCAACAGTACTTTTTTTCTATAACGTCATACATTTTTTTTTGTAATTTTCATAAAAACTTCTTAAAATTTGTCAAAAAACACACATAATTTTTTTTATTTCGTTTTAACATTTTTGTTTTAAAGATACATTGTTAACCAAATAACATTTTCTATTTAAATATATTTAACTTTTAATTAAAAAATTCTAAAAAATTTTCAAAATTATGGTGAAAAAAAAGACAAAATTACAAAAACAACTTTTTTTTTAATTAAGACTAAAAATTAAAAATGAAGGTAAAATAATGATCTCTCGATGCATTTATTAATTTATTAAAACTTTTGTCATGTTTTTTTGTTCATAATTTCCCGCTGGGTAGTTGGAATAAAATCCTATAACAGCAATACAACCAAATAGCTACTCATCACAATATGCAACCAACTCATTGAGTTTTCCACAGAAAATTTCTCATTTTCCAACATTTTCTTAGAGAAATTTTTATTTTTTGAGTTAAGTGTGACATCATTTGAGCTGAAAATATTAAAAATGTGCGATTTCATATAGCCATTATGCGTGTATCTCAGAGATAAATTCATGTGTGTACCCATGTCCTCAACTTTTCTAACTCATTGAGAATTAATAAAACCAAATGCTACGTGATCTCTGTATTCATTTATTTACGATCAGTGCTACGGCGAGCAAGTGAACTGAAAATTAAACAGATTTTAAAAAGCATTTTTCAATTAAAAATCTTACACCTCGTACCAGCTTACGCGAGTGAACTGAAATTAATATACAGCAATAGAACATTGTGACAAATTGGCAGAGCTAAAAACTTAAAGCAAAGCATTAAATCAAATAACAGATTTAAAAATTAAATTATAAAACAAATATTGAGTTCGTTTACAAAGTGTTTCAAAAAACAATAAAAAAGCCAATAATTTATTTTGTTTACCATACAGACATTTAAGTTGGTTTGACAACACATTGCGGATAAGCAAATTGTGTGTGATTTAAAAAATAAATATAAGTATTGCAGTAAATGTTAAAATGGCACCTTTTTACAAAAAATTGTGCAGAAGTTTCTCAAAGCGTTATCTTTTGGAGGTATGTTGTAAAATTTTTAACACTAAGTCTAAGACTCTTAACCAAATAAAGCCGCTACATGAAGCAAAGTGGAATTTATAAATTGCCCGAACTTTACAATTTAAATAAGTTTTTAAAGTTATACTTAGACTCAGCTTCACAGTCTGAGTCGCTGATTCATTTCATACTCTACCATGTCAAGCTATTACTTTCACCAATTAAATTTTAAAAATGCTACCATGTACAATTTTTGCCATTGTTCTCGGCAATATATGTAAGACATAATAGCATATATAACTGATTCAGCACGCTATTTCATTTATGCCAACCTAATTTTAATCACCTTGCAAACAAATAAAATAACTAGCATACCCTTGTACTTGCTGAAATGATTAAGTTTGCATGCAATCATATTCATTTCTCTATAGACTTGGGGGAGTGTAGCTTAACCTCATTCCCAAAGTGTTTTTGACGTGGATAAATGTAACTTAGATTACTTCATAGCGATAGCGAAAAAGTTTTGAATTATGATTTATCTACGACGTACAAGTTAAAGTTGAAACGCATCTTACCCCATATCATTCAGTATAGTAAACAAATAGGAATATTTAAATTGTTGATTTAAACTGAAACACAAAATGATGGAAGTTCTTACAAGTTACAGCTGAATTTTTTATATCTGATACACAAAAAAATTATATATTCCATATGGAATGTAAATATTTTTATGTTATAACTCTTTGTGAATACATGACGTATGATCAACATTTAATTGTTTAAGTCAATATACCTACAAAACAATATTGTTATCAATTTTCTATTATATTGGAATCAATTAAAATGTAGTCGATATATAGCTCAGCAGGGTAAATAAAGTATTTATGATATTTTAATTACAATTCGTTCAGTAAACTCTGCGATAATTTCAAAGATATGAGTAAGTTTTTTAAAGAAAATGTTCAGCAATATTTTAATATGTTTTGTTTCTAGTGTACATTGGACAAATTTAGATAAATAGTCATAAACCTGTATAGTTAGAAAAATCATTTCTTTCTAAAGAATTTCGGAAAGTATTTCTTTCCACAATAATTAACATGAATAGTAATATACGCAGACAATATTAAAAAAATAAAATTACAAAATTTGTGCAACGCCTGTAAGATTTTACTTTCCTTTTTTTACGTTAATACTGCGATATTAAGTGCAACAAAAGAAAACGTGTGCCGTCAAAATATGTCAACTCATCAGCAGCACTTAACATACAGACGATGCTGTGTGCGCGTAATGCGTTACGCGCTTACTTACCTACAGCCTGATTAAGTTGGCAGCACTTCACTTAATTTCATTTCAATTTTATTGTTGTAAAATTGCACAAATGAAGTGCTGACAAAAGCGCTGCCACCGCCTTTGATTCTTTATGACAGTAAAAACTTAAGTGTATGAGGCTGCTCCTTTTCATTTGCTATTTATTTCAGCATTTCATAAAATCTTTTTGTAATTTTTTTTTACGATTAAAATTATTTTTTTTTTACATGTCATTTAATTATTGTCACTGCTGTTGTTGCGGTTTTGTTGCTGCTGTCAACTACCGCTATAGCAATTCATATTCCTTTGTTCAACGTTGCAGCAATTGGTTTGTACTTTTTAATTTATTGTTGTTGTTGTTTTCTGAAAAACACTTCTGACAGCCATTTAATTCTTTTTTAATCTCGTGTAAATAATGCAATTGATTCGTATGTCAGTTGTTGTTCATTACACTGAGGATAATGATACGACCGACGGTCTGTGTATAAATTCCTCATTCAGGTATATCAGCAAAATTTATGTCATTTTATTGTTGAACAATAAAAAAATGTCTTTAGTTCAGTATTCCCTTGTATATGGTAAACATATTTGAGTGGGTCATATATAAGTTACTTTTCTTAAATACAAATGAGTTTTGTCTATTTGCCACGGTGTTTCATCTTTTCCTGTGAGATGTGGAAATGCTGCACTTAGATCAGTCAGTTATTATATATACCTCATTTGAAAGGTATTTCTGCAGAACGTTAACAAAAAAAAAAAAAAAAGTTGCTACAGTTCATTAATATCTGGAGTGAGCTTGACACAAAGATTTTGACAACGCCAATCATTTGTTTTCCTATCAGCTCCAGATTCATATAAAGCTTTCTGAAATCATTTGATATAATTCTTTTGGACTCTACCTGGCAGTGGTTCAGACGGTTAGTTGGTTGGAGACGTCCAAGAATTAATGCAAACTATAACGTGATGATCTAAGTTATAAAACCTAATACTGGGCTTAAAAATCAAGACTGGGTCATAACATTATCAAAAAAAGTGAAAATCTGAAGGACACGTAAATTAAAAAGATATTTGAGAAAACCATCTCCATTTCTGGAATATTAAAGCTAATCAAACGAAATAATTGAGCGCTATAACTCAAAAACTTTTTAAAATATGGTTTTTATACCTGTATAAAATTTGGCTGGTACGAAAAGTGCTAGCCCTAGAACTTCAATGATTTCTAAATACTTTGCATAGAAAATATTGAAGGTGATGAGCATACTTTTCAAGTCAAAATTGTGGCATCTTGTGAAAATACCAAGTAAAGAGTGTGGCCGAAATATGAATAAAACATTTTTCTTAATGAAACAGCACAGTGATGCACCCTAATGTGCATATACTGCAAAAATGCGTTTTTCCTCAATATTTATTTTTGTACATTTTTCACTGCCCCCTGTGATATATCATTTTCACACTCCTCGCTTAACTTTTATTTACATCTTTAAATATATTTTTGTTTTTATTATTTCATTATTTTCGCTTCGAAAAAGTTGTAAAAATGAATTTTAATGATAGATGTAACACGTGCTGTTTGCTATTGAATTGAATTCGTGTGGTACCACTAACCAAAATATAGTTCAGGGTTGCTTATACACAAGGGCAGTTCAAAAATAACAATTGAATGTTTTTTTTTTTGTTTTTAATTTTGAAATTGTTAGACACTATGTATGTTGGCAACACATTAATATAAAAACGTATTGTTAGAAATTATTCTTCAGTTTGACAGAATGTCAACATCTTGACGTCTAAGTACTTGACTTTGAATTATACACAAATTTAATGCGAAATCCATGTAGCTAGAAAAGTCCATGAGGAAATCTTGCAATTGTTTGCTTTTTTTGTTGTTTTTCTAAAATGAAAACAATATGGTTTAAATTAAAAATACCTTTTGGAACAAAAACAAAGTTAATGCTCCTTAAGTTTTGAAGGCTTAACTTTGCCTATTGTTACACTAATGAATTAAAGAGTAGAAGTTTTTTTAATGTATTGCTTCAAGAAAATAGTCCTTGAATATAATCGAACTAGGGTGTTTTTTTTAGAGGTATAGAGCTTCGAATTGAAATAAAACACAAGAAAATCGTTTTAATGTCCATCAATTTGGCTTTATTGGAAGGATAATTTTATGCCATTAATGTTTAAATATGATTTCGGGCATGTGGCCGCCGCGGCTGGCTCGAATAAAGCCAATTCTACAGGTTCAATTTTGAACCACTTTTTCGAGCATATGTGGCCGTATGTCGGCAATAACGCCACGAATGTTGGCTTCCAAGTCCCCTAACGTTTCTGGTTTGTTGGCGTAGACGAGCGACTTCACATATCCCCAAAGAAAATAATCCAATGGTGTCAAATCACACGATCCTGGTGGCCAATTGACAGGTCCATTCCGCGAAATTATGCGCTCATCGAATGTTTCCTTCAATAAATCGATTGTGACGTGCGCTGTGTGGCATGTAGCGCCATCTTGTTGGAACCACAACTCATCCACATTCATGCTATCCAATAGTCGGTTATCATGGCTCTATACCGGTCTCCATTAACGGTAACTGACTCTCCAGCATTATTTCGGAAGAAGTATGGCCCAATGACTCCACCAGCCCATAGAGCACACCAAACAGTCAGTTTTTGTGGATGTAATGGCGTCTCAAGGGTCTCATGTGGATTCTCTTCACTCCAAATGCGGCAATTTTGCTTGTTGACGTAGCCATTCAACCAAAAATGAGCCTCATCACTGAACAAAATTTTGCGATGAAAATCAGCATCGAGATCAATCTCATTTTCGGCCCATACACCAAAATCACGACGCATTGCATGGTCTCGCGGCTTTAATTCTTGCACAAGCTGGATCTTGTAAGGTCGCAAGCCAAGATCTTTGCGCAAAATCTTCCATAAAGTTGATGGACAAAGCTCCAATTGCTGTGCACGGTGGCGAATCGATTCATTCGGGTCCTCTTCAACATTTTGCTCTACAGCGGCAATTGTTTCTTCGGTGCGCACTGTTCGACGTCTCTGCGGATGCGTATTATCACATAGAGTAAACGTAGTGCGAAAATGATCCATGGTTAACCGAATTAATTGCTCTGATGGACGATTATGTCGACCATAAAATGGACGGAGCTTGCGGTAAACTTCGCGAACTGAACCATTATTTTCGAAATAAATTTGCACGATTTCCAACGTTGTTCTTTTGTCAACCTATTCATGATAAAATGGCAAACCAAACTGAACATAAATGACATTACAGTTGCCAGATTTGACCATAAAATGCCAGTTTTATCTCTATTCGAAAAACAAACCTCTAAAAAAAACACCCTGTAGAAGCAAAAATTTTGATTCAAAACAAATTTCTATAATACATGATATCTAATCCTTCAAGCTTTTCCAAATTCACAAAAGTAAATTTTTAAAGGAAATCATTATATATAGATATTGGAAAGCCCAATATAATTTTCCTTTTAACCAACTACACTTTTAACTAAATTAAACTATTAACTAACACAATTTAATTAAAAACTAAAATTCTTCAAAGGCTATGCAAAAATATTGATAAAATAAATCCACAAGTTAGTGGCATATCATTAACGCTTGATATGACAATAAAATTTATTGATTTAATTGCAATATATTCGAATCGGACATGAAACAAAAATGTTGCTGCAAAATTGCAACCACAACTATAGGCCAAACTATAAACAATTATAGCAACACCAATAACAAAAATTTTTGTTATTGTTAAACTGTTATTCACTTGCAATTTTATTAAATTCACCAAAATTCATTCGCAAAATGCATAATTTCTGGCTTTTTAATTATTTGCATCAATGACTTTACCGAGGATTATGGCAGAGTTTGGCGTTAGATGGGGGCCTTAGCGCACGGATAGATAGTTAAATTTCCATTTGTAATAAATTGAGTTTTATTGAAAAATACATATTTATTTAAAGCAAAAGACTATGTTTTCATTGCTACACTGAAATTTAGATTTTAAAATGTACTTCCTTGTATTAATAAGTTTAAAATTGCAGCAATAATAATAAAGAAAATAAGCTGTTTGTGCCCACTTTTTGAAATTTGCCACGATCAGCTGGCTAAGGCCATCCATTTTTTATGCAGTGCTTATTTATGACCACTAGTATTCGACCACATTTAGTTAAGGTGATCTGTCAGTGTAACATTTAATAGCAACGGGCTGAACGTCTCCTTTTTGCTTGATAGAATATGTTGAATGATTCTCCAATTTTTTTGTGCTTTCTTCATAATAAAATTTATGCAGGTCTTCAAAATGGGCCGCCGTTTCGGTGATCTAGTCAATACTCCCAGAGAGCCAATCTGGAGAATATCCTGAATTCAATGGTAGCTTTCTTCTTCTTAAATTCTCTAGGAAAGGCCTGCAACTTTGTCAGTTCCTAAGTCTCTGGTGTGTTGCGATGAATCAGTGTTTCGTCTACGGTTGGGTCTGGAAGAAGGTAACATATTGAATAATTCAAACTTTAAAATATGAAGGGGACTGCTGCTATCGAATGTGATAAGCAGAAACAATATTTGTAAAGTGTTAGATAACTTCAAATATCCATAAAACTGATTTTTTTTCTATTTGATACAATAATATTTCAGAATCTTGACGTGTTGCAAAAAAAAATAAATTAAGAAATTTTTAGAGCTACTCTTAACATTTTTTATTTATCGCATTGAAAAGTCCCCTACAGCTAAAATTTATTAATTAAATTTGTGTTAACATTTTGAAATACCTCAAAAAAAAGAGATTCAATTTTAAACTTATAATTTGCTGTGGATAACAGTTTTCGGTTAGCCGCTAAATTTTTTTTAAATAAAGCAAAAAATTTTAAATGTCAGCTAACTGGCTGTCTTTACTGATTTTCAGTTCATTTTTGTCATCATTTTTAGATTTGCATTGCATATTAAGTAAACAAAGTGGGGTTTCTCCATTTTTTTTTTAATTTTTTCTAGTCCTTTTGTCCTTTGGCGTTAGTAGCTCCCTGTCAATGTTGTTTTTTTTGTTTTGTTTCACTTTTCATGAAGTGGCACAAAAATGTGATTTGCTTTTTAATGAAAAAATTATTTAAATTTTATTCACATTGATAAAATTAGGGGTTGTCGTTTGGCACTAGTGTGGAAGAGTGGAATTACTACTATGCTGTCAACTGCTTTTAGCCATAATAAACACGCGGATTTTTCTTTTGTTTCGTTTTCCTAAGCATCATTTTGAGTTTATTCACATAGTGTTATCGAAATTAATTTTAAATTAGGGTCTTAAGATATCTGGGAATACTTACAAGCGGTAACCTATTATTAAAATGTGTTTCTTTGCAAATAAGGTCGTCGTTATTAGTTTGTTGTGGTGCATATAAGATTTTAGAAAACACGTGCTTTAAAATTCGTGAATATTTTTGAGAGAGAAAAATAAACTTTCACTTTATTAAAAATGTATGCTGTTTAAGGGCGTGTCAAAAACTGAGATCATTATGTTACACATAACAACTGTAATTTGCAAAGAGTAGCGAACTCTTTTTAGCCTACTTTATATATTGCTTAAATATAAATCTCCAGCATTATTTAATGAACCAAGAAATTCAAGTCAAAGATATCATTAACTTTTTCTCAAATGTTTTTAAATAAATCACGTATAATTCACATTATGTCTATATATATGGAATCGGTATGTAAAAAAACTCTGCATAAACAATTTAACAAAGTTACCAAACAAAAAACTCAGATTGTAAGCCGAATATGACAAACAATGAAAATTATAAAGAAACAACGCTACGTGGAAAACACTCAATAAACCAGAAAAGACTTAGGGATGTAGGCGGCAAAAGCGTTAACAACGTGAGTGCGGTTGAATAACGCACGCTGCATACTGACTTGTATTTTTATGTTTTTAATAAAAATATTGTCGGTTAAAAACTCACAACCTGCGGCAATGGTAGGAGGTGAAAGTAAACAAAACAATTTTAATGGCTTCAACGCACTTTTCGCTAGGAAAAACGAAACAACAAAAAGGAATTAGAATATAAGAGAAGAAAAAAGAAAAATACAAAACAGAAAAAAAAATAAAGAAAATTAAATGCGAAAAAAACTACGTTTAATAGGGTGCAAACAATTTTTATAGGGTCTTCTTTACTTCATTTTAATTTTCTACACAATTTACCATAGGAAAGTCGGAAACTTTGCATTAAAATCAATTATCAGCCACACAAATTAAGCAGCAACATGGCAGCAAATCCGCTTAGTTACAGCTTAAAATTAACACCTACACAGATTGGCCTCAGCTGCACCCCATTTGAGGTCAAGAAGCAGTTGTGTTTCAAATACAGATTATTGCTTTTGATTGTTCTTGTTCTTTTGGGCATTCTCATTGTAACATTAGATGCGAGCTAATATTTTATTGGTGCTTAGGAAAAAAACTGGAAGAGATAATTTTGCAAACATTTTTCTTCAACCACTTATAGTTCTTGAGTTTTATTCATATAGAAAACAATCATCAATTTAAAAAACATATATTTTTTCGAAGATATTTAGACTTTTGCTGTTTTTGAAACGAGCCATTCATAGCTATTGACTATAGATAACCATATTACGAAAAATTTTTTGTTGAAAAAATATCAGGTTTTGGAAATCTTTTACTAAGCAATCAATGTTTCTTTTAACAAAATAATATTTATAAGTTTTGTATTCATTCCTTCATTTGAAATCACATATTTTGCATAGTTTCTAATTTATTTTGCGTAATTTAATTATGCCAGTTTTGGACAGTTTTGCAAACAATTAAATTCCTGTATAAGCTCAAAGGAAATGACAACATCGCTGTTAACAGTATTTCTTTTAATGAAATATCTTGCCATAATTCTATAACAATGATATATATTTCCCATAGACCACATTTTCGATTGTTTTTCTTTGTTTTTTTTTGGCATGTGAGCTGAAATATTTGTAAAATTATGCTAAACAGGTACACGCTAAAAAGGAAGTCAAGGCGGATGTTCTTAATTCTTGAAATTTTTTTAGCTGAGTGCAAAAAACTTACGACGACCTTGGTTTTAAATTACTTAGCACAATATTTTGTTCGCACCTATAGGATATTAATGGCTTTCTAAAATTAGTTGACTTTCTATTGTTGTTTTGAGGTTCAATAGACCAACACTCACTTAACATAAAAATAATAATATGCTCAATTATTCATAAAGATCAATTTGCTGTCGTATTGGCTGTGTTAAGCCAAAAAAAGTTTGCAAAAGGGAAATTTCACTGATTACTTGTTTATGGCCCAATTAGTTGCCAACTAATAACATAAAACATTGGCTAACTGAAAAATAATTTCCGTAGCAATTTTCTCGACCTTGCAAAGGAAAAACAAAAACTTTTCGCGTATTTATTATGAAAGCGCTATAATTATGGATAATGAGCGGCAGTGGCGCTCAAGTTAAGAAGCTCAAATGCATAAATTTAGCATGCCGTTCTGTCTAAGGTCAAGTGGCTGCGGCGACGATGTTGGGGTGTTCAACTTTGTGTGGAAGACGGTCAAGAGTAGTTTTCGCACCGAAAGTGAAATTTTAGCTTTGACGTTGATGTCTAGAAAAAGAGCAATGGAAGAAGATTTATAAAGTTTGCGCTTTTTCTTACAAAATGTGCTTGCGCTGATTTCTTAAAATCCATAAACTTCACCATACAGCTACGGTCGCTTTTTTGATGTAGTCGTGGTTGCGTTAGCGCAAAGTTTTTTTTAAGACGCTACTGTCGTTGTGACGCCTAAGGCTATATAGCTGTTGTCATCAGACATTTTAATGACAAAATTTGTTATCTTTTTGCAAACTTTTTTGTTAATGCGCTAGCTTTTAACTTTTATAGAAATTTTTTGTTGACTTTTTAAGCAAATTTAATTTATTTTATGTGAGTTTATTTATAAAAATGTAAGCTACATGAATAGGCATATTATTTAAATTTTGAATGCGTAATTAACATCACACGGAAGTCATACACTTAAGGCAAACGATATTGCTATTAATATGATTAAAAGAAATGTCTATGCCTGTAAAACTTTCTGTAGGATGTAGTGAACCTGGTGATGAATTTAAGAGCGAATTTAATTCAAAAATCAAGTTCAAACTGTTTTAAAAAATCCTATTTTCTTTTCAAAAATTTCTAAGAAAATCAATATTCCTGAACAGTGCGTTGACACGATATTTATAAAAAGACTCAAAAGCGCTGTTAAGAAACAGATTTTTAAATAATTTTGAGACACGATTCTGCATACGGAATATGTTGCCACAATATGAATTTACTTTAAGCATTTCGGCATAAGTCATACCAAAGTTGCGCTACGAATTCTCAAACTTAATGAAAACTGAACTACTTATTTTAGAAATTTTGACTCTCTGAAAGCGTCAAATCTACGAAAAAAAAAATCAACCATGAAGTATTAAGAATCAGTTGGTATTTTAGAATAAAATTTTTTTACTTTAATCTTCCATAAATTACGATATTTTTAATTTTTTTGTTTTTTATACCACTACGCAAAACAAATAGTATTCAAAAATGCATCAAAGTTGATGTAAACTCTAAATCGAATCTTCAAAATTTATTAAAAAAAACATTTTTGTTGATAATTTTTCAAAAATTTAGAAAAGGCTGAAGGAATTACTGTCTTATTTAGCTTCTGATTTTTTTTTTTATACATAAACATTATGCATATATCCTACAGAAGAATAACAATTAAAAAAATTGTTGTTCGGCAAAACATGTTTAGGGCTAAAATAAAGTTTTATAAATAAAAAAATCATTTAATTCTGAATCACTTGAAAAAATTTATCATATAAAATGTAGTCACATTTTAATGGACGATCACACATTCGCTTCCACTTAGAATTAAATTTATTTTTAATATTTTATCAGCAGGTGAACATGTTGATCGGCATGAACTCGTATTGGGTACAAAACCAGACCTACCATAAAATATTTTAGCACATACTTAACACACAGTCAAAGACATTCAAATGGGATTTGTGTAAATGCTCAGCAACTAAATTCGAATACAGCTGTAACTTTTCATATCACACATGGTGTGCAATTGGAATACAACAACGAACAAAGCAGCAAAAACAGTTTTAAGAATATACAAAATACACAGCGTATTTGCAAAACTTTGTAAAGTATATTTTTAGAAAACAAATTCCTGTATTTCAAACTATTTATAATGCACTTAACGCCACGCAGCTAAAAAAAGTTGCTGAATTTTTAGAAATTCGCAAAAACGTAAAATAGAAATATCAATAAAAATAGCAATTAAATGAAAACGAAAGCAATTAAATTCATATAAAAATAGCTTCAAAGAACATATGCAACATTTCATGTATTTAAAATTACAGTCACGGCCATAAAAGTGAGTTTTGGCTGTTACGCCCGCTGCAAGACAAATATTTGATTGTCTGCAAAGTTTCATGAAAATTCAATTAAAATTTTTAAATAAATTCAAGTGCATCCCAATATTTGTCATTGTGGCCAGTATGCGACCATAAAAATGTGACGTTATTAAATCACATTGCGTCTATTTTTGCCACGCGCATGTGTTTCAAATTTATTAAATTATTTTCTGCTCTACAATTATTTATTTATAGCGCATGAAAATAGAATTTAGTTTAATTTTGCATTAACTAGAAAATGTTATGTATTTTCATGCTGTTCAACACTGTCTAACACAGCGCAAGGTAACGCGAACATAAAAACTATTTTAGTGCACGTTAAGTTTTGCTACTTGGAAAATTTCCGAGTCATTCGCTATTTTTGCTTTTTAATGCGTCAATGCAGTTTTTGGGGTCAATGCATTTTGTGAAAAGTGACTTAACTTTTTTTTCTGCTCAGTCTTGTACGCGACGAAATTGTGTCACTTGTCAGCACTTGTGAACAATAACTTTTGAGTAAAATTGTCGCTTAATTGTTGTGGGTGGGTGACTAAATATGTGCCAAAAGTTTTATTTTAATAATATATTTTTATGTTAGATGAATAAAACCAATTTTAGTTATTTTGAAAACGGTATAGTTTCATAAGAAAATTGTTAAGCTTTAGCTAAAAATGCTATAATTGATGGATCTCATTCTTACCAAATATGAAAGTAAAAGACTACTTTAGTATACGCTGACTTTGCACGAACAAATCAAGTGAGTATACCCAACACATTAAATGTTTACTAAGCAACTGCTGCATGTTACAAAACTTTTAAGTTTTTGTTGCAATACAAGTTGCCTAATGTGGAAATGCAACCAATAAAAAATTTCCGATTTCAAAACTAAATTCAAGACGCAAATAAATTCCGCACACACAAATTTTTTAGAACCATAATTTTTAATAAAAAAAATCTTAATCTGTGTGTTATAATTTCACTTAAAACAACATCAGCTCAAAAAAAAAATACAAAAAAGAAAATAACGATTTTTTTCTTATAAAGACATCAATAAACTTAGCAATTTTCAATCATCACGAGCTCTTCAATTTATTTTTTTAACTGGAAATAACAACAGCGCGTGCAGAATGGCCCAAGTGGTTTCATTTTTTTTCGAATTTTCCATCAAAACAAATGCTCTCTAGTCTCACGCCCATCAGCGTTTGTCGGTATCTATTGCATTTTTCTTTTTTGTTTTAAATTTCCTTTTTACAGTAAATTGGTTTAAAAAAAAAAAACATCAGAGCGTTTTTTCACACGCCACTGTCGGCGTATAAAGAAATTTAAATTACACACTACGCCAATTGAGGAGTAATACCAACTTTTAAATGTCTGATAGCCAATTTGTACAAAGTGTGTGGCAGTGAAAGATTTCAAATAGAAATTTACCAAGTATTTGTTTATTTTTGCAGAGGAAAAAGTATCATAAATGTATGAGGCTAAGAAAATTTTAAACCATAAAATGAAACAATTATAGAAATTTTAGTTAAATACTTTAAATTTTTTAAAATAAACACATAATTTTTTTGCTTCCAATCGACGGAATTCAAGAAAGGAACCAGAGTATTTGGAATCTTAAAAAAAAAATAAACAAATGATTATATCTAGAACTTTTTTGATAAAAAATGTAAATTACTTACCTTACTTTTTGGTATTGCGAACCACTCGTTCGTCTACATAAGCTATCGGTGTTATTGAAAGAAAATGGCACTTATATCACATTAATTATATAAACGGATTCAAGCAAAATGTACCCAAAGCAAATGAGAGATAGTTGATAAAAAAAACGAAAAACTTTTTAACAAAATTATGATAAAAAAATTTTATTAAAAATTGTTTAAATCGCAAAGTAAATTATAATCAAAGTAAAGAAAAAGCAAAACTGAACAATAATTCTTATTAACTCATTATTATGAATAATTTTAGACTCATATAAATGATTCATTTTTACACATATTATTGAGCTATTTATGACTTATGCTAATGGTTATTTAGGAAGCCTATTAATCATTCGAATACCCTCAAAACCACATTCACACATATACTTCGTTATCACCGTATTGTCAAACTGCCAATCAAATCGACGCCAAGTTCGTGACGAAGAGGCAGGTCGAGGAAGATGTTAGACTTTAGTAATTTAGGCTATGAATATACAAACTCTCATAGCCGCATAAATTGAATAAAGAGTAAAATAGCAAATATAAATAGTTGGTATAAGTAATAAATATGATTGTGGCCATCTCAGTATCTATTTATTGCTGGAAAATAATTAGAAGAAACTCGCTTCGGAAACTTCTTTAGAAGTGTGCCTATGCATTTGAGGACCTTTCTTTAAACTGTGCTCATTTTTCTTAGAAAAATAAGTGCCAAAATCAAATTGAGAAATTTCCGCAACAACGTTTGATTCAATTGCAGTTTTTCGTTTATATCTCAAGGTTTTTTAGTACAAACTAAATTTAACCTACTTTATTATGTTTCTAATGAAAAAGTTTGGTACTCGTATACTTGTGACTTGCAGTTCCTTGAGAAAGAAATAAAATTTCTCATATCAATTTTGATCGAACCGATTTCAGCACTTTAACTGTAACAACTTTTTGAAACAAAAGTGTTTCCATTTTACATTATCTACTTCTTGAAACAATAGCACGTGGCAGTGTCCTTCCCATATCGCTATCGTTAAACCAATTTTTGTTTTTTTTTTGCACTTTGCAAAATCTCATCAAAAGCGGCTTTCAAGTTTACTCACTCAATTCGATTCAATGCAACCCAATGCATAGCTAATTTATCCTTTCGTAATTTCCAACTTTCTTATCTTATCGCTGCGAAAAGCGTGCAACATTTGCCGCTGCCGTTTATCCTTGCACAAACTGAAGGCTGATGAACATGGTTGGTTTCCGCTTTTCCGTCGGCGCGCCGTTGCGTTGCATGATATCATAGGATATTCATTTCAATGATGGTGCAAGCAAGGTTCACTGCGTGTTCAATTTCAAATCAATTTAAAGGTGCGCTATGGCCGCAAAAACGCAGGAGAAGAGAGCATGAAAATAAAAACAACACAAAGCTCTGAAAGCAAAAAAAATTTAGTATGAGGCGTGGCACACTGGTCGGCCGTTGTATGTCCTTGTAATAGTTAGGGGAATGTAACCTGTTGTGGGCCGGGTTTCGTTTTTTGCCTGTAATTTCTATGCAAGTAAAAATTTTTCGGACTTTTTGATACTAATGGAAAGGTAGAGTCAATAGCTAACTAAAAATGGAAAAATTTTTCATTATTTTCCAAAAATCAATTTTTTCCACACATATTGTAAAAGAGCTTGTTTTTTACCAAAAAAAAATTTGTAACCGGTTGTGGGCCACTCCGGAAAATCAACTAGAAATGCGAAATCATAAAGAAAAACCAACAAAGAAATATAAAATTTTGGAATTTATTCATCGATGAAGCCTCTAGGGGCAAAAAACATCAGGAAAATGGCACTTTTTCAAATTAATTATCCTCCTCGTCAGTTTCGCAATTTTCGCATGTGAAATAGCTCTTTGTCATAGCAGCGCATTTCAAATGCACAAATCGATCGCAGCCACCGTTGCATTTGATGGAATTAGCTTTTGTCAATTTCGATGGCAGAAGGTCTAAACAGATCAGACAAAAGTCCAAATCTTCTTCGTCAGAAGAATTCGGCTTCTTGCGTTTGGCCGACGGTTTGGCTGGTGGCGTTGCCTTGCGTTTAGCTTTCTTAATGGGCGTTGGAGCAGCTTGCTTTTTTGCAGCTTTTTCATGCAAAGTAGCAACGGTTTCTGGAGACGTTAAAATGGCGCTTTTCATTGGCTTTCGGCCGCGATTTGATGGTTTTTTGGGTGCAGCGGCCTGTAAGGGGCCGATTTCATCCAAAAGACAGCTAATAGAAGTCGATCGAGATGACGGTCCAGGTGTTGTCGGCACAACCTCCTCACGTCCAACAAATGGCGCAACCACGATTCGACGCTGATCCTCTTCATCGATAAGCCCTTCAGCGGAAACCTCTGCCTCATTAGCCTTAACGACTTGAACAAAGTCGGCATCAGAAAAAATGTCCGGATCGTATGGACATATGCCGGTCGCTCTAAAACCAGACTTAATCACCGTAGGTGTCAAAGCCAGATCAAGAGCCTTACACGCCAGGCCAGCAATATGACGTATTTCTAATACCTAGAAAAATTTTGAACGAAAACAGTTGAAAATTGGCGAAAGAAAACAAGTTTTAAGAAGAGTGTTACCTTGTTTGCATTGTTCTTCTGCCAAGCAGAACACTGGGACTTGTAATAAGCCTTCACTGGTCCAAACACAGACACGTCCAATGGTTGTAGTCTGTGACTACAGTGCGGAGGAAAAGTGACGATATGAACGCCATTTTCAATGGCCAAGTCAATGGCTTCTACAGACAAATGTGAACAATGATTGTCCATCAGAAGAATCACTGGCGAAGCGAGCGATGGTTTCGCGAAGGCGATGAAATGGCGCATATAATGAACAAACTCTGGCTGACACATCCAACCTGAACCGTTTGCATAACCAACTGTTCCAGACGAAACACTGTCCAAAAAGCTGCTCTGCAATTTCTTCCTCGGGAAAAGAAAAAATGGCGGTAAGCTATTGCCGGCAGCACTCACTGTCAATGCCATCGTGACCATCGTTCCCCTTTCTGCAGCTTCCATTTTTCCCACGCGACGCATTCCCTTCAAAGCAATCACTTTGCCTATTTTGGACGGCACGGTAGAGAAGCCACTCTCGTCCATGTTGAAAATATTGGTTGCCATAATGTCATGCTCCGAAGTGAGAACCGAATTAAAATTTTGAAAAAACAGATCGACATTGGATTTACAAAATGCTTTAGCTCGATTCATTGAGGTTTGTTCAGGTGTGCGTAGTACGAGTTGGGGGTGGCGTTTCATGAACTTATAATACCAATGCCGTGGGGCCATCATTTCATCTTCCCAACCTTCTGGGCAAACATCAATTTTTTTGGAGAGCTGATATGCTAATTGACGGAGCTCGGTGATGCTGAGCCCGTAGTAATGACCAGCACATTTCAAAATGTATTGGACGAGACTCTTTTCTTGATCCTGGTTGAAGATCTGTTGGAAAATTAGAGAAAAAAAAACGTTGAAAAAAGTCTGATGTGTTAGTGGAAAGTGCAAAAAAAACTACAAGCAAGCTTAAGACTTTCAAACGCTTTCATAAAAAGTGTTTGAATTTAGAGTGTTTACATTTAAAAAGCCGCTTTAAATTCACCGCTTGAAAAGTTTCACTTCAAATACAAACCATATTCAAAGGTGTTCGTTGGCTGCATTTACGGAGGTATTCCATCAATCCACTATCTTGTACGGTAGTAATGTCATCAAATTTGTCACTAACTTTCTTAAGATACCGCTGCAAATTGGTGCGGGGAACATTGTAGGCTCGAGCAGCCTCTCTGACGGGCATATTTTCTATCGAACAACGCTTAATGGCTTGTACGATCGCATTAAAATCAGTTTCCTTCGGTTCGTCTTTTTTTCCCTTCGGAGTAGACATGGCTGAAAATGCGTAAAAATGCATAAATTAAAAAATAAATGCGGTTACAACAGGTGGCCCACAACCGGTAACGGCGGCCATTTCTTAAGTGACTGTCAAAATTCGCGTAACGAAAAATTGTAAGCAAACCCGATATAAAATCGAAAAATCTAACGCAAAAACTGCATACAAATCCAAAACAATTACCTTTTCGCAATATCTCACTTCACTATATCACGCTCACAACATAATCAAAATTTACTTTCTTGTAAATTTTTTCGTCGATTTTTTTCGTTTCTTTGTAGCGCGCATCAAATGCGTCCTTTCACTTGTGTGTTCGCACCAATACTATCTGTCATTGTATACTACACAGAACCTCATACTCAGATCCGCCATATTTGGTAAACGTCAAAAGATATAACGGGTGGCCCACAACCGGTGATGGCCCACAGCCGGTTACATTACCCTACGTAAATATTTTTGTTGTTATAATGTTTGAAGGTTGTAGCTTTGTATCGTTGCTCGCTATAAGCAAAATGGTAGGGGTGTCTTCACCATCGCCACAATTCAGGGTGTGTAGCGCTCATTAAATATATAAAGATCAATTGTCCGGAACTTCATGGAAGCGTGATTTTTTTTTTCCTTTATTGTATAAAATATACTTTACATTGTTTCTATGGTTACCGTCAACAAAGCAAATATTTTATGTGGAATTTTTAATGGTAAATACAGCAAAAATGCGAGAATTAAAAGGAAATTTAATGAGGCTTTAAGGTATAGCAAATGAAATTTTCATTTTATCACTTACAAAAAAAAGAAATAAACTGAAGCTTGTGAGGTTTTTGGTATTTTCAGTCATTAAAATGTTTCCTCATTACAATATAATTTAATTGAAGTGTAGTGACACTCAAACAGCACCTTATAACTTAGAAATTCCATTAGGAAACTTTCCAATTAGCTTTGGGCAAAAACCGACGTGCCATTTTTATTGCCTGTCTCCTACACGTTTTATGTTGCCATAATGAATTTCCGTCAAAGTGCTGCAAACAAACATGAGCACCGTGTGTAGTAAGTGTAAGGGAAAATAGCACAACATTTTAGATCAAATGTATTGTGGCAAGTGGCAAGTTTTATTGTGCCAACTATGGTAAAAGTTTTTACGACATTCTCATTAATAAATCAGTTCTAACAACTTGAGGATAATAAAAACATTCGGTGCACCTTTAATTGCTTAATAAGCTAGAGACAAAGTTTCATAAGCTCTATTGGATGGGGGGCTGAGCAGGCTGGGAAAGAAAAAGAGCAAGAGAAAGAGTAGCTAGAAACTTTTGTACAAAAAGAATTACAACACTTTGAATGCCCACAAGGGACAAATTAACTCAATTCATGCTGGTGCTGCTGTTTCAAGCCACACAGCTCTCCATGCTGCTAAGTGTACGCAGAAAGTTAAGTCATGTAATGACATAAAATGTTGTCAAACTCCAAGAAATTTACCCCAGAGTAAAAAAGGAACTGACAATTGTGTGCATAGAATGAGTGTGGGCAAATGAATGAAAGACACAGACATGTCGGCGCATTTAATATGGACAAAGCAGGCATTTGTAGCAGTTAACAATAGCGTCAATTAGCGTAGTGTAAGACAGCAACAGTTGACAGGCAGCAGCATGTAGCCTCTGGCTACTAAGTTCCTAGAAAATGAAAAAAAACTATAATGGGTATATATTTTCAAATAAGAGATTTAAATTTTAAATTCAAATGCTTGGATTTTACCAGCAGCTCTGATTGAAAAAATTAAATAATTAAATAATATCGAAAAATTAAAATGATGAGGGTTGGATAATTTTGATAAAAAAATTATGGTCATTTTTTAATAAAAATATTAAATTAAGACTTATTTTGAAAAAAAAAAATGAATAAAATCCGATTGATTCAAATCCAAAAATAAAAATCAATTTGGTTGATTGCGATTGTTAGTTGGAAATCTTATGATAGCGTTTATACGCTATGGTCTCGGAAGTAATATATAAGAAACAAATTTTCATCAAAACCTTAAGCACCATTTGACTTTTAAAAGCTTTAAATTCTGTTACATCCAGCTTTAGAAGCACTTTATATTTCATAATGACAACACAGACTGCTTTTTGCAATATTTTAGCATGTAGTCACGGAACAAGAAAAAAATTTTCCGCCAACTTAAGTAAAAGAAAAAAAAATCAAAATCTCAACACTTAATCGCATTGTCACTGAGCAGAGTTGCCAACAGCAATGGCAGTAGCAACTTAAAATATCAAATTCACTTATCTCGCCTTAGTGTGATTTTAATGACATTTGGTTTTTTTTTGTTTTTGTTTTTCCTGCATACATTTTCAAGTTATCTCTGACTTGATGGTGCCTATGCTATGGTTTTATCTTACATTTAATTCTCAAACAGCACCACCCAGCAGCCCCTTTTAGAGGAACGCTTTTTATTTAAAATGCTTTATTGTTGCTCCATAATAATCTATGATATTTTTCACATTTTCATTTCTCTTTACTTTTCTTCTACGTTTTTCTTAAATGCTTTAGCCGTCCCTGAGCTTAGATAGCACTGTAGAAACGCTTCTTATCAAAAATGAAGGCGACTTCGTTAGCGTCGAGCAGGGCAAGGATTTGGCAAGAAAACGCAACTCACAACAAATGCAGCATCCACCACATCATCCAGCCGGTAGTCAACAACAGCAACAACAGTTGAAGCGGGACGAAAACATGCGCCAGTTGCTTGATGTTACCAACACGTTGACTTTTGAGGAGCTACGCGATTTTGAAATGCGGTAAGTTGTCGTTGTTATGGATTTTAAAGAGAGAGAGAGAGATAGAGGAAATATACAATACATCATGGGAGATGAAATGAAAGAAATTCAAATTCTAAAAGAAAAAATGGTTAATTTTGGCTAATGATTTAAAATTGCTTAGAGCATAATTTTTGTGTTAACGTGGTTAATCGATAAATGCAGAGGGACTGTATGAACACATTTCCATTAAATTTTTTAAAACAAATTTTTGTATTATAAAGGGTGTTTTTTTTAGAGGTATAGAGCTTCGAATTGAAATAAAACACAAGAAAATCGTTTTAATGTCCATCAATTTGGCTTTATTGGAAGGATAATTTTATGCCATTAATGTTTAAATATGATTTCGGGCATGTGGCCACCGCGGCTGGCTCGAATAAAGCCAATTCTACAGGTCCAATTTTGAACCACTTTTTCGAGCATATGTGGCCGTATGTCGGCAATAACGCCACGAATGTTGGCTTCCAAGTCCCCTAACGTTTCTGGTTTGTTGGCGTAGACGAGCGACTTCACATATCCCCAAAGAAAATAATCCAATGGTGTCAAATCACACGATCTTGGTGGCCAATTGACAGGTCCATTCCGCGAAATTATGCGCTCATCGAATGTTTCCTTCAATAAATCGATTGTGACGTGCGCTGTGTGGCATGTAGCGCCGTCTTGTTGGAACCACAACTCATCCACATTCATGCCATCCAATTCGGGAACAAAATAGTCGGTTATCATGGCTCTATACCGGTCTCCATTAACGGTAACTGACTCTCCAGCATTATTTCGGAAGAAGTATGGCCCAATGACTCCACCAGCCCATAGAGCACACCAAACAGTCAGTTTTTGTGGATGTAATGGCGTCTCAAGGGTCTCATGTGGATTCTCTTCACTCCTTGTTGCTTGTTGACGTAGCCATTCAACCAAAAATGAGCCTCATCACTGAACAAAATTTTGCGATGAAAATCAGCATCGAGATCAATCTCATTTTCGGCCCATACACCAAAATCACGACGCATTGCATGGTCTCGCGGCTTTAATTCTTGCACAAGCTGGATCTTGTAAGGTCGCAAGCCAAGATCTTTGCGCAAAATCTTCCATAAAGTTGATGGACAAAGCTCCAATTGCTGTGCACGGTGGCGAATCGATTCATTCGGGTCCTCTTCAACATTTTGCTCTACAGCGGCAATTGTTTCTTCGGTGCGCACTGTTCGACGTCTCTGCGGATGCGTATTATCACATAGAGTAAACGTAGTGCGAAAACGATCCATGGTTAACCGAATTAATTGCTCTGATGGACGATTATGTCGACCATAAAATGGACGGAGCTTGCGGTAAACTTCGCGAACTGAACCATTATTTTCGAAATAAAATTGCACGATTTGCAAGCGTTGTTCTTTTGTCAACCTGTTCATGATAAAATGGCAAACCAAACTGAACATAAATGACATTAGAGTTGCCAGATTTGACCATAAAATGCCAGTTTTATCTCTATTCAAAAAACAAACCTTTAAAAAAAACACCCTGTAGTATCAGCTTAAAATATTATTTCTGTTTGATATCCAATCTGAAATATCTTTAATGAAAGTGATTTTCTTGAGTACAAATTTATCATTCTAACATAAAGATCGGAAAAGTGACAGTAAATATCGAAAAAAATCTTTTAAAATTGTTCCTTCCATTAGTTGCTCATAATTAAAATTAAATTAAAATTTGCTTTTCATTAAAACATCTAATTGATTTCATATAGCTCACAGACACTTTACGTAGTGTTCATTCATTTTGCTGTTGCTCTTGATGGTACCTACCAATGCAATCAATTTTTGTTTAAACAATTTTCTTATAAAGTGGAAACCTTTCAGTAATTTCCCTTGTGATGGCGTTGATATTGTCATTTTGAAACTTTTCAACTGGCATTTCTGTCGCTATTGTCTTCGCTTACATTTCTTCTTTTTTGCAGTTTCTGTTGCTGTTTTACTAAGCAATTTGGTGCATATCTTTTTTTACCTTTTTGAAAATTAACCTTTTCAGCGCACAGTGGAACATTTTATTTGGTTCGTTACTTAAAAAAAGTTAGACACGCTAACCTATGTTCAATTACTTTATAATCATAGCAGTTTGAATACAAATATTGTCAAGATTCATCCTAAGGTAAGCAGAATAGAATGCAAAGACTTTGGGTAGAAATCGAAGCGGAAAGTATTTTGAATTGGTAAATGTTTTATAACAAAGAGACGATTCAAATTTTATAATAAAATTTGAATGTAATTTAATTTTGTCCACAAATTTCAATGAACCAAATTTGCAGCTCAATTAAGACAGCACCCAGCGCCCATGTGCCAATATTAGTGTGTTATCGTTCTGCTTCCTTAAACATTTTATTATCCAATTAAAATTTGTTTCCTAGTTTGAAGTTCGTGATGGTTTGTAAAATATTCAAAGCAAATTTACTTTTCTTGATGAAAAACAGATCCAATTTTTAAAACATTTCTCTACGATAGCATATTTATCTAAAATTTTAAATATCGTGCTTTCATGTCAGATAGTAGTGACTTTTACAAAGTCCCCAAACACTATTGTGCAATTCTGAAACTTAAATCCCATCACACTGGACACTCCTGAGCTCAAGCACAAAACGCCATTTGAAAAATATGAGTACTATCCACTAGCAGCGAGTATTGTGCGTAGCCTGAAGGACCTTGGCAGGCAACAGCAATACTTTCAATTTCTATGCTGTTTGCGTTGGAAATGTTGCTGTTGTAAGTGCTGCTCATTATTTATTTGCACATTACAAAATCATTTCATAACATTAAATTATCAAAGGACCTGGGAAAAATTGCCAACAAATTCGAAATTGTTGCAAAATTTTCATAGTTGGCTAAATATTTTCATAGAACTTTGTTAGTTACGAAACTAACAAATAAGTTGCAATTTTAATGTACAAAAAGAAATGCAGAATTTCTCTGCAATAACCAAACATTCCACACAATTGTTCGAAATTGAGGTGTAGCAAGTTCAAGTGCACAGTTTTAACTCACTAGTTCTAGGAACCTTTGTTCACAAACAACAATAAGGAAAATGTTTTTGCTACAATTTTACGCTACTTATAATTATTTGACCATAATAAAAAACTAAAGTTTACATGACCCAAAAAAAAATTTACTTTTTATAGTTTTTTCGGGATGGTAAACAAAGAAGTAAATTTTCTAAGGCTACACAACTTTATTGCTGTTTACATTTTTTTAGTCAGTACCTTGGTATTTGAGTGAGCCTTTAATTTGATATGGAACTTTCACAAAATGCAATAGTTTTTGAAATTTTATTGCGGAAAAAATTCCATTTCTCCAACAATTTATTTTAAAAAAAATTCAAAAATCTTGTTTGTTTTAAAAAATTTAAGATACGTGTTTACGATTCCATCTCAAATATTTTCTTGGTGTGTTGATAATAAAAATTAAAAAGTAACAATAACAAGAAACAAAAATTAATATAATCGCATTACAAAACAGCGCAGATTTTAAGACTCATTATGCAACACTTTCTTATGAAATTAGAAATTCTCTTGCATGAAATTTACCTATGACACAGCAACAGTTTGATGCTTGTAAGAGTTTCCTTGCTGCTCTTTTACTCTATGCAGCTCATTAAAAATGTTGCACACTTTGAGGTGCTTTTGCTCTTAGCATATCAAAAGTGTTCACTTGTTCACAAATTGTTTGTAAACACTTCTGTGAAAGAGCAAAACGAATAATGAAATAGCGTTAATTTTCGAGACAAAAGAAATTAAATTTTTTGGTTGATTAATAAAACTAAGCTTAGATTTTGAAACTTTTGATTCCATTTCAAGGGATTGGAATTCGGATTTGAACTTTTCAGTTCCCTAGCAAAATAAATGAATCCTTTCAAAGGAGTCCTTTGTCGAATCTATTACAGGAATCTTAAATTCCGAAGAATTGCGTTAGGGAATTTTGAAGGAAATTTTGCTCAAAAGTACCAGAAAATGCGGCTAAACGCGACCTTTACTTAATTTTTCTTATAACGACTCCAGCTATTTTTAAATGTTCCCACATGATTGTTTCAGTCTGTATCGAATTCTGTTAATGCTGTTAAATATTTTTACAAGAAGACTATGAAAATACCTTTTTACAGTTTATTTTACCCAGAAACAACATAGTGGTGCGATTAAAGCTGTCTCTTAAATACAGTCAAAAAGTTTATGAAAACATACTAAATATCTGATTTACTTTATTCACATGAGTATCTAAAATGTAATATTCTTCAAAGAAATTACAAAGAATAGCAAACGAACTTTTAAACTATCCCAAGAACCAACAACATTATGATCAACATCTTAAGCTCGGAAATACCAACAACATCATGAACAACATCATCTAAATGTCCTTAAATGTAGATGGATATTGAAATATGCTGCGTGCCACGACATAAAATATTCATGCAAGCCAAACATTTTAACAACAAAGTCTACGACTTCTTTTCTTTTTTTCATTTCATTTTGCCTCATTTTTCACGTTATTTTTAGCATGATTTTTTATTTGAAAAAAAACAACGCATTTAAAAGTGTAATTTGACAAAGAAAACAAAAAACACTACAACAATGACGACAATTGTAGCCATGAGTTTTATGTGACTATTTCTGTTGCATATGAGCATACAAAATGTTGCCATTGACAAAAATATAATGTTGCATGCAATTTGCAAGAAATAAATTCAAAATAAAACTTTCGCAAACAAAAAATATCATAAAACTTGACTTTATTTATGATACTGTTGCAGAGTGTAATATGTTTTGCTTTAGTCATTTGCTATACAGACAATGATGAAATGTCAGTGATGTACAACACATAGCAAGTGATAAAATGTTGCAGTTTTTGAAAGTTAAAAAAACTCATGTAACGAAGTTGTGCTATGTGTGGCAAGTTGATTTAGAGTTATTTTTTATCATTTTATTTATTCAGCTCTTTTGAGAATTCATTGTATTTCACAGGGTTACGAAACCAATTATTTCGTCTGCATTTTTTTGTCATTTATGACTTAGTTGATTTGAAACTATTGGTAAAAAATTCATTAAAGAAGCAAATAGTTTTTGGAAGCGATAATTTTGCTTTTAACAATACAAAACTTTCAAAAAAAATATGTCGACTGATATTGAGCATATGCAACTTAAGATTTTGTAGTCCAGTGAAGAATATTTTTTTTCTATTTTATAGCCTCTAAGCAAAAACCAAAACTCTCGGACACAAAATGTAAAACAAAAAACTTTAGAATGATGATATACCTATTACATCACTATAAGTAACTTAGCTGAAAAAACCTTTTGTTATATTCGTTGCCAAGCTATAATGTTGCCTTTTATCATGGTACTGTGTGTCCACATGTCCAACAACCCTTCACTTGCAGTTGCTCGTACACCTGACAATGCCAGGCAATGTAAAAGTTTTGTCAACATTGCTTTTGTTGTTGATTTTGTTTCCTATTTCTAATGAAACTGTCATGATTTTACATTCTGTTCAAACAAAATGTTGACAAAATGTTTTTTAATCACAAACTGCAAGTGAACGAACAAAAAATGAGTCTTGAACAATCAGTATGCAAATATTTTTTGCAGTTGGTCAAGTACTGTAATCAACTGATATTTTTTGGTTTCTTGGAAATGAAATTAAAACTAAATCCAATAAGAGTTGTTTGAATTGTTTCATACATTTCTTTTAAATGATTTGTGCCCAATTATTAAATTTTCCACGTCGAATTGTTTAGTTAACATTGATTTCAGCTGTTGCGAAAGTGTTACAGAAATTTTCGAAGTCAAAGAAAGTAGGAAAAATGTACTTAAGAAAAAATAAATTTTCAATTGAATAATGCTGCTTACTCTTGATAAAGTAGCATTTATTATATCATTGATGACATATTGTGTTGATATCACGCTTATTGTGAGAATATTAAATTACATCAATTGTGACATGGGATCCATTGCTAAAGCAGTGAGGATATGTAGAGCTGTAAAGCAAAAGGATATAAGCCGATGTGTTTTTGTTTCATTATTTTCAAAATCTGATCTATGTATATTTATCAAAAAATTGTTGTTAAATTCAAAAAAAAAAAAAATTATAATTAAATGAGGAAGGTCAAGTACTTGAATATAAATAAATTTCACCAACTAGAACAGCGATACCTAATTACCTAATTAGCTTTCTTTATTGTTGTTAAAAATATTATTTAATGCATTAATTATGTCATGTTTGCTAAATATTATATATCGCATGCATTTTTCGCATTAAATGAAACGAAAACCACAAAATTCCATAAATACAAAAAAAAACTTGAAAAGCTCTATTATTTTATTAAATAGAATTTGAATACTAAAAACTTTTTAAAAATTAATCACAAAATATGTTGCACAATTCTCAGATTTTTCTGTAATTAAAACATTTATAGCATTGACATTTGTAGTCTTTTGTTTACACTTTTTTAGCCATTTTACTCATTTGTTTTTAAAAAAAAAATCGTATTTAAATGCTGATTGCCACAATCAACCACGGGTGCTTTGTTATCAACTCAGTTCAATTGAATTCAATTCAATTCAATATTCATTTACTTCATACAACAAAGGAAATGATTGAAAAAATGTGCTCGCATACAAAAGATTTTTAAATGAGAAAAACTGTGCGCCAACAAATATGCAATGGAAAATTTTTTCTGCTACCCATTTTTTTGTTTCTATTACTTGTAAACATATCATTGCTGTTATTTTTTTGCAGTTGTTGATTTCATTTAATGTCTTGTTGTTGTTAATTTTTCCACTGCAGCTGCTGTTGTCATTTGTACGTAGAAGATGTGGCTTAAAATTGGTATCAACAAGCTTGAAACAAATATCCATTAATCATAATATGTACAAGCTATTAGTAAATAACATTGTAAGAACACTTAACATCCATCATAAACTTTCCGTTTAATGTTCTGTTTAGTTTTCTATTGATTTATTTAAGAAAAACAATTTTTTTCGTTTTTTTTTTAATTTTGAGTTAAAGGATAAAATTGTCCAAGAAATTAGTCCCACATAAAAACACATTATTTTTAAATGGAAAGGAAATATATCAAAAAATGAATCGCAAATCAGCAAAAAAAATATCAAGAAAGTATAATTTCGAATTGTAAATGCTAATAACATGCAATTGAAATCATAGCACAAATTTTTAAAAATTTACCACTGCATGTTAAAGTGTTTTGTTACTGCAAATGTGTTAATTTTTAAAACAAATATGTGCCAATGTTACAAAAACTAACAAATATATGGTAACACAGAAAACACTTTGCGTGTGGACAATTTCGACCCTCAAAGTGTTGTGAAAATTTTAAGACTGGGTTACATACCTTAAGTAAAGAAAGAAAAAATAGAAACAAAATTGCATGCAATAGCACCTTCAACAGCCTAACAGGCAGCAAGGACAACGAAGAGTTATAGCAACAGCAACAAACATTTTTTGCAAGCAAAGTATTTCAATCTTTAGTATTCTTAGTCTGAAATAGCACATGCATTTGAACAAAGCTAACAGGTGCATTTGTATATGAGAAGCTTGTGAATGTGTGCGTGCAATGTTATACAATTTTTCAAAAGTAAAATCGCTAGCTGTCTGGACATTTTTGTTGAATTCTGACAGCAAAAGAAATTATTACATTTCACAGCAAATGCTATAGTATACCTTTTAGCTGTGAAACATGCAATTTTATTAATTGTGAATTTTTTCAAATATTTTTATGAAAATTTTATTTTCCCATGCCTCACTGTTCTATTCATGCAAACATAAAGTAAGAGAATGCATACCGACATGTTTGTATGAATTAAGCTTAACACAATTCAAGAAATGTGCTAGAATTTGATTTACCAAAAATGCCCAATATCATAACACTATGCATTGATATTTTAAGGTAATTAATTCAAGAAATTTAATTTAAATATCATTACGTATTATTTCAGTAAATACAAAATATCCTGCCTTTCAGTAATATCGATACAATTACCTATAATAACAAGGCTTTTGTGCTTAAAAAATTGCCTAATTTAATTCAAAAATAATAAATTAATTAATCCACACTCAAGAGCAACAACCTCTTGACATCGTACATTAATTCCAGCAATCGAAATCCACTTAAGCAGCACTCTTACGAGTCAATTTGATTAAATTTGGCCTCTTTGTCACCCCGTTGATTACGATGCATTAGTATCCTGCTGTTTTACACAACACACAAAAACAACAACATAACGTGCATATATAAATCTTAATTGTGAGCTAGAAACACCAACACTGCTGTAATAAGAACAACACTACAACAATCACTATAATCAAAACGCAAATAGCTGTTACACCAAAAAAAAAGTTGTTAGTAAACAAAAATATTTCACACAAAATTAATAGAAAAATAATAGCAAAAAATAATTTAAAACAGCTTTGGTCGCCCAACAAATATGTATGTATGTGCATGAAAATACGCCGAAATATGGTTAAAGTCTAAACAAAAAAGATATGTTTCACAAAATTATAAGAAAAACTGCGCCTGACGTCCTAAAAATTGTAGTGGCAAATGAAAATCGGTTAAGAAATTCTGTATTTTCCTGAGAAATTTAATCCAGTTTTTGTTTAAACTCACACACCTCAAAAACATTTCCGAATTTACTATGAAAATTATTCAAACATAAAAGTAAAAGTTACCAGAAAAGTTTTTCTGAAGGAAATAAGATGTAAGAAAAACATTGAACATTTTAAGCAATCAATTGAGCTTTTATTGATTGTTTCTTATTTAGCGCTTACTTTTCCCCAAGATCTGAAATGAAAAAGTATAATAAAAAATATTCAAAAACAGGCATTTGAGTTTCGGATGACTTTTCCATAGAAAATTACTTTTTTGTTATTTTTAAACATTATCTCTTTAAGTAGATGATTATTGATCTTCAAAAGAAAACTTTTAATAAATGTTGGGGTATGAGAATATTCAATAATTTTTTAACAATTTCTTCGCAAAATTATTAAATTGGATATAAATTATTGCTTTAAATAAGACATTTTTCATATGACATCATTGGGATTTTTCTTCTTTTTTTTTTGCACGACTTCATCTGACTTAAATTTACGTGAATTAACATTGGTTAATTTTCCGTATTTACGAAAATTTCATTTAGCGATTTGCGCAAATTTTTTTTTCTTTGTACTTAGAATACAACAAAAAGTTCGAGCACTTGAAATAAAACAGCAGCAATTTCCGAAATAAACCACATTGAAGTTTAATTAAAACCATAAAATACTACAACACTCGTTTGCTTAGGCACTCCTCTCTCACTCCCTTGTTATATGCCAAATACTTATGTCCTAAATTTCTTCTTTTTGTATTTAACAGTTATGGCTCACCACACCACAGTCGCTCACAATCGGTTAAAATGCCTGGTAGTCGTGCATCAGGACGTCCAAATCAATTATGTTTGCCACAACAGCGTTCACGGTATGTAAACAATCAGGGAAGCCAACATCACCCCCATAGGAGGGATAGTGGCCTCAAATGCTTAAATGTTGCTTTTGTTTAGCTCAAGTTTTATTGTTTAATTTTTTGCGTTTATTTTACTTTATCTTTTTCGTTTCACAGCGTGGCTTCTATGCCCAATACAGGCGTCGAAGAAGAATACTACAGACTGAGACATTTCTCCATCACTGGTAAGGGTGTCGTTAATCGCGGTGACTCATTGAAGAGTCGTCGCAGTCGTTCAAATAACAGTGTTGCCAGCTCAAATTCAAGGTAAGTGCGACAAAATTGATTTGTTAATTTTGCTTTTGCTTTTAGCAATCTGTGCAGTGCCTTATGATCTAGGTTTCCTTGGCATAACTGAAAAATTATTTCAAAATTTTAAACTCGATTTTTAAACATTAAATCCATTTTTGAAGCATATTATCTAGTACCTAGTACTTATATTCATAGTTTTCTAGCAGCAATATATTTGCCACTATTTAATTTTTTTAGTTTTATTTATTTACCACAAAAATTTAGTGATTATCAATTGAAATAAAAAGACTGATTGATTGATTACCAAAAGAAATGTAGAATGTTCACTCTTGATCTGATATATGAATCATTTTGATTAACTTTAAATACCATACGAAAATTTAAATTATTCATAAAAGCTTAAAATTGTTCTTTGTCGTAAGGAAAAGATATGATAGGGCCTTTAGATTCATTTCAATAATGATTCAAAATATGCTCTCTCTTCTTCTAACGTATGAACAACATTTAATTTCAATATAAATTAGTTTTTGACAAAATTTCAAGCGCTGATTACTTACTCAAGACATAAGTTATAGCTAAATTCTTGAAGCCATTTTGTTTACTGTTGAAAAAGTATGAAAAAAATTTAATATCAAAAGTGGGCGCTTTTTTTAAAGACAACTTAAGCTTTCAAACAAAACTTGTCAAACAAAATTCAAACCAGAGATTTCACTTTCCTTTTTTTGAAACAGCACCGAACATCTGACCACTACACAAATACCAGCACCAAATTCAGCGCGCACTTCTGCCACCTGCAGCTTGGCCTCAAGTCGTGAGAGCAGCACATCAAATCCAGGCAGTGGCCCCTATAGGTAGGCAATAAATAATAAAACAAAAAATAGGCCCAGCTACAACTGTCGTTATCTTTTTTATCGTTTGTTAACAGGGTGCTCATGTTAGGCGGTCCTGCTGTTGGCAAAAGCTCTTTGGTTTCACAATTTATGACATCAGAGTATTTGCATGCCTATGATACCAGCATTGGTGAGTGATGATATCTTTATTTTGTTATACAAGTAGAGGAACATAACTGTATTGCTAATTAAAAAAAAAAAAAATTACAAATCTACTTTAAAGTTTTTTTTTGTATTTTCTTTAGCTTTTATTTTTGTCATGATTTGTTGCTTTTTTCTTTCCGTTAAACTATACTAATTAAGAAAATGAAAAAATAAACAAATTATATCAAATGATTGCATTCAATTATATAAAGTTTTTGTGTAGGTGCATAACAGCTGTTTGTATTTATGTATGTGTCTGTGTTTTTGTGGAAATGTACACTGCGACGTTTTAGTTTTTTTACATTTGCTATTTTTAATTTTCGCTTTTAATGCGCTTAAGTTTTGTTCTATTAATTCTGCTTACATTTAAGCTTCTTTTTTGTTTTTCAACGGCAAGGACATACGGATATCAACTCGAAAAATTAAATAAATAAAAAGTCGTTCAATCTGAAAATCAGCAACATTTTGTGTTTATTTTTTAAGCCATTTTGTAACAGCTGTTGGCGAATAATTTTGTTACATCTACATAAAGCTAACAAAGTTGTTTGCCATGTTCAACAACTGGTGTCTGGTTGCTTTTTTACTTGCTCTATGCACCGATGAGCAGTTGATTTTATTCAACATTTTGCTGCTTATGAAACAGTGGTGGCTAAACGGCATTTATAACAGCGCTACTTATAGGAGATTATAAAAAATAAAACAGTACAAAATATAGAGTTTTGGGATGCGTGTTTTCAAACGAATTGTTTGGTGCTTAGTTATGACGGTTTGCTTTCAGCGGAAAAGTATATGATATCGTATTTTTATGTCAATTACATAATGGTAAAGGGATATTATAACGCAAAAAAATGATTTTTGGCAGAAAATTGTGAGAGAAGTGTCAAGATATCTAAAAATTACCGAATTCTTAAACGTTACCAAATTTTAAACCTCTTTTTGATACCAATAATGGGTGCCCGGTTTTAAAGATCTTTATATGTTTGATAATTGCTCTCAATTTATGTGGCAAATGTATCATTTAAATTAAAGTGTGATTTTAATATGCACTACACTAGCAGAATGTTCTAATTTTTGCCGCCACAGCTATATCAGCTGAGCAGCATTCATTTAAGTTACGCAATAAAAAAATTTGCAACAACTTTTTTATTAATTTATTTATTTTTTTTCAAAGCCATATGCAACAATTTATGCTTCAGCAAGCACACAAACATTGACGCATTTGCAGACAGCGTAACACCTACACAAACACCACTTTATTTAACATGAACGTAAAACACAAAATCTCAACTGCTGTTGGCAGCATTTAAAATGCCATGACACACCCACACATTTTTCAAAATACAATGACAGCTAAATGCCAGGAATATGCCAAGCGCATGGCATATTAAAATTTAATGAAAAAATTAAATCAAATAATTTACTTAATACTTTCGTACTTATTTTTGGGTACGAAAAAACCGTCATAAAATAAATACATTAGCTACATCCTCAACAATAATGTCGCCATCCACAAATAAAGAAAACTCAAATACAAACGCAAATCATGTTGTGTCCTTTGACTATGTAACTAAGAGCAAATTGCCTTTCGTTGTTTGCTTTTATCACTTTTTATTTTATTGCATATTTTAGATTTAAATTTTGCGCTTTGCATTTCACGTACACATCCGTATTTGCATTTCACATAAAAAATAAAAGAAATAAAATTTAAAAAAAAAGTATGAAAAAGTTGTACAACAAATCATAAGATATTTAAGTGTAAAAATACAAATTTTCCTATATATTTGTATTTCATAAATTTTTCTCTTTCTCTTTTTATCTTCTTTATATATATGACTTACTCACTCACTGTTTTACATTGCGCGCGTGCATTTTATAAAAAAAAAATAAATAAATAAAACATAACTTTTCCAAATAAAAAAGATGAAATAGAAAAAAGTGTTTGCCTAAAAGTAGGCAACTGCAACATTAGCATTCATATTGAAAAGCCGCCAGATGGTAATAAATAAAAACAAACAAAAAATCAATGCTTGGATTTTATTCACATAATTCGTTTGGAAAATCCTAAAAAATATTTAAGTTTTTCTTTACTTTGAAGTTTGCTATTTTGCATTAAATTTCTAGTAGAATTTTGCATTAAAAAATTTAAATTTTTTAAAGTGTAGGTATACACTGTTGCACACAACACACGTACACACTTGCACGGGAGCACATGTGATCCCTCCTCATACACTCAAAGAAATTATGATTGTTGAATTGCTTGGGGCATTTCACCGTTTTGCTTGTCGCTGCTTTTGCTAAAATGAATTTTATTGCATGTTAATGCCAATGCTGAAGTAGTGCTTCAGGGGCCGTGTTATATGGAACTCATGTCAAAAAGGAATTATGTCAAAAACGCATAATAAATATTTATTTTATAATTTTATTGACAGTTGTTTTTGGAATTTTTTTTATTCGACCAATAATGTCTATGCCTGTTTTTATGGGCACTGGGTTTGACTTCATTCATTTCAAACCTATGAAATTAACAAACAATGTCATATAATTTTCGATAACTGCGTATCTCGAAAACCATAGTAGAGAGAATAAAAATTCAATTTGATTCAGTACAATTTCATGTCCGAAGACCATCACTGTATAGTACAGAGATTCGAATTTCAAGTGCTATCACTAGTAACTTAAAAAGCCTTAGCCACACACTATGCGTTAAAGCTATGCATATATTTCTTTGGATATACACAAACCTTCACTTGCACATTAGAAACAATTGAACACATTCAGACATAGACATATTTTAACATTCGCATTTGTAATACACCGGCATAAATTGTTGCATCTTAAAATTTTTTGTTATTTATACTAAATTTTGGTACAAACTTTTGCTTATCTATTATAATACTTACAGTCCAAATGAATCTATAAGGCTTTCGAGTTTAAAAGCTATTAAGTTTTTCCCTTATTAAAAATTTGCTACTTGGTATGTATTTACAATCAGAATTCTATAAAATGTTTTCTTAGTATTTCGCAGTAACAAGCATACCTAGATAAAATGGCGCTCAAAAATATGCATTCAAAAACTGATAGTTTTAGTTGTTGTTTCCGATATCAGAATGAATTAGTTTTTGCTACTTTGCATTGCAAACATTTAGGCTCGCCAAATTAAATTAAGTGTTGTGTTTCAAATATTGTGGACGTTTTATGAAAAACTGTTGAAAAAAAAAACACCTCAGTTATTAACTGTTTTTTATTTTATATAATTTTTTTACTGCCAAGACTAATCAGTTAAGTACATTTCCAATCAGTTTTAACATAAGCAAGCACCAGACAGTGCAAATTATAGTTCTACCATAAATTTTGTCACTCAAATTAAAAAAGCTTCGTTCGCTCTAAAACACAAATTTCAAACCTTAGAAGTAAAACTTTTTAAAAACAAGAAAACTGCACTCAATTGGTAAGTTAGTGAGAACAGATTTCTGAAAAAAATAGAATATCCCTAATCTTGTCTTGGCTATTACAGTAGGTGGTTAAGGTTAACAATAAAGTCTTGCGGTTTTGTTTGGTCATCGACTTTACTTCATTTAATCATTGATAGCAGAAAGTGATGCCTCCAGCATGATGTATTCAGTGAATTGAAATCACCGAAATTATGGATATTCTACAACTGTTTTCTAATTGTGTATTTTGTATACAGTGAATAAAATGTTGCTATTGTTTACATTCAATTTAATTTTGATTGATGCTGATTGACAGTGAAAAGACGGGACCTTCACTTTGGAATGATAAAAAACTTACACATCCTTACTTTGTGTAGGCTTTAAGGCGCTCAGTAAAACAAATTAATAAGTTTTTGGTATAGATTCAGTCACATTATTTTTGTAGGTCTTTTGTCTTAAAATGTAGCTCTGAAAATAGTCAAAATATGAAAAAAAAATCTCCATTCTGCTAACTAAAAAGTAGAGAAAATTTTCTTAAATTCCGATAAGTATGCTAGGCTATTTTTAATATTTTCTGTAGTGATTTATTTATTTTTAACTATACAAATATACGATAGTTTGTGCATTCTTAGGCTGATTTATTACAAATTGCTTGCACCTCTGTTTTAGTATTTTTTTATAAACTCCACTATATTTTAGCTAACGCATGGCATGCGATTTACTTAACCATTGTTTAATAGCTATTTATTTTATCTAGATCATTAAATTTATTTTGAAATTTTGCTTCTTCATCAAATACAAATTTATTTCATTTCTCTTTTTTTTCGGCGCATCAGATGATGATTCTGGAGAAAAAGCTGTTTCAGTATTACTTAACGGAGAAGAATCCGAACTTATCTTCATTGATCATTCTTACACAGAAATGGCGGTATGTAAATTTTAAAATAAGTTTTAAATTAAAAAATATGAGTGACTCAACGTATAGATAGATTTTAAATTACTCTAAACAAGCAAACGCTGTTATAATGATAGCTTTATAAAGATTTCCAAATTTGAATTTATTTGATGTATATTTGGTAATGATTCTGATTGTAACTCTTAACATGTTCGTTTGTTTTCATGATATGGAACTAACTTATTTAAGTCATGTTTATCACTGTTGAATCCATAAATGCCCATGTTTTCTAAGCTCCAAGTTTCTCTCAGTGTAAACAGCGCTCTTAAACATTTTATAGGTGACCCTTTTTCTTTAATCTGTTTATGAAATGAATCGCTTTTATCGCTTCATATCAATGTAAATTTAATTCGAACTGCAGACGGACATTGTCATCATCATCATCATCTGTGTCGTTGTCATTGAAAGTACCGTCCATGCAGTGAAACGTTGGCAAGCAAGCAAGGATGTCAAAGGATTATTTTTATAACATGCGCTCAGCTTAACCTTTATCCCTATTTAGCTTAGCTGTGTGGATGGCTGGTATTGTCGGTCTGTCCATAAATCTTTGTTGTTTTTGTGCTTAACATAATATCGTTTTAATTTTATTTCACATCTTTAACTTGTATTTTTATGACTTGACTGTGTAGGGAGTCAATTCAACTCAACTCAACTCAGTTCAACTGTATATCATATCGTTGCCCTTTTATCTGTTTATTTCTTTGCTGCTACATATATTTAATTTTTTTCTTATTATCTTTTCAGCCCGATGATTGCCTCGGCAGCTATGATCCACATGGTTACTGCGTCATCTATTCAGCCTCCGACCGCAGCAGTTTTACTCTTGCTGAACATGTGTTGCAGGTGCTGTGGACCAATCAGAATATCGCACAAAAAGCAGTCATTTTAGTTGGAAACAAAGCCGATTTGGCCAGAAGTCGCTCAGTAACGACGGAAGGTGAGTCACCAATATGTTATGTCTTGTTTATTTTTGTAGGGTTTTATTTCGTGAGTAGGAATGGGTTAAATAATCATTTAGTTTAGGAATAAGAATATTTTATTATGTTTCTATTTTGTTAAAGGGCAACTATTTTATGAAGTGGTCAATATTTAAAATGACGTTTAGTTTAATTAGAAAGATAAATGACTATGCATAGAGGTATAAGGTTGCATCGGACTTGAGAAATTAAAGTTTGCAGCGGAAACAAATGTGTGATAACTAAATGATTTTCATACGCTACGATGAGTAAAGCTAACTAAGAATGTTTGCAATATAGGTTCGATATATCTTATGATAGAAATTTCTTTGTCACAAATGAGCTTGAACAATTATTGGCAGCTTTGGTAGTTTGTTGTTTCTCGATAACTTCATAACTCAGGCCTTATCTGGGATAACGTAATGGTAATAGTGGACTTTATCATTATCATTTAAAAAATCAGGCTTTAAATTTGCTATAATTTTATTTTTCGATTTCATCAATTTAAAACTTCACCCATAAGTTTGTTTCTCTTTGATATTCAATGTTGTATTCTCTTGATAATCAATTCACTCTTTGACAAAAGTCTTACAGTCAAGTGCTCCTCCTTTTTGATTGCAATCACTTTATCTCTATTGTTAAGCACACCTTCCAAAAATATTCAGAATTCGATGACAAAATCAATTCGCTGTAATTTTATTGTCTTTCATACTCTCCCATTTTAATCAATTTTCTCTACTCCTTCACAAAAGCTTTCGTTTCAATTTAATTCGATTTAAGCACAAACCAACATACACAGACGTACCGTAGGAAAACATAGCCATACATACACACAAAAAAAATCCTTTCTGAGTACGCATTTCTTTAAGGCTTAACGGATTACGTTACGTCCTTCTCTTCTCTTCCATTTACATAGCTTCCAAAGATGGCATTAATTTAAGTACCTATCAGCACAGCAACAAAGTAGAACAAATATTTTTTGTCTGCTTAAATTTTATGGTAGCAGAACTTAAACTTATAAAAGCGGGGAGATAGCTGTTGTGGAAAAGCAAAAATATTTGGATTCCACAGAAACTCGTCTTCAATTACTATGTCGCTACTCCCACCGGTTGGCTTATCTTTTGTTTGTAAATCAGCACGGTAGTAAGAGCTTTAATCACAAATCCTTTTGACGCATACCAACGCAACTTGGTTTTTCTACAGTATAATTTCGATTTTATACAAATTCATTGCATACTTCTGTGCTCAATTGCTCAAGTAGCTACAGAGTATCAGATGTCCGTTGCAATATTTTCCAATGGCTTGTACTTGCAATTGTAACGAAATAATTTCATTGAATGAATGCATCTTCAGTTTAGTAGTTCTCTGATCAGAGCAATAACAGATCACAATGTTTATAAAGTGTTCTTTGTTGTAACGCAGGATATTTTGTTTTCAAATGTATTTCTACTCATGCAAAAGTTTTTGTGAATTTTATTAAAATAAAAAGGACTACTTATTCTCTGTTAGAAATTGAGCTCACTGCACGATGAAAAAGGCTTCTTAAAAAAATATCGCTTTCCTCAGAATAAAGTAGTGTAAGGAAAGTCCTAAAAGTATCCAATACAAAAAATTATGTAAATTTTTAACATATGTGACATCTTGCATACGCTATTCTCGCTTTACGTATTATAATTAATTGCATAACTTTAGGCACTTACTAATGGGGTAGAAAATTGTATTGAAAACAACGTAGCACATTTTTTAGAGTGTATTAAATGAATGTGTAAGACTGTCTTATCTTGCCAGAGCAAAATTTAATTTAAGTAAAAACAATCGCTCGTGTCGCATTGGCGATTTTGAATATTCGACTAGAATTGAATAGCCTCTGGTCGTGCGGTATAAATTAACGTGACATTTTTAGAGGAAACTTTTTTTACAATTTATGCTCATATTATATTAGTCACCAACAAAAAAAAAAGATATCTAACAAAAAATTTCTATTTGTCTAATTTTTATTTATTCGTCCTTTGCGAAATGAGTGATTCAACATAAATTCCATAAGGCCACTTTTCTAAATTTTCAAGACCGTAAAATGGAAACACCGTTGGTGCAATGAGGCAAAAATTACGTCTTATTAATCTGCCTATTTTATTATTAAATAAAGAAATGGCACAGAACCCTATAAACATATGCCAGCAGCAGCTTATTTTGCTATATCATACTAAGAAAAAAATGACTTTCATGGACATTAAGTTCATTTCTGTCTTAACGTCCAATCAAAATCTCAGCGTACGATTTTTTTATTTATTTTCTCATACGACTTTTAATGAACTGACTGACATTGAAGTTAGTCCAGTAATGATGGCATAAAATAACGTAACTGCCAACTGTGGCGTTACATTAAATAGCGCTATAAAATGTCATATGCTTACGCTTTGTCAGGCCCACATAATTGAGAAAAGAAAATGAAGAAAAGGCGTAAGAGACCAACCAACAATTTATTAAATGTCAATCAAGTGATTCTTGCACGCATCATTAAGATTAACAGCAACAACAACATGAGCATATGTATACAGGGTACTTGTTGCATTACTTCACTTATAATACTCCTTGGTGCTTTGTTGATCCATAAAAATCCTTATGACTTTTATATGTATGGCACATAAATTAATGGGATAAGAAAATTTTTATGAAATTATAAAATATAAGTAGAATTACTCATCTACTGATAAAATAAAATTAAATTAAATTTTATCATGGTTTTTGGCAAATTGAATTGGTGTATTTTTTTATGGATCAAACTCATTTTGGTGGTAATAGCTCTTAAGCCTTAAAATAAACACTGAAATGGCTTTAGAACTAGCTCGCAAGACAAGACCTAGGCCATAACAATTTTAGTAATCTTTCTATGCACATTCTTAGGCTACCATTAGTAAGAATTTGTTGTGAACTGTTCTTCCAAAGTTAATAAGCAAGCAATTTTGATTATGCATAGTTAATAAAATTTATTTTTAACTTTTTTTCATTCTTCCAGAGGGCAAAGCAATGGCCACCGCATACGATTGCAAATTCATTGAAGCCTCTGTTGGCATCAACCACAATGTCGATGAACTCTTAGTTGGACTGCTGTCGCAAATACGTTTGAAATTGGAAAATCCAGAAAAGTCAAGGTAAGCACAAGAAAAAACACAAAAATGTTTGAGACTAAAATGAAAACAAAATAATTAAAAGAATTTTGAAATAATATAGTAATTTCGGCACAACCCTGTATATTTGCATCGAATAAATCTAATTAGAATGCAGACCGCTCGATATCGATGTTCATTAATTATTCTATTTCTACACTTTTTTACAGGGACTTATTCAGAAAGCGTTCAATTAGAAAGTCAAAGCGTCGCGCTTGCTCACCATTGGGCAGCGCTTGCCTGTCTGGTGGTGCCACAAATCCAAATACACCGCTAGGTCCAGTCAATAATGTGATTACAGATGTGAACACACCTCCAAGCAGTGCACACAGCAGGTAGGTTACAAAAACAAAAACCATTTAACAGCTACGTTTTTCACTGGCAACATGATGCTTGATAGAATATATTTTGTCATTGCATACTTTCTGGCCTTCTTTATTTTAATTTCCAACATGTTTTATAATTTCTTTATTTTTTTTCTCGTAGCCCACGCAAATATCGCGGCTCACGCACTTCGACCAGCCTCAAGGTCAAAGGACTTCTGGGACGTGTATGGGCCAGAGACTCGAAGTCTAAAAGCTGTGAAAATTTGCATGTTTTGTAAGCAGTAGTCAATAAGTGCATTAGAAAGATAGTGAGACGTGTGGAAAATTGTGTGCTGTGAAAACTGTATAGGCGTGGCTGAGTATATCTAGAATATAGTTATTAGGCGTAGAGCAAGCTAATGGCAAGTCCTGAACTTTTTTTTACATTATTTTATCCAATTCAGTATAAAAATTAAAGGAAAAATGCTGCTGCCATTTTCGCGTTGATTTACTTTTATTTCTAATATTTTAATTCATAAGTGACTTTCGTCAAAGAGTATTCTGTATATAAATTTTCTATTTATACAAGTAAATTAAAAAGTTCTATAAGTATTCCTCATAAGTTTTATATACAAAGTTGTATTAAACTGTAAATTTGTATTAATTTCCTAAGCGACATTTTATTTGTTAATTTTACTTTGAATGTCTTAATTTAAGATTTATGTTTTAAAATATAAACTATGTCAATACTTAATTTTTATTTGTTTTTATTTTTGATTGTTTTGTATGCAAAATCGGGAATTTTCCTATATAATTTACCGGAGATGTTAACTTCAGTGCAACACGAAAAAGTGTGACGAAATTGTGTTTAATAGTTTAGAAGCCTTCAGGACACTTGAAGAAACTAATCATTCATATTTGTACCCAAAACAAAAAGTATCAGTTTCGAGTTTAGAGCCAGGTTACCATGTTGAAAACAAGGAATTAACGGTGTTCCCAAAATAAAATAGATTTTCCTGAAAAACAATCGTCTATCTTAAAATAGTTCATATAAAAAACTGAATTATCTTTTTTTTCAAACAAAAATCCTCCAATTAACGGCTTTTTCAGAAATTTTTCAATTCCTACGAGGCCCACGGCTGTCTATTTTGACTGCAGCGCCTTCTGTGTGCAAATTATTTTATTATTTTTTTATTAACAGAAACTAGAAGTCTTAGTGAAAAAAATGACACCTCAATTGTGAAAATCAATGTAGTAATAGCCGAGCAATAGCGTTTTCAAGTAAAGTAAAAAACCCGTTACTTGCTGTTCGTTTATGATCACCTGGTGTTTTGTAAATTTTACATATTGAATTTTTTCGTCGAGCAGCCTCACTCGCTGCAAATGCACATAAATGATGTTGATTAAAACGGAATCATAGCTACTGAACTACGGAACCGATTTTAATAACTGAGGTGTCATTCTTTTTGTCTTATAAGGACGGATAACATTGTTTCATTAAAGTTTCAAATAATTGCTCATACGGTGCGTTGTGAGCCAAACAATGATTATTTTGGCAACATATCAGTTATTGCTTACTCTTGGATTTTCTGTGAAAAATTGCATACATAAGAGTTAAGAATATTAACTTTAGAGTCAATCTATCTTGAAAATGAAAATTCGGATAGCGATTGGCTTATGATCGTTTGGTGTTTGGAAATTCTACTTATTAAACTTTTTCGTGGGTCACGCACGTAAAGTATATATTTATATACAGCTCATTCAATGTTGTTGCTGTTTAGTGGCATTCTGAGCTCTATTTTTCCCAAAATATATAATAATAATCTTTTGGTGATGATCTCTTTAGTTATCCTTGAGCTTTAGCATATATTTAATTCCATGGCAACAATAACCATCAACTTGGTTTGTTCCTTTAAATTTCTTTATTGTGTGATCTAGATGTGTTGGCTCATAAATTCATTTGAATCAATTCTTTAGGATTGCATGAAGAATTCAAACCTTCAATATCTCTTCATTAGTAAAAAAAAATCTTCTTATACAACTTTGTGTTTTGCAATCATTTTTTAAATTAGTTTTTTGCCATAAAATTTAGTTTCCTTGCTTAGTATCTGAAAAACTGCAACTCGTATGCCCTTGAGTTGTTTGAAGACCGTGGCTTTATTTTGTTGGACTAAGCCTTGGTCCTGATTTTTCAATATATTTCTGACGGACAATGCTTTTTTGAATCCTTCAAAGATTTTTATTTAGAATCTCCGATGCGCTGGCCTATAGTCTTTATAAGTCTTTGTAAGTCTTTTTCTCAAGATTTGTAAGCAATTCCAAACAATTGCAAGTCACCAAAACAAAGTTGCTAAATTGTTACACTGTAAAATTGATTTCAGGTGACATCATTTAAAAGTCTGGAAAAAATGTCCTACCTAAATACAAATTTTATTTAATTGTGTAATTTTTAGTACTCGTAGAGTTCCGATAATGAGTTTTTTTTCCCACGTACTTAGACATTAAAAAAATCGGATGCTTTGGTAAGGTATTCCATTTATTGGAAAACTCTATTAAGACTACAACTTTTAATATTTTTCAATGATTGTTGCTTGGAAAGGTTACTACTTTTAAATATTTGTGATAAAAAATCACTAAAACGTACTCATTAAGATATATCAATTTTGACTTTAAAATAAGCAAAAAAAAAAACAAAAGAAAAATCATTTCAAAAATTAACTATGCTCTTATAAGCAAAAAAATTAAATAAATTGGGTCCATTACAAAACAACAAAAGATTCAAAAATACTTAAAATAAACTTTATGAAGTATTGAATATTGAATAAAATTTATTGCACTAAAAATTATAAATTTTTTTAATAGAATTTTCGAAATTTATACGTGTGGCAAATGCAAATTTGTTTAGTGTTGTTAAGAAATTTTAGTATAACAAATATAAATCGATAAATATACTACATGCATATATGCCAATGTTATATGCGAATCATATTCACCCAGTAAATAATTTTGCCTTAAGTTTTTTATACCAAATCAAAGTTGATAAAAAGTAATGTACATTTGAGTTAAAATCATAAAAATAATGTAAGTTAGAAGACAAAAAAAAAGAATATAAATGTATGTATATGCAGGGCTTTGAATCAAATAAGAGCAGGCGTTATGAATATCAGTTAAAAGCCTAATGTTGGCCCTTTACTTTTCAACAAAATTGAGAAAAGTTAGATAATGGATTTCGTTGAATGTGATTGTGTTTCCTTAATAGCACAAAGATTTTTTGTGAGTGTCATATAAAAATACCTCTTTCAACCCATTTTCAATCAGTTCTTGGACAAACTTGACTCAGCTTCATTAAGATTGATCAATCCAAACATGAAAATCGTAAAATGATTTGCCATTACGAACTTGACGAAACGAAAAGTGCATGGAAACTCGCAAGGCCTTAAAGCACTCTTTTAAGCCCTCTATATGACACCTCCTATTAGGGCTAAAAATCTTGGAAAAACTATTTTACAATATTATTCAACTATTTTTAGTATTATCAACTATTCAACTTTTCTCTATTTGGCTGAAAGGTAATGGAGTCAGCTTTATATGTTTGTCCTTATTAATAAAAACTGATAATATATAGGTCCATAGAGCATCTACAGCAGACAGATGCCTACTTTAGCGCTCTAATTAACTACTTTACCAACATTTTCTTATTTCAGTTACGTTACACAATGAGTCCATTGACTTCGTACAAAAGAGCTTTGTTCTCTACGATGCTATGCGTCTAAGCTTTAGAGTATAATTTGTCATGAAATTGTTTTTAAACAATTTTTACCCGGCATTGCGTATTATTTCCTTATCAGTTGTCATATGAAATGTTAAAATAGTCGAGCGGCTATCAAATATGAAACGTGTAATGATTTCAGTAGATATGTTTCCCAAATTTACGAAAGTATGGCTTTTTAATCCATGTTCAAAGGTCAGAAACGTCAAAGATCTCAAACTTTGACTTTCGTTGTTTGCTTAATAATAATTTGTAGTTTATTCTTTTCTTCTGGATGCACAGCCTTTCCGTTCAAAAAAATATTTGACTTTATAAGTTGAAGTGAAAACTTAACCTTGATTTTAAGGTACAATTCTCTACTTTATTAAAAAAAAAATCAAAAGCAATATCCATGTAGTTTGAAATAAAGTACATTAAATAGTAAATGTTAATTTAACGTTATTTCTTTGGAAAATTTTGTTAAAATATTGTTGGCCTATAAATTGTTAATGTGTACATTGCGCTTGTGAAAATATATATAAGTCATAAATTTATTTAAAGGTTAACGTTCCAAAAAAATATATTAAAATATTGTAGATGTACTTGGTGCAAAATGTCTATAAGCACTCGTTTGCAACAGCTTGGTAGCAAGGTTTCTTTTAGCTAGTGGGACCATTCTATTTAATTATCAACAGCGCTGATTAAGCAGTCAAATACTATTTTCGAATATAAAACAAAAATAAATAACAATTTCTGTTTTAAAAATATGAACTATTGTAATTGTTATATCGCACTTTACTAGTATTTTGAAATGAAGCTGATTAACTTGGCATATGAAACTATACGCGAAATGTGTTGTTCATCTGATGAGTGTCGAAGTATCTTTTTTTTTCTATTGTTAAAGTGAACTTTGTTAATTTTAATACCCTCAAAATATAGCAATTTGATTATTGATATTATGATGTTTCCGTATTTTTTTTAGATTTTTAAAACCATAACTTATAATTTCATTGATTTTTGTGAAACTGCTTATATATCATTTAAAACAAATCATTAAAAAGATTTAAATCTTACCCAAGACACATTTGTTAGCCAAATTTCACAAAAACTGTGTGAATATTTATTTATAGAATATGATTCACGAAATGCAAATGATTTCTCAATATTCTAAAATTTACAATAGCTTAGCGTATTGAAATCTATGTTAGATGTGCACATTCTGAGCTCCTGCAGATTAACTGTTACGGTCACTTTAGAAACAGAAACCCGTGATTTTTAGAGAGTATAATTAACTTACGGTAAATATAAACTTATAAAGGGAAGATCAAAAAATCCATGAATAAGTAATTTCCAAGGTCATCAAAATTAGAGAGTTAATGCTGAAAATATCAGAAATAAAATAAGATAAAACTATAGAAAGGGTTTACAAACGTATGAAGGTGTCATTTTAATTTCAAAAAGTTCGAATTCAAAAATATACAGTTCTCATTAAGAAAAATTTTACACTCCATCACTTTTGTACTGTTTAGACATATGGGTCAGCATATTTTTAAATAATAGGAAGTATGTTTGGGATTGTCCATTTCTAAGTCTGGTCTGCATTAAATTTTCCTAGAAAACCGAATTTCTGGGTAATTACTTCGGACAGTAAACAGAATTCAAACTTATAGCCTTGTTCTGTTTCAACACGAGCTAACAAGGCTTTATTGGATTGTACACATAAATATTTCGAGAAGATTTCTGATTTTTCTTTACTAACCCTACTTTGCCTTAAAGCAAAAGAACGAGCTGAAGAAATTAGTTTTTAATTTTTGTAATTTATGGACAACAACAGCAGTACCACTATCATTATCAGTTTTGTTTGCAGCCGGAGTTTCTATGAGAACAGTCAAAAGATGTAAAAAAAATGAGTTTGAAGAATTACGCTACTTTTAGTTGCAAAAAGTGCAATCGAAAAGTTGATCGTCTCAAGTGATCGACAAATATTTTTGGGATTACACTTTTGTCTCCAATGTAGTGTTTTCATGCTTTTACTTTTATGGAAATGACCACTCTCACATCAAAATCTGTCCATCACATACCTAGTGTTGACCTGAACCATTTTCAGCATCTGTGAGAAATTTGGATGCATTTACTTGGACCACTCTGTTTTCGTTTTCTATTTCACTAGAATTAAAATTTCATGTGTACCGGAATAAGTGAATTGAGTTACAAAATGGCGACAACAATCGTTGAAATTTGAGTCCATTGTGTTTATTTAACACTCTAAAGATTCAATGTGTAAAAAGTTGGCAATTCAGAGGATTTTTCATCGGATTTTATATTTAGATAAAAAACTAAAAGGCACCATCATTTATAAGCTAGTCATATGGATTGTAGCACGCACGTTGGCGCTTTAGCATAGATGAGCTGCATTTTTATATCATGTTCAAAAATGCAGTTGCAGAGTTTTCGCTATAGATTTTTGTTTCCTCAAACCAGAATAGAAAGTTTCAGGCGTTCGCCAATGATTTGATCACATTGAAACAGTTTTTTGGAGGCCCTTTGCTTCGTGAGCAGATGAAAGACACAAGAGAAAATTGTGTTTCAACTTTGCAGATTTTAGAAATAAATTTTTTAATTAAATTTGACACTACCCGTGAAAGTCTCGTAATTAAATTTAAACAACATCAAAACTCTAATTGTCATTAATTTGTTGATATTCAAATTGTTTCAGTGTTAAATCTAAATGTTTTACTATATTTTTCATTCAATATAAAAATAAATTTAAAAAAATACATATTTATTACATTAAACTTAAAAAATATTGAATTAATAATGGTATTTAAAATATGCTGCACAATGGAATTAAAAATTTTTAATATTAAAATGCGCAACAGCCAATGCGGTATATGTCTTTCGAGGCAAAACCATTTAAAGGCTAAATTGCATAATAAGTTAAGTAGTCATTTTATTATTTGTAAATGAGTTTCATTTCGTAATTGTTCACAAAAATGTTTCAATTATACAATACACATAAGTTTAAAGTAAGAAAAACATTTTTGAATTCGTTCATTTACAATATAAATGTTCATTATTAAATGTAATCTTAATGTAAATAAGGAAATTAAAGTTAAAACGTTTAAAGAGTGTAGTGTGCGAAACTTTTTCGTTATATCCTGACAAAAAAAAAATACTTACAATTAGAAAAAAATTAAAAATCAGTATGTAAATGCGGTAAAATTTTGTCAGAAACTTTCCAAAATTTTTTAGTGCTTAAGCGATTGTTTGATTTCAAACATGATATACAAATAAAGAGAATCATATATTTAAATAAAAATCCTATATATAAAATAAAGTTAAAAACGAATTTCATTTCATGTTTTCAAAAGAGTTTATTTTAATTGTTTCCCCCTTTCCAAATCGAAAAATAATATCACAGGGACCACAAATAAGGGAATTTTTGTGGCTTCAACACCCAAAAGTAAATATTTTTTTATACAAAAATAAATATTTCGCCTCAACCATACATTCTTCTTCTTCTTATAATATAAAAATTGCTCTACACAGCACATGAAAATCTCTCTAATCCATAAAAAATTTTATCTGATCCACAGCTGGGAAACAAAATATATACCACTTTTGGTATTGAACTCATAGGCCCAATTAAGTAGATCTAAAAGATTTTTACAGCTTACATTTAAAGAGTTCTAGGCAGTGATGGCATTTGGGTTTAGTGGAAATGTATGTATGGTATTATATTATAAATTTATTTTAATTTTAATAAAGAGGAAAGCAAAAGTTACACATATGACATGCTTCAAACAAAAAACTAAATATCAGAGGAGACTCCAGTTTTTCCCTGTATTGATTAATTTTTTGCTGCGCGAACAAAAACACCAATTTAAACGCTTTAATTTAGCCACAAAATTTGGTTTCAGCAAATCTGTATAAAGCAGTTTTTCCTATTCCTAGCTTTTATAGCTATTTGGTTTGTGCAAAACAACTTGTCACTACTTTTATAGTTTAATTAAGTCAAGACTTCAACCAAGACCCAATATCAGCTGATAGTGACATCTGTATGTAAAATGGAAGCTCAGAGCAAAGAAGTATATGTTAAAGAACTAGACTCCGCGATTTGTCGGTAATTGGAACGTACCCTAGTTAAACGCAAAGTAAAATCAACGGTCTTAGAATCAGGGGAAATGCGATTTTGGCTTATCTTGCGCATTGGGTTTTTAAAAATGACGTCGAATTCCCTCTGCTCTACCATTTTGTATTTTATTAGGATTTTCTATTTTATTTATTAAAATTTATATGAAGTATTTTTGAATATAATAAAATGAAAATGAATGCTAAGCAAATTGAAAATTAAAAAAAGGAGGAAAGCCTTTCGCTTATTATTCAATAAATTCAATATTAGCTGTAATTAGAAAAAAGAGGAAAACCCTGACGAGAATTATTCAATAATTGAAAAAATAGCACCAATAATACAAATAACGTGATCGGTTGTGAACTACAACAAACAACAACAAATACACGCATTTTGATAGGATTTTTTCAACTGAATTTTTTAAATAAAAAAAGCAACAACAACAACGCAAATGACGCGGGATCGGTTGCAAATTTGTTGGTTTGGAGAAGTCAAAACAAATATCTTGTTTCTGCATTTGCTGGTTGCTTGGTAGCAATAAAAATGAATTTTCTCAAATGCAGCTAAAAGAAAGAATTTATTATTTGTAAAGTACAAGAAACGGCGGAAGGAATTCAATTATTGAATGATTCTCATCAGAGTTTTCCTCTTTTTTCTAATTACAGATAATATTGAATTTATTGAATAATAAGCGAAAGGTTTTTCTCCTTTTTTTAATTTTCAATTTGCTTAGCATTCATTTTCATTTTATTACATACAAAAATACTTCATATAAATTTAAATAAATCAAATAGAAAATCCTAATAAAATACAAAATGACAGAGCAGACGGAATTTGACGTCAGTGTCAAAAACCCAATGCGCAACATAAGCCAAAATCGCATTTCCCCTGATTCTATACCGTTGATTTTACTTTGACAGCGTTTACACGAGGAAACTCTTCAAAGAAAGTTTCCCTGTCTGTAGGCAAGAAGGGAAAAACGAAAGGATGGTGTACAGAATTTGTCGTACACGCGAAATCCCTTTCGTTCTATTCTTTAGCTGATATTATGCTTTGAATTTACGTTTGTTGTGGCGGGTTGACGCAGTAATTGCTTTGAAATTTTCTTGCACAAACAAATTCTAGTTTCCGTGTGTAAACGCAAAAGAAATTCACAAAAGAGAATAGACAAGAATTTCTCAGACCGAATTTGCTCGTATAAACGTTGACTTTGCGTTTAACTACGGTACGTTCCAATTAACGACAAAAGTCGGAGTAAAGTTCTTTATGTATACAAAGAATATAATTCTTTGATGTATACTTCTTTGCTTGTTTGTTATAAGGCGATATGGAAATGGCAGCACTGTTCGGAACTAACGAGTAGTAATGTCAACGAAAATGACAGTCAACAAACGCCAAACATGACAGCAACAACAAATTCCAACGTCCACACAGACAAAAAGAATTCATCGAAAAGTCAGAAAGGAAAAAACCTGAAAATAGTGCGAATCAGATAACACAAGAAAAATTCTGGCATAAATTTTATAATTTGCACAATTTAACGCCATTAAAGCGACAAAGAATTCGCCCCGTTGCAGGAGAATTGAAAAAAATAATGGTAAGTGAAAGACGCAGGCAACAGCAGAGTGTTGCATAAAACCATACAACTCCAGCAGAAAAACAAAAAGAAAGAAGTGACCCGTGATAAAAGAAAATCGCAAGCAACACAGGCACCATCAGATTACAACAACAACAATTAAAACGCTGCAAACATCAACTGCTGCGGCTAAGCTCCGGATAAACACTTCCGGTTTGATAACTTCTGTACCCGCGCCCCCTGCAGTGATGTATCCCTGGAGCTCTGCAGCCTATAATCAAGCGGGTGCTGTCGCCGGCACTATGCAGCGCACGGTAAGCGCATTATGGCAACACCACGCCTTTTTTCTTTTCTTTGGCGTTTTATTAACACGCCTTCTACTTCAACTACTTGTACTACCACCAACACGACCACACCTACTACCACTTTTGCTAACACCAATGGTTTTTGGGTCATCATCATCATCGTCGTTCATCATTATGGTAACAACGGTTGGGTATCGTGCGGTGCTGGACAACGGCGGTAACATCAACAGCAGCAGCGGTGACAGCAGAATGCAAAGCTACGCTTCAGCAACGCTGCGGCTTTTTCGCTCTTGAATTTATTGCATACATTTGTAGTTGTAAAATTTTTTGGTTTGGCTCGTAGTTGACACCATTTGTCATCATCGAAATTGCGATAATTTCACACCATGCCGCTCGTTTTTCATTCCCCGTCCGCAAGTTACCATAATCTTGTGATGGCTTCGCTTTAAAATGTTATTGTTTGTTTGTAACTAAAGTCTATTGAATCTATTGTGTGAGGGGTAAAATCAAAAAAGCTTAAGTTCCACTTGCTTTCTTGTAAGAAATAATCCAATTGATTGCATTGCAATAAATTATAAGCGAGCATTGTATTAAGAAAGGCCGTAATTTTTGATTTGATCAATTTACATTGTACAGTACATGTATTTATGTATGTTCTAAAAAAAACAACACATAAGAATCAATTGCTATTTATCTAGAAAACTTGGTAGATCTTTTAGATTCAATTTACTGAATATGTACATGCATAACTACATCCTGATAACAACAGAGACGCCTGAGACTAATCTTTCCGGCATGTGGCCTTTTAGCAAATGTAATTAAAAAGCCTATAATTTAGGCTTCAGTGCTAATAATTTTTTTATTTTTTTTTTCTAAATTTAATGCAATTTCAATATGACTGTAATTTCTGTTTATTTAAGAAATATATTTTTTGAATGTATTGTTAATTCCTCCAAGTTGTTTATGTATGTAGTTTTGTTATCAGCAAATTTTAAGTAAACTCGATTAAACTGTTGTGATCAAGTTGGTTGTGGTGTCCTCCCCTTCAGCATCATCACAGTAGAACAAATTTATTAATACTGTTTTAAATTAACTTTGGATTTTGAGGGCTTATACACTGGAAATCCGGAAATATTTTTCGAAATTTTATTAATATTTTTGAATTACACTTTTTCAAAACCATATTTTCGATACAAAGGCTAGCATTTCCATGAAATGTTACAGACGCAATGAAAACTTGATTTTTCCGTTGTTTTATGTGAAAATCTGTTTTAAGTTTTGTTTATGAACAATGAAAGCTAAAAAAAGAGATAACTAAACTTTTTAAATTTTTCATACATTTTAATTATTATTAAACTCACGTTTGTAATATAAATAAATAAACATTAAAATATCATAATTTTCCACTTTGTTCCACAGCAATAGTAGCCACCGCCAATTTCTTATCAATAATTCTATATTGTATATAGTTATTATTTGTTCGTTGTTTAGTTGCATTTGTGTTTCTTAATGTGCGTCGCCTTCGTCCAATCCAACAATTCAATGTGTATCATTCATTCAACTCAATTTCAGCTCGTGCCAATTAAAATGATTTGTTGTTCATCATTTTAAATAATAAATTGCTACAACAACTTTGGTTAAGTTTTTCATTTAAAACTGAATTGCTTTTTTTTAAATTTTCTAATAAAATGCGTCCTTCGGACATCTACTGTTATTTAATCGCTGCCCCACGTCACTCTATTGTGTCTTTTCAGACCATGCCAAATGGTTTAGATGATCAAGAGAAGCTGCTTAGCGAAGCAATTGGCACAGCACGTAAGCAAGCATATCAAATGAATCATTTTCTCGACAAGGATCGTATGTTGGATGCCTTAAAATGCGCCAGCACTATGCTGAGTGAGCTGCGTACTTCGTTGCTATCGCCGAAGAGTTACTACGAGTTGTGTGAGTATGCACAGGTTTGTATTTGATTGCATTCAACTAACACTTTCATTCCTCCATAGATATGGCCATTACTGATGAACTTTGTCATTTGGAGTTGTATCTCTATGAGAAAAGCGGCAAAGACACAGATCATTATGAGATGGTGCAGTATTCACATACGATCGTACCGCGTCTTTATCTTCTTATAACCGTTGGCATTGTGTACATCAAACGTGATGCTTCACTTAAGCGCAGCATTCTGAAAGATTTGGTTGAGATGTGCCGCGGTGTACAACATCCATTGCGTGGTCTCTTTTTGCGTAATTATTTGCTGCAATGCACACGCAATATTTTACCCGATACTTTGGAGCCAGAGAATGAGCATGAAGGCAACGTTTATGATGCCATCGATTTTGTTTTAACAAATTTTGCAGAGATGAATAAATTGTGGGTACGCATGCAGCATCAGGGTCATTCAAGTGAGAAGACACGTCGCGAAAAAGAACGTGAAGAGTTGAAGATTTTGGTTGGCACTAATTTGGTGCGACTCTCGCAATTAGAATCTGCTACACTGGAGACATACCAGCGTTTAATTCTGCCAGGCATATTGGAGCAAGTTGTCAGTTGTCGCGATGCAATTGCACAGGAATATTTGATGGAATGCATCATACAAGTGTTTCCAGACGAGTTTCATTTACAGACATTGGATCCATTTTTAAAATCATGTGCTCAGCTCGAAACGGGCGTTAATGTGAAAAACATTATTATTTCTCTGATTGATCGCTTGGCATCGTACAATCAGCGTAGTGGCAAAGTAACGTAGTCTTCGTTTCTATTGTAATCAAAGTTGTAATATTTTCTTCTTACTTTCCTTAGACCAGCGGCACTGATATTGAATCTATAATACCAGCAGAAGTCGAATTATTCGAAGTCTTTAGTGTTCAAGTAGCCAATATTGTGCATGTAAGTTTTAATAATTCACTTTGGAGTAGATATTAATAAGCATAGTATATAATATCGATCTAGAAAGGTTTAAAATACATACTAAAAAATTCCATCTTTTGACAATATTCATAAGAAAGTGTCTATGAACAGCGTTTAATGGTTATATTTTAAGTGAAACGGAATTGAATCACACAGGACCAGAGCTCATTTAAAAAATGACATATTTTTGTTTTGAATTATTTTATTCAAAAAACTTTACATCCAACCATAAGGTGGGAGTAAGAATAGTTTAAGTAATTTGAAATAAATTTGAAATTTTAAATAAATTATGTACTTAAAAACAACAAAATTAAATATTTCGAATGAGTTTGATGCATCAAAATTAAACATTGGGAACAAATTCTCTGAGACAAGATTTGAACGAGCTCTTGCGATTTGAATCTTTTGTAGAAATAGAAAAATCAAAATAAATTCCGGATTCTGACCTCAGTGACTCAAAATCTATAAGACAAAACTTATTTGGCACCAGCATAGCTAATATGGTGTGTCGGAATATGTCCGGTAGTAGATACATATGTTAACCTCTTGCTCGTTAGCCGCATTTCTGCATTAAAACTAAGTTCGGCTTAAGACTGTGACCCAGGGGCTTAGGTTTTATAATATGTCGAACACCATCCCCGCCGCTTCTTAATTGCAGCTTTTTCTGATTTTTCATCTGAAATCACCGCACAATACGTACACACAAATTTTTCATCGCTCACCACTCAATTACATTGTTCATCATTGAAAAAAAAATACTCAGAAAGCATTTTTCACCGCTTCCAAAACATTGTTCAATAGATTTGTCTCCATTGAAGTGACTTTTTTTAGTAACCGCTCAATTATTTTATTCCAAATATAAACTTTGTTGCTAATGTTTGGTTGTAGTTTGACCTATTTTATATCGAAATAGAAAACAAAGCCATCTGACATAATTCAAATAGATATTTAAAAAATGACTTTAGAAAGATTTTTGCATGTATTTTACGTCTCATCCAGTGGACAACACAGGTGAAATTTGCAATTGTCTTAACTAAGGTTCTTCCCAAACTATGTTTAGTTTATTTTAATGTCATTTCGATTGTTGATACTAAATATGAAACATTTCAGACGCGCACCGATATGTTACTGGAGGATACAATTTCTCTTCAAGTTGCACTGCTAAGTTTGGCGCAAAAAGTCTATCCAGAACGCGTTGACTATGTGGACAAAGTTTTGGGTACCACGACACAGATACTCGATCGTTTGAATATGAACAAGTAATATATAATTATGAAAATAATACAACAGATATAATTCATTCTCTCTCTTTCTACCAGTATTTCTCATTTCCTTTCGGTGAATCAAGAATTATCCCGTTTATTGCGCATTTGTGTTGATTTCTACAACAATGTTTTAACCATCATTCAATTGAAAAGCTTCTGCCCTCTATTGGATAAGTTTGATTACACATCAAGAAAGTCCTTGGCATTGTACATAGTCATGAACATATTGGAATATGAGACTTTAATACCCACTGCCGAAGAAGCTGACAATGTGCTGACAATTGTTGGTCCATTAATAAAAGATGAAGAGGGCGGAGGAAACGATATCAATAATGCTAATAATGAACGCATGGATCCCGAAGAGTTTGCTGAAGAACAAGGAATTGTAGCAAGGTATTGAAATATTTGTATTAATTAATAACTGAATTTTTAATTTTTGGTTTCACTTCAATTAGATTTATACATCTTATGAAATCCGATGAACCAGATATGCAATATAAAATTCTCCAATCGGCTCGAAAACACTTAGGCAATGGCGGCCCACAACGTATTAAACATGCGCTGCCACCACTAATCTTTTCAGCCTATCAATTGGCTTATAAGTACAAAGCGATTTCATCGGAGGATGAAAATTGGGATAAGAAATGTCAAAAGATAATCCAATATTGTCATAGCACTATTGCAGTACTAGCAAAAGCCGATTTGCCTGAATTAGCGTTGCGTCTGTATTTGCAAGGTGCATTGGTTATTGGCGAAATTGGCTATACAAATCACGAAACAGTTGCTTATGATTTTATGACACAAGCTTTCTCTCTGTACGAGGATGAAATTTCTGACTCTAAAGCGCAACTGGCTGCCATAACGCTCATTATGTCCACATTCGAGCAAATGTCATGCTTCAGCGAAGAAAATGCCGAACCACTACGTACGAATTGTGCGTTAGCAGCATCAAAATTGTTAAAGAAACCAGACCAATGTAGAGGTGTGGTAGCTTGTGCGGCTTTATTCTGGAGTGGAAAGTAAGTTTTGGTACCAGTTTATGCAAAAACAAATTAAATAATTTAAGTTCATAGCATCTAAGAAATTACATATAAAGAACGATATTCCGAGTTTGGAACGTGTTTTATCGTAAAAAAAATGTTTTCCTTAATTGCTAAAAGGTAACATTTTTATACACATTTTTACAATTTGATATTAATACAATTTGTTAAAATACTGCAAATGAACAGTTGTACTGTACGATAAATTGTTTCTTTTTGTAGAAAAAATGGCGAAGAAATGCGTGATGAAAAACGTACATTGGAGTGTCTCAAGAAGGGTGCACGCATTGCCTCACAATGTCTGGATACTGGCGTGCAAGTGCAGTTATATGTTGAGCTGTTGAACTATTATCTGTTTTATTTTGAACGTGGAAATTCCCTTATTACTGTAGCAATGCTTAATCAGGTATGATTTATTTTCTTTTATTATGGTATTTTAAATCAAATTGTATGACATTTGAAAATTTCACTTTTGAAACGGTCAGGCAATACCGCCCACAAAATGGGAACAATTGACCAGTAAAATACCATATAAATTAGATAATTTTCCATGAAAATTGGTCAACATTTTTGTCGTTTTACTTCAATTTTCTATTTTGGTTTTGGCGATTTTAACTAATTATAAGTAAGCAAAATCTGATAGCCCTTGTATAGAGTTTTTTTTAAAATCTTTCTTTTAATTAGTGACGAAATATCTTTTCGGTTTTTTAGGAATTTTTTATTTTTATTAAGGCTTAATTTTTGTAAAACTTTTTTTTTTTGGGTATCTGGCTTACATATTTATTATATTTATGATAATTGAATTTACTTTTCTACTTTATAAAAAAATAGGTAATATTTTTTGATGTTTATATCTTTGACTTTTTTAGCTCATTGCAAAAGTGAATGAAGAGCTCCCGAACTTAGAGCCGAGCGAGGAGACCAAACAAATTGAAATGCATTTTAGAAACACGCTCGCTCACATAAAAAGTCGCATGGAATCGAATGATGCAGGACTTGAGGTTTCGTTTGCAGGCATTTCAATTAATTAGAGAAAGGTTAACATACCTTATTTTTATATAAAGAAAAATGATTATTTTCTATGTGTTTAAATATTTGCAAATACTTTTGTTGTTTAAAAAGCGCTACAGTTTAGTTGTTAACGACCAAAATTGTCTAAGGCCTTCGTATCAACTGCAACTCCTAAACTCTTACTCTCAATTTCGCTATATTGGGTATCTTTTTACTTAAACTTGTAACAGCATTAGTTGTTTATCAACTTTTTCAAATCCTATGCAATTAGATTCCATTCTAAATGATTAATAACACTTTATGTTTTAAATTAAATTTTATGATTCTATATATAACAGATTATAATATTAACTACTATACTTAAGTTAAAAAAATCAACATTCTTGAAATTATGTTTATGCTTTAGTATTAGCAAAAAAGTAAAAAAATATTAACAAACATGAAAAATGCAACCAATAACACAATACTAATGTTTGACTTATAATGAATACAAATAATGATATAATATAAATATGATTGAGATAAAACCGTTTTAAAAAAAACTTGTTTTCCGATTTTGAATTGTTGTGAATATAAATGAGCTTAACGTGAAAGGTTAGTATTAGCGACTTAAGAGCACGGGTACTAATATAACCATTAGTTGATTAATATTAATTGGACCATATGATTTTAAAAGGAATTTCGTTACTTCAGCTATATGATGAGCGCACAAAAATGTACCTTGATGAGGTACTTTTTAAACTTTTGCCCGAAAACTAATCATTTGAGCGTGGGAAGCGAGAGACAGTTACTCTACAGTGATTCAAACCCAAAAGGAATAGCTGTGCGTCCGTTGGAATATCGGCAGAATATTGGAGTTGAACGATCTGTGTATATGTATCTACATAAGTATGTAAATGAGGTCATAGAAAGGTAGTACAGTAATATCAAGTTTAATGGATTTCAATTGAGGCCAGTCCACCTCAAAAACATTAGTGGTTAACAGTTGAAAGGGTGTGCTCATGGCTACAAAAGTGGTGCCGAAAGGAGCAATATGCATACCAGTTGACACTGGCAACTCTGAAAATATTTATCTATAGAAATAAATGCCTCCTGAGGCCTAAATATTCAAGCTAAGCAAATAATTCCTATTCGGAACCATTAATGTTCCTGAGCTTACATAGTCTTCAACGAAAAAGAGGTCACATCAATGTAGGAAAGACACGTCGTCATTAGAACGGACGAGTAATTAAAATGAAATGTATTTAATGGGCTTTACAACGGGTACATCATTAAAATTCAATTGCGACCTTTGCTAGAAGCCATTGTCAGATATGTTGCTTAGACAGATAATCTGAAGTTATGATTGAGGGTGACATCAATGTAGTGAGGTAAACTCTTGTTCTTCATAATGTGAGCCAACATATGGCACAAATAAACATATCGATCCTTATCACGGAAAACGGAATAAAATAAAATGCGCTCAATAGATTTCACAACGGGAGCGATCGCACGAAGGATACAGCTTAAAGCTGACCGTTGAAGTTCTATTTCGACCTTTTCTAGAAGGTATTATCTTAATCTAAAGTTATAATTAAAAACTTTCCGAAAAAAACTTTTAAACTAATGTGTTACTTGGAGTTTTTGCTTTATTTTCTTAAAGTTTCTTTTTTTATTATAAATTATTTTTCATTACATTAATTCACATACAAGACTACATTATTCATGAATACACATATGTATGAATGTAGATACATACTTTAAATTTATTGATAAATTTAAATATAACAAGCGTATATTTAAAATACATAATTTGCTTCGTTTCATTTTTTAATTATAAATGAAAAATATCGTTGTATTTGTAAAAAATATATAGTGTAGTAATACAACTAAAAAAATCATATAAAAAATAAGTTTTTCATAAATTAAATTTTTACACAAGCAATTTTTAATAATTAAACAACTACATAAACTTTATTTTCGCAGTAATTGGCAGTTAAAATTTTTCAAAAAAAGTTCCAAAAATAGTGGGAGGTTTTTTCTTTATCTTTTTCATAAAACATTTAGGTAATAATTAACACATTTAGTACATTTTACAAATAAACTCTAATTGTAAATCACAATAAATTGTTTTATTTTATTATACATACATATACATATACACATATATAAAAAATAGGTAGATTAATTAACGGCAGTGTTGCCAACACAAAAATTTAAAAACTTGAATTTTTACGTTTTGTGCATTGAAATTAAACTTTTTTGTGTTATTTGAAATAAAAAGAAATCGTATGTAACTTAATTTTACAACATAAGTTAATAACTAAATTAGTAACGTTTTAATGCAGCTTAAGTGAATACCAACATTTTTTTAATTTTTGTCGTAAGCTCTCTTTCTCATTAAACAAAAACCTAAATTAAAGCTTAATTAATTAATGCGCATTTAAGCTCCTATAATTTTAGTATAAAAATAAACTTTTTGCTTGTTTACAATATTTAACTGGAAATATATTTTTCTTCAACGAGATTGGTGCGATTGTTTAACTTATAACGGAATAAAAGGATTCCAGCTTTTTTATTTTGTACGATTTTACTCAAAAGTTTCTTAAATTGATTTGAAGTAATTGTATACATTTGGCCAGGCAGCCAGAACATATTTCTCAATGCCGACCTCATTTACACCACGTTGTATGCGGAAGTAACCGTGCTCGCCCCACCAGGGACCCCAGGAGTTTGCGGCAACCTGAGAGAAAAACAAGTTTTTATTAACGTTATTGAACTAAGGATTATTCTGTTTGTCCTTTAATATGGCTTCAGTAACAAACTGCATTGGCAAATAAATAAAGTTTGTTGCTTAAGTCATTTGATAGAACTTTTTAATTATTTCATAAAGTATTTCAACTTACCCAATATTTGACACCGTCATGTTCCTCACCCCAGCCTACCAATTTTACCGAATGAAAACCGAAAGGTTCACCACGATTGGCGTTCGAGTGACGATACACGCCACCGGAATAAGCGAAGAAGTCACGGTATACAAACATCGTAGCCTGTACTGGTCCCGAATGGAAGATTTCAGACATCATATCGGTTTCATTATTTAATGAGTAAGCTGGGCCGACAGTGTAGAACTCATCACGGTTAACGCCAACAAGTGGGGTGCAGCCAAGAGCGCTCAATGAACGACGTTTATTATGTATTCTGCAGCTGTCACGGCGTGCAGTATATGGATAGCAGGCTTCATCAACAACACTATAGTGTAGAAAAATCAATATGAAGAAAGTTGTCAACTTATTTTACAGAACTTATGAAATTACCCTTGTTTATGCAAGTAACGCCAGGCAGCATCCAAATGACCGCCAGCGCAGCCTTGTTGTTTTCTTGTACAGGAAAGAATGTTCTCTGGAGAAAGTTGTACGACTTCCTTGCCTTGACTATGTATGGCAAAACGATCGGACGCGACAGATGTAGTTGAGACTACCCAAGATGAGCCGCACCAACCTATTAGAGCGAGAGAGAAGAAGTATGTAACTTGGTTGAGTTTTTTTCTTGTTATCTTTCTTACCCTGATCGGGTACATCACTAATATAATTGGACCATTTGTCAATGGAATTAAATTGTTTCGGCAGAGTGCCTGCCTTATTTGTTAGTCTCGTCATTGCCTTAACACGGAAGGTTGGTTCTTTTGTGCCCAGTCGCAATTTTAGACCTTCATCATATTTACGTCCCAACCACTCTTCGTATTTGCGCGCGGACCAGCCGAGCTCACGAATTGAGTTGACATTGCGCACGAGATCATCATCGGTAAGGCACAAGTCTTGGTCACATTCGACGCGTCCACCTTCAAGACAGCGACATTCGTTGCAGTTTTCTTTGGTAGTATTGAATATATTAAAGTAGATGCCATTATGTAGGCAACTCGTAATCGGATCTGGCTCTTGCATGCAGAATGAGCGATAGTCAGGACAACAATCGCTGGAATGCGTACGATCGCAGAATTCATCGCAGTAGCAAAGAGTATCTGTAATAGTATGGATAAATTTAATATTCGGAAGCTGAACTCAGATGTTGGTGTAATATGGATGGCAAGGATGAAAATTTCATAACCAATAAATCTAGATCTACGACAAAAAGATAAAATATTTTTTTGTGTCCAAGAAAAATATAATTTATCGATAAGACTTATATCAATAATTACGATTGACAGCAGTGCAATCGTTGCTATTGATCGAAATTTTAAAAATCAATAAAAAACAAGACATTTGTGTGTACTTAAATAAATATATTTTTCAATTATTCCTTGATTGCGATTTTTTACAATATTTTTTTTAAATAACGGTTATTTAGAGTCCTTTCTTGCCCATTACTGACTTAACATACATAGCTTTTTCGATAGTCAAAAAAACTTACTCGACTTACTTGCAATCGGCATTGCGCAGCCGTCATGTCGCTCCTTGCAGCATGTTTTCTTAACCGCGCAATATTGACCAGGATAATCGATGCGCAGCGTGTAATCAAATGCGTTTATCACTGTGATAAAAAGTGAAAATGTTAGCAGAAGCTGCGCACATGTGGTGGACATGTCTGTGCGTTTGAGATTCATTATGTTATAAGGCAGTAGCTCTGTTTAGCTAAAAATTCGTCTTATGGTTAAAACTGAAAAGAAAGAGAAAATAAACTTTATAAAGCAAAATTGCAAAAGCTACAAAAATGTGATAAATTGTCTTATCATTAGTGTCATTTCAAACATAACAAATTGCTAAAGTTTGTTGACCTAATTATTCTTCTTGTTAGTTTCTTGTTCGCTGCTCCAAACATATTAAAGCAATTAAAATATTTTTGCGTGTCCTTCAACGGTAACCACTGATATTGCAAGTATTTTGCACATTGCAAGTATTTTTGCAAATGCACACGATGCTGTGATAACATAATTTTTTTTTTTATAAAATTCTGATGCAGAATTGTTTACTCCGAGTAACAGTTTGTCTTTGTTGATAGATTTTTTTTATTGAAAATGTAAACAACTTATTTTTATTTTTCAAGAAACCACAACGAAATTTTTGAGGCTTTTAAAAAAGTTGTGATAAGATTGGTTGCACTGCTGAATTGTTGGCGATAATTTTTATTGTATAGAACATAACAATAAAGTAATTAACATAAAAATAGAAATTCTTCGAAAATATTTTAGGTGCGACATTATAGACAGACTTCATGGTGACACATCTTGAAATGTTTAAATTTCTGCGTCATACATACTCGTAATAAGAGATTATAATTTGTTTAAAATTTTTCTCTAATTGACTTTTTGCATAAATAATTTGATAATGAGGTTGTTAACTACCAGAAATAGATAAAATTAAGATTAAGATACTCAAATCTTTTTTCCTACATTTGACAGAATATTCATTAATAGTTTTTAAAACAAATGTTGTATTGTAGTGAAACAAGGGGACTTCAAACTTGAATTTTAAGAGGTTTGAGGTTTATCCTTGCAAATAGCCTTCAAAAATAAATTATAATTAAGATGTTCATAAAATCAAAATGTATACCGGATATTCTTGAATTAACTCCACGCTTTGATTTTTTTTTTGAGTTTGGAACATTTTAAAAACGAAATGGGGAACATGATAAAAAATCTGAGCATAGTTTTTGTTCAAAAATGCTTGTACTTTATAAAAAAAATAAGAAACTTTACTTGAAGTAGTTCAAATGTTAATTATTTTATTTACAAAAATATTTCTCAAAAGTGCAGTAATTTGAAAACTCCAAGATCAAAACATATTATCTATATCAAAAAATTCATAGGGTGGTTTTTCTGACGTATTGTGTGAGAGAACTTCTTTGATTTCGCTTTTCATAGGGCCCTATGTTGGAGGGCACCTGCGGTAATTACGACCGCTGCCAGTCTCACCACAAATACATCAAAGTATAGAAACATCATTTTTAGTACAAAACGAGCATAATTAAAATGCGCGTTTTTAATTAAAATTTGAATGCAAAATTATATAAAACTTCCGCATGCTTATGACAACAAGAACAAGAATATGCCACTTAAACAAGAAATTTGGCTTAAATCAAAAATGGTATGAGCTATCAAACGAGTTGGGGAATTATTAGGGACGCAAAATAACAACTGCAAAAATTAAAATATTCGAAAGTATTGGAATGACACATCGTCAAAAGAAGTTATCAAAAACAGCGCCAAAACAACAATAATTCATTTGTATCATTTTCGTTTTGACCACAAAAAAATGCTACCAACATAAATTGAACGCAAAATTTGCCATAAAAAAAGTGAGAAACATAAAAACAAAATATAAATTGTCATCAAAAAAGAATAAAAAAGGCGTTGTTGGCATATTTCTATGCGGATTGTCTGGTACTGTAGTTCGTTAGATTTTTATGATTTTTTTGTTTAATTGTCCAAGCGCTACACGTTTGGCTTGAATAATTTGAAGCCTTAATCATGTTAAAGAGGCCTATCATAAGCTACACTATAGCCAAATGTAAATATGAAGTTTTGTGATGCTTAACAGTTACCTGATTCCAATTTGTACAGCTTAAAAGATGACGTAACAATTTTGATTTAAATTTTTATTAGAACTCGGAGTAAAAACTCAAATGTATATGAGAATACACATGTAAAGAATTAAATTATGAATTTTTACTTTTTTTTTGTTTGTCAGGGGTTAATAAGAGTGCTGCCACCTGAAAAAATAACGAATTTTCGAAGGAATTTTGGATGATAATTATTTAAAAAAAAGTTTAAAGAAATTCCGAAAATCTGAATTTGTATTATTCTTTTTCGTTATTATAAGACTTTATTCTGTCTAGAGAAGATGAGACTTTAAATTAAGCAATATACATGGCATGTATATTAGACATGTTCAAAATATCCTCCTGTTCTAGAACTCTTCGTGGACGCTTAACATCCGATAATTATGTATTGTGCTTAACAGCTTAAATCCTTCGCTAATTTCACTATATTCACCTTAATTCACTATTATTTGAAGTTGCCAATGCCATTACATGAAAATCGCTTGAATGAATGAAACGAAAAAAAAAAATATTTTGGTGCAAATGTTTTCAAAATTTAATATTTTATTAAAACTTATAATGCATTAATCAAAGTGAAGGAAACAAGTAATTTTCTAGGAAATTCTTTTAAAAATAAACTGGCAACATTGGTGAGAGTAATTAAATAAAAAAAATAAAAAAATAAAAATAAAATAAAAAAAAAAATAAAAAAATCAAATATAATTCAAAAATCAACAAACTTGTTTGAATCATAAAAACAAAATCAAAGTCGAATTTTTCTAGAACCAGCATAAAACAAACCAAACATTCTTCAACTTTTGTTACTAAATGTTGCCAACAATATTGTTGTTGCTTTTGTTATAGTTGTTGTTGTTTTTGTTAAAGAATAAATTTTATAAATAAAGTTTGAATCATGCGCGCGCCAATTAATTTCAATTCAAAATAAATTAAATTAACTAAATAGACTTTATTTAATTTTTTGATTTTGTTTCTTAAAAGTGAAATCACCTTTGTATTACTTGTGGGCCTCTCTAGCGGTTGTCTACACAAAAAAGGGGGAGTCAAGTGGTAGATTAAGATTGGGTCACTTTTGTTTTTCTTTCAATTTGCCGTCTTTTAGTTGACTATATTAATGTGTTTACTTAATTGGCAATCGAGGGTCTTGATTATTAGGTTTGAATTGATTTATTTAAGTATGCTGTTTTGAGAATTTAATGTCATTAGCTATTGTTTTAATTATAAATCTTCTGGCTGACGTCACATTAGTTCTGATAATTTTGATTTTTTGTTTGTTTCTGCTTTTTTAGCGGTTTTTTTCGAAGAAGTCCTGGGGTTAAGATTAGATAAAATGTGCTATTTGTAAATATGCAGGAATTTATTGCATTTTAAAATAAAAATTACTTCAGCATTATGGTGAAATCTTTGATATTGCGTTTGGCAGTTTATAATCTTTAGTCGATTGAGGTTCAAGACACTTTATCTAGGTTGAAATAAAATTTTGCGAATTACAGTATTAACACGCAAATAAATTGCAATCTTAAGTACATAACGCTCGTTTGCTGCAAGACCGTCATAACTCAAAAAACTTTAAGTTGGAGGAAAACGCTTTTAAATATTTCAATAAATTAATTTTAATATGAAAATTTAAAAAGTAGGTTGAGATAAACTCCTATCACAAACCATTCTGGCAGATATTCCTGCATAATTAACTCGGAAAATTTTTTATGAGTTATGACGGCCCTGCAGGAAACGAATGACATATATGTATTACATATACAATATATACAAGTATCTATATACCTACATGCACATGTACATTAAAATTTAACAAAATGGATTAATGCGTTTTATGTACGTACACTCAGAAAATAAAACAAAAAGTGAGAGAAACTGTAATAGCTTTGATTCGAAGATTTTTTCACCAACCAATTTTCTAAATAATTAAAATGGTCCATATAATACATTCACATATGTACGCTGAATATACATATGTCAGTACATATATATATATATATATATATATATATATATATATGTATATATATATTCAATGTGTATTACACATACATACAAATGTACACACCCATCAAAAAACTTAGAAAGAGATTACCACAAGATTAGTTCCGTAATTATTGATTGACAGATTTTTTCACTTCATCAAAATTGATAGTTTTCCTCATCTTAGGTAAATTTTTTCACATTTTTAATGTTTTTATCATAAAATTCTTCACACTACTTTTGAGAACTATAAAATAGCTATTTTTACACTTGTGAAGAAAAGTATGTTGACATTTTCATTCAATAGATTTTCTAGCGCATTTTTTGGGTACAAAATATTTAAATACTTGAAAATTAAGTAACTTAAGTTGCTAAGTATTTTTTTTAAATGTATCTTTTCATTACCTTCATTAAAGTAAGATTTATTAAAATTTACTGGAAAATTTTGAAATCGTTCTTGCTATTTCAAAAATATCAAAAATAGGTTTAACAAATAAAATTAAAACGAAACTGCTAAGCTAAATGACATGCTGCGTTGAAATGCTTTTTCTAGCGCCGCAGACACTTTTCCTTTCATTCTCCGCAGCTGCTGTGAGGTGCAGAAAAATGCAACAGTCAGCGAAACACAAAAAAAATATATATAACCGAAAAATAAAACAAACCAACAAAATATGAGATAAACACTTTCGCTTTTGCCAAAAAAAAAGTAAATAAAAACTCGAGTTCAACGAAATTTAAAGAATTTTATTTTAAATGCGTGCGATAGGAACAAGGTGTTTCCGCATGACATACAAAATAAACACAAAATTATGAAACATCACTTTTGACTTGTTTTTTTTTTTAATGTTACTATATAAATGTGTCAGGCATTAGAGTTTTGGAATTTGTTATTTTGTGCCTTAAGAACCATTTAAATTTCGACGTTATTTTATTTTGCTTACACTGTTGAATATTAAAAAATGAAATTAATTTTCACAGATATATTAAAGTTGTAAGGCTGAATATTTGAAATTTTCAAGTAAAAGCGTAAATATTACACCAAATTTTTTATTTTTTTTTAATCATTTATATGATAAGCTCAAATTTTTATTTTGAAGATGGAAAACCTTTTGTTAAAAAGACTTTCTTATCAATCCGAAACTTCCAAAACTCACTGACAACATGGAGGTGATTGGATTGTCTATGCGGTCCTTTACATTCTGGTTTCCGTTTAACTCCGGGGATCCCCGTGACATGTGGCAACGACAAAACTATATTTCTTGAACAATCTTTTTTTTATTTTACAATTCGAATTTGTTGCTGAAAAAAATGTTTAGTCAAAAATTGAAGGCAGTCGAAATTTATTCAAAAAAGAAAAAAAAGGAAGGATTTTTTTCAAAAGTTCTACTTTATATATTTTGAAAGCCTTGGGTGTGATATTTATTTTATTGCTTGCTTTGTATAAAATCAAGCTAATTCGTGTTTTTTTTTTTGAGTTTAAAGCATAAAATTGTGATATTGATTTTAATTTCACAATTTTTTGTTTTTTTATCGATTTCTGCTGGCAGCAGACTACGACCAATCATGAATACACTTCAGTCTTCAAAAAAATCAACATCTACTCCATTTATCAATTGTTGAATCAGGAAACTCAAGAAGTTTCAAATTTTCCAGATTTAAGTGTGATTCTTAAAAGAGATTGCGGTAATGAACAGTTTTAATCGACTGTAGAAATTACGATCAAGTACGCGATGAATACCATGTTTAAATTTTGCATTTCACGTCGCTCAAAACGCAACATTTTCATTACAAAAATGTTCATTATTATAATGTCTCCAGTGCATTGGTGAAGATTTTATGTAACATTATCATAAAAATATCCAACGACTTACTACCAAAGAACTTGTAAAGTTTGAACTGCTACGTTTTTCATCACCGACCCCTGACATATTGTATATTGCCGCGGCAAGTTATGAAAACAAGACATAAAAAAAATTAAATACTTATTACTTGCTTCTTAAAATTCCAGAAGAATCAAGATTGAAAATTTTGCGCTACGGAGTGAAATTGATCTAAGCAAGGACACTTGAATATAATAAATAAAATATGCATGTTTTACTCATCTTCAAATAAATTATTTAAATCACATCATTTTGAAATTATTTTCTCGTGTTCACACATTTAATGATAAAAATAATTATTTCTTGTATATACTAACATTTTTTTTTAAATAACTCGTACGTTATTGCACTTGTTGTAAATCCTTTTTAGCACAATTCCAATTTTTTTTTTTTGCAACAAAATTTTTCGAAAAATATTAAAATTTTTTCAAGTTCACTCCCGCGAGCACAACTTATCGAAACAATTTAATTTTGCAATAGGACAAACCATACAAATTCTATGTTGATATTGCAAATCCTGAACACAATAAATTAAATTTTGAATAATTTATTAAACGCGCAAAATTCCAATTTCGCGTTCCAACACTGTTCGCTGTTTAAATTCAACTGATTTTACCAAACAATTTGCAGCATAACAAAACTCTGCACAATTAACAGCAGCAAGTGGACGCAAACATTTTTGCAGAATTTTCATATTTATTACTGTTAACTCAACAGAGGAACAATACAAGTGCAAAGCAACAGAGCGTGAGTGTGAGTTATACAGATCGTTAAAATAATAACAGCGGCATCCAGAGCAAAGAGACTAAATATTTAGGTGTCATCCATTACTGATTTCTCACATTGGTTGCGCTGCTGCTGAATCTCACTCACTCACTCACTCACTGACTTGAACTTTGGATGATGACAACGAAATAAAAATAAACACAAAACCGCGTGACGACAACATTTTTGTTGCTGTTGCTCTCATTGTTGGTGTTCACTTTTGCTGTTAATGAATTTTTTGTTGTCATTTTCAGCAATTTTCTATGAAGTTAAATTTTAGTGTTTTATTATTTCTTGTAATTGCTTATTAAGCATTTTTGTTGCTGTTGCTGTTATTGTTGCAATCAGGGAGATACCCTGCAATTGTGCAATTGCTGATGTTTTTGTTTATGTTGTCGATATCAAGTTTAAAGTATTTCGAATTCCAATTAAATACCCATGGTAGCTGTGTCAGTAAGAATTACATCGTCGATAAATTGTAAGAGGTGTGTGCAAGTTATTATCATTCGTTTAAATTAAATTGTGCAATATTTATGTAATTGTCGTTAATTTGTTTAGTCATATTTATTTAGAATTAGTAACACAGCGTGCTGGTAGCTAGTTTGAATGCGGCAAGATATGTGAAAGGAAAGGGAGTACGCCATCTTCCGTTCCTTTTTGTGGCGGTGTCTTCTTTTTTTGATGCTGTCGGAAACGGAAATATCATTTAGGTAGAGGCAGCTTCAGTTTGTATGTTACATTACATTGAAGCGATATAATAAATGTAACCTTTATGAGGTTATTCTATTCGTCTAAGTTAGTGGAAGTTTATTAGATGGGATCGTATAATGCCTTATATAATTTCAAATAATTTTGGACTATAGCTATGCGACCTTTCTTCAGCTACGAGTATGGCGAGCTTGTCTTATAATAGGTTTTTTGTGATTGCGAATTATTATTTCCTTTAATAATTTATAGATCATATATTCAAATCAATTTGTTAAAAACGGTCTTTGTAAATCATGAAAATGATAGTAAATTGGTGAAAATGATAATAACTCTCCACCCACAAAAGCTGTGCTGCAACTTGAGTTTCACAACTTAACTCTAAATAATAGGCCACACCTCCAGCGTGTCCTACTTAAAAGTAATGCTCGTAAATTTTATACACTTTAATAATGTGTTACCGATAACTTGTTTAATATTAACAAAAGTTAAATATAAACACAGAACTCACTCAGCAACAACTTGTAAGAACAATTTTCCTAGTAAATAATAGTATTTTTTAATATAAGCTTTTAATATAGATATGCAGCCAAAGTCAAAAACATTTAAACACGCAGTCTTGACACAAGTTTTGACATTTCAGTGTCAAAAACGCACAATCGTTTTAACTGATTTGACTGCACTGATAAACAAACGACATGACAGCTTAAGTGACATTGCAAAAAATTAAATAAAAGACAACGTGGACCGACGACATGACGTTGTCAGACGTTCAAAAATGCGGGTGAATTCGAAACTTTAAGCAATTACAGAAATGGTAAATAAAATTTATTGCTGATTGAAGTAGAACAAAAAATTAAATGTGTGCATTTGTTTAGTGTCATTTACTAGTTATCTCTTACCAATTATTGGTTATTGCGAGTATAACTCGTTTAACCACCCGGTAGGCACTTGTGCAAGACCTCTCTTTTGAGTCAAGACACGTGCAAATATTGCTGCATGCGTAAGCGATTATATCGGGACTTCTCAGTATCATATTTTAATGCAAATACACATATCCCTCGTTTTAAACGCTACTTTATTACATATTTTCGATCTTACACGGTTTTAAAATAAAAATTTTTTCCAAAAAATTTTGGTCAAAATTAACATTTTAGCTTCACACATACTTATTTTTAGTCAATTTTAATCTATTCTTTTGTCAACAATATTGGTTTAAAAAAAACACTGAAACACTTAGCTTGAATTAAAAAAAGGGGTAATGTTACATGTATATCTGTTTGGGAAATCGGCAATGATTACCCGCTGTCAAAAAAAAAAAACCGTCGGGAAATTGTTGGAGGATACACAATTGCGGCTGCCATTTTGTTTGCACAAACGTAAACAAAAAACTGGACACAAGCTGATTCGAAACACAACACTGATCGTAGGCTGCGTACGGAACAGAACACTTTGCAGTGTGTGTTTAGTTTCGATATTACGGTAGACGGTTCGAATAAAAAAAAAGTACCTTCATGTTCTTCAAAAGTGGGCAAGGCACGATCTAGGCGATGATCAACTAATTTTGTTTGTTGACATTAGGCATCTACTTTTCATAAAATTGTGAATGTACATATGTATGAATTAAGGCGAGTAAAGTTTAAAAACTATTTCATTTTAATCTAAGGTGGCAACACTAATCAGCTGTCATCAGTTAGTTTTGATTTGTTTTCATTCGCAAGTGCGCGTTTATTCCTTAAATGAATTTTTAAGAAATTCGGCATTGTTATAAAATATATAATAAAAACAAGTTTCAAAAACAAGTGAAGTGTATCACGTGATCTGATTTGTAATAAATTCAATAAAATATATGAATACAATAAAATTGAAAATGCAGTCCTGTTTGAAGCGGTGCTACCGGCAGAGCCGCTGTGTATGCGCAGCTATTTTTATTTTATTTCATTTGCGAAAAAATAACCAGCACGTAGAGTTAAGTTTTGGTATTTCGATATTTGTGTCGTTGCCAATTCAATTCTAAGGAAATATAAGGTCACATTTGGTAAGTTATATCTTTTCTGTTACAATGCTATCTTCTTAAACGAGCTATTATTGCCTGCGTATTCAGCTGTCCGTAAGATATTTCCCAGGTTTCTTAAATCAACGAAATTAGGTAAATCAAATACTTTGAATGTAAAGCAAGGCTGCCGCTGGTGACCCGACCAAGACTATTTTCAACGAGCAAAAAAAAAAGTCTTCAAGTTTTTATCGACAAAAAATTAACTTTTGTCGTTTTAGAAACTCAAAAAAAAAATGATTAAATTTTTCCCCAAAAAAATTTTACTTTTTAGCATTTTCACCAAAAACTATTTTATATTGAAAAGGCCGGTAATTCATTGATTTCAACCTAGATACACTGCTTGAAAAGATAAATTTTCTTAATTCCCCAGCTTAATTTTCTCCCTTTCGCTCGCCATTTCATATGAAAAATAATGTAAGTTTTAGAAGAGTTGTGAAGTACTGCAAATAGCGCTACTTAATCCTGCTTTTGCCTAGTGGGCTAGTTCATCCGATGCATATTAATAGATTACTTCTGTGTCAGATAAAATTTCTAGTCAATGTCTTAAGTGCGATATGCGGTAGATATGACGCCAAATCCGTGCGTGCCGTGCTGGACTTGGATATTTATTTATTTTTTTTCTTATTTTGTTGTAATTAATTGAAATGTCAACCACGCACTTGGCGCAAATTGACAATTTGGCATGTAGTTGACCATAAGATTTTAATAAAAAAATTTGTTTTCTTCTCCTAATTTGGCATGCAAATATTGTCCCGTTTGTCATTTTCTTCAACGATTTAAACTGATTTTTTTACAATTGCTTAGATCGCTTATCGCATTGATAATATGTTAAACAAAAAAAAAACCATCAACAATAAAATTGTTGAATCTGGTGAAATTTTTGACAGTTGAATTATAAATAAGTTTTTAATTTAACATTATGTTGTGATCAGGTAATTTTGCCAAATCGCTATAAATATTTATTGGAAGAACTTGATTGGAATATTTTAAACATTGCTGGCTTACTTGTGTTTAAAAAAATTATGAATTCTGAAAATGTTTAATATGTGCTTTCGTGTTGCCTATTCATAAAAATTGACGTACTTACATGAAATTTGTTTTTATAGGTTATAATGTTCGATTTTGTCCTTATACTTATATACGTAGTCTACGAAAGATACTCTACAAATTCCTGTTAAAAAATCTGAAAATAATACACTCCTTGGTTTTATTTAAAAAAATTAGCTAAAAATCGAAAATTTAATTGTTTTTAATTCTGAAGCGAGTGTTTCTTTAATGTAACTTTCTGAGAGCCATATATCGACTCGTAGTACGATATACTTTTTATTCTATAGAAACACATCTGAAGCGTTTATTGCAACCTTTGGTGATAAAAAGCTTTTTATTTTGTTGCAGCTTTGTTAACTTTATATCACACTTTCAAAAATCAAATGGGTCCGATACGAAATCGTCAAGCAATCCTTTGAAGTTGTATATCGTGTGAGTTTCTCAATTCTGTGTTAACACGGCATGCGCCTCGGGAAAGCTTTTTCATATCCAAATATTCTTTTAAAATATTATGTCCGTACCCAATTGAGATGCTCACAGTTAAGACAATCTCTCGTGCACTTTCAGTCAGTATTCGATCATTCCTCATTTTTCAATAATTATATACATATATCTAATAGTGACTGCTTTCGGTTTTCTTGATCGTTAAACCATCTTTTGTGCTTTTACGACCATAACAGAAATCATTGCACAATTTGAAAATCTTTTAAATCGATTTTTGGATTAAGGATGTTTAAGGATGCTGGATTAAGTACACTGAGTTATTTAACTGTCCTGTCTCCAATAAATAATACTCAAAACTGGAACAAACATCACAAAATTTGGGAAAGAAGCATTAACAATATCTGTGCTTACACTACCGAAAAATTTTTCTTCAGATACTTCAACTATGTGATATATAGTTTCGCTAATCAGATTAAATAAGATATCTACAGTTTTTCCGAAAAATTGAATTGACGCTAAAATGGTAAATGTGAATCTTTGCACTCCATTGCGCCATTCGCGTCAATTCTAAGCTTTGCCATTCGTTTGATTTGTTACCCATTTAATTGCTGTGCTTACAATATCGTAACATAAACTATAAACTGATATTTATGTTACCATTATAATTGTTGACCTTAGTTATCGCTTCACTGTTGGTTCAACTGCTTGTTGATGCTCGGAATTTTTGTTTTTTTTTTTGTGTATATCTATGCCAATTATGATCTCATCACATCTATTATTTATTTACATATGTCAAGCACTTTTTTATTGAGATTTTTACCCTTATGTTTAGTTTATATTAGTTACGAGTAATTTTAGCGCATATTTCTGTCATTAATCGCAATTTTGTGCTGTTGACATTTAATGACATTGAAGGCCAATCATGAATTTTGGTATAACTTTTATTTTTTTAAAAAAATTGATAATACTTTTAATGAACATTTTCATTCTGCTTATCTTTTTATCATTGCATTTGGTTTTGTTAATAATTTTTGACATGCGATGTTTTAATTACGTGCCCCAACAAACACATTTTGCTTGGACATCGAATCATGTCATTCGTCATATTAAAAGTGATGAAATAAATGTGTTAGAAGCTAAACTCTGAATTGAGCTCTTTGGGATGTAGGATATATTTTAATAAGTGCATAATAGTTTGAAGCTAGTAATTTCTTATCGTCATGGTTTGTAGCATGACTCAAGCGTAAATGATTTTTCAATGTAAACAATGCCTAAAATTCAAATCATGAGCTAGCAGTATCTAATTTCAGAAAGTTACGCATAATAATTGTAAGAATTTGTGATTTATTTTATTCAATGAAATTTCACGTCTTGAGCCATTTGCAACTTACGACAATTCAAATGACTGTACAAAATTTAAAGCTCGTCGTGGTGGCAAATTTTTATCTTGAATTATTTTTATTTGTAGAAAAGTTTTTCTGCCAAATAAATAGTTTTCTTATTAATTCTAACAAAAACACCAAATGCAGTGGTAATATTACGATTAGAACTTCTGTACATTTAGTTAAATTCGAACTAATTTACATGACGTCAATGTTAGCATGATTTATAACGTAGTGAATTAAGTGACTTATCAGTCATTACAAATTCAATTCTATGGAAACGGTATAACTTTTAAAAAGTTTGTTTTAAAAATTCTCGTGGATGGGTAGTACTATTATTTTATAAGAGAAGACCTATAACCCTTTATGAAGAATATTGCATTTTAATGTAGAAAAATGGTGATGCGAGCAAACTTTCTTAAATTATTCTGGTAGATCATACAAATGATATACGTGTTGTTGGTAACAATAACAATTATGTAAACTTTAATTTACCGATAGTAACTGGAAGTGTGGAGAGTTTTTTATGGCGTAACACCTTCTTCACTAGCTGAAACTTTAAAACTATATAATGACAGAGCATATAATGAGATAATAATGCCATATATCACACTAATACTGTTAGTGATAGCTCGCTTACTAGTTTTTATTCACATAGGTATTTTATTTATGCTTGCTTGGTGTCAGGTAGTTTGTGCGGCATCGAGCATTGACTCACTTATACAATCAACAAAAACAATAACAACAATAACAACAACAACAACAACAACAACAACAACTAAATGCAAAACTGCATGCCAGAATGAAATTTCACCCTTATGCCAATGACTCTAAGTGCCATGGCTTAGAAATGCCATGTGCCAGTGACTTAAAGTGCTAAGGCACAGACATGCTGATGTAACAAAAAATGAAATTATTTGGTAACAGAGACTTAAGGGAAATAGCAAGATGGAGACTTGTAAATACTAGAAAATAGTGGAGAATCTAATTTTGTATACAAATTGTACATTTTTGCTAAGTGAAATTAGATTTTAAACTGAAAGAAATGACACGTGTACTCTGTGACCTTAGAAACCTTTAATGATGGCCGAAAGTGTTGTAAGCCTCCTTGTTATGCCTCCACTTGGGATGTTCGAAGTCCACCAGTGTTTCGAATGAATTTAGTGAATTTCCCCGAATCATGCATTTTCCATTCAATTGTTCTGATACTGAGGTAGCAGCGACTTTTGCTTAGGAGCGCAAGAAATTCACTAAGAAGTTGTTGCTAACGTACTGATTGTGTAGTGCCTCCCTAGTAGCCCGTGTTGTAAGAACACCTACCATCGTTTTACTAAACCGTAAGGTCCTTTTCTGATTCAAAATGGGCCTTAACGATTTGCAGACCCTACAGCTAGACGTATTGAACCATCTCTGATTGCTTAGATCCATTGTACTGTAATCACTCCAAGTCTATGTTTATTATTATTTTGAGGCTTCAAGCCTTATCTAACTGCTGTGTGACTCGCAATAATAACTCACTTTTTTTGAAACTCTGTTGGAATACTTAAGCCAAAGAAACGCTCAAACATGCGTACACAAATTCGAAAAAGGTATCAACATTAAAAAATCAAACCACCAACCGTTGACGCTGACTCATAACACCAATTTACTGGACATTATTCCAAACAAACTGTGGTAAACAAATTTTATTGGCGCACCTCGTCTACTTAAGGCGAAATTACTTGAAAAAAAATTAATTTAATGTTTATTAGTTTTTTGTTTTTTATTTCTACTAGTTCGCCTAATGAATTTTAAACAGAAGTTTCTCGTGAATTAAGAGCGATATTCATTCATTTAATTTGAACGGCACTAAAAATGTTTATTTGCTTCTTGTTATTATTATTAAGAACATTCTTAAAAAATCAGAAAAAACTTTGATTTAAGTACCTGGCAAAAATTTTCTATTTTTAAATAGTAACGTAATTTATTCTTAACGTTTTTCTATCATGGGTAATTGAATAAACAATATTGCAGCAGTTAATCAATAAACACCCTGTTTTGTTCTTAGCGAGGGTACAAAAAACCATAAAATATTTGGTTGGGTTCGTAGTGTTAATGTTTGCTGGTTTCTGCTGTTTAGATTGCAAAAACCAAATTCCAATGAATTAATTAATTTCCTTAGCCGTTGTTTGCGGTTCTTTCAAATGAAATATTTGTAGTTTCTGCGAAAATTCAAAGTTCCAGAGATTTATCTTAAGAATTCCATTTATAATATTTATCTGAATACATATCAAATTCCTAAACAAAACTTTTAAGGATTTGTGTGTATAAAAATTTGATCTGATGTATTTTTCATATTTAAAATATGACATTAAAGGGTAAAATGAATAATTGATAATTATTGAAAATTTTGTAAAAGAAATACCTTTTTGGCTATGCTTTGCCATAAGAAAGAACAGTTTCTATCAATTATATTAAGTCACAAGTTTTGGCAAATTAGCACCATTGCTGGTTACGGAATGATAATTCCTTTAAACTGACAATAAATTTCTTAATGATTTGCAGTTTTGCTTTTGAATGAGGTTGCAGAAACTTTTGTTTTTGATATATGCTTTGGCAAAACATTAAGTGTTGGTGTTAACTTGTTCCACAAAAGTCACAATGAGTACATAAAGTTTAACGAACAAAGGATTATTTTTTGCAAAATTCCCCATCTTCAAGCGGTATCAGATTATGTATAGAATGGACTGGGCAATCACACCTTTTGTATCTATCGCATTGCTAATCATATTGTACTAATAAAATAATTGAAACATCGGGATAGCAGAAATTTTTGTTAATATGTACTTTAAACAAAATCAAGGATCAAGTTTCCCATATTCAGGAAAATTTGATCGCAGCTGAAATTCAATTTGTAGTAGGATGCAGCACATCTTAAATCTTTTGTTTGTGGGTAAAGGAAAATTCATTTCTATATTTCCTAGTTTTCATTTCGTGTAGTATGCTCGCATTATATTCACTCTCGGATAGAAAGGACCGTCATATTTTTGAAGGAGGAAAAACTGAATAAAATCTTTGAAACCTCTTATTAGAAAATTTTCAAGGCAGTTATGAACTTAAACTATAAACTATGTTTTGAAATATCACGAAACTGTTTGAATGAATGTTCATTTGAGGGTAATCTTTGAGAATCGACAAAAAAAAATATCAGTTAGGGCTTTCTATCCGAGATGACTAAAGTGTATATATTTCAGGGTTAATTGATAATGCTAATAAGATCCAATAAAATTTTTATTTGTTACCCTTTATGCAAATAGATTGATACGTCTTTATTTATACACAAGAAATTCCAATTAATACGAAATGACTCAATCAATGTCCATTAAGTTGTTTAGAATACAACTAAGTATGTACATTAATATATAAGTCGAAACAGTTATTACATCACAGTCATTAAGAACACGTGAAGTAATCACCATGTGGTGATTCTGCCTCTAGAATTAATCAAGGAATTTCTAAGCAAGCGTACCGATTACTGAATGACGTAAACGTGTGAGTGACTTAAAATGTGACAGCCATACATACCGGGATACGGACAAGCAGGTCGTCATGCAATTGCTTGCAATTTTAGTGGCGATGTGTCACCAAGCAGTCTGGCAAGCGATAAATACAATTTTTTGTGTGATTTGCATAAATAATTGCATGCGATAAATAAAGTTTCTTATAAAACAATGATTTATTATAGTAATAGAATTTTTTGATTCAAAGCAAATCTCACGTTGATGAGTCATCAGTTCATTAAAAATATTATTCAAAAATCGTTGTTTGGCTACAGTTAAAAACAAATAAATAAATTTTTTGCCAAAACAATCGCCTGTGTCCATATTGTCGGTCATTGCAAAATAATGAAAGAGCAAAAATCCAATGTTGACGGCATCATTTGTGACGTAATTCTTTTTGCGTAAAATTGATCCTATTAAGTTGACTTAAGTTTTTGTTTTTGTTGTCTGAAGTGTAGATATATTTTTGGTTCTATCTAAGTGTAGCTTAGTGTCAAATTGGCGGAAGTGCTATGTAAACAATATTGTGTTTATGCTTTTTGTCATAAGTCAGTGAGCCCTCTTAATTTGTTTTTTTTTTTTTTTGCATAATGTGTACTAGGGTGGAATGATCGAAAAAAGCTAGCACCGCTATGTGAAAACATAGACAAAGTTATGGTAAGGTTGTAAATACATATGAGCTCATAAATATATGTCTAGGAGTAGCGCATGCCTTGAGACCTCTGCTATAGAATCCATGAAATAAAATTCTGGACTTTTGACCTAGTTCAAAAATAGCCAAGCTGTTTTGCAAAAAACATTTTTATTATACAGCTTGGCTATAAAATGAACTGACCTCTAGTGTAAGCCATGCCAAAAATAATTTTATATAAAAACCATTGCCAACAATTTTCTATTATCACGGCAAGGCTCTGAAAAGTGCTAAAAACGCACAAATCGCTAATTTAGCTTGGCATGCTCTAACACGCGCAGACATTCTTTTATACGTACAACCTTACACTTGAAATTTTACCTCAATTTTGTCCACATTTCCTTGTAGGGGGACATTTCTGATTGGTCCACCCTAATGTGTACTATGCATTTGTTTAGCTTTTTGTTCAAAAATTAGCAGCAATAAAATTGGATCTGCGTCAGCGGCATGGCGACAGTCTGACTTAAGCTCATATAGTCTGATACCGCGAAGTTGTTGGCTTATGTAAAAATATTTTTGAAATACTCACAGTATTTCATATATTATTGCTTTGAAGTTGTTATGGCCATAAAGCCATTAAGTTATGAGCTTGGCTCAATAATGAATGAGTTAAATGCATATGGTTGAATAAAACTCATGTCTTTCTTTTATCTACATGTGATTTCTCAGCTGTTCATGATCTTGAATGACTTTAATATCTTTATTATAAGTATAGTAATGAAATGTTTTGCAGTTTTTGTTTGAATTATATGGTGCGTTCTGCATAATGGGACCTTATCTTACGTGCGAGACTGAAAAACATCATTTAGTGTCAAAATTGGCGATTAAGAGAATTGGCTTAGTAATTCAAGCTGCGAATCTCCTTTGCTCCCTTTTAACTTCAAAACTCGCAGTCTCGTATGTTTGAAAACTTAAACTCGATATTTTCAATATTCATTTCCATTGATTTTCAAAAGTCTAATCTCCTCGGAACGTTTCCATCCGAAATATTAATGTGCGGAAAATTGATATCTATTGAAGGGGTGATACCTTTTGATGATATGGATTTTATTAGAATTCGATACTTTCTGCTTTGAATGACACTAAAATTGTTGGTCCTAGACATTTGTTTTAATTTTAATATGTTTCCGAAAGATATTCCATTTACTGATCGCTCTATAAAGATTTTAGATTATGCCTCATGTATTATATGTAACTTATGACTGGGATTCGAGATACTTTTGAAAGTTGCTGAAAATGAAGTTCTTAGTATTTAACAAATTTTACAAATGTTCCATTTCGAAGATGAATATCTGTACTTCACTGTATTTCTAATGATTTATTTTATACTCTCAAAAAGTAAACATCTAATCATTGAAATACAAAGTAAGTTGTTATTCAATGTCCTGACTGTTTATTTAAATAATAAAACTGAAGATGCAACATATGCGCAAATAGCAAATTAACAATAAACATTATTGAACAACAGACGAAGAGGAAAATTTACCAATTTTATAAACAACAAATAAATATTCGAACTACAGATGTTGAATACAAAATGTCAAGTCCAACAACAATAACAATTCGAATTGTAACCAGGAAATCAAAACCATAAATTATTAGTTAAACAAATAAATAAAACTCAGCCAATGCTGCCAGATTGTCAATTAGTTAAGTGGTTAATTGATTATATTACTTCATATAAAAAGTATCAATAACAGACCATACTTAGAAAACAAAAACACAAAAACAAAAACAAAATAAAATAAAACAAAAATAAACTTTTTCCATACTTTCAAGCAACAATTTTTTAGGTTTTTTTTTCCGCCGCATGGCATCAAATTTTGTCATGCAATTTAATTTTTGTATTGCGCACAAAGTTCAGAACTCAAAATTTCAATGTCAGTCAATTCGATACTTTAGCTAGGAAACAAAAATAAATTAAACCTATCGAATGCTAACAATTGAAGAAATTTTTAATAACTTTGAAAAAATACGCCCCATAAAAAAACAAATTTATTGGCAGCAGCATTTAATTGTTTTTATTGTAAATTTTGTGTGTCGCCAAAACATCAAAAGCAGCATGTCAACATTTTTGGGTCTTTGGATCGGGCATCATTTCGATATTGAACATTAAGCGAAAACAAGAAATATCTCAACAATTAATTGAATTTGAAGTAACTTACGCTCGGAGCGTCGCATCGTCAAACATTTTGCAATTTCAATGTCTTTCGCTGGACCGCTGGACCACTGTACACGTAATCAATGTACATACATATGTATTTTTTTCGGGACGATGTTTTTTCTGTTTCCTTCAATTAACATTGACCTTGAATAAATTTTCGTACTCATATTGAAATTCTGTGTTTTGGGTTTTTTTGCTCAAAGGAAATGCACAGAAAAAATTGGACTATGCACTTAAACAGAGCACGAGTCAGTCCTTACGCCTTTGCGTCTAACCCAGCAATTTTGTTCCACATGTTCATTTGGCGAATAACATAGATACCTACTCTACATATTTGCATTTATTGTTAATTTATTTCATATCGGGCTAATGAAATTTCAAACAAAATTCGAGTATAAAATATTTATTTCAATGATTGAGTTCAAACAAAAGGTTAATGATTGTTGGCGCCATGTATACCTTAAGTACCTACGTACACTGGTGCTCATTGTTAAAAGTTCATATTAAAAATTAGACAAATAACACAAGGCCACAACCAAATAGGTTGTTTGATTAAAATAAATTGTATGGAGACAATTGGAAATGAGAATTGAAGAACAATTTTGTGAGGATGTAGTTAAAAAATTTTATAAAAAAAAGGAAAATTGCCCTATTTTAAGCTAAAATCAAAACTAAATTTAAGATATGTGGCCGACACTCTTGATATGTGTCATTTTCGAAGGATATATAGTACATATTGATTACTTCATTCGGCCAGGCCCTCTTTTTAAGGGACTTATATGGTATCTTTCGACTTTAATGACATTTCATTGGAAAGGTAATTTTAGTACTTGAAAAAGAGCTTATGTAATTTAGTGTGAGAAGCGTTGTGGATGGAAATAAATTTCCACAATGATCTAGCTACATATTTCGTCCTGTAGCGCCTACCATTCTCGATTTATTAGGACAGCTATTCTCAAAATTGAGTGTGAAAGGCGCTGTACCTGTGAAAGTAGCAAAAGAAACCATTAAACAGCTTACAAATATTGACCGACAACTGATTTTATGCATTAATATACTTTAAACTAATTTGATCATCTTTTAAATAAGTTACATATAAAAGTGCATGGCACATACTTTAGAATTGACGCATGAACATCAAGGATGCGAGAGCAAACATGATCTCAAAATGATTTTATTATTTTTCCATACATTTTTTGTTGGATAAACTTTGAGCTCGTATACAATTTCCAGGTTGAAATCATAATAATTGCAATTAGTAAGTGAACTGAAAGTTTTGCCTACAGTAAGTACAGGCGATCATTAGTGCGAAATGAGTCTAGTAACTATGACAGTTCTAAGCTACAAGGTTGATTTCTGTATATAAAATCTCATACGAAAATTTAAGGTTCAAATTCTGAAAGTTGTCACAAACAGTGTTGCAAGATCTGTATTTTTATGGTACATTTTTAAATTTACAATTTTTTTTGTATATTATGTTCATGTTATATATTGTGGGTCATTTCATAAACTTTTTTATGCAGACAGAAAATAAGGTCAGCCACCATTTTCATAAGTATAAAAATCTTTAATATAATATTTAATAATTATTTGAAAAAATATCCAAGGTTTATATTAAAATTCGTTTATTCAGTTCTATATTGTCGATATACTGAATTTAAATGTTTCTAATCAAAATATTGCACAAAAATATTAGAAATATAATGAAATCAATTGAAATAACAAAAACATGCTAGAAGAATATTTGTTTTTTTGTTTGCTACGCAAAAGCAATACGTTGCTGCGCTCTTTACAAATTTTCGCAAAAGATCAGGAAATATTTCATTAAAATAGCACTAGATGTGAACAAACACCTGCTATTCACGGCCTGACGTGAGCAAAACACTTCCAACTTAGCAATATATATTTATTGTACAAATATTTTTTAAAGTAATTTTCTGGAATTGATCATTAATGGCAGATCACAGGTGGAATCTCATAGCGGTAAAGAATTATAAAAATAATTTTCAGTTTACGTAAAATAATTGGGAAGAACCTTGATGTATTTGGCTCATGTTAAACGATCGTGTACAAAATAATACAATACAATTAAAAATACGAAATTGTTGAGTGCGTCAGAGAAAATTGATTCAACAAAGGATTGAACTTATGTACGGCGTATTTCACACCAAATCGAACATCGATTCACATTCGCATCTTAGATTTTTTGAATTTATTTACGAATATTTTGAAATAAATAAAATTCAATTTGGCTGATAATTAGTGGAGTTAAGCTAGATTCAGCCAGTACTAAAAGATAATAAAGAGATGCAAAAACAAAATGGTGTTCGATTTAGGGTGGAATGCGCCGTATATATAGACATATATTCAGAAAGAAAAAAAGATAGTTCAAATGTCAAAACTTGCAAAGCTTCTAATACTAAGACTTTTTGACCTCCCATCATAAATTATGTTCAATTAAAACCAAAAAGAAATCAATTTTTTTTTCTCAATTTTCTTCGAAATATGCATAGTAAGCGTAAATAAAGCGTTCTCGAAATTTTTAAAATAAGAAACCAAATAAAATAAATTTTCAATTTAATTTGTTAAAAATGTTCTGTAGTAAAACTTCACACCTCGTATATTAAAGGCTCTATGGAAATATTCACGAGAACAACAACACCAACAGACAGTTTTATATTTTATTTATGTTAAACTAATAAAGGTAAATTTATTTATTAGATATACATATTATTGTTTCAAGTGTTCGTATATTCTAGAAAAACTTCGATGCTTTCTTTGCATTACATTTGGATGATGTAATTTTTCTTTTTTGCTCTGACGTCAAAAATGTTTAATTGATCGTCTGCATTAGTTTGTGTTTCTTTTGCTTGTTAATTATTTACTGCCATTAGCTAAATCACGTGCTAATTTAATCTAAACAATTTTTTAATTAATTAGTTGCAATAATTTAAAAATAGTATATATAAAGGAAAAAACGATAATAAATTATTTTGAAAATTTTTAGACGATTTACATATGTTTCGAAAAAAACTACAGTGCTGTGTTCTCTGATATGCATTTTTGTTTTTAGAATGATTTCAAGGCTAAAGAAATGAAATTTAGCAAAAAGCATTAACTTTTCTTGAATTGTAAATAAAGCATAAAGAAATGGTGAAGGCCACTTAATACATAAGCACCCAAAAACAAAGAGCTGAATCAATTGCATCTGGCTGATGATTAAAAAGTTATTCCATAATGACACCGAAATTTCATCATATATATAAAGCTTCAAGTGAAAACAATATACTTCTCAAAAACATCTTCTGCCGTATTGCGGACTAAAGATACAAGAACAATTTACCTTGAAGATAATTCTTATAAAGTCTTTGAGACAATCTACATAATTTTTCTGCAAAAAATCCTTATTGTTCTAATTTTCACTGACAAGGTGACAAAAAATGGCTTAGCTATGAACGTTATACTAAAATAGAACTATAAATCAAAGTATCATATAACATAGAAGATTATTGAAAAAGTCAAAATATAAATGGAAATGTGTCGTCTAACATCAAGTAGTATCGAAAAACATGGAAAAAGTCGATTTAAGTCGTTAAAATTTAAGTATCAGAAAACAACAAGAAAGCCGCAAAGTATAAAATAAGATCGAGAGTGGGGATGTATTGAATACTACGAAACATGGAAAATTTCAAAATGGATTGAACTGTAAATAAAAATCAAGAAAAAGTTCGAAAGTACCGAATATATTGAACAACATAATAAGATGTAACTATGTCGAATTATGTCGAAAACATCTAAATGTAAGAAGTATTACATACGAGTAGTATCGAAAAGTCGAAGAATATAGATTAGTATGGAAAAGCCTCAAATATAAGTCGAATATGATATTGAAAAAGTGAATAAATCGAAAAATTGAAGAGTACCGAATGGTTTCAATAAATATTGAAAGACTCGCAAAATATAGACCTTTAAGAGAAAACGTCGAAAGACATCGGTAGAAATTTCTCCAAAATTCATCAAATAATACCAGTGATACATATTGACAGAATAATTGTTTTCCGCTAAAGCGCCATCTACACAGTCCTTAACATTTTTACGTTCAGTTTTAAAAAGTAGATGATATTTAATAAAATTTCTTTTATTTTTATATAAAGTAGACGTTCGATACAACGAATTTCCTTTTTTTGCGTCGTTATTGTATACTTTGTCAGTATTTTAAAATTGATTGTTGAGTTGAAATCATGCCGTTTCAATGCAAACGCCTTACGTTAAGTGACAAAATTGAAATATTTGAAGATGATCAAAAAGGAATGGAAGTGAAAGTGATCGCAAGTAAATATGGCGTAAATACAAGTCAATTTTTCAATAAACCGACTGACCTGTGCATTAATTGGTTCGATATATTGGATCTCGTCTTCTGTACATAATTAATGTTTCAATATTTAAGTTTCAGAATAAAACATAACAAAGCGCCTATTTAGCGAATACGTGTAATTCAATTTTGAATAATTTTCTAAAATTAGTACAACATTGAAAAAATACAATAGAAATAATTTTCATAACCTAAAAATAGTTAATTACTCCACCACTCACGCAAGTCTACGATCGATATGCCAAAAATAACGCACCCACCAACCGAGCAACCAAACCACCCACTCGAGTATGCCATGTGCACAACAATAACAAATATCAATTTATCGTTGTACGCACATTTGCCCAATACTGCATGGTAACGATCACCAGAGGGCGCATATTGCTTACAAGTACAGAGTAGCGCTGTGCAAATCGTCGAAGTGTTAAAAATAATAAACAAGCTAATTACGATCTGAGGCCGTAAATAGTTTTTTATTCACATTTTTTACATTTTAATGCGTGGAAAATGATTTTCCACATGATTTTCAAGCAAAATTTGCCACAACGAAAAACCAACAAACAATCAATGACGTCAAAACAAATGCAACTCAATCTGAACACAAAAACATAAACAAGTGGTTAGTCCTATATCAACAATACACAAACCACAATTATTCCTATGCTGTCTGCCATGTGATATTTTTGTGGATTTTCAGTTTGTAGGATTTATTGGAAAATCTGGAGTGAGTAATTTGCCTACGTTCGAAATTGTGTGAAGCGATCGATCGGTGCTTGTTTTCTAATCTGTTGAAATATAATTTGAATGGCAACACTGCCGATTTGTCAGCAATGTTGACTGCTTAATTTTTCTATTTTTTTAGCAGCCTGTTACATTTTACATTGAGGATATGGGTTGTAAGTTGTAAATACAATCAATTCACAGTTAAAGTGCGAGTAAGTTTTTTTTAATGATCCTGCTAAAGATCACTTCCTGTGAAAACCAATGATTTCGATATTTTAGTTCAATAAATTGATTGTTTCTCTAGAGGAAACAAGAAAGTTTTTTTTCACAACGACATATTGAATGAATTAAGTGAAGGTTAAGCTTAAGATATGTATGCTAGGTTAATGAATGCCAAAGAAGATGTATAGATAGTACCCTACATGCCGCGAACATGACAGAATATTAATGAACATTTGTGACATTTATAAAATTTTGCTTTTATTAGCAATATACAATGATTTGGGAATTTTGACCAGATTAGCCGATTCTTTTCAAATACTACTTATATAGATTATTCAAAGCAATACTCTTTAAAATTTCGAAAGTTGAAACTTATCCAAAGTGTTTTTTGAAGAATAGCTTTCTGAATTTTTGAAACATTTTTTTTTTTACTTTAAGTGGAACGAATTTTTCGGAACTACACTTTTCTCGAAAAAAATTAACTCGAAACGACTTATCGTTATTTTTTCTGTAAAGAACTTAAAATGTCAATGTTGAGCAAATCGAATTATGAGTTTCAAAAATGTGACTACACACTCTTGAGAGCCACTACCATCCACCATATAATTCAGCAAAATCTCAAATTTGTCAATTTTGACAGTGAACGACCTATTTCGCTCTGGATAGCGCGTTCAAGCAATAAAACATATATGTGCTTACATACATCAATATGCAAGTACGACAGCAATGAATCATTCTTAACGCCTGGGTAAATAAAAAAACGCTTGTTTTTATATTTCCTGCATAAAGTTAAAATAAGTTAAAGTGCTACCGTTTTGTCGCGGTCTGTAGGTACAATATTTTTCTTTCTATTTTTTAACTAAGTTCTAATTTAGCAAATTTAATTTGCCAACATAAGTTTTCAACAGCAAATCTTTCAAATTGGGTAATATTCAACTAATGATAATTATCAATCAAATTCGAAATACCAAATGACAGCTCACTTCAACAAGTATTAGTTGTTGTTTTCGATTTTATTTTTAATTCCTGCCATCATAGATTATTTTGGGAAAATGTTTTAAATTTCAATGTAAATTGTTGTAGCACCTTCAGCCAAATCATCCGCGTAGACGCGTACACCATAATTTCATTTTCAAGTGCGTCCAAGTATGTAAATACTTTTAGTGGAATTTTTCTGATAAACATTTTCTTCTGTTTCGTTTTTACCAGAAATTTCTATGTAAAAATTTTTGCATTAATTCTGAAGAGGTTGTTGTGGTGTGTTTGTGCTTGTTTTTTGTTGTTGTTCTAATGATAATGAACAATTTTAATTTCTTTATTCACGCCAATTCAAATTCAAAATTCATAACAAATACATTCCAATGTATTGAAGTCATCCCAAAGTCTCCGCAAAAAATTCACCCCATATCATCAGCAAACATTCATGCGTTGCTTTGATCAATCTATCAGTAATTCAAGCAAACACATACTACGTATGTACATACATATGTATGCATGTATACTTATAATAATAAATAGTTAATAAACTTTTTTAATAGCCTTGCATGATCGGCATTTTAATTGGCTTTTATTAGTTATAAGCCATTAAATTTATTTTATTATTGATATAATTATTATTATCATTTCTGGTGGTGTAATTGTCACACCCTTATCTTTGTAGTTGGTTTAATGGTGCTCTAATGGTCATATCGAATGAAGCAAATGACTGCTATCATGAAATTAAAATTACTAACAAAATATAAAATATGTGCTGTAGAAAGTTCCATATCAGCTGTTTCATGATAAAACAGAAAAGAGTGTGCTAAAAGTGTGTCAGAACTTTTGAAGGTCAAAAAAGTATACTTTTGTGTTGATGACAATTCGCTTTATAAATGGCCAATAGCAGTGATAGCTCATAATTAAAAAAAAAGTGCTTGCATTTTTCTGGATTATTATTTTTGTTTTTATCTTTCTAAATTATTGGGTATATTATCGATTATTATAAAGAGTAATATAGGTTTTTTTTTGGATAAAAATTCAATGAAAAAAAGTATTATAATTTAGAACGTAAGCAAAATCTTCTGAAAATATATTAAAAATTTTTATTGAATAAAATTCTGTATTCTATATTTTTGAATAATGGCTCTAGACTAGCGTTACCACATGTAAATTATATCAATATCGGTAATTTCAGTAATCGATATGATAAAAAGTAGGACAATTAAAGCGCTTTAAATACTTACAGCAAAATGTATTTATTTTTTAAGAGATGAACCAAATATAATTAGCCACATTTATTAAATCTACTAAAAGTGTATGGGTTCGTTTTAGTATTTTTGTGTTGAATTCAACTGCTTAAGAATGTCATTTTGATTTAAAACAAAATTGAATCCAAACCATCTTCTCCAGGATGGGAATACATTTTAGAGAAATTGTCGTTACAAAATAAGTGAAGAATTCTCCTTGATACTCGTAAGCTATTGAATTTGACGACGCTTACCTAAATAGCAATGTAGAGTATTAAAGTTTTTGCTGGTAAAAATAAGGACCATGCCATTTTCCGAATATTTTGTACAAAAAAAAAGTAAAAAACGGCTTTTTTTTTGAACATCAATAGTAAATTTTATTGATCAAAGTATATTTTCTGGAAAATGTTTAAATTCAAAGAGCCTTACTTAGTGCAAAAAGAATATTTCTATAAAGTTTCGGAAAATTTATGAGTTTATTGAAACTAATTAATTTTTTTGCGACAATTACAATGTGCTATACGTTGCAACAGATATATGTTAGATCCGCTTCAAAAATGGTCTTGTTTGTTTTCACTATTTATTGAAGACTTAACATTTTAATGGTGCGCAATATTAGAAGCTTTGCGAGTATTTCTATATAGTAAAGAAATTAACAGCTTTTTGTATTCTGCGGCATATTGTTGCGTATGCAAAAATGTGTTAATAAAAATGAATTGAACAAATTCGTAAATAAATGAAGAGATGATTAATCGTCAGGAATTTCATATAATTAGTACATCACCCACAAAGCAATAATAAAACTGCGTTAATATTAAATAAAACAAATTAGAGCATATGTGAAAGATTATTTGTTTTAATTAAATACAATGTCTCTTCAGTTAATAAAGCAATCGGATTGGTCATAAAACTAAAAACGGAGATTGCTTTAATTTACTCGTGAGAAAAACCACAAACAAAACTCTCAGTCCCAATGGAATTTCTGGACAAATACGGAATATATTCTACGAAGTCTCAAAGTGCCTTGCGAAAAATTAGCTGTAACTGTTCCTTTAAATTGTTGTTCCAACTAAAATTAAAATATAAGATTTTTGTGCAAAAAATAGTTAAAATTAATTAAAAAAAATTTTTTTAATGATAATTGTTTTGACTCAAAATATCAATCAAAATGTAAATTTACGAACCCGCCCACTTTTTGAACCGGAATTTGAATGTGTCAGCTGGATATTCTATTGGACAATTTGTCAAATTAATGAAATTAAAATCTTTTTGCACTTTGAATAAGACTCAAAGAAACATTCTAAAAATGTAAATGAAATGCATAAATTATTCAAAAAAGTTTATGGCTTACTCACTGCTAAACTTGGCTTAAATATGCAAATTACTGATGCTCAAAGATCAAAAACTTGATAAATCAAAACAAAAGAAAGAAAGAGCCGTATTTTTAAAGAAGCCGAGTAGGTGTGTAGATTTGTTAATACCTTCTAAGTGTTATGAATTATACCAAAGATAATCAAAAAAATAAATAAATAGGTTTGTTCAGCATACAAACAAACAAAAATTGTAAATAAAAAGAAAGTGTGTAAATTTGGCGAAAACAAAACCATAAAAAATTTCCCTAGAAAAAATATTTCATTTAACTTTATTTAAACTTTAAAGAATTGTTTGCATGAGTTATGAGGATGGTATTTTTGGTATGTATTTTATATTTAATTAATGAAACTAAAAAAAGAAGTAAAATAAAATCAAGAACGTACAAAATTTATTTATGTTGCTCATTTAACTCAAGCTCAATAAAAATATCCAAAATCTTTATTATAAAAATTCAGTAAAGAATGCTTGTCCTCATTAGCAAATGTTGCATGCCTTCAGCGTAATCTGTACGAATTTATTTTATTGCCAATCGAAGTCGCTATCAGCATTAGTTTTGTCACCTCATATAAATTAACCATAGCAAAGAAATTCGTGAAACTACTAGAAAAAAAGAAGACAGCGTTTCGAGAATCTCTGATAAATATCCAGATAGATTATTTTTCTTGAGAATAAAAAAAGAAATAATAATAATAAAAAAACTAAAAATAAAATGAACCACTTGAAAATCTACGACGAAAAAATATTGTGTGTATCACGCTCACATTCCACTCTATTATTGAGCATGCAAACAAATACATAAACTTTTGTCTGATTCAAAACAGCAGCAAATAAACAGCAACAAATTTGTTTACCTGTTGACTCAGCAGAAATAGAAAATTTTACTACGCTGTTGTCTCAGAAATAGTGGCAGCTAAAAGTGTAACATTTTTCCACAAAACAGCACCTCAGTTGTATTATAAATAGTTTACAACGCTCATAGCATGCTGGAAAGTACTCTCTGCTGTTAACATGCGCGCTATGCTGTTAACATTCTGTTAAAGTACGCGCAATGTTAATTACTCTTCTTATCAATTGATTTGAGGTAGAAATCAGGAATGCCATAAGAAATTCATATTTCTTAATTTTTATTAAGCTCACATTTTAAAAGAAAAAAAAAATATGTATATGAATGTATTTTAATTAAAAAGATAAATAAAATATCTCAAAACAAACAAAATATTAGAATAAAGAAAAAAAAAATAATTGTAATTATTTCGTTTAAAGGCTTGCCTTAACCTCAAAAACTGAGACGAGCTTAGATTGCAGAATTCTGAACAGAAAGTGCTACATAGCTGATGGCTCTAAGTTCATTGAAATTACATTATATGCCTTTTTTGTAATTGAAATAGACCCCATTTCGTTTCTTTATTAAGATACATGCCAAAATATATCTTTTTCTTACATACAGTCTCGCTTTTATATTGAAACTAAGTAGTGAATCGAAAATAAATTGCCCTTTTTAAAAGACTAACCGATGGTACTGTTAATTTTTTATTCAAGGTCGTTTTCAAGGTCATTTGGAGGGTCAAAAATCTTATTTTAATAGGAAAACTATATTTTTATTAACAAAATCGAATAATTGATTGCTAATTAGCACATTTACAAAAAATTGTTCAAGAAATACATGAATAAGTAGCCTATTGCTACTAATATTTCAGGAAATTCTCACGAGAAAAAAAAAAAAAAGTCGTTTTCCAAATATCACAAAAAGAAAGGAAAAGGCAAAACAAAAAGAGCCAAGCAGCATAAATGAATCTAATATTACCACAAAAACTGTTAAATATATGTTTGAAACTAGTTTTTTTTTGAAAATATTGTTTTTATTTTTCAAATATTTCTCAGTCTCAAAAGAAAAGACACCCTGTATATGTATATAATTAAAGAGTTATAAAAAAACAACAAATTTTGCTGAAAAATTTTCTATCACTCGGCATCCCTGATTTCATACAACACAAAAGTTATGAGAGAACCTTAAATGATATGCAATGTTAATAACATTCGCTTTTGTGTTTTACTATTGTAATTCTAAAGTAGTTTATGTTAAAATGTACAGAAGTAGACCTTGTTGTGCTATTAAGTATTTGGTTAACTCGGGAAATGAGGATTGGGCTAATCTTAACAATATCATTGAAGGCCACGTTCGCCCAACAAATTGTTACGACTAATAGAGTGGCTTTGATAAACATCTGATCCCGCATTTGATCCAATTATTAAATAATTTTCTACTTAAAAAAATTCCTTTCTACGGTTTTATGTACTAAAAAATTCTTTTCGAATTAACTGGCTGATAAATAACTAATCTCCAATTAGGTGTTAATTACAAATCAAAAAGGGGCGTGTATATTCCCTGAGTCAATCTAGCTATGGTTGTATATCCTTGGAAATCAAATCTAAGTTTTTCGTCAATATTTTAACTTTGCTGTACAAATATGTACAACATTTAGAAATTCAGATGACCTTTATTTATGGTCAACATAGTCAGTATTTTTGTGACGTAATTTAAAAACTAATAAATATTTTTTTTAAACACATACAATAAAGTCAATTTTTGTCGATAACGTTTCCAGTTTTGTTAGATAATTTGCTTAATGCGCATTATTTCCATACAAAGGACAAAAACCGAAACAGAAACGCCTTCATCTGAAAATATTAAATAAATAACACGCCCATTTTTTTGACTTCTCTAATGAGCGTCATTATGTTAATTTTTTGCAATTTAAAAAAACAATTTATTTGCATTTTAATTGCATATTTAAATTGTTTGGCATAACATAAAAATTTATAAGTTTGCTTGCTAAATTGTTTTTAATGGCGGTTGACGCTGTTTTTATTATTATTGTTGTTGTTGTCGCTGTGTTGTTTCTGTCGTTCGACAATTTGAGCCTCAGTTTTGTTTGAACGCCAAATAAACACAGTAGCAAATAGGCTGACAAAAACAAACAAACAACTTGTGAACAGTAGCTATGTACATAAGTATTTACAAATGCTAATTAAGGTGGACCACTTGTTTAAAAATTGTTAGCTTTTTTGGGAAAATCGCCGAAATAAACATAAAACTCAATCTTGAATGATTATTCAAGATCTTCTTTGACAGAAGATTTTTTTTTTGGAAATTAAACAATATGTTTTTGAGTCATTTTCCGATAAAATACAGGCAACATTTCTTTTTTTTTTTTTGGTTTTAGGGCGATTGTTTTGTGAAAATATTGAATTTCTAGTCAATTCACAACAAGGTTTAAAGTTAAGGTACACCCTTACTCTAACATATTATGGAATGTGTCTCGAGATATTAACTAGCATAAGTGCTAGCGATGAAAAAATGCACATAGCGCCACTCAATATTCGAATTAATTTATGAGCTTGCGGGCATGTTTTTGAACTTTTGTCATTTATCTGATAGAAAAATCTACAAAAAATTGACTTTCTATTCAATTAGATACAATTTAAAATAACGAAAATCTTCAAAATTTTTTAAGAATGCGCGATGTGGGTATTTCCATATATTAAATTGACAAAAAACAAAAACAAAAACTTATAATGACGCAATTGTTAAGTAAACATAAGTAATTACAATAGCAACAATTAAAATCATTTCATGATATAAAAACGACCTACGAATGATCGGTTTCATAAAAATATTTTATAGAATAAATAAACTTTTTAAGTGGCTGTAAAATGCGTATAAGTCGATAGCGCTCTTAGGGCGATATATATAATGTTTTTAAATATTTACTCTACAATACGCAATTGATGAGTAAAATTTTCTTAACTAGAATTTCAAGTGAGTTAAATGCAAAACTCGCTGATATAACACCGGAGATGAGTCAGTGTATCTGATGTTCCGATCATAGTGGTCTATGCGAATGGATGAGCTCATAGACCACCGTTACAACCAGCAAAAAACAATCAGCTTATACGGCAAGCCAGTTTTAGCCACAAAATAAATCAAAAAAAAAACAAAAATTAATTAAACAAAAGCACACAAATATTAAAATTCAACCCGACCAAATTCAAACTCAGTAGGATGCCGGCAACATTTGGCGAAAAAAGTATCAATTTGTTAGCACCAACTGAAAATGACTTTAGGCATAAGTCTGAACATGGCTAATTAAGTCATTTTATTTTTTTAATTTTAACGCTGGAATGCATTGTAAAATAAGCGATACTGAACAAACTTTTAGTGTCAAAATTTGCTATTGTCTGAGGTCAGTAATCTTTGCGGTCTTGTGCTATTGTGAATTGAAATTGTAAACATAACTTTTTAAGCCAAAACAGCAGCAATAAATTGGCGACGATAAGGCTATTTTTGAATATTTTATAACCTTTTATTTATTTTACAAATGTACATGAATAATAAATAACCAAAACAAAATAAAAAATTTTATTGCTTAACTTTATATTTTAGGGTAGTAGTACATAGTGAAAATCGGTAGATATGTAGACTTATGTATACAATCAAATAAATTAGTTATGAATTCATATGTAGTTGCTGTGTAAGTCTTTCCATGATGAAATGTCAAACATTACCGAACAAAAATAGTGTGACAGGTAGTCCAGGTAGTAAGATGCCACCAAATACTCCGCGTGACGCTAACTACTCAAATAACGCAAGATGGGGTGACTACGGGGTCCCGTAAGCGTGCATAATTCTTAGTTATATCTCGGGTGAAACGTGAGATAGTTGAAATATGGTTTGAAATATGATCAAAACCCCGTCTTTACATTATATAATTTAGCCATGTCTTTTAAAGTTTCGCAGGCTTGGAACTATACACACTTTTGGTCAAAACGATGTGAAACACATAATAATAAAAGCACCCAGCTCGTGTTTTTCTTATATAAAACTCTCTGATGTTCAAAATGACTTAAATTTTAGTATAATGTAGCATGTGTCAAACAGATTAGCGATCTAGATGGTCAAAAATTAATGTTATGGACCGTTTAGAAGATGTGGAAGATCAAAACTTGAATGTATGGCAAATTTATATATGAATGATCAATTGATTTTTGAATCCTGAAATTTCTAAACTGGCCACAGAATAATCTTGTAAGCTGACTTTTAATTAATATGACATCATACTAAGTATTCAGCCAATTTGGCTTAAATCTATTTTTCGAACAGAAACTGCATGATTATATCAAGGTTACAGTGTATAAATCTTAACAGTTTAATCTAATCGTTAAGTCTCAAAAGTAACAATCAAAAATTTATTTTTTAAAGAATTTTGTACGAAGTGTCAGTTAATATTTTTTTATTAATACAACAAAGTTGCAAAATATAAGAGATGAATAAATTAATTTGCGGAATGTGCAATGACTGGCTTTTGATTTGCTGCGGACAGTTAATATTTTTTTAATTTTTATTATTTCATTTTACTACTCATATATAACATTAAATTTGTCATTTCAAATATCAACTATAAATTTCCTCAGGGCAGAATACCTAATGAAAATTACAAACTAAAAAATCACGATTTTATTGAAGCGATTTGTAATAATATTAATTTCAATCAATAAAAAATCGGTGTGAGAAAAGAATATTATTAGCTTATACTTAAGTAGTTCAATAACGCCATTTATTAATCGACAAATAGTAGCAATAAAGTCTGCATTTTGCAGTAAAATCAAATTGTAATTGACCGTCACGATATGTAATTTCCCAGGCAAAAAGGCGTGTAAACGCAAAAATGCAACTTTGTTAATTTGACAATTGATCATAACTAATCATCATTTGTGCTTACAATCTCAAATCAAGGTGCAAATCAGTTTGAATGCTGAAATGACATCAGCTCCACTTTGTGTGTTGACTTACAGCTTTTTTGTTCAAACACAAAATAGTGCATTTAATCTGGTTTTCAAAACTCCTGTAATGCAGTGTTAAGTCGTATCAACTAGTTGTAAACACTGCGCCTACACTTTGCATGCAAATCTTTGGCAATGCAAATTTTATAGTTTCGATTATGGCTTTGAACAAGTTTTAACGATCAGCACAGTTTTTTTCTTTTTCATTTTCATTGGAACTATTTTGCATTCATGATTGTACATTTGGTGGCGCTTTTGATTCATTGATTAGCGCGTGCGTTGCGCGTTATTCGAGTATAATAGGCAACATTTGTTTAATGACGCATTTAGCGATTGTTAGCATTTGACGAAGTCGACAGTCGCAAAAATTTCTGAGTCAACTTTTCATATAACTTCTGTTCAAGAAAGTCAGAATATGTAAGATAGACTATTTTTTATAAGAAAAGAGCTTTAGTTGAAATATTAAAGAAGTCTTTATGTGGGCTTTCAAATCCTGTGTAAAAATTAAATGTTCGTTAAGATTATTTTTTACTGAGCCTCCTTGTGTAGTACTGTAAGTGCAAAATTACAGCACAAAATGCAATAAAAGGAAAAATGAGCAATTAGCTGCACTTACTAGTTTCAACCACTGCTACATGGTATCATCAGTAAGTTTTGTTATGCGGCGTTTCAAAATTCAGAAGATTTTGCTTCTTGCATTGACCAGTTAAGAATCATAGCACAAAATATAAGCACAGTGCGCCGAAATTCTAAATTTTTTCCCCTTTACATGCAATTGCTTTTGTAACTTTTTTGATTTTACGTCAAGAAATGTGTAAAGTAAATTTCGGGAATTGAAAATACATTCGAAGAGCATTCACTAATGCTTATAATATGTATATCTGTATGTATAATGATATTGTACAAATAAATTGATTTATTTAAATTGATGAAAGTAACCTTATTTTTTGTTAACTTTCAGAAAAGTTTCGAAAAAAGTATACTCCTCCTCCAAAAAATACATTTCGAGTCTATGCTCAGTACATTCGCGAAAGTGCATCATGTGTTAGTGCAACTTTAATTGTTGATGGAGTTCATAGAGATGAATTATTTCTGTATCTGATGATAAATTAATTATCTAATATTTCCAACAATTGAACATGCGCCGTTTTAAATCTTAAACGAGTTAACTTGAGAGTTAGCACACGCACGCATTTTTCATGTTGAATATTTAAATGAAACGTTGCAAGTATGTAAATCTCCATTTAATAATAAAAAATTTTAGGAAAAATTAATTAAATATCTATAAAGAAAAGAAAAGAACTTAGATATATATTTAAAAATAGCTTTATAGTCTGACGTCACACAATCCTACTAAGCAACTCAACTCTAAGTAAACATGACGGTTTGCCTAACAAAAACAAATAAACATAGACACTAAATACTACAATAACTACAGAAGGCAATTAGCGGCTAACACCTTTTTAACTGTGTGGGCCATAGCAATTATGAGCCACAACGCGTCGAATAGTGAGTGAGTGTGCCATGCCATGCCATTATTTCTAACTGTTAAATAAAACGTCAATTTGACACTTGCTCGCCATATTTAGAGATCTGTATGTAAGTTTAATGGGTCGTACGGCTAGCTAACAAGTGACGACCTGTTTGGGTTGAGGAAACATTTACATAGTGGATGGAGCTTTTATGCAAAAAGGTGTCAAATTGATCTAAACAATACGCGAGATTTCTTAAGGAAGGCAATATGAAAGTTAATGTTTTTGAATGGCACATTAAAATTGAAAGTGTTGTTGCGTTTGATAAAAAATATTCCAATAGAAAAAATAGTGTGTCTCAGAAAAAAGTTTAAAAATAATGATCACATCTCTCATCGTTCTACAAAAAACTTAATATTTGTACGCTTTTTTTATTCGTCTTCATTTGTCACTCACTCACTCCACAATGAGACTTTTTTCTTTCAAGCAGCATCATTATATTGTAAACTTGTTAAGTGAATGATTTATTGCCTCATCCTGACGATTAAAATCGTTTGAACGCTTTTGCTTTCAATTATCGTTGCTGCTCATCGATCTTTCCGCGCTGATCTTCAAAATAAACATCATGTCATTTGTTGATGATTTCAGTTTTGTTGTTTTTGCTAGTGCATCGGTAATGAATGCTACTGCTGTAATCATTGATCTTGTAAAATTAATTATCAGCATTCAAAAGTATCGCACTTCGTCATCGATAGCAAGATCACATCATTGTGATCTTTTTCATTTTTTTTGCTCATCAGTTGTGCTTTTTTTTTGTTCATCGATGATTTACATTGCAAAATTTTTTTTGCTCTCTATCACTTGGCATTTTTATTGCAATATTTATTTATAGACACCTTAATAAATGCCAAAGCTGTTTGTGTTGTTGTTGGTTTTTGTTTTACGTTTATTGCGGTTTTATAGTAACAATTGTTGTTGTTGTTTCTACAGTTTTGCCATTGGGATTTTTAACTTTTCAGTAATAAAATTTTATTACTTTACAATAAAAATTTTTAATTACAGGTATATATGGAGCATATCTATATTAAAAGCGACAGCATATTGCAGGAGTAAGTGTTACGTGATATGTGACCTCTTTATATCTATTACAGTCAGATCTGCAAAAGTGGGATCGCAAAGGACTGGTAACTTGTCGCACTTATAGCACTATCTCACTTATTGACTTCTCCACGTAGTCAACTCAAAATATCTAATGTTTCATCTACATTTACAATTACACACAACTCTTTATTTTTATTGTTGTTTTTGAGTCAATTTCCTTATTAAATCTTCCTAAAGGCATTCTTTATTGAACTATTTATTATTTTTTTTTGTACGACCATTTTTTGGAGCATTTTTTACACACCGCAATTGCATACTGTGGAATACTCTGTAATTTTTTCTAAGGAAAACAAGCCTAAAGTCTGGATCATGTTTTCTTTGACTTTAAAACCATCATCATTAATTACGGACTCAGTTCTCGTTTTATTTATGAATCGTTTTGCCATGAATTTATTTACGCAATTATTGAGTATTTACAATACAATTTGTTTTATTTTTGAATATTGTGTGGCTGATTCCTGTTGTGCATATAAACACTTGTGAGAATGAAAAATTCTGAGAATTTAATTTTCCTTTCAAAAACATTTAAATAATGTGTTTCTATCAGACTTGCCAAAAGTGCAAATATAATTTAGCAATGAGAAATATTTAACAACAGGTCTATAAAACTTTTATGAGATGTTAATAGTAAATACCGATACCGATACAGAATGACTTAAAAATTAACTGCAGCTTTTCATTTCAATAAAATGCCAATTATGTGAACTATAAAAACTTTTTCATTGCAAGTTGTGGCAATGAGTTATTTCTCTAAATTCATTAGAAAAAGGAAAAATCTATTTATTCAAAGGTAAACGCAAATACTGCTTTCTGGATGCTGAATCGGCGATAGGTTTCAATCCATATGTTTACTTTGTCACAGCAGTTCTAATATAGAGTGATATAAATCCACAAGAGACACTTCCAAGCATACTGAAAAATATGGTTTGCGGATTCGGGAATGAAAAATAGTTTTTGGACCCGCACTGAAATCTGAAAGGTTTCTTACTTTTCGTCTTCTTCTCCATACATTTAATAAAAATTCTTGAAAATCCACAACCTGTGCCATGTGCCTAAGTTTCGTGAGACGATAAAGTACCCAAGAAGAAAAAGAACCGGCTAGCTGATTTTTGACTGCATTCTTGTCGAATCAAATTTAAGCAGTACCCTGTAGGTACGTACATAAAATATGCCTTCAACATAAAACAATGAACAAAATTAATTAACAAAAGTATTTCTCAAAATATTTGCTAAATTAGAATGAAAAACATCTGCAAATATAAATTGCTACAAATAAAATCTATTGTCAACTTTTATATAATAATTTTAAGCAACATACAATGGGTGTACAAAATTTTCTACTTGAGATGATGTTGTCACCTAGAACGAACATCACATCATTTGTGTGTTAAAAATTCACTTTTGTTTGGTTTTTCGAATTTTAATTTGCGCGTTATTGTGCATAAAGTTCTACATTTTTATTTACTTTTATTTATTTTCTCATATATTTTGAATTATGCTTAATTTTTTCCGCGACCGCTTTTTCTATCGTAATTTGACAACTGACGCCATGTTCTTATGTTTTATTTGACTTTGGACACTTTAATTTTATGTGGTATCGTTTGGCTTGGTACGCGCTACTAATGAAAGTGTCATTGTCAATGCCAAGTTGAATTTTTTCTCCATTTGTTTTTGTTTTTATAATTTTTATTATGATTTGTGTGCCATTGCTGTCTGTTTTTGTCAGTTTCTATAACTTTAACGTATGACCGTTGGTGATTTTTCAATCTAAAAAAAAATAATAATTCATCGGTTTCTTAAAAAATTATTTAAGTGATGAGTTAATTAATGAGCTCGCTCATATAATTGCCTGTTTCTTTATTTTATAACTATTTGAACCACCCTGAAGCGTGTTGCTGTCATTTCGGTTGTCAACATATGGGGCTGTCATTAATTAGGTGACAACTATTTAGTGACACTAAAATAAACAAATTTTATTAGTTCATGACATTGAAATTTTAAAAAAAATAATATTACTCAGCAATATATCTTGATTTGAGAAACAGCTTAAGTTTTTTGTATTTCATTTCTTAAGTTCTCTTGAAGGTCATTTAACTCGCACATTTCACCAAAAGAAACTAAAATTTCCCACATAAATTAAATGCATTTCTTTTTGATTTTCCCAAAACCATGCAAGTGACCCTGAATAAACCGAATTTTCATAGCACCGCCTACAAATTAAGAAAGTAAAAAAAGTTCATCACGTTACTCCTTGCAACTTTGTGAGTTAAAAAACACATTTTTTTTATTGCACGATTTGCCCAGAAGCGAATTTTCCAAAGCAGCGATCATTTGTAAACAAACATTAGTGGGTTAGGCAACCGGAATTTTGATGATCAACTACAATAACAATGCAGCGCATTGCAATATCAAATTTGATGCAGCTGCTTAAATATCGCATATGGATTTACCCAAAAGTCGAAAAAAAACAGAAAAAATGTAAATACTTCTTCCTTGTGAAAAAAAGCATTTTCCAGATGATCTGCAAGACCATAGTTTGATAAAAAGAACAGTTTAATATGAAAAATTCTATATGTAAATATGCTGCCCTCATTTCGCTTGCAACATTTTATAGCGTGCAAATGTGGGTTAATTGTGGGACGTGATTTGCATATTTTGCACGATTTCTTATTTAAGGGATATCGTATGTGACTTTTATAATTTACCTTCAAAAAAAAAAAAAGAAAAAAGAACTGCAGGAAATGATTTTTAAATGTTTCTGAATAATCATAAATATTGGTTACACTTCGATTACTACAATATAAAAATATGAATTGTTTTTGATAGTACCTACTTAAATGTCGAAGAAAGTGTACACACCCACTCGCACTTGGGGCAAATATTTCGTTTGTTAAAATGCAGATTGATCAAGATCTGTAGTACATATTAAGGAAACAATGAAAAGAGTTATTGAAAGTTTACTCAAGACTTATTCCATAAGGATTGGCATGAAATTTTAAGTTAAATTAGACCTGTTTCGAATTCAGTGCACACTATACTAAATTTCCAAATCTTATTCGAACTGTAATTTTTCAGAGGTTATCTAATCAATTTTAATTTTAGTAGTCATCAACCAATTTTGGCTCAAAATAAGAATCACAATAATCGTAAAATGAATTCTCATTGGATAAACTGTCACAAACATAGCAAAATATTTCTATAAAATATTTGAGTTTAAAAAGTTGCTCAAAAACAAAAAAAAAAAATTATTCCAAATGAAAAATCATTAATTAATTAATGATTTATTAATTAGCAGAGCTCTGAAAGAGTTCATTAATTTTCAATGGAAATCCATTGAACTGACTTCAATTGTCTTCAGCGACTTCAAGTAATAAAGTGACTGCAAAAGTGATTGGAGGTGACTTCAGTGCAATTACAATTCTTCGAATCATGATTCCAATCCAAAATATGAGTTCACCAGAATAATTGCATTCTTTACGATAGAAACATATTTAAATATTTCCACTCTGAATGTGGAATTTCTCATGAATTAAAAGTGAAAATGAATGCACTCTTTCACAGCTCTGTTAATTAATCCACCAATATTTTGGATTGGCATAATTTTGTTTTGGTAAAAATAAAAGTTTTCAATTCGAAAATGATCTCATAGTTTATCCTGAAAGCCAAACATTCTAATTAAAAAGCACTGTATTTAGTTATAAAAAATACATTTTTTCATAGCATTTGTTTTTGCTATAAATTCAAAACTGAAGTGATCACCTGTTATAACTTTGTTATGATATATTTTTTATGATCTCTAACACCCACGCCAGCGTTGCTCGTCCGTCATCTAAAATCTGCTGTTAAGTAATCATTCTGAAAAAAAAAAACTTAATTTTTCATACGTACGAATATGTGTGCTCGTGACTTTTTAATAATTTTTTTATTTATTGCGATTTGAGCAAATCTTTTGCACTAAAACATCCACGCAGAGTATGCAACGCTGACCTTGAACTTGAGTATACTTTGCACTACCAGTTTAATTTCGAACGCTACCTTTTGCTATTTACTGGAAATTATCTTTGTATTTTTAATTTATCTATCTACACTGTTGAGAAAATATTTGATATTAGATAAATATTTTAGATTTTCAAAGATCATCTCATGCAATCCTACAGCAAAAAGCCGTTGATGTTTTTCAGTGCAACACTAACGTTAAGCGTTTAATTGCACTTGTCATATTAAGCTGATTGCTGATTGCATTTAAAATGCATTTTGTTATAGTGCGCTAACATTGATTTTTGCATAAGTCCATAGCTATATTGAATTTACTAATGTTTAAACGAATAATGATGATGATTTTTTATGTTTTTCTACATTCTTAAACAAAAAAATGTAAAAAAGTGTCGAGTCATTAAATCGTATTTAATTTTGAAATCAACCTTGTTAAAACCAAAATGTTAAAGTTCCAATTTAACTATTCAATTTTTCCAACTCTAATATTGTTTCTTAAATATATCTTAATATAATGTTGAGACGCGTCTATATTTTGGTCCAAAAATACACGCCAAAACTAAAAATTTTACATAAAAAAGAATTTCTTTCCATGTTCATTCAGCTGAAATATGTAAATTCTTCTTCTATTATGCTTCGCCATTAGCTACAAAAGATTTATGTGAAAAAAATATCTAGATAAAACAAGAAAGTCCATAAATTGTTTATAGGAACCCCTTATAAAAATAAACCCTGGTGGCTGCCCAGTGGGTATGGCAATGTGCTAATATGATGTTATGGCCATATGAGGAATGGGCGAGAAAACGGAACATTTTCACTTTTTTTGGATAAAAAATGCTGCAACGTACTTGAATAGTAAATTTCTTATTCTGACGTTACTGGAACATAATTTTTGGTAATATCAAATTTACACAAACGGCTTGTTTTTCTTTGCCATCGAAAATTAGTTTCATCCCGAGTAGCGCAATTTAAGAAAAATGTTGAAAAAATAGAACGGGTATAACTTGAGAGGTCTTCGAGTTCTTTTTATAAATATTTATTTCCAAAAAAATAGTTAATGACATACAGTCTACAAGAAAAGTTTTCTTGTTTAATAAAATACTATAAAGTCAATCAATTTGATATGTCGGAAATGAATTTAGAAATGGTGACGGGCATGTCAAGCTTTTCTTCTCAACAGTTTTTTTCAAAGCAACTTAAGCTATAATTGCATATGTATATGATTTACTTCCGATCGCCGCAAAGTGATGTAGGTGACTCAAGAAAAATATATAATAAATAAAGTGTGTACGAATGACATTTATTTTCCATGGGGAAGCTATTTCCAGTTTTGAAATAATTTTTTTTTATTTTCGAATTTTCTACTTAAGAATAAATTTATTCGCTTATCGTTTGACATTTTCAAATGAAGTCGTCATAAATTTTTCAATCATGAGAGTGTAACTCTCAATAACAATAAAATGCAAATTACATATTTTCAAAAAGGTTAACAAGATGGGTTTTTTTTTATAATTTTATAAATATTTCATATAAAATTTTCTCCTATTACAAAAGTGTAATTTAAAGCGTTTGCTCAACATTGATATAAATCTAAAACGTAAGCAAATGTAACGCAACGTCAAATAAATTGGATTTTACATATTTTAACTAATATATGAAAAATATGAACAAAAGAACCCTTTGCTACTGAAAAAGGTTGAATGACCATTCGGCGCTTTTTGAAGGTTTGTCGCTTAAATGATTTTGGTTCCGTTTCAACTTAAGTCGGGCGCTACTGGTGTTTACTTCGATATTTGAAACCTCTACTGTCTGTCAGGTTTCTGTTTTTATTTATTTATTTAGCGCCGATTACATCATTTATAAATAAAGAAAACAGAAAACCTTTTGAAAACTTAATTACGCATGGCAGATTTAAGACCATTGAAAATCGATTGAGCGTCACGCAGTTGAAATATGCAAATTTTATTTTAATTTTTATATTTTTTACACTAAACGAGATACCATTGGAATGAATATGTTATGTACTCAATTTTATAGAGATACAGTCAAGTTGCATGTTAAGTGGCCATATCGCTTTACAATTTGTCAGTCAATATTTGTCACTAGATGTCGTTGAAGCATATCCACAATCTGTCGTTATTGTTGTTGTTGTTCCTTAAAGTTGTTTATGAAAAAATATATTGTAAATTGTTTTAAGCCCGGTTGTTTTTGTATTTTCTACAATGGAAAATTTATATTTATTTATTGTGGCGCTAATACCCATAATAATTGCTAATTGTATAGCTGGGCATGCGTTAACTGTAGCTAATGAGCTATTAACATAATCGCATAATTAATAAATCGTTTAGTTTGCTTTATCGTTTTTTTTGCTTGTGTGACCAATATTGATAAACTTGGTTTTCACATTTTACATATTAAAAATTAAAAAGAAACAAAGCAAAAATCTTCTTTTAGTTGATGCCAATGATCATACACGACCTTAAATGAGTTATTTCTCACCATTACCTTAGATTTCAGCGATGTATCAATTTAGAAGCAAGAACGGAATGAAACTAATAATTGCTTAGCAGTATTGTTTAGCTTACAAAATGATTTAGAGCCACCTTATCTGATCTCTGGATTCGAAACTTGTCAACATATTATGGTATTCCAGATTTTCTTTGTTATATTTTACCATTCCAAAAATCAATGAAAAAACTTTTGTAAAAGAAATATCTGCATTCTTGTGATTTTTACAAGGAAATATGTGATGAAAAATCCATACTTTAGACTACTTATCTCTCTGTACGTTTTCAGATTAAAAACAAAGACTTACAGTGCGACCTCGGTCAACGCAACCCACGATAAATACAACTCCTCAATGTTTGCAACGAGTAGATTTCATTTCGCGTTCGTTAGGGTTAATATGAAGTAATTTTCACCATATATATATATAATGTTGGTGAATCTGATAATGGATACGTTTTTACTGTTGCACTTCAGCATTGTCCGTGGTCCGTGGCATATTTAGCGACTATTTTATTATTCAATGAGAGCTGTCAGGCAATCTATAGTAACGGTAGTAATATTAAAAGTGCTTGGGATTGATTAAGTGGGCATGGGCACCATTCACACAAGTAAAACTTTTAAACGCTATTCTAAGAAAAATATTTAAACAAAGCAACCAATATGGGTACGTATACATTTCCTGAAACAAACAAGCATTGTACAACAAGTGGGCAGCATTATACAAGTAGACATTGCACCTACCATATAAGCAAAAATATGATATGATATGAAAATTGTGATGTATAAAAGAGTCTGTACTTCTATTTTTTCCAAAACATGAATCAATTCTAAAGTCTGTTGCTACAGACCTGCGTCTTTTCAGCAATATCCTTAGTCCAGCACTGAACATGACTTAGAGTTTTTCGAATTAAAAAGTTCCAAAAGAAGTGGACTATAAATATAAATATCTATAATATACTACCTTAAATAGATCACATTAAAACTCTTTTCAATAAAAATTATATCAAAAGATTTTATTTCAAAAAGTTTTTTAAGGTTGCTACAAGCTGCACTAAATTAAGAAAAGTTTAATCGTTTAAGTAGGAGGTTTCTGCTTGAAAACCAACAGTGTGTCGCAAAAACTTCTAATGTGCCGGCGAAGTTAAAGCAAATGATGCATCACTTTCCTAATAAAAGTGCTGATTCGATTTGCAAGACTTTTTTTATAGCCATATAGACTATGCTATAGTATCGCCAAAAATCTATAGTTTTTCATTAGCTTTATCTTTCTATCGGCAAAGTCTAAGCTCAATTTTATAGGAAGCAAAAACGCTGCTTAGATGATTCCTCAGCGAATATATTGACCATAGAAAAGTTCTACTACATTTCTTATAATTTACTTGCTTATATGCAGTGCAGGGCAAACCCATTTAAAAAAAAAAAAAGAAATATGGTGCCTTTTGAACTATCTAGGGCCGGGATAATTACCTCAGTGAGAGCTGTACAGATTTTTTTCTCAGTTTTTGAGGATTGTGACGATTAACAACTATTCCAGTACTCATAATGTATAGAAAGTATGCAAAAATCTTCTTCTCATTTTTTCCAAAGGAAATAATTTGCTAAGTTTTGTGTTATATTTTTATGTAAATTTTTCAGTTTTTTAGCATTTGACACAAAAAAATTGAAATTTTTTTACGGAAACAAAAAAATCATGATTTTCATATTTAGTTCTATTCTACACGTGGATTGAGCGAGCGTCGTGTTCGCTATCAACTGCGGTTTATTCAGAAAATAACCAATTGCTGCCATAAATAATCGAATGAATCTGTTTTTGTTTTTATTTATTTCTGAAATCGAGATCAATTTAACTGTCAACCACAAAGTTTAGAACAACAACACCGTTGTGGTGAAGCTGCTGCAGTGAAGTTGTTTGGCATTAAAGGAAGAAGCGGCGACGAAAACTTTATAGAAACCGTTAGCGACTGAACAAGCGATGCTGAAATACGAGTTGTCAGTTACAGATTGATGACATAATTTTTCATTATTTATTAGATAATATTTATACACTATTTCAGGATATTATTTTTGGATATGGCGATGAAAGTAAAATAAATTTATTAGCTATAACTTAATTTCAACCAAGGCTGCCTTAAATTAAAAATTGGTTTAGTGATCTTGCACTTACCACGAAAAACTTAGGCTGCTTGAAATATAATGCTTCGATTGTTGATTTTTTGTCGCTGTTTAGATTTCAATCCTGGTATTTTTTGATGTTTTTTATCTCTTTTTTTACAAAGCTCGAGTTTTAAAATTGAAGTTTGTTTTTTGTCACTATAAAGGAGTTGCACAGTTATTTCATTCAAATTCTTTATTTTTTTGTGTTTTTTAGATTTATCCACCACCTTTTTATCTTAGAATATTTATTTTATTTTTGTTCCTTTGTATTTTGCTTGCCAGCTTCGAATTTCCTCCGCCTCGTTCTGAGCCACAAAACAGACTGAAGTAAATTCGCTGATCAAACACAAAAAACTGCGCTGCGAGTCTACTTTTGGCGCTGCAGTCACCGCTGCTGCTGTTGCTGCTGTTGTCGCCAACAACGATCAATAGCTGCTCTGAACAGAAAGGCACTACGATCGTATGCATTCATTTTCTTGAGAGTGCAGCAGCAAAGTTTCAAGTCGACGTTTTTCCAGGCACCAAAGCTACGTTTCCGACGCCATCGTGCAGTGCACATTCAGCAAATGTTGCAGTTTTTTTCTGGCGGACTTATTTGTTTGCGCTCATAATTTTATTTAATGTTGCTGCTGATTTTGTTTCGCATTTCAAAGTTTCTTGTAGTTTTGTCAACGTTTAAGCCAAAATTGGTTTTTCTTCTTAGCACTGACATGAGTTTTTGAGAGAAAACATGTGGAAATTGTCTTGTTATTGCTGATATTTTCGTATTGCAGTAGTTTGTAGGGGCGTAACTTGTTGACGCCTTGCAATGGCTTGGCAACGTCAGTTTGCTTACAATGTTTGTTGCTATTTTTTATGTTGGATTTAGCTGCTAGCGCCGGCTTAAACATTAATTAAGTTGTTCATTAAAAGCATTAAGTATTTCATATCTTCAGCTTAAGGCAGCTTAACTAAATTTATTAGCGCTTACAGGGTGACAGTACAACAGAGTTTGCAAAATAATATAAAACATTTGTTTTTGCACTCTAGCTATATATGTAAATGAAAAGATAATGAAGAAAGTCTAAAGGCAGGTTTCAGGATAGAAAGACCCATGCCTGACATTTAATGTTTCAACATTTTTTTGGCACTTTTTTTTTAAGAAATGAGAACTATTTTATGCCACAACTTTTTTTTGATATTTTTTTTTTTTGAGAGAAATCTATATCTATACTATTATATAAAGAGGTACAGTTTGTAATCAATGTGAACTACTGCTCCGATTCTAAAAATTCTACGAATAGAAAGCTACACTATCCCTGAGTGACATAGGCTACATTTCATTTTGATAAAAATAATTGGCGTGGCACCTTCCATGCAACAAAAATACTTCAAACACTATATCTTGGCTCTTATGTTAACGATAGTTTTGAAATTAGGTGTTAAGATGTTTATGATTAGTAACTCAAGTAATAAGGACGAGAATATGCAACGGGGGGTGGCTCTTATCCTACGATAAGAACACTCAATACAACTCACATAAAAAAGTCAACAAAATTGAAGATCTCAAGACTCAGCCTCTATCGTTTCGACTTGTATTGCGTGAAAAATGAAAACATTTCAGCTTTTTTGAACATTCAGTTATGTCTTGCAATATAATCGATCATGCTACAGAAAATTGCAGATATTTTAAAGCATTGAACATAAATTAGAATGAAGATATCAAATAAATCTATCGCATGCAGTCAAAACAACTTGAAAGCCAATAAAAATTTGGTGGACATAAAAACTGAAGTTCAATGTGCCAGACACAATAAATTTTGCAAATAGTGACACAACTAAAAAAACAAATTGAATATACAAATATAAAAAAATCGAGGATATCGAGTATATTCACATGTCTGGACAAACAAAAACAGTTGCAATAACGCACAGTATGGGATCATCAACACAAAAAAAGTTAGGCATATCCCAAATCATTATTGTAATCGCATACTCTTGATAATTAAAAAGTTGCCCTGAAACAGTAAATAAACAAATAACCAAGCGAATGCAAAATAAAAAAATTTATGAAAAAATATAAATAACTTTTCCACTGCCATCATATGCAGTGAATTATGAAGTTGCGAATTTTCGGTGTCAGCCGTATGTCACGTTCCTGCTCCTTTATTGCCCTTGGCACAAATAAACAGAAATGCATGTGAACAAGCTTTACTGTACAGCTGTCGGATGTACTTGGGATCGTTGTGAAATTTTCTAAACTTAGCTGTTTATGCCGCGAGGTCTTCCTTTTGTGATCCTTCTCTCAGACATGATGTCACCAGCAGCAACATTGTTTTGCATATTGCAAATAGTTTCGCGCGCATTCTTATCATGGGCTTAGAATCACGTGACATAAATTTAGATATCAGGTATATTTTGCAAAAAGGGTGAGAAAAAGAAATCCAGAAAGAATATTTGAATGTGGGATAGGAATTTAGTTGCCAACATTCTGAAGCATATGAGGGTCACATTGGTCAAACATAACCTTAAAATGTGAGCTATGCTCTTAAAGATGTGTCTGTTTGTTAATAAAATATTGCCATATTAAATAAATAAAATATAAGACACTGCATATTTCAATGTTTTGAAAAAGATTCCTTGTTATGCCAGTCTATCAATTTAAACGTAATTCTCTTATAAATATTATTTAAAAAACTAACGAAGCAATGAATGGCAACCCTGACACTCGCTTGTTACTCGTACAATAAATCAATAAATAATGCATTCAATAAGTGGTCCAATGTCAGGGATGACAAAATGTGAAGATTTTTTTACACTTTTAATTGAGTTTAAATTGAAAGAAATAAAAAACACATGCAAATCAAACAATGACCAATATTATATTGAAAGCAATTAAAATTTTAATAAAATGTATCATACAATTTGATAATTCTGTGCATTGAGAAACAAGTGCCAAATCAAATTTCCATATTAAAAAATAAAATTCAAAATGAAAATAGCAAGTGAAATCAATTAATTGTTTCATTTAATTTTTTTGCTGATTTTGCCATAAATTACTGAAACAGCTCATTAATTTTAAGAAAAGAAAATAAGAGTAATGCAAAAAAAATTAAAAATTTTCTTGATTTCTTTAACAGTCCCAGCTACTGACAGGCATTTTACTTATTAACACTAATGAGCTGTGGCATAGTCTGACTTTACACTCACAAAAAATGATTTGTTGAAAATAAGTTTCGAAAATTTGGATTTTTAAAAGTACCACCTGCTTTGTTGCTGCTTTGGTACTGGATATAATGCCTGTAAACAATCACTACACTGAAAAAAGTTAATCGTGTAACTTCCTAATAAAAACACAAAGCAAATGAGGTTTCTGATATTTTTTGTTTTTAAAATCTTTGCTGGATTTTCTTATTATTGTGTAAGAGACAATTAACGCTAAAAAGCCTTTGTGCCAAGATATGTCAGCGACAATAATTGTCAAATGTCTTATGGAACGTGCATCTAAATTTAAATATTTAAATGAACCAATTTCGAGATGAGCATTAGAGGTTGTGTTTAAATAAGTGCTGCTGAGATTCTACAGAGCTTGTGCAGCCACATATACATACATACATACATACACACATACATTGTATGAATGTTTGTAAGTAAAAATAAATGTGTATTATGCACTCAACTTGTTTTCCTACATGCAAATACGCACGTGGTAGTCCTTTAGTAATAATTTTAGGTTGTTTTGGAATAAGTAAACATAAAAATTCGAATTAGTTTCATCAATTAGGGCTTGCACCTTATTTTGTCAGACTGTGTATATTCGTTCATAAGCTAGTAGTTAAAACTCCTTTAGTAGATTCATATTTTTAAGGCATTTCCAAACTATACTATATACGGTACGATACTATCGAAAAAATTTGATGATAGAACGTTTCGAACTTTTTTGAGTCAGTTAGAACATCACTTCTGATCGTATAACTCATTTGTGCACGACTATACCTATGACAAATTTTGTAGAAATACCATATTTTTAAGGGTTTTATTCGTGAAATTGGAAAGCATTGCGACACGCACTCGTTTTCGGAATTATTGGGTAAGAAAATATTAAAGTACACACAATTACCTTTTAAACAATGTGTAAAAAAATATCGTAAAGCAGCTGTAGGAGGTGCCAAAGATCGAAATTTTCATAATTTTTTAACATTTTCTATACGGACATTTATTATTTTATATTCAACTGAGAATCAGTACATACATATGTGTTTATGTATGGTCGCCCGAGTTCTTTTTTGCTCCATATGCCACTTTTTGACATTTTGACTTAAGACTTATTCTATAGGCTTTAAAGCATTATCTTTCTAATGCTGTTGTCGCAATACATCTATCTGTTTCAGTTTCTGAGATATGCAATGTTCGGAATACACCTTCAGGCATATGGAGCAAAGAATAATATAGGCGACGACATGTATAAATTTATACTTTGAAAAAAAAAGTTCCAGTGATATCGTGAATCAAAATATATTGAAGTTCAATTAACAATTTGTTGCTTCTCTTTAGAATCATATTGATTTATTTTCTTTTAAAGTTCTACGTAGATTACTAAAGTTGAATAAAAACTGAAAAAGAATTTAAAATTTTTTAAAGATTTTTATAGATTTTTTAAAATATATGGCAGCTCTTTTCATTTTCATTTGGCTGTTGCAAATTTTCATGAAAAAGAAAGATAGCATATTTACAGGCTCGTCCAAGCAATGGTGTTATCAGCTTTTTAAAGTAAAAAAGCCGTCAAACTTGTAAATGATTGAATCAGAAAAATTGCATATCTATAGGCATAATTTGCCACAATATTGGAAGTACTGCATGTTTTATTTTTTCTAAGCATATACATAAACCACAGCTAATAAGAAAAGTTTAGGGCAACTGTGATTTCATTAGCATCCCATTTACCAAATTTGTGTGGAAGATTATTATTATTATTGATGCAAAGTTAAGAAATGTAATTTATCTGTTTTCTTCATATCCAACTGAGATAGCTAGATATCTTGAGATAGATAGTTGATAAATAAATAGTTTATTTTATTTTTCCTTCTTAAACACAACTCTTTCTTGTTGTTAACGATGCGCTTGTCCAGTCATCTGATATATTGCTGGAGTGTGCTAATTATCAATATCACGGCTGCATCACGTTGCAATAAAGAAAAATAAAAGATTTTGGCGGTAAATAAAAAAAAACTGATGCTGTGAAAGAAAGTGAAATTCGTCTCTGTTTGCACAAAATTACAAGTTGAATATGACGTGATGTGAAAAAATTGCACAATATTTAAGGCTTTTTGTCACTTTATTTTTGTAACTCTTGTTAGCATTTCTACTTAGCACCTTTGGATTCATAAAAAAACGCTCATTAATAAAATGGTAATTACATATATGAAAATGTATTTTCAACTGTGTCGTTTTAGCTCCAGTGCAATTATTGTAATATGTAAATCAGTTGCTGGTGTAACTTTTACACCTCACCGTTTCACTTAGTAATCATATGACACTTAATGAATATTTATTTCAATCGTCAAAGTCTGAATGAAATATCTTCACACGTGGTTAGTTTTGCTAGCAGTTTCATTAATTCATAATTTTCAATTGCAAAGCTTTTGATGAATTGAACTTTAAACCAATGAAGCTGTTTTAATTTTATTGTTAATAACTTCTGAACCCTCTCTAATTTTACAGTGAGCTTATTCTCAGTAGGGACTGCGCATTCAAATAAGATAACGTATTTTCGACATAGCGGAAGACTCAACGCAAGTTCTAAAAGTTTCAAATCGGCAATGATTTGTAAATGAAGCTGTTTTTGTATAAACATTTATTTGATCACGAAATAAAAACAAAAAAATCAGGATTGCCAAGTTGAAAAGAAGGAATTCCTGGATTTCCCGGGAAAAACTTGACCTTTTTTTTTGGCCAGCAATAAAAAATAATAATTAATATGTGTACATGTAACAAATAATATGTTTAGTACATGTAAAAAAAAAAAAAAATCAGAAATTTCCCAATAACCACCGGACCCTCGGCTTTGACATGAAATCATTCTCATGTTTCCTATCTTGTTATATGTGCATACATATCTTATATCCTCTTTCAATTTTAAAATATGTAAATTAGAGCTCGTGCTAAAGAAGAAAAATTTGTAAAAATTTTTAGAGACACGAAAGTTTTAAAACTCTCCGACTGCGAAAAGTTTTTCACCATTGACCCTTCCTAAAATCTTCAATTTAGGAAACATCGTACACTCTAATATTAGAATGTTTGTATTTTTAGCAGAAGCTTTTTAATTTTAGATTGTTTGCTTTTTCCACAATATCTTTAATCAAGAGCTTGACATATGATTTTGTAAAAAAAAATTTTGTTTTATCGTGTCTTTGAACACTCGAAAGCCAGTTTACTACAGAAAATGATTTTAAACTTTCACGTTCACTATTTTATAAGATGTTTAGTACGAATAAAAGAAATATTTTTCCAGTGTATCATTCTATATTGTAAAAGTCTATCAAATATTAGACAGAAAAGCGTCAACCATTTCTTCAGTAAGTCTACTAGTTTTCACGCAAAAACTGAATGTACTAAACAAAGTAAATGCCCTGTGACACGTTATAGTTGGCTAAAAAATCGCATCAAAAATTTTATTTGTCTTAGCACAAACATGAAAATACCGAACTCGTTGATAAATGAAACTTGGACACCATAAGGAAGTCACAAACAAGCATTCCATGAAAGTAGGCGTGATCGCTTAGCTATAGATGACAACTTCATTACAAGTTACAACTTAAAAACACTTTGCTAAGGAAAGGAACTAAGTTTTTAACATAGCAAGTGCTCATACAAAATATCGAGAAATCTTTGGATCCCTGCGTTTCGTGATAAAAATCCATAACTTTGTTTAAAATCAATCAAACTGTACGGAAAACCCTTCCATCGTGGCAGTCATTGAGCGCTCAAATGTTCTGTTAGCTTGTTGTCCAAACACGAAATTTCCTCCAAACTCATCTAAGAAAAGTTCAACCAACTGACAGAAAATTCAAATCTAAACAGAAATGATAAAAAACAAATTCTTTTCTTACGCATTTCAAATGAAAACATTTCCGATAGATAGCAACATGTGCGCACTGCCGCCACCTGAGACATCGAGCTGCAACATGTTGTAAGTTGCACAAAAAATCCAAGCAGAAAAAGACAGAGAAGCAGCAGCAGGAAAATAAGATATTCTCCAGTAAACGATCAGACGAGAAAACAGTTCGAGCTCAAACGTCGTGCTAAATAGTTGAGTGTAGCGCGTGAGTTGAAGAAAAAGAAAAGTGCAGAAACTAAATGAAAACTTAAAGAAAAACCATTGATTGTGGTGCAACAAGTGGTTGCAATTGTGATTGGCAACAAAATAAAAATTTCAAACAAAAATTCATCACAGAAAATAAATAAAAAAAATTTTATTCATAAAAACTGAAGAAAAAATCAAAACATTTGTGTGTGATTCTGAAATTGATATTTTAATTGAAAAGTATTTGTTTTCCATACACAAAGTTAGCACGTCAAGATACTTCTCAAGTGCAAGTATCCAGATACGAGTAATTGTCCCAATGAGTGTTTGAGTGTTTGTGTGCGTTTCAACGGTTAATTAATTTATATTCGCAAAGCGGTCGAACGTGTTCAGCTGATTTGAAGGCGATTGCGATAGCGGCTAAAACACCACGACGACGACGACAACGACGACAATGACGACAACGACGACAACGACGAACGAACGACTCATGTGAATTTCCTGAGAATTCTTTTTTTTGATATTGCATTGCTTTTTCTGGATTTTTGTTGTCAATTAGGCGAGAATCGTCACAGTTGTCAGCTTACGGTAAAATTGAGGGAAGGAAGAACATGCGAGTTGCTGCTGTGAACATATGTTTTGTATCTTTGAGGTATACGCTGTTTTAACAGCTGTTGAAAAGTACATTTTCGGAATTTCGTTAGAGACCTAAAGACTTTAACTTTTAATTTAAAAATAGCTGCAAAAACTCAACCGTCGCCGTCGCACTGTTGCTTGATTAGATAACGGTAAACACCAGCGAAAAGTAGGTTCTTCATGACTTCATTTTGTGTGTACCGACCACGTATTTGCTTTTTGCACCAGCTTTTGTAGTTGGTTGTTGCTATTTGGCGTCGTAAATTCATCGCCGACACTCTTTAATTTTATCTTATCGTCAGAAAACAATAAAAAATAAAGAAAACAAAAAAAAAGGAGCAAAATAAACTGGAAAAAACCTAAATTGATTAACTGCTTCTTTGCGACCATAAGCTTTATTTCGATTTCGAACAGGCGCATGAAGTCATTTTTCTGCGAAAATCAAAAATGTTTCATCACGCAAATACTTAAGTGCACTGGCACACAGATCCAAACAAAGAGTATCTATGCAGTGTTTATCTAAATTTTTATGTTATGAAAAGTAGCATAAAATTAACAAAAGATACAAAAGTGATATAAAAGAAAACGCACTAAGTACACGCGTACGTACGCGCAGTAACTTTGTTGAGTGTGGGAATTTTTTGCAACAGCAACAAATCAAACTTTTGTGAAAACAAAGAATTTAAAGAGAAAAATAAAAATAAGCTGAAAAAAATAAATAAATTGCAACGATTGGATACACATAAACCACAATTACAACAAAAAAACAATAAAATCAACTACAGAGGAACGTGCAACATTGAACGCGCAGCTGAAGCAGACAAAAAGAAAAATCCTCAAGTTTCTTCTTGCGTTTGCTAGCGTCTAAATAAGGTTTTATGCGTTACTTGCATTGAAAACAATTTCTAATCAACCATAACAACAACAACAACAACAATAGCAATTGCAACAAATATAGCTTCAATAACAACAACAACAAAATGGATGCAGAATCAGATGACTCGGAGCGTTGGGAGGACTTTTTTGGTAAGTTCTGCTTACAACAAGTTTGTAATGTAGTAACTTTTTCTCAACTTTTTTCAACTACTTTCGTAGCTTATATCTACGAGTTGCAATATTTATCCATATTTGTCCTTAAACCAATTGTTTTACTTCTTGTGTGTGGTATAAAATGCCTTGAATTCTCACAAGTAGCAAATGCCTTGTCATGCGTATTTGGCTGTGGAAAGGCATTCCTGTTTCACAAGTGCGCTAGCGAGAGCGCTAAGCATTTGCGAGATATACATAAGATTACAATAGATATTTTGGCTACATTTAAAAATAGATTAAACTGTCTTTGTAAATACTGAAGAAAAGTGTAAAACATAGCTATTACTATCTGTTGTAACTCAACTTCAGCGATATCTAGTAGATAAAGGCTTTGTTCTACAATTATCTGAAATAGCTTGAGTGTTACTCTCTTATTAATTTTAGTAGAATGTGACGTAGGGAATTGCCAAGATCTCTTTATTTTTGCTTCCTTTTTTATATGCCTATATAAGAGACGTCTTCAAATCCTCAGCTGAGAAGTACTTGGTACAAGGCAGGGAAACGCTGCTTATCACTTATGAAACCATCGGCAGCTCAGTGACAAGCTATACTGCCTTGCGCTTATTGGCAGCTACCACCTAATGCTCCCAGCGGACCACCTCTACGACGATATAAAAATGCTACCATTTAACCAGCTTGTTTATGATTAGGCTCCAACGATACAACGCTAAACGAACCTTACCGATAAATAAGCACACTTGCCTAGCTTCATTTCTAGGCGTAGATGAAACTTCTAACAATGTAATGTTACCGATAAATAAGCACACTTGCCTAGCTTCATTTCTAGGCGTAGATGAAACTTCTAACAATGTAAAGCTTGTGACAAACCATATCACTTCATTGGCCATCGGGCTTTAAATACAGGGAGTGCTATCACATGAGTTGTGCAAAACAATAACCAGAGGAACCCCGTAGACATCTTGTTGTAATTATTAAGTCCTTTTGAGGTAGTTTTCATAACTACATCACGATTGAGGCTGTAACTCGACCATAACTTGACGAATATTACATTTTCATTGCCTTAGAGTTAGAGAATTGTTTGCGTAACCATGATCTTTCCTGTAGCCCCACTAGAAAAAGTTCAACGTTGTCAAATCACACGGTCTTATAGGAGGACAATCTTCAAAGTACATGTCCTGTTGTATAGTTACTGGTTGTTGAAAGCATATATTGGACATGGCGCTCAAATATGATGGTTATTTCTTTACGGCCTGTCCTGCGCATTATATAGTCGACTGGCTACAATTCTGAGATGTAAGTCGAAATTCAATACAAGATATAATGTGCCGTGTCAATGTCTCCTTTAAGAATCTTAACCTATTGTTTGTTAGCTAAACGATCCATTACATTTATTTAAAGTCTAACGATCAACTATGCAAGTAAGACTTGGATGTTATATTCGTTTGACAGCTGGCAGGGCTGTACGTTCCTTACCACGAAATGTATAACTAGACATTTCTTTTTTTGTAATGTTTTATTGGATCATCTACTCCATTGAGTTGAAAATAATAATGTAATTCAACAAAAAATGTGCCACAAGAATCTTTCCATTCTTAAGGTGACATCAAGTTTAAACTTAGCAATTCCTTTCTTAAGTCTCAAAGCAGGAAATAGGCAACGGTTTAAATTTTATGTTGAAATCAAAAATAAATAAATTGAATGTCCCTGTCAAATAATTCTTCTAAGCTGACCGTCCCAATGCACATTAAGCTACCCTTTCTTATCAGTTTACTTTCATCTAACTAAATGCTTCTCGCTTAACTAAAAAGTAAAGCGGATTCTATGTAAAGACAAACAACATGACATCTTCTTAACGCATTACTTTGATAACGTATAGCTTGTCAAAGGTTCTATTGACACTTAAGGTTTTCAACACTTATTTTCATTAGCTGCGGTAATTTTCTTGAAAAAAAAGAAATACTTTAAGAAAAGTCCATGTGGTGCGTACGATGAGCAATGACAGTAAATTAAAGAGAACGGAGAAAAAAGGTTGACTGACCGCCTGCTGTCATACATACAACGTCAATTTGACAATGCTGTCAAAAGTCAAAATAAACAAATAAAAAATATTTAAAAAAATTGAAGGTTAAGAAAATGTTGGGAAAACATACTTTAATAACTTGGGCTAGGTTCTAAACAATAATTACAACAAAAACACTCCAATATTGTTATTGTAGTTACTGACTCAAAAGTCATTTGAGTATCAGCATGCGATGTATGCGTCGGCTTTGCAGGGGTCAATGGCGCAATGACGTTAAAGTTTGTTTACTTTATGTTTGACTCGTTTTTTCCAATGTGGATATTCTGTTATTTTGTTTATTTTTCATGTTTGCAACATGTATATAATTGTAGGGGGCTTACTGTTGTAAACATATGTACATATGCGTGGAATGTTCAATAAACAATTTGTGAACAATGGCTACTTGACGATTTTAAAGGGCGCTGTTTATAAATTTATCTGTTCATGTTGTATGTAGGATCAGTTAACTCTGTTGCAACCACTGTTGTGCGCACTATATTAACTGGAACGATTATTGCCAGCTATAGCATTGTGAAGATTCATTCCCGACTATTTCATTCTACAAATCTTCAGATGAAGATAAAAGCTCAAGAAAGACGACGCACATTATAGCAACGACTCTCCCATGATGCTCTGGACCGTATTTTGATTCATGGTAGCGTTTCGACTGCATTAATAAACACTTTCTCTCGAATGGTGCAACTTCCACAATCATAAGATAAGCTTGCTGGCAATTGTATCTGTGACAAAATGGAAAAACAGAGTAATTCGACTTGAGACCAATGAAATAAGGCCGTATTTGAATTCTTTTCGCTTTTGCGTATTATTAGGTCGCAACTATAGCAAATTACGCAACAACAGAAAAAAATATTATTTGGAAAAAATGGAAAATTGGCGTTAACTCCATTTGTCTTAAGTCAACTTAAGCCGTTTTTCATTTTTTGCCACAGATTTTATGTAAAAAACTCATGCCTGCTGAAGAACCTTTTTTGCGTTTGTATGTATATTTCAGCTAGGCCTGTGAGCAGTGTCGTCTTTATGCAAGGCACTGGCCCTGACTGGCTCTGACCTTCTAAGCTGCATTTTTTTCTTTTTTTTTGCTCAATCAATATTTGTATGCATTTTAAATATAACAAACTTTTATATTTTGTCTGGGAAGAAGTTAGTTTTGTCTTGGAGACATCCTGATTAGCAGAAATTTTTGTGTGAATAATTCTTGGTACTGTTAGCAGTAGTGAAGGACTCATGCTTCGTGACCAGATGAGATAGCCATCATTGTGAAAATTTTGTTTGCCACCTTTCGAAGAGCTTTTTTGAGTAGCAAAGAATTTCGGTAAACTTTAAATATAATCAATTCACAACTCCGCTTTGTCAGCTTTATGCAGTGATAAAGTACTACGCCTTATTATCTATCACAAACTGCCATGTACATACCTACATACATACTTCCATACACATATATGTACGTATTTTGTATTTTTCTCTCCACTTTCTGTTTTGCTATTTCTTTTTCTTCAATAAAATTTTTATCTATTAATTAAATTTCGTTTTTTTTTTGTTTGCGACCCAGTAGGTCAGTTTTTTTTTATTTATCTCTTTTTATTGCGTTAGTCTCGCTCCAAGCTTGGTTAAGGTTTTCTTAAAACATTTCTTACTACCACTACCGCTTACGTCAATTAATATAAATGACCCTCAATTATATTCGTCTAGAGTTGCGTGTCGTCTGAATTAATGCCTACTTAGAGAATGGCCTATATTTTTGGTGTCATCAAAACAAAATTCTATGTTCATCATCATGTGACCGTCTGTGAAAGAGGCTTCATTTAATTCAATTAAAAATTGAACTTGACAACGCTTAATATTCTTAAATTTGTTTGGACATTTACCTTGGGTGGTTGAGGCTAAATTATTATGTGTGTGTGTGTCAATGAATATCAAAAATGACTATGTCACATAAACGTAAATCAATTGTGGTAAATTGATATTTTCTGTATATTTCCATCACTTTGTTTGAAAGTGAGGACAAGTAAATCGAACTACGTATTTAGTTTAAGTTAAATTAAACCAATTTTTTCGATGGACTTAGGCCTGTTTGTACCAAAAATGTGTAGACTTATGCGCTGTCGAAATAACATTTTATTTTTATGTGTTATTTTTATGGTTTCTAGATCAAAATTTTTAATTTAATAACTATCATTTGACAATTCGATGAAAAATTTATGTGGTTTTAATAGGTCTGATTATAATATCTTCTGTTTCCGAAAATTGACTAGGAAACTTTTGTTATTTATCGATAGAAAAAAAAAATTTTTTATTGATCGCGTTCGTCTATGAATTTTTTGATAGAGTTAATATGTGAAGCTATAAGCATACCAGAACCTTTGACAAAAACGAAACACATTCAACTTTCATTCTCTGGCGTATAATTTCTGCCAGACTAAATATATTCGAATTTGAAGAACAACTTCAAACGAAAGCAGGTAGCTGGTGTTTTATGTGCAAATTTCGACCCAAAAGGAGCACGTACCAAAAAGGGAAATGACCGCTTAAACATTTGCCAACCTTTGAAACAGAGAAGAAGTCATAAAGAAAACTCAAAGAACAAATTTAAAGTCATCAAAAGGACTTAAAGAACTTTGCTGACAGTTGAAATAAATCAGGAATCATTTCCAAAACAAAAAAAAAAACGAAAACAACAAGAAACTAATGAAAAAATTTTCGTTTACAAGGCTCTGTCTCTCTTGTTTTTAAATAACAACTATTCCCGGCTTTAAGTTTTTTTGAAAAAAAAAAATGCAGTTCAAGTTGAGTTCATTATCAAATATATTAATTCTTGTTTCACTTTTTATCACTGACTTATTCAGTGACTGTCGTCAAGTCATATTATCTAACAATCGATGTCTGAAACTTTAAAAAAATTTGTGTTTGTACTCGTATGTTTAAGTTTTATAAACTATTTTTCAGTTATTTGACTCATCATAATCTGAAGAAGTAAGATAAGGAGATGATTCAAGAGTCTTAAACATTTTGACAAATGAGTTTTCTCGTGATAAATGCACGAGTTTATTGACTCATATGCATACTTTAAGTTAGATAAAAGTAATCCTTTTAATGAACGAAAGCCAATATTTCCTAAGCTCTATTTGGTAAACATTATTACAACAAACATTATCTTTTTTATATGTACTCATATTACTTAGTACATATATGAAAACAGTGATTTATTATTATTCATTCGAACCTGAAACTTTGAAAGTAATGTCATTTATGAGACAAACATATTTTGTTCAAACTAAGTGAAATTATAATGTTTTTTTATACTTTGCATGCACATGCTCTTACAAAAAAAAAACTGTTTAGCCAATTCGATATAAAAACATTTTTTTAAAAATCTTACTCCAAATAAATAGTTAAGTAGCCTTGAACTTGCTTTCATTAAAGTCTACAGTTATTCAGAAATTGTTTTATTTATTTTGCTTGCAAATTTTACAAGTAAAAACTTTATAAATCCAAGCTTTTTCTCAAACGCCTAATCACTTTCGCCGTTGATGTGAATCGAAATTGGATCTTGACAGCATTAAGTGAGCAATTCAGCATTGGAAATTGCAGGACTTGGATAAGGTAATTTTGTTGGTGAACACAGAAGAAAAGTCACGTTTGACTCAAAGAATTTCAGCTTCGTCAGCGTTGACAGGAACGCTTTGCTTATTCTGACATGGATGTTGTTATTAGTACCGCCATCAGTTGTTGCAGTTGCAGCTGCCCAAGCAACTAAGTGAAGTCTCTATTTCTTCTTTGCGGCATTCCTTTTTCAACACATACATTTATACGATGCCTCATATGGCCAGTATTGGTCAATATATACTAATTAATTTTTGAATTAAATTCCTATTGCTCTGATTCCAAAGAGTATTAACTATAACTTGATTTTATCTGACACACTAATAATCTTTGACAATCAGCTATCGTTTAACACAATACCCTTTTTGACTTTCAAAACTTTGCAAATATGTAACAGTTTTTGCATATTTCAATATTTTATAACAATAGAAAGTGTAATTAACAATTTTAATAGTTAAATTATGTCAGAAATTGTGAATGATTTGTCCACACGAATATATGCAACAGCCAAAAAAAAAATAAAAAAAAAATGAAAGCAAAACCCCTCGGGAGGCATAATTTACATTATGGATGCATATCCAATTTCTTGACATTTCAAACTAAATTTTAATTTCATTACAACGAACAGCAACAACAATTAAAGTAAAAATGAAAGTGTGTCAACGCATCATAAATTCACTTTAACAACAGTAACAACAACAACAACAACAACAACAACAACAACAACAACAAAAGTAACAACTACAGCGATATTACGCAAAACTTTTGTTTTCCTCATAACTTAAGATTCTGATAAATCCACACTTCAAAAATCGGAAAAGAAAAAAATGCATGCAACGCATTACAAGTGAAAAAGTGATAAATTAAGAAGCCAACAGAGGGCGCGCGAGTGCTTCTCAAAGCAAAAGTAGAAGAGGCACAAGTATGGAAAGCAGAAAATACATCCAAGAAATACAAACAACAGAAAAAAAACGAGCAAATAAATGCTTGAAGAAGATAAATAAACTTTCACTAGAAAAGTAAATTGAAACCGTAACTGATAAAATTACAGCAACAACAACTAAAAAATGCACGCAACAACACTTAATAACAATAACAACAACGACAACAACAAAAACACTTGCATCTTTAACTTCTGAGTCATTAAACTGCGCTTACGCACATTGAAACTACAGCATATGAGTATGCTAGGAATTTGAGGAAAAAGCTCAGCGCTCACAAGTTACATGCATCCCACAGATACAAGTTACAATATTAAAATTCAAAATGAATATACAAAAATATTTACAACTTAAACTTCATTTTATTTATTCTAACATGATATAATAAATTGAACATTTTATTGTACCAATATTCTATAAATTAATGCTAATTCGTTTGTTATAGATACTTTTGTATCTTGTAGATATTTTCTTTTTGGTACATATCTAATGTGACTTTTTCTAACCGTTTCATAAAAAACAGCCCACATTATCTTAACCAGTATCGTTCACTCAACTGTCAACTCTGTTGGTGTTATTTAATTTTAATGCAGCGTAAACAAAATAAATAAAAAAATTCAATTCTTTGTCGCTTTCTTGCGATTCATTCATAGAACGGAAATAAAAATCTACGCCCCACGCTGCCAACTCCAGCATTGTACTCAAAGTTTATGACTTACCTACAGTTCAAACGCATGCCCATTGCTGCGAGCTAGAATGCTTCACTTTACAGTAATGGCGAACAAACTTTGACTTAAAACTAAAGTGTTTTTCTTTTGTGTGTGAACGTACTGTAAGGCGTCAACCCAATGAGGTTTTGTTGGTTTCAAAAAATGTTGAAAAATTCGAAAAAATGCTGCCAATATTTCCTGAACTTTTTTTTCTCCACTACTGTTACCATACAACAATAATAAAAATCGCTGCTAGGATGTGATAAAAAATACGCTATGACATTAAATGCGTTATTTAAAGACATTCTATGACTACGATCTGCATGCATCTGCAACTTTTCTTTTTATTTTTAAATTGGTTTTACTTTTTTTTTGCTTTAACTCCACTCCATTCATTCATTGATGTTGCAGCATTGCACGACCTTCTACTGTCTGCTGGTGCTGCCACCACCACCCACTCAATCAGCGCACCAGCAAAGGTTTCATTCAATTTTTGCCAGGAATTGTATTTTAAACACTTTCAAAAAAGACCAAAACAATTTAATGCTAAAAATGCGCTTGCGTTGCTTTTGCGCATGCGTGCCAAACCGCCTTCCGACAGCCTACACTTATTGCTGGGTAAGTAGGCTTAAGAACAACATATGCATGCAATAAAAAAGGATGTCAACGAAAACTCAATTTTTTTAGCAAAATTTTAGTCTGCAATTTAGACTCACATTGACGAGAACATTCAACTTGTTAGTTGTTCTCAGAGAAATTAAGTAACTTTTAATTAAATTCAATAGACGAAGTGCCGATTTGAAAAGCTTCTCCCATAAAATGTTCTTATAATTCTAGGTAGTTATGTTTGAAAGATTGTATGCAAATGCACACAAAAGTCAATCGCAAATTAGTGATCTATAAAGTCGGTAATTAAGGCCACAAAAAAAAATAATTATCAGTGTGTAAAAACTTACAGGAATATTGAACTTTACTAAATGACTGAAACCAATACTAATAACGTTTAATTATAAAAAGAAATAATAGTCAAAAATTAAATGTAGTGTTTGGTCATAAAAAGAGGAAAGTTAAAATTAAATTAAAAAAATATTATTTTAGATTGAGAAATAGTCGTTTTTTCGATCAAAGAAAATGTTAAAAACAGTAGCTATTTATTAACGATTATGTTGACTTTTTGTGTTAATGATAATCCTTTGTACGATTGTTATACTAAAATTTATGAAAATATCTATTTTGGTGAAAACCATGCGCACTACTTACCATCAAAAGTATCAAGCGCTTTTACACTTTCCTAACAAAATTTAGCTTTACCAATTCCAAAATGATAAATTTAAACCTTTCTCCATTTAAGAAAGAAAAACACATAATTTTTAACTAATTTGTTAAGTTGTCGTTATTACGTAAGGTAATTTTTAATACGCAACCGAACGATACTTAAAACGTTTTTTACCAAAACGATTACCGATTGTTATTCATCACTTAAGTGTGTGATTTCTGGTATTTTTTTCTTTATAATTTGTGTGGTACATCAGCTAATAAAGCACTGACAGTGTCAATAAATCATTTAAGGGTTCACCAAACACAAAAACCAACTTGTGACATAATGTTGCATGTTCAAGTTGTTTATTTGTTGCTTACGACGATTTTCGGTTGTCACTGTTGGGGCGTGTATCTTTGATTTATCTCTATGGCTGTTTGTTTGATTTTCAAAGACTTAAACTACTTTTTAATGGGGTCTTATGAACAGAAAAACTATTTTTTGTATTAAACAATGTGAAAGTCTTTCGAATGATAAACGCACACATGAAAATTTAACTGCAAAGAAGTTATAGGAATTTTTTTTTTTGGAGTAACACTTGAGATTGAAATTATTATTAAATTTGTGACCTACAACCTTTAACGAAAACATTTTTATTACATATTGTTTCAAATCAACATGCTGGCAATGCCACCCAAAGAAAAAGGCATAAATTTACTTTAAGCGCAATTTACCATTCCTTTTTTAAGTTTTGCAGAGAGTTATTTTTTAGAATGGAAGATCACTTGGATATTGCATCGAGCTATTGCCGGGTGAGACCATATTTAAAGATTCAATCATCTGGACACTCTTGCCAGGATTTCTTTAAATGAAAGAAGAATTTCTGCTTATGCAATTCGAAATTACTCAAATTTGTGGGGTTCTAAGAACATTGCGTGCCCCAAAAAGTAAGGCCCGTTTGCCTCACCCTATCGACGGCCACGCGCTAACTTCACATGCAATTAGAATTAGACGAATCTACTTGAAATTCATCAAATGATTCTAAGCCTTCGTTGGCATAGAGCAACACCTGTTGAGATCGTAGAATGACAATAACTAAAGGCCATAATACATACTCGTATTGTTAAAGTCACTGCATTACAGCCAACTTTTATTAAATTTCATGTCAGTAGCATTTACTATGGGTAGAATTGAACGTAAGCTTCTTCGTTAACTTAAAATGCAACCCACATTACATTGAATGCGTTGCATGCGAAGTTTTAATTTGTTGTTATTTATTTTATTACTGCCGGTCTGACCTTGATTAGTGTCAAATTTGTTGCAACCACAATAACTATTTCTTTTACGAGCGTTTTTAGCCGCTTGCGAGCCCTAACCTTGACTGCGCAATTGCACTTAGTGGTGCCAACAGATTTGGTCATTTCAACATTTTTTTGTTTTGGCGGTGAACTGAAACGTTTTAAGAGTGGCGTCAACAAAAATGGCAAAAACCATTACGAAACTGTGCACAAGTATTGCGGCGTCTGCGCTATTCACATGTGGCTGTCAGGGAAGAAGCGCTTGCTTGGTAAGCGGAAAAATAATGCTAAATATTTCCATAAAAAGAAGTTGTTGATGCTGTCTGTCGTACTTACAAATGTCATCGTGTAGGTGTTAAGGTGTGTTTTTGTTTATTTGTCATTATGGGTGTGTGTAAGTGCCACTGACTTTTTGTTGTTGTTTGATTTTATAATTTGCGTCTCATCATTTTGCATTCATTAAATTATGTCATGAAATAAATAAAAATTAAATAAAAATTAAATAAAAAGAAAATATTTTGGTTCTCTGAATAAGTAACCTACTTATGGTTGCCACAAAATTGTACAGTATCCGTGTAGTTCAGTCTTTGGTTTTAAACTTTGTAGCAAAACAAAATAAAACTGGTTGGTATTTTGATATTTCTTCCGATGAAGGCTATATAATCAGATATTAATGTAATTACAGTTTCTTGCCAATAAAAAACATACTTAAATACTTAGAGGGTCATTTATTGAAAAGCATCTATGTCGTATACGTCACAACGCGGGTACTCGCAATTGCACTGCAATTATTGCAGTTGTATTCCATGCACATACGACAAAGTTTTACTTTCAAACTGAAGTTTCTTACGTCAAGTTCTATTTTGTTTCAAATTTTCGGTAGTTCAGCAACCTAGTAGTTGGAGCATTCATTTTCTCCGTTGAAAGATAATTGGGATTGTAAAACAATCTCACATAAAAGCAATGTTGAAGAAGTCTTTTAAGCATTTCTAAAGTTATGTTTAGAGACGCCAACATCGTGCTGCTGCGCTCCCGATACAACACCGAAAAAACTGTTAAAGTTTCAAGGATAAGTTGAGACTATCACACGTACATCCATTGTTAATGCAATGTATTGTATTAAATGTTAAGCCGTTCAAAAATATTACGAAGTGAAATATTTCCGATTGTGTGAAACAAACGCTTTGTTAATTTCATGAACTTACATGCAAATAAATACGTAATATTTTTAATTTATTTTTCCATTTAATTGGTTAATATACTTAATTTTCAAGTGTTTTTCGCTTTTATGAGTCATTTGGGTTTTAGTCGAGCAGCTAAACAAAACTTTTTTGCTTGTGATCAAATTGTAAAGGCTGCGATTGTAGTTAAACTGTTAGCTGTATTGTGCGAAACACTGTGTGGGAATCTTTTAGGTGATTATTGATCGATACAATGAAAATTTCGCCCACAAACATTTTTTGCAATATTTTTTTTTTTTTTTTTCAGCATACGAGTATTTCCTTAGCTTATTGAATCAAGGTGCTTTGTATATTTATGTTGCTGCTAAATATATTAAAATTAAGACGTTAAAATTTTTCTCATGTCGAACACTTAATCTCAAAATCTTGTGAGCTTATAAAAAAAATGTTTTTATCTTTTTGTGTACTAACTTCTTTAAAAAAAAAAGTCAATAAGTAATCTCTTTGTCAAAAGCTATAAGGCTATAGAGGTCAAAAAACAGTGACTTTCAACGTTAATTCAAGTTCAACCATAATTTTTTTAATTGATAAATAGTAAATTTGGTCGCTTTTCAGGTTTATTTTAAACATGAAGCAGTACAAAAACTTTTTATTTTCTTCTGTTTGATTCTGATTCATAAGAATTCAAAATACGTTTTGAGAAATAAATAAAAAAATCACTCGCAAAAGTGCTTATTACTCGCGTAAGTACTTATTACTCGCAAAAAATTGATAGGTTAGTTTTTAATGTGATGACAGCTTTAAACAGCAATGAACAGCACAGCATTACTGCTGCACTACACCACCTTTTCAAAGAACACGTGCCAACGGGTTTTGGCATAGCGCACAAAACAGCTCACAGTACAGCTAAGAGCTTCACTGCATTCGCAACCTTATACAAATTCTGCAATTTATTTTAATTTTGAAAACAATTTAACTGTCACAAGGTTTCAGAAAACGCATTTTTTTGTCTCCAGAATTTTTTTCACCACATACTTTTTGCTTTTTGATTTTGCTCCATAATTCGCACTTTTATTTTGTTTTGTCGACATAATAAAAAATCTGCGCTACAACACGAACGATCGTTGGATCGATCGATCGTTGGATGGATTGAACGTCAATATTGATTGTATTTTTATTGTTTGACTGTTCAAATGTTTAAGAAGCTCTATAATTGCAGGCAAAACCTGTTCAACCAGTCAACGTAGCAATTTTTTTGTTTGCAATGATCAACAGAGAGTAGCAACAACAAATATTCTGGTATCACTAGTATTGCTCGTAACTGGTAAACTAAATATTGGCAGTTGTTCTTTGTTGCTTTATTATTCAAAACAACATTATAACTGGCTTAATCAAATGCAATATGTACAAAATGTTCAGTTAAAAATAAATGAAATGTTTTTAATTTGTGACGCCAACGACCTTTGATTCGTCGATTTGTGAGAAAATCTAAAAAGTTGACATTTACTCTTAAACGTTCACAGCTGAGCGCTCTAACGCTTAAGCAACAGCTGTTGCACGCCTGTCAGTGGGCGCTCAAATGTCGCATGGTTTCAACGCGCGCGCGCACTTATACGATCGTTCGGTCAACCAGTCAGTCATTTGATCGCACGTTCGTGTGTTCAAGTGACATTTCAACATTCCTACGCAATGAATGGCATATGGTTTGATTTTATTTTGCTATTTTTAAGTTGTACTTTATTATTAAGAGGAAAAAAAATATTTATTTTCTCTGTTTTGTTTGCATTATTCGTGTAATTATGGCTTGGCACTAAGTTGATTGGTGTTTTTTTTTTTAAATTCCATTTTTACACGTTGACAATTCAAGGTTAATTATTTGTTTTTGTTTTTATCTTAAAGGTGTTTTATTTTGCTGTCGATTCGGATTCCGCCTTCTGTTATACGAACTTATTTGTTTTTGGTTTTTGATTTTCTTCCAAAACTGGCTTTTAACGCGTTGTCCAAAAATATGTTTTTTCTACTTAAAGTCATTGACTGTTGGCAGTTGTTTGTGATGAATTTGCCTAAGTGTCTTCAGGTCGATTTTAAATTAAAAACTCGAGTAATTTGGTTTTTTCATCAATCCAACTACTTCAAGTTGAATGTATGTTGATGCTCTATAATAAGGTTAATATATTTTTTCAACTAAGAAATATGGGTCAAGTGGTCTTTTAGATTGACATATGGAGAACACCTTAACTTTGGCAATAAAACGTAATTTTTCGTAACCAAGGACAAGAACACATTTTTTAAAGTAACAAAGAACTTAGATTTGGCTTAGTTTTGATGACAGAAAAGAGACATTTTATTGTCACAGTGTTGTAGTCGTTATTAAATTTGAAAAAGGAAGTGTCCACAGGCTGTGAGAGTACCAATAAGAATTAATGTTATAAGTGAGAGATATTTGTTTTACCTCTGGTTTCTGGTATATAACCTCTGAACAATAATATCACAAAAGCATAAGACGAAACTTAGATACTTTAATTGGAAACACAGTGAGACAGCTAAGGAAAGAAGATTGAGCGAACTCTGATTCCATCTCGCATAGCTAAGGAAACAGAATTAAAATTCAAAGTTTATTTCAGGGCCATACAAAAAAGAGATGTCCGTCAAATTTTAGAAGTTAAAAAAAATTCCATAGCAAATTCCGACCAAAGATTTAGTAAAGCTATAGACATTGAACTTCGGACTAAAATTCCACTTCCGAACTAATTCGGAATCTGAACAGGCCTGATTATCAGGAGTATACTATGGTGTTATAGAATTTCACAAATACGTAATAAAAATAAAAATTATCACGCTGCAGTTAATCTGGAAGGAAAAATCTATGGCCAATGAGCGCTGCTTCTTATATTACAAGTGATATGGAATTGCTAGAAATAACGAGAAGGTACCGAAATATTTACCAAACTATAGAATTTTGGAGATTATGACCTCAAAATGAAAAGATTTTTCGTTTCACTAAATTTTAAATTAACCAAATGTTCTTCATTCTTTCCTTCTCTCTCTATCGCTATATATTTATTTTGTTTCTACTTCTTCTTGTTTTATCTGCAAAGCACATTGTATCGAAGACTTCAATCTAAAGATGTTGATGTTGTGATGCTCAAAGTTCAAGACTTCTAACAAGAAGAAGAACAGAAAAAATCGTGATAGCACGTAGGCAACCATAACATCAAACGGCCTTTGGCGCATGCGTGGCTGGCTGATTTTGAACATTAAAAGAGGAGATGAAAATAATTTAAAAATTAAAATTTTATGCCTGTAACGCCCGCTCACTTAACTGAGACCGTGGCTGTGACTATCACGACCCCTACTCCGTGTTGCCGAATAACATAAATTAAACATCATTTGAGCTTGTGGAACGATGCAGCACAAACTAAAAGTAACACCTTTATTGCTGGTGCTGGTAATGATGGTGGTGTTCTAACATTAAATAAGACATCAGAAATACTAAACGCTTGACGAACTGCTTGGATTTCAGTGTGATGTAACACAATTAAATATGTAAATTAGTGTAGTTTTGAGAAAAAGACAACATAACATGGCAATGTAACTCTTCTGGTTAAAAGATGCGCTGCACCTACTTTGTTGACACAACGCCGCAGTTTAAAGACCACCATCAGCGGAAGAATTATGTTCGATAAAGGCCTGTCTATTTTGGAGTGAGGAACGTTATTTAAGTTACCTAACTAAATGACACTTCTCTGAATTAATTGCATCCAGTGAAATGGTAATCGTGTGGGTTGCCCGTATCAGTTGTTGGATTCTTATTGTTCTGAAGCTGATGTCGTTTGGGATTTTTTATTATTTCCGGTTTTGAAAAAAACAAAAATTTAAACTAAAAATTGGTTGCTAGAGCTTAACTGTTATACAGATCATTATCATTTAAGTGATAATTTCTATTAATTTGTCTCAACCATGCCTCTTATTTTTTATATGAAGTTACTACACTTAAAAGCATTTTCTCAAACGAAGCGAATTGAAAACTAAAATAATAAAATGATAATTTGAGAGAAGAAAATAGGCCTATTCAACTTCGAGTTTTTCAACCTCTTTCAGCTTTTTCTACATTTTCCATATTTAATAGACATTTTCAGCACTTTTCAACTCTTTCGATATTTTTCAACCTCTTGCACTTTTTTTCGACTTTCTTTTCGACTTTTTCAAAATTTTTATACTTTTTCGGAACTTTGAACTTGGTTTTGTTATTCTCTATTCTTATTTTTTTTTTTCATATAGTAGCCAACAATAATATGTACTGCAAAATTTTATGATATGAGATCACGAGAGCTCCCTAAATATGTTCTTCGTCGTATTGAAAGTACTTTCTATAACTTTTATTTTAGCTCGGTAACCGATCTTGCAAGTTGTTAATGATTTAAATATTTCCTATTGAACCTAAAACACATAGTTTTTGACTAATAACTAACTCAACTATCAAGTCTAATGTATTCTGTTTTTAAGACCAGGTTGATTTGAAAAAAATTATTGTTAGGATATACAAATTAAGGTATAAAGATAGAATAAATTCAAAAATAAACTCACCTGTCTAATTTTAGCGCTGCTTCTCCAGTACGTTTTTATTTGATTTCACCAACCAAATATATACTAAACCACAAAATCAAAAGTAACCATATTGACGTGTGTTTTATACCATTACTTCACAGATCTTATTTCACGTAGCATCTCCAAATGCTAATCAGATAACATTTCAGATTTTGTCATAAACAATTTGTTTCACTCTGAGAAACCATTTAGCTAACCTGACTGGGATGACTGACCGACCGGCTGAGTAGTTGGCTACCTCCCAACCTGCTACATAGTGTGGCAACCAGGCTGGCATGTATTACAGCTACACACATAACATACGACGCGCAGGCGCGAATGACTTATTTTTGCGGTGAATTATGCATGCATAATAGCGATTATAACGGTCACTCAGTCATCCACTAATGCTAGCAACAACGGGCAAATAACCGTTTAATGGTGGACTTACAACAACAAATGCAACAAAAGTGTTGCACAAATTATAAAAACGATAAAAATTTGAAAAATAAGTAACAAAAAAGAAAGAAAATCAAACAAAAATCTAGGCTTAAATTTGCATATCCGTACAGCAAAGTGATCTCTGTTGGTCGATCGATTGCTCAGTCGGTTTGGCGCACACTCTACTTATAACGCATCCTGTAATAACTGACTGACAGACATGAGACTGGTACTCGTACTGCAGAGAAAAACTCATGGGAAAGTGGAGTAAAGTGTTGTGCGCCTGCGCACACGCAATAAACAAGTGACGCTGATTGCAATTTGGTTGAATAAATGACGGAATGACTGAGTGTCTAACAGCCAACAAGATGTACGTTCAATGTTGGCATAATGTTGCCTAGAATATTTGAGATTTGCAAAGGCGTTGTGATTTGCACAACACTTCTCCCTTCTCTTTGCTATAACAAAATGCTTTAAAACGTTTGAGCGTCTGATCTTTGCTATGATCGACACGATCCCCTGGACACTAATGTGGCAATCAATGATTGCAGTTTGTTGGTAGCGGTAATTGAAGAACCGGCTTTGCAAACTCTTTATTTATTCAATGGCAATTTGTTGGAATTCCTGCAAACTTTATTACAAATTTGTGTGAAATGTTGAACGAAGACATTTGACTCATAAAAATAGCGCAATATTTAATAAAGTTAATTAAGATATTGATAAAAGAGTTCTATGAGTAGCTGTGAAATTAAATGTTTCAATGATTTGCGTAGTCCTTATAAAATGTTTGCTTCTACTAAACCGTTTTCGACACTCCATGTGTCTCAAATTAACTTTTTAATCCCATCTGGAATTTCCTGCTCTTTAGGTAAAAAAGAGCATATTCAAAAGGTCTTATAACTTGCTATGGAATTTCTTAAAAGCAAAAAGTCAATAGCTTGATTTTTTAGTATAGTCTTTAATATGGACCACTTTGTTAGGATTAATTTGAGTCATTTTTCAAGTGAATTATGAAATAGTTTTTCTATGGAAATTTTTCCCTAATTTTAACGCAACGCGTTGTGTGGCGCCTTTTTGTCATAAACGAGTCGACGCCAACCACATCACTCGACTATAAGCTGATTAGTGTTATATAACAGGCCAGTTTATGGCTTCTTTTCCTAATAAAGTTACGATAAAATTAGGTTTACATTTGATAAGCGGATTTTAAATTGAACTTAGATGTAGAAACTGATGCTAATTTGTTGGGTGTTGGAAACAACTTGAGAAATGTTAAATCACAAAATCCATTTAGGCGGCTGAGAGTTCTTACTGTTATTAAAAAATAAGCAAAACTTGTTTGGGTTCCTTTAAGCTGAGCTTGAAAATGAAGTTAAGAACTTACTTGATGTGCTATCGTTTTTGATTTAAAAAGTAAAAGTTAGCGATCGTAACGCAAAAGATCACGTAAAATTTTGGTAAAATATTGAGAGAAAAAAAATGTGTTATAAAATAAAAAAATATTTTTTATGTTTTGGATCATAGCAATTAACAACAACAGTGTCACATAGGCTATAAGCTATAGATGCGTTTGACTTATATCATTTTCATATTAAAAAATGTCAATATAAACTTCAGCTGCAATCAAAGTTCGGCTTAGATATTTAAAGAAATTCAGCAAAGTTCTTCTAAACGTAGCGAAGCATAGCAGAGAATGACCTATGTGCACAATGACCACTCCACAAATGAATGGAAACAAATATTACAGCAGCACGTTCTGAAACGTTCAACTGACTTTAAAGTTTAAATATTTAAACTTTAAATTAGCATAACTGAATGATCATTAAAAAGTGGCAAAGAGCGTGACAGTTTAAATAAACGTTGAGTAAAAAATGGAAGAAACGGGCAGATCCCAATCAGTGTGCCCCACTGACAGCTGCTAACAAAATTAAAGCACAACTAATGGCTAAATAATAAAAAGTAAAAAAAGAAAATTTTTTGTGTAAATAACAAATGAGCTACAACTTACGAGCTCGTAAATAAAAATTAAAAGGCAAAGCTTCGTTATCACCATAAAAAGCAAAAAAACTTCAGTTAAAAAGCTGTCAACGTTACGCTAGGTTAAGGTTAACCTTAAAAACGAAAAATAAAACTCAGAATAAATATCAAGATATCGCAGTTAAAACACTGGAAATAATAAACAAAATAACCCACGTTTCGACTGAGTAATTTTGCTGATGCTGACGACGTATTTATTTATTTTATTTTTCACATTAAAGAACCTTTTATCGTTAACTATGCTAAACAGGTAAACAATCTGGAGGCCTTCACCTTCGGAGTTTTATACAAAATGTAGATAAATTAGCATGGTAATAAAATTATTGTTATATATAAAATATCAGTATGAGACAGTTTGAGTGATAAAATGTGAAAATTTGAAAAATAGTCCATAACTAGCGACTAAAAGTCCAATGAATTTTTATACTAAGTTCAGTAGGGTGATCAAACAAAATCAATATTTTTTCTCAACCTTTGATTTATTCCTAAGCTCTGAATGCTAACAAAATGAAACTCTTTTCAATAAACTTGGGCATTTAACTTGGTGGTGTTGCTTTAAGTAAAAACAGAAAATATTCTCCCTCTCCTAATGCTAGGTATATCCTTTTCCCTTACAATTGCACTATACAAATTTCTTGTAAAACTTCCAATGCGGAAATTTCTAATATCTGGTCCATGCTATGCATGACTGATCTTCAAAGAACAAGACTGATTACGATCAACATTGGCAGCAAAGATGCTGTAGCATAAAAAATTTATTGAAAAAAGACATATTGCACAGCTGCAGCTCTTCTTACTCCCCAAAACATTCCATACCCCTCTCTTAACTAATGATTAACACAAGTGGTAGCGCACTTGTAGTACTTTGAACTGACGAGTCAGCGCTGAGATACTACAATATATAGCTGATCATTCGTGCTCTTTCATATATTCTCAAAGCTGACAAAATATTTTGAGCTGCAGCATTTTTTTGTAGCCATTAAAATTACAATGAAACAATACAGCATAAGTATGAAAATAGCAAAATGAAGAAGAAAATTAAAAAGAAAAAAAAAATCCGAACATGAAAGATCACTCAACTCTGGCATAAGCAGACAAACATCCAGGCAAACTTGAACTTATTTGGCCCCTTGCTGCTGCAGCAAGAGCCAGAACAACGAATGCATTGATTTGCGTTCTCAAGTGGTGAGTAGTCTTCTCTTCGGTCGTCGTGTTGACTACTTCCTTATGAACTTCATTATGATCAACATTTTTGTAGATGATCATCTTCAACATTGTTACCAACTTTCAGTGAGATCATCATCCTCATCATGTGCTGCGTCATAGGAATCGGTAATCTGATATGTTGCAAATATTGCACGATCACAATTTTTTTGCAGACTTAGAAAGCTTATACTTAAGGAATTGAATATTTTACATATGAACTTTTTAGTTTGGCCTTAAAAATATCTAATGGTTCTGAAACAAAAATAATAAAAAAAAATATAACTATTGGCGGTATTTTCTTAGAAAAATTGGAGTAAAAATGGATGTGAAATAATTTTGATTGCATGCCATATTAAGTTGTGTGTCATTCATCCTTGGTCTAAAATCCATAAGCAGTTGCTGATCTTTCCCTTGAAGCAACTACGACAGTATTAAAATTGTACTTTTTTCCCGCCGTTTAACTAGAGATATTAGATCTTGCGTTTGAAATTGCTAGTATTAGCAGAACCAAATTATATCACATTCACAGGTGTTTAGTTGAATATAAAAATGATGTTCCTTCAAGAAGTTCATTGGCTTTAGAATATGCAGCAAGTCACCGATCATTTTATTTTCATGGCCATCTCGAAAAGATTTCCCTGTCAACCTACAATTTGTATCTTACGAAATCTCTTACAATTTTTTTTGAGGCACCTGTCATACTTGCGATTCCTTTTTAAGCTTTATCAGCTCTTGCCACACCAACCGTTTCCAATAAATAACTTGATAGTGCCCACACATCTTTGAGTTATCCCCAAAAATTTTCATTACCAACCCAACTGCTCGCTTGTTGGACTTCGACCTTCCAAGGCACTTACATATCAGCTAAACTCAATTGAATAAAAACTGTATAGTTAATGTTAAAAGGGAAAGTAACAACGCCCATTGCTGTAGGCTGTGGCAAGCCGCATCAAATCATCAGGCACAATCGTATTTTATTCTTATCACAAGTCTTGATTTGTTTACGTTCACCAAGATGGGTCATAGAAATTTTATATGAGATTTCTTAATTTTTTGCTTATCAAATCTTAAGACAATAAATTGCTTATACGACTTCTTAAAATACTTACAAAGCTGCTTATTGACATATTTTTGACTTATAATTTTTTATTATTTTTTCTTGCAGGTAAGTGTTGACCCAGTTATCCATAACGCCTTAAGTGGCAACACATAAAATATTATTGGAGAATAAATGAATAAACGATGACGACTTGTAAGGTATTTTTTCTTATTTTGTTTATCACTTCCATCATTGATTTTCTGACATTTGTAAGAGAAAAAACAAAAAAACTGATAGAAATTATTGTCAGTATCAATTTCTATCGCTGCGCCAAATTTATTTGAAATAACCCACGGCAAACACTTTGACTGGCTTTGTGTCTACAAAACTACATTTAATCCCGACTTGACTTCAAAATCCATGTAATTTTTTGTGCCAATAGCTTTGATTGCTTCCTTTGCTACTTGACTTCATTCGATTTAAACAAACGAAAAAAAAATGCAAATAAATTAAAGTTTCGTAGAAAAATTGTATACAGGCACAACGACACGCCCTTAAGCTAAATTTCAATTACTGGCGCCAAGTGGTGTCAAAGCGCTTAAGGCGCATGAGCAAACAGCACACAGCCAGTGATCGAAACGAATGATTGGGGCGAATTGAAACCCACAATATTTGGTTGATTTTTATTTTTGTTATCTTTTGCTTTGCTTTATTGTGTATAAAAAATGCAATTTTAATTTATTTAATAATAAATATTTTTACCGGAAAATTAAATGCCGCACAAGTCGCTTGGCACACTTTTCTTTTCGAATCGTAAGAAAATATCTTACTATAAGACAGTAGAAATATTGAAAAAATGTAGATATGTTTTACCAAAGGTGATCATCAGCAATTTTCAATAAGTTTTCCATGGTTTTTATTGTTGTGGCAACTAGTTTTTCCAACAGTTTTACTTTTACACAAATTAAAATAATATTCTAAACACGCTAATATAAATAAAAATGAAGAAGAAAAGCGGAAGAGAGAGCATACACAACACGCCACAGGGTGTGACCGAAATTTCTCCTTGATGTTGGATAAAATAATGAAGCCACTTCTATCAATGATGATGGTAATTTAAGTTGTAACGTACCATGAATTATTGAATAAAGAATGCAACTTTAAATGAGCGTTTGACTGCAGCTCAGTAGAGTGTACCTTATTTTCTTAGAATTCCTTTGACTTCTTCATAACGTTGATGATGTTTTTTGGTATGAATGGTTCACTTCATCTTAATAATTATATTGCTTTTGACAAACGATTTGCTTAAAATGCAAATACCTTTGACTATTTTGCTTATCAGGTCTTGCAATGTTGGTTAATAATAGGCATTTCCGCACTGGACCGTGCGGTAGTTTGATTTCCTCTTTACTTTGTATGCGTATTTTGTAATTTGCATACATCGTCATCACAACTATATATTTTCCTTATAAGGTATCCTCTGCTACTACGATTACAATAAGAAACCATATTGCATATAGTCATAAATTCTTATCGCCGGCATATGACAGCGCACGCTTTCGGTTGGCATTTGAATTGAGTTGCAGTTAATGAAATGAAATCCAAATGCATAAAAAATGTTGACAGCTAAATCATCGCCAAGAAAAAGATTCCGAAGAATGAAATAAAAAATCTGTGATAAATGTGGTATCAAAATTGTTGCTGCAATGAAAATCTATTACAATTTATAACCCCATGAAATTTTTCCTCTTTTCTCTTTACTGGTTGGTTGCTGGTTTATCATCTACGATTTCATTTCATTACAACTTTAAGCTGTTGTTTTTATCTTTTTCTTTTCGTTTTATAGGCGCAGGCCCTCATTTCTGTTTTCTTGCTGTTGTTGTTGTTGTTGTTGTTGTTATTTTTGCTTGAGTTTATTAATTTCAATTTCATCTCCAATCGACAGCTTAGAAATCTTAATGCAACACTTTGTGGTCACAGAGATACCGTTGAACCAGTATTTTCATTACGTTTTATATATCCCTGGGTGTCAAAACACTGACAGCAATAAAGCCATTGAAATGCTATGAAATTAAGAGATTACTTGGATAGTGACAGTGGAACAATACTTCACAAAATGCTATTAAAATTGGAAATTCGGTTCGTGAAAGTTATAAATTTGGTATTTTATGCTATAAAAGAGGATATTTGTCTTAACGGATTGAGCCATCGTAGAAGGTGGAAAGCATCGGCGAAAGGAAGGACTGAAATCACCATTACTATTAGCATTTGCAATGCCATTACCATTACAATATCCATAGCCATTATCATAACGATAGCTTAACCATAAAAATGGCCATCAAAATTAGCATTGCACCTACAAGTTATATAGCTAAAGTCATCGCGGTTACTTCCACCACCACTATTACCAATATCAATATCAGTTTTGATTATAGCCATTATTTTTGTCATTGCTATTACCATATCCGTTACCATTAGAAAGTGTAATTGTCATTTAAATTTAAATGAGTTTATTGCCTTAATTGCAATCTAAAATTGAAAATATGTTGATTTTTGTAATGGTAATTGTAAATTAACGTTTCTCAGGAAAATCATAATTTCAAAATTGTAGTCTTCTATATGATTTTGAATTTAAAACATCAAAGTTATTGTGCTTTCTATAGGTTTTGATAGTCCGAAAAGTATTCACAAAATTACAGATCAAATTTTAAGTTATGTCATTATATTCACTAGACACATAGTATATTTCTTTATTTCGAAATTATTGATATACATACATAGATATATGCTAAGCCCAATCGACTGGCCGAACACATATTTAAAATTATTATTATTTCACGCTTAAATATGGCAATTTGTTCCACTGTTACCGCTGCAGCTATTTCTCTTCTTAAGAAAAACGATAAATTGAAAAATAAGAATCGCAGTCTTTCATTTCCGTCTCCAAGTCGCGTTCGCATCCAATTGCATGTCACTTTTTATTTACACTTTCAAGAAGTCGTGTAAAATAGGCAACTAAATGTGTGCAATCATCATTCATGCGACACGCGCTAAATGGACACTTTTATGACTTTCCAAAATGGAATCTGTGAACGAACCGGACTGCTTTTTACGCCTAACCACGTTTGACATTCAAATGCCCCAATATCTAGGCGTATAGTATGTTGTTGAAAGAATTCAGGCGAAATGAGCAGTGCGCACATACATACTGGCTGGCTGCCTGGCTGGCCAGTTCCGATTACGAGTGTTGATTTCCATAAAAATGAATTAGAAAAGAAAACGCTGCTTTAAGAATCGAACCCAACCAAAACAAAGCGTGGCAACCTGTTCTTGTGATTTGGGGCAGCTAAAATAGAAATGAAGTTGGTCTTTCTTCGTAGAAGCAGAAAATAAAGAGGGTGGTGGTCTGTTGACGACGACTATGCGTCCATGAACGACATTTCCTAGAATTTAATGCGCCTTTTAGCAATTTGCCATGGTGCGACTGTGTGAAATGGAATTTAGTCACAAGTAGATTCTTCTACTTCGTAGTATCGTGCGAGTTTGCTGTGCGCATATGACGCTCTAAAACATGATTTATGTGCTTGGACACACGCTGTGTTTTACAGCGCTGCAAGCCATCATGCTAGACGCTCACAAAACAGAAGCGTTTTCATTTCAATTTTGGTTTTTGCTGACTGTTGGTGGAAGTGAGTGACCTCATTCGCAGCGACAGCAGCAATCATATATGGCAACTTGATTGGAGTTAGCGCTGCCAAATTTGGACATTATTGCCGGTGCTATTAGGTGAAGATGAATGCAGTTTAGCGTGAACATCGTTGTAGTGCTCAGTTATATTCTTAGACTTTATTGCAACATGTGTCGTAGATATTTTAAATATCTTTGGATATGTTCAGCAATAAAACTTGAGAGAGAAATTCAAGTTCGATTTCCACCTAAAAAGTGAATGGCAAAAATAACTCCTTTAAGCTTCACAAATACTCTACGACTTAACATAAAATTTTAAATGAAAATTTAGTATAGAGGCTATCTAAATTTGTTGAGTTAGTGCTGTTATTCGCATTGTCACCGATTTGTCAGATAATTTCTAACAGTTTCAATGACCCCAGAGCAAAGAACCTTCAATTGGTATTTAAAAATTTAATTAAATTTTCTCAGTATATCTTTCGGTGGGGTTTTCAATTGTTGAGTAATTTTGTTTCAAATATTACATTCTATACAGTCTAATATCTTTTATCGAGAGATTCTAAGATCAGCATATATATCTTTTGTTATTCCATTTGCAACACATAGAAGGACCAGGACTGATATGAGAAAGTATATACGTTTTTGATTGGCATCAGCGTCTGATCCTTGGTCTCATTTTCTGTCTTTACTAACCAGCTACGAGTATTTTCTATGATTATAAACATTCTTCTAGCGAGCTTTTAGCTGAACAAATTTTATTCATATTTTCTGATTATCAAGCATTCAACCAACGAATAAAAACCCTACAGTAGTTAGCAGAGCTCAAAACCATAGAAATAATTAATTGCCTTCCTTTATTGAAATGTCAACCAGGATCATTATCATTTCAAATGACAAAGCAATGAGACTGTTGATTTTCTTCCTTCACAAAAAACTCCCCACAAGTTTTTCTAATTCAATTCAACGACTTGTATACCACTAGTCAAATCCTACCGAACCAATCTATCTGTCATTAAACAGCAGCTGTTCGCTGCCTACTGCAACTGGCGGCTGTCTACCGGATCTTTACGGTTAATTCCCGTTGAAAAATATAAATGATGCCTCTTTATGGAGTTATAGCACCAACTAATATTTCATGTGATTGTTTTTCCAAGCCCGCCAGTCTACGAGTTACTTTGGCTATCGGGGCGCACAAATTTGTTACTTATTTGCCAGCCTTGATTTGTCTTTTTTGTCATAGCTGTAAAACTACATGAGGAGTTGCAGCCAGTAAGCGAGTGGGTGTTTTCAGCATTAGTCTTTTTGTCGGCTGTCAATACTGTGGCATTTGAGTAGGAAATATCAAATGAATATTGAAGATTGGCTATAAAGGAAATAAATCTAAGGCAGATGAAGATAACATTCTGAGCGACTTTGGTGACCTATGTCTAACTGAGAATGGAAAATATGCGACTGAGGAAAAAACATTGAATTCGCTTGCAAAGAGTTAAGTATTCATGCATGATTCTTTAACGATCGTATAGTTCATTAGACATAGATCCGCTAAATTATTACATTTAATTTAGACGTAATTACAAACAGTTAAGCAAAGCCATAAATGAAAATTTCTCAATCGAGACATGTTCATGATCGCAATTGAATTCCTAACGATTTTGTTACAATGCGGCATTACAAAACACCTGTCAAATGGAACGCAGTTAGCCAAACACGGCGCATGAAGCATAATGTTGAGCTTTACCACTCAACAATTCAACTCGCATGGTACAACAGGGTACCCACTTACTCGTAGTAAATCCGCCACACATCGATGTTGTCATGATTTTTGTGATTGATCGCTGTTGATCTCTGTTGCCAAACTGAGCTAAACTAAATTGAACTTTAGCTTCCAGCTGCGTTGAAACCAACTCGTGTGCCATATTTTGACGTGCCACAATTTTATTGTGCGCTTGGTTTTCTACTAGCGGGGATCAAATTGTGCAGCGAACGGTGCGGGAATTCAGTGCAAAGTCAACTTTGCTGCAATCACTCATTTTGTTTAGTCTGCACAAGATGTGTGGTGGGCATGTGGTTTTTCGCGCAGTACAACGTTATTTTTGCTAGAAAAAAAAAAATGAAATCTGCCTGTAGGATCATGCTGCTAAAATTCCATCATTTGCCATATATCACACGTTCTGGACGTAGATATGTTGAACACGCTGTGGATAAGAGCTTATGATAGACATAGCATGCAAAAGCTTGTACGCGGAAAACTTCAAAGAACATTTTGTGCTCAGAAATGAAATAACCCATCCGCTGGCAGAGATTTCGCAATCAACGTGCGTGAAGTTGACCCCCCAAAGTAGATTCAATTGAAAAAAATAGTTTCAAAAGAATGTTCAATTTTGCCACTAATTGTTTTGTTTGTCCACCTTAGATTCAGAAGAATTTAAAAAACAAATCCTGTGTCCATGTTTGTCTACACTTTGTTTTTATTTGAATTTGGCCTCTATAAGTGAAAATGTACTAAATATTATATTCGATTTAATTATACATCATAGAATACCTATGTTTATTCAACCTTTACTTTCTTTGGTCTACATTTCTCAGACGAAATTCAAAAATCATAGAATTTATCTTAGCGCACATTTTTTTCTTTAAAAACTATGCAGTCCATGTCTGTCCACTGTTTTTTGTTTGCTTAGCTGTATTTAAAAAATATTCAGAAAACATATTTTGGAAGAAATGTCAATTTGACTCCCAGAATTGGAATAAAATAAAAATTGCTACTTCATTCGATTGTCCATTGATTGTTCTGCCCTTGAGCTTGAACCTCCCCAAATATGTATAGCTTGAATATTCATCTCTGTCTTTTTTTGGTTGCATACCTTTGGTATAAAAAATATTTAAGACAAATTCCCGAAGAAATAATTCAGAGCTTAAAAATTTTTAGATATATTTTAAACCAAATTTTGAACAAACAAAAATAAAGCGTGGACAGTCTTGAATGTAAAGCTTTTTTCAACGTTCCATTCTTTTGGAAACCAAAATCACGTTTTGTTTTTTAAAAATTTATATTTTGAGCGTGAGCTGAGTAGCAGAGCAGGCTATAAAGTCTTTTGATAAAGAAATCATATATGATAGTTTTGGATCGATATAAGATCACATCAGATTGAAAAGGAGATTCTGATGAGTCAACTGCATTGGCTTGAATACATTGAACGATTGGATGACATTTGCTTTATCTGAAATGCTCTTTAACTGATACTTTTCAAGCTTTTGCTACATATTTGCTCGGTGATCTTTCGCAAATTATCAGAAGTAAATTTACGACATTCTAGATGGAATAATTGACATAACTTCAAATAAAATGAACCAATTATTTTTTCCATAGCTTTTTAGGCAACATATCATCTCAGAGGAAAGTTTTTAATTTCCTTTTGACCAAATATTTCTTTCTGTATTATATTCTCCACATGTAACCCAACCATTTTAAAACTCTCGGCCAAGTTAGTGTTAAACTTGGCCAAAGCGAAAGTAATCGACAGGACCAATAATCAATGCTCGCGGTTACTTCAGCAGCAATGACGACGTAACCTCAACTTCACATAGCGCCAACTAAGTAACTGACTGCTTGACTGATTGCTGAACCAACTGACTGACTGATGAAGCGGTAATTTGATAATCATTTAAATCAATGAACTTTGGCTATTGAAAAATGTTGCTACTCAGACTGAGTCTTTGTTTTTGATTTTCAACTGGTGTGTCTATCATGCGAAAAATTCAACCCAACCTCTAATGTGCCGACCACCAGAAGTGTAAGTAGCAACCGACAAAAAAGTTGTATGACTTTTAAATCTTTCTCTGAGGCGTCATCAGCGGTGTAGTTGTACTTGTAGTTGTTGTTGTTGATATTCGAAAGCGCCCTGCGGTGTCTCTCTTTCATAAGTTGTAAATTTGTGAATGTGAAATTTAAGACCGAGACCGCGACCACGATCTATGAGCGTAACACAACGCTTTGAGTATCTCACATGTCATAAAGTTCACTTACCCTGACGACCCGCCTATGCACCCGCAATCATTTGATTTGTTAGGTTAAGATTTAGCAGCAGTAGTTGTAGTTGTTGTTGGCAATGTTGTTTATGACAAATGCAAGTCAATTTGTCATTGGGTCAGCGAGATTTGATGCCATGCTCCATGTTGTTTTCATATGTAGGTTTCCTTGCAGTTGCCGTTTCGTTGGTTGGCATCATTACATGGATATGGTAGCTTAGTGCAGGGGGCATAACATGAGTGATGTTGCAACAATATTGTTACCACGTACATATGTGCAGATGTTGCCGGTTAGTAAGTAGTTACAGTTGTTGAAAATGAAAGTGAAATTGAAGCTGAAGTTGAATTGTAATCATAAAATTTGAGCTGTAGGTGTAGTCAGTCGGTGATTGAAAGATGAAATTTGTACTTTTAATTTCAATGAATGAAATGTTATTTGCAACGGAAACAAAAACTGTTAAACATGGATTTTAAAAAAAAAAAAACTTAAATTGTTACTTGGTTATTTTTCCAAGTTTCAGTAAAAACTTTGCTTATTTTACCAAGTTTTGTTAAATGCTCGCGAACGGCTGTCGAAAAAGATGATTGACTTTAATAATATTGTGGGCGGTGAGACGTCTCTTAGAACGACGTAATTTTTTTACGACTACCAGTTTGATAGATCGATTTTTTCGATGTTTTTCAATGCTATTCGATACTTTTTGCCGCTTTTATATTAATAAATTTTATGTCTTAAGTTTGTTTTTCGTGCCACCTACAGTTTTGAAATTGTGATGTAAAACACCGTAAATTTATTGCTTAAGCGTTGGTACTACTTATTGCACTATATCCTGTATTTTTAAAGCCCTAAATAAGTTCTGGTACACAGTTCACACTTTTAAAAGATTCACAAATAAATTCAAATGAAATTGCAAGAAGCTTCTTACTTTCGATTAATAACAATTAACTGTATTTCAAAAATTCGTTCAATTTCAAATATGCTTTCATCTATGGTCAATTGATCGCAAAAAAAGGGCTTTCTCATTTGCAGCAGCTAAGTATAATGCCACATTTTTTTCACAAAACTAATTCACAAGTGTTTTAAGAAAACAAACATTTTTTTTATTTGCATTTAGAGCTCAAAATAGGCGATCGCACATGCTGATCGTTGCCAAATAAAATAAGCTCATAAAATGTTCGTAAGCAAACATCAATAGACGAAATTGGCAATAAATTTAGTGATGCCGCAAAGTGATCTTGCTCGCAAAAATCATTCCGAATTACATACATAAACAGCAGATAAAGTTCAAAGTAAAGGAAATAGAAATGAAATGCGATAAACCGAAGCCGTCAGTACTTTGGTATGAAAATTTCCACTTTGCGAAGGCAGAAAATCGCCGAACTGTTTCTAAATACCACCCCGCGTACACTCCAATTCAACTTTACTCCACTCAAAGATGGAAAATGATCGTGCCATAGCAGACGTGCGCAAATGTACTTTGGAATCTACAACAAAACAAAATGCAGATTTTATTGGTTTGCCAAACAAATTTTGCTGGTTTTGTTGCTGTATTGATTTCGCCGCAGGCAGGCAGTCAGTCATGAAGAAAGAAAAAAAGCGTTTCCCCCCTCATTTTTATTTTACTGATGGCTTAGCAAAAACATCGATCGTTTAAACGCCATCTGTTGTTAGATTCAAACGAAATTCATACAGGCACACGTTGGAAATTTCAAGAAACTGAAAAGAAAAATTAAATAATAGAAATAAAACAAAAGAAGAAAATGTTGCGTGATCATGCTGTGTGATCGCGTGCGCAAGGAGTCCCCTTTTTTGCTTGGTCGGTTTGCATCTGTTTGACTGGGTGTAGGAGTAACAAATAAATTGTAATTTCGCTGCCGATAATCGTCGTTTTAACGGCTTTCAATGTTTAACGCCGCGCGACAGCGATCGGAAAGAGTGCGCACACAAATGCGCGAATGCGATCGCATTGATCGCGATCGCGATGGCTAAATTCAGTTTGAAAGAGAAAGTGGCGGTAGTTCGTTAATTTTTTGGCAGGTTGGTCCTCTGAAACATTTAATCAGTTGACTCGGTTCGCTGTGCTTCGCTTTCATTAACTTTGTGATTTGTTTTCCTTTTATGTTGTTGTTTTTATTTTCATAACGATCTTGTTCAGTCGCATGCGACCCACGTCCAGTTAGCGTTTTAAACACTGCAGAATTTATTAGGCAGTCGTTTGAAAAACGCGTTCAATAATCGATAACATTTAATTTATTATTGAACAAACCAATTCAATACAACGAATTTGGCTAAAAAGTCACGTTCGGCATGGAAGTGTGATTCGTCGCATTATTTTATCTTGAAGTTATTGAGTCGTAAACAAATGCAACGAAATTAACAAGCAACTTAAAATGTAAGAAAAGCAAAAGCAACAAAATTGAAGCTATTGTTTTGTAGGTTAATGAACGGATGTCTAGAAGAGGAAAGGCTGAATGTATGTAACACAACTAATCCACCTGATGCAATATTGTAATGTTTTGCAGAAGTGCCCCAAATCTCTATTGAAATATGCTTGTAGAGAAAGCCAATGAAATATTCTGTAAGAACTATCGTTACATATCAATGTAGCTTTTGCCCTTACGTATTGACTACTGATCAAATCTTGTTTAGAAGAAAGTCTTAACTAATTGACCAACATCTAGAGAAGGTCTAGAGCACTAGATCAAATGTAATGCTTAATAAATTCATCTTTAACATCAAAAAATTTTCAAATCCATTAAGATGGCAAATTCTATTCTGAGCATAGTCTTTAAAAAGAAGATGAGCAGAGTGCAGAGTGCAGTCTTTGAAGAACTTTTTCAGTTTTTAGGCTGGAAATTCAAAATGTGCTTTTTCTTACATAAGCTGAATACCTGGGTCTTAAGTGTTTAAAATAAGAGATTCACCGTCCGTTCTCCTCAATAATCTTTATTTTGCTAGCCTATCGGAAATTTATTTATATTCCTAAGTCAAGCTTGCAGTTTATTGTTTTTGAAACTTAAGGCATGTCGTATTTTGTCATTTGGTTGTTTCAGTAATGCCACGCCTATTTGTCCAAATCTAGTGATATGACAAATCAGTGTTAGTTTTGCACTCTTAGTTTGGATCTTGCTTGTTATACGAGACCAATAGCAACGCTGCTCTAACTGCAAGATCAAGACCCAATCTACGCCTTCAAAAGAAATAATGAGCAGCACCATTGCGCTGAAAGAGAAAACAAATAAAATGAAAATTGACACATCTGTACTCACAAATAAAAAGCACAGCTAGAATGAATACATACAGCGTTACATAGCGGCAAAGTAAAACAACTATACTATGAAACAGATAATAACTAATTGCCAAATGAAGAAATCGGTGAAGTTCGAGATTATATGGGAATGTTCAAAGCTTTGAAATAAGCCATCGGCTGTCTGTCAAGGAACGCTAGTAGCTTAACACTGTGTTTGTCAACTATGGGATTTAAATAAAAGCTAAGCTACATATTTAAATATGCAAGCAATAAAATGATAGTAGTTTTCGATATACATACATACATACATATGTTTCATAAATCCTAGATCGCAGTTCAGGTGCTAACGGGTAACAAACATCGAAAGATAAACTCTGCTTAATACCTACACTTACCACGGTTTATGTAGCAGGCCATGAACTCTTGTAAGCCCAGGTTTTTTTTTAAATCTAAGTTTAATGTAACACAGCTTAGAGTGTCTAGTTACTTCTCTCATAGAACACGAATGCCATGTCACCATCCCATAGATAATAAGTATTTTATATGTAAATTAAAAAATTCACTAATCCCAGAATGAACGCAAGCTGCCTATTAATAATATCTTAAGTATAGTTAAAATTAATTCTTAATTGAAATTTGTATACTACATCACAATGAAATTAGAACTTTTGCTTGGCATTAAATGGAATTAAACTAAGATCATCAGGTTCACGTTCAGTCAAAAACAATAAACACCCAACGGGCATTAAATGAAATACGATTGCATTCACCAGCCAGCATATGTAAAAACTTTATAAACAAATTAACCTCAATTCCGGACAACAATTTCATTCATATATCGTAGATATTAGCAGCAGCGTAGTACAACTTATGGGCTTACAACTGCACGATCAGCATGTGATCGAATATGAAAAAATAATAAACACAAGTAAAGCCAAGTAAAAGAGAAACGAAATATCACACATTTCAACACTCTGCCTGATTTTGATCTTTCAATTAGTATTTCGCAAATTGAACTTGATTGTAATTGCAGCAGAAAATAAGCATGCGCACTAGATCACAAATGCACAGTTGGCATGCGAGTAAGCGAACCAGTAAGTGGCCATAGCTACACCGTTGAAAAGAGATGACAACAATTGACTTGTTTATGAAATTAAATGACAAGAAAAAAGCAAAGCAATGAATGCAACAAAAATAGCAGTTAAATTAATTGATTGATCATAGCAACAGCAAATGGCACATGCAACATGTGCTGCATGCGACGAGGCGATCAAGCGTTAACGATCAACAATCAAATGCGCGTACTTCCTCATTAAATGAGATTTTGCTGTGGCATCGAGTGTGCAGTGGGGGGTGTTGACGACTGCCTGACTGATTGAATGAAAGAAAGAAAGGCTTTGTTCGAATCTGAAATGAATCAGTTGACAGTGATTAATGTAAGCACGATCATTGATCATATGTTTGAGTATGCACTGGAATTTTGATATTTTACTGCATTTTATGCAAAATACAGAAATTTTCAAAGCATCAAAAAAAGCACATGTTCACAAAAGTTTTTGTAGAGAGCAAAATACAAAGTTAACTTTTGCGGTTTGGCTGCATGATCAGCGTGCCTACATACAGCTGCAAATAATTCAATGATGAACCTTTTTACTAAATTATGAGTCTGCTATTGACCGAATTGCCGTCAGACCGACAGTAAAACATCCAGTTTTTTGTACACTTAAAATGAACGCATTGAATGGATGATCATGTTTCAAAACTTGTTGTTGTTCAAAAATAACCTGTAGCTTTTGGTAACTCAAATTGTTTTTGTGCCTTTGTCATAAAAAATAATACGACGTCAGCTTAAAAACAATGGGAACCAAATCAAGAACAAGGTTACATGCTGAATTATATCTGACACTTGTCGGAGCTACCTCAGTGGAGGAGTAAACGCCGCTATAGTGAGTTAATTTTTGAAAAAATGAATGAATAACATGAAAAATAAATAAATAAGTAAAAGCGTTAGCATAATAAAAAAGCGGAACAAATAGAATTTAATACTAAGAAAACTAAGCAAAAACCATTCAAAATATCAGCGCTCACAAAAATCTCAAATTTCAACTCACAAACAAAAAATCATCACATCACGCTGAGGTAAGAAAAATATCCTGTGTGCACTTAAATACACATGTTTCCTCAACTTCGCTGTCACTTGCCAAGTGAGTATTAGATTTACCTAAAAGTGCTCCGAACAGGCAGACAGCCGCATTTATGAATGACTGGACCTTGCACTTATTGTACAAACGGGCTGCGCATGCGCTTATGAGTACGCGCTGGCTACATACTCGAAAAAAAGAATAAAAAATCTAAGTGCAGCATAACTTTCTCATTAACTTCTGTGGATTTTTTTCTTTGCTTTGGTCAACATTTGTACAACGTCACTTTATGTTGTTCGCGCAAGGAAATCGTGGGAGCTGAAGGAGCTGTGGCGCACTTCACTGCACTGACAAGTCATGCAAAAATGTGCAAAAAAAGTTCATTTTGACAAGTTGTAAGAAAAATCATGCATTAATATTTATTTTCCTAAAGGTTGAGGTGTTAAACATTTGAACATTTCCTTTTTGAAAAATGCAAGCCTACACGTGTTGTGTTTTGCTGTTGTTAAGTGTAGCTGCTTAGGTGTGAGCGATCGATTAAATGCTTTTTGAAAATTGGCAAAAACTGTACAGCGGTATTTTGAATTTTAATTATTTAATAAGAGCTATAAGTTGTGATGTGATGTTTTAAGGCTTTTGCTCGCTTCATAGTTACCACATTTAACGATAATACCAATAGTTCAGTACCATTTTACCAGATAAAATGTCATCGCTCTCAGCAAAAAGTATCGTGATATCATGTTGCCCTTTCCCTTATTATATCTCTTCGTTAGGGTTCAATCTATCTCCATACCAAATTTTTTTCAAAATCGGTCCCTAAGTTTGTCTGTAAGAACTTATTTTCGTGTTAGAAACCTGGTGCCGCCCACTTAAAAGCAAATTGCATCCAAATCGGTCAACTTTTTTTAAAGTGAAATCGTATTTTCCAGTTTGGAGCGTGTCACCGCCACCCACTCTAAAAAAAATTTTTAATCACAGAAACTTTGAGGTATTTCCATCACATTTTTTGGCGGAAGAAAGTTTTGAGTGAACTCTTGATATTTCTGGAAAACGTGATCTTTCCGCTAGAGAAAACTTATGATCTTGTCAAGCCAATTTTTTGTCAAAAACATTTTTATCGGTAGCTTTTAAGTATTGTATGAAGAACACCAATTAATTGCTTTGTATCACTAAGTAGTGGACGTTCTTGACACTGTCTTGCCGTAGTAATAACTTAAGTTCTTCGCTCTAGGAAGTTTGATAAGCAAAATTCATAAAATAAAATTTTCACATATCACCTATGTACAAATTGAGCCAAATTACGAAATTGAGTTTCTTTTTTAATATAGTACTGCCAAAAGCGTGATAAAACACTTGCTCCAATTTGCACGTACAGACACACACATATACAACTCGAGGCACATGTCCTACAAAGAGACATCAGAGAAAAAATTGCCGACATTGCGCTGCAGCCACCACCAACGCCTTTTTAAAACAAACAAATTGATTAACACATTGCGACAAGATCGCGCTGAATGTCTTGCAACATCGCGTTTGTTGCATTTATTTGGTGTACAAGTACCAAATATTTGAATGCAGCATATTGCAGCAGCAGCAGCAGTAAGTGGCTGATTGCCGTTGCACTTTAATTATCGAAATTGCACGTTGCTGTTGTCGCAACTTGGACAATAGTTTGTCGTTGCCGTTGTCGTGCATAGACTCAATTGCTGTCGTCGTGGTAGCGACATCACATCAAAGACTGCAATCTACAAGAAATATGGCGAAACATATGAATCGCATTGTGGCGGTACCATGTGCTCAGCATTTTTTCTAATTGCAACGCTTACGTGGTGATCTATCGAATATGAGATATCATTTTTATCCCCGCTAAGTACGTGTTGAGCTTAGATTTTGATGGAAAATATCTGATTTTGCTTTTTAATAGATGTGTAAAATGTCGTAAAATATTTTGCAATTATTCCAGAAAATTCAAGCTTTTCAGTTTCGGGCTTTATAGGATTTTGACTTCATTAAAGCACGAAATGTCAATGCAAACTAAAAGTTCAGAATATCTTTTTTAAAATATTAAGTGTTAATTTAAGCGAAACTAATGCTCACAAAACTTATGAACTTATGCTCACTTGCCTTAACGTCTTAACGATATAACCATTTCCTTTTCCTACTAAACACGTGCTGCCGCATATCTTGAAACCAAAAAGCCCGGCAGCGACATTCAAACATTAGAAGAAAAAAGAATCCTAAGGCAATTTATATTGCCGCGCTTTTTATGACTCGTTTCCTAATGATTGCTTTGAACATCGTACAAATGGGATTATAAAACTTCAACTTGACCATGGAAATGGATTTTCACATCACCGCACCTAAACTTTACGGCTTCGAAACCTAACATACAAACAAAATTTGCCAGACGATCGATTGATCGTACCAGCGATTTGAATGTGAGTGTTCCAACTATCTGTTTGTCTGCCTGTCTGTCAGTTTGTTGCTTCTAACAAACTGTCTTTTAATGGTAGCCAGTGGCACTTTGCTGTCACTGGCTGACTGACGTTTCTTTGCTCTTTATTCCGTACTTCTATGGTGTGGTATCAGTTTTTGGATTTTATGCTTCATGTTAAATGAGGCTGCTTCTTGCAACTTTAAAAGAGAAGTTGATCTGTTGGCTATTTTTGGCAATCGATCTGTGACTTTGATGTTCACGTTAAGGCGTCTCTGGATGCTACTCAAATGTCTGCTTTGCTGCTGGTCTGTCTGGCTTATGCGGAAGTTTTCATTTCAATATAAATTTCTTAAATTTTTAGTCTTTCGACCACGGAAAATTAAGGAAATCGAAAAGTTGAAGATGTGCTACGTATTCATCTATCGCGAAAGATAGGTTAAGATATAAGCAAAGATTGAACAGTTGATCAAAATGCTTTAACTACATTTTTCAATAAAGTTAGTTGAAGAGTGTGAATGTACCGATGGCCAGTTCGATCGAAAGGAGTCCGAGTATCTTGTGTAACGTACGCAGTTGAGGGTGTTACTTTAGGATTTGGCTTCATTTGAAAGCTCAAGTGCAATTTCGTTTATTTTATGACTAGCGACGCTGAAAACTTCATATGGTAACCAGCACGAGACCCATTTTATTTGGGTTGAGACGCAAACACCCAGAGTTCGGCTATTAATCTAACAATATTTTACAATGATAATCTGTCAGATAACAGGTAGCTCTGTATATTCTTGTCAAATTGGCTAAAGTTTTTAGTCAAATAAGGTAATTGAAGTATTTTAAATACACCCTGTCGATGGATCTTTAGTTTAGGTTACGCTTCTCTTTTCTTTATGTTGATCATTGCTGCCACGATCGCGTACAACGCGCACTTTGACTGCAGCTGCAGCAGCAGTGCTATGTCTTTGATTGTCAATTTCTTTTGATTTACGACGTGTTTTCTACGATTGCTAATGGTCTACGAGTCGAGTACCATGCTAGTGCTTGCATGACTATTTCCGCGGGCCAAGACGTTTTTGTTTTTGTTTTTGTTTTCTATTTTACTTTCTAACGCGTTACCACTGAATGTTCTCTTCGAGTGTTTTACGATCGTGTGCCGCATACAACTTGGCCATAGTTTATCCTAAAATGGTATGCAGCGACATGTACGACCGACATTTATTCGACATTCACCCGAAACTTCAATGTTTTTTCATCGATCCGCCCCACATTCGCTCCCCCCATTCTACCTGGATATCCATATGAATGCCGCTGCTTTTCGCTTTCGTTATTAACTGCTTTCATTTTATTGGATTTTCCCTCAATAGCATTTGGTGGTACTCGTAGTTTGTTTTCATTTATTTGTTTATTATTTATCTTGATATGCTAAATCGTCGTCGTTGTATGTTTATTTAGGGTACACTGTTGTACAGTGCTGCCATATCAATTTGCTTTTAAGTGTTGTCTTTTCGTCGACGTTATGCCCGGCGCAAAGATGTGTGTCAATCGCGCTGTTGCAGCGTTCTTGATTAAAATATGGCGGCGTTGCTTTGACAGCGCCAACATGAAAGTGCAACCGTAGATCGTAGATCAATCGCATTTCTTGTTTATGTGCGATTCTTCCGACATTAGGCTCTGTGCTGTCTGTCTGTCTGTCTGTCTGTCTGTGTTTGTCAATTTCACATATTGCTGGATGTGACTTTTGATCGTTGTCTTTAATTAGCGGTTCAATTGGAAAAAATCAACATGCAACGTCGCAAACGTTTGCTTAAATCCATATTTTCTTCAGAAGTTTTTTGCCTCAATGCCGGAAGTCTTAAAGTTCTAAAACATGCTACTCTTCTTGGAAACGCTGCAAACCTTCAGTGGTTGCTGTTTTCGCTACTTGACGCTAATTGAGTCATTTGTGTAAATGGTTTATTCTCAAGACAACCAAACGACGACAGCGTCGTCATAGGCAGCCGATTCTTTTTGTGCTGCTATGCGCAAGAGTTGCATTTTGAAGCACCCTTTTGCAAGTTTTGCGCTCGGTTGGATTTTTTGAAAAATTGCATTTTCGTTTTGCATCTCTTCACTTTCATCTTGTAGGCTTTTTTCAAGTTTTTGCGCAAGTGCTTTGAAAGTGGTATACAACGTATGAATATGCGAGTTTTATTGTGCGGATTTTATTTAAAATAGAGAAATAAATTATTTAGTTTCTGGTTAAGAAAATAAGCTTCGAAATTTTAGTATTTACAAAAAAATAAACAGAAAACTAAAGAGCTTGATAAAAAAGAAATCAATCACTAAGATGCTACGAACAGGAGGTAACCTAAGGAGCAAATTTCTAAGCTGAAAGGGAAAAGCTCTAAAGTTCACCCACCCGGCAAAAGGATACAGTATATATATTTTGCAAACTACAACCTAGACATTTTTGTTTGGCGCTGCCATCAAATTATGTAGATTTCAGAAAGGGCCCCACTTGCTGACATCTACCGAAGCTTTCGTTTGTGACCATGGTGATAACACAATCTTAAGCAAGGTCGGTTTCACATATTTTTATTTTAGTTTTTAGAGAAAAGAACTGAAAGCTGAGATTTTGCTTCCTTCGACAATTGACTTGCTTTCTCCTTTAAGTGTCTACTATTGCCAACAATTGACAATGATGTGTGGGGTAAAAAATAATAAAAATTGCATGGGCAATGTTGCATCACTTCTTCATTGCTGCTATTTTCCACCCCAATGCTTGCCATAAAATATCGGAGAAATTTTTTTTTTCTAATTAACATGATGGGTAACGTGTGTCAGCCATAAATATTCAAATACGTAAAAAATTATATTATTTCTATTTTTTAATATCTTACACTTGAGGAGAGTCAACAAAGCGTGAATTGTTCAAAAATCCAAATCTTGTTGCATGCGACAACGTGCTTAAAACACGCTTAATAAACACGCGCCAAAAATAACAAAAATGAAAAAAATATGTATTAAGCTTTGAGTGTAAAGCAAGGAAATTATAAAAAATTGCTGCTATCAGCATTGCATTGTAATTGTTGTTGAAGATGCTTTGTTGCTTTCAACAAATTAGTCCAATTGTTAGATGTTCCAAGACAAAATTGTTGAAGTTCTTCACAATCTCCATGACAGTTTTTTGGGCATGTAAATGCTGCTGTTGTTGCTGGACGCAATTAGCATTCGCGTGGAACAAAGATCTTTCTTAGGTGGGAGCAGCAACAATAGCATCAGCAGCAGCAACATGCAGTGCCTAACAACACGTGACGTAAAACAATGCATATGTTGTACATGTGTTGTTTTAGTAAAATTTTAAGTAGAAAAAAAAGTTAAGTAAAAAGCCACGAGTGAGAGTGAAAATTTTGCTGCAGTGATGCTTAAAAGAAACAGAAAGTTTTTTGTTTGCATTTCTTTCTGCAGTATGAGAAAATATTGTGTTGAAGTATGAGAAACTTTTTCAATAAAAACAGTTCTTGAAATCTTTTAATAATCAAAGAAAAATTTCTTAAAAATACGAAATAACAATCCAGCAAAAAATTTTGTTCAGTTTAGTCATCAAGTTACCAATTATTTTGAGGATTTTTTATAGAATTTCTTAATTTTGTTTGGTAGCTCTTACGCTCAGAGTATTTGAGTCGATTTTCTAACAGGGTTATGCAAAATTATATCAGCCAGAATGTCTTATTTTCGATAAATTTTCCATTTTCAATTGCTTTTAGGTCCTATCTACCACAAAAGCAGTAGATCCACTCTCACTTACGCTCACTTTCGGCCTTTGCATATAAATCATTCGCACAATCAGCAGCAACACAATTCAATTTAAGATTCTACTCATCCACCACAGATGCTGCTACATATTGTCACAGCGATTGTTGCTGCTGACCTGCATCTAACATTGCAATTGTGACGAAAATTTGTAATGCAACGCATGCGCAATGTTTCTATGATATTTTCATTTTTGAAAGTAGTGCAATTTTTATAAATGCATGCGCAACGCATACAAGCACATGTATGTTGCTAGGCACTTTGTGAGAAAGTGTTGCAATTGCAGTTGCTAAGCTGCTTGTTTGCAACAACTCTTGTAGGCGCCTAGTTGACGCCAACGCATTTTGGTGGAAATAAATCCGATGTAAGTGTTGTTGTTTTAGTTTTTGTGTTTGCAGAAGTTACAATCATAAAAATAACTGCATTAGGAGCAAAGCAATTGCTGCATGTTGCAATATTTTGTTGCAAGTGTTTGTCTTGTTGAGAGATTTTCTAGAAATGCTGACTTTTGTACGTTGCATATTTTTAAATTCTGCAAGCATACATACATAAAATTGTGACCTTTTCCTAATTTTTTCTACAAGTTAACATTCTGTAAAATTGCTGTTTGTCCAAAAAAACAAAAAATAAAATATCAAAATTAAATTAGCTGTCATCTCATACCTTTTACGGCAGGACATTACAACAACTCGCCGCTACTTACGGACGTGCCAACTTGCGCGACTTGTACTGCTTTACCAACGCACTTGCGCAACTTCAATTTTAACTGACAGCAAACACAAACTGAAAAAGGAAAATTTAGGAGACAAAATAAATTGAAATTTAAATAAAATTCCGAAATCTCTGGTCTTATTGCGAAAAAAAACTAAACGTAGTGTTGAAACAAACTTTAAATACGGACTATCGACTGTAAAGTGAGGGAGACCACAAAATAAAAAAGTAACAGCATGTGCCTAATTGAAAACAATGGCCTTAAATGGTGTAGCCAATTGTGTCTTAACAAAATTTAAAAAAAATAAAAAAGTCAAAGTAAATCCAACATTGCAACCATGTTGACATTTTTTGTATTTAAGATAAATTTATTTTGTGCTTTGATATAAAAGAATTTTTCAAGTATCTTGAGCATTAACTACAGATGTCAGCTTTTGAGTAAAATAAGCGAAAAGGTATATAAAAACCGTAAGCCAAAAAAGCAGGGCACGAAACGCTTGAAAAAGTAAAGAAGATACATCCAAACTTATGATTTCATACAATTTTCTAAATAGGGGTTCTTCACATGTAGTTACGTTGTTAAATTGCACTTTGAACACAGCGTAAATTGTAAGGGTTTACATTCAAAATAGAGAATTGCACATTAAACACTTACAGACAAGGCTACGTGTGAAGGCCCCTAATGTTTGGTATCCAAATTTAAAGTTGCTGATGAAAGAAAGTGTTCATTAACGAAACAAAGCAGTTCTTGCATTTTTGTTGAATTTATCCTGTGCTCTATTGTCACACAAAAAATCCTTAAAATTTATTGTACGTTAATTCTTCATAGCATATTTTATTCACTAATTTTGTTATAACAAAAAAAAATTCTGCGTTCTTTGGTATTAGATTTATACAGCGCTAGGGAAAAGTAATCAAAATCATGTTGGGAATCATTTCCACACATATTTTACAAATACGTCGTCGCAAATAAGGTGGCACGGTTCAAAAAGAAAATTTTTCATCAAATCAAAACAAAGTATTTATAACTCGAAGGAACTTTTTCAATTATTCTTAAACCAATTCATAGGCCACTGAGAAAAGAAAGTGGTCGCTAACGAGATTGAACGTTATATAAAGCGCTATATTTAAGCTGTGCTATGACTACAGCTGCAAATATTTTTACAAAGTCAGTTTCTCACTAATTTTATTTTATTTAACAAAAAAATCGAGTATTTTGCGAAGTGAAAAAACTGTGACTTCACACAGATACACAAATGCTATAGTATACTGCATTAAAACAAAAGTACAACAAAAGTGATCTGAAGTTACATAAGAAAAACTCTGACTGAAAGCAAACTTCAAACCACCCTCACACGGGATGAAACTTCATCTCAGCAGCATCATTGCTGCACCACACCCTTACTTTTATGGGGTGAAGTTTTTATGGCCTTTCTCTTGCTTTTTTGTCTTTATTTGACACACAACACACAGTCATTTTTCGTTCACTGCACATGAATTGAATGCAAATTGCAATTCCAAGTGGCGTAAATTGTTTGTTTTAACCCTCATCAGTGATAATCAAAGCCGTTTTGAACAAAAAAATCCTATGTAGGTCGTCGTTTGCTTTCCTGGTGAATTGCAAAAATAAAACAAGCCTGTCTGTACTATGTCAATAGAACACATAGAAGTTATCATTGCTGTATTTGAAAGTGGAATTTAAAGGGTGCAGTTGAAATTAAAGAAATTTATGTGGGTTCATTAAGACGTCTGAAAAATTCAGTAGCCAAGAGTGTTTCCTTGATAGGATGCTTGATTTAATTATTTGTCCATGGAAATACGGTTGGTTTTAAGGGAATAATTTTGTAAAGAAATCAGAGTTCTCGGTCCGATTGCAACTGACTTGGGCGATATTGAAAGTACTGAAATTCGGAAATATACCATATCCGAAAAATATTGTTGAGTAATTTTAGGTTTTGAGATATAGTGATATAACAGTTTTTCAGTTTTTTAAGTAGTCAGGTCCGTCAACATCAAATTAATGGCAATCGAATCGAATACATAAATCGATTGGATAACGTTGTAAAATACATTTTGGACTAGACCAGGCGAGCCTTAACCACCCAGGGAAGGGGTGTACTCTTTCAGAAAAACGTTTATATTTTTTTTAGTCATATATAGGTGCAAAAATTGTTTTGCTACTAAACTAAGAAAAAACTTTTTTTTGTGGATTCAGGCTCAGGGGTGGACTTGGTGATGGACTGAATTCTTTTTTACTCATCGATTGGTGCTGTAAATATTTTGTTTTGGGCGCCTAAGAGTTGAATGCTTTACCATGAATATTTTTACAACAAAAATTTAAATTTCCAATGAAATGTTTTATATTGTAGCGAAATTTGCTACAATGTCGCTGCGGTATGCTAGATGATTCTTGAACTCGATAAGCGCCATCTAGAAAGTAACGAATAAACTGAATGTCGCTGCGGTATGCTAGATGATTCTTGAACTCGATAAGCGCCATCTAGAAGGTACCGGAAATGACATTCTGGATAGTGGTGGAACTTTCAAGAAGGAAGTGAATTTGCTATAAAAGGTTGTCATTTGAGCAGTCGAGACACTGTTGTTCGTAAGCAGTAGAGTAATAAAGGTTGTTCTTAAGCAATAGATTAATACAGTGGATTTCAAAGCGCTAAAGTGAAATATTTGTCTATACAGTGCCAGTTCATTATTAGAGTTTGAATATCGATAATTAAAGGAAATAAACAATTGTACCGTTTAAAAACTAACGCTTTTGATTTAAATAAACCATTTTATAATTAAATAAAGTTTGTGTCTTTAATTGCTTCACAATCCAATGATCGAACTCAGAAAAGTGTAAGAGATCGAAATTATCCTAAAAAGAGACAGGAAATTTCGTAACAATATTCAACTCTATTTTTTTTTTCATCTGGTTACTCTTAAAGCCAGCATTTAATTTCATTTATCAGAGCATCATGCTGTTTATTTAAAAATCTTTACTATCGATGCGCTTTTCGAACTATTGCACTTGATACAACAAAGTAAAAATTATTTTCCGACAGTGACTAAATAGTCGTTTCTCTTTTTTTTTACTGCCCAGGTAATGCTCAAATGTTCATAAAAACAACAAAAAAAATGCGAGAACACAATAAAAATCAACCCCGACTTAAATGAGAGCAAAATTAGGGAGGAAACTCTCTCACTAAAAATGCAATATTTCTCAAATGATGTTCTCATTTATTCGCTTCCAGCAGAGTTACTCTTTTTCTCTTCGACTACACTGCAACGGTTGGTTGCATTCGATGCACCTTGCTATAACACGCCACTGTGTCTAATTTTCTTTACAATCATACTCTCTGTCTCATTGATTCTCTTTTTTTCTTTTTAGCCAAAAATACAGGTTGTCAATTATGCTGTTGCACTGTGGGAATGCAATTGAATTTATGGAAAGCGCAGTTGTATATTATTTTCTCTTTGTTAGAACAAATAATTTTCGAGTGTAGGCAAAATCAACTTTAAAATTATCAACGGCTAGAAATGGTGAAAAATAATCATCAACTAGTATACAATTCACAATTGTAATCATAATTTATTGTTCAAAACATTACAAAATTTTGGTTATGACAATGCAAATGTGTTACGTCTGGATTCGCTACGTTCTATCAATTCATTCGCGATCACGTTTAAGTCTACATTCTTCATTGCTAATGAGCCATGTATAGGTTTTTTGCCATTCTTGTCTGAAATGACGTTGATATTTTTCAGTAGTTTTCGATGATAATTAACTCTTTCGCACATCCCTGTCAGAGTCACATGGAAAGAACTCAAAGGTCTTCGATGCGTCGAACACTTTAGCACATCACTACCAGATTCTTGTTTGTCAACTTGACGTGTCGTTTGATTCGCACTAGAAAGCGACCCATTTTGAAAAAAAATCCTATGTCGTGTTGCTTTGCGTGGCGAACTTACTGTTGCAAAGGCAAGGCTATGAAAAAATCCTAATAGGGAAACCTTAAATTTAGTGTCATAAAACGATCCTTAGCCCGCGCTTGCAGCAATCCAATAACCATGATGTTTGCTACCCTCTCATTGTTCAATGATTCCTAAATTGCCAATGGAAGAGTTTCAAAGGTTTTGATTGGAGTGCCCTTAGAAAAGCTTTTATTCTTTTTTCCTACTGAAACTATTACAACTCCCCACTGTGCTATGTCAGTGGAGCGTGGACGATTCACCGTTTGAGTTTGTCTGTTTTTTACGGTGATTGCAGTTTTTGTTTTTATTCTGCTGCTGCTGTTGTTTTTGTTCATTTCGTATGGAGCAACAGCAACGACTGCGACGACGCAGAGTTTTCAATTTTTGCTTTTGATTTTGGATACGGATTTGATTTTCGTTGTGAGTTTTTCAGTTGTTTACGATTGTGCGGGCGTTTTGGACGTCAGTCAGACAGGCAGTTAGTCAGTGTTGGGTGCTGAAATTCAGCATGTGCTTTGCCGAAAAATACGAAACATTGTAAAAAGTAAAATATTTATTTTTTTAACGGGTGTGTGTTTGTTGTTTTTTCTTTTCGGCAGCGCGTAGCTGTAAGATACACAAAACATGCGTGCGTTCTTTTATTCGAAAATTCGTGCAGCCACTCCTGCTTCCTCCCTTTTTTTTTGTGTTTTTGAACGGAAGTCAAGTCAAGTGAAGTGAAGTTCGGCAAAGTTTTCTGTGTAATCGGGAAAATTTTCGTATATGTGCATTGTTGTTGTTTTATGTAATAGAAAAAACGAGGTCATTGCAACTTCAAAAGATAGATGCATTAGTGTAATACTCGCATCCATGCGATGCAAAATATGTATCTCCAGTAATAGAAGACAACTGCACTTGAGTGGTGATAACATTTTCAAATCAAATGCAATGAAGATAATTCATTCAATTGGATTTCCATTGAATTTTGCTTTCATTGTGCAATAAAAATAACAATAATATGTACAATCCTTAAGATACAGTACAATATCTTTTTTAAGTTTTATGCGTGTAATAAAATTTAGCTCTAGTGTATTTTTGTTGCACGATAAGAAAAGTTTTATTTAGAAAAAGGGCAAAAGAACGTGTACTTTAATTGAATGTGTTATTTGTGCGCGTCGTTACTTGTAACGCGTATCTTTGAGATACGATTATCTGTTTCTGGCATAATTTCCACTCGAACTATTTTCTCGTTTTATTAATTGGATTTACTTTATTACATTGCACTGAATTGAATGAAATCGTATTGGAGTGGATTAAATCGCGCTTTCAACTTGCTTTTATGATGGGAGTAGAGTGCATGGATGGATTGTTGTTCTTGTCAACATTGTTTAATGTATCTACAGCATACGTTTTGTCTCCTTAATGTTTGAGAAGGTAAGTTTTAAGTTTTGTTTTCATTACCAGTTGTCTATCTATGACATTTTTATTGTTTTTATTGTCAACAATGTGTTTTTTGACGACAACAACTACACACTTAGGTATTTTTATTATTGTTGTATGTGACACAGTAATAAATTGCTTATTCATCCATTTTGAAAAAAGATATACAAAAATTCATCCACCTGCGATGAACTTGTGGAATTTTATTAAAATGCGTTGATCAGCAATTAATTTTTCAATTAAATGCGTAATTTGATTAGAATAATGTACATATGCATGTGAGTAAATTCTTTTGAATTTCGATTAGAGATTTAGATATTAAAATATTTTCTCCGAAGCATACAATTATACTAATAACAAAATGAGAAATATTTCTTGAAAACTCGCAGCGAAACGCTGCTAAACACTGAAAAGTTTGTTTAAAAAACCGAAGAAAAAGTTGGAATTTAATTTGATTTTTTAATTAAGAAAACTTATTTATGAGTTGCTCTAACCATAAGTTTTGCTTGTGATATTGATATATTTTTATTTAAACCTGAAACGACTATCTCTCTGATACTAAAAGCACAGCCCAAAAGAAATTGGATCAAAATTGCTTTTACAAAATTTATAGAAATCAAAAAGTGTTGAGAACTCAGTAAAGCATATTCTGTTTAAATACTCATAAATTTAAGAAGGTCACCTTTGATTCTGGAATGCAATTTGTTTTTGATAATTTGTGTGCTACATAGTACAGGGGCTAGCCGCATGATTTGAGCGAATATGTAAATTGTGAACTAACCGAAAAATAGTGCAATGTTGGTTCCAGGTGCTATTAAACAAGCCGCTAATTGAGTTAGATTCTTGATTTTCATAAACAAACTGGATCTTTTTCCAAAATAGGCTTCACTAGCCAGAGTAATTCTATAGCGTTTGTTATCGTATAATGCGATTTTAAAGCAACTAAAAATCAAGATATTTATTATGGTAAAAACGGACTTAAGGATATTTGAAGGACATATAATACGTCTAATGTTCATCCTAAAAGCAACTTGTAACATCGCTTTATGGCGAAATATATCAAAGGGTTCAACAATTTTCAAAAACGGTTTGTGAAGGTTAATTTGTAAGTGGGTTTCCTTAGTTGGATATCTTATGTGTGATTTCTTACAGTGTATTAGGGTCTGAGAAAGACATTGATTTCGTCTCGATTTTGTATTTCTTATTTTTGGGGAATGACTAAAGCCTTAATTTAAGACGCGATTAAGTTATGGATATCGATTCAAACTTTCAGTAATTTAGTTTATAGACATACTACACATAAAAAAATTACGACTGTGCACAGTTTTGAGTTTTTTAAGACTTTATTTGTCAATTTTGCTTTATGTCCCCATAAACTCATTTAGGTAAAGCAAAGTCATTAATTACGTTTATGATTAAGAAATAAAACTTTTTTTGCAATGCTTCGCTTTCGAAAAAATTGGCTTAAAATTAATTACTTTATCTTGCTCTGGCAAAAAAGAAACTCTCCAACGCATAACATAACGATGCTAATTAAGATAAATGTTGCTGGTAACTTATATCTGACGCTTCGGTACAAAATTCCAAAGCATAAAATTCGCACGAAACATTTCTTATCTTCAAATTGAATGAAATGAGCTGTTACGGCAGAAAGGAATCAAGGTGTTGCCAGCGACAAGTAGGATACATGACATACTTACAACAGCTACAACTATATTGATAGCTGCATATCCTTTTAAACACACACATCATCAGCGCATTGTATTACAGTTAAAACTGCAGCAATGCTTCTACGAGTGTATCCATGAAATACTTTTATCGTTGGTTGTTGTCATTGTTTTTGATATCTTTGTTGTTGCTGTTGTTTTGATTGCAACGTGCACAAGTGCGCGGCAATAAACAAATTGCATGCTACATCAACAACATCATTGTCAACGAACGCCACAGACAACGGCAGTGCCACCTACTTGCGTTGACATTCGTTTGCAAGTAAACAAATGTGTATCTGTGAGATACTTTCAAGTACATTTACAAAAATGCTTGGCAGCGGCAATAAAATGCTGGCAATTTTCTTTATTGCCTACCATCATCATCAACATTGTCATCCTGCCTGCGGCAACGGCGGCGGCGGCGACTGCTTGGGCAATTCCTTGCAAATATTTGTAGCTGGTAAATGTATCTTGCAGCTACTTTAGGCGTAAAGTAGTTATTTTCTTGTTGTTGTTGTTGCTCGCTCTTGTCACAAAGTCACTAAACTTTCAGGGTTATTTTGATAAGATTTTTTCTTCATGTTTGCTTTTGTTTTGGTTTTTTTGTTCAATATTTTGCACTGTCGCCACGCCTTTTTAACGCTATGAGTACATTTGCTTTTTTTACAGACACAGGGTGTTCTAATAAGAACGCTGAATATAAATTTCAAGCCACTTTTTTCTTGTAAGGCTGGCAGCTCTTCAAATTTTGTTTATGACCTTCGTCAGTATTGCGATTAGTTGATATGGAATGTTAAACGGGAGAACAACGCGTTATCAATGTTCAAATTTACTAAAAAATGGAGAAGACTTTGTTTAAACTGAATTAGGCGCTACAAGATGCACTTTAGGGTGAATTCTTACGGATGATCTTCATCCGTGTGTGGGTCCAAACCATTTCTATAGACGGTTCTAAGCCACCAGATTTTCAGAATTCTACCTTGATAAGATTTCACCTCAAACAGTCATTGTTAAGTGTTGCCGTTCAGCCATTTTAATTTAAAAAAAAATATTTTATGTATCAGCTATTTTAAAGTATGACGCATTTCAGTTAACTATACTGCCGCTGTACGCTTGAACGTGGCATTTCCATTTTTTTGATAAATGGAGATATGACTGCAGCAAAGTTTTTTGAAATATTTCATATCATTTGACTGAACTCTAAAGTGCATTAAAAAGAAAGTGGTGTGTCCAAAAATTGTACTGCGAATACTACAGCTGCAGTTTTAAATTAACTACTCTATGTAGAGATACCACGTTTAAGCGTACAGCGTCAGTATAATGATAAGAATAACGATGATAATGTCGCACAATGGAAAATATAACTAGAGCAAAGTATAAGAAAAGATAATTGTTGTTAAGCTGTTACTTCGGCGATTTAAGGTAGCTTCATTCTCACAATATCTTTTACGGATAGTTTTCGTAAGCTAATGCCGTAGTAACGGCAAGAGTCACTTGGTGCAGACTTCAGTTTCAGTGAACCTTTGCAAGAAGCCTTAATTTTGGACAGTTTTTTTAGTGAAGGAATAGATTTGCCATACGACAATAATGTATATATGCGAATCCGGATCAGCTCTGATCGCATCAATTACTCCTACATAGGTGGCTGTGTGCATTCAACTTTTTAAATTGTTTTGAAAGCTTCTAGCATTTTATGTAGTACTTCCTTTGGCATTACTGACACATTTTCCGCTGCTGCTTATGTATAATACCTACACTGAGAAAAGAGTAGATTTTCTTCTAACATATTTGCTGATTTGATAGATTTTAAATATATTTATTAAATTAATGTTATATAGCTCTGCATATATTTAAGTCAAACATTACTTGATCTATTTATGATAATGTAAATATCAACGCCATCCAATATAAAGATATGGCAATGTTGATTGTATGTTTTTGCAATATTTCTTCCGCCTAATGCATTATTTGGTAATTATTAATAAATAAGTGTTTGGCCCCCACGGCTGCGCACGCGCATGTCTTGTTGTTTTTTGTCATAATGAAACTACTCTCTTATCATCTCATTCTATATTCTCTCTTCAAAAGTGACATTTGAAACACATTTGAAAGAGAGTTTGATCTTTGAAGTTCGAAGCCAAATACAAACGGTATAAAAGAGAACAAAAATAAAAACAACATTAACAACACCGAACTCAAGAAGCAGCGACAATTTATGTGTGAGGTTTTGCAAAATCTTATCCTTATCCTAAATAAAAGGGTACCTATTTATCTCTAAGAAAAATAAGATTGCAATAAACTTCGTTAGCATAAGTATATATATATATTTTGCGCCAAGGCGTTACAAATAATTTTCATTTAGGAAATTTTGTATAAATAGTATAGATTGTATGTCAAGTACATATATGATTAATCCAATATCTCTATTACGATTTGTATATGCGACCGAATCTTGATATCTACAACTAAATTGTTTTCTCCGTATACAAAACGTTTATTCTTCGGCCCTCTTTAACCATTTTTGGCAAGACATCCGGTTATTGGAATCTCATTGTATTTTTGTTTTTGCACTTTGCATCGATTTATGATTTTTGCATTTTCTACAGTTGAATAAACTTTTTCATGCAACGCATTTATCAAAAAAGTTTATATATATCGCATGTATATAGTATATATTTGAAGTTCTGTTTTTGTTATTGTTGTATTTTTTCATATACATACATATAGTATATTCAGGCTTGCGCGCAGTTCAGTGAACTTACCATACACATTTTACAGTTGTTGTTGTCGCTTTTGTTGGTTGCCGTTGGTAACAATCAACCACCTTGCTGGTTGGCCCCCACTGTGTGTTGGTATTTTGTTCTGGGTATCGTTATTTTCGTCGTTTACACTGAACTTTTGGCCTGCTTTATTGGTATCACAAAAAAAGTTCTGTGGCCATCCCTTTTGCTTTGGCCCAGTTTATTTTTCGCGGCAGCAACAGCGGCTGAGGAAAAATTTGGGTTACTTGCGCATCGCTGCTTTTGTTAACATTTAGATGGTGTTTGTTTCAGATATTAAATGACGTGATATTGGTCAAGCGAACTGAATGTTTATTTATGATATTAATTAAACTTCTATGTTACTATTTCGTTTATTTTTTAATTTTACATTTGAAAATGAACTGACGCCATATATTTTTTATCTTTTTAGGTAAGTTGCTGACTTAAAGTACTAAAAATTATGTAAGCAAATGAGTAATTATCAGATTGTAAGTATCTATTAAGGTTTAAGAAAAGCAAGTCGGTAAAAGCATTTGCAATATGATGTGATTGAAAAAGTCGAAAAATTTAAATTAAAAATTCCAAAAAATTGTAGAGTGATATATTAGAGTGAGCTTTGCTAATACCAATGAATTTTGGCTTGACGTAGGTCTAGATTTCCGTGATGCGATTTTGGCAACATAGTGCTCACTTACTTCTAGACTGACATTACTTAAGAAACCTAAAGTGGGAGAAAAACTCATTTAAAGTTTTCAATAAGCTATTTTTTATGAGAAACTGATGAAAATTGTGTGTCTATAAGCTCTTCTCACAAGGCAAGTGTATAAGATACTTTTTGGTTTACTTACACAAAAAAAAAAACATGAAATGGCGGCTGGTTATGCCAGTTTTGAAGTAAGTGAGCGATATTTTGGGAAAAATCGAAATATATGCCGTTCACAAAATTTTTCCCATACGGGTTCACGAATGTATAAATATAATGGAAAGGCTTATTGATAAGCCACAAAATCAAACAAATTGAATAAATCGCATTTAAAATTTTGAATATGTAATAATGCCTTATTAAAATCAAGTTGTATACACTCATATTTAGGGCTAGGTCGTTAATTTATTTGAAATAAGCTAAAGTCTTTTCAGTGAGTGTTGCTATGGTATCAGGAAACAGAATGAACGGAATGTATCGATTTTTGAAATAATGTGGCTTATCATGTTGTCACAATTAGTCCTGCAATTATAAATTTTAAATCATTTATTTTTATATCATAAGTTTTATTAAAAGTTATAATTTCACTGCTAAATACTATGCTCTATATATGGGCAACCATCAGCTATTTTGGCGCTACATTCAACTTTGAAACTTTTAAGACTGAAACATCAAAGTTTTTTCTACATGCAGTTTCATTTTCGCCTTTAACTACCTATAAGAAAAGCTAAAAGAAATACTTGCAAGTGAATTTGTCAAATACCTTTGTGCTGAGTTAACCAAATTCATAAAAGACATCTTTCGTTTCACACTCCAACTACCTATTTTTCAAAGTTTGTCTTAAAAATCCGATTCAAATTCAGCTTAACAGCAGCTTCACATCTGGATTCCTTCAAGCCGAACAGAATATGACTCATTGTAGAAGGAATTCTTCATCATGTACCGCGTATTCTCAAACCTGGTCTGTGTGGTGCTTTTGCTGTTTTCGAGCAAATAATTAATCTTTCCCATTGGTTATGACGGCTAACAGCATCCTTCATAAACAAAAAAATTTCATAATAAAAACAAGCTTAAGGTGTTTTGGCCTTTTTGAGGTTCTGATGCTGATGCTACAAACAGTTGTTTGTTTTTTAGCTTTAGCTTATTGCTTCTATAAAATGACCATTGATCTTTGGAATGCCAGGAAACACACAATATCCGCTGTTATAAATATTTATTTTTGCTCAAAGCGTTCAATTCAATTGACTTTTTAGCATGGATCAGCGAAGTTGCCCATCGCAAGGTGTAAGTCATATTCTATATAAAAATACCTTCGTACTGACCCTGCACAACGTTCTGAAAATTTGGCCGCACACGTAAATGAACTGCAGTTTGGGACGTGAGAAATTCACGTTATGCTTCACGTTCGTGGAATTCATACGAAAAAGCTTACGTTGACAGCTTTGGAGGTTGGGCAAAACAAGCGCGCGCATTTTTGTTTGCACTCATGACAAATCGTTTTTCATTGGCCAAGTTATACGCTGACTTAAGGGAATTGTTAACAACGAAAATTAATAGGTTCAATGAAAATTAAAAGCAGCCTCAAAAATCTATTAAAAAATTATTTATTATTATACTACAAATTAGTACAGCAGAAAATTGTTCTTCGAAATTAAGAAAAAATAAACTCAAAATGAAATTTTGTTCGCACTTTCAATCAACTTATTTTCAATTATACCAACACGTAAATATTTCTTTTACTAAAAACTATTACACTTCCTAAAAGGTGAATATATCGAAAAGCTGTTGAAAAGAGTTTACAATGAAAAACTTAGAAAAAATCCAAAGATAAATTTTCATACCTTTAACATTTTTAAAAATATTAACTCAAATACATTTATGTCTATTAAGGTCAGCAGTAGTGCATTAATTTTTACGTTTATGATCAACAAATCCAACTGTATCTAAGAAAATAAACTTGGTTGCATTCTCTCCTCAGCAACCCTTGACCGCAAGAAAAAGGACAATGAATTTGTTTTAATAGAAAAGTATTTTTTTTTTATACAGAGAAGCAAATTTCTGAAAAATTAATTTATTTGTGTTATTAAAATCTTAAAAGTTGATGGGCCGCTGAGGAGAGAATGTGCTAGTTCACAAAATTTTCGTTATAGTGGCATATGGAATTGTAACTCAAAAATTGTTAACAAAAATTCAATAAATTTTGAACAAATGTAACAACATTAAGTCTACAACTTTATGGTACAATTTGAAAACCATTAAATGTTATCGTTTATTGTGCAATTGAAAATGTTGACGACGTGAAATCCAAAACTTACATAAATGGCTTTTGTGGCTCATATACATACACAAACATATATTTTTATTTCTCTTGAAATATTAACAAAATTTAATAGTTTTTTTCGTTTCATCAACAAACGTTAAAATAAATTGCAATTGTTATCGATATTTTAGTGGCTGCAATTAATCGCTTTAGCGATGCCAGCAATAGATTGCTTACGATTTGCATTGCTAAGAAATTTGTTGGTTTCAACCGCTTCAAAGCTGTTTTATTGTGGTTATTTGTTTTGCGTTAGTGACAGTTAGGCTAAAAGCCAATCATGTAGACACTCAGATCGTTTTTCGTACTTGCTCTGAATATCTGATTTCAAATCAAAAAAAGTTGACAGTTTGTTGTGAAAAACTTTGCGCATTATTTCGATGGTTCCAAGCTTATGAAACGCAGTTAAACATGCCCAGGGCCTCATTACGTTTTTTGCCACAATATTGCCGCACCATGGAGATTTATTATATATGAAATGACCTTTTGCTCTTTTGGTCTAACGCTTACAAATAATTGAAAATAATAAAATAATAAAAAATATAAAATCACAAATCTCTAATGGAACATTATTTGGAGCTCAAATTGTCATTCATACTGCGAATTTTCTATTCTGAAGTATTGAAATTTTACCATTAGGAATATTATTAGGAAAACTATAAAATGAAAAAATATTTTATATTGAGAATGTAATGCTTGAGAACTTCTGAAATAATTACTTTTTTGAATTGTGCTTCTAAGGGAATTCATGGTTGAAACGCAGCAACCTAAGTTGTTGTTCCAGTTATATAATTAAGTCAACTTAAATTATATTTGAAGGAAACACTCACTTTCCAGGAGTGACAAGTTCGTTAAAAATTATGGAAAAGTGAGAATTTTCAAAAATCATTAAACTTTTAGTTTTAAAATGACTTTCGTTCTTCCGACCCCAAATTAAAGTTTCCTTTGAATTCGCGCTCCACTGAGTCACCACTAATCACTAAAAACTTTTGCACTCAAAAACTTCAATATCATTTATTCCGATATCCCGCCGCGCCATATTTGATAGCCATTTTTGCCTAACCAAAGCGGTATTTATGTTTTGTTACATGGCTCAAATTAAAACCCTATCAAAAATCAATTAATTTATTACACTCATAAGCCAATTGTTGGTTTTCATAAAAAACAACGCGCTGGCAATTACACTCCCTACCAACGACCAGCCCATTGCCTGCTGCAAGTCATGCAAAGTACCGGCAACTCTATAAAAGCGCTTAACGCCGCCAACGCCATTACCACCAGCAATGTCATTAAGGTTGAGAATTATTAATGATCCTTTTTTTTCTTAAATATCAACAGAAAATTCCCAGCTATAAATAGATACCATACATAGATTGCATTTACCATAAGTTTCTATGAGTAACAGTGCTCAGTTGGTAGCCATAATAGCGCGGTAGCAACAGGAGTACTGCATGCTCCCACTACCTAGCGCTAGCAAAATGAACGGCAAAAACACTCCCCTCTTTGATTGTTCACTTTTTCATCTTCAAAACAGCAGCAGCAGCGCAACATCATAACGAAGCAAGCAAACTCCACTCCAATCACCGACTGTTGGTCGCGACCTAGGTAAAGTTAAGTTAACTAATATGGGGTCTCACTTCAATTTTCTTCAGGGTCAAAATAATGTGCAGCATGGAGGGAAAAAAATTAATGGCAAAACATGCAAAATATGTTGCTGTTCAAAAATGAAATGACAACAAGAGTAAAAATAACAAGCAACAATTTGCCACAAAGTAGCAGGCAAATGCAACAACTTGTTGCTGTCTGTTTTTCTTATGCCGGTGCATGCAATTTGTGTGGGATTGTAGTTGAAAATGAATTTTGTATTAAAATTGCCTCTTTTTTATTTCAAATTCCATAATGCAAAATGATTACGTACACATACTTGATTCCCCCCTAAAAGTAAATTTTTGTTTTTGTTCAGTGACTTGTAATGAGATTTCCTTAATAAGTACATGTTAATATTCAGCAATTTAAATTGGCTTGCAATTTTACAAATATTTACACATGTAAGAATTAAAATTTGTTATAAACATGATAATTTCTTGGTTTGTGGCTATTTGCGAGCTATTTTCTGTTTTCGAATGATATTTGCAGAAATAACGTAATTTATTAGAATGAATTTTTTGGAAGTCTTAATATGTAGCAGATATTGATCCTATATGAAACAAAATACAGTTTCTACGCGGAACATTTTTCTAAAGTCAGGAAATCGCTTGGTTGCGAAATTAATACTTTTCTGCAAAACTTATTGAAAAACTGTAGAATTGAAATCTTTTGTCAAAACAATCGCCCTAACTTACGCAAAATGCTGTTCACCTTTTTACTTTTATGCCTTAATTTGCCACTAATGAAGCGAAAATTTACATTTCCTAAATAAGAGTGAAAAAAAAAAATTAACAAAAGACGAAAACGAAAATAAAAAACTGTAGATAAATAGATTGCGGTTAATACAGTTGTTAATGAAAGCAAAAGAAAAAATGAATGCAAATCCACAGAAAAAAAAGTAAGCAACGTAACGAAACTGTTACGCGTCAAACTATTAACTTCAATGAACTGCAGTAATAAATTAGGCAAAAAACGAAAAATCGAAATAGAAAACCGCCTGCAGCAGCAAAAAGATCAAATAAATTTGAACGCTTAAATAGCAACAAAATACCAAAAATAAACACAACAAACAAAATCAAAACACCAAATGCTATAAAACACAGTTCGCAACTCAATAAACGTTTTGACCAAATACAGGCGACAGTCAACAGCAGCGGCAGCAACAACAACAACAACAACAACAACAACATGATTAGGCACGCTTTTACGTTGAACAGCGAAAAGTCTCTGAGGAAAAAATCGCTTTGAAAGAGCAATGCGACGCGTCGTTGCGCATGCGCTACAGTTAATTTTTTGTTATCGCTGCGCACCGATCACGTAAATTATGTCCAAAAGTAGAAAAATCTCGTAAAAAACTTCAACTGATATTGGACTGTGTTTGAAAACGAAAAACTTTTGGAAGGAGTCGTCGTCGGCAGCATGAGGAGGAATAGTGGTGACGACTACGGCAACTGAAGTCTCAAATGCGGACATTCGATATAATTTGCAATGCTATCGAATTCGTTTGGTTTTTGGTTTTAATAAATGAAAGTTTAAACATTAGAAGACGTTGAAAAATAAAAAAGTTATATCAAAATATTGACACCGAAATGTTACGAAATGTTTACGAAAAGTTTTCATTGACTGTCGTTGATATTAACATCAACCTTTTGTTGATTTTGAATAGCAAAATATCGAGAATTTATCGATATTGGAAGTCTGAATGACAAATTGCGTAAAATGTTATATTTTTAACATAAACGGCTTTTAATCATGCAATTCACACTTTATAGTAAAATTGCAAATTGACAAGATTACAATGTGTCAAATTATACAACTGTGAACGCGCCTTTTGACGTCTTAATTTTGGTTTACAAAATAATAATTAGGAAAATAGATTAAATCTGGGTATTGGGTATTCCCAATGAAAAATTAATTAATTAATTTAAAGTAATTGTATTTCGTAGATTTAATTTTGAAAAAATACATTTTTAGCGTGACTGTCTTTTTTATGTTTTCTGACATTTTATCGCAATTTAAACAGAACTTTATTTTATGTGGTTTATTCTTTTAAAAATCACTGTTTTTTCTGGAAATTTTTACAAATGGCTTTATAAATATGGGACCATCACTTTAAGCAACAGTCAATAACAATTAAAACCAACATAAATTGATAGAATGTCACTACAAAATATAAATCCATTCATATAAACCACAACATATTATCACACATAAGATATTCAAATCCAATGCTTAAAACATGCAGTCAGTTTGAAAACTGGCGCTTTTTTTCATTAATAAATTAACGCGGCAAATTATACAACATGTTGAATTTATTAGTTGATTTCAATTGAGTTTTGATGATGGCGCAAAATTGCAACCGCAACACATTCAAAAAATAAGTAAATGCATATCAACTTATGAGATATCTATGCTGTACATTTTAATCTATGTATCTCATATCTCATGTTTGCACAGATAAGTTGCAGCAGTGCAAAAAAAGTAAAAAACTTAACCACAAAAAAAATTCAAAACCTCTAAAAAAGACGCATGAAGAAGTAAACAAGCTTATCAAAACAGTTGTATCGCTGCTGCTTATGCATTACTGGCAACAGACAGATACATAACGCATCTTGCAGATATGCATGCGTTCGATGGAACAGGCAGCCAACAAGCAAACAAGCATGGGCAAACACAAGTTACGAAAAGCAAAAGCAAAACTGCAGGCAGTTTCTTACCGTATTGCAAACCATTACAGTTTTGCATATTAGGCGTATCTCTGAGTTGCATTTCCGTAGCGGCAACGCGTATCTCGGAGACGTTGAGTTGTTGCCGCAGTTGCAAAATTAAATTTAATTTTCTGCATTAAATTTTGCTGCTGCTGTTAGCAGCCACTGCTGCTGCTGCGTCTTTTGTTATTGCTACTATGCGTATCTTTCGTATGCTACTTTTGCTGCTTCTTATTTGCACATTCTTTGATTTGCTTTGAAAAACTTAATGCAAAAGTGTGTCGTCGCGTTGTTAGCTAGATGTGTTGGCCTTTACAAAAGTTATTACTGCCAATATGCATTTATCGGGTTATGATAATTTGAAAGATTGATTATGCAGTAGCAAATTTAGGCAACGAAATTGCAAAATAATTTTTGTATTATGGCAATCGAGGAATCTTGCAAGAGTTTAATTTTAATAGAACCATCTGTTCGTAAAAAGCTTTGAGTGGTTTTATTGATATGATTGTGATTGGTACAACAAATTGTAATTTAGCATTTTCAATTATAGAAAAAGTGCCGTCGAAAAAATCAATAAGAGAGATTAAAATTTTTTTTGTGGGAAAACTTTATTTTTAAGTGTTCGTTTAGTATAATGAACGTATCTTCTGCCACTTTTTATACTTGTGAAAAATTTCTCTCATGGGATATTTTAAAATTTGATAGAGACTTTTATAAATAAATGAAAATTTCTCAAAATATTAGAATTCTATAAACTTTTAAATACAAAAAATTCCAAATTTGTTCAATCAAAAATTGTCAATTATGTATTTCGAATTATCGAAATATATTGAATCTGGTTGAGATTCACTCAGATGTTCTTTTTGCTCTATATACATAAGTGTGGCCTTGAGTCAAAATTTCTGCGCAAACTTAATTGCTTGAGCAAATTTAATTTTCCTTTAAAAAAATACAGTTTTTTTTGTATTTTTTAACCATTTTTGCGACACTACTTGAACACACAAACTTGCAGAAAAGTTTTATTGTTTTCTTAAGACTTTTGATACAAAAAATGGACGTGAATCGGTTAAACCATCATAAACTTAATTGAAAAAAGGTTTCAAGATCAAAGACAAGATCACAGTTATTTGTCCTCCCAGAAACCCTATACCTTGCTCAAAACATTTATCACTATCTAAATTTCATACATAGTTCTCAAGATATTGGCCTGGGAAATTTAAAATATACCCCCGCTACCCTCTTGTGACTTGAAGCTACTGCCACTTTTCTAAGCTGAACAGGACTAAGTAGCTGGCTGTGCATCGTAATGAAGCTACTAAAGCGAATTCGAACAATTTTGCTAAATTTGCAACAAGTTCATCAACATTAAAATGAAAAACACTATAAAAGGGGGAAAAATAAAATGTTAAAGATGCAGATTTTTAATGTGCGCCATGACGCCAATGACGGCTACTTGCCCGCTTGCTATTATTTAGTAATAAAGATTTTATTGTGCAATATTATTGCTGTTGTTGTTGCTAATAGTAGCAATTTTTCATTATGCATTGTTTTTGGTGAAGTTGATGCTGGTGTTTTTGTTTTCATGAGTAGGTTATGGTTAAAGACTCATTCAACATCAGCCCAGCAGGAAATGAATCTAAAATGACAAATATTGCAACGCTTTTTGGCTTCATTTCAACACACATAAAAACAGTTTTTGGATGAAATTTTTAAAATTATTTTTGATTTTTATATCTTTAGTTCAGTAGGAAAACTTTTAGTCTATTGTTTTTATCAAAACTATCGATCACTTTTGATATATAAAATATTTTTTGACTTTTCCCATCAAGATTAACAATAATTTCCAATTTTTATTTTTGAATTTTCTTGTTCGTTCAAATTAATGGCATTAATGACATAGATTCTGCATGGGTCGCAACACAGAATCTTTGACTTTAATGTGCAATCAGTAAATTTGCCTCTAGACACATTGTTCTAAGTTGTTTTCGTTGTTCGTGTTGTTTGCAACAAGTAGTCTTGCAACTTGCAGAGAATTTTGTTTAGCTGCAGTTTTTGAAGTCAGACTTCATTTTAGCTTTTTGCTACTGGCGGAATTTAGTACGCTGCTGCTGCTGCTGCAGTAGTTCCAGCTACCACCATTATGTGTGCGATTGTGTCGAGGAGTACAACTATTTTATCACTTTGGTCGCATCTTATTCCGAGACTTTATGTTTTTTTTTCTGTCATAATAGAAGCTGAGTAAACTGCTCAACACGACAAGTGCGCATGTATGGCGTTATTGTAAAAATTGCCGTTGTTGCTTGCAACATTTAAGCATGCCAACGCTGGGAAAAAATAATAAAATCTACGAACGCATTTGAAGGTTAATGCAGTTAGTGCAATATTTTGTTTTTGTTGCCTATTGGTTTGTTACATTAACTTGAATTTCTAAAAGGACTTAAAGTTAACATAAATTGAAAAATTTACTACCTAAAATAAGTACACGTTTTTTATAAATCTTTAAAATTTATCATTTTGATGCTATATGCATTTTTTTTTAATCGTTTTGGTTAGAATGTTCAAAAAACGTTATGAGGTTTTTACACTGACATAAAAACAGCCAGTTTTTCATTCTTATCGTTTTTGTAACGTGTTTTTAGAAATAGATTTCACACTGGCTCCATCGTGTTTTAGCTGACTCCGTTTTGTTTGGCGTTAGCTGTTTAGTAAAGTTTTTTATGCTGCTGCACATCAATGTAAGACAACTCCACTCCATATCAATTCGTTCTCCAATTCCTGGATATTTTTAGTAATCAAAATTACTCTTCAATAAAAAAATATTTATCGCTTTGAGATTTCATGTTACATTTGCTTACTTTGGTTACTTTTTGTTTTGATTTCTTAACAGCTATATAATGGTGTATTTTTTTTGATAAAAGTATGTTTTATGGAACAGTCCTGACTTTACAATTGCACCAAATTTTGTGTAGAATAGAGTGGTTTTTGTAGAAAATATTTGTTTTGGTTGGTATGTGTAGCGAGCTGCTTTCGCCTAGTTTTTGGATCAAAAACGAGATAAAGAAAACTGATGCAACCATAAAGTTTTTACCTTATAGAAATCTGACAGCGCAATGTTAAAGTAAAGTTGTAACTAAGTGGATTGTGTCTTTTTAAAATAACTCTCTATATTCGCAATTATTCGTAATCCTACGAATCTTCTTCAAAATTGCTATATTAATTGAGTATTTAATAAAATATATCAAAAAATACTTATTTACGTGAGTAAAAGCAAATTCCCCACCCACAAAAAAAAAAAATCTTTCTTCCACAACTCCCGCTTATCTGTATTTAGTTAATCTGTGCTTCAACTAACTGTAATGGGTGTTCACTTGTAGTTAAGTAGCTAACAAATACCAAACAATATCACCATTTTCAATACTAACAACAACATTAGCAGCAACAGCTACTTCGCGGAAATTCAATAGCAATAACAACAACAATATTTATCCACTTACTTAACCTCTGATCTCACGAAGTTTGTGTCGCGTCTACTTAAGCTACGTTAATATAAACAGAGGAAAATCGAACAAAAAACATAGCATAAAAAAAGAAAAATTGCTTAAAGTAAATCCTACTTCAGATTTCAATATATTGGTGTTATCTTGTTACAGCTAACAATGGCAGTCACAGCGTTGCATTTCCTATAAATTTTTCCCATTGATAAAAACTTTTTTGTCCATTAATTTGCATTTAAAGCCAAATTTAAATTTTTAACAAACACAAAATATTTGCAATTACTCGCAGCAAGTGGAAATTTCCGCCATAAATGGGAAAACACCTAGTTAAACGATTTCTGCGATTGTAAATTGAGATTTTCGATAGCATAATGGCATTTGCTATATAAAGACTTTAATTAAAATCGCTAGAAAAATTCTCCAATGGATAAAATCCAATGTAGTTACTGTTTTGAATTTCTCCAATTTGAGATGAAAAGCTTTTATATATCACAATTTTTTGTAGATTTTAAATTTTCGATAAAAATAAAACTTCCTCGAGGGAAATTTCTGAAAATCTTTTTTGAGTTTAATAAAATTTGCTTATACCTACAATAAATACGTATGTAACAATCAAATTGGAGCATATGCTTGCTATATACTTTGAGCTTTTGTCTGAGAAATTAAAATCTCTCTCATGGTGTCTTGGCATATTTCAGAAAAAACGATTTTATCTTAGAAATGCAAATTTTCTTGCCACATCAATTTTGAAATTATGTTTCCTAACGTTTAAATCACTTGCTTTGAGAATGTTCACAACATAATTTTTTTTTGTATTCAGAATAAAAATGGTGTCACATAAAAAGTCAATGTCGGTGGTTTTCAACACTTGATCCCTTTTATCTCAAAACCCGGACGTGATAGCAGAAAATGAATACCAAAAACTACATAGATTATTTTAATACAATATTCAAATTACTAAATATAACTAAAATGTTGTGGCTTAAAGCAAATTTGTTGTATTCGTGTGTTCGTTCCAATTGCAAGCAATAAATTCACTCAATTGCTTCACATTTTTAGTATCTAATTCATATTATCAAAAAATCTATAAGTTGTCACTTTCACTTAAAACTCTTACACAATAATTTGCTAGAAAAAAATTAAATCCCATAACTTTTAATTTATTTCTTTCTGCTTAATGCTTGAAATTAAGTAATTTTCGACACCCTTCATCACGAAAAAGTTTCAACATCATAATGCGAGTGTGCTGTTCCAAATTTATAGCTGCACTATTTTTAAATTGAGGCATAAATATTTTCTACCAACACACACACAAGCGATTATGGACATGAAAACTCGTGGCTTTAGGGAATGAGGAAAATTCTTGCTGTTACTTCACTGTGAAAATTATGACCTCCTGCTGTTGATGTTGCGATTGTGATTGTATCTGTTAATTGAGTGCTGCATATGTTGCTAATTGATTATAATTTTGTAAGATTCATTTCGTAATTAACTTGAAATTAAAAGTGAAATACATTTTTATATAATGATTGTTGAGGTAAGACATGGCCGGGAAAAGAAAAATATACAAACAATGCCTTTCTTTTTTAAATTTCTATGAAAAGACATCCGATTTTGTTTAATGCAGTTTGCTTTATAATCATTAATTATAAGAAATCAGATGTAAGCAAAATTTAAAAAATACTTAACAAAACTAATGGACTTACATAAATAGGATAGAAAGATACGTCCAAAATCAAATCTCAACTTTTCCCGAATCTGTCAACTTTTTTCTACTACATTAAAATAATTTCAATTTACTCTTTCAAAAATTTTGGATATTTTTGAACCTATTCCACATTCTATACTAAACTTAAGAAACATCATTGAGTTCACACCTCACGTCGTTAGTGCTTACGATCACCTGCTTTATTTTTAGATTTAAATGCATTTATTTTCTTCATTTGTCGTTAATTTCTTCAAACAAACCAACATTATGGTAAATAATTTGCTTATGCAAATGTAAAACATTTTAAACATTAAATTTATGTCTAGGCCACACCCGAGTTCAAGTTCTAAGTACGTGCCACATTTCTTGCTTTTAATTTAAATCGGGCAACATTGCCACTCTATCAACAGCTGACCAATTTGTCTGCTTTTCAAATCATGTCAAGTATTCAATAAACCTCATTTTATGTGGCAACTACAAGATAAATCCATTAAATGAGTCACAATTAAATTGAAAGCTTAAAAAAAAAATAAGTATGACGTTAAAGAACATTTAAAGTGCAAAAGCCAGAGTGATACAAAAACAGGCGGCTGCTTGGACCACAATGAAAACAGACCCGATGTAGTACAAATTAGTCAATGCACGAAAAAATTGGCAAAAAAGATTTATCATTAGATTGCAATATGACTTCGCTGTCTTTCTAAAGTAAATATTCGGAAATATTGTGCTTTTTAAAAAAATTAAAAATCTACTTTGACTCAAACCAGACCGACAGCTTCAATAAAAAATATTTGTCTGAGTAAAAATTTAAACGAATAAAAATCATGAAATCCATTAATGAATGCGTAATGTGTGCTACTCACTCGTAAAGGTTAACCGAGTTCGTTAAGATAAAATAAAATTGAAAATAATCGCATGACATTTGACTAACAACAATGAGCGCGCCGCGTCGCGACGTATGCAACAATTAGGCACAAAGAGGTCAAAACAGAACATTAAAAATATTTTTATTGCACAATACTTCAACACAATAGCTATTGCTGCTGCTGATGTTGCTAAAAAGTGTTGAAATCTGTGTGAAAATAATATAAAATTTAAAGTGTCGAATGGAAGCCAAACCTTAAAGTCATAAAATGTAAAACTAAATAGGTAGGTGATGATGATCCACAGGGGTCCCGCGCGTTCCAAATTTGCAATTTTTTTTCCTCAAGTGGCACATTTAAATTTTTGTCTGCAACATCATCATTGTTGCAATTGCTATAAGCCGTTGATATTACAATGACTAATTGAATTTCAATTGTCAATTGATTTTTTTTTTGAGTTTTGCTCTTTGCAATTGTGTTAAATTATGATTTGCCTGTTTGTTGTCTGTTGCACAGTTGTGAAATAATGAATTTTCATTGTTATTTTGCTAGATTTTTATTGTGTTTTTATTGCATTCTCAATTACAACTGCATGCATATGCTGCATATTAAAGAGATCGCCAGTTGTTTGCTGCGGCGCTTCATTGTCAATGTTGCAATGCATGCGCATTGTGTATGTGCCTGGTATTTTGCAGTTACTTTTATTTATCAAGTTAACAACATGTTCATTAACTGTTTTATGATAATTTTTTATGTTAATCACGCAATTTACGCTGCTGCACTTTTGTGACGCATGCTATGCAAATTCTTGTATTTTGTGGTTTATGCGTGTCCGAGTGATTCATGTGATGCATTATAATGTCTGCATATTTAAACGATTATGATTTTGAAACGGAAACTTAATCAAAAAATGAAATGCGTAAAAATAGCAACCAAAAACGTTTAAAAGAATTTAAGAAACGAATATGTTTTCCAATCTACGATCATATGTAATATATTATTTGAAGAAAAATATTTTGTGCATGTTTTTGATTTTTTTTTTTAAGATAGGGAATTTTTCATTGTGGAAAAAAGCAACTGTCTACTCGTTTTTTACTATGCACGAACCAAATCAAGAGGGTTCTGTAGAACATGAAACATCAGCTCTAATGTTCTATATATGTATATAAATATTCTATAGAGCCCGCTACAGTTCCTTAATTACTATGGTTTGTTAAATATGAAAATAAACTTCACGCACTTTATGCAAAAAAGTCCTTGTTGGCTTGAAGTTCTTAAAAATGTTGATCTTCTGCTCACTTTTTCCATATTTTGAAGTTAAGCTCGCAATGGCGTTGTGGCATTTAATTTTGCACTAAATACCATGTTTTAACGTTGTTTAGTATTCGAATTTCGACCAAAAAAAAACATTTCCCGCCAGTCTTTTAGATACCTTCCTAAGTCAATAACTTCAATAAATTTGTTAAAACAAGTTTTTAATTCAACCAACAATTTTTCAATATTTTAAATCTTACATACAAAGGAAATTACGTTTCCCAGTCAGCGTGTATTTCCCCATAAAATATTGATTGTTAATCATTGTTATAAATTTTGTGTAATTTCTAACACTTAAAAATTAGATTGCAATTACGATCGGCACATCATTGTAACCTGACCAACCACATTAATTCTTCAGTTTATAGCAATCAGTTTCTTTAAGCAGCGAGCGAGCGAGCGCAGATATCAAATTATACGCATCCATTCGATGACCATCCATCAACAACTGTTTTCATAGCCAACAGTTTAATTTCCAACGTTTTTTTATTACCCGCATACCGTAGCGCCCTTCTCTAATTGCAGCGCCCTTCCGTTGTTGCAGCACCATGTTATTGCGGTGCTGCAGACACTGACAATTAATAAATTGCATAGAAAACATTGCACTCGTCGTTGTAACAATAAACCCAGTGGTATCGCAGCGATAGAGAGTGAAAGAGCAACTAGCGCCCAAATGGCGCATATTTATTTCATGGTTAATTATAGACGCCAGCCACTTTAGAGTTATGAAAGGTGAAACCACAAACGGCAAAGCCTTCAAGGATACTCGCGTAAAAGGCTTAGAAATTATGGCAAAGACCTGTTCTGTGGTACAATGTGGTTTGCTTGCAAACAAGCAGCACCGACTTCAAATGGGTGTTTTGCCAAAACGTGGGCAGTTCATGTTATGGGTGTCTCTGTTATGGTTCTTGTTGTTGGCGGTGTTGTTGGAGTTAGGCTCATTTTAAGGGTCTTTAATAATAGTCCAGCCTTGTTGGCAACAATGACGAATAGGTGGTTTGAAAATGTTGTCAGTTTGTGCAGTGTGGATATATTTACCACTTATATGTATCTGTGTGCGTATAAATTTGTGGGCGAACGCTCTGAAGAGAATATAAAAAGAAACAAACTTATCAAGTTAATTGTGTGTACAATTAGCATTAAGCTTAAATGTCAAAATGAAATTCATCGTTGTTCGATATTGTGCTTTACACATTTTAATAATCCCCGTTCTTAAAGCATACATTTTTTAGAAGTCGCATGTCCTAAGACTTTTCAAGTTTAATAATTTTTACACAAAATAAATTTGCTTTGCAAATTTCCATCGCCCCCAAACATATGCCTTTACATAGCATAAAATAGCACCTACACAGAAGATTCTGCTTGTTGCACAACATATGAACATGAAAAATTCAGTACCTTACAATGTAATGCTTTTCCCGCCTCGATCTTGGGCAACAGCCACAATTTCCACATAATCTCTAATGCTGATATTAAGGAATTTTATGCTCTGCGTCTGTGTTCTGTAGATTAAAGCTTAGAGGATTTCGTGGTGTGTCTTTAATAGGCGCCAGTATCAATTTTCCACCTTTACGAGATGCTGTATTGAAAATGCATCAATTTGTAGCGGCGGAACTAGCAATGGATGAAGAGGAATATAAAAAAAATTTAGCAAAAATAAGACAGAATTGTGGCTTTCTTCAACTAAAGTACAAGCGCTTGCAACATAATTCAAATGCAATTAATGATTGGTTATGCAGCATGCTGAATTTGCACGCTGTTCTTTGCGCATGCGCAGAGACATTTTTCTTATTGTCTTTTGATACTCAAATTTGTTAGCATTTTTTGTGCGGTAAAAATGATACTTAAAAAGAGTAAAAATAAATGAAACTACAAAGCCATAATAGGAGTGTAAACTCTTTTATTTATTTGTGTAGAATATCAAACATTTTTTGCATAGAACAAAAAGATTTTTAAAAATTTAGCCTGGAAAGACCAAATCTTTTCTAACATCTCGCCTCCTAAGAGAAAAATTGTTACGCAACCATAGCAAAAATATTTATCATTAAATGATGGAAACCAACCCACAAAATAAAAGTCTGCAAATTCTAAAAACTTGGTGGACAACTTGTGTTGTCATGTAATGCCCCATAAGCAACTTGGTCCTTGAATACGCACATATTCCATGCAATATTATTGATAAAAACTATCAACGTTTGCAAATAATCTGCCAATAGATGTTAGAAACTATCAGATTTTTCGGGAAACTTCAAGTAAAGATTTTATAAAATTCAAATTCCGCTTTAGAGATTCAATGTGTGCAAACAAAATAAAAGGAATTTTTTCTAAAATATTCTGATTATTTTAACTCTTTCAAATCGATGTTTGAAATTCTTTAATTAATGGAACAGCAACAACTACAACGGCATTTAACAAACGCAGCAATTTTACAAACGATTTGTTGCATGTTCACTTCACTTCAATTCAATTGAAGACACAAGAAGACGACGCATTCAAAATCAATACTACTTCACTCAACTGTGCTGCACTATGCTGATGCCGTCGTTGTTGCTGCTGCATCACTATGGTTTATGTCGCGCTGTCTATCAATCTGTTTGCTTGCCTGTCTATAGATCGATGCTTAACTTACTCCAATTTTCTAAACATCAACTTGCAACATACACAACGTGTGGTTTGCATATCAGCAACGCAACATAACAACACACTCGTGCACACACTTGTGCCAACATTGAGATGTTGCTGACATATTTCGCTGTTGTTTTCCTTCTTGTTGTTGCTGCTTTATCTTCCTTCACCTTCTGTTTTGTTGTGTGACTTGTTGCTCTTTTTGTTGCTGTTACCGCATGTCGCTGACTCCGACTCTGACTGACTTCGACGCATTTATTTCAATTTTCAAAATTGATTTCTCATGTTGCTGCATTTTCAGCTGCTTCAGCCTGCACAAGCTGATTTATATGCAAACAGCATCAATACTTGTACGTTAAAGGATGTGATGCACCAACAGTTGTTTTTGTTGTTGGGTGCAATTCTTTGCGGCTCGTGTAATTTGTTAATTGCACACGCTTGTTGTTACTGCTGTAGCGTCATAAATACCAAAAGGGACTTTCAACTTGCAACATGCAGCAAGTTGCATGCGCTATCATGTTAAAGCGATATGTAAATACTGTACAACAGAATTTTAAATTTCATTTTTAAAATTGAAACTTATTTTCAATTTGAAAAATCGTAAAGCAAAAGATTTCAATATTATGTTGCAGTGTGTAATTAAGCAGCGACGGACCTGCCTGCAAAATAGACAACAAGAAAACCCTTGAATTGAGCTCGTGTTGCCATTGCAGTTACCAATTTCAATTTACTTCAGCTCCAACAAAATAATGACTATGGTAAAGTAGCCGCAGCAGCAGAATTTTGTTCTTGATCTTTCTCTTACCAGCGTCTGTACGGTAAGGACTCTTAAATGTGGCTGTAAAAATTTAATATTTCCTGCTTTTAATAGCACTCGTGCTGTTACGATTACATTGACCATCGCGGACTGGGGCGCCTCTACGTAACGAGTACGTAAGATTTTTAGTTTAAGATAAAGTTACCCAAAATATTATCGGCCGACATAGAAAGAACAATACATAGCCAACTACAAATCTGAGTTATTATTCCTAAGATTTCTACTTAATTTTTTTGATATATTTTCCGCTTGATTTATGTCAAAAACTCATTTTCGGTTCGTCTTTGGGTGAAACATCATAATTTCCCAAGCCGCGAATTTCTTGGGTGATTTTGTCTACATTCGACTTTTAAGTTTTCTCAGAAGGTAATGATTTCAAATTTAGAGAGAATAAATCATGTGTTGAGATAATATCGAATAATATTATCGGCTGTTAGAAAGATATATGTTGCTTTAATTCGAATAATCCTGTTCGTAGAATAGCTTTTTTATATATTATAATTTAATGTTTTATATTGTTATCAAAGATGTTCACTTCGAATTTTCAGAACTAATATAATAATAACATTCATTGAAGTTGTGCAAAGACTAAATAATTACGGACTGTGTAAAAAAAATGGGTTGGATTCTCAAAACTCTGTTAAAATGGGATAATTTTACCGCGAGGCTAAAGAACAGCTCATACGGAGTAAAACTTAGAGTTCTTGGAAAATTTCGGTCAGTCCATATTATTTATGAGAAAATTGAACATTTTTCACTTCAGGTTAGTACCACCAGTCACAATTCGTGCATAGTAAAAGGCACTGGTGCCGATTCGAGAGCAATTCGCTATATTTTTTCTATGTGTGCGTTTAGTAGCCGATTTTGGCTACTGCACATTATAAAGAAATACCTATGAGCCTATAAGGAAAGTTTTTTTTCTTACCATTCGCTCCATGAACTCAGCCTCAGTGTTCAACCTCTTTAAATGTTGTCTTTATTGTCTTCTATTTATTCGCTTCTGCAATGTCTAGACTCTCGGCTATTTTGCGAAAGTACTATGTACTTTGTAACCTCCTCTTGTTTGCCCTTTTTGCAGTGTTTCGTCACTTAAAATCGTCTCATAAATTGTTTCTAATTTGCTGTTGTAGCAACCTGCAACATTTAACTATCGTCTCACACAATCTAGCAACATGACTTTTTAGCATGTCGCCACATCAATTTTGGTGGCAACAAGCGACGACGTACTGGATTGTGTTGTTAGCAAGGATCACGTGTCTGTTTGTTAGCAAATTCAACTTAAAAGCATCTCACTCACTCGACTGCGCGCTGAGTGATCGTGAGTGATCCTGCAAAGGTAATGGAAGGCTTTGCAGCAACATTGCCGTGAGTCTATAAACGAAGCACTTTGGCTGTTAATTAACATTGAAAGTGTGTCTTTGTGTTTAAGTAAAGAAGCGAAGTGAATTCAAGAATTTTCCGCACGAACAGTAGACGCAATGACAACGTTCTAAGTCAAGTTCATTGCACGGCAACATAGCTCTTGGCTTTTGTTTGATCTAAACTTTGACGATTTCAGAGTAACCAATCACTTAAATTTATAAATAAATTTATGTGCAACATTATTGCATCAGTTTTATTGCTTTTTTATGATATCCCAATAAAACGCTACTTAATCCGTATAATTTCCGCACACACCACACAACGCAACACAAAAATAAATCACATAATTCCGCATGGCATATGAAAAATTACTTGTGTTGCCGCAATTTGTCACAGCAACATAACAAACGCCCACCGCGTCTGCAGCTGCGGTTTCGCCTGTTGCTATTAAATTAAGTTAAGAATCAAAGCGAAAAAAATCCAAATAGCAAATTAGCTGAGTTTCTTACTACAATGCGCTGCTATAAATTTCTATGATTTTATCTTAGCGCGCGTCTGCTGTGTTGTTGCTGGCATGTGCCTAAATTGTCGCTCCGACTGTCAATAGATTTTAATGTAACAACAAAGCGATCGTTCATTCTCCCCACCAGCGTAACGTTTGACCCAATTTGTGATGCATCTTCTTAAATAAATTTATATGTTGCCAACATTTTTTGTTTTTCATTGCTGACACTTGTAATTGACAACAGAACAGACGATGAAACGATGTTGGTGTTCCATAGTATTGCTGCTGATTGAGATTGAGTGCAGCTCGTTAAAAAATGTTTTGCAATCACCAATTATTGTTGGAACATCAGCGATATTGTGGTTGCTGTTCTCAGCAATGTTGGTGGTCCCCATAGAAACTCAAGTTGGCTGCTTACAGAGCTGTAAAAGTAGATAACTAATAAGGAAATTATTTTAAGGATCGGTAAAAATATCTTGACTTTTTCATTGTCGATAAAAGATGTTGTCCAAAAGCAAAATCAGACGAGAAAGCTCTTCGGAGTATAGATGTATCTAGCAGGGAGGGAGACGGTGGCTTCGTGCGCAAGAGTTATGGGGTTGGCAAAACTAGTATGAATTTCGAGCTTTGGCTTAGCATTTTTTTAGTAAACTTAAATTGTAAATGAAAAAAAAAATGATTGTAGGGCCTCTTATATATTATTTTGCTATGGTTTTGGAGATGCGAAAGTGCTAACTTTTTTTTATTATCTTGATTTTTGTAACTAAAAACTTTTGGTGGAAACGAAAAATAAATAATAAAATCATGTCGTAGGTAGGGTGTGGCAAATTCTTTCTTGGCCCTGGGCGCCAATTGTTCATGATACACCGCTGATTCGGAGGGGAGGCTCGGAAGCACCACGATGATGTGCATAAGAATATGATATTATTTTTTTCGACAAATGGTGGTCAACAACAACAAATACATAATTGTACATTATGAGCATGTCACAGCTGTTGTTTTGGTAGTAACAAAAACCATTCACCTCAAGGTTCAACCATCAAGTGCGGCACAACACTGCCCATAGTAACCAATAGTAAGTGCAAATTTACTTTACACATAGCTGATGTTTTTGAGGTACAGTCACTCTTTTACAACTCTGACCGCATTCTTTAGCAACAATTGTTGCGCGCGTTTGATTCCTGATTTTTTTTCTTCTCCAAACTTGTTCTAACAAGTTGATCAACGTCCAATTACCATCATCATAATGATCGTCATATTGGCTTGAGAAAATCAAGCTCGCGGCTTCGTGTTAGCCAGTATGGCGGCCTCTGCCGTCCATAAGATGTTCTTCACTGCGCTTCGACAGTCAGTCCTGCTTTCCGGTAGCTAGCATTCTCATGGGATGTGTACAATGAATGTACCAACAACGTGTTCTAACAAATTTCTGCTTGCTGTGACTGTCAATTAAAAATTTCCTTCAAACTGTCTTGCAAAATACGAAAAAATTTTACAAAAAAATTCCAAAACCTCATATGGTCATCTCTGGGCCTCTACTCTGGTAGTTTTCATAAAACTTTTAAAGGCGTCGTTTTTATTTTAGTTTTGAAAAACGTCAAGTGTACATTGACACTTTGTTTGTAGTGTGCGCCAACTCGATGGACAATTCGTTGGTCTGAAGTTGTTGTTGTCTTCCTTGTTTTTGTGCTCATTTCCTTAAACGAATTTCTTGAAAATTCTTGCATTGCAATGAATTTCAAGAGCCGGATGCACTTAAGATAGTACGAAGATCGACAGCGCGTAGTTCAAGTGTCAAACAGTGTTTGTTGTTTTACATATATCGTTTTGTTAATTTTAACTTGCCCGTATACTTTTGAAACGAAAATACTGGCAAAGAGCTGTCGGTTAATTTTAATAAAATAAGAGCATTTCTCTATACTGGAAAAGGGAATCAAGAAGCATTGGCCCTGCTTATATTGAAAGATGATACTACCTAGTGATTTCCAAATCACAGAATATTTTTCGCCGCACACTTTTTAAATTTATGAGACTATGATTGAACACATTATTACTTATGCACCAGTTATCTGAAAGAGAAAGCTTTCGGTATACTGTGTGACGAGTGAGCGTGCGATACTTCACCGATCAATGGATATGTGTTACACTGAAGCTTTCGAAACAACATTTCATCACTCAATCAGCTATTGATGTATTGACTAGTCTACCACCGCTCGAAAGCTTTATCCCAAGAGATGCCTTCTGTAGGCTTAAAAATTATGGGTTTTTACATTTTTTTCAATGCAAAATGGTGACCCCTTTAAAAGGCACTGACACATAGGCGTATCTTTTTTGAAAACTGAGGCTAGTTGTCTCCAAATTTGAATTTTTTATTTTTCGAGTTTCACTTCTTTAGCTTTATGGCGATAGAAAATTGTCTTCCAAGCATTTTCTAGATGACCGATTGCTTTTAAGTTATATTCTCATGTTCCTTCTAACTTTTTTAATTAATATTTGTCATTTATTCGTTGTATTTTTATATTTGCATATTGATTCAAATGTTCTTATTTCCTTTTATTCCAGGTAAGCCATCATCATCATCATCGCCATCATCGAGTGGAAAAATATTTACCATATCGAAGGTGTTGCATCCTTCTAAATAAAAAGAGCAAATATGTACTTGTGTGCGTAATTTATGGTTCCAATAAAGATGTCCAAGAGCAACAACAAACGACTGTCAATATTTGTGTGTAAACATTGTGTGCTCTTTTAGTCTCATTATATTTTTTATCATACGCTCGTAAGTGATGTTTATTTTTGGACTCATTGACATGCATGACACATGCAACGATAACCGATTATCTATACTTAGTGCTGCACATTTATGCAAATTCTATTTGCAACTGGTGGTGTTAATGTCTTTCTATTTGATGATATCGTTATCAGAGAGCACTAAGGGATTAACGACACTTGGCGACTGAGTGACAATATCATAGTTTCTTCTTCAAAGATTTTCTTGTTCACCTGCATGCCCTAGGAAGAAAATGAATGTAACGTGTAAATAAAGAAATTCCTGCATTCAAATGCAAATTTAAATAGAATCTAGCAGCGTAATGCTAAAATAGCGGGCTTAATTAACTTAACACAACTGTCATAAATAAGTTGTCAAAAAGTGGCAGCTTGTTCTGTAAACATTGAATGTGTCAATTTTCTTAAGAAGAAGAACTTAAATAGAAAAATTCATTTAAACGCCGCTGGTCGCCATTACGACCATTATGTTTTGGCTTGATATATTTGCATATTTTATTTATGCCATAACACTTAAAGTTGACATCAAATTACAAACGTAATGACGCCATAAACGTCATGCCATAAAGGCAAATGTCAAAACTTATTACTCGTAGATGCTACGACAAGCGTGAGTATATTGGGTGACATTTGAGTTGTAACTGCTGTCAAACGCTGCTACAACATCTTAACGTCGCGTCGTAATGCAACGTAACACAACGTAACGAGTTTTTGTGAAAATAGTTTTGTGTAAAAAAATCATTCCCTCTATGCATTTCTCCGCTAGTCTAACTAGAAATTTAAATGAGTTACAGTGATTTATGATCACAGATTGACTTATTATTATCATTAAAATTGACTTATGGCATACGTGTGCATGCGTGGAACGCAAACGACATGACAATCACTCGCTGCTTGGGTACCCAAATTGCTGGGGCGTGCGTTCGTAATCAGTGCCGTGGCCGAATTCGACCTCTATGTGAAAGTGAATGCATGGTCCATCTTAAGTAGTGGTTGCCTCGCCAATCCACAGTCACATGTCTCGCTGTCCGTCTGTCGGTTTGAGCTGTCAATTCAATTGTGAGCCAATTAATGCATGATTAGCCAATAAAAAAATGATGGTGAAAAGAAATATCTACGATTTATCAAATTAGACATGAAAAATAGTTTTTAATTAAAGTTAAGCGTTACAGCGCCATCTGTCTGTAGATTTCATTTGAATGACATTTGCTTGTTGTTGTTATTGTTGTTGTCAGCTGCATATACTTACTAAGTATCTGTTCGTCTGGCATTAAATCTAACATGCCGTAAATAAAGCGCGAGAATATGCGATTAAGTGAAATGATTTGGAAATTAATAAAAACGAAAGCATTTCTAGGGAGGAACAATCAAGGAATGGTTATTCGGTTGGGTGGTTATTTAAAATGATTACTTAAAAAAAATTCAAAAGAAAATGTTTGGACAAAATTTAGGTATATCAATATAGTAGTAGGTGAATCAAAAGAAATATCAATAAAAATTGACGCTCAGAAATCAACCAAAGAACCAAACCACATCGACTTTATTTTACACGAAATAAAATTTGCTAATTTTTGATTAGGTCAGGTGCAACATCGAAAAAATGAGGAACCATCGCGCGAAAATTAAAGAGAAGAAAAAATTCGCTTAAAACTTACTTTGCGTCAATTTTTCTCTGGAACAACATGAAAAGCGATAAGCGTAAGGAATGGAACATAAAGTGCCTGCAAGCAAATTGTGACATCAAATAGTTTCCTTAGACAAGAGAAGAACTTTTGCAGTGTTTTGCTTGATTTTCTATATGACCCTTAACATGTCCATTCAAAAGAAACAAATTTGAAATGTCTTCAGTTTACTGCCAAGGTCAGAGACCAATATAAACTGTAAAAAAGATTTAAAATGTCGAGATGTCAATTTGTTGAACACGGCGATATACTCATTTAGTAGAAGGGAATTTTATGGTTGAAAAATAGCCTAAATTGTATCGCTCATTTACAGAATTAAATATCGCTCCAACGAGTTTGTATCAGCCTCTGGTCGAGTTCACTAAAGAAGAATCTGTTGCGAATCTCGAAAACATCATTTGACTTGTATAACTAAGTATGTTCTGTTCTCTCATTTTCTTGGTGTACTGTACTGAACAGAAAGCTCAAAAATAGATTTTGGAAATGAGTTTCGCCAAAAAAGGCCTTGATTAAAGCTTTAAGCTACATAGCTTGGATGGCAAACCGCTGTAGTGGCTAAGCTTTATAACTATCACATTTTCGACGATTTCCTATTGAGTTCTGGGCCAGTTTACATATAAAGTAAAGCAGTTGAAGATGTCTTTTCAAGCAGCTTTTAGTGTCAATAAATAACCAGATACTTTCAAGCAGCAATTGTAAGCATATTCTGAACATCACTTAGCAATGAATTGCAGCTCTTTACTGCAGTATTTTAAACGCCTTTGCTGAGGTGTCATTTGTCCATTATTTACTTAGAAAAATTTAATTACACTTAAGCAGCACAGGATAAACTTTCGCTTTCAAAATCAATTAAAAATCAATGAAGTCAATAAATAAATGGTGTGGAAATGATCAAGTAAGCAATTCTACACTTCAGTTAACTTTAACTCATTGTAAAACTGCAGCTCAAGTGCTGCATATAAAGGTTATGAGTAATTTTTGGAACTGTCATACTCAAATACATCAAAAAGTGCTTTACTTACAACTACCCACAACAAATAAAATAGATAACTACTGTCGATGGTGATAGAATGTAAAGTGACCCATTTTTTTGACAGAATGCGTGGGTTATTGTTCGCTTTGTTGGCTTAAGAATGAAAGTAAAGGTTTCTTAAAAACGATAAAAAAGCAAAAGAAACGCTAAGATACAGGAAAACGTCAAACAGTAGTCGGGTATTGTTATGGTTTCATTGTGATTTTGATGTTTTTTGAGTTTTTTTTCTCCTGTTTATGTTTATTTTGTCGTTACGTAAGTCGCTTTTTATTTGTTAAGGTGTAGAATTAGGTAGGGCTTTTTTATCAATTGACATACTTAAGTTTTGGGGCCTAATGTATTAGGTGGATTATTATATAAACAACCAAACATGACCTTCACCTTTTATAGCATGACAATACGGAACTGAAAGTTTTCGTGTCAAACACCTATCAATGAAACAAAAAAAAGTTACAAAATACTAAGGGTAGCTGAATGTTGACAGTGTAATCTAAGTCTTATTAGTAAAACGCCAGATTTTTCCGAATTTGCAATGAAAATATTTTTGTATCTCTCGTTTTCAGTGTCACATAATGGTTGAAGTTAAAAAAAAAAGTTTTAGATGAGTGCGAAGAAAAAAGGGCTAAAAGTATTCAACTTGATGCTTTTAACAGCTCTTTGAGTAATAAACTGTACTGTCCGGTATTCCTTAAGTTTTTTTAATCGGGGAGCTCAGTTTTAGGTAATAATATATTATTTTTGGTGGTTTTTTTGTCAGATACATCAAGGTTTTAAATTTATGATACTTGGCTAACAACAATTTTTGGAAAATTTCTTTATACTATTCACGCATGAATTGCGAAGATAAAGCCCTTATGGAATGTCTGAGTTTTAGAGTTCGGCGAATGATTTGGGTAGATTTTTGTTTTCTTAAAATTTTCAAAAGACATTTTTATAAAGCCAAAAACTTTATTTTATAAAACTTTCGACCCTGACGCTACTTGTGAGTAAAACTCGTTGATATTTCGCATTCTGCTACAAAAAAACTCTACTGGCAGAGCTATTTTTGAGATCTTCTGAAAATATCTTTAAAAAGAGACTAAAAGAGAGAGTAAAGCCCTATTGTGTTAGTCAAAAAGTGACAAATATCAAAAGTCGTGTTTTAGAGGTAAAAGAGGTCGAATTTCTGTTACATTTCTGTTCTCAATTTACAATACAAGTTTCCATACAAAAAATCAAGTACTTGCAAAAAGCTTGCGAATGATGTAGATATCATTGGTTGATAACTTATTTTTATCTTAATATTTCACAGTTTCTTACATTTGAAAAGAGTGACCCGTATTTTCACAAAACATTAATTACCTTAAAGAAGCTTTCAAATGATGTTGGTACATGTAAACTTTAAGCAATCACAACATTTTTTTATTTTACTTTGATAGTGAACGGGGTATATATTGTGAGGGTCAAAACCATATTGTAGTTTGCATTTTCTTCATCAAATTACTGCGTACTGCATCTACGTTTCACCGTTTTCAAAATTTTTGTGCAAAGGCTTGCTTACAAAATTGCATACTCCGAGCTCACTGCTTTAGTTGAACTTCGTGATCGTTGAGGAGACTCGTGGGTACATAAGTAAGATATCATTTCGTAGAAAGTATTTAAATCTTATTACTTTTGTTAATTACACCCCTTAGCTCTTTTGAATGCAAACTTATTTCATATTCTACGGAACACAGACAGCTACTAGACTGACTACAATCTGACTTGTATTAGATTTATTACTCATACTAAATTTTTAAAGCTCTTAACATTTGCATATATTTTTTATTACCAAATAAACCTAATTGTAGTTTTAGCCAGAGGCTTCAATTTTTAGAATACGTAATTTTACGGCATTGCCATACTTTTTTGATTACAAAGGCATAAACCAACACAATAACAAAAGTTCAACTCAAATTTTTTTATAGTTTTGGTCCAAAATTACTCTACCAAGAAACATTGTAGCAAAGTTCTTGCAGACTTCACTGGTACTATATTTCTTGCAAGCACTCTTCCAGCTAAATATTTTCATTCATAATTCAATAGAAAAAAATGCAGATTCCTATGAAAAAATCAAACAAAATATGGAAAAATTAAAAAAGTGTTAAAAATGCAAAAAAGTGCTAAAATCTCATAAAGATGTGATGAGATGCGACGCGACGCTACGTCAGCTCGGTTTATTTCGAGCTAACATTATTAGCCTAGGGCGTAACGTTTTAGCACGTTCCTACGTACGGAAAGGCAGACAGACATTTACAGCGACATCATGTTGCTAAAGATGAAGATGCAGCTTAACCCTTTGTCGTAGCCTCACCCCACCCCTACTAAGTAACACCATACCACCGCGCAGCACGCCGCCTGTTTAAGTTTAGAGCTAAAGCCAATTTCTATGTTGAAGTGTGAAATTGTTGTTGAAATCGTTGAATGCTAACAACATTTTTTTGTTTCATTTGTTGTTTGTGTTGTTTTTGTATTTTTAATTTGCAACGCATTTCAATGGCAACATGAATGCAGCATGACGTTGACATGACGAACTGCAGGCGGAACACTGCACATAAACTTCTATGTTGTGTTAAGAGAGACCCACATGAACTTGTATGTGTTTTTCACAAAAATGGGGGGCTGTAGCTGCTGCTGCTGGCGTTTGTCCTGTTGCATTTTTGCCCCAACAACGCCTTCCTTTCAGTTTTTATTATTTTTCTCTCTATTTGTAAGGCGCAAAGTTGAAAAGTGCCATAAAAGCGTAGAAAACATCAAAAAATTGCATTTTGCGCGCTTGAATGCCGCTAAGAAAACGTTGACGTTGCATAGACTTTGGTCGTCTGTCTGACAGACACTTGAGATCCGCTGCCGCTGTGATAAATGGTAAATAAAAATTGAAATATTCTCGACTTGTGCTCGTAAAAAAGTGCGAAAAATTATTATTTTTATTCTTGTTTTTTCTGCTTGCAACGTTTAAAAATAACTTTTCAATGTGGAGGGCGCAAACAATATTGTTATTACACTGTAAAAGAATATTTTTTTTATCCAAATGATATTTCTTATAAATAAAAAGACGAGTAAAATTAATCCGAGGATAGACTATTTAGTAAACTAGTTTCTAAGTAAAGTATCCAGTATTGCGAACATTCTCTCAAATGAGACAATATTTTTTCTTTATACTACTTACTCACCAGTTGTTGAGTTCTGGAAATTTTCTCAAAAATAATTCGAAAACTAGCGCTATGTTATGAAAGCCATAAAGTTTACCATACATGAGTACGGCAACATTTGGTGAAATGTAGAAGCATTGAACCAAATTTCAGTTGAGTTGGACAAGAGGGTGTGACATGATATGCTGAGAAAATCATTATAAGAAGATTTTGACAAACCCTGCGCGAATGTAGTTAGTGTCACACACAAAAAGTTGACGGGATTAGATAAGTGGGGGTGGCAACTCCTTAGAAAGCGAGCACTTTGAATTGCTTTGATCAGAAGCTATGTAAGCAAAGTTAATGTGGAAACATTTGTTGATATAATTAAGTATATGCAGGACATCTTCCAATAAAGATAATAACCCAAAAGATCTTAATCATTTACCTAATTATTAGTACTCGTCATATTTTAAGGCTTTAACTATCTCAGAACCTAATTAATTTAAAAAAGAGAAGAAAATGCGTTTAGTTTGCTTCACAATCCAGAGGACAGGCTCATTAGAAATGAAGACGTTAGTTTGAGAAATACTATACATTCAAGATTTCAGTTTTTATTAGTACGTTTTTCTCGCAGTGTTTTTCCAAAGAATTCCATGTGGTGTTAGGTTCAAGACATTGACCCCAAAGCATTTATGGCACCGCAATGGTTATAGTTTAACTTTTTTCCTCTTTGTTTCCATATTCTGCAACAGCAAAAGAGTAAAAAAGTTGCTAAAATTAAAAAAGGAAGACATGTGAAAAAAACCAAACACATTGCAAATGCAGTCAGCAAAACATGGTACTGAATACAAGAGCCGGATATGCATACGAAGACCCAAAAAATAAATGAAAAAAAATGCAGCTTGCACCGTTAAGCGAAAATAAAAAAAAGCGCGACACCCAAAAAGCGCCAAAAATTGAAGTTCAAGGGCCGATAAAAATGCTAACAAAGTTGGGAAGTACAAGCAGCGAAAAAAGAGACCGGCCAAATGTAGCCCATGGTTATAAGACCGTTTAACATGCGGCAAAGTAGCACCGTATAGCATGGAACAGATATGATCACGTGTGCAGCAATCGTAAAAGCCGCATGCAGCAAATGTGAAACATGATGAAAAATAAAAAACAACAAATGAACGTTTGTAATTTTACTAAAACCTTTTTAAAGGCTATTGAACAAAACAATTTTTTTAAGATACTTGGTTAGTTTGGTACCACATTTTTTATTGAAGCTTAGGTGATCTGAGTTGGCGACGCGAAATTTCAGCGTTTTGTGGTAGCTTTTGAAATACAAATAGTTTCTCCGGGTAAAAAAGTTTTATTTATGTGATCAAATTGAAAAACCAACCGTTTTATATATAAATACACGCTCTCTTCAACGGCTCTTTAGCTTGAACTACAACAAACACATTAAAATTCCGTTCGTAAATATGAGGAAAAAGAGACAATAATCTGTACAAATAAAGGGTGGGCCAGTTAAAAATTTAATTTTTCGAATACACTTTCAATATAAAAATAAATTTCTTAAATCTTATGAAATATGTAATGTCGTCTTTATAAAGTCTCATAAGACCGCAACAATCATAACCAAAATGATAAAAACAAAAAAAAAAAAAAAAAACCAACGGAAACAGATATCTTTTTTTTATATATATATATATTTTAAAATAGTAAAAATTTATTGCAGCATTCAAATTTTTTTAGAAAGAGAACAAGTTCATTTTTTCAATGAACTCGAAACTTCGACAGTATATCAGATATGATCTTGTGATTATTTTGCACAACAGGAACTTCAAAGAAAGTGAACTCGCATTCCAGTGCAAGATTTGAAGTTTTACTAAATAAAAAAGAAAAAAATTACAACATAAAATCTATATGTACAAACATTGACCGCCAAATTCCATCACCAACATATGCAACAATAGGATACATTTTGTTGTTACTGCGGCGGCACATGCCAAAGGAAGCCATACCTGAATTGCTTGCTAAGTTTAAGCCGCCACATGTCGTCGATTCGTCAGCATAGATGAGCGATTGCGCACAAATAGCAGTTGCAACATGGTGCATATGAGCAGACACTAAACATGCGCCATTGTATGCGATACATTCGTTTTTAGCCTTCTACACTTATAACCATTTTAGTTTTATTTTCGACTTTTTTATTGTGTTGCAGACAGTAGTCATTGAAAGTAAAGTTAGCAGAGAATACCTTTTGAGAATGGCAACCTTTTATAGCTGCAATTTATGATATCTGTGAGAGTTTAAAAAGCGAAATTTCAAATATGGAAGCTTTTGAGGATAGTCATTCGCAGAATAAATATTGGCACATAATCTAAATTTTTCTAATTTTAGCTTTGAGTGTCCATTAAACTTCTATTTTTTTACCGATAAATATTGCGCAATATACTGTGCAATATTTGCTGTATTTTATTCGTCAACTTGCTAGCTATGTACGAAAGTCGCTAAGTTTCATGCTCATTATTATATGAGCAATCGTTTATTTTTCTCTACTTTGTTTATTTGAAATAGTTGGTAAGTTTTGCCGCCTGACGTTTTAAGCAACTATAATTTCACTCGTTAAGTTTTCGATTTTGTTTTTGTTTTCCCATACAATTATCGTTGCCAGCTAAAGATAACTAGCAGCGGATGGCATTTACTAATATTACACAATATCATACAATATTGCAAAATATCAAATACATATTGTGCAATAATACTGAAAATAAAATATTTTTTTTTTAATTTTTGCAATATTTCTACAAATAGGCAAAAATGATATTCTTGAGATCTTTATTCTATAATCTCTTGAGTATTGGTTGCATGCGATATTGTCATGCTGCATGTTACAAATTTTAATGAAACCCGCAAAAATGTCAAATAACAATGCCTGGTACAGTAAAAGTGAGCAACAGTTTCGCTGAAAACAACATTAACAAATATGGCAAAAAAACAAAATCTTATTTATTGAAATGTCATTTTCCCATATCTTTCTGACTTGGTGATTTATTTATTGCTGCACGTCAACTTTTGCTGTTGGTGGCGGTGGCGGTGCTGATGGTGATGGTTGCCAACACTGTTGTGCTGGTGGTTCATGTTGCATGCTGCATTTACTGACAGTGACAGAAGTTTTGCGCTTCTTTTTTCACACTACTCTCTGAACGCTGATCTATTTTCTGTTCGTTGGAACTCCCAGAGTGTAGCACTCGCATATTTTAAGTAAAATCGCATTATAGCGATCTTGCAGTCATCACGTATGTTGCTGATTGAAGAAAAAAATATACTTTTCGCAATATCAGTTTCTTCCCTTCACCAGCGGAAACAACATAATTTAATGCAACCGCTGACAATGCTGCACAAATGACAAGTTCGTGTAAGCGTTTCCAGTTGTCAGACTGTTTAGATTATGCAACTGAGTTGTGTTGCGATAAAAAAATATCGTCTTACTTTAGCTGATATACTTACAAAATAAGTATTGTACAAACACAAATAAATTTTAGTGAGTGTTGTTTTTCGTTTCTGCTGTTGATATTTTTCACCTTGAAATTTTTTGACAGCTACAAATTTGGCACATATAGATAACATTTTAGGGTCTGTTTCAGTTTTATTCCGTTGCAATCACAACTAAGATTATAATTTTCAGGTTATTGTCTATTGATTTCAAGTTTGATATCTCAGTTTAGTTTAAAACAAAAAAATATAATTTCAATTTAATTTAAACCTAACTTTAGTAAGAATTTTAAATTAAGCTGTATTCATTTAATTAAAAACTTGTCCACTAGCAGATCGATCTAAAGACTCTTTCTTAAATTGAATTACCTTAAGGTCCTTTATTGTCTTGAATAACATTATAGTCTTGTCAATACAAAAGACTGACAGAAGTTGGAAAAGGTACGATTTTTACAGATGTTGATGGGAACATAAGCGATATCCTGTTTTGAAGATGCCCAAAACTGTAATATTTTTCTTTCAATAAATGTAATTTCTTAACTGCTGCCTCTGCTATGACGAAATTGTCTATTGCTTTTAAAAACACAAAACTTTCGGCATTTTTTAGCGAATTTTTTTGTTATATTCATGTGTAACAAATCACAGCAGTGGATGATTAAACTTTCTTAAATATTCTTAAAAAATGTCAATTCATGGTCACAATTAAAAGCAATTAAGCGCTAATGGATTTATTTTAATTTATCATAATAATTGTTTTTAATCACGATCAAAATATTAGATTTGGCACAACTAGGGTGATATATCAATTTTGGTTCCTGCTATATTGCTATATGTAAATATCTTATGAATTCTGAAAGATTTCGTTTGCAGTAAATTTAGTCTGTATGTTCAAAATCACACGTAGGCCGAATGTCTAAATTAGGCTATATTTAAGCAATATTATATTCAAGAGAAACAAATAAAATTTTGCTGACGTCTAAGAGTTTTGTTTCAAATTCTTGGTATCAACATTAAAACAACAAGTGAAGTGAATTTTTATTTTGCAAGTAGTCAACTTCCATGCGAACCCCAAAACGTGTTCATTTTGAACTTTGTACACCTTTTAGCATTCATTTCTTTATAGATTTTTGTTCGCTTGTTAAGGTCTACATATCGTGATTTTAAAAATTTTTAATAAATTCGCTGCTGGCGGCACAATTTCATAACATTGACCATAAAATTTATTCCAACTTTTTTGTTGTTGTTGACAGTTTGTTCAGTGTCTGCTTGTTACAACGCTATAATTATTGTTTTTGTTGTCAACCTTTTTTGTGTTGTTATGGTTGTTGTTGTAAAAATTGCGTGTAGCGTTTAAAATAAATAAAAAAAAATGGTAGTTGTTGGCATTCTAAAAATAGCCCATTTTATAACTAAAAATAAAAATTTTTTAGGATTTATTTTGCGATGCTCTTCTGGAGTTTTAAAATATCTTTGACACTAATTGGATGAAAAATTTGTTTGCTCATATTAAATTAATGATTTATTTATTTTGATTCTTTTTTTTTGTCGGAAAAACGTAATTATATATGACTACTTAATTTTAAAGAACGAAAAATTATTTATTGTTAAGCAGAAATTTCAAGGTTTTATCTTGTGCAGTGCTGCAGTAGTCTTTAAGTGATAGAAGCGACCTCTTATATCAAATCAACTACAATTTGATCAAATCAACTATACAGAAAAAAAATGTTCCATGGCGGTACATTACTTTAAGCGTTTTTCCGTCTCGTATTCAATTCATTTGGTAATGTTGGGAATACTCTATTTTTTCGACTCCTTATACCCTTTAGTCTCAAACTGCCATTTCTCCGGTAATGCTTTGTTAAGTCAATTCACAAAAATTCAACAAAATTATTTTCCCTTTATATTTTACAATTTTCTAACCGGCCAATGACTAAATTTTTGAAATTAAATCCAAAAACCCAAAAAATTCCAGCAACGTTTACATAATTAACAACTTGTCATATCGAGCGCTCTAAATCAAAGTCAATTAATGACTTATTTAAACTTAATCCAATTTAAGCTCATTAAATATTTTTTATGTCCATTTTTTCTTCTTCTTTTTTATGTGTGTGCCAAAATATTACATAATTTTAATCAGGCAGCGGCAGCAGACAAAAAAAGTAGCAACAAGCTAAAGTGTTGCATTTTATTGACGATGCGTTGACTCCGTTTTCTTTATCTGATCGTTGCGTCGCATCGCCCGACGACGGTTGTGTAAAACTGTGATGATGACTTTAATACGCGTCGTATGCAACGCATGTCGGAACTGTCGCCATGCGGTCGCTAATGACAAACACGACATATCCGTCGCAACACATCTGCTTTAATAAGCAACATGCAATATTTAACTAAGAAATTAATTTTATTAATGCTATTTTTTAAAAATATTTTTTATAAAAAAAGTGTAAAAAATCAACTTAACACTTAAATTATAGCAACACCACTTATTGGTTGCAAACAAAACAACTCGAGGAGCAACAGCAATTTTCTTGTTACTAATAATGCGTCCAATCTTATGTGTGATAGCAACACTTTAAGAAAATGTCAACGACCAATCGGTAGCAATTTTTTACGCATTTTACAATTAATGTATGGAAAGTTTATTGTTGTTACCGCTGCTGCTGCTGTTGAACGCATCAAAGTCGCACACAGTCGATTATTACGACATCGAATTCCATGCATAAATTTTACAGAATATCACAACGTGATAGCAGCAACAGCAGATATGAAGGCGAATGGACGACGTACTCAGACGAAATTGGTTGAACTAGAGATGGGTGCGTGCGGTGATACTTCTGCTACTGAGAGCTGTACTCTATAAAGGGAAACATTTTCAGTTCAGTTGATAAGCGCTAATCGGGATCGTTTGCCAAAATTACGGAAAAAATATAAGATACATGGCTTAATGGAATATTAACAGAGTAATGTTTACGTAATGTAGTGGAGTATTAAAGCTATGTAGAACCCAAATTTCTTTTTTTTTGTGAATAAAAACTTGTTTATAATTAATGAGATTTATATTGGATATGAGATGATATTTTTGTCTCCTGTAATTGTAAATGTAAATCTAAACTAATCAAAATTTTTCAGGCGATTTCGGCCGCGTCATACTTTACCGCTTGTGGGTTTTACTGAATGAAACAGTGATATTTTTAAATGAATGAACAGCTTCAAATTATAGGGTACAAGTTTTCCAAAAACCTCTTACAATAATTTCCTCGAAAAGCACTCTTATCACACATTATTTTTGAGGATTTTTTAAGCCATTACCGTACATTTTTTAACATAGCTTTTGGGCATCTTTACCCAAAGACTTAACTTTAAATAAAAAAGAACGCCCACAAAAACATGTAGAATTAACATAAAATTTTGAGAAACTATTTTCAACATAATAACGCTAGATATCCTTGTAGTCCTTTTGCAGAAAGTTTTCCTTTAATATTTTCACAGAATCAAAACGCACAAGATCCTTTTTTTGCTGCTGTTGAAAGTTTGCTCTGCTCCTAATTTATAGTTTCATTTTAAAGCTTTGTTCAGTCATTAGAAATTTTTATTTTGCTTTTGCTCCGCACTAAATTTCATTTTCTATTTTTCATTTTCTTATCTACGCCAGCGCAAAGTGCTTTTGCATTAATTTTGAGTTGACGCAGTTAAAATAAAGCGAGGCAGTCTACTGCAGGGAGGAAATGCAGTATAAAAAGCAATCGATCAATGCGACGGTGGTACGACACGCATGCGCGCACCTATTGCGTGCGACGCACATTCACTTTCCATTTTGTTTTATTGACATTGAAAAATGTCAGCAAATTATGTTGCTTACTTAGTAAAATTAAAACGTTAAAAAATTATTGCTTGTCGTTTTGGTTATCATGTTTTTGTCTTGTTGTTGCGCGAGCACTTTGCTGCCGCTGCTGCTGAACTTGAGCAGAAAATGTGTTGATAAGCTTCAGTCGAAAAGTCCACCAATTTCATTTTGTCTATATATGTAGGACCATATTGAGGAAATCTAGTGGTAAATATTGTAAGGAAATGTTTAAAACACAAGTTTTCTATATTTTGCAAAGTTCGAAACAAGCAAAATGATCTAGAAAGAAAAAGTGGAGATAAAACTAGAGGGGGCGTGCGTATCTTTATGTCAAAACTGGATGCATGGCTAGCCAGTTGTTGTCAAAGTCATAGAAATGTCAGTATTTTGTTTAATAAGCGCTGGTTTTCACAAATTTTCCATTGTCAAAATTTGCTGCTAAGCTCTGTCAATTTGTATTAGAGTATTTTCTTTTTCTCTGCATGTCACAAAAAGTATCGGAATGAAAAGCTTTACTTTAGTACATTTCCTCATTGTTCGATACAAGGCAGCATTTACTATGGTTCTACTCTTAAAATGATATCACACTATGCAGATAATTTGATTACCTCTTAAATACTTGTGAGCAAAAATTAGGAAATAGCACAATCGACTTATTGCTAACAAAATACTGCAAGATCCAAACAGAACTTACTGTTTTTTTTAACCCTGGAAAATGGTATTGTTTTTGTAAAAGATAGGTAGCTAATTGATTCCGTGCACAACTATTAATTTATTCACATATTTATTTTCTTTTTTTTAAAAAAAAAGAATAAAATTTGAAAAAAAATAATAACATTAAGTGGCAAATGATAGCATACAAAAAGATTGCGATAAAGTTTGATTTTATTTACTTTGCATTGCTGCTGCTTTGGAGCTAATTTGCTGTAAATATTTTTGCACTCAATTGCCATAACTCTCAAGTTTATTATGCGTTATATATCTTTTTTTATATATGAAGAACCTCATTTCACGTCTACTCCAGTTATAATTTAAATAAATAACGATTCTTTATTTTGTTTTAATGAAGCTACTGCAAATATTTGTAAAATAAAGCAGTTGATTCAGCAATTCCTGCATACTTTGGATAACTTGAAACGCACTTAAAATTCGTTCGTCGAGTAAGAAACACACAATTATCAGCGATAATAAAGATGCATGTTCGCAGCGCTTTTTTTTATATACTGGTGCCAGCGCTTGAGTAAAAGAATTCAATTTTGTTGACTTAATTTGACCATCGTCGCCGTTACGCTGTTGAATTTAGTTCCTCGATCACATTTTGCCGCTCAGTGACTTTTTTCACAATGTTTACGAGTTTCATGCTAGTGCTAAATTAAACGCTAGCGACTTTACGGTTATATAATTACCTGTTTTTTTTGGCAATTTATTATAAAATATATATACATAATGATATAAGGAATCGATTCCGCCTCTCGATATGGAAACAATTTACCAAGTAAACCCAAAATATTTTGGAAAATTTCTATAAATTTTGGGTCTAAATAGCATGTGATTTTTCCCTCGACCTAATTGAAAAAATAATTCCATTGGTTCCATCAAAAATACATTGCAATCTTTCAACTGGTAAAAAGTTACATGAGAACTATGTACGAGGCAAAAAGAAATAAAAAATACTTTCAACATATTTGCATATCCAGTCAGTGTTTGCTCGCAATCAATTTGAGCTCACAATTTATGCACTCGCCTCCGTCTAATAGTTTAATTAATCAAATTCGCCATATGACGCTGCTCAATAAGGCGAACAACTGACGACTTCTCTAATAGCATTAACAGGCAATAAACGTAGTCTGCATAAGATTTGCATTCCCTTAGCATAATGCGAATATCCACTGTCCATGCGAAGATGCGTAATAAATTATGAACCAATTCAGCAACACAAAATGGAATTAAAACAAATGTGAATAAGTGAAACTTGTTGCGCATGCGCCTACTGCAGGCCGACGACCAGAAGGGAGTAAAAATTCCAGGACAGCAGAAAATAAAATTATTGAATTTGCACCACATAATCTATCTTACTGGCTGATGAGCGCAGGATTGAAGGCGCCGTAATTTGAAACACTCAGCATATCGAATATGCAAACGTTTACGCACAATTACTAATCTTCCAAAGGTACTGGGTACCCTTAGTGTTGTGACTTGAATTTCTACCACTTGAGCCATTCATTGATTGGCTTGCGGGCTTGCATCTTCTGACATGTGTAGTCATGAACTTTTTTCTCAAACTTGCAACAGCAATCTCAAACTCAACGGTTATATGTAGTTGTCGGTTGCGGGTTACCGCCTCACTTGTCTGCTCTTTTTGAAGTTTTAAGACGTTGGGCCTGTGTTCCACAAATCAACGAGTGACTGACTGATGTGAGTTATGTTGTTCGCTCTAATGGATTTTTGTTCCCATTGCTTTCATATGTCTGATATTGTTGTTGTTGTTGTTGTTGTTGCTGGAGCTATCGTTTTGCTATACCTAATACTTGCACCACATATTAGATATGCTATGCATGCGCTTAGGGAGAACAGCAATGCACGATTATTCCGTATCCCAGTAGGAATGTGTCATTAAATGACTAATTTTTTTTAGTTTATATTTCAGGAACCCTTATGAAAATAAGTTTCTAATTCGGAAGAGTTCATGTCAACGCCTTAAAGCAATGTTCCCTTGCCTTGCAGTGGGCTTAAAACTGTTGACATTTGAATTTTATCGTTATAGTTATTGCACCATTATAATCTCTGCTGAAAATATTCTTAATGATCAGTTGTTCATTAACACTATGTTTCCCAGCTGGGATGCTTTAATCCGACGAGGATTATTTTACCAACTTAAATTTGTGGCTGGGTATTAAATTAGAGAACATACCGAAAGAAGTAAAGTGAAGGGAAGTGCATAAAAACTTAACATATAAGATTACGTAGCACATTGCAAAATACTTTAACACGTTGTTGTTACTCATGTTGTTGTTGTATATTTCATTTGTGCAGAACATTTGAAGTTATTAGGGAAACATGTTGCCTAGTCAACATTTTGCTGTAAAGGCAGAGTAGAGCTTATAGCTGTTATGCACACAGCTACCTCTGTAAGCTTTGGAAGCTAAGACCCTACAAAGCAAAGATTGCACTAATTGTTAATTTGCAAACTGAAGCCTACGCCTTTTTGAAGGGACACCGGAGCTTAAGCGATCTTAAATTGCAAAGAATATTTGAACATTTGAAGCATGATTTTGAGCGGGCATGATCTTAAGTATTTGAGTTACTCACGATTACATAAAAAAGATTCACAGCTTTAGAAAATGCATTTCTAAGTATCAAGGCTTAAAAAGTTCCATATGCTATTTATATAGAAACTGCCTTTAAGCCTATCCGAAGTGACATCGTTGCTGTGCTATTTGTGCTATCATTTAAACCTTTAACAAGCTTAAAGACTTAAACTTTATCAACACATATATTTTGATCCCTTTATCTTAAAACTATAACTCTTAAATAGGAAAAATCCACTTCCAAAGTCCAGTCATCCTTCAGCAGCTAAGTTTATGTTAAGTTTTGCTTCAATTAATTAACAAACTCTGCAATTAAGATTAAAAACGATCGAGTCGCTGTCTTCACCACAGGATAGCTACCAGCGTTTGTATTGAAAATTGAGAGAAAAAAATGGAATCAACATTAAAAAGAGTTCAGCTGTCAGTTTTGTAAACGTCAGTCAAACCAGTCTTGAGCCAACTCGTAAATGCAATTAAACGTAGTGCATCGCAACTTTTTCCTCCCAAAAGTATTGCGTTTTTCGCAACATCACTTCATCGTGCTTTTGATGCTTTTTAATGCTAGTCTACCTCTTAACACTTGCGTCTACAAACTGGGTCATTTGCGGTGTTTTCGCTTCAAAACCCACACTGGCTGACTGAGTGACTGACGACAGAGAGAATGAAAGAAAAATCATGCTAATGAAAAAATTGTGTGGAGTTTCGGTGGTCTGTTTTCAATCAGATTTTCTATGGAAACCACAGAAAATGTGCCAACGTCGAGAGAGTAAACATGAAAATTGAAATTTTCCATTTCAGTTCATAACTAATTTCCTAACTTTTACTCAATCAAACTTCAAGAGCTATGCAATTATAAATGCAATACAACGAATTGATATTGGGGGCGGTGGGCGTTTATTTCGCGCACTAAATAATTTGAATTTTCAAGTATGAAATGCAATGTTGCGCTATGAGTTTTGAGTTAATGTTATAGCGTTAATGCTGACGTAAAATTTCGCTACACACTGAAAGAAAGTTGTACTGAGATCTTAAAAATTTAAAATTTGAAATGACGTTTCTTAAAATTAGCTTTTTTTTTTGAATAAAACATTTCGATCTTTAGCACTGTTGAGAGTAATACGTTTTACATGCTTTAATGTACAAAAAAAAAACGAACAAATGTTGTATGTCAATTTATTTTCTACACATTTAAGTTGCTAAAATAAACACCAGTCCCATGTTTAATTATTTTTATAGTCCTGCAATTAGTCAACTCTGTTAAATGCATAAGTTTTATTATACAGTAAATGCCTTTAAAGTAACTTTTTGAAAAGTTATCAGACCCATAGAATTGCTTAAAATTCAATGGAAATTATGAAATTTTCCATGATAATTTAATAGTTTGTCGTAAAATTGTGAAAAAGTCTTAAAAATTTCATTAGTTCCGTGGTAAAGTAACATTTTTTAAGATATAAAGTTGTGGCAGCTTATTATCTTATGCCAACGTACTAAATTGGGTACATTTCAAACGTGTATTTTTCTACACTGAAAAAAGTGTGTGCTCCCTAAAAAAAATATTATTTTTAGTAGGCTGTTGGTAGTTGGTTGATTCAGGCGACCTTAGTTCAACCCCACGACTGCCAAATGAATAATATTTTGATATACGACTTCCATCTCGCACAGTACTGGCATTGAATAGATCCACGCAAAAGAACGTGGTTATGACGTTGAGAAATAAACAAGACCGAGGCCCGTTATGGGTTCTTGAACATAATCAAAATATCACTTAGTCATCTTCTGCTTAGTATAAAATTTATTTTTAGTCAAAATACCAACGATACCAAATTTATCGGTGCTTTCAAGAATAATTTTTTTGCTTGTTTGCCGATTTCTTGTTTATTGATTTCTTGTTTATCGATTTCATTTTATCGATTTTTTTCTTAATCAAATTTAACAAGTTAATATGTTCGAAATGAAGTAATATATCTTGCGGCAAGGAAATTTTTATTTCAATCAGAGTACGTCTATACTAAATTATTTGTTAACTATGACCAAATATTTTTTAAAGCAATTACCTTGTGATCCCTATGAATTAGATGTGAACAAATTGGCATCAGTTACGCAATTGTTGCTATCAATATGTCATACTTATTTGCGACTACATGTATGCGTTATTTCGTGTCAAGAATCACGGCCTTTCTGATTTACTTCATCGTTCAATTTGTGTACCTTTTGAAGTGAAATGCTGAAAGATATCATATATAAATACCCTCAACCTTGGTATGGTGAGATTTTATCATTTATTTTCTTTCTTACTTACATAAAATATATTTACAAAAAAGTTTTGAGAAATTATAAAAAAACGTGCAGATGGTCGAAAAGACCAACATAGGAATAATTAGTTAAAAAAGTCATCTTATTCAAAACTATTCTCTAGCAACTTACGGGTCTTTCCAGAGTAGTTTAGCTCATCCTGAAGGCACAAATTCTGCGAAATGAACCTATTTTTACCTAAACAAATTGTTTCGTCAAGGCTGTATTGCTGCGTGTGTTTTACCTAAGTTAAGTTAATTTATGGGAAATAAATGTTAATATTCCCAGTGTAGCCATTTTCCACTTACACTATTTCATGGACGTCTGTCCGCACAGCTATAGCTGTCTATTTTGCTGTTTGTCTATCCAAGCAATCAACAGCATTCTAAATGTAACATTTGAGCTGCACTGAGCTGGGCGCTCTGAAATTACATGCCAAATGGAATTTTGTAAATGCCATTGGCTACCGTTGCTTGGTGCTACCTACCATTACCATTTTAAACAAGTGGTGGTACCACAAAATTAGAAAACTAAATAGAAGGAAGCAACACTGCGGTTGCCTGCTAATGAAATCTGATGCGCTGTTAATCTGGCTGAAAGTTAAGTGGAGTCTAAATGAGGGGGAGGGGCACTATTTGCGCATGGAAATCAGTGGCAACGCTTTGCTGTGTTTGTTCGTTGTTTACTGTGGTTTGTTTGCTATTGGAATTTTTAGACATTTTTACCCGTTTATGCTTTAATAGGCAAAAAATAATCCACATTGTTGCCATATTATTATTTTAATTATGGTATTCCAACAAAAAATCCCGAAATACAAGAATTTAAAATCATTAAATTTCGTTTAATTTTCTCTGGCGTATTTATTAAAAGAATTATGGGATGATTTCTTTTTCTTGGTGATTTTCAGCTAAAGTATTTAATATCTTTTGCAAGTTTATCGGAAATTGATATAAACTTAAATTATTTGAAATTTGTAAGTTACACAACGGCTGATTATTCGTATGACTCAATTTGTTTGTCTGCCTCAGTTATGCAAATCTGCATTTCTTAGTACGCAGTTCACAAATATCTTCTACTGTATTCTTCGCCGCCTTCTTATTTGTGATGCAGTGGCTTACAAATTTTTAATGTATTCTGTTTTTTAACTCCTAGTGGTATTAATTAAAGCACTCAAAAAATGTATTATCTGCACTCCCTCAGCAACTCCCAGACTATTAAATCAGCCGATGGTTTGAATACTCATCAGTCAGTCAAGAGTTAGCCGCTGACATTAAATTCATCCCATATGAAATGTTTTGTAGACGCATTGTTTTTAGACTGGGACTTTTCAACGTTACAGCTCAATTACCATGTTGTCTCAAAAAGTTACACTTCATATCTTTTAATGCCCCAGGTGTGTAAAATAATTTTCTATAGTTGGAGCAGCCTGCACATGCTTGGCTACCAATTTGAATTATTGGCATTTGTTTGCCATGCCAAACTTGAACTCTCGTCGTAGTTGCCTCCATACGCATTGATATCATTCAAAGTGAATCACAAAGATCTTTCCTCACTCAACATGTCAGTTAACATACGAGTACTCACGTTTTGTTAAATAGCTCAACCCTGCGGCGGTCAAACGACTCAATGTTGCCAAGTGGTGCAATAATAACAATAACAAATTGTTGGCAACAGCATGAGCCAATAAATCTTTTGCTGTACAAGTAAAATTATGGTAAATATTTTAAAAATTATGTTGAGTAAAACAAATGAGCAACGTGTTTGTTAACTTTGGAATGAACAAAAGATAAATTCGATTTAATGCGTGCTACAACAAGGCTTGAATAAACGCTAATTCTCAAAAGACTGCTTGGAAATCTTTAGAGCTATGTTGGTCATTTTCTCATTGTTTGTAGTTGTAGATATTATAACCCAGCCGGAAAACTGCTGCCCTGCGCTGCAATCAAAAAAACACTTTTTAGTATATAAAAATAGCAGTTTTATTTATTTCAACTGTTAATTTACTTACTGTTTCATTTCGGCATTCGTTTTGTATGCTGTCACTTCATTTGATGTCAAGCGGCGGTACTTTCTATGTTTATCAGATTGTAACTAGTTGCTGACACACTTTTTGTGAGAACGATATTTGACCTCATAAGCAACAAATCCTTAAGTTCAGCTAACATAATAAACCCTATGCTATGGCTCTATCACTCTGTGATCGCTGTATTTTGTCATACGAGTGCCCTTATTCGGTTCTACTACTCTGCTGCTCCTGTAACAGATACTGCCAGTTCTGCTTAATTTACTAACCCATGGCTATTCCGTAGGATGCTTCTTGGCGTTTATTAAGTATCTCGGTATCGCTCAGATTTTCCTTCATGTCATTGAGCTGCTTTGTATTTTCATGAAGATTGTTGCCGTTTGCAAAATTTCTTTGCATACTTTATAGACTATAGTAAATTCTTTATGTAAATGTTGATTCGCTAATATTTGACTAATTATAAAACCACCTCATAAAAAAGTATCAACTTTTACAGCAAACCCTTTTATAGTCTCCCACAATGACTAAATTGCTTTTTTATTTCATATAATTTCAGGAAGTACTACAGAATTAGCCAAATCGCTGCTAGACACTTATGACACCTGGACAAATCATTTGGATGTAAGCCAAAATTCCTGCGCCATTAATAATAACAATACAAACAACTTAAGTAACAACTTAAATAACAACTTAAACAACACCGAAATTAACAACAGCAACAGTCGGAGTAACTTCAGCTTAAACAGCCACAAGTTCACCCTTCATCACGGCGACGAGGTTGAAGAGTATGAGGCCGAAGAGCAACTCGTAGATTTTGTTGCACAATCTTATATCTGCGAAACTGGCAGCAACAGTAATCGCGGCAGCAATTTAACACTCACTGCTATTGCTGGCGGCAGCAACAGCAGTAGCAATAACAGCTCAGCTGCCAATAGCTTGTCATCATTGTCTTTGAGCAGCAACAATAGCAATACAAGCAACAGCAACAAATCGCGTGATTCACCAAGCAAACATCGCAACAACATACGCATACTCTCACCAAATGTGCAGCGCATCATCACACATTCAGATGCCGAGCCCGTTGAAGCGATCGATATCGATGCACTACAACAGCAGCTGGAACAATCGACGCTGAGTCCAGTGTTGTCGCAACGTTTTTTAAAAACATCGACACCTAATAACGGCCACGGTCACAATTTGCACAGCCATAAATTGAAGCTATCGCACATACCGCTCTCTAAGATCACCGGCAAGCTGACGCAATCGGGTAGTGATTTGGTTGAAACTTTTGACTCAAGTTCCTCAGAGTATTTGGATGCTTTGAGTTTTTCGAAAACAGAGAAGCAACAACAGCACCAACGCAGTAGCAACTTTACGCGCAAGCCAGCAACGCCTGCCATCTTGTCGCTTCCGGGCTCTGCAACAGGTGGTGATGATGAGAAAACACCCACTAATGCCACACCTTTTAACTTCGATGCAGCAACGCATAAATCACGCAAATTAACGTTGCCAAAGCAAGAAAGTCTAAGTCTCATCGAAATGGATGCACAACAACAACAGCAGCAGCAACCACAGCAGCAGCAGCAAGACAAAACCCCCACTGCCACCAAAGAATTTATAGCCTCAGAACCGTTAGACTCGGCCATAAACTACTTGCTTGTCTCGAGCATCGAGCAAAAGTTGCGTCTAAGCGAAACAGAAGCTTTTACGGCCACACCGCCAGAGAAAAACAACTTAAATGGCAGCACTGAACTGATTGAAGCTATTAATAAACCATTGATCTCTAAGCCACTGGTACGTAGCGTTTCTGCTGCTTGCGCCTCCACTATTGCTGGCTCACCTTTGCTTACCTATGCACGTTCCAAAAGTTTGGCAGCCAAGGCGAATACGATTGGTGGTCCAGTACCGGTGAAATTGCCAACGGCGCAACAGTTAGAAGACCTGGAGGAGGCAAGTCGTATTTCTGCTGAGAGCTTAGATCGTCTGACGGATATTAAATCGAAATTCTCACCGAAAGAATCACGTAAAATGTCTGGTTTGATGTTACCTGAAATTGCCAAGCTTAAACATCGTCCTCTATCGTCTTCTTCAATCTGTTCCACTTCATCCAGTTCCAGCTCGGGATCCGATCATTTAAATGGAAAGTTGACAACATCGTACTTGGCCAGTGTCGAAAGTTTGGCAGATCAAAGTGAAAATGAATTGATGGATCCGCACTCGGGTATGAGCGTCTTTGAGCGTGCATGCATGGAAATTTGTGATTCGGAGCGCAGTTACGTCGAAGATTTGGGACAAGTTATAAGAGGGTAAGTTGTTGTTAAATTTTTTCACTTTATCTAAAATGCTAGTGGGAGTTCCTGTCAAGTTCAAGTTCACTGAAGAGTATTGCATAAATTGCTGCATGTCCGTAGAAGTTAGTTTTTATTCGCTGAAAAGGTCGAGATTAGCTAAAACCAGTTGAAAGTCTCTTCTATCAAATGTATGTGCTGGAATGAGATTCTTGTCTAAGGTATAAAATTCAGTAAAATTAAGTTAAGTTTGCAACCAAAATAATGTTTGGTCTCGTAATATTTAGCTGTATTTGCTGCAAATGATGCACGATGCCTCTCTTCACAGGTTGGGCAAAAAAAATTTAACATTAAAAAACACAAATTCTTCTTTATTCTGCAATAGGTAAAGAGCAAAAAATCGTAGACCGCAGAAGATTTCTCATATCAGCCCGTACTTTCTCTAACTTGTGAATTTTTTTTGGGGTTATTAAAGCCTAAAAGTTCAGGATTATCCAAGTATTTCGTTACGGTTCCTTCTTTGAATCGCATTAGTTCGAAAAAATGTCCATGTCTCCTTTTAGGAAATTTATTTTTCATTAATCTCACATTTAATTTATGTTTAATTCCAGTTATCTTCTCGACTGGAAAGAACGTGCTTGCCTGCGTCTTGATGAATTACGAATACTCTTCTCCAACATTGAAGAGATTTACGATTTCAATTCAACACTACTTAAGCAGCTGATCAATTCTGGTATGGATCCGGTTAAAATAGCAAAATGCTTCATAGATTTGCGCGAGCGATTCGATGTGTACACGACATACTGGTGAGTGTCCAAGAAACTGGCAAACAAAACCAAATAAAAACGGTGCCTGCTGCACGACATAGCGTGGATTCTTCTCTTATCCAATGTCTCTTAACAAGCTGCAACAAAAAGAAAAAACCCAAGTTAGAACGCAAAACTAAGTTAGTAATTGGCGCGATTGAAGCTAGTAACTGGCCGATTAAGTGGCATAAAACAATCGCTAGCATGGTTTGCGTGTCTTCGCTATTCACTTCAAATCTGATATGAGCAGCATTGAAAAAATTATTCTTAAAACTTCACCTAAGCTCTACTAAAGTCTAGTACTAAATTAAATTTTGTTACAAAAATAAAAAATATAAAACTAAAATCTAGATTTTTTGGTCAATGCCACAGGCAAGCTGCAGAAAAAGTGGGTATAATCTTAGTTTTGACACCAACTTGCTGTACCGTTGAAGGCAATAAGCAAACATGGACTGACAATGGTTGGTGGATAGTTTTGGTCAGCAGCGTTTTGAAAATACTGTCCATAAATATGTCACCAAAGACTTTTGTCATATTTTCATGTTTTTCATAAAGTTGAGCACACAATTTTGGTTAGAATATTTTCCGTAGTAGAACTGGTTGTAGCCAGAACTGAAACAAAGTATAGTACCTATGCCCTCTAAATCAGCGATTTCAAAAGTATAAGGAGTTTTCATTTCAAATAGGTTTTCTGAAATTTCATCACCAATCAGATGTTATCATTTTAATCAAAATTAAATAAAACATCAAATTTTTATGATACAAGAGATTTCTGAACCTTTCTTTCAAAAATATTTTATTTGAAATGCTAGAAAATTAAGTGTGACCAAAAAAGGAGGTTAGAGACGCTACAGAGTATCTAGACTTGTGCCAATAGTACTGACTCCACAGAGCAAGATGGTTGCTTAATGGCGAAGTTCCGTCATAATTTTCGTAAATCTCTTAAGAACTTTCTTCTCAACTACGCTTCTATTAGGGCTGAGTACAGAGCATCTGCATCACTTAAGATTTGTTTACTGGATGTTGAATTAAAACAAACATCAGCATTAAATTTTGGCAAAAATTTCCCAAAAACATTTCCCTTTTAAAAACTATAACAGACATAGAAAATCGCTCAAAACTTAATATAATTTTAAAGAGTACTGGTTTACTGGAGAGTTTGTTTGTTCTTGTTTTGAAAAAGTTTTTTAATCATTTCGAAAAGCTTTTTTCAGAAATGATATCTATTTGAATGCTTATACACCGAATTTCCATGTAGCCAATTTAATATTGTGTATTATGCCATACGCGCTGCAGCACATTTTAAAATTGTGCAGTAATCCTTTTAAGAAGTCCTCACGTTTTGTCGAAACAAATTTTAAGTTTTTACTGTTTTTATTTTATAATCCTTTTTTTTTGTTTTGTCCTACTCATACCGCTATAGTACAAGCTATCCGGAAGCCATATCACTTTTAACCAGACTGCTGCAGGCAACGCACACAAACTCTCTGCTGACATCCACACAGAAAATGTTGCAACACACGCTGCCGCTCGGTTCATATCTGCTAAAGCCGGTGCAACGTATACTCAAGTATCATTTGTTATTAGACGTAAGTCTGGCCATGCGACGAAACAACGAGCACTTGGCATACGCTGGTGCTTTGCTTTTTTTGTGTCTCGACCATATTATTTAACAAGGTAAACAAACATTGTAACACCATTTGTTGTTTCTTCTACAACACAGAACCTACGCAAACATTGCGATGTCAAGGAAGTTTTTCAGGCACATGAAATCATGCGACAAGTTGCACGAAATATCGATCAGGTCAAGCGGAAACTAGAGCAGCAGAGTCGGGTTAAGGAACTATCTGGTATTCTAGATGGCTGGTTGGGGCCAGGTGGGTGGTTTAACACACAAATGTGGGAACTGTAATTTTAAAATTTCTTTATTATGCACAGAATTGACAGTTTTGGGTGAACTACGCCAAGAGGGTCTACTTATGGAACATAATAAGCCACGTATGGTATTTCTGTTTGGTACCATGCTGATTATTACTAAGCCGAAGGAGGATAATCGCTTGCAGTTTAAAAGCTACATACATGTAAGTAGTTGAGCAGCAAAAAGCAACTTTTGCAAAAAATTACGTGACACTCTGAAGTATCTTGCAAAGACGGTGAGGTCTTATTAGCAACAACATCTCATTATTATTGTTTTTTTTTCGTTTTCTTTCTTTGCTTGTTTTCTTTTTCTAAAGCAAAATAATTTGATGCTTAGCGAACACTTACCAGGCGAACCGACAAGCTTTTACGTAATCCCTTATGATGAACCGCGCCATCAAATCAAGTTGACTGCCAAAAATCGTGACCAGAAGCGACTCTGGGCACAACATATTAAAGGAGCGATACTCGAAAAATTCGACAACATACCGAATCGCGCCAGGGAGCTCGTCTATAAGTTGGGCGACGAAGAAGGTAGGTTAAAGCAAAATAAAACTATTGTTTTTGTATGTGTCACAGACGAGTACTTGTTGCTGTTGTTGTTGTTCTTTTCTGTTGCCAAACTAACTCACTCACTAACACACATTAAAATTATCGCCACACAAACATACACATATCATATAGCCATCTTTTGTTTTTTTCCCAATGTTTAGTTTTTTAATTCATTAACAACCAATTTTTCTTTCCGTAGTTTATAAAAAAAATAATATACTTAGCGTATTATTTGTTTAATATCCAATTATTAATACTTCTTCGCGATTGAATTAATTTTTTTTAATATTGCCAGGGCTACACTCAGGAAAAAAGTCAATGATTTTATGCTTGATTCAAGCATAAATGCCTATGACTTATAGCCAATGCCGAAAAAGTTTAAATTGAAGAGAGATTTACATTGTTGATTTACATTCAAAACGAAACCACATTAATATTTCATATATTATTCAAAGTATATAACAGAGTAACTTCAAATGTTTTCCAACTTCAAAATTTGATCTATCAAAAGGTATAAAGTGAAAAATTTGCTGCACTCAAATGCGCATTTAGTTTTCGCGTACTTGATACTTCAGTCAATACCAGAAGAACTCATTCGTTTGATATACCCGAACCTGTGCTATTCCTGCAACCTTGATTCAACGGCTAAATAGCAAAATTTCCTTAATTTTTTATGCTATTGGTGGTAGTTGCAGTTTCTAGCTGGCTACCCTGAAGGCTTATCCATTGACGTTGTCAAATGATTAGATTGAGTTCTCGTAAAGAGTGTCCAATTTTTCTATTTTAAATGCATACCTACATTATGTCAAGGCTTAAAATTTTAATTTCCTTTAAGTCAACATTTCATCGAGCTCCTTAAATTTTTTCGCGAATGCCATACTTAAAAGTTTGATCAGGGTCCGTTGGAAAAATTATGATATTTTCAAGGTAATATGGATGTCATATTCAAAACATATGACATCCATATGAATTTTCAAATATTAAATCGAAGATTTTGTAAAACATATTAGAATTTGTAGTAGGTAATGTTCAAAATCACGACCGACCATTTTTTGTTTCAAATAAAATTGTTTGATTCAGCCTTCGTGCGCTGCTCCGATAGGTATGTCTGTATGCATGTTTCAATACAGATTTGAATTCTCTGAGAAAGATTTAATTTTTTTAAATAATTATTAAATGTTTGTGGAGTTTACGATTTAAGGAAAAACTGACTGTCAGCCCTATTAATTGCCACTGCAGCCGATCACTACTTTTTTGACTATCAATTCGATATGCTCGTTATGAAACATTTTTCCTACTAAAATGTTAACCAAACACTCGTTGCCATTTATCATATTGAAAACGTGCGGCAACATGAATGTGACATGGTGACAATTTTTCTATGTTGGCGTTAAAAGTTGTAAAAAAGTTCATAATAAAAAAGAAATGATTTATGTTTGTTGCGCAAAGAAAGTTGTTGTATGTTAAATCTTGCAAACTTACTCTGCATTTGTTGAAAAATTAAGGTACTTGAAGTGTAAAATTTGAACTGTAGTATTATAGACATAGTAAATTTTTTCAAATTCTTTATTTCGATTAGAAAGGTTTCTACATCAAACATAAAATTTCACCTTTACACGTTACCATTCTATTCATCATCATGGGCTTTTTTCTTTTCAATTGCAACAACTGCATAATGATTTTTGTTTAATGTTTTTTAAAAAAAAATCCTTTTCTATTTCCTTTTATTTTTCCCCCTTTCGTTTTCTCTAGTGGTGTGATGTTTTAGTTACACAGCTTAGCAACGTAAAGTCTAATCCAAGTAGTACGTTTATCCAGGCTTTACTGACTAAAACAAAAATTAAAATAATTAAGCAAAAAAAAAAATTATTTAAATTAATACTTTATTATGAAAAAACTTGCAGAACTGTCTTTAACATAATTGCGCAATTTTATATAAAAAGAAAGAAAATTAATATCGTACAACTAAAATTAATTCTACTACATAATAACAAGCGTTGAAAATTAGTCAGTAATTAACTAAATTTGGTAAAAAGTATATATTTCGAAAAAGTAGTAAGTATTGAAGTTTTGTTTTGTTTCCTTTAAATGTTCGAATATTGGGTTTCATCCTATGAATTGGCTTCAGCTTTCATTAAATTATTTTCTTTTATATAATTTGATTTCCAAATTAACTGCATGCTCTTTATTGATATATTTTTGAATCAGACTACGTGTTTCGTTGAGTTAAAATTAAAAATTATGATATAGATCTATAGCTAAGAAACAACTGCGGGCACCAACTATGCATTTTATTGTCTTAATCTTAAGAAAAAAAAAATACTTTTCATAGTTTCGACAAACGAAAAAATCAAAAAATTTAGCTGAGATCGATGAAAAACTGATGAAAATGAAGAACTTACCGTTAAATAAAAAATAATTTTTTTTCCGTCAAAAAAAAAATTAAATTAATCCTTTCGATGTTATAAAAATTGAATTTGAGGAACTCGAGCTAAAAATTTCTTTTGGGCAGCATAATTTTTAAATGACAAACTTTGGCAAAAAAAAAAAAACTACAACGCCATTCCATTTTCTTTCGAAATCTAGTATGATAGCAGTAATATTAGATTTTTAAAAAAATGGAATACTGTGGACTCATACAAAGAGTCTGTTGTGACAAACCTCGAAAAATTGTACGGATGATAGCCCTGGAAAATAAACACCTGTCAATAACCATGCGCACTCAAAGGATAGTTTGCACATTTACGAATTAGAAACCACATACAGCGGAAACTTTACGAAGATTGGGTTGCGCCGTCCTACTGTAACCACATATCTTTCATATCAATATCTTTTAGATATATCAATATTCTGAAATATTTCACACTGCTTCATAAAAAATTTTACATTTTGATCAAGAGCCTTTGTGTTATATTCCATATTTACGAATTTCAAATCTGCCGCTCTTATTGGGACACCCTTAGCTTTGCACTGCATAAAATTGCGGTTATATTTCTGGCTTTGAACACATTGTAGGACTAATTGCATGTTGTTTGGTCAACACATTTGCTTTGAATGTTTCAGCTTATGTTAAGCATGCGATGGTGAAGTTATAAAGGTGTACTCATAAGAACATTTATTGTATCAAAGTTTGATATTGTCAATTTCTCCATTTACATTTAAATTTATCATCAATTATATTCGAGTTTCGATTTTCGTTATTTTCGTTAGCCAAAATTAAAGCATATAGAATGACAACCATTGAAAATCGTTTTTATTTCACGTTCTCAAAATGGCTTCAATTCAGCACGCTTGGCTCTACCTAATGAGTTCAGATTTATTGAGAATATCAACGAAGCCATCAATTGCATACTTTTTGTTGTCAAAGGATTTCTCAACTTTTATGAATCTAAGGAGCATAAATAATTTGTAATTGAAATCAGAAATTTTATTCATCGTATTGAAAAGAAAGAATTTTGAAAATTCCGAACGCTTGGAACTGCTTTTGTAATGTATCTTGCAGTAATTATGGGGATAAACCGACATTATTTTTGTTTGGGAAAACGAATTTGAAGTTAAAGCTCTGAATTATCAGAACGCAGCTGCTGTTAGTCAAACACATGATGTCGGTTGCACTTAACCCCCAGAATTTGCATGGCATCAATTGTTTGCCAATTTGTTCCTGAGTTCTTGTATAGATAAAACGAATTCATTGCCCATTTATTATTTTTATAATTAAGAATATCCTTAGTTTCTTGACAATAAGTTGTGCTTGGTTAAAGTTTCTTACAGCATTTAAAAAATATTGTTCCTATCTATAAGTTCACAATAAATATTGGCTTGCATCTGCGACAAAGGTTATATATAGGTTGTCCTTTATGATAATCTGTAAATAATATTAAACTTTTTGTCGCAAACCCGCGGTTACTAATTGTTGAGAAGTTAAAAAATAACATCATTTCATCAAAAATTCATTAAGGGCTGTGAAACATTAATTTTTATTCATTATGATAAGTTAACATGAAATTTTTATTTGTCATTGCCATTTCTTCAAATGAGAATTTCACGAAAAGGCTTTTTATCCGCCACAGGTATCATAAATTCATCAGCAGTTTCGATTTTCTTTTTAGAAAATTTCGTATTTCAACTGGTATGTTGAGTCTTTGTTTTTTTTATAACAATAATGGAACCCTTAAAATTTATTCATTCTGAATTTCCCAATGGCCCTAATGTGAAGTAATTCTCTTTAAGATCGATTGTCATTTTAAAATGCGCTATATATATCGTCTGTAAAGTAATCAGTCTAAAAGCCCAAAGGTTTAATGGGGAATTTGCAGATAATTAATATTTCCTTTTTGAATATCACAAATGGTGTAGTAACTTAACAAAGCTTTCCTTAAATGTATAAGCCGTAAAAAGAAAATCAACGTTATTCACTTAGGGCTTTCAATGTGCTGCAAGCAATCAATTAAACTCTGTTGCACCTCTCATCGTTGCACTTCTCGCCAAAGCACCCTCTAACATTTGTCATTCATTATTATTAAAAATGTTGCTGTTGCTATGCCAAATCTATCATATTCATATGCTATGTGTTTTCCGCTAAAACCCCATTGTGTGCATTAAAATTACGCTAAAATCCTTCCACTTTTATTTTCATTTTCAGATCGTACACCAGACAAGAATACATGGAAATGGAGTCTGCATTCCAATTCTACGACACCGGTATATTTGGAACGACGTAATCAATATCGTCGCAGCGAGATGCGTAATCGCTCGAAAATGAAACGCAAAACAGTTGCCAATTCCAGTTCGTTCGAGAGTTTCAACGAAGCAGCAGAATTGACGGTGGCAAAAGAAACCACAAACAACACCAACCAAAATGGCAACACCCAAAAGTCACTTTCACGCACTAACAGCATTGAGGACAATATGATGCCAGCTTTACAAAAATTGGCATCCAATTTGAAAATTGGTAGTGGCAACAAAGCCGAATCGGACACTGTAGACACTGTCTCCAAAAAGAGCTTAGGCAGTTGCACTTGCTCGCAGGAGACAATAGCGGCTGAACACTGCAAATGTATACTACGTGATCAGAGCACCAACGTGCGCCATACTTCACCAAAGTCGTCGCCTTTCTTCGGCGGCAAAGCGTTAAAAGAACGTAGTAAATCAGTGCCGCGTATTAGTTTCCAAATGGAAGAAGAGGATGAGGATGACTATGTGAATGTGGAACGCAAGTCATTGCACAGCAGTAATACAAATCTAGATGCACGCAAGTATAAAACGAATAAATCTTTAGAGATTAGACAGTATAACGCTAAAACCATACCTAAGCGTATCGCAACGCTGAAGAAGCAACGCCACAGCAAGAAAGAAACTTCCAAATTTTATATGGATCTCAGTGAATTCGATGTTAGCGCGCAAACGGTGCTCAAGATTACAGAGTCAACGGAAAATTTAGTCGACCAAAAGGATGGCGTCACAGAGAATCAAGAAGTCTTAACACAAACTACTAGCGAAGAAGAAAAGCGTCAAGATGACGATGCGGAAATTGTTGCAGCGCTCACACCAGTTGAAAAAGCGCGCAAGGATGCACAAATTATTTTGGACTTACTAAAGCATAATAAGGAATTCGAACGTCTCTGTAAGAAGCCACCAAAGAAGCGCTCTTCAGAGAACGGTGTTTCGGTACCTACAAGTCCAGAGCCAATGAGCCGTGAACTACCACCCAGACCACCGTCGAAGTCGCCACCTCCCTTGGAGTCTGAAAGTGAATTACAGCGTGCTCAAAAAACACCAGAGGACGGCGAAGAAGGAGAACCCATCTACGAATCATTGCTGCGTAATGTACATGTGCCCTATAAGTTTTCGCCCGTATTAGGACGCTCCAAAACACCTATGTCGTCACCACCACAGTATTATAAGTCGCGCGAGAAGAAAACACCACTCCCCAGACCTGAGTCGGATTACGTGACGCTTGTGTACTCAGCAGAAGGTATGCTGCAACGTGTAGGTGATGATATTGTGCCTCGTGTTGTTGAGAGCACACAGCGTGATAGCAACTCGTCTTCTTCATCTGGTACTTCATCATCATCTTCCTGTTCTACGCTGAAACGTGACAGTCAAAATACGGTCATTAGCGTTGATGGCTGCTGCAATGGCAACACTTCTTCAATATCTTCCGGTTACCACTCAAATCAGACGCAACAGATGTCAACATCCTTGAGCGAGGCCATCTATGCGCGCCCAATGCCAAAGAACCTTATGCAGCGTCTGCTAAGCAGCACCTCCACGCTGACGAATGGTAGCAGCAAAAGCTCTATGGAAAATGTGTCTTCCTCTGAAATTTCACTGCCGATGCGCGCGCGAAAGTCCATTGACAACATTACGTTCAGCTTTACACGCTGCAACAAGCCGCCCGAGCGACGTGTCTCCGATGTGTCTGATATGTGCCGCCAGAGCATCATACATCGCCAGGGAAGTGAATCGGTAGGCGAACGTATGGCACATGTTGATTATGCCGATCCACGTACGCTCTTCAATATGATTTCCTCGGTGAACACATCAGATGCTTCGCTCAATACACTGCAGCGCGATTCCGTCTTCTCTTTGACTTCGTCCAATGACAGCGTTTGCGATGGCAAGCGACCTGCCACAACCGCCAATTCAGTCCACTCTTCCAGCACGCATTTTGAGTATGAGTTCAATGTGGAAGCCAGCTTGGAGCAAGACTTTCGCGACTCGGCGATTTATAGCGATGACAATGACAAACGTCCAGATAGTGATTCGCCATCTGAGTATGTTAAACGTCCTTCAAGTCCACCGCCACCACCACCGCCGGCCAGAAATCGCAGTACTCATCCGCAGGTGCCGCCAAAACCCACTGCCATTCCGATACCTATTAAGTCGCCTGTGCATCAGTGTGGGAAGATGATGAACGGTGGAGAAGTGGGGAGTTTTACAGAAAATGCGGGTGTCGGCGGTACGGTCATTGTTTGTCCGCCACATATGAGTCAGTCGGCTTCACGCAGTTGGGTGTTACAGCAAATTGAAAATTTCAATAAATGAACGAAGCGACTTATGAGGAAACGGCGCTAAATTGTTTGATATATAAGAGATTTTGTCTGCAGTTTTGAAAACGTTAAAGTGATCTTGGTAGTTTCGTGATAATGCCCTGATCTTTTTCTAAAAAAATTGTGCACTTTCGTATAACGTTGCACAATAAGATATTCAATAGTCAAATTATATCGATCTAGAAGTTTATGTAAACTGGAAAATTTACGTACGCTACTTAAAATTCGAAATCTTTCAAATTGGAAGGAAAATATGTTTTGGCTGGCTACGTATCGTTAAATTTACATGACGGACTTTTTTTACAGAAACTCGCTCAATTGTTTTGACATGCCAGAAAGCGCTCTCGCCATTTTTAATCTAATCATCGATACTTAAATAATAGGAAATAATCATAAATGGCATCTCTAGCTAAGTGTTGCCATACTCAAACGTTTGATGTAACTCTATCTATAGTAAAGGAAAATTCTTATTTTACATTCTTTATTTATATTTACTCCACGAGTATATTTCCTGTTTACTGATTTATAAACTTTCTTTTTTGTAAGATATTTCGTTGTATATTTTGTATTTATATTTAAGATACTGCTTTACTTTTAGAAAATGCATACTATTTTTAGCTCTTACCCGATTGATTTGTATATTTGTTAAAGCTACTTATTGTTAGTATTAAACCTCCATATATATCATGCAAAAAAGTGTGATACGATACATTATTATATGCGAAAATATTTGATGTTTAAATACACGCATACACTATCATAGTAGAACGATATTCATGAAAAATGTTTTATAAATATGCATCATATTCATAATAATTCAATAAAAATGAGAAATAATTCAAACAAATCTGTCAACTGATTTTATTTTGTGCAGCAGTGTGAGTGTTGAAATTGATGCGGCAAGTGATGTTTCACTTATGTAGCGTTCTTTCTGCCAATAGGCTTACTTTTAACAAAAAGTATGTGTATATACTTTTTGTGTATATGTACATACTTTTTACTATTTTATTTGGAATGCGACTTTTGTATAATATGCTTAAAATTTTTACTTTAATTCTCTGTTTTCAAATTTGTAACTCTATCTAGTTTATATTATCTATATGTCCTAATATATTCTTACTCTTTCTTTTCTTACTTAACTATAAACTTCAATGTAGAAATTTTTAGTAAAATTCCAAGAAAAATAAAATTTTTCTGATTTGGACAAACAACACAAAAAAAAAGTTTATAAAAACAAACGTTTTATTTAAGCTATATGGCGCCTTTCAAAAAAAGTTTGCGATAAGTGATTTTTAATGGAAATGCTTCTTTTAAACCATATTTAGTGACATCTAACGGCCAATAGCGAAGTAACTCATTTTAGCAGCAGCATAAACCTACTACATCACAGTTTTATTTTCAACAGTTTTGTAGACGCTGCAGTGTTGCTAAATGCTATAGTATAGTTAAGCTCTATAGCATACTCTTAGGTAGCGCCATATTACAAAGAATTTTATATAAAGGAACTGCACTCCGAGATTTGTCGGTAATTGGAACGTACCGTAGCGTAGTGCGTTTTAAATTTGGTATAATTTTATTTTAATGCAAGTCGCAGCGCGGAAATTTGACAGCTGTAACCTATGATTATTCCGATTATTCAAAAAAGAGCGTTACACAAAAGAGCAACACGTTATTATTTAAATGATTCGTTAATTGGACCATAGAAAAACAAGAAGAAAATGAAAAGTTTTTCAAGGAAATAATTGAAATTGGCCACCAAGACTTAAAGCCATGCGATTTCTTTCTTTGTGGTTTTGTGAAATCTCAAGCTTATGTGAATAAACCAAAAACAATTAATGAGCCGAGATCCAACTCATCATCGGTGTGACACAGCCACATCTATGTGAAAAAGTCATCGAAAATTTAATGAAAAGAGCAATGGTCTGTCATCAGAGCCGCAGTGGCCAATTGCTTAGTATTTTGCTTCACACTTAATCTGAACGTGTCTACTATACGATGCAATAAAAATATCAGAACTCTCTCACAAAATACGTTTTTTTTAGTTAAATGAAAATGTGCACTCTTATTGGAACACCCTATATTTATAAATGCATTTCGTTTAAGGTGAGGTCGCACAGCACTCAAATGAAAAATAAAGTTTTTTATGTGCAATTTCAATTAAGGGCACAAGTATATATTGAAGGGAATTCCTTAAACAAAGTTATTATCACTCATAAAAACATTATGGGTTAATCACATGCAAAAACTCACACACAACCACAAATACATGAATTGCCTTATTTTGATAAATAGCTTTTTAACACAATTTCGCTAACAATAGTAACAATTTTTTTTTAAGTCTTGACATAACAAAATTTTCTCCTTATTTACCACGAAAATCATTAAATTAAATGAGATACGTTTTTACGATGCAGCCACAAAACTCCATAAAAAAAATTTACCTTTCAAAAACTGGCAAAAAAGCAGCAGCAGCAGCGAAGAAATTAAAAAAGCAGAGAGACAGCGAAAATGTAGGTGGAGAAATTATGTTGACATCAGCAAAGCAAAGCAAAGCAAAGCGAAGCGAAAAAAATTTAATTACTTTCATATGTGTTAATTTGAATAGAAGAGAAGAGACCATAACTGATTTGAAGATTAACGATTTTATTAATGTGGCATCATTTTTAATTTAGCAAAATCCAAATTAAATGGTTGTTAAAGGCGATGATTATGAATATTTATACAACAAAAAAGTGTAGTTATATTATGTAAATTCATTTGCAATAGCCACACATACATTCATACAAAACTTGTGGTATGCAAATTATAATTAATTTCCCATAAAGTTTTGCAACATTTAAATTTGGTTTTGGTTTTTTTCCATATTTTTTTGAAGTTGCATCGCTTTTGGGTTGATTTGCTCTTAATAAATATTTTTATTTTGGTTACAGTTAATAAGCTCCAACAGAAACCTCCTCATTTGCTGCGATCAATTCTTGTAAAAAAACAGTTCCGGCAACAGAGCGTGTTACACTGATAATAATAATAAGACATTTCCTGTGAATATGTTTTTATACAAAATTTTTTAATTTTTGATTTCTGTGAAATGAATTACGAAACAAAATCTACACTATGTTCATAAATTGCTTGTAAGGAAATAGTTTGTAACGCTTTGGTGCAAAATATATTGAACCTAAATAAATCATTTTTTTTAAACAACATTTTTGTGCTGTAATAGGTTATAATATCATACTTATTTTTATTAAATTTTAAAGTTACATGTCCTATTTTTTTGGATTAAGTTTCTGAAAGGCTCACACAAAAACTTTCGTTTGACAGTCACTATTTCACTAGTGTAAAACAGTTTGAGAACCATATGTCTTTCTTTACTTGGTAAAATTTTTTAGCGTGTTTGCTTAGACTCGGATATCTGTTGATATATCGCTCTTGCTTTTTAAAAACTTTTTCTTACAGATGTTTCACGAAAGCTTAAAATAAAGTTTGTATAAATCATATATTTTCACAAAAAAAAAAATTTCCAGTGCATATTTTTTCGGCATATGCGAATATAAATAATTTATTGGTAAACAATACAAGAAATGGCTGTAAATGGTTTATTGTTATGCAAAATTTATATACGCAAATGGAGCATTATGCAGCAACTTAGCACTGATTAAGATGAAATTATTCGAAATTTAATTGCGAAGATAATATTTGTTTAAGTTTAATAATTTTTTCCACGTTTTGCATAAAAGCAACAGTTTATAAAATAAATTGTATTAAAAGCAACCAGTTATATTGACACACATATTAACACACCATAAATTGACACACATTCGCTACTTATGATTTATGGATTGATATGATTACATTACCAGGAAATGCATGCATTGTAATTGAGACAAGATGCTATTTCAGACACTTTGATGTAACAGTTTAACACAGATAAAATAAAGTCGCAGAAAATTGGGCAGCTGCAATAAGGAAATAAGGCCTATTAAAAATTATATCGATAGCTTTCAGGTGGCTTACATTAAAAAGGCCACAAACTGTAGTAATGTTATAATTTGGAGCTATAATTATGGATTTTTACTTATTGCTTTTTTATTTTTTTACAATTTTTGTTAATAAAACTGTAATTTCTATGATGCAGGTTTCAATTTATCTTAAATCAGTCAGTTGCCTGCATAAGTCTTTTGTTTTTAGTCTATCAATTAAAAATTGTTCATTGATTTTCTTGTTAGTTTTTTATTAGTTAGCCACCCCAAATTGCATCGAAAATTTTTTCCATTTGCATTTTGCAATTAATTTTTTATGCTATGATTTATTCAACCTTGTTGAGTCTTTAATTTGTACATTTTTTGCAGCAGCATATAAAATGTATATGTAAAATTTTATAAAAACTTAAATTTATCACAACATTTTTTCGGCTTTCACTCAAAAATGCAATAATGTAAGTGATTTTATAGCCTTTTAACAAAAACTGCAATAAAAGATTACTGCTCAAAAGCATAAAAATTAAATTGGCGGTGCCAATTGCAAATTACCGAAATAATTTATAAAATTTCGGTTTGCGTGTAGCATTTTAAGAGGCAAATTAAAATTTCAAAAGCATTTTAGAATGTGAGCAAACATTTTTTTTTTCGCATAAAAGAAGTTCACCGAAATTTTGCATTGCAGTAAATACCAAAAAGTAATGTCTTATTAAATTAAATAAATTTATTTGCGCTTGTACTGGTTTTTAGCAATAAACTTTTCGTCAAAGCTCATAATGTAACAAAGAAAAAACAGTTAGTTATTTCTTTATGTAAAAAAAAGTTTTGATATCGATTTCTCGTACCTATTTTATATTAAATAGAACGTTCACTATGCACCATCCAATGCATTGCGTTATAGCTTCAACGCAGATATTTAAATTTGTTTAATCATTTGGAGTCTCATTTCCATGTTCCGTCTTTTCAGCAACAAATTATATATTTTCTTTACATTGAATGTCTTTAATAAAAAAAAAAATAATTTCTCTTTGTTAAAAGGTAATAACTTAATTTTTTTTTATCAAAAGCAAAACCATCAAACGAATTAATCAGTTATAATTTTAAATATTATGTTAGAGCATTTCACGCTTCTAAGAAAAGTTTATTATTAGTATTTTTTTACGATCAACACCTGTAATATGCATATTATCTAACACGCTAACAAAGCTAAAAAAAGGGTGAAATTTTCTTCTTGTGCTACAGCTATGATCCCAGCGTGCTCCAATTACGCGCTGCGTAGTTTGCTCTTTTTGTAGTTCAGTCAATAAAAGATTCCCTTGATGTCAGCATTTTGAAATCTTAGCTAGAAACTGATATCCAATAAAGAGACTGCTGTAATTAGTAGCAGTTTTCCGTATTGATCGTTTTTAAATTTCTCGTAAGAGCCTCAAGTTTTGTGAAAATAGAGTATTTTATTTATAGTTGACTATCTTCATATGCGTAGTTTAATCCAAATATTCGATGTAAGCTTAAAGGAAAAAGTTTTTAGAAGGAAAAGAAAGAGATGCTTTGATCGAGTTATGGTGTTTTAAAGCACTATATTTTAACAATTTCCTAGTTTTTTCATGTAAATCGACAACTATTAATAAAAGTGGATTCCAGTAAAAGATATGATACATAAAAGTTAATCAAAAACGATGAAACTGCCACCAGATGCAGAGGTAATCTCATCGGACTAATTTTTTTTCCATATTTTTTAATTAATTATTTAAACTATTGCTTATTGATGGTAGATTATCAAATCACATACGAAATAAGAGCTCTAACGTTGCACTTTTCCAAACGATTTCTTGAAAAGATGAGTACATCATTATACAACATCTCTCTTAACCAAATACATACGATCTTACCACATGAAAATCTTTTATTTATTGTGCTATGCTAATTTTCATATTAAACACAAAATTATAAAAACTAAAATTTTTTGTTCAAAACCACAGAAATAAATATACAATTTAGCTTACGTGTGGTAGCTGCGAGGAATAGCTTCAAAACAATCATAACAAATTAGAGAAGAGTGAGAAAACTCTTAAAAAATAAGTTAAGTAAGAAAATGCGTTTTACATAACAATCGTTGTTATAGACGCACATCCAAGCGAAGATTTAGTGCTGGCGCTACTCATTAGCGTTGTTGTTATTATAAATTTGTTTTTATTGTACAGTAAAAGGTTTTTGGCCTAAACGCGATACATTACATACTGAAAACTGCTAACATTCGCAATCTTAAAGATCATTGTAAACTATTCAAGTTTTATTAGAAAGGCCTTCACTTTTTATTCTAAATTTGTTGTTTCATAGTCGGTTGAATATTTTATCAACTAAACAAAAGACCTAAGCAACAAACTCGCCATAGAGTAGATGACAGAAAAGTCAGTTTTTATTTCATTGTTATTTTTTCTATTGCTTGCTTGCTTGCTTGCTGGTTTTCTATCATTCACTTTATTTCAATTTATCATTATTCATTTAATTGTGTTTTACTTTTTTGTTGGTTTCGATTTTATTTCTTATTCTCTCCAATATTTCATTAAGTTACATTCACCGCTGCAAGGCTTTTGGTTACTTTTAACATCATTAAACTTATGCCGCAAGAGCTGAGGTTAAGTTTGAAGAAAAAGTGGGCAGTAAACAAAGCAGCCTTTAATTGCTCATTGCTGGTAAATACCTAATACTTAATTGCAAAATGATTGATAATATTTTGTGCATTAGTTTTTAATATTTATTTTTTTTTAAATTAACAAGCTTGGTTTTTTTTTGGCATAGCTCACGCAATTGCGGATATATATAAATAAACTTATGGCTTCACTTTAAGTAATTCAAAGTTATATTTAAAAAAAATATCATTTTTTGGGCCTTTTACAAACAATGAGGAATTATGTTTTAATGGTTTCAAGCGAACAAGATTTTTAAATTTCTTAAAGAAACATATTTTTACAGTTTTGATTTATTTGTTAACGATAATATTATTTAACCAAAAATTTAACGCGTGATTTTTGTATTTTTAGAACGAAAATTTTCTTATATCTTAGCAAAAAAACTGTTTCAATAATCTGTTCTTAAAATTAATAACTCCGTCATTTCTTAAACGATTAATAAGCTTGTTATAAAGGGAACTTTATGTTTAAAAAAAAATTAAGGGCAATTTGTGATAGAAAAAACCGGTTGAAATGTGAACTTCAGCTTTTGACAGTTTGTGGTACAATTTTTTAAAATTTTTCGGACATAATCTTATATTTGGTAACTCTTTTTTATATCGGATTGAGAAGATTCAAAAATGAATTTACGAAGCAAAATTTTCGCTTATTATCAAAAAAAATTTTCTTTTCAATTTCTTTTGAAAAGCATAACTTTTACATGTCAAGCAAAAAAAAAAAATTAGAAAGATCTGTGATATTTATAAATTTAACTATGACGAAACATTAAACAAAATCTTAAGTGTGAAATAACTTGCAAATATGGCATATAAATATGGTAACATGAACTGTATTTGGACCTAGGAGCAAATATTGCTCTTCGCAAACACATAAAGGAAGCTTTTTGTATTCAAGAAAGAGTTAAACATTAAATAAACAGAACGAAGATAATAAGGAAAACAAAATTTGATCTTTTCAGCAGCTAAATAAGTGACAGAAATAATACTTTGATTTCTTACCATCACTAAAATAGTGGTGATGATATTAGTTTCATTGCACAGCCGATTACTTGTTTTTTTTTTTAATCACAACATCAATACCAAATTTTTTTTTAAAATCTCTCATGTTAAAAGTAAGAATTTTGAGAATGGTTTTGGGCACCATTGAGTAAAACTGAATTCAAACAGATTAAAAAACTAATTATTCAATTTTAAATTGGCGGTAAGTAAAAGAAAAGAAGTAATCAAAAGTTCAATAAAAATGGTACCAAAAACGTATTAGAAAGCCAAAACGCGTAAGCCAAAATAGAAAAACTCTTAAACAATTTCGTTGCTATTTTTGAGTCACTATTTTTTGCAAATTTGAATATTTTTATTTATTTTCTTTAAAGACGCTAGTGTAAAATTACAATTCTACTTGTTCAAGCATACTGAAGCTCAATTTTCAAAAATTTTATAAACCGAATTTTTTGAAGTATTGTTAACTCAACAACTCTACTCAATAATAAGACGAAAACGTCAAACTTTAACGTTATATCACCTTTAAGTGAAAGTGATAATGATTACGCTGATGATGATGATAATGATGTCATATACAAACCCGTACCACAGCGCTAAATGAAGCCAACAACATCAAATGAAGTGAAGTTGTAGCTCAAGTGATTTTCATATGCATTTGCAACATCAATTTGAACAACAACAAAAATAAAACAACTTAAAAGTGCAAAATTTTAGTGGGCACTTTACTGCAACTTATAGATGCCGGTGTAGTTGTTGTTGTTGTTTTTTAAGTTTATTTTAGTTACTATGCGTAGCTTCCGAAGCGTTGCCTGTGTGCGCTTGTAAACACACAAAAATAGAAACAAAAGTACATAATACTTGTTGCTTTTGCAATGCGAAGAAAATTACTTCCTTAATATCCCACTTAACGATTTATGGTAATGGAAACAAAATAAAATAAAGTATGCGAAAAATGTCACTAGTGAAAAGATAAACAATGTGCTAACACTTCCTGCAAATGAAATTAAAAGTGAAGTGATAGTATGTGCGGTCACAAGTTTGCTGCCTAAGTCTTTTGTTTGCTGCTCTTGTTTATCCATTTTCGCTAATTTACACTTGGTTTACTAATATTTGAAAATAATTAAGAAAAAGTTTTTGCCGTGCCGGAAAATTCCAATACAAACGGTTGGGCAATGAGCTGTATAAACAAAAGGCTTAAGCAACGAACTTGCATAAGTCAAAACAAGCAATACAGATTGTGTATGTGTATATATATTGAATAAATTAATTGTTGCTAATTTATTGTGTTCATTACAGTCATACTAAAGTATTTTATGAGTTTTTTATTTAATTTTAATAATGCAAATTAAAACATATGAGTCAATTATTCATACAAAAACTAACATATCTAAGTACGAGTAAACAGTGCGTGTGTGGTTTTATATGCAAGCGGTCAGATAAATAATACTTTCTAACAGTGAACTAAGCCATAAAATATTTTCCATAAAACTTATATGTTTCGAAAAAAAGATATGTAATGACACACATTTACCGACGGGCCACATATTCGAGATAAGCCCAGTAAAGATTTACAGCATCTTTTATATAAGCTTGCAGCAACTACTTGCAGAAAAAAAATTGCGAACATATTAACTCTTGAAAAATTTTATAGAATGTTATAAAGAACCTCTTAATTAAGATGATATTGCGGTTAATCATAAAAATCATAAAGGATCTCTTAGTGAGAGAAGAACAAAATGGGTATCCTGTAATGTAATATCAGCAGAAATTTTATTTTGTTTTTTTTTTACCATGGACGCAGCAAACATCTTTTTGTGTAAATGAAACCAAACGGAATGAAAGGAGCTGATGGAGCTGAGTTTTACATATCCGAAATTACTATTGCCAATGATTCTTTAAAATCACTTAATTCAAAATATTTCAGTTCAATATCAGCTCAGCTCTAAATTTTCTTATGTGAAGAGCAGGCTGTAGCTTTTCGATGAGTGATTGGGTATTCTAACATATTAAAAATTAATAAGCTAGCCAACTAGCAAGGCCTACAGCTATGCCAAGCTTAAAATCCCATTGTGAGAAAACACTTTTGGCGCCGGTTACAAAAAAATAGTTCAAATATATTTTTTCTCTAACTACGTACTCCGTTGTTTTTTTATTATAAAATTACTCATTTGATATCTCATTCTATATTCTCTCCTCAAAATTAACAAAACAAAAAACAATTGAAAGAGAGTTTGTTCTTTGAACTTCGAAAAAAAAACCACAATAACAACACAAAATTCAAGAAGCAACTTAAGCATCAGCAACAAAAAATCATATGTGAAGTTTTGCAAAACCTACATTCTAAAAAAGGGATATTTATCTACAAAAAATAAGAATACAACAACCTTCTTTGGCACAAATATGTTGTTCTAAAAAAAAGCGGCTCTGTCTATTTTACAACAAAGCGTTTCAAACCATTTTCATAAGAGCAACTTTGTATTAATGCAGTTTATTCACAAGGATACTAACTGATAAAAAAGTTTTTATAAAACTGACAAAAAAAGAGAATAGAACATCTTTTGTGCCCATTCCCAGCTATGACAAGAGAGAGCCATTCTTCACGTTCATGAAAGAGCTTACAAAAATTATCACTTAAGTGATATCAAAAAATTTGATGCACACATTTTGAGAAGGTTTAGATAGAATAAGTAACACATTCAAGTGACCGTGATCCACAAAGCAATTTAAAGTATCAATACTGTGCCATTTGCTTGCATTCTCTGCGATGTGATGCTGTTGCCACTTTGACATAACATATTCATTCAACACTGTGCAAAGTACAAAAAATTTATTGCAAAATTTTAATATTAAATTGTGTACAAATAATTTTATGCTTTACAAGCAATAAAATTATATTTTAAGCATAACAATTTAATTAACATAAGCAAATACAACGTTAATTTCAACACAATGTTTGATTACGTGTTTTCAATTTGAAAAAGCACAGCAGCGCATAATTTATGAAATTAACTATGAAAAATGGTAAGAAATTTTTTTCTTTTTTTAAATTCACTGCACATAATTTTACTCACAATCAGCTTGCAGGCAGAGTGCTATCCATTGTTATTGTTGCTATTACAATAATTTGAAGAAAGATAAATTAAACAAAGCGTTAACTTTTTTAATTTTTTTTTTTGATTATTAAATTATCATAAAGCAACATTTATTTTGCAAGCGCAAACATGTGAAACTTAAATTAACGCACTTGTGTGAAGCTGGAAATAAATCAAAAAAAAAAAACAAATAAAGTCATCCGCAGTTAGGTTTTTGACACCTAAAACATTTGGCCTTCAATTGCGGGGCATGGGTATGTGTGCGCATGTGCGTGCGATTGTGCGTTATGCCACTGACATCAATTTTTACCGTTGGATATTGCAATTTACCCAATTTTATGCCCTGCCAAATTTGGCTGAATAACAACGTAATTGATGAAATTAAACGACGCACATTTTTCGGTCGCATTTGCAACATCTGCAGTAAATGAATTAAATTTTCTTTTTGTTTTTGGCTTTTTGTTGTTGTATAATAAAAATGTATATTCGCGTGCTATGTGTCATTGTGTAATATGGGCATCATAGCAGCAGCTATTTGCATTGTTGCAATTGTTGCTTCTTTATTGTGCACAACTTTGGGTTAAACAATTTTTTGGTTTTTAAACACTTTAAGCAAATTGTTTTAACATTTTAAAAAAGGAAAAATTTATTTGTTTTCTGTGTCAATCTTTTGTGCTTTTAAGTGTCAATTTTTGTAACAAAGCAGTGCGCTAGTGGCATGGTAATGTCTGTAGTAATAATGAGACCCAAATTTACTGTTGAAAAGACAATTCGAACTTTTTTTTTGTGATAACATCATACAAATGTGACGCCATAAAAATGAAAGCTGCAATTTTGTTTCATAAAGTTTATTTTAAAAACTTTTACATTTATTAAAAAATGCGATTATAAGTGCACATTGAATTCGCAACAAAGTAAAATCAACAATAAAATTTACAAGTGTTAATCACGCAGGGAGAGCTCACATTTTCGGTGTTTTTTTTTTGGTAAATGCAATTTCCATAATTAAATAATAAATAATTTATTTAAAGCTTATAATTTCAAGCAGCTGCTTTATCTGACTTTATCTGTAAAAGTAACATGTGGATGACGTCAGTGCTGGTGATGGCATTTAAGATCGCATGCTGATAAATAAAACGCTCCTTCTCTCTTTGCAATTGCGGGCGTTTGTGATGTTGATGGTTTTCGCGGCTACTGTTTTAAGCAGCAGCAGCAAGAGTTTTTGTTGTTTTTATTACTATAATTCATTATTTGAACACCAACTAATTTTTTCGTTGTGAAAAAAACTTCATTTTACAATCAGGGTTTTAGAAAGCTTTGATCGTAATCTCTTTAAATAAATCTTCAATTCTCCAAAGGTTTTTTATTAAACTTTTATTTTTGTTTGGTTTTTTGTGGTTAAATTTTTTCATTTTTCTGTTTCGTAACATTTGATGTGAAAGGTTTTCCTTAGGTGTTTCTTAAGCGATAAAAATGTAGGTTAGGTTGGGTTAGGGAGATAGTCGTTTTAAGAACCAACATATGTAGATGCTCCTACTTTACTTTATTAAAAATTTCAATACAAGCAACACTTCCACATTGCTTAATGCAAATTTAAGTTTGTTGCTTAAGTCTTTTGTTTGGTATCGTTGTAAAGCAATAGCTCAAAGCAACTCTTTTCGACAAGCAATCTTCTGCACTTAGCAAATTAGCAGAAATGAAAACTTATGCACAAAATTGAATTGAACTAAATAAAATAAGAAATGGAATCTATAGCGACCAAACTTAAACTTGAACTAAACCTTGAATAAATAAAAGTGTGTTTTGTTCAAATATGTACATAAACTTAAATTTAAAAAAAAAATCAAAACTAAGCTACATATACTTACATAAATTAACAAAACATTTTCACTTTCTATTTGCATTTTATTTATTTTTATTTTTTCTTTTTAGAGCAAAAGTAAATTTGGCCAAAATTTATACGATTGCTGTGATATTATGAAGGTGGTGGTGCTACACTTTTGTTGCCTGCAGATTTCGTTATTGTTTTAGTTGTAAAACTATTGTTTAACAAACTTAACAGGGCATACTGTTGTTGCTGTCTTTGTTTTTGCTGTTATTTTTTGCTTGTAATTGTGCTTATGTTGCTATTGTTGTAACGTCACTCTTTTTCTAACTTATCACAAAAATACTGGGAACTATGTTTGTTACGTTTATTTTCGCGTTGAGCTGAAATTATGGCACTTTGAAAGCTGAAACTAAAGCCAGCAGCTGTCTGTTTGTTTGCTTTCATGTAAATTGTGTTTTTAAAATGTTAAATTTTGAGAGTGAGAGATGTAGATTAAATGCTTAACATTTCGAAAAATTCAAGAAGCTCTTAGCATTTCGTTAGCGCTATTGAATATTGGGATTTTTGTTCGAAAATGGCAGGAATAATGAGGCTTCAAATATAAAGAAAAATAATTGCATCAATACAAAATTTGCTTTTTTAATGTTAAAAGCTTATGATTGCATATTTGGTATACTTTTTACAAACTTTAATCTAACGCGCAGGAGATGATTTATTTAAATGCAGTGAATTGTGTTGGCGTATAAGAAAATAATATAGATTACAGGAAAGGTGAATAAATGGTAATGATGGTGTTATGTTTGTAAAAATTTCTCTTTGATCTCTGACCAAGAAGAAAAAGCACATCCTCAACAAATCATTCGGTCTATAAAATATGAAAATTCTTGAGCGGCATAGAGCTTCCTCTATGATCGCTTCAGACCATGAGCTCATATGTGGTGAAGCACATAAATACAAACAAGTTTATTTTGATAAGTCCCAATTTTATTAATTTTATTTTAAGTTTTTACTGTTGCTTAGTGTTATGCTTCATTTTATTGTTAATTTTTTTGATGTTTCGGACTGAAATAGCTACAGCAAACGATACAAACGCGAAAGAGCATGAATAAACTTTGAGTGAAAAGCACGTCATATTACAAACAACCATTAAACAAACAGTTAAATGTGTAATTGAACGAAGGAAATCAAAGAAAGCATTGCATGATGACCGATCATTGATCTGATCTGAATGTATGACCACTGGCAGCTGGGTAGCCAACCTTTCACAAGGCTTCTCAAATGAAAAAAATAAATGTGTCAGCAAAGTTAATTGGAAATACTTTGAAAAACGTACTATAATCATTTTAAATAAAAACTTTACTAAACTGTACATTTTATTAAATAAAAAAAAATTTGCTTACCAAGCAAAATGCTATAGCTCAGCAACCCTGGTTTGATTGTAGTTCCGATGCGGCTGAAAAAAATTGCAACGCTTTCGTTTTCATTTGTAGCACAAATCGAAAACAGTTATGGCCATTGTTGTTGTTGTTGTGGTTGTAATTGTAACTGATTGAACAATAAAATAACAAAAAAAAATTCCTTCGGTTGTTTTCATTTTCTCTTATAATGGGCCGTCACAAGCAATCTATGCGCAAGCGCATGCGCAACTGCTGGACAACAGCTGATTATTGCGGCATTACGGCAACTCGAATGTCACAAACGATGATTCGTGTTGCTCTGTTTTTTTATCGATTGCGTTGGCGTTTCTGTACCTACGCCGCAGCGAGAAAGAGTAATTGAACTGAAGTGCGCGCACGCGCATTCACTATGTGCACAAATGTTTTGTTTTTTTTCAAAGGGGAGGTCATTTGAAAAATGATACAATAGCAACAACTCTGAGTATAAAGAAATAAAAAGGAAAGTTATCAACAAAAATAAATATATTATGCTAATATCGTCTTTTAAAAATAAACACTGGACTGGCCATAGAAGCTGCACAAAATCAATGCACTTGGACCTGGCGCATAAGAAAGGGTTCAATGGCAAGGTCATCAACTTTTACAACTCAGTGAACAACACAATTTATGCTGCAATAATATTTAAAAATTAAATATACTTCGTGGTAAGGATAAGGGTACTAAGTCTTAAGCTCTGTGTGACAAAAATATAGCGTGGCAAATGTAGTTCGTCTTCTGGAAGTCAAATTATTGTTAAAGTTAATGATTGATCTTCTGCTGAGTACTGCAAGAAGAAAAATGTTTTACGGTTAGCAAAATCCCTATCAGACCTACGGCGCTAGACCACCATTTAAATATTGATAGCACTTCTAATGGGAAAAATAGAAACTACAACAACTGGCAATGCCAGCTGTACGCAAAGACTGCATTCTGTGCATGCAGTTCATTTCAGCAATCTTCAACGAATATAACTCGTTTCACTTCATCCCTGTATCTCTTTCTAATTTTTACGGATCAATAATCAACATTTCGTATGCCAAGAAAAGAAAAGTCGATGATGGCTTGCGAATGAGGCCTGAAGTTTAGTGCTTCAGCGATTTATCTTGTTCCTCAAATAATTGTAGCTGTGGTGCGATTGCCGAGACAATCAACATCCCTCTCAAGCAAGAGGCAAGGTCCGCGAAAACTGGTAAAGACGAGGTAAGTCTTGTTTATCTTCTCTAGATGTTTTATGGATATTGAGGAGGAGGTGGATGAAAATATTAAGCATTGTCATTAACAAAGCTCTGCACATGCAAAACAATTTGTTCTACGAGAGAGTTTAATTAAGTACCCCGTGGTATCGCATAGCAAAGTGAGTTGATTTTTTAAGTGCTACTCAACATTAGCATATTATTGTTATTAAATTAGTTCTTCTCTGCTTTGATTTATGAAAATCTTAAGTATTAATAATGCACTTTACGACCTGTACGTTTAGGCATAGTTCAGTAATAAAAGCGCATACATTCATTACTGTAATTCATAGAGTGCTAAATAAAATCACATTCCAATTGCTGTTTCTGCTATTTCAATTTCAGATATAAATTTATTACACGCGACTCACTTTTATTGTGCGCTAGACAAACTTCAGATTATATTGCCTTTTAGTTGCTATGATAATTTTATACTTCAACTATTTTTGGTTCTCTTTTTGATTGTTATATGATATATTTATTGATAACTGCTACTAAAAGTCTACTCGCAAATTAGCAAAGCCTTGTTATGTTTAAGTCCAATTTCACACAGTTTTTGATTTCTTATTAAACAAGTTATATATGCTTTGGGACTCATGAGAAAATCTTTTTTTTTTAAATAATATTAAATACATCAAGTATGTTGCTTAAGTGTTTCATATACAAACAGGCAAACAATTTACCATAAAAATTTAACACGAAAAATTCTTTCAAAACAAGCCTAACTAAAACCAAACACACTTATCTTCAATAAAAGAAATGAAGTCCAAGGTATGGCCTTGATCATTCGGAATATTGGAAACTCCTAACTAAATTGCATGAATGCTGCTACCGAAATAAAAATCAAGGCGATGCTGATGATGACGACGTAAGAAAGACAAAAGCATAAGAAATACCACATTCTGTTTGGCCTTTGGGAAAATCAACTTATGAAGATAGCAGCAACAAAACAACAACAACAACAACAACACCAACAACAACAACAAAAATGAAAAAACAGAGCATAAAACAACAACAACTACTGCTGACATGAGTCATACGCTTAGTTGGCGTTACATTGCGTTGTGCTGCATTGCGTCGCTTTGCGTTATGCTGCGCACGCTGAGCTGCTGCTTGAAAGTGAAAGGAGATTCCGGCTGATGGCAGCATCAGCGAGAGTAACAACAGCTGGCGACAGTTTGAAAGTGTTGCACTTATACACAGTGAAAACTATCTAGTGGAATTGATTTTAATTAAAAAAAAATTGCGTGAGCCAAAAGTTTTGGTAGTTTTTGGAACGAAGCTGCCGACAAGCGAATACTATACTTTGCCAATGTATTTCTGATAATATGAAATTCTGAAAACCATAGTATTTTAGAAATCGGAACTTTTCAGAAAACCTTAATTGTTTTTAGACAAAATGCATGGCAGTAGTAGCAGCGATAAGTTGTGAACGAAAGGCTTTAGCGCAAAATATGTATTGGTATATCAATCCTTGGAGCTGGCGCCTTTGGTAATTATCTCTGAACAAAACTCGCTATGCTTAGAAAATTCTTTCAGATGATGACTATTCACCATTTTTTGTTCGAAAATTTGACTAAAGCTCCGTTTTTGAATTTTATACTACAGCAGCTGATTTTATTACTCTCAGTGTAGGTTTTAATTTTCTCTGTTTGTGCCATTTTCCAACATAGCATTAACAATTGCTGCTTGTTGCATTATTGCTGTTGTTGTTACTATCTGCATCTGCTGTTGCTGCAAATACTTGCTTGTTATATTGAAATTTAATACGAAACGCAATCATAAATAGTTCTGTTAACAATTTATTGACCACCGCATGCTGCAGTGGTAGCAGTTTAAACCGAAAAGTCAACAACAACATGTTTTGATTTAGTTTTACTATCAAGAAGCAGCAAAAATTCGGTATCAGCAACTTGCAGCTCCAACAATTTGCATTCTGCGGACTTTACGCTTCATTGGGCATGAAGCAGCAACGGCAGCAGTAGGTGGATTTTTGCTTTTTAATTAATGTGTAGCAATGAGTGCTTGACTGAAAATTGCTGAGCAATTTGATTTTCAAAAGAAAATTATGACAGACAAATATACAAGTGGACTGCTGGTAGCAAAAGTTGTTAGCGTCAGTTAAAACAGTGACAGGTGGAGAAATTTATTAAGTTCAAGTTATCCAGAGATCATTGCTATGTAGCAAAAAATGTATGCAGTTAATTTTTGATTTCAAGGGGAATTTTTTTGTGCGCTTTAAAAAAGGGCCCATAAGCTTTGAAAAAGTGAAGGTATTTATTGAAATCATTATTCGTCTTTGTACGATCGAGATATAATTTTAGTAAATACAAAGGACAGTTTTAGCCATATCGAGGGACCAGAATGAGTAATTCCGAAAGTCTTTTCTCTTAAAGTAAACTTCATATTCAATTTCTTTCCTACACGTGTCAGCATTACTTAAATGGGCAAAAACACTGTTTTGTAGGATATCAAAATATACTCAACAAACAATTGTTTTTTGAGATATATTTTCTATAATATTATTCCATTTAAAATGCCTTTCGTTATATCTTATAGATTTGATCCGCCGACAGTAACGTATGATCTTTTCTTTCTTTTGTTTCTGAAACATTGGCTTCAAATTTTTTGCAGTCTCATTGCCGTTTTGTAGCTCTTTTCATTAGAGCTCAAAGTCGCTAAATTGGTTGAAGTTCGGGGTAGTTCGATGGACTCGATGATTTTGGTACAAAATTGATCTTATTGTTTCTACATAGATATTTTTCGTAACTTTGGAGTCTACTGTGCACTCTGTGACAAAAAGGTATTTTTCAGCCCACAGGTGCTTATGGCTTGTCAAGTTATAAGCTTCTTTGGATATTTGATTTATTTTACTTTAAGGATTTCTTTTAAGGACTTATAAAATTTGTGCTTGTATAGCTGATTGAAATCTGCTACAAAGTTGGTCAAATAGCTTCCATATTTTTTTGGCGATTGTCTTTGAGCCACACTCTGCTTATTACCAGAATGACTATTTACTTTTCAAACCATCTAAGATTTCCATTTACTGTTATTCTCTACATAGAGTAGATTTCAAGGTACCAGCTGTAAGCACCATATCTGTCTTGCTTTGAAGCGTTCAGATTCTGCTTGAAGAGCTGTCCAACTTCATGACAAACTCTAGAAACAAAAATATGAATTTTCTGAAACGTAATAACAATTGTAATATTTCAATAATTGTATTCTTTTTTTGCAGCTAATCGAGGTCTATCACATATTATTAAATATTTCTTAACTGTATCCGTAACGTGCGTTGTCGCCTTGACCACTGCGTCAACCAAGCGTTCGACATTTTTTCATTCCCTGAACAAATGATACTTTTATAAGCAGCAATTTGTGCATCAATGCCGCGTCGCCAGCAGCAACCACAACAGCAAATTCAAATTACGAAATGATGGATGGATGACCAGAGACAAACAGACGGATTTGTATAACAGATATTGGCCCAAAAGAATATTAACGACAGTCGTAGTAATATTTACACTGGTGCCTGCAGATTATTGACCATGGCGACATTTTTCAAATTAATCAGCGGCAAATTAGGCAATTTTTGATATAACAGCAACAAAAAAATTACAACTTTTTTGTTAGCCTGTTAATCTCTTGCTCAATCCATAAGCCACAGCTGTTTCAATTTCATTAATGCTTTTGGTTTTCTCTCGATATCTGTCGGCTCTTGACGAAGACAAAAAACAACAGCAAAACAACCGAAATTAAAAAATTGGAAAAACAGACGCTGCGCTGATGGCGCAAGCACAAAACAACAAAGCTAACAGTAACAGCACTCTTTAGCCGCTTGCTACAAAACGACAAAACTGTTTTTATTTATCGGTTTTAGTCAGGCGGCCTGAGCTGTATGGTGCCATAAGCGCTGCGCATGCGTTCAGACTTCTTTGAGATTCAACTCAAGAAGGTCGCATTGTTGCTACGTCGCTTGCTCGTTCGTTGGATTTTGTTTATTTCTTTCCAATACCGTTAAACTTTTGTCGTCATCGCCGTCGATCTTCATTCGTTTTTACTGTTATGCTGTGCAAAATTTCGTTTTATTAATGTTTTTACATTTGAGGCGCACACAGGAAAAAAATTCGCACGCCGGGAATTAAAGTTACAAACAGACGTTGGTGTTTGAAAACTAAGTGTGAAAAAGGATAACAATAAATTGCAAGTGAGAGGAAAATACATTATTTTAATAAAAATTTGAGGGTTAAAAATGAATTAAAGATTAATATACTCAAATGAAATCATAAGACGTTGATAACCGCGACACTCAACGCAATTACTGTCATAGTGAAAGTCGTTCATTTCCAACTTTGTTACCATTTTTTTGTGCAACTTTTACGTGGTCTTTTTATTTTTGCTGTTAAACTTTTGTGCTGTTTGCAATTTATTTTTGCTCCTCGCACATACGCTTGTGCAAATAAAAGTAAATCTTCATTAAAGTGCAAATAATTTACTTATGTGAAGTGTATAGAGTTATTGTTGAATATTGCGGAGCTGAAAAATTCAAACTGATATTTCAGCACTCACTTGGAGTAGAGAGTCTTTCGCCGAAAATATTGTTTACATTGGAATTTTGAATCAATAGTTATTGTGGTAAGTTTTCGGTTTGTTTTGCTTTGCTTTAAGATCTCATGATGTCTGCATAAAAAGCAAGTTCGCTACTTAAGTCTTATGTTTTGCAAGAGCATTTTAAGAATTATGTTCTTATAAATTTTTTTTGATTAAAATTGTTGGAATTTGACTATAGCCGGATGTTTTAAAATATAATATTGGACAAAAAATTGAGTAATTACGTATTGTACATATATTTTTGATTGATTTTGCTTCATCATTAAAATCTTTATTTCCTGCATCTTTTAGGTTGAATAATTTTATGTTTTAAAAATGAACTGTTTTGAACCACTGTTTGACATTTAAAAATTCAAACTCTAAATTGAGCTTTAAAAATATGATAATTATGTTATTTTTTTTAAATTTAATAAAATTTTTTTATAATACAGAACGTACAATACTCCCCCTCGAAGGATATTATCAGGTAGTTAAATGATACTTTTTTGGTGTAAGGAGTTTTGAATTGTGTAAGCTTGTTATTGTCTCAAATGACCGTATTAATTCGATCTATAAATTGTATTTTTTTTGAGTCTAACAAATGTATTTTATAAAAAAGTGCGTATATCTTCTTCGAAAGCATTGGCTTAAGATTAAAGTCCTGTTGGTATCTATGTCACAAGTCAAAGAAACAACGATTCTTTTATAAAGCATATATAACTACCCGATGAAATTATCATATTTATTTTAAAGAACACAAATTCTCAAACAAAATATACGTGAATCGTTTCTTATTAGATAAAAGTACTCAAGTCTTAAAATTGTGTTAAATTTGTTTTTGAAAAATGGGCGTTTTTTAAGCCTTTTTCGCAATTTTGCACATGTCCAATACAAAAAGTGTTGCCCCATAAAAAACAGAAGCAGCTTTGTTTTCTTAGAGCCCTTTCATAATGAACAAAGTCTTAAGAGATTATAGATTTAGTTTCCTTTTTAAAAATGGTCTTAAAGCTGTGATAATTAGCTGAGACGCATTAAGAACTTTGTACTGATTTTTGAAATAAATATTCAAACTTTAGGCTTTGATGGAAATAGCAGTGCCATGAGCCTACAGTACTAATGCCCCACTGAAATTTTAAAGCAAGTTCTGAGGTGTATTTTTAATTAGATCTGAGTAATAATTGAAAAAACACGCACACTTCACTTTTTAGACTCACACTGAACTTAAAAGTACAATTTCTGAATCAACGAAATGATATTAACATTGTTGGGAAGGAACATTTTTTTGAAACAGTTGCTTTTATGAGAATATTATAACACATCACTTGTGACAAATCTATCAATTTCGTTGATCTTGTAACCATAAAATTGAATTGTAAGTTTCTTTGCTTAGATCATTTAAGTAAGGTATTTTTTTTTTGAATAAAAAACTCTGTTCAAGCAAAGCAAAATCAATGGAAAGATATTCCCCGAAAAAGGATATGTCACACACAAAAATTAGGACAAAACCAAAATAAAATATCTCTGAGTAATTATTCATGATCTACAAAAATGAAAAATGTCGGTTAGCTTAAATTAGATTGGTAGTATCATCATCTCACGTGTACCACAGGAGTCCACTTTCTTACTGCCAAGCTCTCTACCTAAAATAATTTTTTAATTTCTTATAATCCAAACCTATGGTATATGCTAAGGTAGAATTTATTTTAAAATCGTTTCGTGTTTGAAAGATTTTTTAAAAATGCGAAAAAAAGTTTAGCTATAGCTCTTCTTTGTGCTTCTGCAGAAGTATGAGAAGAAAAAAAGTTCTTTGGTTTCATGTTCATCAGGTTCGTGTAAGTTTAGCTACTAGTCGTTTGAAATTAGGCTTAACCTCAAGTCATGCTGTTAAGTTCGACAGTGCCCAGTACCACAAACCTGATGAGTAGACTGCCCTCGCTACGGTTGAGTAAATATGATGTACTTGCATCTTTAATGTTTTGTTGGGGCTGCAAATATTTTGAAATAACGCCAGCGGATAAACAGACCCACAAACTGTCTGCTTTTAAAAATAATTTTTTATCTCTTGATACCTAATAATGATGGTGAAAATACCTAATAATGATGATGATAATAGCCAATACATATCTCTGCTTTTTTATTTCCTGTTATTTTGCAATGCTGTGCAACTGAGATACGGTAGACCTGTGTTTTTCCCTAATTTATTAGCAACAAAAATTTATTGCAGGCACCAAAATATTTCGAGACAGTTTCAGGACTTTTGTTTCTGAAATGCTTCGTTTTTAAATTTAATCTCATATTGTCCTACTCCCTTAGTATTATTCAATTATTGCTCTATTTAGATTTGCTCTTAGTTTTTGAGTTTTGGGTGTTTTCATAATACGAAAACAAAACTGAGTTGATTCTTATCGCAAAAAAGTTTTGTCTTCTTCTTGCTCTCACCCAAAAATTTATTATCTGTGGCAATATCGAAATTAAATAATATTCAATTTTGACTTTATTTTTGATTCGCAAGCTACCGGGAATGCTATGTGAGCATGATTTCTAATAGCAATTTTTCAGGAGAATTGCTATTTGGAGCTGACATTAAACTTTAGGTCTTTGGCTGTATATGAAGATAAAAAGCCACCACAGAATCTTACACGTTGGTATCATTATGAAGAAAAAGTAATTTGTTAATATTATATTAAAATTCTTGCAGTTTATTATAAGGAAAAAGAACAGAAATAATTGCTTTGGGAAAGTGGGTTCGGTTTTTGATTGTCCTAAAAAAAGAATTAAAATTATTGTATTTACTTGTGTACTTGTTTCAATAAAGTTACTTAAAATCAAAAATTTGATTTTTCGACTTAGCTAAATCCAGTGCAAGGTATAATTTTTCACAATACTCTTTGACCCTTCAATATATTGATTGAAAGCCCTATTAAATATTTGCTTTTCTCTTCGTTAGACCAATGCGATACTCTTTACCAAGAGACTGATTAAATAAAATTTTGCATGCAATCGAAATGTAAATTAGTTACGCAAATACCAACATCAATACAAAATGCACAATGGCGAAATATAAATTAATTCAATACAAAGATTTTTTATTATAAAGTGTAACTAAAAAGCAAAATTTAGTAAGTAATTACATAACCGAAATTGTGCGGTTATGTGTTATTTTGAAGCGTTTGCCAAGTGAGGCGAAAAAAGTTACAAAAAAAGTGGGTACAAGAAAACTTAACCTGATTTGGTTTTTTATTTTTTGAGTTTTTTGATGTTTGGCAATCATTTCATTACGCATCTCTCTCTTATATACAACTATTTCTTTCTTTTTACACTTCTTCAGTGTCCCCTTTTACTTTGCATTACTGTTTGCTTTCGTCACTGAGGTTGTACAACACACTTTTTTTTTTGATTTTTTATTTTGGCTTGGTTTTGTTTTGGTAACGTCTTTTTTTGTCTTTTGGTTTTTTATAACTTCGTTTTTTAGGTTATTGCATAAGTGGTGAAATTGTTTTGAGGTCGACTGTAAATATTGGCAATGATGATGCTAATGGTGGTTGTGGTGACGCCAACACATAAAAAAAATTAATTAATGAGTAGACTACAAAATGAAATAAAGCGTTAAGTTATCATGGGTTGTTTCTTGTTCATATAGCAAACGTTAAAAAGTTTAGGGGCTTACAAAGCGGCTGAAAAAAACAAAAATAATTTTATGAAAATAATATTGAGTACTATGAAAATTTTTCGATGAACTAAGTTTGAAAGTTCAGGGCTTAAGTCTTCTGATTTTATCAATTTGGTCTTAAGCATTAGACATTAATTTAGTGCAAACTTAGACGCAATAACTTGTAGCTTAAATCATAATGAGTTCCTATATGTGACTGATTTTTTGGAAATTTATATTTAAAATTTTTAAAGTCTTAAGTTTATCCGTACATTTTGTTAAAACCACAATTACTTTAACTTAAATATTTAATTACTCTAACAAACATTGCACTCAATAAATTTCAAATTCAATCCAAACTTTCTTATTCAAATGTTGAACCACTTAAAAGAAACACGCCTGCATTTCGCAGCCGTCTATTTTACGAAATTCAGTTACATCAAAATAAAACAGTAGCTTACAGGTTAAGCACCAATGAACGTCATATGTTAATGCATTAAAAGATAAACAATATACACAACAACAGCAACAAAAAAATATAATGCATAATTAATTAACACAACAATAGCAATAAGCAACAAAAAGCAAAAAGCAACAAACTCTTTGGCATGTGGCAACAATTAATATTTTTACATAATAATGCATTTTGTTTGAAGTTAAAAAATTTCAAAGAAACAAAAAAGTATTACAAAAGTTACAATACAACAACAATAAATCTATTGCATTTATAAATTACAATTAAAGACATAAGTTACAGTTAACTTATTCAAATTATAATGTAGGTACCATTAAAAAAACCATTGCCATGGCCACAATTTTTGTATGTAACCAGTTTGTTTTTTTTTTTGGTTTTACCCAATACACAAAAGTAGTCTCAGTATTACATGATAACGATTGCTAAATACTTTTTGTTCAGCTTGTTGGTATATGCGTAAAAAGATGAAGCTCATAAAAGTTTGTTGTACACGGAAAGAAAAGTTATATAATGTTCGTAATAAATATTATCATACTATAGTTTTTTTTTAAATAGTCGGTGTTCGTTTTACTTGATTTATAAAAATAAGTACACAGCATTGTAAAATTTGTAAGGCAGCAGTTCTTATATTAGATGTTTAGAGAAATAAATAGTTCATCAATGTGTCTTAAATTGTAATATGTTTGATGGTTTGTTTATAAAATGCAGAAATCATTTCTTAATGATGAAATTAGTTCTTATGCTTTCTTTGATGACTGCCACAGTGAACAAATTCAAAAAGCTATCTGGAATTTCAGATGACATTAGAACTGCTGTTTTTTTGTAGAATGTAGTGAATTGGTTCTTGTTCCGAATAGTTTATTTACAATTTTGGCTGACAAGACTTTATCCAATCATATGAAATTGTGAGCAGATCTATTTGTGGTAACCTGCTCTCTTTTCATTTCTAAATTTCTGGCTTTTTGAATTTATTCCGGAAAAATCGGGAGAGCTTCCGTTAGTGCAACCACTATTTTTTATTTGTAAACCTCTGATGGAGTTTATAGTGCATTTCCTAATATATCGCTACGATTTATAATCGTGAAACCAATGATGATTGGTTTCAAATGATTTTATGTTATTGTTTTGATTTTGAACCGTAAAAGTTTGTTACCTAAATCTTATGTTTTAATGAGGAAAATATGAATTCTTCCTCTATACAAAAAAGTTTCCCTGCATTCCCTAAGTTTTGCTATGAATGTTTTTGGAACACCAATAACTGAAAATAAAAACGAAATATTTTAAAAAATAACAAACAATAAATGGTTGCCATTGACTAGTTACTCAATTTGGTAGCATGTATAGTAACAAACAGATAAATAGATACATCCACAAAAAACATGATGCAAGCAATGTTGATTGCTGCAATACATACATCCCCGTACAAAATAGTGAAGATATCATAGGAAGGGAAAAATATTGACTAAGGTAAGTGAGATGATGTGTTGCTCATAGAAACAATAAATTGAAAGCATTGAAATGAAAAGCGGTTGCGAGTACCAGGAAAAAAAGAAAAAACTATATATTTATGAAACTATTTAACATTCAATTCACACCGTTTCTACGCAATTAAATTGTTAAGTACATACACAATTTACACACAAATTCACGAAACAAAACAAAAAATGTCGGTAAACTTAGCACGTACGTGCTCCAAACAAGGTACTGAACTTTTATTATGTAATACTAGTGCTCGTCGATAACAGCAATTCAGGTCAAATATGTTTGTATAATAGTCTTAAGCTAAAAACCTCAATTACTTGTCTATGGATACTTGAAGTTCAGATAATTGTTATGTCTTAAAAAAAAAGCAGACAATGTGAACTATGAAAAATAATTTCTGCTACAAAATAAGTTTTATTAAACAAAATTATTCAAAATATATTGCAATTTTTGCATTTACTTGGCCAATTACTTTCAAATATTGTTATTGTGAATGCATTTTTTTTTTTAAAATATAGACCGTCCGAAGTTCAATTTTGTGAAAGCAACCGTATGATTCTTATGTGTATCCCAGATGGTTTTCTAATATTCATATTATAGTCATGATACTGAGCTCCTTAGCAACCATATCTGGTGTCAATATTGAATCTGCGTCAATTAGTGTCTTCAGCTGTGCAACATTTGCTTGGTGACACGAATACTTTGTGCCGGAATGTCTTTTATTTGTTTTATAGATGCGCTTATTAATGGATGCATACGAACGCATATTCACACATATATGCATGTAGGTATATACTCAGACAATGCATAATTAAAAATCCAGTTTCGTTTGTAGACATCTTTTATTAGAGTTCCTTTTTCTTTGTTTAAAGCTTTATTGCGTTTAACATCAAATGATGATTATTTGTCATTTGTCTTAATTTAGTTGTGATTGTATTTTATTGCCATGTTTATTAGCGCCTCTTGCACTCACTACACGCACGCACATATTTAAATATTTCACAACGGCCTTGAGAGAAGGACGTCACGACACGTTATTTCGAAAACGAGTTTATTTTGTTTGTTTTCCATTTCTTCTCATATTGTTCATTAATTTTATTCATGATTTTTGATTATTATTTCACCAAGTCATCGTGATTTATTTTTGTATTTCATTATCCGATAACATCATCAAAATCTTCAACATCACGATAGTCATCAGTTTGATTCGTTGCGCCTCAACTTCTCATTTTAATCAAGGGCTATTTTATGGTATTTAATGCGTAATTCACTTTTGATAGCATTACTACAATGTTGATTGTGTTGGAGAAAGTTTTTATAGCTGTCTCTTTCTATGTCTCAAAGTTTTGTTGTTGCAATCAAGCACTCATATTAGTATGTGTGTGTGTGCGCGTTTGAGTGACAGTGCCTGTGTGACAGCAGCTTGCAATTGAAAACAATGAGACAATAAATGCGTTGACTTGTATTTTATTACCAAGCTAAAAGCAATGCACTCAAATACGCAGTCAAATACAGGGGTTCTCATCGGAATGTTTGAATTTCATTCTCACGGTAGTGCCTAGAATTGAATGCAAAAAAAGTGAACAAAATCTTTCACAAACTGTGGTAATGTCTATGGCAACAATAATTACATTATTTAGAGGCAGCCGTCCTTGAAGTGCTTTCCGCTTCATATGAAAATCTTTTGATTTTTTCGACTTCCTTGCACCACATGAATAGACCATATATGGAAAAAATTTTTGTGTAAATATAATTGAACATTCAAGAGCAATTTGACTGACTTTTAGTTAATATTTTGCACCAATAAAGAATTAAGATCATAATTTAATCTCTGTATCAGTAAAAACGTTTAAAAAACAAATTCTGTTGATATTAAAAAGAAAGGATCAAGTTAAAAAAACTGCTAGAGGTATACAATGTGCTAAGAGTTTAATTTACTTCTTCTGATGTATGTACACCAAAATTACAATCCAATTTTTTTAGTCGCTAACCAAAAATCAAAATCTCATATGTATGAAGTAAATTGAGTGCACAACACTGAATCAATAGCAATGCTTTTTGGCACAATTTGAATTGTATTTTGTCAAAAACACCCTGTATCGCTACTGTCACTGAACGCTTATCTTAATTTCAGAAAATAAAAAAGCATGCGGCATTAAACAATGCTAAGTAAAACAAAAACCCCATATACTGGTAGCGCTGATTTATGACGCATGCAAAGCTGTAATTTCTGTAAGACATCTGGCGTCTAATGAATGCAAATGGTTGATGCTACCATTGTTTTTGGCATTAAAGAAATTTATGAATAAAAGACACAATACAACATTAAAAAAAGTAAACAAAACTTTTAAGAAAAAACGTATATATCGTATACATATGTAAAAAATACTAAACTTAATGAATCTACGCATAATAATCCAATAAACATAAATAAGAGTTTTATGAAATGAAATTTTTAATAAAAGAAAATACGTTCGAATTGCATAAAAAAATTAATTTCTTATGCTACTGAAAAGAATGAATAAATTCTCATATAATTTTTATTTGCATAATTAATTAAAAGAAAGCGAAACCTAATGCATAACATTTTCTTACATGGTAACTTTTGTTTTTCAAAACAATGGGCGTGTGCTGTTCGTGTAACATTTCTAAACAATCACAATTGGATATTATATCTCTGAAGAATTAATTTGGTTAAAAGTTGAGGTTAATAATTGTACACCAAGTTTGTGTCTTAAGTCTTTTGTTTTCAATAATATATGTCATACAAATATATACATTATGAAATTTTGGCAAAAGTGTATTTCTAAAACATGTTTAGTGTTGCTAGTCGAAAAAAAATTTATGTTTTAAACAAAGTATTTACTCAAAAAACTACTTAAGAGAACATATTTTCTTCTTTTACACTGAAATTATATAAGTTATCATATTATATAAATTATCAAAACTCTTTGACAATGTAGTATAAAAATTATTTTTTTACCACATGAAAGTAAAAGGGTTTCTTTTTTCAAATTGGAGCACTTCAAAAAAATTAAGCTCATACATTTAGCTGCTGTTACCCTTTTGCTGCAACAGCTGTTGTTGTTTAAGGCATTGTGAAATTTAGGTTAAATGCAACACAATACGAGAACTGAAATTTTTACTTTTTTTTTTGAAATGAGGAGGTCATAAACGAAGCACTGTGAGTCACATAAAATGCATTTCATGATTTATGTTGAATGTTGGTATATCACATATGGAGCGTAGCGAGACTTTGTATAAAAATAAAGATTTAAAAATGTAGTGTACTCTTTCAGTTCAGCAGTATAATGGAGCTGCAACAAAATGTATTGCGCATTTTGTATCTAGATAGCTAGCAATGTGTCTTCTCTCAAATAAAAGTTTCTATAAATTATAGTCAGTGAAAAGTTTAAGAAACATCAAAATGAAATTTCTATCGTTATATGGCTTGAGCTTGTGAGCTCATTTATGGTACCATTGTTCAAAAAAAAAATCATTCCATCAGAATTTAATTAACAAATTTTTTGGTTTGGTCTATGTCGTCATATGATTTTATAAGACCCTTTTAATAAATAAGGTGAGTAAATATAAGACTCATTTGGTTCACGCTATGATATAAATAAAAATAAGAGACGTGAAAACTTTTTTTCTCCTTTTTACATTGCAAATTAGACGTGAAGCATTTTTTAGGTTAAGTTCATTAACATGGTAACATTTGGTTACTATAGCATATTTACATTTTAAGAAAAATTCACTACGATCGAGTATCAGCAGATTTTATAAATAATAAAAATAAGGTATCAGTACATGTCGTTTACTTTGTATTGAAATTTGTTAGCAGAATTGCAAAATTTTGCAAGAAATATAAAAGCTGACGTGATTACCCTGTTACTCTTTGATCGGGGAATTCAATGTTTAAATTCAAAATTACCTAAAAAAGCAGTAATGTAATGGGGAAGATGGTTAGCGCTGTATATTTAGCGATAAAAATTAGCAAAATTTTGGTAAACATTTCTTTTTCAGACTGTAACCTATACTAATGGTAGGAGCAGTAAAAATGTTTTGGCTGCTCGTCTGCCTAATTTCGCTCACTATCTATTCAGTGCATAGTTGATGCTTTCTCAAAATTTGTATTTTTCCTTGTAATATTAACTTAAACAGTTTCTATGGTAATTCAAAGCTTTTGCTTCATAAGAAAAGTGTCACACCCTCTTGTCGTATTTAGATGATACTACAATACAGAATTTTTCAACCTTTGCTTTGTAATTTCGAGTCTGGTTCAGACTTTTATGTGCCGTTGACAATGCTGAATTTTTATTATTTTCCAATATAACATAATACAACATTAAACAACAAAAATTGAAAACACTACCGCTGCTTATGCGTAATGCACAATTCAACATTGAACGACATTGAAAAACACATAAACAGCAGCAGCAACATTGTAACAACTTAAACGAAACAATGACCGCTTGATGGGGCCGTAATTGTTGTTGATTTTGCTTTTTGTTGCTATTGGGGATGTGGAACCTGTGTTACAGCCTGCCATCAATTATGACATCGCAACTCACAATCAACAGTAACAACAAAAACAACAATAACATGTGACGTTCATTGTTGTTATGACTATCAGCGCAACATGATCGTGCAATGCAGTACATCAACCATCGATTGCTTATTAAAGTAGCAAATAAGCGGGCATGCAGGCGGACACATAAAAAGTCAATGGCTGCTGACAGCTGTTGACGCTGCTGCTGCTACTGCAAGCAATGCTGGTATGACAGGCATGTTGGTGGCGATTACATCTCTGCTAAAAAGTGGGTTTGGCAAGCGTTCCTTATTCCGATTACTGTTTGCAACTACTGTTGCCGCCAATTATCATAAGGATGATAACACTGATAAATCATAGTAGCAGTTTAGGTACTTGGAGATTTTGTATACTTAATAAATCATTTGCTAAAGTCAATATAGAAATTTGAAAAGCTTACCTCCGAATTTGAATTAGTTAGAAACGTACGTCAAATAAAAAAAATATTATTTGTTAAGAAAGATTTTGCGGGAAAAAAAAAAATTTAATTGATCGCAAACAACAAAAACCTTTTAGCATATAGTTTTTAATTATGCAAATATCAATTTACAAATAATTTTTTTTTCTTTTTACATAAAACAGTTTATAGAAAAAAGTAAAGTCTGATTCTTAAATTCTGAAAATATAAAAATATATTGATCGTTTTCTTTTTTCGGATATATTGATTCTGTCATTCATTCGTGACCACTTGTGGATAAAAGACCTACATTGATTGATTTGATTGGTGTCTTGTTTGTCTGCGATATTTGTTTGTTTTTTAATGCAAATTTTGTAATTTGCTTTAACGCCAAACTCGCTATCATTTTATAAGTTTTCACAAAAAGAAAAAAAAATTATACCAATAGAAGTGAGTGCAAAGCCTTAAAGTTGTTCTCATAGGAATTTTTTTGAATTTTTCCAAAAAAGTCTGTAAGTGTGTAAAAGTTAAAATATAGAGCTTAAATATAAGCCTTACAATGCGCCTAGTGGCTTAAGTTTCTATTCCTTAGGGTGGGGGTCAATAGCTGAATGAATTTTTAATATACTCAAACATAAAATTTTCAACTTCCTCAACATAAAAAATTAAGTAAAAACATGAAAAACTTTAATCAAAGTAAAACCAAAACAAAAGATTTCAGAAAGAAACTTTTGTCTAAAGGCCACCAATATAATTTTTGTTTTGTATAACAAAAACACTGTTTGATGTTGTCTGTATTAATAAATATATGTTTAATACTTAAAAATTCAAGTAACGTCAAGAAAACAGTATCTAAATTAATCGTTTTGAAATACAAAATTCATAAATAAAATGCATTAAAATTTAAAGCGTTCAAACTGCATGAAAACAGTTTGAATTAAGCTGTTTGTAACTTACAACAACAGTAACAAAAACACTTAATTAAAATTATGTGTTATTGTTGTTTTCTATGTATTTCAATCCACATAATTTTAATGAGTTTTCAGTTACTGCATTGTAGCCACAAAGTAGAGAATGCATGCGCAGCAGACGTAAATTTTTTTTTGTTTTGTATAATCACTGCTGCTTCTATTGTTGCTGTTGCGGCTGCGTCTTCTTCAATGATGCCATAATATAAAAAGTTGCAAGTCATGCAAAACTTTTAACTCCAAAAAGTTAAGCGAAATAAATAAATAAAAAAGTAAATTACTTGCGGGTATATTTGAAAGTGATTACGAAACAAGCAATAGCAGCATAACAACAAACATCAAATAAAAACAAAACAAAAAATCTAAATTATAAAAATTTTTAATTTAAAATTCGAAGAAAATTGTGAAAATAAACAGAAAATTTTTTATATTTTTTTAACACAAATTTGCTAAGTGAACGCAAGTAACTTGCAATTGTTGCTGGTGTTTGGGTTTATTGTTGATGTAACTGGTTATCTCGGTGGCTTATGTTGAAAACTGCGCCAAGCTGTTGCAATTTAAAGAAAAAAAAAGTGTGAATGAAAATCGAGTGAAGAAGCAACATTGCAGTACAGTGGAGCAATTGCATTTCAGATTTGTGATAACTGCTGTACCTAAGAATCTAAGCTGAATGATGGAATATGCAAAAGCTTTCCAAAACATTGATCGCTTTATTAAAGCTCTAATGGTTCAGTAGTTAAGTTGGGGTACATCCGATATTAATTTTTAGCCTCTCTTTGTTTAAATCGTCAATCAAACTTAAGAAAGTTAATAAGTTTTTATTTCTCGCGCCAGATTACTAAATCCAGATTGCCCTATTTTCCTCACACGCCTTGTCTTTGATGTTTAATTTTTAATAATTTTTTCTCACTTCTGTCAAATCATAACTTCTGAGTCATTTTTCATGCCGTACCAAATTCAGTTGAGACAATTGAAAATCCATATAAAGACACTGCTCCCAACAAATAGCATGATATCTATTTTTTTTTTGCTTCAGGGTACATTGATGCAAGATTTCCAGTTAACCAGGAAATTCATTTTTAACTAAAGTCCATCAAAAATGTTTGCCGCGTTTGTCTTAATTTTTACAATTTCATTAATTAATTGCATTTTTTGTGTCTACCTATCCCAGCGTGCAGCGGCGTCATAAAGTCGTTTGCACAAAATACGACAACGTGATGACCATAAATTTTGATTGTGGAAAAACCACTTGTTGGATTGCGCTTTTCTGCTTATAGTTTCCTGATTAGATTACTGATTACTTTTCTATTTAATTTCATGAAAGATACAAAATTTTTCCTGGAGATCAAGTTCAAAGAGTCAATTTTGGTGCTTTTTGATTTTCAGTTTTTGGACTGGAATACCTTGAAACTTGCACATCAGTGTCTTATATGTAGCAAATACAATAGTACACATATAAACAACAGGTCTTCCTTCAGCAGTGTGTTGCTGAACTCTAAATTGAAAGTGAAAATTGATGCCGTGTCCAATTGCTGCTGCTGCTACTGCGGTTACTGCTGCAAATGCAAAACTTTTACTTTCATTGTAAATTTCATGGTTGATTTTAATATTTGTTGCATTTCCTTCTATCTGTTTGGAGAAAAAAAAACAAAAAGAAAAACAAAACGTGACGCTGAACAACGTTTGTTGCGTTACTCTATCTTACAAGTTTTCTGTCAGCGGCAGCTTCAGTTTCATTCGTTTTTTCTTCTGCTGCACATTGATCGAGGAAATATGATGTTGATTGCAGTAGATGCTTTGCACACATGCGCTGTTGTCTAAATGCGATCAATAGCCAGTTGTGGTTTCTTGTACTCAAGGCAATATATAATTATCGCTATTATTGGTGTTATTTTTGACCTTGCCAAAAGTGAAATACACTTCACTGCAACAGCATTAAAAAAGCGCATGGGTATGAGTATTTTGTTAAAAGTTTTCTTTTCCGCGATTTGTGGGAGTGGCGTCATGGAAGTGCTCTGCGGCCGTAGTTAATTTAACAATTAGCTGTATTTTTTATAGGTCTTCGAACACATAGTTTTATAGCTTTGCTTGTAGTTTGCGCCAATATTCGAGATCCGACCAGTTTTTTCCTATGCTAATTTGTGCCATCTAATATTCCACTAAGCCGGTTATAATTGAAGATGAATCCACTGTTTTAAATTTCATCGAGCTATGTTACTTTGTTTTGCCGTAGGCGTGATTTCTAAGGACAGAAAGACCGACAAAAATTTACATCTGCGACGCCCGCATTTATGTGCAATTTAAATATATAATATAATATAATGTCATTTTTAGTATGCCCTGTATGTAGAAAACAAATCAACGGATGATAGTCTTGGGCAAGACTACTCCGATTATAATTGTACTAAAACAATTTAAAAATTCACTGAAAAAAGTAAGGTTGCATAATTAGAGCCGGATAAGCACTCTTTATATTTTCAATCCAAAGTAAACAAATTCCGATACATCGAAAAAAAAACATCGAAAAGATCGAAAATGTTGGAAGAGGCTAAGACCTTAACAAGAAATATGTTGATAAAAATCTATAAATGTGAAATATTAAGTATCGAAAAACAGCAAAACAATCAAAGGCTATTGATTATTCACGAAAAATATCAAAAAGAAATAGACAAAGTTGACAAAAAGTAAACACTTTATGTTGAAACAAAAATTACAATAAAATTGTATGTATCCGTAAAATATCGAGAAAAGTAGCAAAAGTTGAAATGTATCGAATATTATTGAAAAATATTGAAAGTTAAATTTAGAAAGTCCTTAGCTCGAGCAAAATTTCATTGAAATAATGACACATATTTACAATTTTTTGAACCGAAGAAAGCGAAAAACTTTTTTAAGTATTTTAAGTATCTTAGCTACATTTTAGTCCGATGATAGTCTCGCCCTCTGGTCAGAAATTGAAATATCCTAACTTAACAATGCAGAAATCGTTTTTTTTTGTAGATTCGGGAGCTTATTAGCCTGCAAACAATGGCGTCAACTCAGTAGGGCTGGGCAGAGCATTGGCCACCCGCAAGGTTCTGGTATTAGTTACTATTCCATACATCAATTCAATAAAACCATCCAATAGTGGTGGAATTATAATTTTTTGTGTTGGTATTGTTGTTGTTTTCTTCTTTTACTTTGTACCGTTTCGAAGTCCAAAGAACAAACTCTTTTTCAATCGTTTTTTTTTTGTTGCTTTTGAAGAGAGCGTATATGATGAGATGCTAAGAGATTTAGTTAATTATAAATAAAATAAAACTAGTGGTTGACCATTGAAATCTAACTTATACAAAGTTGAGATTTAATTTTTAATAAATTAATTTTAATTGCTAGATTTTGCTAGAGACATTTTCTGAGACACAGATATTATTGTTCAACCCATTGTATCATGGAAACCTTTGATGTAAAATGTGACTTTAGACTTCAGAGCCAACTTGACGTTAAACTGTCATAAGTCATCTCAGAAAGTGGACAATTACCTCAGTTGTCTATTTGATGGGTGGAACTTCCTTCATAAATATTGGCACAGGGCACACCTTCTAAGGCATTTTACTGCTCACATAAGAGCTAATACTTTTTTTCAATTAAACTTTACTTTTAACTATCAATAAATACCTAACACTTTTTTTCAATATTTTTTTCTTCTTTACAACAGGTAAATGGCCAACACGAATATTGCTACAGATTCAACAGCAACAGCAACAGCAACAGCAACAACAATAAGAAACCGAGTAGCAACAGAAAATAAAAAAATTTGCCATAATCTTTGATCAAAGCGTGATTAATTGAAAGGAAGCGAGAGCCAACACACGAAACTCACGAGCCATAAGCGCGTGCGCACTTGACGCCAACTTGATAGCAGCAACAACAAGTAGCAATAGCAACAACAGTTGCCGCTTTAATTACGGCGCATTGGTCCACCAAATATAACAACAACAGCAACAAAAAGAGTACAATAACCGCCAATAACAACACCAAACGTTTAGCGCCATTGCAAAGTAGTTTTGCAAAAACAACAGCAACAACATCAATATCTGTAAGAAAAACCGGCAGCACGAGATATCAGCACCAGGTACAAATCAGCACATGGTTGCATTGCGCTTGACGCGCAGGAAACAAGCGAGAGCAACGAACTCCTGTCAGCCGGTCGTGCATGCGTACAGTTTGTAGCAACGCAAACGCAAACGTCAATAGTAACATTTGGCGGCACAAGTTCAAGCGTAAAACGTCACGCTGTCAATTAGGAGCGACGATGGCAAGTTAGCTGACGAAAAAAAACAACGAGGAAGCAATTTTTGTCAGCAATTGATCTTCACACGAGTGTTGCTCTGGTTTGTCAACAACAACAAAGGAAAAGCAAGCCAACGACGCTGAGGAATGCAACAACGTGTGACAATTACAACAACACACCCCAAAGCAATTACAACAAAAGTAAGACTAGTGGAAAGTTATTTCCCAGCAGTTTTAAGGTTGGCTACGCACTTCCTACTTTCTACCGCTACCTTACCGATCCCACCTTTTTCTGAGACCCTCCCCAATTTTATTCGCCCCGTGCCCCTCCCAATGTAAAATGTTAGCATCCACCATAAGATGGAGTCTTCTAACGCTTATTGTCGTTCTCACTTTAAACGCCCACGCCATTGAAAACCACGCCCCGCAAAGTGCACAAACAACTGGATCTATCACCTCACACCTCGATCAACCGCCATGGCTAACGCCAACAGCGACAGCAACTACTACATCTTTACACAAGCAGCAGCTGCAACGCACAGCACGCAACCTTTACGCACCCCATCAATCCTTCACAAAAGTCGACGACATCAGCTACCAGCAGCAGCATCAACGCTCAGATGGCAGTCTGGTGCAGTCTTTTGGCAGCTATCGCATGTCACGCAACTCACGTGACAGCAGTGCAGCACAACGACGTGCCGATATTGATGCTGCTTCCGATGTTGAGGTAATACCTGTACCAGCAATGCCGATTCCTATCGCCAATGCACTCATTACTATTCCCAAGCAGGTAGTGCCCACTGCTGCAACAGCGCTGACGACGGCAACATCTGAAAATGTAACGTTGCCCAGCGTTGTAACAACATTAATGACGCTACGTGACGCATCACGCCGTCAACGCAATTACGTGTATATACCGCTACAAGCGGCAGCTGCTGATATCAGTGCTACAGCGTTACAGCCTAAGCGTAACTTAACGCTGGCACATTTAGGTCCACCACCGGATGGTATTGCAGCGGCAGTTGATGCTGAGTTTGATGACTTTGTGGTGGAACGCACTGATCGCAGCGACATCGTTACATCCAGCAAAGAAGACAATATGGATGCAGATGGTGGCAGCGAAGATAGCGATACTTCTTCAAGTCGTCGCATTGGATTCAACTTTCCTAGCTACATCCTAAAGCCAGCAAGTCCCTTCTACCCGCATTCCTATCGCGAAGATAATCCTATATTCAGTGAATCTGCTGGTTTTGAACGTCCCTATAGCGAAGAAGCATCTGCAGCGCCACTTGCTTATGAGCAGGATACACGTCACACGCGTCAATTAGTTTTTGAGTCAGGTGATGTCGCTAGCGCAGCGCATCCATTTGAATTTCCCGGCTTATCGACGAATACGAAACCACACACTTTGAACTCAGCAGCGGCTGCGGGAAAATTGTTTCGCGAGGAAGTGACAAAATTTGGTGACATTAATGGTCCAATTACGGCATTTCCACAACAACAACGTCTGCATCGTGGTATTTACTTTGGTGATACAGATTTTCGCACAGGCCCAGCACCAGCTGTACGTCAGTTTGTGCCACCACAAAAGTCTTTCAGTGAATACATAGGACCTGGCAGTGAATACTCCAGTTCTGGTGGTGGGCGCAAGAGTCGTTATTATCCTTACAAATCTTCACGTAGTCCACGTGTTGTCTTTCCAGCCAATGATAACATCGGCACGACAGGAACAACTGGACCTAGTGGGACTGGCGTTTATTTTAGTGATAACGTGGCTTTTAGGTGAGTAATGGAAATGAAGAGGAGATTATTTTTGTATCTGGAAAGAAAGTAATTAAAATACATATCCCACGTTTTTGTGTTCTAATTAGGGATCAAAACTTTGGCATCAACGAGTTGGCCGCCATACAGGATGTACGCAATGACTTCAATCTACAGGATATTGATGGTGCTACTAGTGAGAGCACTCATACGGGAGGAGCAGCACAATCGGCGAGCACTTTTAATGAGAAGGGTTTGTTCTTGATTTCTGATTTTATCATACTTTTTAAGGACACATCACAGCTTTTACATTTCTTTCCGCCACAAAGCAAACTATTTTTTCATCAATGGTAGCTGCTATGGCCTTTTGGCTTTTATGAATTTCGAAGCAACTTTCAAAGCACTATTTGCTTTAGCATCATTTAGATTAGTTCTATTAGATTGGCTTCTTAGCTTGTTTATGAAAAACTTAAAGAGATATTTACTTAGTACTGACTCTCCAAACTGATGAATTTTTTCTATTATATATTTTTGGGTGAATCTTCTGTTTCGATTTCAGATGATTTGTTGCAACTTGCTTAGGGCTTAATAGTGCTCCAAAATCCAAAAAAAATTATCTAAAATCCAATTTTGACTTATGATAATTGAAAAACTGAAAATTATTTTCAAGATCAAAGGCATGGTCAATGTTATTTGACTACCTGAGGCCTTATGATTTTTGTCTTAATCATTTATCCCAACCTAGCTTTGATCTCGGGATATTAGCTTGAAGTAATTAAAGTGGAGCACTCGGTATAGGGTCTTCCATTACTTTGTAAAAATTCATTCACTACACTCTCTTTAACCTAATCGAATGCTTTCAGTCCAGAAAAAGATTCTTGTAGCTGATTGAATAAAAGCTAAGCACACGATCTTTCTGAGGAATAAATTACTATCACACATCGCGATATGTCCTGAGATACTCTCTTATTAAATTCGACATCGGATTCTTGTCTGCACATGGAATCTTGCATTATTTAAAAATTTATTTTTCTACTGTTTTTTTCCAACATGTTTTTTCGTCATCTGAATATGCAAAAAAAAAATTAAATCCCAACCCTACAAAATCCCAGCTGACGCAACCACAACGGAAATGGAGTGTCAGCATCGTGGTGGCAATTGTGAATTTTTTCTTGCCTGCTGGATGTCTGGCGGATTACTACAGGGCACGTGCAATGGTGGCCTGCTGCGTGGCTGCTGTCATCGCACCGCCAAATCGGCGAATTTGCGTACATCGGATTTTGTGGGCAACACCATAGATTTGACAAATCTTCCGCTCAAAAGTTATGGACCCATCAAAAATGATGCCAGTGAGTGATATAACAACCGTTGATTGCATTTTGGATTAGTGGTTGGCAGTGGTTAGAACATAGGGTTTAATTCTGTGTAGTGTTACCAGTTATGTGTTTTCGCTTTTAGAGCACTTACTTTATAAACAGTACAAGGTAAAAGTTTTCAGGCGGCATGTAAAAAGTTCAGTTTGAATTAGAGCTCAAATTATCACCTTTTTGATGGTTGATAAGCGTAATTTTTAGTTTTCATTAAACAGCAATATAAATAACTGAATATGTGAGGCAGCTTGCTATAATTGATATTCTTTTACGAAAAAATAAAAACTAAAGATGACGGGTATGTATGATCGAAAAAAAAAATACTCAGAGTCCTATAGCTCTAATTTATAACAAAAAAAGTTGCTTGCATTTCTGAGTAGAAAAATATACCTGAACAACAACGATTGAAACTCGAGAACAAGGATTTTTTTTCGATGAAAATAAAATCTGAAACAATGATTACTATTAATCGAAAAAAAATAAGCCCATCAATAGCATTATACCGAAAGTCATTGTGAACAAAGCAAACATCATATGGTAAAATGTTCATTTCACGCAGTTTTTCATCCAATGGCACAACAGCAGTAGCAGCAACAATTGTCGTGATACTTTATTGCTATTTACTTTGATGTTGTAAAAATTTCTGTGTGTGGTATGAGGAAAAAAGTGAAAGCGTTGTTAACTTAAGCAAAATTTACTTTTTGCCAGTCCGCCTAACTTGGCAATATACCAAATCCACAGTTCAGTGCACATCTTCCTTGTGGTGATGCACAGTGTAGAATTTTGTGTACTTCTTGAATGAGGTGTAGTTTTTCAAAAAATCTTTAAGATGAACTTATGACTCAAAGTATTACCAAGACACTTTTCAGTTTAATTTTCTAAAAAAACTTAAATTTTTTTGCTAATTTTTAAAATTTATGCACAATTCCGCACTGTGCGGCATCAAAAGCTTCACATGTATTCTCAGCGTAGTGGCAGTAGATGTTGTTCATTCATGTTTTGTATGACGTCATTGATTATAATTTACTTTAACGGCTTCACGCCTGGTTTTCTTGAAATTTTAGTATGTAAAGTTAGGTGAGAGGCCTTCGGCCGCGGCTCAGTGCTTACATTCTCCAAAATATTCACTAACGGCTTCGAAGCGGCCTTCGCCGCAGCTTACTATGCTATGTCTAACTCGGGCTTTTCTAGCACATAGGTGTTGAATAAGCTACAGTGAAGCACGAAGCCGGTATTGGACATATTGAAGGATGTACGCTCTGAGACGTGGCCGAAGGCCTAATCTAAACTAGTTCATCCTAACATGCTTTAGATGAACTAATTTGGCCTAGGAATAACTAGTTTATGCTAAAATATAGTTTGACCGATAACATACATATTTCAATTGTTTTATTTCTTATACTTATATTTTAGACGACTTTCATTTGATGAAATTATATTTTCTACAGTCGTTTCTCATGTTAAAGCTACTATTATATTTGAAACTAGTAGTACCCGCGGCTTCGCTAGCGCACGAATATGTTGTTTTAAAAATTAAATATTAAAGTTGGTCTAAAATATTTTGCGTCATAGAAATAAAAAGTATGGAAAAATCCATAGTTTTGGTATATTTTTTAACAAAACTTTTTTGTGTTGATTTTCGAGCATAGCTTTACAATTTTTTTTGTAATTTTTTTAAGAATTTTTTTTATTTCCCCTATTTTTATATAATTACTAAAATCCCTTTTTTTAATTTCTATATTAAAATTTATGTATATGGTGTTTTCATTTTACGTTTAATACAAATCTGGCATCTATTTTTTCATTCTGTATTTTTCTGTTTTGAAATGGATGAAGCTATCTGGAGAACCAAATGTTATATGAAAAACTGATTCATGATTTGCATTCAGCGTAAGAAACCAAGAGTGCTTGCAGCAATTATTCATAAAATCAAAAACTCTAAGTGCTTAGTTGCACTTGGAGCACTTTCCAAAAAACAATAACGAAAATTTGCACTTTTCGTCGAAGCTTTTTTGGTTGTTATTATGTGACCATTATCTGTCTTTACTCTAGATAGCAATTTTTCCAACTACCTTTGCCTTAGTCATCAAAAAAATACCCTGCTGTAAAACTTATTTAGTAATAAATTGAAATAGTTTCATCGTTTTAGGGTTACAGCATATTGAAACCACGCCAATGCACAAACTGAACTTTTTGCCTTTTTTTCATATGCATGCGTAAACTTATTTGTTTGAACACTACACTGTTTTAATTATGCTACTACTTTGTTTAATACTTAAAGTAGTTTGTAGCTTTTTGCACTTTTCGTTGTTATATTTTGGTTTTTTCTTTATTTTATTCATACATAATAATCATCTACCTAGTTGTTTGAGTAGTGCTTGTGCTAAACATAAATTTTCTACTACTTTTTGTTATTAAAAATTTTAAACTTTGAATACCAAAATTAAAATAAAAATGCATGCAACAACCTATACACCAAGAAAACCTCTAACAGGCAACACACCAAAAACCTTAGCGCATGTTTAACCACTGCTTCCTTCCAATGCAAACAACAGCTGTCTGGCACTTTGGGCACGGCTTTTTGAGCAGGACGATCAACTATAATAACTTTAAGACTATTTTATAATTTTGTTATCTTTTTATAATAGATTTTTATTTTCACTTTTGCAATGCAATTATTTTGCGGTTGACTTGTAGTAAATTTTTTTTTTTTGTTACTTCATTGCATTTTGTAATATTTACTTCATTGAAAAAAAATATCATCAACACAAACCAATTTTGCATTATTCTACTTGTATATTTATTAGAGCTGTTAAAATTTTAGCTAATCTTTTAACTATGTGCTACACAAACTTTTTGACTCTCTGTTGATGTTCTATTTAACGTTCATTGCTTTTTCAGGCTGCGGTATCTCATTGGCCAAGCAAACCGCACAGCGTCGCATTGTCGGTGGTGATGATGCTGGATTTGGTTCATTTCCTTGGCAAGCGTATATTCGTATTGGTTCTTCGAGGTAAGAAAAAATGTTTAACAATAAAATATCATGAGACAGAGCTGAACAATAGTTTCAACTTTCAATCAAATCAAAAATCAATATAATGGACAAGTGACGGCTATTTTTGATTGAACGAACTATACAAACAAGTTACGACTGTTACTATCAAGATCAAATCGCAAAAAGTAATTAAAATCGACAGTTCATTTAAGTAAAAATATGACTAAATTCACAAATTATCAATCAACAATTTTATATATTCTTTTTATAATTTTTAATTTCATTTATTTAGTAAATTATGTACATATGTACATATCGGTCTAAGCCAATTTATGAGCAACTGAAAAAACGTTAAATAAGAGATCAACTCATTAAAATCCAAATAAAACCCAAGTTTTGAACTGTACAACATTATGTTTCATCACAAAACTTTTACGCAAAACTAACGACATAAGAAATTAATAAAAAAGTCACTAGATATTCAAAAGATCACCATACTGAGGATACAAGGCTACCATATGCAAAGCTAACTATGGACACAACGAAAGTGTTAAGTGTCTCTCAAAGAAAGAACTCAATATCACTTAATGCCCAGTTATGTATGCAAACTGAGGACTGATCCTTACCAGAGCGAATTTCACAGTACAGTGGAAAAGTAGTCCACCATCAAAATTTTCAATTTCAAGATTTTGCTAAACAACGACCTGCCACACGATATCCGCTCACTTTAAATTTAAGACTTGCTATCAATGTTGCACTATCGTCGGTTTGAAAATTCAACGCACATTAAGTTTCATATGTTTCAAAACTTTTAAACTTAAAATTATAGTGTGATACACCTATGACAAAAGCCTTTAACTACATAACACCTCCGAATTCTCCTCTTAGCCTACAGAGTTCTGGCAAGGTGCTATTAACTAAATATGTCTGCGCCCTTACTAAGGCTCTGTAGCAGAAGAAAACCATACCAACATTTCAGATACACTGACTCAAAACGAATTGTGATTACTAGAACATTTACAAAGGATCATCATAAATATAATGACCCTATCCTGAAACTCTTTTCTCATGAATTTTTCATTCAGTGCTCCTTGAACGAATGTGTACGTGTGTTACATTTTCCGCATTTTACGTCATTACCCACTGCCACTGCCTGGCATACGCAATCGCCATCAGCTTTGCTGTTGTTTCCTTTTCCATTATCCATTATCACCTTCATCAGATTTTATTATCACTCACTTTCGTTATTTCAACTGCTAAGTGTTATTGCTTTTTTTTTATTCATTTTGCAGATGTGGCGGTTCATTGGTGTCGCGTCGACATGTCGTTACCGCTGGCCACTGTGTGGCGCGTGCAACACCACGTCAAGTACACGTAACACTTGGTGATTACGTAATCAATTCGGCAGTAGAGCCGCTACCTGCTTACACATTCGGCGTAAGACGTATCGATGTACATCCGTATTTCAAATTTACACCACAAGCAGATCGCTTTGATGTCTCCGTTCTGACGCTGGAGCGATCAGTGCATTTTATGCCGCATATTGGTAAAGTAATCCTGTTGCTTACGTCATTTGAGCTTACGCTTATAGAGAAAATTCTTCATTTTATCTTTGTGTAGCGCCAGTTTGTTTGCCAGAGAAAAATGAGGATTTCCTGGGGAAATTCGGTTGGGCAGCTGGTTGGGGTGCATTAAATCCAGGCTCAAGGCTGCGGCCGAAAACATTGCAAGCCGTCGATGTGCCAGTGATAGAGAACAGGTAACAAGGCATAAGAGAGCGGATAATGAGAGCAATTATTTATTTGATTTTTGTAGAATTTGTGAACGTTGGCATCGGCAAAATGGCATCAATGTTGTCATCTATCCGGAGATGATGTGCGCGGGATATCGTAACGGTGGCAAGGATTCATGTCAAGGTGATTCTGGTGGACCACTGATGCATGAGAAAAATGGACGTTGGTACTTGATAGGTAAGTTGTTGTGGGTTGCATTGCCTAAAACCGATTACATACAAGTTATAATGATCTTTCTCTTCAAGGTGTCGTTTCTGCTGGTTACTCGTGCGCCTCACGTGGTCAACCAGGCATCTATCATCGTGTGCCCTATACTGTAGATTGGATATCTTACGTAGTTGGCCTAACCGTGAATCTTTAGAAGCTACGCAACTCTTTCTTTCACTTAATTTATTTTTTAACTAAAAACATCGATTTGTTTTTGTTCTTTTTTATTTTAAACGTTGCACTGCTCTTCGAATCAGTAGTTTTGTTTTTATTTAACATGCACTCGAGCATTTTGTAAATATTTTCCCGGCGCTTTAAAGTTTCCCTTTCTTAATTTATATATATCTCATTAGCTTTAAGATAGAACTTAAAGAATAAAACTAAAGATGAAGATGCAAAAGGGTCGCGTTTCTTGTCAAAATTATTTGTTTTGATATCTGACATAACTGTGCGTCATTGAATTGTAGTCATAATACAAAGCTATTTTAATATTTAAAAATTTATTTATGTGTAAATAACTTAATTTCTTATAAAATGTAAACAGAAAACAAATTAAACTACATGTTTACACAATATACGATACGAATATACAAACTAATTTATAAAATTAAATTAAATAAAACATTTTTTCATATAACAAACTATGCAGCCGATTATTTTTTTAAGTCAAAAAACTAGTGCACCATTTTAAATAGCTAATGAAAATAGTTTTAACTAAGGTAGAGCAGCAACTGGACTTAAGTATACAGCAGATGTGGCTTTTTGGCGAGTAAGAAAGCAGTGTATCACAGTTAGCTCTCGGCGGCTCCAAGTGGTTGAAATTAGAAAAAAAATTGCCAAAACTGTTGAGCATAAAAAACACATCGAGTTTTTACCTACTTAATAGTCCTCTGAATAATAAATTTGCATTTTCGCCATAAATAAAATGGGTCTGTTATGTTATTCAGATGATAAAAATTCAGATAATCGTAATCCAGATATTTAAGTTTTGGGTATTTGAAAGTTCAGACAATATCAAATTCTGACGATTTCGAGATCGGATGATTTTTTGCTAGAATTCAGAGATACAATGTAGATGAAATTCAGATTTAAATTTCATCTCCATTTTTCGTCCGAATCCATAGAGTTTAATTTAACTTTTCCAATTTTAAATTAAAAAAAATTATAAAAAACATCGTTTTTAACGTGTGAAATGTTCACCATATTATTTGATTTTTAAAAGACCTTATTTTCTGAACTGTGAATTTTGTGACGTTTTTTTACAATTTGAATTTTGAAACACATGATATAAGTATGAATATCAGAGTTTTGTACACCATCCAACTGATATACATATTTATATCATAGTTCATAGTATATAAAAAGTTATTTCAAATTAAAAAACCTGTTAGCTCAACTGAAGCCATTTCTATTAAAAGGAAATCATTTTTCTATTCATCAACTGCCTTGAAAAAAAAACTCGTAAAAATTATTTGAAAATAGTGTCATTTTTCATTTACATACATACGATATTTTTATTTATTTGGCAATTTTATTTAGAAAATAAATTTTTGTAAGAAATTTACGTAACAAACAAAAACCAAAACAAGTTTACGGCAAAAAAAAAGCATAATGCAAAGACCAACCACAACTGTACCTGCAAGAACAGTGCATAGAACCAGAATGCTTCATGCGCGGGATGAGTATGATAAATTCAAACAAAGCGCAATATTCATCGGCTGGGTGGGTGAACTGATATCAATGCTAGTATTGATGCTATCAGCATTGGCGTTGCATTGTCGCGATACTTTAGCTGACGCTATAGTCGATGAAATGGATTCACAAAGTGCAGATCTAGTTGACCAGAAAACGGTTTTAAGCGGTAAATTTGATATTCAAAAGTGCAGCATATTTTAAGGATTAAAATTTGAAGTTGCTTATATAACAGAAGGTAACATTTTTTAAATGTATGCGCCAAATTGTGAGTCCTTTGCCTATATAGGCTGATAGCTTGTTAGGCATGCATTGAAAAGGATAACCTTTGGAATTCAAATTTAAAAATTCCTTAAAAAAATAAACGCCTCAAGGTATGCCACACTTTTGTCAATGCAATGTTTCAGTCAATTGCTTTAAATGTTTACTTACCATGCTTTACTTGCAGTTGTGGTCATCTTGAGCTCTGGCTTTTATGCTTTATCCTTGATAAATATACTAGTTTGCTCTATGCTCCTAATTGGCATCGCTAGGGTGAGTTACATTTCAGCTGGTCAGCTACAATTAATTACAAGCTACTACTATATAGCGCTGTTGCTCCCTCATATTCCCATGGCTGCTCTTTTATGGGCTGCTATTTTGTGTTGGTGTGCATATTGCCATATATTTAATAATTTCTGGTTTTTGCGATCAAATCGAATACTTGGTGATGGTAGTCTCAGCCAGCATGTGTGCTTCTTGTGAGTTATTGCATCAATTGAGAAAACTCTGTCAAAATTGATATTAACTTTTCTTAAAATTTCAAGTTTTGTTCTTTAAAATCTACTACAAAGTGCTAGATCTGTATAGAAAACTGCAGAGTGATGAAGAAGACGAAAAGAGAAGAACAGAGCAGTTGGAAATAAATGGCGAGCGAGAAACGGCTACGCATCAGGTGGACTCAAGTTACAGCAGTGTACCATATCAGTCATTCATTTAAGGAGCTATGTTATTTAAATCAAATTTTTGCTTCAAATAAAAACAGTAGAACTCAGATGACAGTAAATAAAATTCCTTGAAGCAAAAAACTTATTAATATTTAATTTATCTGCCTAAAACGATGCAAAATTTTTTACAAAAATTTATTTTCTATTCAATTTATTGATTTTTCTTAGCTGTAATGAATTTTTTGGTCTATTAGCAAGCGCAAAATTAAAATTTGATGTCTTTACTTTTTCCCTTTTAAAGTTGATTCACATCAGAGCTGCAAATTTTGTGAATAAGTAACAGTAAAATTATACGATTCTTATACTTGACAATGTTTATGAATGATTGCCTGCATTGTAATTAAAACTTCCAAGTATCCGTGGCTACATAAATAGATAATCACGTAAATTCAATCATTCTCATGATACTCAGAGGCCAAAAATGGGGAATTTTAATATCGCCAATCATATAGTTTGAGCATTTATTTGCAGTAGGTACGATTTGTAGATTATTTGATTTTCCATAGCACAATTTTTGAAAAATCTTTCTGTACGATCAGTCGTTCCATTTTTTAACTAATTTTTTTTTTTGGTTAATAAAAGCTAGATATAGCTTTGACCTTGGAGTTGGCAAAAGTTGACCAATTTCGATCTTAAACGATATTGATATTGTGGTATTGTTTAAAATTGTACAAATTTTATTTGTGCTTGAAAGTTCAATAGTACTACTTAAGCATTTTAATGGTATTGCTACTTGCACAGTTTGAGTTTACTATTTCACAGCTCTGATTCATTGAATGGAAATTTGAATATGAAATTGTTTTTTTATGTATTTCTTTGACCACAGCTGTGAATCAATGAAGCATAAATTTTTAACTTATAAGGGAATTCTGCTGATTTTAGTTAAAATACAGGAAAAGTGGGGCAACAATAGCTAATAGAGAACCGATTGAATATATGAAACAGAACGTGGAGATAAAAAAAACAAAAAAAACTTCAGCAACAAACTTGGATGCCTAATTTCTTAATTATAAATTAATAGCATGTGCATTTGTTATAACGAAGACTAATCAATAATCATTCCTTAACGGATATGAAGATTAAAAAACAGCAAAAACTAATGGTTAGCGACTTCTGCTTTTACATATAGTCAGCGGAAACATCAGTTTCTTCTCAATACTTTACTTAAGATTGTTAAACGAAGATCGCCATATAATTCTGCAACGATAATTTATATTAAAAGATTATTCTAAGAGCAAATGTAGTATTTGACCAAATTAAAAGACAAAACTTACACAATTTGGCTCAAAACATTCATGACAAATTTTCCAAAGCTTCTCACGATAATTCATTTTTCTTTAAGTCATTGAAGAAAAATAGCTAAGCTTGAAACGTTTTCAAGAGTAGCTTTTTCGTTGACACTTGATTTAATTTTTTATGGTTGCAGACAACATTGACAAATATGTTAACGCATAAAAAAAAAATTCTTACCCGAATACTTCAAAGTGTGGCTTACTTTCAACGAAATAAGTTCTGTCTTAGATATTCCTATGGAAAGTGCCACGAAAACCAAAATGGAAAAACAATCACCCAAAATACTTACGCAAAATTTTTGTGGACTGTGGTTCTAAATGAAATGCAAATTAGATGCATGCGGACTTCTTTGTTAAGCTTCCAAGTTTAATGTTATTGATAAAAACAGTTTTGGCCAAAACTTCAACTTCTATTATATTTTCTCCTGTTGGTCTGACATGAACAGCAACATTTTAGCTTTATGACGTGAGGACAGTAAGATTAACGAACACTATTTGAGTGTCTTTTTATTTGAGAATATTTTCCTAGCAATATAATTTTAAAACTACTCTACGTTGATATCAATCGATGTTCCTCCATCATTAAGGTCTCATTTTTGCACAATTGAAACAAAAAACAACAATAATTATTAATATTAAATAAACTATCCTATGATTTCTCTCACTCATTCCGAAAACAGATTAATTTTTTTAAAAATAGTTCAAAACTTTTTTGTGTAAGACATGGACATGGTTCCCAGATCAAATTAATGCTGCATTCATTCGTTTAATTCTCTCATATAACATTTTTCATTTAATTTTTGTGTGATTCTATTGCATGCACCAAGACAATGCAATGCTGCTGCAACACCAAAAAGACAACAACTGCCTATGATGTCGTAATCATTTGCATTATATTACTTTTGTAGCATTCAACGCCTCTCAAACATCAGCAGCAGCTATCGTTCAAATTGAAAGATGCTGTGGTGCGCGATTGAAAGCCATTTCAGCTGCTGTTAATAACAACATCTTCTCACTTGTTACCTACCGGCTGCTGACTGGTTGGCGGCTCAACTGTGCTTCGCTTGCTAATGTCAATGCTACTAGTTCTTAAAGATGCCAGTTTCGAGTGATTCTTCGGCGCGAGTGGTTCAACTTCAGATCTCTTGAGGCAAATGGATAACGCCAAATATCGTGTGTTTAAATAAATGTGGAAATATATTGTTAATTTATTTCAAACTAGTAAATTTTTAGACCAATAACATTTCACTGATACAAAAATATGTGAAAAGCTCAGTGGAAAGCCAACAAGCAAGCATAATTTTTGACCACCACATAAAACAAAGTTCATTAAAGAAGTTAAATAATGCAAGAAATTTGATGAAAAGCGCGACGTTATCGCGTGATTGAAATACCCCGAACATTTTGTGCGTATCTTTATTTTATTATCTAAAATTTAAAAATTTAAGCATAGAATGTGTAGACAAAAACCATCTTGAAAATAAAAGTCCAAAAATTTATCAAATAAAAAATCAAAGTAAGAGTCAAAAAAAAATACTGTTGAATGATTTAAAGAAAAGTAAAAAAAAAACTCTTTCATACTCTGTTGTGCTGAATTTGAAACATTTTTATATTTTACTTAACAAAATATAAATACCATTCACTAAACAATGAAATTAAAATAAAGTTCGGAAATATTTACTGTTAGATTAACTTTTATTTTTAAAATTATTTATTTGTATTTTAATTATTAAATTGCCAAAATAGAGTTTTCGGCCATAGTTTCATATTTTACTGCAAATGAGTAATGATATTTTCCACGTTGAAATGAAGACTTATTACTAAGATATTGAAAAATTGCAAAAAGACTTGCAACGCATTGGCGTGCAAATCGCATTGAACAAAAGTTATTATAGTTATTTTGCCATAATATGATTCTAACTCGTGTGCGGCATTAGGTCGCATGAGATCTATAAATCGATAGATAAGAAATTGTGTTTGGTGTATTATTTTACATATGACCAAAAAATTTATCAAAAATTTCAATCGACTAACAAACACCATAAGGTCCATAAAATTAATTAAGGTCCAACATTGAATCTGACTTAAAATACGCACAGAATATAAAAATCGCATAAGACAAAGAGACTTAAAAGTCTATAAAATAATATTACATAAACTTAGTAATTGCATGTTACAAAAGTTACGATATTTTTATACCTTTAAACTTAAAAACTGCATGGGACCCAAAAACCTAATGATAGCATGCACAGAATTGAAATCGTCAATAGGTTAGAAAAAAATTTAAAGTCTCATGTGATAAGAATATTTATCGTCATTTTTGTTGTTTTGTTCGTCTAATCTTTCCCCTAATGAACAGTCCTTAGATAGCTGCGAATTTTTTAATAAAATTTTGTATTCATAGTTTTTACTACTAAAATACATTTCCATTGATTTGAATTGAAAACTCTTTTTGATTTATAATAAACTCACTTGTCCTTAACAGTAACATTTTGGTTCTACTTTTCTGTTCCTTTTTTTTCTAGAAACTATTATCTACACTTGTTTTGCAGTTTTTATTGTCCAACTTTTCCAATAGTTTTTGAGGAAAAAAAAGTTTTAAAAATAAGTTTCATTAAAAAAGAACTTTCATGATCTTAAATGATGCATTACTTCAATGCAACGAAATAAAATGATATTGCTTGTGACTACAGTCATAACCGTGCTATTAACGCAAATGCAGCATTAGTCAGTCAATGTCAGTAGTTGCAGCAACAGCATCATCTACGTTGCAGTAAGCGTGCCGTAAAACACTTACCATTTGGCGTGCGACCTACAAGCGAGAAGAGTTTTTCCCCCTATTCGCAATGCAGCAATTGCGGAAAATTCTAAAGATCCACTGCTCGGTTAGTAGTGCAATTCAGTTGTGACGATTTTTGTTATTTCTCTTGACTAGTTTTTCCATCATTTTCTATTTCTGCGTTTGCAGTTTTCCATTTTTTTCATACTTATTTTGAGAAAAAAAGTAGCATTTTGATCAAAAAAAAAAAGTTTTTTTCTTAATTACGCCAATGTTGCTGTTGCATTTGCATTATTCTCACGTGTGTTCATCAGGATTATCAATGCGTCAAACCATAGTGATAGTTGTTTGTCACAATTTTTGGTTTTGTCTGTGATTTATTGATGGTATCATCAATTTTATTGTTCTCTTGACTGGTTGTTCTTTCTTTGTAGTTGTTGTTCTAAAATATGACATACTTGCTCCAGCCATGTTTACTTTTACGTCTGTCGCTAATCGTTTTAGAAAAAACCGCTTGTCTCACTTTTTGCTGCAACATTTCTTAGCTGGAATTCTACGATTGAGTCGCGCAACTGCTTTTGAAATACGTTGCAGTGTCGTCAATAGTATTGTACGCATAACCTATTTTATTGTTTTCATTTGTTGTTCACAACGTTGATGACACAATTATTGGCAGCAACTCTAGTCAGAGTTCTATAGAAAATGACATTTTGCAGTGAAAATTGAGACAAGTGAATTTGAATCGGAGGAAAATTCTGGGGAATATTATAGTCATTAAAGAAAACAGCCACAAGACTTTGTGCGTTTTTTTCTGTAAAAAAATGTCCTAAGAATCAACAAAAAAATTGTATTCACTCAACAAATGAGAGAATATTAGATATGTATTCATGATTTTGCATTTTTGGCAGTTAATTGTATTCATCAAGATTTGCCAATAGTTAATAAATGGTATATTTGACATAAGTAAAGTTAACTAATACTTTAATTATAATTACTTCTGGCATGTTTTGATTAAAAATCCAAAATATATATCTTGGGAGCAGGCAAAATACCTAAATTAAGAAAGTATGGAGAATGGTTTGAAAATATTAGTAGCTTTCTACATTCTCTCCTATGGAATAATGAATCAATATTTAGTGTATCTATTATTATTATTATTTTTTGTTTGCAGATATTAGCTTTGCCAAGCTTCTGATCAGCTCTTTGACGAGTTTGATTGCAAAGTCTTCCGTTTTTTCTCTGAATTTATCAAAAATCTTACTAGACATTAAAGAACCCATAAATTATTTGCAGTTATTTGTAGCTCATAATTTTACAAATGCCAAATGTTAATAGTAATAAAGCAAAATAACCGCAAAGTTCATTATGACTTTGCATCTTTATATCATTGCCAAGTTCTTGTCAGAACATGAAAACGCAAAAAACTAAACAACCAAGTTAATTATGGACTCATATACAGATACATTTATTCACAAGTGAAAAATGTAGGGCAACGCTGGGTGTTTATTAATTTTTGCTTGTTTTTATTGCAAACTGAAATTAAAAAAAAAATTGTAACAAAAGATTTTTTCTAGAAAGAAGAATAAAAAACTTAAAAGTAAAATCATAATAAAACTCAAAAGCAGTGTGTACATCAACTTGGAAAAGAAAACGAACAAATAAAAATTGTTATGCTTTCATAAACACAACGACAAAAACTAACAAAAGCAATAACAATATTAAAAACAACAGCAATAACAATAACAATAATAACAATCACAAGTGACAGAAGAATGTATGATAGTATGAAGTTGCTGTTTTTAAAAGTGTCACCAACGTATTATCATATTTAAGCTATAGAAACTTTTAGTTATGCGGATTTGAACAAAAAACAATATTAATAAGGAAATAATGCACAAATCTTTTAACTGCCACGCCCATTAATATTTGACAAATGCCTTTCAACGATGAGCATATGGAAATTTTTATTTCTCTTATTTGGCAGCAATTATTTGAGCACAATAACCTTTTGGATAGCAGTTGATGCGAGTAAGTATAATTTTTATTTGAATCAGTTTTCAATTTTAAATAAAGGGTGTGTCGTACTTTACTTTTAGAAAGATCGTTTTCCACTATTAATAAAGTTTTTTGCTTCTAAGTAAAGCAACCAACATACAAAAGTATTAAGCTTTCTGATGCTTTCTATGCGGCCTTTATTTTAAAATCTCTAGCCAATTGTATTTAGATTTGCGTGCTTCTTAACATCACTGAATTCATTATTACGAATTATATTCGCTGGGGTAATAACAATTTTTTGTAAAATAGGTTTTGACTATCTGAATTTCCGCAGAATAACCTTATCATTATAGATCAAGGCTTAACGCTGAATATCCTATTTAAACCCATCTAGTGCAAAAAATACTACATAAATTGAAATTGACTTTTGACGTGATATGCGCTATATTCACTTTCTTTATAGCAATTTTCAGCAATTTTCAGCAATTTTTGATTGGTTTCTAAAATTACGTTGTTTGTGTTGTGTTAATATGAAATGATTGCATCTAAATTTAAGATCTTAAATGAATATATGGACAATAAACGTAATATTTTCACATTAATTTAATATTCCTCCAATTAGGCATTCTAAATACACTACTCGGCGTGCCATCGGAGTGTGTGCATCAAAGTGGCATCTGGCCCTGTAAATTATCCTTCTCATGCTGGCTGCAGGGTGGCAAGCACGCCAAAGGCTGTGGTACCAACAAGTGGCTGTTCTCTTGTTGTGTCCCTGATAGTAGCAACAATGAAGTTGGAATTGATGCGGCTCAATCACCGGCTGTAAATTTGGTGGGTGGCGCTTTGCAGGACTATAGTAAATTGGCAAATCTACCAAAGCGCGTAATGCTGAAGCGACGCAATGAAAATGAAATTTATGCAAAGGTAATGAGAAAAATAAGCAAAAGAAAAGCAAAATCATTTTAAGAATATTCCTTGCAGCATGAGTGCGGCTTGCCGCGCATGCAACAGCGAATGTTGCAAAAACGCATAATTGGTGGTCGTCCGGCGCATTTTGCCGAATATCCATGGCAAGCACATATACGCATCTCTGAGTATCAATGCGGTGGTGTGCTCGTTTCTAGGAATATGGTGGCAACAGCAGCGCATTGTATACAGCAGGCACGGCTGCAAGATATATCTGTATATCTTGGGGAATTGGATACACAAAATTTGGGATTGACGGATGAGCCGTTACCCGTAGAAAAGCATTATGTGCTGCAAAAAATTATACATCCACGGTTTAAGTTTCGTATGACGCAGCCAGATCGTTACGATTTAGCATTGCTAAAGTTTGCAAAGCCAACAGGATTTAGGTGAGTCAGTGCTGCGTATTTGAACTTTTCCGTCACAGAACTATTTAACATCTAAATTTTGTATTGCAACTTAAAATTTTATTCATTTTGTTCCCCCTTTAACAGCGAACACATTTTACCCATCTGCTTGCCGCAGTATCCAATTAATTTGATTGGGCGCAAAGGACTCATCGCAGGTTGGGGAAAGACTGAGGCCAGCTTAGGCCATGCGGGTACAAACATGCTGCAAGTAGCAACAGTGCCAATAATAAGTACAATTTTTGTTAGCATTTAATATTACAATTTTCTTAAAAAAAAGTTAAAATTCATTAACAGGCTCTTTAGATTGCATACGTTGGCATGTGAGCAAGCAAATCAATGTAGAACTCTATGATGAAATGTTTTGCGCAGGACATTCAGATGGTCATCAAGACGCTTGCTTAGGTAAGTTAAAGAGTATTACAAAAATTAATATATCATATCATCAAAGTTATCTCTCGTGGACTGAGAAACGAAAGACTTAGGCAACATACTTATTGCTGTAATTTTACTCTTAACAGAAGAAATATAATGGTTGCCTACTTTTTGGCTTATATTCGCACAACATTGATATTGTAAATTGCTTGTAATTTTAATAATTTGTTTGTCTACTTTCAGGCGATTCTGGTGGACCGCTGATTATCAAAGAACGCGGTCGTTTCATTTTAGTTGGCATCACCAGTGCTGGCTTTGGTTGTGGTGTCGATCATCAGCCAGGCATCTATCACAACATACAAAAGACTGCAAAATGGATACAGGAAGTGGTTTTGCGTAACTCATAGTTGCACGGAAATAAATTTTTGAAAATAATTTTTTGGTTTGTCAAATAAAATAGATTATAAAATTAGCTTTTTCTATATATACTTAGCATCTTAAAAGCGATAAATAGTTTATTACAACAAATTAAGTTGAATAAATAGGCGTATCTAGCTTAAAGTGAATAAATTAAAGTTATTTTTCATTAAATCTATTAGTTATATTTCCTTAAATAAAAATTGTTTGTTAATTCTTTGATCTGAAAAGTCTTCTGTATAATTCATGTGGCCTATGTACCAATTTTTTGAATTTTCAGCTAAAGTGAAACTCTTTGCATACTAAGACATAAGATTATATCGCAGTGGAGTCATTTGAGTTTGAAGCACAAAGTATTTCATTGCTGTTGCAAAGTGTGACGAATAATTCCTATAATTACATGTCAAGAAAAAGTGGCTATGCCGCTGCACTTTTGAAATTAGATGTTCTTGGTGGTAAGATTTTGAATTGGTTACTCCTCCAAAAGTGGAATTTGGTGAGAAACTTCAATAAACGCAGTTAAAGTTTTTACAAAAACAACATAGAATTTACCAGAAAAGGTATTAATCCAAAATTTGACATTTAACACTTTCAATATTTATGCGGTATATATTTATACAGTATGTCTTATTTATGGTGGCCACTGTTCGAGGGGATAATTTTAGATTATAAAACGCTGTAAAATGTAATGCTTAGCATTTTTGATAAACTTGAAACCTTATTAGCTGTTTCAGGAGTGACTACCCAATATCTAACGAAATAAGGAAAGTATTTCAGATTAAAAAAAACTTCCAATCCCAGAAGTTCCAAGATTTTATTTTTTTAAATCAGTGATAATGGAGCCCATACTCACCGTGAATGCCGGAATCACTATAGAAACATTGAGTTTCTAACGTTATTAGCAATTATTTTCATGAGCACATTATTAATGCACACATGTAGCATGGCATTATTCAATGTAATGAGACAATGAAAAATAAAGAGATGAGTTTTGTTTTTATTTTTTGGGAAAGTGCTTGTTATTTAACTCAATACGTTGTTACATCGTTTCCATTAAAGCATAGGTGTTAGCCAACAAAATTAGCTATATTGTGAATTAAATCTTTTTGTTGAGTTTACTTAGAAAACCAGAGAAATATTGGGCACAGCATTTTGTAAGCTCAACCAATTTTTTTTTTTTTGAACATACAATTTAAAAAAAAGTATATAAGCAAAGTTTTAGTTAATTGTCTTCAACTTTATGCATTACCTAAGAGGTGCTATGAAGTTCAAGGTACTATGATGAAGTTTAAAAACCCAAATTCACACCAAAAACCACAACAAAGCAAATGCGTTAAATTTTGATGACTAATTAAATTTTTACAAAAAAATCGAAAAACCCATAACCAGCTTGTTGGCCTCAACCAACCTACTGCCTCTGAATATTGTTTTCAGTAATAGCTGAAATAGATTTGATGACTCTTTTATTGTCGCCTTATCAATTTACAAAAACATGTTATTTGCTTAGCTAAGCTGATAAAACATAATTAGGTCTTTGTCAAAACAAAGATCGAACAACACAAAACACGAAATTTGAAAAATATTCTCAGTTAATTTTTTTCTGCTGCTTCTACAATTTAAAAATAGAATCAAATACATATAAAAATTAACAAATAACGCAAAAACTGATTGAGCTGAACTTCAAATAAGACATAAATTATGAGCATGACTTCAATAACATAAACGAAAGACTTAAGCAGGAAACCTAATGCATACAAAATAAGTAGGAATATGCAGTTAAATATCGCATCAGCTTTATGATGAGCAATAAGATGGCAAGACATACATAAGTAAAGATCTGTTAAATGTGTGTAGAAAATATGCTCTTTTAATCTCCATCAAAACATTTATGTTTCGAGAAAAAAGATTTTATTTCAATATGCAACTATGTACTACTTTAATGCTGTTAGTCTTTTTGCAATACATCATTAGGAAAAAACACACAATTGAGCAAAACAAAAAAAAAAAACACCGCAAATAAACAAATTTATGACAAAGTAATAACAATAATAAACCAAATAAAATATGATGTTTGCATTACAATAACAATGCATTCCATAACAAATCGATTGCATAAATAAACGCACACTATGCCAAATTTAAGCAACAATAGCACACGTAAGAAAAGTTCACGTTGTAATGAAAGTAAAGAAGCGTTTGCAGCTTAACGGCACAGCTGCCATGTGTTTCCATTTCGTATGAAGAAAAACATTGACTGCCAACTGAAATGAGGACAACCCTTAATTGGCAGCGCGTTAAAGTTAACGAGGTTATTAAAAATTTACAAATATTACAATCAGACAATTTGATGCCTTAAATGACACATTTTAGTTACCAATTTTAAAACATAAAAACCTAATTTCAAGTTTGCCAGTAAAAAATTGGCGCAATTTATTATTTTACAGCATTACACGCCCCTCTTGTTTGAAATTTAGCAACACGTTAACGTATGAATATTTGGACTGGGGGATAATAGTTCCAAATGACTCAGTAGTTTCATGTTTTTTACTAAAAAAATGTTTTATATTGCTACTGTTTTTGTTGGCTCTTTATGCAAGTTTGTAAATTTTTTTAGGATGCTTGAAAAAAGTGCGAATTAAATATGCTACATTGTTTTATTTGCAGTAAGTTTGCTGCATTATAGTAATGTTTTTAGTGAATTCCTTAGAAATAAAATTAAATAATTATTGTGTTATATAAAGGGCCAGATATTTTGACATAATAATTTGATTTTTTTTATTGAGACCAAAAATGCATCTCAATGCAAACAGATAGAAGTTTTAAATTCTTGATAAATTTTCTATTAATTTTTTCAATATTTAGAAACATAGAGGGCATTATCATACCCATTCTGGATTTATTCACATGCTCTACTACTTTTTTTTATGTGCAGAATAATAGTTACATGGCACAAATTTTTACCCGATAAAAGAAAGAAATTCGAAAACGGTTTTGAACAAATAATTAAAAGTTTTGAGTCTCGAAGAATGATGCAGTTATTTAATATATTCCAAGAGTTCTTTTATTTCTTATTAATCACAGAACAACAATCTTAAAAAAAACATTATTTCGTTAGCTTTTCATGGAGAACACTGTCCAAATCTGAAGAGATTTTTAGTTTTTAACGAAAATAATTTTTCCAAGAAGTTATTCTGAGGCATTAAAGTGGACGACAGATAATTTTTTTTCTTGGAAGGATTATTTCATTAGAAATAATATATTTTACTCTGGTTTAATGTTCTGAAGTTATCAATTTAGTGATAAAACCCAATTTTTGAGCTAATATAGTATTTTATTTCGATCAATTTTCAACAGGCAGCAAGTAATGACAAATTATTTCAATGCTAAGTTAATCAGAAAAAAGCAACAGTGCATGTTTATATTTGTAAGTCCTTTTTTTAATTTAGTAATTACTACGACATAATGCAGTTTAATGTAACTTCCTCACGCTAGACGCTGCCGTGATGTTACTCTCACTTTTTTTGCACTTTGATGATAGAGGTTTTAACACTTGTGTAGCCAAAAATAAAAATTATTTAGAATGAAGTTTTTTAAGTATTTTAAATCATGAAGTTCAAACAAATGACACCATTTTGAATTGCTAAGAATACTAATTTAGATTTATCGAAAACCTTAGGACATTTTTATTTTACGTTTTGATGAGATCGTCATTTTTGAGGAAATAAACAGCACTCATGTTACTTTTTAGCGTTTTAAGAATTGCAGGAGCATTGATATTAGTGAGAATAAGAAATTCTAATGGTGTATTGTAAGTGATACTCATTATTTCAATGTGTTATCTATGTTTTCACTACCATAAAGCAAACAGCTGACTGCTATAGTTTTGGGACATGAAAATATTGGAGGAAATTAAAGCTCCTAATGCATTTGATATTAACACAAATAGAGTTTCTTACCATCAATTTTGAAGATTTAAGAATACACTTCATCGACAGCTCATACAAGTCAATCTTTTAACTGCCACCCCAAAAAGTCCATATAAAATTTTAGCAAATTGTTTGAAATTTTATTCATAAGAATTATTTTTAGTGCCTATTTAAAAATTTTTTTGAAGCAACCTAATTACAATATCTAACTTAATTGCGAATCAACATTTAAGTTCGTTACTTAAGTCTTTTAATTTTTATTAACTCTATAGGGTTAAAACTATTTAACTATAACTTTGCGGATATAAGCACGAGTAATGTTGAGAGGAGCATTTACAGCAGCAACACTAGCAGTAGCAAAAACAGAAACAATTACAGAAACAACAAAACTCATAAATGCCACTAATGACTCTTTTAGCCGTAGTAAATTCAACAAAAAACTGAAAAAGCCAAAAAACTTTTTTCGCACTATCAAAAAATAGCGTGTATTGTGATTTACAAAAACAGCAACAGTGCACACTTGTGCGTATGCATTTGAGATATGTATGTGTTTGTTTAAAGAGTTACGACAAGTATTAGTCACAAGCACCCGAAACAACCGAGAAGAGTCAAACGAAATGCAGAGCTTCAACACATGCGATTTCTTAATTTTAAGTTAAGTTTTGCAGCTTAAACATTTAACTCAGTGTTTGTCTCACATTTCATTATTATAGTAATTGTTGTTTCTGTTTTTTTTTTGTTGTCAGATATTGCAATTCATTTCCATGGCGCTTAATACCGACACATTGTCTGTGATAGTGTTTGCGTTTATCATCTCTCTCTGTGTTTCTCTCTTTTTTTCAGTGTCTGCTTTGTTACAAGACTTTAATTTTATTATTGTTAATATCTATAACAATAACAACAACACAAAAAAAATTTGAGCAACAAAAACAATTTGTCGTTCATTTCACTTTCGAAACCGAATGTCGCAGCAGTGGTACAGACAAGTGAAAAAGTTAATAGCAAGCCATAAGTGTATGGATTTAAAATTTTTTTGATGAATTACGCCAATTATAATGGCTTTAGTTGATGCAGACTTCAGGAAAGCTTTGAATAATTATTAAAAAATGAAGGAAAAAAAAACAAAAGCAAAAAAAAATAAAACAGCAATGTTGGCCTCTGCGACAAAAAACTTGCGATGAATAGTATAGTTCACAAAGTAAAATATTAGTGAATTTTTTTTAATATACTTACTATATAAACGTCATATGGCCTTAGTTGATGCAGACTTCAGGAAAGCTTTGAATAATTATTAAAAATTGAAGGAAAAACAAATTTTGCACAAATTCTAAAAATTAATTAAAAAGGCAAAAATTAATATTGAAATTGTAAACAATACTTCTGAAAGCTATTTAGTATAGCTATAGTTTTTGAAGAACATTTGCATTTGGAAAGTAAAGAAAGTAAAATGAGCAACTTTTTGGTATCTGTATTCGAAAAATGTTCAGCACATTTCCGACATAGCATGTCTTAAATTTTTTTGAAAATTTGTTAATATTGACAAATTTCCCTCATTTGTGGTGCGATCTGCATAAAGAGTTCTTAGCCTGCAAGAGCAACTTTTTCAGTAAAGCGAAAAATTGCGTTCTCTATCAGTATTAGTGACTAGGCGACTTAGTTAAAATATGACGTTTATATAGTAAGTATATTAAAAACATATTCACTAATATTTTACTTTGAGAACTATACTATTCATCGCAAGTTTTTTTGTCGCAGTGGCCAACATCACGGTTTTATTTTTTTTTTTGCTTTTGTTTCTGCTGCTGATTTTTAAAAACTCAAAAAGTGCCATCAGCTGCACCATTTTAAACCGAATTGTCGATTTTTTCTATTTCCAGCAGCGCTCATCATCGTCACCACAGTCATTTGTTAAGACCTGCTGTGTCGCTGAGTTTGATTTTTTCAAATTCAATTTAATACAAATTGTAAACATTTTCGCTCACAATGTGGCAGCGTGTTTATTAACACTTTTGACGTTACGAATGCAAGTTGCGCGCTCGACGGCGAATTAAAATAACAAAATAAAAAACACTCGATTTGTGCGTGTAACTAAACACAAATTTTCTTTATGATGAAGATTTAATAGAAACATAATAAAAGTTGTAAAAATTACAAGTATTTGAAACTTCGTCATTTTATATTGTGTCATGTCAACAAAATTAAGTGCATAATAAAACATCCGACACAACGACTGCATAGGTCATATGCTTTCGGTTTTTTGCAAAAAACGCGCTGCTTTGGGAAAAAACTAAGTTTTTTTCAAAAATTCACTTTAATCGAATTTAATTTGATGATCGTTTCAAGTGTTAAAAACAAAGTTTACGCCGCATAAAACTTAATCACTTCTGTGTAATTGAAATTTGCAAAATTTAAATTTACGTCAACGAAGCAAAGAGGTGCTATGTAAACAAATAAACAAAAGTTGTGTTACTTAATCGATTGTAATTGTAAACAGAAAACTTGCTTAATACCACTTTAACAAACCGAAACTGAAAAAAGTAAAAAAAAGATCGAAAATTCACACCAAACCCAGAAATAAAGTTTATTAATTTTCTGCTGCGATATGTTAAGCGCGTTTCGCTTGCTTCATAACGGGCATAGTGATATTTCATTATATTGGACGTTAACGCTGTTACTTGCTGCAACTTTGTCATGTGTCATTTGTTTATCTGCTGAAACTGCAGTAGAGTCAACAAGTTATAATACACACTACAATGACGTGATACCTACGCAATTGAAAAAGTCCATTGCAAAAGAGCTGCCGAAAGAGGCAAAATTCTTTGATGAATTTGAAGGCTGTAAGTACACAAAGACAGAAAAAAATATTAAATTTCACTTTTAATAGGTATTGTTTTGAAATTGATTTAAGTTTAATTAAAATTAAAGTTATAGCACAACTTTTGAAATTTAATTTCTTGGAAGTTTGTTGCTTATGTCTTTCATTTGTTGTAAGCATTTATTTGATTTCTTCTGCAATGTTCGCTTGCACTTATTTTTGTCTCCGCTTTCCATCTTTTTTCTTTTGGTAAATTGTATTTTCTCTGTCATGTACTCTCAGCTCGCTTTGTTTCTCACTTTCTTTGGTTATTTTATATTCAATATTTGATATGTTGACGAGTATTTTCCATTTATTATTGATATTATTTTGCAATTTGCATATCATTAAATTTTGTAACCTTGATCTTCAATAAAGTTTTTTTATTTTGATTGCGCAGTACTATGGTATTTTTGTTATGTATACTCTATGGCCATTTTCTCTATTAATCCAAATGCATTTATTAAAAATTTAACTTTATTATAATATGATTAGCTTTAAATCGATATGAGTGCATATTGGGACAGCATTAAAAAAATGTGTTTGCTATTGGAGCGGAAAATTGCTTAAAATAATTTTAAACAAAAGAAATGTTGATCAAACCGAAAAAGTTTTATTTTTTACATAAAAAATTATTTCGAATTGTGATGTGTTTTTGTCTTTACAGTCCAGTTTTAATAACAGATAATACGCTTGAATAAATTAAAAACTAAAAAAGTATTAACATATATGGCACTCTGAATTTTAAAATGTTACTTGCTTTAGATTACTACTCCATTGTAACTAAAATTTGATATTAAAATATGGAGCTAAAGCTAATGGGAAAGATTGATTTATGGTTACTGTTCTACTTTAGTTGTACATAAATAAGTACTTCGCTTGTATTATATTGGTACGGTGAGGAGGTTTTTTACGATAAAAATTAAAATGTTAGCACTACCAAGTAGTATTTCTTTAAGGTCATTTAATTTTTTGAAGGAATGATGATTTTCGTTGCTAAAATTTCCATCTTTATTGAAACAAAAAAATCAAACTACCTCTGATCATAACAAAAATGAAACAGATGGACCTGTTACCTTTCAGATAGTCCATAAATCACTGACTGATATACCAAGATAACCAGTTAATCGATTAAGGTGAAATCCGATATTTGGAATTTACTTAACTAAATCACTCACTATAAAAAAAATTTTAATGTAATCACATCAATGAGCGTTAAGTCTTCAATGAAGTTTATTTATCTTTTATTTTGCTAGTCAGCTCCACTGGTGCCCTGCAACTATCGATCACATTTTGTCCAAATATTTTTAATGGTTATGGAAATAGTTCACCCTCCACTTTCCGAAAAACTCTTTATTAAAATACTTTTTTATACAATTTAATGACAATTTCATTATAATCAATGAATATAAAATTTTGACATAAGAACACCTCTTAAGAAGGCAGTTAGTAAGTCGCAGAACGTTTTCTGACTCTCTATGCTGCGAGAAACAACGTGGAATTCACCGGTTTCGTTGTTATTTTCGTCGCACTTAAGCATGTCCGCGATGCTCAGTAGCTTCTTTTTCAGTAGCATTTTTGGGTTATAATAAAAACTGAAATTATCCAAATTTATTAGCTTTACTTGAAGTTACTCATACTCCTCTACCTTTTTAAAGATTTCACCCAACGTAGTACATCAACATAAAATATAGAAATTTTGATTTTATTTTTCTTTTTAACAAGATGACAATTTAACAGCCAATTAAATCTTGAAATGAGTTAACCAAAATATGAAAAAACCCAAAATGTTTTGCATGTTTTCTACTTAGCAAGAGAAACTCATAATTCACTACAAGGTTACGATGAAAGTGAAGGAATCACTTAAATAAATCAAATAAGTTGAATTATAGCTAAGAAAAAGAAAAACCTCACAGGTTAAGCAAAAATTAGATTTGATTTTATTAACCAAACAAAAATTTTGTGCAAAAATTTTTGTGCCGAAAAGCGAACTAAATTGTTTTCAATTGTTTTAAGATTAAAACGTTATCTTAAAGAGGATTTGCTTGGAATCTTTTATATGTGAGCGCTCAAAATCGTAGCTACGATTGAGCAAACAATTTTTATGGAAAAGCTAATTGCAGTTCATTAAGTTTAAAAACATTAAATTTATTTGATTTATTTCATTTTACTTAATATTAACATTTAAGCAATACCCAAAGTCAGCTCAATTTATAACATCACTGCTGCTAAATGATAATGTGCGACGATCATGCACCGCGTTCAATAATTTTAACCAAATTTCGTTGTATTAAGAAATTTTAATAATGTTTTTTTGTTAATAGAGGTTTATTTTTATATTTTGTGATTTCATTTAGTCGTATCATAATAGAACAACTTAACAAATAAAAATTCATCTGACAAAAATTATTGCGTAAGGTCTAAGGTTAAGTTCATGGCCTTTTATTACAACGCACGATGCTTCGAATCTGGGATAGCACAAACGATCATTCGACAAATTTGTTGGTCGTAGTCCCAAAATTGTTTTTCTTCAGGATGAGTGTCACACTTTAAATTATCTTTGCTTTTAAAAGAAATCCATAAGAATTAAAAACAAAATACCATGGTTGTAGCTGCACTCGAATCCTCGTTGCTTTCGCGAATAAGTTATGTGAAATCATAACGCCTTGAAACAATGACTGCAAATTTTATTTGCTTACCTAGAAATATGCAATAAAAAGGTTGGCTTTCTATTTTATCGTTAAGTACCCGAAGTAGAAAAGATTAGATTTAAAAATTTCTACAGAAATATGTTATTTCATATTTCGACCTTGCTTAATGGCTTATGTTGTCCGTGCAAGGAGGTTCTAGAACTGATCTTTCAAATTATTTACATATAATGTATTTTTCCTGCGGTAAATAAGTCGATTTTCTACATTTGCAGCTGTTGTCTTCAGAGTGCCCCATTCCATATTTAATTGTCAGTTTTCAAGGGTCATCAGGTAATCACGTTCATTACAAAAATTGCAAGCAACTCTCGCCTCTCGAATCAAAACCATAATATTGCTCTTAAAGAGTTAATACTTGTCCAACCAACAATAATAGCATGAAACAAGTTCAATGCCATTGCTGCATAACTGGATAATATCGACATCAAGGAAAACCGCTTTTTACAGACAACAAAAAAAAAAGCACGAAAATGTAAATTTTCTGTTTAAAAAACAGGAAAAAATAAAAGAAAATGCTTTATGTTATAAATTTAATAGTCTCCAAGCAATTCGCGAAATCACAACAAAATAAATCAATTTTTTTGCATTGTCACTAAACAGACCAGTTAATACATTTTTCGTCCATTGGACAACATGCTGTTAAGTTGCCCCTAAAAGCATACAAGTTGTTTTGATTTTTGTCATGTTTTTTCTTTGACATGATTTATTACTGAAATCTTTTTTTTTGCTGATAATTTTTGATGTGGTCTAGCAATTTCAATCTTTTTTTTTGCATCCGTAATTAAATTCCATACGTTTACATATACTCATTCATAAAATATTGATATAGGACCCATGTTCTTACTGAAGTGAGTAATTCATAGGCGTATGCATGTACACAAAATAAGAAGCAAAAATTTTTATTAAGACCCGTTTTCTGTTAAAGAGATGGGCTATGTTAACAGACTCAAAGTAAAAATGAATAATAATTTCCGAAAAGAATCTCACATCTTAGATGACATATTATTTTGTTAACTTTTTATTAACCGTATTTTCTAAATGAACTGCAGTAATTCATAAAAATTATTATTTCACAGAAAAGAAAGTTCAACAAGACGGTAATTAAAAATTTAACAAGAGACGCTAAGAACAAAACATACTTTTGCATGTTAGAGTAATAAAAAGCTTACGATTTTAAAAGAAATTGTGTTGAAGTGTTGCACGCATTTTATTGAAAAATTTAAAAAATACCATGTCATAAGCACTTTATTTTTCGGCACAGTAGAAGATTTTACTGAAGCAATCACTGCAGAAAGGTCAGATTTAAATATTGAACACCAACGATTGTTGAACCGTTGGAGAGGATTAGATATGTGAAGTTGGATATAACAGGATACCACCATTAAGAGTATATTTTTGGCACATTTCGAAATGAATCATATGAAAAAGTCGAATTTAATATGTTTCGTGACTTGAATGTTTCAAAAAAATGTTTGTTATCATAGATATTTTGACGTTAGTAAGAAAATTTATATTGAATCAAATATATTTAAAGTTTTTTTAATTATTTTATAAAAGCAAAGCATTTCTTAACAAAAAAATGTTTGAGGAAAATTATAACAAAAATTTATTATGAAATTTTTTTGAGAATAAATTTTTTCAAATTTTTATTTGTTCAAAATTCACTTCAAGATAAGAAGCACTTAGCGACATTTAAAATCAAAAAATATCATAAATATCGTAAAAAGCCGAGAGTTGAAATTTTTTTGTTAATGGATCGATTACATACTTTCCCATTAGTATTGACTTTTTTGACACTTCCCGACTATAAAATATCTTTTTTCCGAGACTATTGGTGATTCGAGTCTCTTGATTTTTTCCGATACTTTCCAACTCAAATCAATAATTCTGACGAATTTCTTACAGGTTTTTTCTATGCAGAAATCTTATGAAAATATTTATTATTTTTCAAGTAATTGAACAAAATAAACAAAAAACTTAGCAGCGCTGCGAAATATAAATGTTACAGCAACTGCTGCCTATGGATTTTATTTTTAAATTTAAATATCAAGAGCCAAGTCGTAATATCAGCCGCAATACTTTGTTTTAATTTACCAAATAATTTTATTTTAGCATAATCACAAGTGGTAATTTTAATGTGCCTTTCTTTTAAAAATGTTCGCTCTGTCTTTTTACCATCGCGTACTGCATTTTCAGACAACTCTTCTCTAGTCCCTCATCTTGGCAGCGCACAGAAATTTGACATTTAAGACAAAAACAAAGTAAGCCAAATTACGAGTATTATCATTGTTTCTTTTGTCTTTTCTTTTATGGTTATTTTTTACATTTCTTTTGATATGGCATTTTGCGATGCACCAGAGCAACAACGAGAACAACAAAAACAGCAATGCCATTCAAAACTGGGTATCCAAAATAAGCGGTTTTCTGGTTAAACACAAGTTGGCCACCTTGCTACACTTTAGTTCTGAGTTTGATTCACAGCGGTGTGGTTCGTCAAAGCGCGTCTTTAGCGGAGTCCCCATAAAAGCCGTTGCGCATGCGCAAGTGTTGAAGAAATAAAATAAAAAAACTTTTTTCTCCTTTCCTTTTCGTCGTTACGGTTAATGTTTCTTGTTTTTAGTGATTCATTTATTTTAATTAAAAATAAAAACAGCAACAAAGCAGAGCAAACACCAAAAAGTGCAAAAGTTTTCTTTTCAGTTTTCATGAGCCGTGAAAATTGCGCCCGCACTGCCAACGTCGTTAAAATTTTTTTTTCGTTGTCGCCGCCAAAGTTGGTTGCGCACGCGTAACTTAAGCGTGACGCAAAACTGTCCGTGTGTGTGTGTATTAAGAAAATTTTTGCAGAAAACATAAACCGTTATTTCTTTCAACACAAAAAATAAATACCGAAAATATGCAAGGATAACAAAATAAACGACTTTTTTCATATTTTGGTTGCGCTTGAACAGCGCAAACTTTAAGTGGAATACCACAGCAAAACTTTGCAAAGCAATCGCAACAAGTTGCTTTAAGTGAAAGTGAAAGTCCTCCAGTGTCCAGTTATTGTGTTGCAATTAAATTTAATTTGAGCTCTGCCGCGCATTTTAATTTAATTTTTTGTTTCTCTTGCCACACAAACAAAACACAAAATGTCCAACATCAATAGCAGACATTCGTGCAAGAAGGACACGTGGCTTAGAAATCAGCTGCTGTTTCGTGCTTTTTGCATTTTTTTACTTTGCTGCTTTTGCTGTCCGAGTTGCTGTCTGGCCTATCCGTCACCCCAACAAGAACAGGATTTATTAATTTTAGATGCTCTATCGAGGCGAAGTGGTCCTGGCTACTATGGCGAGAACTCTGTGATGGATATGTTGTCAAGAAGTATAAAAATAATCAACAAAGAAGTGCTTGTATTCAGAAATCTAGGCCATTTGTACTAAAAGTTGAAAAAATATTACCCACCAAATCCAGTTTATATAAATTTTGTCTACGGAAACTTTGTGAAAACTTTCGTTTTTTTTTTTGTTCAAAAAATTTGAAATATCCTATCATATTGACCTTTAGCTTTTTAGTAGCTTAGCATTACCCATTATCTTAAGAACAATCATATCACGAGCGAATTTTCTACCAAAAAGAATTTGCAAATACAATGACCTTCAAAAATGTAACGATGTTTTACCCAGGCATCTAGTTAGAAATTTTCTGTTCATGAAATCTGACCGGAAAAGATAAAAATAACTCGCGATGTTAATCTATAAAAATAAAATGCTTAATCTTTTCAATTTGATAGGATCCAATTTTGTGTTATGAATCGAATAATTTTAGAAAAACTCACTGATCCGTAGTGCACTTCTGAGACTTAGAATTTACATTACATTTTCATCGAATATTTATAAATGTAAGTCCACCCTCCAAGAAACTTCCAAGCTCGAATACTTAGAAGACGCTTGATGCCAATTAAGCTTTTCCATATAAAAATGTATGAGAGCAGTATCGTTTTGTTAAAATAAGAAAATTGGGGACATTTTAAGATTTTCATTATTTAGCAAATTTATTGGTCTTTACAAAAATGTCTCTTAGCAAATTGGACGGTCGCAATTATTATCAAAGCTAGGTGGCCATAATTGTTTTGAGCATAGGCCTTCATAATATTTTGTCCTTAGAACTTCATTTGCATTTTCATTGTGCTGACTTGGAAGGTGTCTATAAGAAATAATACATTTTTTGCATAGTAGTTAATCCAATCACAGACATTTTTTTAACAAGAATATAATAAAGCTAACTTTTGGAGCAAGGAAAACAATGCATGCAAAATATCATTGAGTTTCTTCGTTTGAATGTGGGAAGTTGACATTTGTCATTGAATTAATAATGACTTATCTTGAAATAAAGAGCAAATAATGTGGAGCGTAGATTACTAGGTCAGGTTAGCTTAGGTTGAAACGGTTTGGGCTGCGAGAGGGTTAATATGTAGATAGCTTTCTTATTAAATAGCAAGAACACTCGAAGGCCTATCGTAATCATAGTGTTACCCGAAAGTGTAATGTTTCCTTGTAGCACATCTGGCTTAGGCCTTTAATAAATCTAGCAGTTTCGTCTCATTATGAATTTTCTGTCATAACCAAATTTTCAAAAGCTGGTGACTTACTGATTGCTTCACTCAATTGATTTTATAAAGCATATTCTTAAAAACGGAAACCAGTTTTAAGAATTTTATCACTTTGAACATCACACATTACTAGAAACATTTCGGAATAGATATCATTTGTTGACAGCTTTCAGCCAAACTTAAACAAAACTTTGTCAATTGTGATTGAAATTTATGTCAATGAAGTTTTATTTTACACAAAGTTTCAATGAGATTAGGCTTTAAGATTTTGAGATGAGATTATTTTACGAACCTATGCTTCTAACCTAGAGAGTAACTACTGAAACCAAGGTATGGTGGATAAAGTCATAAAATGTAGAGAAAGTAGCAAATTATTGAAAAAGTTGAAAATGTTAGACAATTCGAAAAATGTTAAAGAATTAAAACAAAGTCTTAATTTTGACCCCAATATGACAACGATAATGAGCGTAAGACGTACGGTACTAATCCAATTTACTCCAGTATATATTTTTTTGAATACCTGACAGGTCACACCTCAAAAATTGAAAAAAAACTAAGGTAAACTAAGCTTTTGATGAAACCTAATTCAAGAGAATATCTCTCGATATGTAAAAGAGTCAGTGTGAAACGTTTAATAAATAGTTTTGAGATGTTTAATTCATATCAGATCTTTGTATAGGAGGCTTGAATCCCTACGATCCTCATGCAATAAAGCAGTCAAATATTAAGCTTTGAATTTTAACAAAGATAAAAAGACTGCACTTATTTATAACATTCCCACCATATGATCTCAAATGGCCTTCATGTTCGTCATTAAAAATTTCAATATCATTTAAGCAGCTGAATTAACCACAAAATCTGTAGTTATTATTTTCCAATTGGAGAGCAAACAATTTTTATGCTCTGCTGCGCCATGCGAGTAATGAACTTCAACCGTCAGCGAATTCAACGAAATCAAGACACTAACAATTAGGCCACAAAATACAGCCAACAACTACTGTCCATCAGCAACAACAACAATAGCAAAAAGTGCACTTGATTTGAAAGACGACTTTCAATTCAAATTTATCATTTTAGTTTCTTTTTTTCAATTTTCCTTTTTAAATTTGTTTTCATCTTTCAATTATGCATTTTTTTAAATTAATTTGCTTCATTTTCTTACATTTTTCCTTCTCGTTTCAGTGATTCCGCAAACTTGCCGCTTTCGTGGTCACAAGTTCGAATGTGGTTTGTCCATATCATGTGTGCTGGGCGGTGGAAAACCACTTGACCTCTGTTCGGGCGGCATGATTTGGTCATGTTGTGTAGACAAAGACTTGGAGTCAGAGGACTCGCACGCGGGCCAAGTCAACAACACAAGTGAGTATCATCATCATCATCAGTGTGTAGTGAAGTGAATGGCGTATCGTAAGTGTGAGCATAACCGAGTCACTATGTGTACCGTGTAGATGTGTGTGTGCTTGTGTGTGTATGAGTTGTTTAATGTTGGTGAGCAATTTAAATGCAGTTATGCAATTTTAGAAAACAATTCAGCACTAAATTAGTCTGCATTTCAAAATGACAACAACAACAAAAAATAAAAACAACTGCAATAACAAAAACAACATTGATAATTGCAGTTGCAAACGTCACATGCAATCGATGCAGCACGTCAAGCAGTGGTTCTCAAATTATTTAGTTCATGTAGCCAACAAGTTCTTGTACATTTGATTTTTTATTGATTCCTTTGCTCAAGAGGAAGAAAGCTTCCAAAAATATTTAAAGGAAAGTAAAATCATATTGGAGAGATTATTTTCTTTGAAAAATTAGAGCAAATTTAGAACGCTTCATATTTGAATTATGAGAGTTATATTGTTGGAAAAAAATCACCTAAGCTTAAATTTAACGTAGTGTTTATTCCATTTTGAACCATTTTTCAAAATTATGATTGCTGAATACTCAAAATGAGCCAAGACATCTTGACAAAAATGCCACGAGAGCACGAACAAATTTATTTAATTTAATTTTATAGATATTTTTGCTAAACAAAAATATAAGGTTTCTGAAAAAATCGATAGAACCTTTTGCCTAAAATAAACGTAAAAATCAACCAAAACAGAAAAAAATTGTGATCTGCGCAGAAGAAACTTATCTTGCGAGAGATAAAAACTGAATATGTCTTATTCTAAACGAAAGCCATTAATAAGTAGCTCAAAACTTAAAACGATTACTTCAAGAGATCTTATAGATCGGAGCTAAGAAAGCTCCCTATTCAGAAAGTCGAGTTTAAAGTATTCAAACACATGAAACATTATTTACGTTGACCTTTCAAATTGACTCCATTGCATTATGAAGTACGAGAATAAAATAGAGCGTATTCTGTAAATATATCAAATATCAGAACCTGATAAATTTTCCTCTTTTTAACTTCACTAAATTATTAGCTTTTTTGCTTCATTGTTATGATGCTATAGAGCCTTAATGAAGCTAGTGGAAATAATCAAAGCTAAGTGCATTCCTGAGCGATTTCATTATGTTTTTTGTGGCAGCTTTTTCTTAAAAAATGAATTCGTATTTATTTTCTGACTTTTTCAAATCTAAGTTTTAGGAAATGTATAAAAATGATGATGAATACTGGAGAATAATTTCCTGTTTTTTGAATAAAGTTTATAAAGTTTTTAATGCAATTTTTGTTTAATATTATTTTCCGGAATTTCACCCTTCACCCTTGATTCGAATCAGTTTAAGTTTTTAAATAATTTCCTTCGAGATAACACATTGTGCCTCACTGCAATGCTACGTAAGCCTTAACGTAACCCTATAGACCTTAAAGCGCGATTTAAGTTTAGCCAATTTAAAGCAACAAATGCTTCCTTATTTGAAATCAAACTTACAGCAAACAAACTAAACAGTAAGCAACTGATGGGAATTACTGTTGTGCTCTAATAACTACCGACTTTTCGCTAACATCTTCATGTAAGGCTAAAAGACTGCAACAACAACTATAACAACAAAAATACCAAACCGACTATAGCAGCAGAAAAAAAAGGCAATGAAAAATCATTCTGTTCTCCCATAATTTGAGCCAAAGTAAAATTAACAGCTGGAAACGGAAATCACCGTCGTCATTTTTTAGTTTAAAAGTGAATTTACATTTCTGTGATTTTTTCTCATGCCAAGAAAAATTTTAATTTCACTTTTGCTTCACAATAAAAAAAATAAATTCACTTTAAAATTTTCTTCCAAAACTTTGTAGTTTTTGTTACGTCAAACCGAGTGTGCTCTTTTTTGTGGGAAACCTGAAAAAATTTTACCTAACGCATGAAAGTGAAATTTTGTATAATTTTTTTATTTCAAAAAAAAAATATAAAAAATTATTTAATACACTTTCGCAGCACTGACATTAAAACTATTTTACTACATTTGACTCATGCTGCTGTGACCAAAAGTTAAAAGTAGGGGGGGGCACAAGTTAATTTTGCACAAAAACTTTTAAGTTCGGGTAACACCACCGCTTGTGCTAATAAAGTTTTCAAGTTTTTTCTTTTGCCGTTTTTTGCTACCCAGCCTTAATTTAGTTGACTAGATATTACGTCTGTAAATATAATGATCTTGGTCAGCCCCGTGTTTGATTGTTTGTTTTTCTTTTTGTTAATTTAAATGTTTAGCGTACCACTGTCATTATGACATAATGTCATTCAAGCTGTTAATCTGTTAATGTGTAAAGTTGTTTTATTAGACCACATTTTTTTTTTCAACTGTGGCTTTTCATTTTTATTGCATGAGAGGTCACCACAACGTTTAGATAATGTAATAATGGGTTGAGTTGACATTTTTGTTATTGTTTTATTTTTTTACTTGCAGCCATGTGAAACACTTTCTTTTTAAGTAATACAAAATGTTGTCATCATAAAACTTTTTGCAAGTTTTTGTCTTAAATTTAATAATAAAAGTTTTTTTGGTATACAAAGTCTCCATAATTTTTTACTTTGTCATTGAAGTTAAGCATTTCTTGAAAGCATTGATGTCTCTTAAAACAATTTTTTTCACCAATATCTAAAGCATTAGGTACTACTTAAAAAAATCACTTATATTGAAATTTTACTATTCATATTTTGGAAATACCAGCATATGAACATCTTATGCTTTTTTAAGTTTTCCAATACTTTTCGACATTTTACACAATATATTTTACGACATATAAATGTCATTACTTTCATACATCACATTGCAAGTTCTTGCACTCACCTACATTTCTTTAAAAATTTCGAGAGGATAACCCATCACAAGCCTGTGTAATTAGCTTGAGAAATTTGTTCTGAAAATGATTTTTGCAACTGAGCAGTGATACACCGCTTATTATGCTTATCTGCAAGTTCTAACCACGAAAGATTTAAACAATAAATCTGTTTTTAAGAATTTTGCTATATACTTTATAATACATTATTGAAACGATAACTTTTTGTAAATATATTTTATTAAATTATAATATGCCAAAAACTTATTTAAATAGTTATTAAACAAAACAACAACAAAAAAAAAACAAACACAAATTTTCCACCTGTTCCACTTACTTAACAGGCGACATCATACATTTGCATGACATCTATCCAGATCTAGTGAACAATAAACATCATCAACACATCAGTAGTCATACGTCCGGTTCATCTGCAACTGCATCCGCAACCTCATCCATTGCCTCTTCCCTTAATCCAATACATAGTCATACATATAGTCACATCCATTCATCACGTCCTCCGCTACATCAATACGCAGGTAGCAGTAGTAGCAATGGCAACAATCATTCGCCATACCCAGTAACACCATCAATTTACACCACCAATCGGCCAGTGCATCCTTATAAGCCAACAATATATCGTCCGGCAGCTAGTGATGTCACTACCATCAATTCGTGGGAACATGAAACCAATCATTTGGGACTGGGCTCCACCAGCAATAATGGCATCACTAATCATTTGGACAACTTTTTCAACGTTCAAGCACCAGCATCATCATCTGGGCATGCAGAAAACTCCCATTCACATGAGCAGGTGCCGCATGCGCAGGCTTTTGCTGTTGGCAATGTGCTCGATTTGAATGCAGGTGAAGCAGCAGAGGACTACAATGGTGCTGGTAGCTATGTTGGCGGCGGCGGTGATGGATTTTCGTCGTATCGTCCTGTGCCGGGTACAACAACAAAGTTTATTTTTTGATTTTATTGAGATCTCTCTTGACTTGATTTTCTACTGCACCGCATTTTGCACAAGATTTTTTTGTAGCTTCTTTTAGCACTTTCTGTTTTAGTGTTTTTCTCACTCTATTGTGTTTTTCTTGAACTTTCTTAAAGCCCTAGGTTTTTTCTCTATTGAGACTTTAAGTTTTGTTTTGATTGTTTTTTTCGGCTAATTAAATTTTCTTTTTATTTCGATTGTTTTAGGTTGCGGCGAAATCTTCACACGATCCAATCGCATTGTTGGTGGTCACTCTTCTGGCTTTGGTTCACATCCCTGGCAAGTGGCTTTGATTAAAAGCGGCTTCCTATCGCGTAAATTGAGCTGTGGCGGTGCTTTGGTATCAAATCGTTGGGTCGTGACTGCAGCACATTGCGTGGCAACGTAAGCATTGCATTTGCTATTTGTTTGATTTGGTAATAAATGTTATCAAAACAAAAAACTTAAGCAACGAACTTTAACTCAACAACCATTCCAAAAAAGGGGAAATCTTTATGTTGTAAAAAAAATAAATTTCTCAAATTTCGCAATCTATCAATTTTGTTTCAATATCGCTTCATTTTATTCTGATATTTTTTATTTGATTTTGTTTTGCATTATTTTAATTTATTTCTTTCTTATCATTTTATTTGATTTAATTTGACTATAATTTATTCATTCCATTCGTATTATTTCGCTTCATTTTATTTTAACACATTTCGTTTCATTTAAATTCGATTCACTTCATTTAATTTCATTTTTATTAATTTTATTTCACATCGTTTGGTATCAAATCATTTCATTTAGTTTCATTTAATATCGTTTCGTTTTATTTTATTTTATTTCATCTCATTTCATTTCATTACACATAACATTACTCCATGTTGTTTCGTTTTATTTCATTTTATCCATTTGAACTCGTTTAATTCCATTTAATTTGATGCAATCATGTATCATTTCATATATTTTAATTTCACTTCATTTTGTTTCATTTATTTCACTTCCATTTATTTCATTGGCTTTTATATCAGCTCATTTGGTTTAATCGCATTTCATTCTATTTCATTCCATTTCATTTTATTTTAATTGAATTCTTTTTTAATCATTCTTGTCTTCAAAAATCCTACAGCACTACAAATTCCAATATGAAAATACGCCTTGGCGAATGGGATGTACGCGGACAAGAGGAGCGTCTCAATCACGAAGAATATGGCATTGAACGCAAAGAGGTGCATCCACACTATAATCCTGCAGATTTCAAAAATGATTTGGCGCTCATACGCCTCGATCGTAATGTTATTTATAAGCAGCATATCATACCCGTCTGCCTGCCACCGCCAGCTACAAAACTGATAGGAAAAATGGCCACTGTAGCAGGTTGGGGCCGCACGCGACATGGTCAAAGCACAGTGCCATCCGTTTTGCAGGTACGCTTTGCTATTTAATACTTTTCGAAAGTCTCTTTCATATGCATTTTTCATCCACAGGAGGTTGACGTTGAAGTGCTATCCAACGATCGCTGCCAGCGTTGGTTCCGTGCAGCTGGACGTCGTGAAATGATACACGATGTCTTCCTCTGTGCCGGCTACAAAGAAGGTGGACGCGATTCATGTCAAGGTGATTCAGGTGGGCCGCTGACGTTAACTCTTGATGGTCGCAAAACGCTCATTGGGCTTGTCTCTTGGGGCATCGGGTGTGGGCGCGAGCACTTGCCTGGTGTCTACACAAATATACAGAAGTTTGTACCTTGGATTAGCAAAGTAATGGCCAATGATAATGCGTAGGCGTGGCTTTGATATTGCGCCAGATTTTCAATAGCATCTTCACCGCAACTGTCTACAAAACCTTTTCAATATCGTTTTGCCACGTGATTCCTGTTTAACTCGGGGTTGTTAGTGTTTAAGAGAAAGAAGAGATCGAAAGAAAAAATATCGCGTCCTTTTTTATATCATTTATTCCATTTGAAATTCATTCCATCATATTTATTGCTAGATATATTTTTATAATAAATTTATTTTTTAATTAATTTATGTTTACACTAAGAAAGATACTGACAATTTTGTAAAGAAATCTATTTAATTTTGAATCGAAATGTAAATAAAGTATGAATGAAACCTGATGATTTATTTTTCAATAATAGGTAACCAAACAGCACAATTCTAAATAAAGTAGTAAGGGGATTAACTCTTCTAAATCATACCTTAAAAATGGTCACGTACTCATTCACAGTAGTTTAAAGATGGCGCACGCGGAATGGGATTTGATACACAAAAAATGTTGCACTTTGACAAGTTTGTGCGAATAATCAAGTGATTTATACTGCTATTTTGAGCTCGCACCATAAATGCTAAATAGGATTCCGACACCACACGAAATAACTTAAATTCTTTAATGTGTGGGCAGCCTTTCGGCATATTCGAGCGCATGAAGGCAAAATCATGTGCGTGCCATTTGGTCTGTGAAAAAGCACTTGTGCTACAGTTGCTCTTAATTGCACCAATGTTACTCAAACGAGACATTGTCATAGTGGTATTAATTTCGGCCCGAGACTAACTTAAGTTACATTACAAAAAAAAAGTCTAGTCATTACAAAGTATTTTTAAAAATTCATTTAGCTTAAAAAAGTTAAAAAAGTTTTCATTAATTTGGTTTTTTAAGTTTTGCTGCGTTCCAAAAATTCTATTCAACATCAGCACAGCTTCGCAAGAAGATGAAAGTGGATATTTTTGTAAGGTGTCTGTGATATTGAATAAATAGCATATTTTTAGGAGCATACAAGAAATACACAAATACAGAAACCCAAGCTAAGTTTTAATACCAACTTAGAGTAAAACAATTTGTACAGTTTTTGGAAGAGTGCAAAGAAATAAGAATAAGAGAAACTCAATTAAAAGAGACAAGCAAACAAGTGCAAATATACCGGCACTATATGACAAGAAAAGCCATTGTCATGGAAGGTCATTCAACTACTTCATACGCTGTCAGATAGGTGCACAGCTGTTGAGTTAATTTGTCAAAGTGAAGCACAGTTAAGAGAAAGACTGGCGAAATATGAAAAATCAAGTCACTCTTGAAAGATTGCTCAAATTTTTTGTTTGTGCATTGTATTCTCTTTTGCATGAAAAATGACATTAAGATGTGCTGCGCTATTAATGTTCTTGTCAATAAATAGATTTAAGATTATTACGTGCTTAACATAAATGAAAACAAAAGACTTAAGATACGAACTCTTCACGCTTTAATGTTATTATTAAAAAGAAAACAAACTCACGGTAATCGTGCCAACAGCAAGTGAATTTCTAATAAGCTTATTTCCGGTGAAAAGTATAAAAAAAATAGGAAAATTTTGATACAATAAATGTGTTTCTCATTCTGATTAGAACTCCAATGAAAGCAGCATACCATTTTTGTATATATAACACAGCAACATACTCGCATCTTGATATTATTATTTGTATTATCGTTTTATTTTGTCAGATTTAGCAGTTGTTTTTCTTACAAAAATTTTTTGTGTTTTTGCTATAAAGAATTTCTTTTGTTAAAGACTAACAAATTTTTAAATTTAAGGTTTTGGCAAACGTCAATTGGCTTGCTGTTAGTTTTACTATATATTTAGTCTAGCTATTATATCTGTTGACCAATGCAGTAGCCAACGCTAAGCTTTGAATTACTTTTTTGATCTATAAACACAAACAAATACAAGTTAAAAAAAGTTTAAATGCAAACTATAAATTATTTTCGGCCAACTTCAGTCAAAACCCTTTCAATCTATTGACTTTAAAAATATAAAACAAAATTGATCACAAACTACTTTCAGCATATCAATATTTGATGACTAAGAGGACTAAGAAATTTGTAACTTTAAAAACTTTCTTAACAACTTTATGACTCAGTCTTACTATAAGTTTTATTTTTGAATGCAACTTCACTTCTTACCCTATGATTCACTTGATGTCGTTTATAAAAATATCAAACTTATAAACGAAACACAGTCACCATCGCTAACGAAATGCATTGAAATTGCTTAAATCAATTCTCGGAATATTTTTACTGAAAATTATATGAATTTCTTGAACGGCCTTAAAAAATAAGAAAATTTTTAATGCCAAAAACATTAAAGAAATGCCTCATTGACAATGAATCTTCCTTTAATCATTAGTAGCAGATCCATCTATTCAATGCTATCGAAATGTCAAAACAAAACTTAAACAAGACGTCATGATAGCACCAAACGAAAAGCATAAGATTTTTAATTTTCCTATCAAAACCTAAGCATCTCTTGATTGGTATATTCTCTTGAAATTTTCTTCTCTTTCAAAGTGGAACGCGTTCTTTTAGATTCGGCTATCAATTGTTGTTCTCTACTCAATTCGTATAATTCTTCTTACCAATTCTTTAAACCTTCTTTGACATGAGCAACTGTCTCCACAACTTGTTATTTGATTTCAGTTGGTGAGGAACATCTTCAGTGTCAAGGTCTTAAGTTCAGTGGTGGTGGTAGCAAGAGTAGTTACGGTACAAAAATGACTAAAAAAAGAGTTTTCATTTGAACAATTATACCTTCTAATTGAATAGCTGATTGTTCCAAAATAAATATAAAGAATTAATAGAAACGCATGAATAACTTACTACGCGCGTGATTAATTTAATATCTAAAAAGTTATAAGACACACGAAATTTGCATTTATTTCGTGTTCTAATTATGAACAGTTAATAAGTGAATTGAATTATCAAAATAAAAATAAAAAGCTTAAATTTCAGAAAAGGTGAAAAACAAATTACATAACGGCAAAAAACTTTTAAGAAAAATAAAAAATATTTATAACCTTATGCAACAAAAGGTGTAATCAAAGCTCTGTTCAAAATTGGTTAGATTTAAAGAAAACTTATTTTTGCTCAAATATGAGCCAAAGACAAGGTTTTCAAATATCGATAGGAGTTTTTTTTAAAAAACTCCACATTTTATGAAGTTAGTATGTGAGAAGAAGATATGTAAATTAGTTGGTTAGAAGACAAAAGAAGATTTCAAATATAAGTAAAAATAAAGCATACTTATACCAGCATAATTGAAAGCTTTGATTCTTTTTATTTTATATGCACCCAATTCTGGCAAATCAATGATCCGTTTTGCCCCATAGACAATGTCTGGACTAAAAAAACATTGATGTCAAATTTAATTGTAAGCTTTTAAAATAATGACCTCCTAACGAGGTGTGAGGTCAAACTCCCTGGTATATCGACTTTAAAATTTGATTGTTTTTTTAAGACTTTGCTAATTTTTGCAACTGTACAGAGAGATGATAATACCTTCTTGGACTGACATAATATGGTGAGGAAAATACTTTTTAAAATAAACTAAAATCTTATTTTACGAATAAAAATAGCAATTTACATACAAATTCACTTTAAGGCTCTCTGCATAACTTCGAATATGTTCTCTGCACACTTCACATTATATTATAAGAGGTGGTTCTACTAATGTATTTTTTCATTGTCTTTGGTACCAAATTAAAGGTATTAAAATGACAAACAACTTGTGGTAACCTACTTTATTCTTGGTTACATGGAAACAAAAAGCTTTTTCTTCGATCAATATTGTCATTTCCTAATTGATTTCTAGCCAGTCAATATCTATTTCAGTCAATAATATTTATTTCAATTTCAAGATATAAGCTCACACAAAAAATTGTTTTGTAAATTTTGTCTTATTGCTTCAAAAAAATTAATACGAATACATTTTCATGAGCGCGAAATAATATCAAATATCCTTTGAAGCAGTGTCTCTTGCACACGCAAGCAAGTTACTTAAACTTAAAAAGAGATTTTGTAAAGTCTTAAAAAATTTTTCAGAACTATTTTGACTGATTCCCATAGTGATTTCATTTCAATTGTAAGCGTTTTAAAGATTTAAGAAATAAGACGACTGTTTTAAAATATATTAAATACGATAATCTATAACTCCCAGTTATAATAAAGCAAATGTCAATGCTTCATCTGATCATAATCAAAATTAGTTTCCCTATTTTTATGAAATATTAGTTTATTAAAGTTCTTATATAATTTTAGCTTTTATTTGATATTTGCTAACAGAAATTCTTTCGGTTTTTTAACAAGTTGAAAGACTATAAACATATGGAGTGGATAAAATTTTGTAAAATAATATTTATATGTAAGAAAATATCACAATTTGAAAAAAAGCAAGTTTAATTGTTTGGAAAAAAAAGGAAATAATTAATCATTTCGAAAGTCCCACTTGAAGAAATTTATTTTAATTTTAATTACTTTTTTGCTTAACTAAATTGAGCACTGCCGCCAATTGGTTTTTGTGTATTTTGTTAATGAAAAAAAACTTTCCAAATTTAAGCAAAAGCTTTGTTTGGCCCACAAAACTCGTTTACAGACAGCAGAACGTTGTGTAGCGCACTTTTACAAATCAAGTTTAGTGCGTAAGTCTTTCGTTTAATTGCTGCCTTTATCGCATGCTGTCAATTCAATATGAAAGAACCAAAGTAATGCAGTTACTGACGTCAAACACGATTTTTATCAATGATTTAATGCAGAAGAAATGCAAACGTAACATAACAGAAAACTGCGGAATCGCCAAAAATCAGAACTCAATACAAATGCGTGTGCGAATGCGAATACGAAAAACGAAAGAAAGAACACATGAAAACAAATTTTCAGCTTCTACTTGAAATTTCTTGAAAACCTACAAACTTGCACACACACATTTGCATAGCGTTTGCTTGTATTTACATTTTTATAATGTGAAAGCGCTGACTGCCCAACTCCCAAGTTTCAAGTCAAAGCCTCAACTTCTCCTCTCGCCTGCTGCTGCAGGCCGCACAGTAGCAACTGCTACTTTTCTTCACAGAATGCGCACGCTGCGTGATTTGATTCCGCTGAGTTGCCTTTCCTTACGATGCGTTCCCGTGTCTTGTGTGTGTGTGTGATGACTAAAATTTCATTTGAATAAATGTGAATGTTGGCCTTAATCAGAACCGTTATACGCGTCATCGTCAACGCTAGCAACATCATGATCATCCATCATCAACGTTGTCGTTAGCGTCGCCGTTATTGTAGTCAAAAAGAAACAGCAGCGAAATGTTGCTCGTGTATGGGTGTGTGTCTCGTAGCAAACAGTCAGAGCAAAACAAAGCGCGCTAAGCGTCAATTGTGCTGTTATCGGTGTACAATGGAATGTAACTGTAATATATTAATGAAATACAGTACTAAGTTATTGGTTTAATAAATTATTGGTATACGTATAAATCAATAATTACACCTTCATTTTTGAAACTGTCCCTAGAACATAAAGAAAAACAACCGCACAAAAATTTTGTAGTAAAAAGTTTTATAAATTTGATTTGAAAATTTGACACTGAGCATTTTTGGACGAATATTTTTTTGTTTTATATTGATTTTCATATTTAAAAAAACCTTCTATTTTTCTTTTTGATATAAAGTTTTGGTAGATTTTACCTAACATCGTAGTCAAATGAGAATTTATCAATATGTTTTCGATTTGAGAAATTATTGACGCTTCTCAATAGATTATTTTTTATTGCAACCACTAACACAAAATCATTCCACTGTGCGCCACTTTATCGCTCTTTCATAGTTCTTCTTCAACTGCTGTTACTGCTGCTACTACGTCTGCTTTGACCAGGTTCATTAGAGTTTCTTTTGCTGTGTTGTAATTCAAGTTGTTGCTTCTTCCCTACTGTATATAGTGTTACGATCTTTGGCTCTACTTTTAGCGATTTTCTCTTTATTTAGCTTTTTTTTCAATTTCATTTTGCTTGCTCTTTCTTCAACTTAACACTTACAGTCATTTTGTTCAAAGTGCGTTCAATTTGCGCTACAAGTCAGAGCACACACAGTTAGCGTGTGTTTGTGTTTTCAAACGCCGTGTGAAACGACATCCTCATGATATGATGATGATGACGATCAGCTGCAGAAGCAGCGTCTTTGACATTGCTGCGACTGCGCAGTGTTGTGTTGTGTTGTGCTGTGCTGTGCTGTGCGTCGTCCATTTGGCCATTAAGTTGCGCTGGTTTGCTGGTAACTCATGCCTCTTCAACAGTGTGACTTCAGTTGCTGTTATAATTTCGGTTTTGGCTGACATGCCCGGGAATTCGGCGCATAAAAATCGGAATTTGTAGTTTAAGTTTGAAATTTTTGCCTTGTTCTCGGTTCGATTTTTTTTATTTCCTTACTGTGCGGTTTTGTGAGTTGGACGGTGTATTGAATTTTATTTCTTTGTGCTTTAATTACACTCTAATCGAATGGTCGTTTATCATTTGAACGTATGAAAATAAAAAAAAGTGTTCAAAATTAATGAGAAGTGAGATTATTTATTTGTAAGTGAATTAAATTTTAAGACACAAAAAGAGTTGATTCAGCTAAGGATAAGTTAATCTCTAATGAGATTGCTAAACTTGCTCAAAGGAAATAATTTGTTCTATGAATATGAGCATTAAGCGAGCTCGTTGTTGTAGTCTTTTGTTTTAATGGACATCTATATGAACAACAGTTAAATTGGCTTATAAATTTTGGAAAATTATGAATTAAATTTTTTTATGTTTTTGGGCTTATGTACAAGTTTCCAAAAATTCGGATTTTTTATTTATTTTCTTTAATTTGATTCAATATTAAGAAACAATGCCTAAACTTATTTTTGAACAAACAATCTATTCTGTATATTTAATGCGATTTTTTTCTCAGAGTTTGACATTTATGTTAATATTTTTTACGATCTCTAGTCAACTTGACTTATAAGCTGATGATATTTGTGATAATTAATATGATTTCAAACTTATATGACAAAAAAATTTGTTTTTCATGCCAAATTGTCTCAATGTTCCATTTTGGTTTTAAAAGATTACATTTTCAAAAATATTGGCTTTAGAGAAATTCATATGTTTGGAAAGAGGTTTCATGAATATCATATAAACTTAATAATACATTTTGAAGTTTCACAAATAAGTTCTTGATGTTTCTTTGTTGTTTCTTGTGCACTTTATGTTATAATTTTCGTTTGACAAAACTCTTTGAAAATGTGCAAAGAAGCAGGAATGTAATGATTCATATGCGACTAACAAATCAATCAGAATAGTTAAGCATTGTTAGAGATGTTGTTTTAATTTGGAAACTGTGATGCATACATTTCAAATACGTTTTGTTTTATAATTTATATCGATATAAAAACTGCACAGTAATGTTTTTGAAATAAGTTTGTCTGTTGCAAAGATATTTTTATATGCATCCGAAAATTAAATAGAAATCTTACAGGAAACTAGAAAGAAATTGTCAAAAATCTTTGCTGTTACATATGTTTATTTGCAAAAAAAAGTAAAAATACACGTGTTGCTATCATACTAAATGTCCTCTTCGAAAATAATTATAAATTGGTTAAACGTGATATCAATGGAATAGTTTAATGAATAAACAAATCACAAAATTATTTAATTTTTAAGATAAAAATCCAACAGTATCATTTTTACGAGTATGTTATTATTATTTATTGGTCATTCTACAAAAACTTTAGAAATTAATGCTTGGAAATATTAAAATAAAACTTGACTTCAGATGAATGAACATTTTGCAATATTTATAAATTCAGAAGGAAACTGTTCATTTATGCTGTAAAACTTTTTTCTTTATTTTATATTCCGTCACTACTAGTATAAGACCAAAAACTTAAGACTAAACCTATTACAAATAAAAAATGTATTTATATATTGGCCATATACAGTGAAAACTCTGTCTATGATTTCGTACAAAAGGATAGTAAAAGTTATAAAGCGGATATTGCCAGGGTGCATCAACGGTTGCATTAAGAAAAAGCGGAATGAGCTGTAATTTGGGTCTTTCTTCGCTGTTAAATGTGCTTCAAACTGAGAATTTTGATGCTCTTAGTATTAACTTTTGGGTAGCGTAGATTTTCATCTGATTTACAGAAAATATACAAATCCATCGGTTTCACCTTTCCGTCATCAATTAATGCCAAAATTTTAATTTTTTTAGTTGAACAAAAAAATTTTCCAGATCTTCTCAATATCGATCTCCAATAAACCAATAAACAGCAGAATCAGAATTTGCAATACGTTTTTTGGCGGTTATGTTTTCAGAAATTTTTTCGACAATGAAACGTTCTAAGTCAGTAATCCCAAAAAATTTGTGGATTTTGCATTATCTGAGTTTTGAACTTTTGTAAGACTTAGCATGTCATTTAACTTTTATTCATTCAAAAAAGGATTAAGATAATTTAAAACTGTTCCCAATAGGATGTTAAAGTTCACTGAACATGTACCTAATGCACTTTTGTGTCTGAGTTCATTTCAAGTAAGAGACTCAACAAATTTCGCTCAATATCATCCCATTTCAGAACTCAAAATGCGATAACTGAAAATGCACCACATTTATTGCACGTAGATCATCTCATCCACATCTTACATGTGGATAAATTTTCAACTGGCAAAAGTTTTTGTTCATTAGGTCTAATGATAAATTCAGTGGTAATACATAACATTGTTTCATTTCTGAAATGATTCTGTCTGCATATAAATTAAGTTAAAAATAGTTCACAGCATTACTTTAAGGGACCTTAGTAATTATTTTTGAGTTTTTTTCACTTAAATGAATGTGAAAGTAAAAGGAACTAAAGTTTTTATTTAAATTAAACAAAAACAAAATAGATCATTTTAAAGAGAAAACCACTACATCAGAACTAAAATAAATTACATCAAAGAAAATTTAAAGGAAATATCAAATTGCTTTCAGCTGCTGCCTAAAAATTAACAGAAAAAATTGAATTAAAAAACTCAAACCGAAACTATCAAAATAGAGAATAACATAAAAACTAACAGTGAATGCAAAAAAGAAAAAAAAATCAAAAAGAGAAAAGTTTAAGAAACTCATTAAAAAAAGTCCAACATCAGAAATGACCTGAAAAAAATCACATAACTGAAAAGAAACTAAACAAAACTCAAACACAAAAAAAAAAAAGAACAACCAACCAACAGCATAGTACTAAGAAAAAACAATACAGAAGCTCCAGCTAAAACGCAAGCTTAGCCAACTTTTAATGCAGACCTGTTCAAGCTAAAACAACAACAACTACTAGAATATGTGTGTGTGTTTGCGCGCATGCGTTTGAACTGGACATTGAAGAGCAACCGAGCATAGTTGTAGATTAAAGTAACAGCATCCGCAGCAGAACAAAAAAAAACACTGAGTTGAGGTGGAGCCTCAATTTGGAAATTTCATTGACAGCAAAAAAAATTTCAAGATAAAAAAAACAACAACAAACGAAGTCAATAAGATCAAAGTTGGTTAAAACAAAAAAAATTACTTTCTACCATTCTTTTCACAAGCATACAACATTAACTACAACAATAAATGAAACAACTGTAATTATAGCAGCAGCAGCAGCAACAGCATTAAGTTGGCAACACGCAACTTTAGTTGGATTTTAATTTAGTTTTTTTTTTTTGTTGTTTTTGTGTGACTTTATAATTTTTCTTCATTATTGCTGTTGTTGCTATTGTTGTTTTAACAACTATTTAAATTGCACAAGAGACAACAGCAGCAGCACAAGAGATCAAGAAGAACTGCTCTTACAATTTTAATAGCAACAACCTGAAATTGATTCCAAATTCTACAACATCGTGTGGCACGCAAATAAAAAATCCACTCCACATACAACCACAAACTGTAGCAGCAACAAGTCAATTGTAACAAACGCAGCAGCAGCAAAAGCAAAAATCGCAATAACAAGCAAGCGTACAACAAGACTTACAAGTGTTTTGCATGGTAAGCGCTTTTTTTTGTTCTTTTATTTCTGAAGAAAAGATTTGATTTGATTTCCTTGCCATTTGATGGTTGTTGGTTTAACTGGTCCGCTTTTTTTATCAGGGTCCTATTTCATTGTACACTTGCAGTTCGGCGAAAAATTTCTGGTGTTGTTTTATTTAAGAACCACTTAAAACATTAAACTGCAACTAACTTGGAATATATTTTTGTTTTAAGCACACTTTTCTTAATATTTCAGTTTACAAAAAAAATTCAGAACTAAGCAAAAATAGACCGTCGAACCATTGTCTTGAGCTTAAAGTTCATCCCCAGTGATCTCGACCCCACAGTAAAAATTCTTCCAATTCTTGCTTCGGCTCTCAACATATCTATGCAAAGGGAAACATATTAGAGACATATTAATTCTCATTCATCACCTTAGAAGTCACTGATGATTCCAATTAGCAATGAATGAAAGTACGAGTAGTATGACTAGTTTATGGGGCCTTTTGTTGTTGTTTTTTATTTATTTTTGGAATTATTTTGGAATAAAAAAAAATCGTACAATTCATCGAAAAATTTGCTCCTCCAATTAAAAAATGTTGATTAAATTTTGGAAATATTATGAAATAAGCCAAACAAAATTAAAAAAAGTTATTAGAATAAAACAAATTTTGCTCAAATCCACGTAAGAGATGTTGAATTATTTAACTATAAAAAAAACACTATCCTATGGATACTTATGTGGCACTCATTGTTGAACTTTGCACAAGGTTTCATCAAAAACGCAAGTACTCATTAATCTGTTCAAGAAAATAGGCCCCAATATTTGATTCGTTTCATTTAGCATTTTATGACGATCTTTGATTTTTGCTTCTTTACCTTGACTTTGGACTTAAAATGCCACAATAACAACAGACAGCGTTTAAGTCCTCATGCTCAACTGCATAGCAAGTGGAATGGTAACTTTATTGTTGTTGCTGTTGCAGTAGCAACATCAGGTTTGACGCGTGTTGCTTTTAGCATAATTTGTATTTTCTTTTGCTGCTACCAAAGTTTGTTCTTCAACTGCAACTACTGAAAGTTGAAGATTGTGCCTCCAGTCAGGTTAAATCAGATAAAGAATCCGTATATATGTGGTAAGCAATTAGATAATTATTTTTGTGCTCCTTTAATATTTTGTTTCTGTTTTTATAGCTGAGGCTGTTGTTTTTTTGACTTTTTCTTTTGTCATATACTCGTATTAAATTTTTATAAAAACTTTTGTGGCTCTTCTTATAAAAATTATAAAACAAAAGACTTAAGTAACGAACTTAGCTTAACAACTTTATTTGTGTACTTATCAGAGAGATCAGAATGTATACATATAAAATTATCATTCAAGGTGCCACTTTGACAATTGGATTAAAAACAAAATATAACACATGAAAAATAGGCGCCATATTTATTTCCTAATGCAACTCATGTCACATGTGCTGTCACTGTTAATGTGTGATTTTATGTTATATAATTCCAAGTATTAAGAAGCATAGAAAAATATTAAAAGGCATGAAGTAACTATTTAAACGGTTTTTAAGAATTTCACGCAATACAGTTGTTGCTATACATCACAAAAGCGAAGAAAAAAACCTCAAAAACAAACAAAAAACTAAGGAATTGAAGATATTAAAAGTGCAAAAGAAACAAACAAAAAAAAAAAAAATAAAACGACAATTCACAGAAAAGTAAACGAAAGTTTTCACAACAGCAGCAGATACTAACGCGCCGCTTAAAACGGTTGTAGAGCGTAATGTAGAAAAATAATCTGCTGCACACAAGGAAATGTCAACCGACGTAGTAAGAAAAGTTAGGCCGAAAAAAAGCAAACGAACAATAAAAAACCAGCAATAAGAGAAAAAACTGCTTTCTCAGCAATACCAACCAACAGTTGTAGCAACATAGCAAATACATTTTTATATTGTTGTTGACAAATGATCAGATGTGTTACGTTCCTTATTGTGCTACTGATGTTCTTATTGTTGTAATTATTGCTGGTTTTCATTGATCAATTTCTTGCTGTTGGTGATGCAATGACAAGTTAAAAAACAAACGATAAATTGTTGTAAGTGCACTGAAAAAAATTTAAATAGAAATTAGATAAGAGAAAAAAGTAAAAAACTTCAACAATGCTTAGAAAAAATGTTAAGAAACAATACTTAGAAACATTGCCTGGCAACAATAGTTTGAGTCTGGGAAAAACTTTGTTTGTGTTTAGCAACATTGGGTAGCAATATTAAATTGCAACACAAATTTTACGCAACAATAATTGAGTAGCAATGTTTAACAACTGCATTGGATCAACAATTATTTGCAGCAATAACAGTTATAAGCAATGTTTAGCAGCATTTGCTTAGCAATATTTATCAAAATTTTTATTAAAAATGCTTAGCAGGAATGCCTAGGAACATTGTTAAGTGACAATGTTTCAGAAAAATACTATCAATAATGTTTGACAACAATGTTTACTAATAGTTTTTAGAAATTAAATTTCTAAATAAAGTTTTTGGTCACATTGATTAGCGAATGCATTGTTATCAGCAATATTTCAGTACACTTTGACGAACTAACAAACTTTATTAATAATAATCGCAGCTACGACGTTTTACATTAGCGTTTATCAAAATTTTTATCAACAATGTTGTATGCAAAAAGTTCAGCAGTATAGTTTAAAAATTAAAAATTGTAGCTAGAAAAATTTCTAAAAATGGAAATGCTTAACTAAGATTAGCAACTAGGTTAGATTCAAAGAAAAAAAAAAGAATGGTAGAATTACGATCATACTATGAAACGATCGTTTTGGATTTTTTATTAATATTGTGGCACAATAATCTGAAGAAATAGAGGGCTCTTATAAAGTGCTAAACGTTTGAGCCCCTTTATTTCTAATGTTCTTGCAAAGACAAATGCTAGAAAGCTAATGAACCTTTTTTTTGAAAGAAATATCTCCAGTTAAACTGAGAAAACTGGAGTAAGACACAGATATCTTGAAATCACACCCAATTCCGCAAACAGATCCTGAATTTAAAACTTTAAATGCAATATATATATTCAATATTTCGCCAATTCAAATCACAACTGCCGGACTTAAAATTAAAGCTAAATACATTTTTTGCGGTGTAGCACTGGTGCTGTAAAAAACTGTCAACATCGGATATCAGCCGCAGCAACCGCTACAACAACAAAAACAGCTAACTAGCTGTAATTTAATCGGCAGTGAAATGACAACAGCCAAGACAGTTTTTTCTCTTCTGTGAAGTTCTTTTCTTCCTTTAGTTTCTTCAATAAAAAAAAAACTTACGTAATACGGTCATTGACTTGGTCAGCACCAGCAGCGGAAATAGTGACAATGTAGTTACGTTATTTCTTTTTGCAAGAATCTATGCGTTTGGATACCTAATGCATGTCATTAACATTAAACTTTTCATTAAGAAAGTATTCCAGCATAGATTGTGAAATGTGGAAAACTCAGTAACTTACTAAAGAAAATATCTAGCAGTTTTTTGTTAATATTTTAACACTATGCTGAAGCAGCTTTATGTCAAATATAGTAATTACATTAAACAAATAATGAACTCATGTATTTTCTATATATTTTGCACTGTAGAAAAATTGTTTTCCCAGTAAATAAAAATTAAGAATGAAAACCGAATTTAGCATTTGAATGGTTAGTTTTTTATGCAAAGTGAAAATCAAATTTCATATAAATTGAAAAGGTTTTCCTTTGTTGAAAAACAGGCTGTTAGGTCAATTTTGATTTTATGAATAAAACAATGTTAAATTCATTTGTTCACCCGACGTTTCGCTTATGGGTTTTAAGCATTCTCAGGGGTATGTCAAAATTCTTTATTGAATATTCACATCACACTGTTAACGAAAATTTACATTAAAAAACATTCATATAGGTACAAATTTTTGGTTAATATCAAAAACTTACAGCAAGAAAAACATTATTTGAATTTACAAAAATATTAAATTAAAAATTCAAAATTAAAATTACAAAAATTAGTAATTTGAAAATAAGCTTTATAGCACAAATGAATTTAACATTGTTTTATTCATAAAATCAAAATTGACCTGTTTTTCAACAAAGAAAAACCTTTTCAATTTATAAAATCAAATATATTGGTCAGATATTCTTCATATACAAATTTCATATACTTAAGCTCTATTTTCAACAACTTCATCAAAAAATCTGACAAATTTTTTGAAATTTTTATAGCTTCCAGTACAATTTTTACTGTAAATGACTTAGTTTGCTTTAGAAACGAACCACTTATCATAAGCATAAGACAAACTCATACAAGAATAGCCCTTTTTCAAAGCCTTGCGTAATTATATAGTTAAATTATATAACACTTTGGCAATCCACTTTTGTTAGTCACACTAATTTAAAATGCAAAGCCATTGTTACTATGCTGCCACTTACAAAAATAATAAACTTTCTACCATAATACACTCATTTAAATTGACCACTATCTAAGTAGCCACACAAAAATTCCAAAAAAGCACCAAAATATAACCAATACCATTTTGGACAGCAAATTAGCAACATAAGGAAAAACATTTTAATTTCATAATTAAATAATGAAAAAAAAGATGCATAAACATAAAACACTTTTGCTTTTTAGCCAAAAAAAAAAAATATGAGTAAGCAAACACTTGATGAGCATCATCAGTTTACCATATGCGCATGTTAACCTGATTTTTTGCGACACTTTGGCCAAGAAAAAGTATTTGCATTTAAAATTCATAAAAAAAATTAAGCAGAAATTAAAACAAAAACAACAACAGCAGCGAAAAATAAAATACGTATTTCCGCATGTTGAAACTTTCTCCTATAACAAACTCATTTTTGTTGTTATTGCGGTATTGTTTTCTTTTTTTTTTTGTGCCCATAATACAGGCACGGGAGCGCCCTGCCCGTATTTTAAGAAATACAGTGTTAATGTAATTTTTTTAGCACTTTATTGGCTTAGTCGCGCAGGTTGCAAGCGGCGTTCGCATATTCAAGGTGGGCGTGCGCAATCGCTTAAAAGTATAAATGAAATTCTTTAAAAACTTTGTGTTGAATTTCATTTCACTTTTTTGTATCACTGGATGTGAAAATATTTGCTATAATCTCCGCAGCAATATGAGTCATGCACAGTTTTGTTAACGATTATTTATTTTTTTATTATTCACCGTCATTTATGATATTATTTCAATTTTTATCATACCGTTATAAGCATCTTGTTCCAATACTTACTGTAGTAGCTAAGTTCGTTTCCTAAGTCTTTCGTTTTCTGTTTACTCAATTCACACGCAAATTAATCAAACTAATTCTATTGACACAATTTTGCCGTTATTTTTTCTCACATTTATTTCATTCCTTTTGTTTTTCTTTTATTTTTAAAGTTCTTCAGTTAACTGGGTCACGTTCTACGCTTCGCTGTTTATTCTGAACGTAATGTGCAAATTAACACAGTCTTTTGGTCAATAAAAATTTGACGTTTAATTTGCTTCTCATTCATTTCTTATTGCTTTTTACCGGTATTCATTTATTTTTTTTATGACTTATAGGCAAAAAGTTTGGCAATTTGCTATGCAGTATATAATGAGAATAGAGTTGTGGAGAACATAAAGTTTATTAACAAAATGAATCAGAATAATTAATACAAAAATTAATTTTTGAATAAGTATTCAGACAAGCTACATCCCAGCAATAGCCTAGAAATTATTTTTTACGCAAACAAAACTTTTTTAGTTCATGACATATCTTAAATTGTTAACACTAAAAATAAAATAGAAAGATCCTTTAGCCTATAAGAAAAATATTTAACAAAAAACTTATACAAAAGCTAATCATTCGTAAAAATGATGAACATGAAGTTTTTACTCAACTAATAGTCACTGTCACAACAAGCAAGCTTTTGGACTTGAGGTCTGAGTTGGTGTGACATTACAAGTCGCTCGGCCTGATTGCGAGATGTTCGTCAAAATCACAAATGTTAGCTGTATAGGGTGAAGCGATTGTCTGTTATCGGCTATCCTCGAAATATATATGAACGTGAGTTTCGGCATTTTTCCATCGAAAGTTGGCCATATCGTTTACAATAAGTATACTGCAAATTGTCTGAGTACACCATACGGAACAGTTTGGCACTGAGTCTTGTCTAGTTTTTTCTTCTTTCGTTGTTTTCCGATGTTATCTTGGCGTGATGTGTGAACTTAAAGATGTTACTTTATATACGCTAGCGTAGAAAAAAGTCGAAAAATGTAAAAACAGAAGTTCAATTCCGCTAAAAACAATATTGAAAGAAGTGAAAAATGTTGAACGACATAGTAAATAACTTTGAAAAAAGTGAAATATATTAAAAAAAGTTGAAAAAATCAAAAAAAATATTAAGAAATTCGTGAAATGTTAAAAATGTCAACTGCTGGAAGTCGAATGATGTTGAAAATGTCGGTAAATGCAAAATACGAAGAAAAATTTTTACAAAGTTGGAGAATGTTAAAAATTTCATTACAAGAGCCATTTATTTTAGAAATGGTGCAAATTACTCTTCATTTCAAGCTACTTAATAATAAGGGACTCATATACAGAAAAATGTTGAGAGATAACGAAATGTTCATTAGAAATATAAAAAATTTTGAATTTATACGATTTTGATAGCATTGAAAAATGTTGAGAGAGTCGAAAAATTTTTGGTAACTTCGAGAAATTTTGATAAATATATATCACATAAATCAAATTGGTTAAGAAGAGAAATATTTTAAAAAGTTTGATAAATGTTCAAAATATAACATTAGCGCTGCATGAGCGTAAGTGCTGTATCTCCGCCATTTCACTCCAGTATAAGTTTTCTTATTAAAAATTCTCCATTGTCATCGCGATAATCTAAAACTTTTTTTTTTTTTGTATTAATGACAGCACACAATTATAATTATACTTTTGCTGTGGTTACTTACTTTTATTCTTCTGTTGGTTATATGACTTCAAGTGGAAACGCTTTAGGGGTGGCCCGTTTTTATCAAGATTATAGGAAGCATCAAGCATAAAGTTAGAATTAAATGAAAATGATGATTAATTGCAGAGTATTTAAGGCAAAAGTTATAACAACTACAAAAACCACATACATAATACGTAGCAGCAGTGGCAGTTTTGAAAACTTAATGAAATTTTAAATTCTAAAGTTTGCTTATAGCGTTAGATAATTAAATTTATCTTACAAAGACAAATCGTAGGAAAAACTTAATTGGAACTAAGATTATAAACAAGGTTTAGTAACAAATCTAATAGCGTTAAGTACTAAACAAGTTCTTTACTAGCTTACAAGAAGTTAAAGGCTCTTAAAAAATTCAACAAAAATAAGTAAATATATCCCAGCAAGTCATTTGGTCAAATCCATTTGAAATTTAATTTCACTTTTCGTATTCACTCGCAGCTGGTGCGAATTTTTGGCAACTTTTTTTTAATAATTTTCACTTTTTTATTGAAAAACCAAAAACGAGATTTTCATTGTGTTCGTGTCATAAAGCTCTGTGTATATGTGTTTGCATTAAAAGTTCCAAAAATTTAAAAACCAAGCAAAAATATAAACTTTCGCTTTTTTCCTACCATTCTTGTAAGAAATTCATAGCAACAACGAAATGATTGAAAATTAATTATGAAATTTTTATGATTTTCACTTTTTTCTACGGTTTCGTTGGTCTTTTTAACAGCTGTGTATTTTGTCCACAACAAAGCAAAACATTTTAAATTAAACGCTTGTTAACATCTGTTGTTATTGTAGCTTTATTGTTAACACTCTCAGTATGTGGCTTATTTGCAGCAAATAGTTTGCAGCTTTTTTGTTCGATTAGAAAAAAATGAATTGAATGATATTTTCATTTTTTTTTAATTAAATAAAAATCACACAAAAATGCTCTCACTTTTAATAGCCTTTGTTGAGTCAGTATGACATAATAACACCAAGTTTTTTCATTGCTAATAAAAGCAATATACTGATGAAGTGCTTCAAAATGTTGCCCAGAAATGAAATTATTGCTTTACGTGAAAAATGATGTGGAGATTTGTTTGAATTTTTGGAAAAATTTTGTATCACTGGATCCACTGTAAAAACTGTAAACTGATATGTATCTGTGTTGCATATTAAAATCTTTCTTTCGCTCTGACATCTAAGAACGAGAACTGACTGCGCAACATCTAGTTCATTCAGCAAATACTCGATTCCTCTATTTTGGATGGAAATATTGTCCACTCAGCAGATGCTGAGTGCTCCAGAGTGCTTACTTTTAGAAGAGGGGACTAGGCTTGTTCATCTCTTTGTAACTTTTATAATGAAGCGACAATTATTATGATTTCTATATCGATAAAAAAATTGAAAAAAAAGTATCATCCAAGAAAATCTTCATTCAAATTAGAAATCAAAATATTTATTGTTTGAAAAATTGCGAAACATTTTAGGTCCAATTCTTACCTTCACTTATTGACTTTTTTTTCAAGTGAAAAGTCGGCTAAGAAAATTAAAATCCACGATGTAAGTTTCATACTAATTCTTAGTTTTTAGAAGCAACTTCATATTCCTTTCCTCTTAAGCAAATTTTGATGACCATTTTTGTTTAATTCTGTCGCACATCATTGAAATTCAATTTTTTTTTTTAACTAAGGCATATATAAAAAATTACTTATAATTTTGAGGTACATAAAATCGAGCTTTAAAAAGATAAAAATTTCATATAACTTTTTTCCATTTTACAGATGGGGGCGATACCGCAACCTTTGCTGTCTCTAACAGCGAGGCAAACACAAATAGCACAAGAAAACACAGGGACATATGCAAATAGCCAGAAGCATCACAGTGCATTTAATAATGCAATTAATTCAAGTTGTTGCATTGCAACACAAAATCAATACAAAAGAACAGATCACAAGCAGCAACAGCAGCAACATGAACAACAACCTCACAATCAACAACAGCAACGACGACATCAAGAGCACCTGCTACTCCTCAACAGACATTCAATTGTAGTTGCACTGACACTGGCAACATTTTTATGTTGCTGCACCAGCTTTACAACAACATCAGCAAATCCTGTTTTTGTGGATAATCCCAGCTTAGCGCAATGTAAGTATTGACAACAAGTGAGACGAGTATAACTAGAACAAACGGAAACTATAAAGCAAAAGAATGCAATCAACTTGGGGGGAGGGGAATGCAAATAAACTTCATTGCTATGATGAGGTTAAAAAAATTAGGCTTGAAGTGAGATGCATAGATATTTGCTTGTTTCATCAATGAAACAGTTTTACAATTTTCTCTACATACATAAAACGTTTACCATAAACGCAATATAAATTCATATAGATTCCTAAAATAAATATCAACGAAAAATATAGCAAACCTTCAAAATTTTCGATTAGAATCGAAAAAGTCAATAAAAGTTGGAAAATTACCATTACTACCGAAATAATTCGAACAGCATCGAAGTACATAGAACATCAAAAAATAGATTTTAGTCAAAGTGGTGCAGAGAACGTTGGAAAAAACAACTAAGGTGCCGAAGTACCAAAAAGTGAGATGTTGAAATGAGCCTCGTCGGTCATCAGAATTTGTTATCAAAAATCCGGTGCAGCTATCCTAGGCTGACGTAGATCCGAGTTCAAAGAGGAGATTGTACAAATATATGAAAAAAAGTTAACTTTGGGTACAGCGCACACCACCTATGAAATGTTAATATCTAAATTTCATACTTCACTTCGATTCGTATGACACTTCATTTCGCGATTTAGTGTTATAATATGAATCTTCTAAGTGATCTAATGAAAACGACACTTAATTTGTAAAATTTGAAATGGTTTCTTAAGTATTTTGAGTCTTAATTTAATAAACAGAAAATGGCCTACATTACTTTAAACTAAAACTGAGGACAAACCACGATTTCTTATTGCATCCTGCAATTCTACTCAGTTTTAATCAAAAAAAGTTTAAAACAAACGAAGCTTTCAAATGAAACTTCAATAGCTATCACTTTAATAGCTCTTATATATTTCTGTTTATATGTTGAATGCCAAAAGGAAAAGAGTTAACATAAAACTAGAAAAAGCCATTGAACTTGCGACTACTATAAATATTTTGAATTTGTGTTTGTCTAAGAGCCAACAGCAACTCGTTTTACGCAAGTGATGGGTATAAAGATAATGTCGGCTTGCTTATTCTTAATATTTATAACTCCATTTGAATAAAATTTAAATTTGCACAGATTTATGAATTAATTAGTTTTAATATGACTCATTGCAACCCTAATTATACTCAACTCAGTATATTTAATATTGCCACTCAAAGAAGAAGGTTTTTCATATTTTAGGCGACTTAGCACTATTGTATTAACAGCAATAAATTTTCCTTTCATTTTTTGAGTTTCTTTTACAGTAAGTAATTTTTCCTGATATATTCAATATTCTCTATATGAACATTGTTTTAATACATATGTAACTAGACATTCAAAAAAACTTAATATTCACTAAAGAGTAAAGTAAATATTTATAATTTTTGAAAGACATTGCAAAGTTAACGTAAGGCAAATTTTTAAAGAATTCTTTTCCTAATGAAAAGTTTTTTTCAGTGCAAATTATAAACTGTTCATGTACATTTCAAAACTTTATGAGCGGAGTTGAACTATGAGGTCTTAATTGACTAAAGTTTATCGCTTAAGTCTTTTGTTTTCTTAGAAAATTTTAACAACTTGATGTTATCCGCTTAATTTTGTGAGTATTTTATTTGTAAGCAGGTCTTTCTGGGTCTTCTTTTTGATGTCAGCATATTTACTTTATTACCTACGGTAAGATTTTATACATACGACATCTGAAGTGATTCTGTAGCTTAAACGTCACATAACTTTCACTCACGTATTTATGATAAATGTGATGTCAAAAATCTCTTGACTCTCATAGTTTGACAAACTGAGCTGCACGATAGCAAATTGACATTCATTTACCAGTGGAAAAATCAGATATTATTATTATTATTATTTTTTTTTTGAGGGAGGGAGTCCAATGATTTTATAAAATTTTGGCGAAGTTCGGCACTGACAACTGTCATTTTATATATCGAAGCCAAAACAAATAGTTTAAGATGAAATGTTTTTAAGTATACCATTTTATTAAAAACAAAGTTTCAAATTTAAAGCTTTCGTTTGGAAAGAAATCGACCTCAATCGTACTTAATTTAAAAAAAATCACGAAAAACAATTTGTTTAATAGATGTAAGACCTTGATAGTACACAAATTGCTGATAAAATCCTCCAAACTTATTATGGAAATTCAGGAAAAAGTTCCAACAAAACTCTAAAATATTTATTCTCAAGCAAAAAATAAAACAATAAACTCAAGCCACAAACTTGGAAATGTAAGAAACTAGTAATTTATTGATTTGGGTCAACTTTTATGCAGTCAAAAAGAAATAGCAACAGCGAAAAAAAAATTTCCTCCTTATCTCCCTTAGTTTTCAATCATCCTGTTGCTATAAGAACAATTTGTCTAAGCAACAACAAAATCTACAACAGAAAAAATGCACCACTCAACGAAATTATCTGCTATTAAAAGCAAAAATTCAAAAGAAAAGGAAAAAGAACCAAACGTAGTGACGAAAAACTTTCTTATTCACAGCCACCACACAACGACAGCAACAATTGAGGTCACAGAATGTTGCCATAAAAAAAGTTGCTGTTGCTGCGGTGTAAATTCTCATGTTTTTTTTTCTTATCTACTCTTAAATGATTTAATAGCTTTTGGACCAAAAAAAAAGCACCGACAGCAACAACCGCCAAGTAGAATTGTCTATAAAAAAGAAAAGTAAAATGAGAAAAAAAAACTATTGAATCAAAAATAGACAAGTGAAAGGGAAACAAATCACCAATAAAACGCTGCAACAGCAACAACAGGAGCTACAGCAACAAATAAATAAAAAAACAACAAAAACAAATGAGTAACGATTTCCGTGACAACCCAAGTGGAATTGACGTCCAAGTAAGGAAAATTCTGCCTTAAATAGTGAAATAAAAAAGAAAAGAAAAGAAAAGAAAAAAAAAAGAAAAAAAAAACGCCATCATCAATTGAGTAGAAAACTTTCCATTCTTTTGGCCAATAACAGCAACAATAAAAACAATCAGCTTTTGCTAAATGCTTTCTTAATTGCCAACAGGATTAGCCAAGGCAAAGCAATTATGACGTTGCTGCTGATACTGATCACGATGATGGTAGCAGCGGTAAAAGCACAAATTGTTGCCACTGTCCACAGTTGGCATAGCGACCTACTTTTTGTGCGGAGACATCGTCGTCGTCGTCCCCCACAAAATGTGATAAAAAAAGAAGGAGAAAAAAACTGAATGTGTGAAAGAACAGAAATTTGTGTACGGGCAACATAACAAAATCATGCGCGCTCATCATAAAAATTAAGAATGTTGCTGTGACAGTCACTGCTGCAAACACTAGGCTGTGTGCAGCAATGTAAGCTACAGCGTAGCGTCACACTTTGTAGTATTTGGCTCTTTTATATGGGCAAAACTGATACTGTTGTGGACTGTCTAAGTCTGATTCACTTTTTCGATATCCTCTACATAAAAGTTTTAAAAATATTTCTTATGAAGCTTATACTATTTATTGTTCTTTTTAAAGAAATTTATGTATATCGTTCTTAATATAAATCGGAAAAAATGCATGTACCAATAGCAGAAAATATATCTTGAAGATTAACAGTTAAAATTCTCATTAGTTCTTTGCCGCACCAATCCCACTGTGCATACAGCAAGTGTTGACCTAAAAAAATTTTAATTTTAAACTCATTGTCAACAAAACGTGCAACGTTGTGGTAAGAATTTCGACGACTTTGAGTTGATTGAATTTTTGTTGTTGCTTTTTACCACATTTATGTAAATTTGATGAAAAAAAACTTCTCTGAAAGTAAAGTAGGCAACAACGTTAACTGCAGCAGAAGCAGCGCTGTCAACGTAAAAACGTGACAAAGTCAAGTTGAAGAATTCTGTCTCTTCGTTCAGTGGTAGTTGTAAATTTTAAAGCGATCTATTGATTTTTGTTATTTTGTATTTTTTCTTCATCGATTTTGTTTTTCGTAGCGTTCGTTGGCTTTATTTCTGGTGAGCAGATAATTTTTGTTTAAAGTTTAAAAAAAAATTGCAAATCTAAATTAAAATCAACGTTTTTTTGTTTATAACAAATGGTTAGTATTTATTTATATATTTTTTTTCTTTCCTTAAGAGTGTTAACAATTTATTGCTGTCTTTATCTAATTAGTGTGAGTTTTGTATGAATTCAGCAAATGATGACAAATTAATGAATGTGATGAGTTTTTAATTTGTTGGTTTATTTTTTGAAAATTTTTTGTGTTAAGTAGTTGCTATTTTTGCTTTGTAAAATAAATTTTTTTTTTTTGATGACTAAATATTAAATTTGGATTTTTTTTATTTTTCTGAGGCTCATGAAAATTATTTGTCATAAATTCAATATCTGCAGCTTACTTTTAAAAAAGTTCGTAGCTTGAGTCTTTTGATTGTAGTGATGTAGCTTTTCTGATGTTATTAGAATAATTCATCAAAATCATCAAAATGTTGCTCGCTTACTTAACGACTGCTGCTTTCAGTTCTTGTGTAATTATTGCTGTCAAGCAAAGTAATTTATTATTTCACCACTTCCTCTTTTTGAATTAACACCTACAATTTAACGCTAATTTAGCAGAACTAAAAACCGTTACCTCAACAGTAAATTGTAGTATGGCATTAGAATGACGCGAAATTACGCAGCTTGTAAAGCAGAATGAAAAATACATGAAAGAGATACGCCACCGAAAGTTAATCCACAGCAGTGGTAGAAATAGATGTGACAACTGCTTTTTTCACCAAACTATGCAGCAATAATTGTGCATTGGCGGAAACTTTGAAATTTAAGATCGTAAAAGAATAATATCAACGAAGAAATCAAAAAGTGATTTAATTCAACTCAACACGAGTTTGCTAAACTTCTTTTGTCCTGATGAAATCGAAAAACTTAAGCAAAAAGCTTGACAGACACATTTTTTTTAAAGTATTCAATTAAAAATTATTTTTTCTCGAAGAGTTATAGTAAGAGCCCATTGATAAAATACCATGACTGAAGAAATAAATCTTCCTTATTTGAGGAATCTTTGCTATTCTAAGTGTTTCAGTTTTCCTCAAATGAAGAAAGTTTTGTGACTTTAAGTTTTTGAAAAACGCTTTGCTTTAAAATGATTACTTATTTTAAAAGATTATAATTAAACTTGCTCATTGCTTATTGGTTCAAATTGCATTGGCATTTTGATCTTTGGTCCTATTGCTATCGTCGTTATTGCATTTTTCTTTGTGTTGCAAGCTGTTGAAAGCATCTCCATGGTATTGCTGTTTTGCACCATTTGATATTTTATTCAGTATCAGTAATAATTTTATTGAATATAATTCTTTACATTTTCATGTTCTTAATAATAAATAATGTTTTAGTGATTGGACACATTATACTCCTTGCAACTATAAAATAGATTTTGAAGTTTAACAAGTTAAAAGTATATGAAAATTAATATGATATTTTATTAATATTTTAATAATTCCATTTCGTCTTAAGTGTTAGAATAAACTGTTGTAGTCTGCAATCATAAAGTGTTGGAATAAAAACTTTGAACTGCATACTATGTACACCGCAGAGATAAACTTGTTAGCATGAAATTTGAATGATAATCAAAAAATTGAAAATGATATTTACTTGCAGGATATTGAGAAAAATCTACATGAAACAGCAATATCTTTTTTTAAAAGTTTTTTTTCACCCCTTCGTTTTATTATCAATTGAAATAGGGGTCTGTCTGCTGGCTCTGTATTAAGTTTATTTGTATAATTTAGAAACAAAACATATCTAACGCGTTATGTTTCAAAAAGGAAGCACCTTATTGAAAGGGGCTGAATTAAATATTTTTTTTGCACTTATCTTTGAAAATCACCATAATCTGATTTTTATAAATTTTTTTCATTAAAAATTAGAGATTAAAGCGAAAAATTACCAACAATTTTTATAAGATATTTCTTCAATTTCTCCTGCTGCATTTTTTTGTAATTTTTCTCTTACTCTTTGCAGTTCAATCCGGTCGCAATATACGGCACTTACCATGCATCGTTAGAAAATCCGGCCGCTCTGGTGTTTGCATGTTTGCCATTGATTGCCTCAAACAAAATGGAACACACCTGGGCACCTGTATAGATCGCTTCTACTTTGGTTCCTGCTGTCAAATGAAGGTTAGCTATATAATTTATAAAATAGTAATTACTATACGTTGTCATTTAATGTTTAGGAAGAGACGCCTTTCTTTGCTCACGAGATAAGTGACAATAGCATCGATCAAAATACGATATCCCACTTTGTACACGAATCTACAACATTGCCGACCAGCGCACTCTACAAATTCACCACTGAAAGTCAATTGAATGCAGAGCAGCATAAAAATGTCACAAGCACAAGCACCAGCATCAGCACTCCAATTGTTTCACAATTCCAAGATAAAACTACACCTGTGGGTGCGGAAAAACCTGTCGCAGTTGCTAAGCCTGCACTTAGCTCAGTGCCAGTGAAACGACCTATTCCAGCATCCATTATGAATAGTACAAATCCCCACAAACATTCATCGCAATTTGTAGTGAGAACCACCACTAAGCCACAAGCCCTATTGATAGCTGGCAAGCCTACTGTTGCACCCACTACAATCAAACCACCAAGACGTAAATTCAGCACAACAACCTCCACGACTACAACAACCACTACAACAACCACAACTACAACAACAACTGCAGCACCAATACTCACCACAACCAGCAAAATTGCATTAGAACATCGCATTGAAACCACAACACAACCGCAAAAATTCTTCACCTTTCAAATGGTAGAGACTACAACTGCCACGCCTACTCAGCAAACCCAAGAGACCGATGAAACATTACCATCACTAGTGGAGAGCACAGAACCACCCGCACTACCGCCAAGGCCTAAACCCACAAGTGATAGTCTACTGAGCAAGACAGAGCAGCCAACTATAGCAACAACAACACCAAAATCCACCACCACAACACGTGCTACCAATCGACCAAAGCCATCACGACGTCCTGCGACTACTAAGAAACCAACACAGACGAAACGACCCGGTAGCAAACCTACTAGAAAGCCACCAACAACAGGTGGTGAAAAGCCATACCAGAAACCTGGAGTAACGCATCCAGCGGTGACAAGACCGCGACCACCACCAACCACTTTAACAACTGAAAATGAGACGGTAGTTCCAACAACAACAGAGAAAAGAACAACACTGCAGCCCGATACAACAACGCGTGCGCCGCGCCCAAGGCCAAAACCTACAGCTGAAATTGTTAAGGTATCCAGACCAACGGTGGACCCAATAGCAACAACAACTAAGCCGGCATCGTTCACACCCATTACAGAAACAACCAAAATTCCAGAGACCACACACACAAGACCTAAGCCAACTCAAAGCACTGCTACTCCCATAACGGAACATGCGCGTCCTACCACCACAACAACAACAGTCACACCCACTCATACAACGGATTCCACGAAAATTGATGTGCCTTTAACAACACCTGCAGCTGCATCATCGACAATGACATCAACACTGCGTCCAGGTCTCATTACTTGGACGAATGTTGATGGTGAACCGCAGAAAAACGCAACAACCGGTGCGGATGAGGAATGGCAATATCGTCCACCATCCGCAGATTGGGTGCCAGTATCAACGATTACACCAGGAACGCTAACAAACAGAACGACGACGACAACCACAACACAGTTGACAACAGCTGGTAAGTTGTGGGAGAAAAAGTGCGTGGGCAATCAGCAATTGAATGAGACTTTGACCAAAAATATTTCTGAATACGGTGATATTTTCTAAGAAGATGTCCTCGAAAATATGAAATGACAGAAGATTTCCATCGTTAATACTTTCTTACACATTTTGGAAGTCAAGTATAAATCAATCTAAATCAAGTCCAATTTCCGTCCGAATCAATTCCAAATAAAGTCCGAATGAAGTCTGAATATAGTCCGAATAAAGTTCGAATCAATTTCAAGTCAAGTTCAAGCCAAGTTCATCAAGTCAAGTGATGGCCAAGTCTAGTCAGGTTCAAGTGAGGTCAAGTTGAGCTCAACTTTAAGCCAAGTCAAATTCAAATCCTCTCAAATTTATGTGTCAATGAAGTCCAAATCAATTTTAAGACGAATTCATGGTTCAAGTCAAGTCCAAATTATTCCCTAGTAACTCTTCTGGAATGGTATATAACATAACTTACATCTATTTGTACGTATTATATTTTACAGGTGGCGCTACTGACAGCACTACTAACAGCATCAGTAGCAGCACTTCTACGGATAAAATTATTGTATCAATTTCATCCAGCATCAGTGAAATGATGCATAATGCATCAGCTGCTGCTGCCGCTATTGCAGGCATGAGACCAGCCACTTCAAGTACCACCCACACCAGCAGTATCAGTACAACAAGACCTACAATAGCTCCCACAACTCCTAGTACTAGCACAAGCACTACAACAACATCAAAAACGACTACACCAAGGCCCACTATAACAACCACTGCTGTTACAGTCGATTCTAGCTCAGCATCAGGCGAAGTAGACATGGAATCATCAACAAACGCTATTGACACTATGAGCACTGAAGACACTTTAATTACAACTGGTACTGGTTCAACTACCAATGAGTATTCAACGGAAGATTATAATGGCACTTTAAGTTTAACGACAGTGCCGCCAGTGAATACCCTGGAAGGTGTTAACTATAGAGAAGGTGAGTTTGTAAAATTTTCTTATTTCACAATGTCATTCGAAAAAGAAGTTTCGGTTATTTGACACCTTTCTTTGTGTGTTTCCCTTAAAGGTTAAGGCTACAAATTCTTCTTTTCCCAGTTTTGACCTCTAATTGAATTTTATAAAATGAAAAGTGCTGGTCAATAAGATCTCTTATTTGGAGCAAGTTTTTTTCAGAATTATTTCTTAAATGTTTCGGCGAAATTATTTGAAGTATTTCGTATGTCGAATTTGCTTGTAATCTTTTTGTAGGCAATTTTCCAGTCCATTCCAATTTTTCTCTTTTCTTTATACTTCACCAACGAAAGGTTGGTCGGGTATCTTTTAAGATATATTGCCACTGAATTGAAATCTAAGATTTGGTAGATTTCCACAAAATGGAAATATTTTGTTCAAAATGGACGAAAAAACTCAAGAAAAGGAAACATTGCAATACCAGAATTAGCGCGAAATTGATTTAGGATAATTCTCTATCACTTGCTTAGATGCGATAATTTACACAAAAAAATGCTTTATTTGGTATTCTTTTTCATTTTTGTCCGCAAGCTTTTTGCTTGATTTATATTCCAAAAGACCATAATTTCACTTCAATGACACTTTGGAAGTATAATTTTTCCACCTCTGGTTATTTTCGATTAACTGTACGCGATGATTACATTCCCCTGTGAGGTATTATATTTACTTTTTTGTATCTTGAATGATAAAAATTGTTTGCTTGAATAAAAGCTGATTTTTCTACAAATATTCAAGATTTTTTTTATCAAAAATGTCTTACACTTTCCACTTCTTAGCGTGTGTCATATCACGAACACACTTTTTTCCACATGTTGCAAAATAGAAGAATCACAAAGCATTGAAAAAAACCAATGGAACCTGTTCCGCATGCCACAAAATCTATTTTTACTCAATTTTTTGTGTGCGCGCGCTAAGCAAAAACGATTTTCAAAGTGTTACCAATGCGTTGCATGCAGCATTCGCATACAACAAATTGCCAACAACACAACGATGCTGCGCAGCTGCACACGTTACCTACGATGTTTGACTTCCATGGAGCAAACTGCTACATTGCTCTTTGATTTGTGCTTTGGTCTTTGGTTGCATTTTATTTTACCAAAAGAAATATTGCAGTAACTGCTGCAACAGTAGTTAATAAAGGCAGCAATAACATGCCATGCTACATGTTGTAAAGCGTGCTATTTAAAATTTAAACCTGACATACGTATACAAAGGAATTTAAACTTGTAAGCTTATAAATACACTCATAAATAGCAAAAGGTTGTGGCAGCAGCTTAAACAGCAGCATGTCTCCGGTCGACCTTGGTTGAGACCTTCAAGAACACAAGAAGACGAAGAACAAAAGACAATGAGGAACTCATTGGTAATTGGCAAATAAAAATAGCTAAGAAGCTTTTTGCAGCTGACAGTTTTATGAGATGCCATTAAATCATGCGACTTATACTGAACAGCTGCCAAATAGGTCGTGACACGACCCAGACTTTCGCGATGAATATCAAATTGGCAAAAACGTTAGAAAGTAGGCTTAACTTTTTGTACCAAGGTGTGCAGGAAATCGATATTGGATTTATTTCAAAATAAGAAATTAATCAAAACTTAAGGTTCTTCTATGTACACCAGACGCAAGGTATATGTTATTAAGATCTTTCTTCAATAGAAGGGGGTACGGAAAGTTTAAAGAAGTTGTGTATGGGGCATTACAGGTTAAACAAAACAGTATAAAAAAATGGATTTGTTTGATACTGTATATATAAGTAGCTTATGCAAAAACAATTTGATCCCTTAAATTTTAAATTCCAAGTTACATTACATTTGTCACAAATGATTCAAAAACTTAAAACTTTGCTTTGACCTCATACCTATATATTTTGTGGGCAAATAGACGGTTATGATAAAATTTGAAAAAATGGTAATCTAGCAGCATTTTTTCCGCATAATACGACAGAGATATTTTGAAATTTGTTACGTTAGGTTTTAACATTTTCTTATAAGTTTTAAATATCAAAATTAAGGATAGCATGAGTTTTTAATATATATTTCCTTCTAAATTTCATGCTTTGGTTTGAACCGCCTCATAAAGTGATTACTTTCATACGCATGCTTTTACAGCTTCCATTAAAAGCATCTTGAACTCATGCTCCTAAAATGTCATTTAACCGTCTTGTCAAGGCACCGTTTTGTGGCAATTAACTTGACCGAACATCAATTCCGCACGATATTATTCCAACAAAAAAATACATGTTAAGGATATATACCGTGCCGTTCAACAACCGTGTGATTACTTAGAATTAGCCAAAAGAATGAAAACGAAGAGCTAAAAAACTTTTACACACTAAAAACAAAATGTCAGCGTACATTAACTGAACTTGGCTTAAAAATCATTTCAGCCACTCATATATGTAAGAAAAAATAAACGCCGCTACAAAGGTTCGTTGCGCCAGCTAGCATATTCTTCTTCCTCTTAGTGGCAGAGAGCCATTATTACAACAAAAATAAACAACAAGAACTACCATACATTTGCAGCTAACACACAAGCATCAATTTCAATAAACCTTGACTTTGGTCTTGGCTTGGCTTGCATGTCGACGATTGGCCAACTCTTGCATCGTTGGCCAAGACCAAGACCATGGAAAATACTTTTTTATTTTTTGCACAAGATGTAGCAAGTTATATTACAGAAAAAAAATGTAAAGAGCAAAAAAAGCTCTGCCAACGGCCTACTTTAATGTTTCAATGCCGCCGCATCATGATGGCACTCTTCGGTTCGTGTTGCTTGTGACCAACTGAGCTGCTTGTCGTTAAATTCGTCTGGCCATATGTTGCACAGTGTTGCCTTTTTACGCACAAAGTAACCAAAATAACATAGATTAATGAAGTGCGTTATTTTGCGAACAGCGAAAAAAAGCAGATTTAGATCAAATCAGTTGCCTTGAATAATAACTACAAGTAAAAAGTTTAAGACTTTGCGACGCTGTTTGCAATACTTCTTGAATTGGGCCAACATACATCAATAAAACTATTGGAGCAGTTCAGCGGTTAGCCAGTTTAAATGGAAATACGAGCAATTTGTTAAGAAAATCGATCACTTTTAGTGAACTTTCAACGACTTTACTTGACAACAATATCTGCAATACTTGAGAGAAGTATGCATATGTGTGGCTCTTTGTCAAGTGGACCGAATCACCCGAACATCACAGTTTTTCAGATAAAAAGGCCTAGCGGAGCTTCAAGTTTTTTTTTGAAACAATTTCAATTTTTTTTTTTGAAACAATTTCTTTTCAATACCTTGTAGCGTTTTTTTTTTAATTTAAAAATGGCGGCTAAAGATGGTGTCCTCAACGAAAAAGGTCATGCAAAATTTTTGTAAGATATTGAGAAAAATATTTTTCATATTTTGGATGAATAGCTTTTATTTAAAAAATTTTAAAAATTTTTTGAAAAATTTAACATTTTTCGTTTCTGAAAATTTAAGTTTTGGGCAAAGTTTCACAGCTGTTCTCCTAAGCTTTAAATATTCAGTAAGAACCGCACTGAGTAAAAATTTATCAAATTTGATTAAAATATTCAGAATAGATATTTTTTTTGTTAGAATTTTTTTTTAATGATCAAATCATAAAAAAATACTTGGAGTAAAAAGTCTTAAATCGGTCAAAAAACACAAAAACTGTCAATTTTATATTATTGACATTTCTGATTAGATTTTGGGTGGAAGGCTATTATTTTTTTGTGGCTAATTGCCTTTCACTTTTGGTAATTTATGCCCAATTCATTGGCAATTACTGCTAACATTGTTTTGCCAATAGCAGTCCAAGGAAACTTCATCTTAACATTTAAGAGAAAATTTTCAATGAATATTTCTTTAATAGCATGCTCAGTTTTAGCACACTGTGCAACATCACCGGTTTCAACGGCATCACTGTCATCGTGCATCAAGATATTGACTGAAAAACACAAATCGGTCAGTGTTGCTTCGATGAGTTTCATTCGTTTATACGCTAATTTCATGGAGTGCAACAGAGTTATGTCTGGCTGATGCCAAGATGTAAATGCGATTCCGTTGGCTGAGTGCTTGGCTGACATGACCTCAACCAGATTGGCAGAATTATAGCCATAAGAATAAAATCAAATTGAAACTTCATATGAAGTCACAAAAGTGTAATTGACCATCTTTTTAGATGGAAAATTCGAATAAGAAAATTAACAGAGTAATTTTCTGTATCAAGATTAAGAATAATAAATATAATTGTTGAAATTTCATTTGTATTTCTTGAAATAACAAGGAATAACTTAAAGCTCAATCTTTTCCTTCCACTTACAGTTTGCGGTCGTCGCATGTTCCCCGAACCACGCATTGTCGGTGGATCAAATGCCGCTTTTGGACGCTGGCCATGGCAGATTTCGCTGCGTCAGTGGCGTACTTCGACCTACTTGCATAAATGCGGTGCAGCGTTGCTAAATGAAAATTGGGCGATAACAGCAGCGCATTGTGTGGATAAGTAAGTGCCAATAAAGAATCAGTTGATATGATGAAAGACGACGGCTTTAAGAACTTTATTTCATTCCTTTTTTCGACTTTATTACGAATATAAATCATTGCTTTTTTTAAATTTTTTAGTGTACCACCGTCAGATCTTTTACTACGTTTGGGTGAATATGATTTGGCTGAAGAGGAGGAACCCTACGGCTATCAGGAACGTCGTGTACAAATTGTTGCCTCACATCCACAATTCGATCCAAGGACTTTCGAATATGATTTGGCGCTTTTAAGGTGAGTCATACGAATTTTACAAAGTTGCAGCAGCAATTTATTTTTGTTTTGCTTTTTAGATTCTACGAACCCATTGTCTTTCAACCAAATATCATTCCTGTCTGCGTACCGGATAGTGATATGGATTTCATTGGACAGACTGCCTTCGTTACTGGTTGGGGTCGCCTTTATGAAGATGGTCCATTACCAAGTGTGCTGCAGGAGGTTGCAGTGCCGGTGATCAATAATACTATCTGCGAAACCATGTACCGTTCGGCAGGGTATATAGAACATATACCACATATCTTTATCTGTGCCGGCTGGAAAAAGGGTGGCTATGACTCTTGTGAAGGTATGTGGATCAACAAAGTTAGGCTTATTCTGCATTTATTCAAATCTTTGTTTCCATTTCTTTTCCTAATTTTCCTCTCAGTTGAATTTACTATGAATGCATACTTCAATTTATCATTCTTTGCTTACGTCATAGCTTACTTCGTTTGGTTTTATTTTACTTTACTTTACTTCTTACTTTTTTGAATTAAATTCAGTGTCTCTTATTTTGCTACACTAATTTTTTTTTGCTCACTGTTTCCTTACATAGTTTAATTTTTTGTTCTTTCCTAAATAACTTCAATTTATTTCAGAATAATTCACTTGATTTCATGTAGCTTCAATTCACTTAATTTTTCTTAAAAGTAGTAGTACTTCAATTTACTTCACTTAACTTTGATTTACACTTTGTAAAACTTTTTTCGCTATACTTCGATATAATTCAATTCACAGTTCAATATACTTTAATTTACTTTATTTTTTTAAGTTTTTTTTATTTTATTTTATTTCACTTTACTTCATTTTACTTCAATTTAGATGGATTAACTTCGCTTATATTGTTTCCACTCAACTTTAATTAATTTTTATCCCATAATTTTTATTTGCTTAACTCAATCCATTTCTGATTTTTCTTGAAATTTTGACGATCTCATCATTCATCTCTTTACATTATTTGCACTACATAAAAAATTTATTTTAATAAAACTTCTTGCTCCACAGGCGACTCCGGCGGTCCAATGGTGCTGCAACGTGAAGAAGACAAACGCTTCCAGTTGGGAGGTGTCATCTCGTGGGGTATTGGTTGTGCAGAAGCCAATCAGCCGGGTGTTTATACGCGTATCTCTGAGTTCCGAGACTGGATTAATCAGATTTTGCAGTTTTAGCTCTGAACTCTCAAGACTTTCATATAAATTTTATGCAAATATCATTATCACCACCATGGCGTGGTCTAACAAGAAACCTTAGTTCGCCTACAAGCGGTGCAATATTTGATTTCTTCTGCAAAGCAATAGTTAATTTTTTTGTTTATTAAGTTATGATTTTTACTTATTTTTTTAAATAACTTGTTCTCTGGTTATATATCTGTGTATATACTGGTTATATATCTGTATATATGCAGCTAACATAGCTATGTTTTTAAGTCTTATAACCATTGTAACGACTATATTATTTTAGAGCGCATTCGAACTTACATATATATATCTTTTATCATTTATTTATTTACTTGTACGAATAATTTGTGATTATTAAAGAAAAAAAATTCATTAATTTAAAACATTAATTTAACAGCATTAACATAATTTAAATTATTCAACATAAACTTTTGATTTTATAATACTATAATTAACACATACATTTATATACAAGAAGTTCTTATAACTAGTAAATAGGTAAAATATTTAAATTAGTTAATTCAATTAAATTATATCATAATTAAAATTATTTTTCATTCTATCTCTATCACTTACTTTTCAATTTAAAAAAGGGTTACACAAAAATTTTAATGTAAATAGTTTTATTGCAAAATGCTATTTTTTAATGTTAAAATAATTTTTAATAATATATTAGTTAAAGTATTTTATTTCATGAGATAATGAAATTATTAAATTGAAGAGGTTTGCAAAACGATTTCGTTCGCCTTAGGATTAGTCTACTTGCTAAGTTATCAACTAATTTTTTGCATAACTTATTAACTACTTAAATAAGCACACGCTAAAACAAAATTAATATATGTATATGATTATTAAAAATATATATAAATAGTTTTATTTAATATCAGTGAGAGCAATGCGAGTCCTAGAACAAAATAATGAAGTAGAACATTTCATAGTTTTCAAAGCTGCAGTGTCAATGGAATGGAGCGATACGGATCAAAATACACAATTTATGTGCAGTATGATAAAAATTCCACTAATCTGTTCTAAGCTTACACAAATGTATTTAAGATGATGCATTGCCTTGTAATTCCTAATCCAAATACCAATCTATGCAGCTGCTAGGATATGCAGGTCATATTGACATCATCACATTCTTCCAAAGATCTTTCTAGAAGATATATTAGCGGTTCATGAGGCAAAATCGAGTACATATTTTCTAGTAATGAGCCAACTTCATATCATCGTGTGGAACAAACCGTAGTAATCCATACAATTTTGAGCTGGACAGGAAGTTAAGTTATCTATGAGTTAACGATGCCTCAGCGTTGTAGGTTTCGACTATCGAAACTTTTGAGCTCGATTTTTTTCTCTGAAAGACCAAAACAATACTATACATAGGTTATTCCTATTGTACTGTAAGGAGCTATAAGTTGTAAGGCCAACAGAGTTATGAAACAGAGTCCAGGAACCATTTGTAGAAAGTTTTGTATCGTATTATTCTGTTTGCGCAGACGGTGTGTGAAGAAGTAGATTATACAATTCACAACCACCAGATTCAAGAAGAAAAGGCAAATCGAAATTTTTTTTCAGAGAGCAGGTAGTCGCCGACATCAGATCATTGAGATTTCGGAATTTAATACAACGCCCTCAGGATCGATGGAAGGTTGTAACCCAACATGAGTTGGTATCCGCATACAGTATATTAAGTAAAAACAATTCCAAGAAAGTAAATTACGGCAAAGATGTCAGCAGGTTACAAGGGCATTTAGTTTGAATAAAATCTTTAAGATCTCTCTTAATCAATATGTTAATGCTCATGAAAAGGGGTCTTTCCAAAGCAGACGTCAGCTTTCAGCTCAAATTTTCTCCATAAATACTGCAATTGTTATGGTCATTCCTTCAAGTAGACTCACAAATTAAAACTTGTCAAATCAGAAGATCTTGAAAGCCAAATTCAAATTTCAGTGTTTCATGGAATTATCACTGAAAATTTCAACCAGAAGGCTCATTGTCACTCTGGCAGGGTGCAAAGAAGATCTATCGAATTCGAGCCATACCCAATGCATATTTTTGACCGTTGTCTATTTCTTATCCAAGTACTTAAATTTTCAAGATAACACCACACCACACAATAGATTTTTGAAGACCCTATCTATGCTGATGTAGTCACTTTGCTTTGGTGTGTTCCAAGGTCTGCATTTTTATTGCCATCGCAAGGAAATATTCTGTATTTTCTGAGTTCCAAGTAAATAGATCTTTCACTGGAATAATGTCACTGAGCTTTTTTGCACTTCTGGGCATTATATTTAGATATTTTCACTGTCAAAATATTTATAACGAACAGGCTATGAAATTTTTTATTTTCCTCAGTTTTTCAGTAGCCACTCTTTACTTGGTTCCTAATAAATTCAGCTGATACAACGTAAAATAAAAAGAAAATAAGATGACACATCCTTTCTAAGTCCTTTCATACTAAAACATTTAAAAAACTTGAAAAAATAGGTTCCCTTTCCTAATTGTTCAAATTTAAAACCAAAATTCTGCAAGATTCAAAACCGATTCAGCACTCAAACTCTCATAGCTATAGAGCTCAACCATCCGTTTTGACTGTTCTTTTGCTTTCTTTGTTATATGCGTGATTCTCACAAAAACTTAAAACCTAGGCCTTATTTTAAAGTTTCTATTTCACCGAAAAGTTAAATTATCGGCATGGTGAAAATAAAAATCTAAATTGATTTTGAACTTGTGGATGTTGAGCCATGTAGATCTAAAAATCCTATTTTTCCAATAAGCGAATAGTTGTGGGAAAAGAAATAACTTTGAACTCGAGTATTTTTGTTATTATTTGAATTGTAGTTACGTTTTACGCTATGACATTTGTCACTCGTAAAGTTTCACTTTGAATTGTAGTTACGTTTTACGCTATGACATTTGTCACTCGTAAAGTTTCACTTAGCTTAACTTAAGTGGCCAAAATTACTCAGATGAAAAATTTAATATTGCCAATTTACACCAAACATCAGCAAAACTTTTTCCTCGCATACTTTTAATATGTTCAGCACAGCCTAAAAGTATGCTGGTGAATTTATCACTAAGTTTGCAGCATTTGAAGTTCATGCTTAAAACCAGATAGTTAAGCATTTGGAACCGTCAAAAGAGAATTAAGAAATTGTTAACTTCTTTTAATGAAAGCTTTAAGCAAAAATAGAAAAATCTAAATTTTAAAAAACAAATTTGAAAAAACGCATCACTCATGTAGCTCTCGAAGTCTCAGTTTATTTTATTTTTCCTAAGGCAAATGAAAGACAAAGTAATTGGTACTCTCCGCCACACGTTCTTTTTATCATTTGGCAAACGTTGAATTTTTATTGCTGACCAAACGCCGGTGATGTTTGTCAGCTACTTGCATGCGTGATATGTTACAAATGCTGCGTGCCTTGATTGCGCAAATTAACGCAGCTTTCTATGCCACTCAACCCGCAGCATGGGCTATGATATGACGCCGTCATCGTCTGGTAATGACTATTTAAATCGGTTTTTCCAAAATTATGCAGAATTTAAAATTTTTCCATGATTTGAACGAATTAAAAAGATTTTGATGCAAATACTGTGCGTAGGAAATCAGACATTTAGACACAATACAAGTGCTACTGTAGAAGTAGAAAACTCTTGATATTTAAAAATTCCCAACAGGTGCAATTTAAGTAATAAAAAATGGAAAAAATTTCTTTAAAACAAAACACAAATCTTCATAAAAACTCCGTCAATATAATTGAAAGTGTTTTAAGGTAACACTTGAGATTCTAATGGTATTGCGTGCTAAACTTTCTATTGCTGTTGGTCATAAATTAATGCAGCAAACAACAGGGGTTGCAACGAAAAGTTGTTGTTTTTTCTTATCTATGAATGTTGATAACAAAAACGCAATGAAATTTAAAAACGCCTACTAAATGATGAAGTGCTTTTTACATGGTCATGCAAATCATTTTAACCCATTTTCTACTGTTGAAAGTCTTAAGAATTTTGGAAAATGAATTTTTAATGCAATGTTTTTGAAAGAGCTATGACGTCTATAAAACATTTTTGAGTGACAAATAATTTTTCAGTAATGCTGTTTTGGGGTCATATTGTGGAAGATTCAACGATGTCAGTGAGAAAAAAACCCAAAAGTTAGTTTTCAAGTTTGAATTACTATTCTTCAGCTAATACTGCCCATGATCCGATAACTTTATTCGTCTATTTCTTTCACATAAAAATGGCATAAAGTTTTTTTGTGCGTTTTCTTATTTAGCCATCGGGTGATATTTGTTACAAAAAATATTGAGAAATGCCATATAAAATTTAATATTTCATCAGGATCAGCTAAACGGTAGCTAAATGGCATTGGATGAAGTTTAGAAGATGATTATTCTATGTTCTGGATATAGATACATTGGAAAAGAAGCGTGGTACCTTGGAACAGTTAAATGACTTAAGAATGTATGCAGCGAGGAAACTGAAAGTGGGATTGAGCCTAAAGCGTACGTGGGCGGAGAAATATTTATGGGAAAGTGATGCCCAAAATATGATCTCCCTTTTATAGAAGATTTGAACTAAAAATATTTATTTAATTTTGTGTCTGACGATTAATTTATTCTCCACATAGGTAAATTCAAGCCCGTTTCCTGCTCACTGTATTTCTTTTTTATACATACAAAATGGGTTTTGTTTAAAAATGAAAACGAACAACAAATGCAACTCTTAAAAGATCCTCTCAATGATTCTGTAAGCAAACACTTCATGTCAAACAAATTGAAAACTTTCGCTTTCCTTGAAGTTTTCATCAAGTTATTCACTGTTATTTTCGTTGTTTTCCCTAATCTTTTTATCTTGGTATTTTTGAAGCCTTTGTTGTTGTTGCTGCTGCTGCTTCTTCTCTTTAAATTGGTGAAAATCGGATTTTATTCATTGGACACTTTCAAGCACCCTTTTTGATTACAAAAGCAACAAAAAACACAAAAACAATTTACAAGTGCGCACCTTTCATGATCGTGAGTATCGCGCTGGTTGCATCTTTTTCTTCAAAATTTTTGTTTTGTATTTAGTAGGTTTTTGTGGTTGTTGTTGTTGTTTTTTTTTGTAAATATGATTTTTCAATAACCAAAGTCAAGTCGTGATGTTTCCATATCCACGCTGCTGAGGCTTCTTCTTAATATTTCGACATGTGATTAACTTATTGATGCCTCATTTCAACCATTCCCATTGATTAACATTCGATAGCATTCTGCTCCACGCTGTGGCTGCTGCTCATTGAGCTTTGTTAAATACCATCATTTTGAATTCTTCATCCTCAGCCAGCAGCTGCTCCGACCACATCATCTTTAGCCACATCTTGGCAACCTCCTTGTATTTATTGTTGTTGGCTTGAAAATCATCGTCATCTCTTTAGCAACTCAATCATAATTGTGGAAATTGAACAGCCAGCAAACAATCATCCACCACTTGGTTTGGTTGGTGGACGCTTTCTCATGCAATTTTTTTCGAGAAATTTTTCAAACAGTTGCAACTTTCGTCAATTGTTTGCTGTGTTGTTGTTGTTGCTGTTGTTGCTGTTTTTGCTGTTGCTGTGATATTCACTTATTGCTGCTATTATCTTCTTAAAGATCTGTTATAATTTTTGGTTTTTAAAAAGTCTTTGTTTTTTTTTTGTTACTACTTTTCTTCAAATAGGATGCATCAATAGTTCAGATGAACTCTTGTATATTTCACATGAAGTCGTTAAGTTTTAATTTTTTTTTTTTATTAGAAACTTTCGCTTTTTGCTTTAAAAAAATTTATTGCCACTTAAATGTTGGCTTAAAGTTTTAATTTCGATAACTAATGTTTTTGTAAAAGATACCCTTATTTGCCATAAAAACCCTTATTTGCCATTCAAACGTTTACGTGACTTAATTGAAAAGATCGCTTTTTTGGTTCTCTGAAAAGTGGCTGATTTGGAATATTATGGTTTTTGACTTTAATCACGTTTATTTATAAAGAGATTTTGATAATCAATTGTTTCTAAAAAGAGCAGTCACTTGATGAAGTAAAGGGAAATTAAAGTTTTCATAAAGTTTACCAAGGAACTGACAGCTTTATCAAGGCAATATGTATTTTATAAAAGTATACTTACTTTACAGGCATTTAGTAAGAAATTTTTAACTCATTAAACTTATGGCGCATGTGGCGCAGTTCATGGAGTACTTTTTTTAGAAAACTTCGTTTAATTCTAAAATGAGATTTCGAAAACTATGAGCAAATACGGAAAACTTGGCAATTAGCAAAAGGTGCGATATTTAAAGTTTAGGGATCAAATAAATCTTCCACTCAACACAACTATATTTTTGCTTAGCTCATAATAAAATTTATATATCAGTTTTAATAAACCAACTGCTACTATTAATTTTCTCCATGGATTTTTACAAAATTTATAACAAATTATGAAAATCAATGAAAGGAAACATTTTCACTATAATCGAGATCAAAGTTTATAATGTCTTTTACTTAATATCTCCATTCCTACCAAATATTTAATTTATCATCTTCTTACATTATACAACGCTGGTGATTAAGTTAGTTATTCCTTTCATTGACTAGTAAGCCAAATTTCACATAGACTATACTGTTTTCCTATTGTTCATCCCTTGTATTTTAATTGATAACTAGAGGCTCCCATGCTTCGGCACACTTCACTTCGCTCGTGGGCTGTGGCGTACGCTTTCAGGACCTTTGTTTTCTTCTTATACTTAACAACTTTGCTTTACCTCACTTCAACAACTAAAAGTATGCAATAGATTTTTTCGTATTCTTCTCAGCGATAGCATTTTTTATACAATCACTTAGCCCTATATGCTCCTACTGACATAATCTCAATTTGGTCAATCCATATGTGGCACATGAAATGAAAAATGTTATTTGTGACCCTTAAGAGTGAAAACGTTTAATTTCACATGTTTTTCTTACAAATGTTATTATTATTATTCTTGTTATTCGCTTTCTGTTGTTGTTGTTGCTGTTATTCAAAGTTTCTTTTGGATTGCATTGTTAACGTGTCGTTTTCATGTCGTTTTTTTTAAGTTTTTTCTTCTTTTGCATGTAATATATTGCTGTTGTCATAGCGGCTGTCAATAAAGTTTGTTTTTTCTGTTTGTTTTTTTAAGTTGAAATTTCCTTCTTCGCACAGCAGGTAAAATGCTGTTTCCTCTAATTTTACTGTTGGTAAATTATCGCTTTTTATTAATAATTATCATTTTTCAATGCTTTGATTTTGTTTTGAATTGTTGATATTACGGCTATTATGAATTGCATATGGGTTTGAACAAATGTTACGCAGTATTTAAACTTCGAAATTCAGTTGTTTTAGTTACAATATCAATGAATGCTATTTTATTTTTGATAAGCTTAAATATTCAGAAGCACTATCAGCACTAGACTTTCAATATTATCGAATATAAGAATTGTGAAATTTCGAGTTGATTTTCAATGATTTTTGAAATTCATTGTTACGTCTGAAGTACAACCACAAAAATAATGTGTAGTAAAGGAAACAATATCAGACTTGCAAATTCTTGCTCGACTACTTAAAGCTCACTGATGATTCCATTTAGCAATTGATGAAAGTGGTATGACTAGCTACAGCAGATTTTTTTTATTTTGTTTTTTTGTACAGTTAGCACAGTAAAACTACTATAAACTATTTTCTGTACGATATACCACGAAAAATGTTTATTTTTTAGCCTTTACTTGCCAGTATTCGTTTGTTTGTGCTTTGAGAAGATGAGAGTACACCACTACTTTCATGATATTTTTCCACCAAATCTTGCAAACAGTTCATAACTAAGACTAAGACCAACAAGTCTGTCGATCTGCACTATGTAAGACTTTAAAATTTAAAAATTTTACAAATTTGACCAAAAACCCGTTCCCATGCATATTATGCAGAGTACCTCTGACTGAAAATGATACTTTCAAAGAGCTGCAACTTAGCTTAATTGACGGATATTGATGTTTTGCACTAAATGGTTTTCCGCAGGATATCTAAGATTGATAAGAGATCCCTTAAATCACAAATCAAATCTCATCCTTTTAGGGTAAACTGAATTAATATCGCAGTGTGTAGATTGCGTTCTTAAAGTTTGTATCTAAGTTTAATTTCAACACAGTGCTTAGTTATCGAGTAAAATTTCCCAAAATCCGAAAAAACATCATCTCGACAATCCCAAAGACGGCAGACGTCGATTAATTTTTCATAAAAAGACGAGTGTGCGGATACTTACAAGTAAATTTTTCTAATTTTACTGCACTTTTTAACAAAATTATGAAGCGAATTCATCAAATATTTTAATACTTATGTATATCTGTTTTCTACGTAGCTAATTATGTTGCTGCAATATATTTTGATCTCGTACCGCTTTAGAACTTTTTATATGAATATTTTCCTACGAATCAAATGGATTTTCGCTTCTATCACTTGACGATTTTTCAGCAAACTTTCATTTTCTGACGCCGACATTCAAGTGTGGACACAATTTATTTTTCCTGCCAATGCTTAAATTCACACCACACTGTCATTTCCTATAAGTCTTGAGGTTGCATTTAAGAAAGTGATTTTTTTCTTCATCATAATATTTTTTTCTGGCTAACACAAGTATTGAAAATTATAGCCCTGTCGTTGGTGGTCATGCTCGGTAATAAATTATTTTTTGTAAAAAGATAAACAATGAAGAAAAATTATTAACTTTTAGTCGGTGTTGAATTTTATGATCGCACGTACATTAAATTGTAATGCTATCGCTGCTTCTGCGTCTTCCTCCGCTTCATGTCATTCGGAATTACTTCATCTCTTTGTGTGCTCTTTAATATCGTGGGAAGCACGTCAGCGTTCTGCATAAATCAATATCTGCTTATGTCAGTTTTCACTTTCACATGGCTACGATTTTTCTAAAAAAAAATCGTTTAAGATTATAGTGTGACCATAAAAGTCGTGTCACCAAATAAATTATGTTATAATTAATGTCAAAACAATTGACACGGTGCAAAAATATTTGCGGGCAAGTTCAAGAAAAACTTTTTCAAAATAGTTATTTAAAATTTTTCAACTTTTTTAAAATGAGAGTAGAGTGTTTCAATCATAGACACTTTTTCAAAAGGGATATAAAAACATATCACGGGTGATACGTGGCAAATTGTCATGATATTTTTGTTCCCTATTATTTAACATATCACATGGAATGCTGCATTTCAGAACAATACATGCAAATTTTGGAAATGAGCTTAATTTTTTGAATTTCAACTTTGCATTGTTCCAAAATCCACATGATTTCTTGCAATTATCAAACCAATTGGCCTAAGTCATTGGTTATAACACATCTAAAACTTTTACTTTTGAGGCTACGTGAAGTCCAAAGTCTACATGACGTTTCGTATGTAAAATTTTGTCATTTTTTTCTTATAGAATGTATCGTGCTAGGGGAGGGTACGTACATTAAAAAACAAAAACGATCAGTGCCTTTTTCTATAACATTTCTCAGAGCATAAAATTTTTTACATATCGCTTATACGAATAAGATCACATTTCACCTTCCTGTGGCCGTTCTTATGAAATTTCCCATTAACAATACATTAAAAATTAATATGTTGTGGCCAACAAAGCTTAGTTAGTTGTTAATGTTGCCGTCATGTTTGTTGTTGTTTATTTGATTACTAAAACATTATTGTCAATTTTATTTTTGACAAACTCGTTGAAATCTTTTATGGCCGATTTTATGGTAGGTGTGGCAATGATTTAATCACTTGAGTAAATTGAAAACGATTTTGCAAATTAGGAATAAGTTTTGACTAATAATATGTGTTATTGACCGCCAAACACAACTACAATGTGTGGCTTTTCTGCAGCATAAAAGAGAAATTTGTTTTGTGTCGTTCGTAAATTTTTCGCAATAACGCACCAAACAAATTCTTTTGGCTTTTGCTTTAATTTTTTCCATTTCTTTTACCACTGGTGGTAGTCATCGATCGATGTAAATTGATCATTAAAAGTATATATGGTATATATATGTCTGTACGTGTATTTTAAGCTGCTAATTTGTCATAACTAAATATTTTCACTTTCATCAAATTAAATTTTATTTATTTTGCTAAAAATTTCTGGCCAATCGCATGAAAGAAGCAGAAGAATTGAAACCTTAAACCAAAAACTAAAAGGCATAGAAATTACATTTTTTTTTCGTTTCTTAGTGAAATTGAAAAATCATTCAATAGATGGATTCATCAGCGTTTTTTGTCAGTTTTAATTTCACGTTTTTTTATCGCCTTCCCATTGCTCAGTTTATGTTGTCATTCAATGAGCGTCTCAATTGCGGTTTCAATTGAATTTTTACGCTTTTTTGATTTTGCACCACTACCGCTACTGCTGGTGTGGTCGATCGGTCGCTTGGTCAAAAATTAATTAAAGTGTCATTGCATGACCAGCGCTTACTCTCACTTTGATGGTTAAGAATTAAATGCCATGAATAAACTAACATATGGATGGGGGGCAATTATATGCAAAATATGCGATGAATGTTTGGTGAGCTTTTATGTTGTACTCCTTGTAATACCCATATTTTTTACTGTGCTACTTTCGATAAATCCAATTAGAGTTTTTACTTATATAAATCATCTGTTGCTTGATGTTGTTTACCAAAATTCAATTTCAGCGTTGTTAAATTGTTTTAATGATCAAGCTCCTTGGTGAAGATTTATCACACTCTAGACTTATGTTTAAGTGGAGATATCATTGATTATATCACTCAAAGGTCTGCTAGACCTCTATAGCTGATTTAGATGTTTTTTTTTAATATTAAGATTTGTTAGTTTTTGTTCAACAGAGTGCTGAAATCACTTCTCAAGCTTCATTATGAAGACAGTAAACAAGAAATTTATCAAACCGAAAAAGAAAGTGAAATTCTGCTAAGAATCGTATAGTGCTTTGCTGTCATTTTTATGTTATTTCAATTGATTTGTAAGCAAACATCATCATTATTTATTTACCTTCCGCTTATTTGTCTTTTTTACTAATTTGCTTAAATTACTGTGGAAAAACGCAAGTTGAAGCAACAAAACATTAAAAAAAACATTTTTCATGCAACTTAACTACATGACACTCAAATACAACACGTCACGTACGACTATGCGAGTATCTTGAGTGACTGACTAAGTGAGTTGGTGAAAAGTGAATTGGTCACCCAGTTGCTGCGGCTGCTGCTGTGTAAATAAGTGAAATTTAGGTCAAGGAAATGCAGCACAATGATATGTTCTTCATATGCACTGGTTCTTTTTACACTTTCTTGTATAATAATACATAGTGTAGTAAAATGCCAAAGGAATTACTTAAAACTAGCAATCTTTCTTGTGTTGAGCAAAAAAAGTGCCAAAAAAAACATGATTTCGTTGGCGACGCAAACAAAAGATTTAAGCAGCGAACTTGTTTTGGTTAACTTTATGCTGCTTTTATTTTCAACAAAAAGAAATTCGCTCATTTCTTGACACACATGCAGCATCGATAGTCCGCCTAAATTGAGCTGACCCTTTTTAAGGGCTTTCATTACCTTCAGAGTTTGCACACTTGCTCCAATATTCAACTTTTTATTTTATGTTTTTGCACCAACTGCTGATAGCAACAGAAATATTTTAACAACACGCATCGATCATTTTAATGCGCCACTATCGTTAGTACTCAAGTAAAAGAAAGTAATTTAATTTTTTTTTAAGTTTCGGATTTCGTGTTTTAAATTTTTAGTTTTCTTATGAAAAATAAAATATTTGATTAAGAAAATACTTGAGCTAAAACTAACAAATCCTGAATAATATATTGCTGTTACTAGGCAAACAAATTGAAACAAAGACTTGCACATTCTGCAATGCATGGGAAACGTTCAACGATATTTGAAAAGTGAAAAGTACTTTTGCACCTCACATTTTTAATTGGGCTGATCATTGGCGATGATGAAATTACTTGCCTGTCACGAGTAGCTTCCGTTTGTTAAAAGAAAAATGCATAAATCAGTGCTGACTTACAACAACAGTTTGGTATTTGCTTTTGAGGGTGGTTTTCAAAATTAAATCTAAGCTTCGGTGGCACTAAATGTGTCATTATAAAATATTTAAGGAAAACATATACTAAGTAGAAGAATTTATTTTTTCGGAAATTGAAATATTTAAAGCTTTTATTTATTAACTCTCGCAATATGACAATACTCCATGGTACAGACCGTTGCATCTGTATAACTTTAGATAAAATATGCAAATTGTATTGCAATGTGAAAAGTTCTTAGCTTTCTCTCCGATAGGACTAAAATAAGTAAAGTTTCGAGCCACCATTAGCTCTTCAAATACTGACCATTCATAAACTTCTCACTACAAACCTTAATTTCCAAGCCAGTTAAGGTGGATATATATATAAAAAAAGGACTTGGGATTCGTGGCATCTCTCTTTCAAGGAGGAAAGCTAAAACTTATGCCAAATCCAAAATATATTACAAGAACAAAAATTTTAAAATTAATGGATTGAGTCAATTGACTTTGGAAAAATTGTTAAGTGTTCACATTGAAAATTTTATAAACACCCTTTATTTATCAAACAATTTTGCTAAACAATATTTGCTTTTTCTGGGTCAGCAGCATAATTTTGCTAAAACAGAACCAGCATACACCCAAAAGCCCAGTGAAACCATTTTTCCTGAAACATTTTAATACTTCTGGCATGAAATGCAATGCCCAGGCTAACTGCTTGCACTTTCAATTGACTTCTTTTATTATTAACAACAAAAGTATCGTACAAAACGCCAACTTTAAGAATTGGCTTCGATTTTCAGTATTTTTTGCTTTAATATTTTTCTTTGCTTTCCTCTCTTTCTCTCTACTACACATGTAAAAAAAATCATTTATCGTGGTGGAAATACTATATATACGTTTCATATATACCACAACAAATATTTGCCTGTACCGCCAACTCTCCCGGCGGGAACACGTTTTCATACAAACTGTAATTTTAGTAACTGCTATCAAGGAAGTAAAAAATGTTGGCATAATAATGCACTTACATGGCATGATCTAACCTCAGGACAAAGAAACATTAAAACCAATCTAATTATTTGAATTTTAACATTGCCTTCATTTTTCATGATTATTTTGTATCCATTATAAGGTATAACTCAACATATTCAAAGACTTATTTCTTAGTAACCTAATAATCATATCCACTGGGCATAAGTTTCATCTTGATATGACATTTTTTTGCAGACTGCACTTAAATATAACTACGATGCAGGTTTTTTGATAAGCTGCAGATTGCTTAATTATAGGTTGTTACATATCATCGAATTTATGTGCTCAAAGGAAAAAGCTGCCACAAGGCAATTGCTGTGCAAGCTGGCTTCCTAAAGTTGTTTGGCTTTGTACTGGTTTTATGTAATTAAAAAAAAGAGAAAAAAATTACTTGCCTTAGCAACAGCAGTCAAATCCCAAAAACATTTTGTTTTAAAATAATTCAAGTAAAAAGTAAGTATCTTCAAACAAAGCGAAAAAAAATTCACAATTTGAACTTTCTGTTGTTTTTTAAATTTTAAGAAAATATTATAGAGAAAATTTTTTCCAAGATCATGAAGAGAAAGGAATAGGTTTTTTAGAAAATTTTTTTCAGCTTGAGCTTAGCATTAAATGGTGCAAAAAGTCTCATTACAGCAACTTACAAAGTGGAATTTAATATGTTAGATGCTTTATATGTCCTTTGAGTTATTGGTAGAAATTGCTTAAATAAAATAAATTGTACCAGCTCTTAAATTCTTTGGAAGAATTTATGCTTATCAGATACTTTCCAAAAATTGCATTTGAAAATTTGGATTTTTTGAGATTCTACCAAGCAACTGTTGCGGTGTTTGTCGAACGTCGGCAGCACGACAAATCTTGAGTGGATTCTGCTTAGCGTCTTCTATTGGCACTTTCCACATAAAATCATCATTTTTTTATAAGGTTTATATTTCTTTCAGAACAATTTTTTACAATTAAAACACATGTCAAATCAATGGCTTTTATTTTAATATGAAATAGCAAAATACCTTGCATTCTTCCTTAAATATTAAGAAAAATGAATTAAAATAAATTGTAAATGCGATTATTTTCTCAAATAAATACTGCCTTAATTTCACTTCTTGTAAACAAAAGTGAGTTTATTTCAATGTTCAATTTTTGAAAGCAAAGACCAGCATAGTAATTGAAACTAAACTGCCTTAATTTCACTGGAACAATAACTATGACCTGTACTGTATACCGTAGTACTATTTTTCATGCTGTTAGCCAGATGAGCCATTTTTTTGTATAACTGCTGGTCACAGCTTCACTCTTAACTTTGACTCTTTTTTGTGCTTTTTTAAATTCTTTGAATGATTAACGAGAATTTTATGCAACACAATTTATAACCGCACGCTGTAGTTTCGACATGGTGTTGCGCCATTTAGAAAAGTTATTTAATTTCGTGCTTTTCATGATTCAATTCAATAAAAAAAAATTAGCATTACGTAACTTAATATTATAACTCAGAATTTATTCAAAAGTAGGTAAAATAATGAGCCGCAGCTAAGATTTTTACAGCAGAAGAATTGTAAAATATCAATCGACAAATTTTAGACCCAAACTTTATGTATAGATTTTATTTGGGCAATTCAAAGTATTTTGTTAAGTCTGACTTAATGTTTAATGTTTATTTTGTATATGAAAAACATGAGATAATAGATCTAGATAATGGCATTTCATGGGTGGCATTTTGCCATATGAAAGCATTGTCGATGAGATAATATTGCACAAAAAAGGTTATGTATTAAAAATAATATTTTGATCCTACAACCCAAATATGTTTGTGCTAAGTCCAAAAAAATTAAAAAAAATATTTTGAAGAAGAATTTCATTGATCAATTAAAAAAGGTAAATAATTTTTTTTTAATTTATCAAAACAACAGAAATACCAATTCAATATTTAACCAGAAATAAAATAATTGTCCTGAGTCTACCAAGTACGTGGTATATGTAAAAACTGTTAAGTAAAATTATAAAATCATCTATGTAAACAACAAAAATAAGCTGACAGCTCAAATTCCGCTTGCACTTACCGACGAAATACAAAAGACTTAAACAACGAACTTGTTATTAGTGACAATAAAATGGAACTTAAAACTACATAGATTTCTATCAATAAAAGCTAAATTATTAAATAAAATTTTTTCCACAACAATTTAATTAAGCAGCTGTTAAATATTCACACAAAACTATGCAGAAATATAAATCATTAATTATTTGAATTGTATCGAATTCCATAGCATATGTGGCCTATGCTGCTGCTGTCTAAATGATAAAAACTTTAAAATACATTCAACAAATTTCAAAATTACGACATCGTGATTAAATTTCAATTTATAATAAATTTGAACAAAAGAAAAGAAAAAAATTTAAATGAAAAGAAAAAAATTCATATAATTTAAAGCTTTTTTCCATTAAAATAGCCACAGAAACTGAAGCAAAAGAAAAGTGTGTGTTGAATGGAAAAAAATCAAATAAAATTAAAACACTTTCACTGCTATGCTGTGTTAGTGTTGCTATTCTTGAATGTCGAAAAAAAGTCATATGCATTCATTTGCTTGTTATGTAACAGTCTAAAAAATGACTAATTGCTGGCCACCTTTTTTCCTCTAAACTTGGCCACACGAGCATTTGAACGCACAGCAAAACAATATGGCAAAACCGAAGTTAATCCAATAAAAGTGAAGCAAAAATGAAAACAGCAAATGAATTAAAACATAAAAAATCTCAATTTGAAATCAAATCAAATTTTAATCTGAGATTAATCTCGTGCCGCAAATTAAAAGGAAGCGACAGCTGTAAACTCAACACAGCGCTGTCGCTACGATTTAGGCGGAAAGGTGTTGATTTCATGTGATTTTTTAATCGACTGACCAAAGGTTTTTGGCCAAAGAATTTAATTTGCCGTTATGAGATGAGGAAAAAAATTAAACTGAAAATTTCTCTTCTTTCATTTTGATTTGATTTGATTTTTTTCTTCGATTTGCTCAGCTATTGAAATTCACTGCTAAATATCTTTTATAACAACAGTAATAACAATCAAATGAAGCAGGAAAAATTTAATAATAATAAAAATTTAAGCAAATTTGTTAAATAAAATATAAGCAAAACAGAAAACCGAGTCATACCTTAAGGCGGCAGCGTTTGCCGCACTTGTTGCGCGCCACAGAAACTATCAACACTTTGCGCACACTGTAATCAACTTGAGTAGAAATTAATTACATTTTTTAATAAATTAATTAAAGCTGCAACAACAAAATAAATGGCATACAACAGACCACAATCAATCAGTTTGTATATTGATGATAAATGTGTGCGATTTTAGCTTTCAACTGAGTTTTTAAGAAATTTTTTGTCAAAATATTTATTTCAGGCCGATTATAATTTTTTGTGTGCAAAATGAAAGTGTAGCAAAAATGCTTTCCCATGGTTCACATTTTCGATAATTTAGTGGCTTTTTATCTTTTTTTAATATATTAAACTGAAAGTGTATGATGGGTTACGTTTTTTATACATGGAAACAAAGCATACAATGTATTGAGACATACCATGTCGTGTGAGGTTTAATTTTTGTCTTGGCTCTTGGTTCAGTTAAAAGTAATAAGTTCCATGAAACAACTATGCAACAAATATGTTTTTTGTTACAACTGTGCCACGTTTATGCAACTGATTCATTTTTAATAATTTTTTATTTTGTCATTTGACAATAAGTTTTGAAAGAGTAAGCTCTTACTATCAGAAAAACCCTAAGCTTTTTAATAATATTTCTTCCATGCAGAGCAACTGGATTTATTGAGTAGCATTGCTTCAGTTTACTTTTACTTTCTGCGAGCACAACCTGCCAACTCCACGTACAACATTCATCTTTACATTTTCAAAGAATAAACCATATTTTTTAACAAATAAATTATTTCCGAATATATAATGCGCAACCAAAATAAATCAAGAACCCAGCCAAAATGAGTTGTAAAAATTTAATAGAAAAAAGAGAAGTTCCGAAATACTTTCAAATAATAAAAAATTAATAAAATGGCAAGCCAATTACTTGAACTTTTTGTGTTGATTTTTTTTTTTTTTTTGCTAAAGTTAATGTATGTACGCATATTTAACCCTTGAATGACCGTTTGATATCACGTACAAACACATTACTTTAATGTTAAGTAATTTTTTCGTTAGTCACGAAACATTATGTTCTTGCAATTTGTTTGCAACCTAAAAATGTCAAAGTTACCTACCTAAGCTGTACATGTCCAGCTACTAAAATAATGTTTTAAGAAGCTCTCATAAAAATTCTATCAAATATTCAACACGCTATTTGTCAATATTTTTATTTATTTGATCATGATTAACAATCATTAAAACTAAATATTTACAATTACAATAACACAAACAAAGTGTCAGCAATCCTTACCAAATTGCAATAAACAATTAGTGTGCATGACGTCATGCTGGCACCTCATAATCTGATCTGCTCTCGTGTAGGACATGTGGCGATGATCAAGAGACAGCAGAGCATATAATTTCGCTAACTTAGTCTAATAAGGAGAAACCGGAGCCTCGTTTCATAAGCTGGAAACAATGTTTCCTAAAAACATGCAATCAGCTTAACATCTATCGTATTCAAGTCAAAGCTTTGATACTCCTTTCAATGTAAAATTTGACTTTTTTGAGCTATAGGGGCTTAATTGAAAAAAAAATAGTAAAAACGTTTGGATTAAATTCTTTTGATCTGTGAAAGTCTTAACTGGCAGGTAAAGCAAAACATCTTCAAAACCTTTATCGGCATTTGCGTCAGCTTCAAACTTTTTCAGCATTTCCTATAATAGCATCATGTGACGAGTGCGATTATTTTATGGCATTTATTTTTTTATAAAAAATTTGAAAATATGAACATCATGACTGGCTTTAATAAATTGCATTCACCGATGAAATCACCCCAAAATCTTAAAATTCATTAAAAACGAAAAGAAAAATCTCTTTTTAGGTTCGCCAAAGGGGGACAATGCAAGATCTGGTTGTTGCTTTAAAGTGATTTTTTTTGTTCCACAATGACAGTATCAATATACAAATACACGCAAGTGAATTTTCTGTTTAAAAACCATAATAATAGTCAGACTACTAAAGGTTAAGAGAAGTCTTAACCACAAAAAAAAAAAAAATTTAAAAAAAAATTTAAAAAAAAATTAAAAAAGGCGAGCGCACCTAATAAAATAACAATGGAGACGTAGTACGCGCAGCAGTAGAGCAGGCTGCTGATGGAAGCTGCCGTTTTTCTCCCATTGTCTTGGGCTTGACTGGCTTTTTTTTCACGGAAGCCATTGTTCCACCATTTACCTTCTTTCTTCCATTGAACAATTGAGCATCATTAGTACGATCAACATGATTTTTGGTTATTCAGATGATGTGTAAAAGACCGTGCATACGGCAAATATTTTCTTTGAAACATTTTTACAAATATAATAAGTGCGATATTTTAATATTTTTATTAATGTGATTTTTACTTTGAGAAAACCGCAGGTATTTTTTTTTTTGCGCACGTGTCAATTGAAAGCGTAAGTAAATTCAAAGTCTTCGTTTATTTTCTTCTCTTTTTTATTATTAGCCAAGTTATTTGTATATTGTTAGTACAACTTTTGCATTTATTTGTTTGACCAACTACTTTGGACAGTTGTTACTTTCATTTCTAATGACTTGTATTAATTGTATTTTGGGAAGTACTCGTAAGAAAACAAAAGTAATTTCTTTGCACTTGTTGTGTTGTCTTAAAAAGTTGTTAAAAAATAACATTTAAATTAAGTGAAATAAATGAGAAAAAAAGTGAAATTTCTTAGGTTTCATAGTTGTGCGTTCATAAAAAAAAAACCATAATGTAATAAAACTTTTTAATACCAAGTAAACTTAACGTATGCTTGTGAAAGAGGCGCGTCTTAAATTTTGTAACCATCAATGAATTACTCCTTCTTCAACGAAAATTAAGTTTACAAAGTTGTTAGCAAATTTTTGTTTTAATTTAAAGCAAAACTGATGAAAGAAAAATATATTAAAATTTCTTTCAATACCTGGTTGTGGTCATATAATAATCTTCTCATAACTGTTTTGATATTTGACAAAATTTAATAAAAACTGAATCTTTGCATTCCAGATTTTCACACATTTTATTCGTTGATTTGAAGACTTAATTTAATCACTCAACTTTCAAACATCACACCTACGTTAAGTTCAATAACACTTCAGTGTGGTCTTCACTTATGAGAAAAATTTGCTCATGAATGATGAACTATTTTTAAGAGATATTTGGGAAATTAATTGAAAATAATTGGAACAACAATTGATGAAAAAGCAGAGAAAAAATCCATGTTAAAAAGCGAAATTGGAAAATGTCATTACTTAGACTAGTCTCACAACTATCAGAAAACGTCGGGAAAAAATAATTTAAAAAAACCTGAAACATTACAAAAATTTTTTGTTTTTTATTTCTCATATGAAAAAATCAACGAAAAAGCTCAGGAAAATACTTTCCACGATTTTTCATCAAAATAAAAAATATATTAGTCAAAATGAAATATCTAGCAAATGGACTGGGTTGAAATAAGTATTCTATATCTCATCATATCCTGTGGCTCCTTCTGGCAGCATAGAGTCTTTATCAAATCTGGTCTTAGTGACAATTTTGATTCACCTCCACAAGTTTCCCGTAACTTTCTTCTTCAACGTTCATTTTTACGTGGCACATTTTCTGCTGTCTTGTAGACTAAACTCAATGGCACCATGAAAACTTCGTTAAGCAATGTTTCAAAAATGTGTTGAATCCACCTCTAGCCAGTGTAGCTTGATCTCATTTGCTATAGGTATATGATTTTGGTTTTTGTATAAAATATTAATTCGTTTTTGTCACCAGAATTTTAATTTGTCACACAAACCTTTGATGACCAATGCTTCCATGTGCTCTTGCACACGTGTGACAAAACGGATTTAGCATTTCAATTAAAAATATGAATTTTCGTTTATATGGAACCAAGCATAGATCTCTGGGTTGTTTTAAGCTGAGCAAATGCATTTTCATACAAAGAAATTATGCCTCCTAAGCAAGGCGTTCGATGATTCAATATAATCATAAGTGATGGCATGCCTGGATAGATTAAGCTTCATACGTTTAATCCGGGATACATTGGTTCCAACGCCGAACTTCAGCCATTAGGTCTTCATATTTATTTTGCGTATCTAATTTCTGAATGCTAAAAGGCAGATTTCAAGGTAATTAGACCCTCACAACCAAGGTTCACAATATTGATATCGAAAACGCATCACTAACACGGAATGAAACTATATTTTGATACAAACCAAAGAGATAAGGACGCATCTGTGCATATTAAGAGGATTGCAAGCATCTCTCAATAACATTATTCCTATTTTTTAGCAATTGTTTCTTAATGGAATAAAAATACCATTTCCTTCATAGTCTTGAAGACAACTAAACTTCCTACGAGATTTCCTTCGAAATAATTGTTAAGATAGTTCATACAGTTTTAGAAGCAGTGCAATTCACAGAATTTAAAGCTCGTGAACTAGCAAACTCTTCACACAATAAGCAGTGATCAGACAATTTTGCTTCAAACAAAACAAAGAATTCATCCGAAAACATTACAAATTATAACAAATTTTTTAATACAAATGCAACGCATAAGTAACTTGCAACATTCGCAGCAATGGCAACATCGAACCCAACAAACAGCAACTCCAACAACAGCAAATTCAAACGTTTCTCTAATGCCGGCATTTATTTGTTATTATGATATCTATTGCTCTTTCTATGTTGTCGCTTAATCAAAGCTCAAATTTAGCAAAGAAAACAGCGAAACTCAAGCTGAGTCTTCTTAACCGCTGTAGTCGTATCTTCAACCGATTCAGTTTAATTTGAAACGCGCACGCGTACGGTTGTGTTGAAAAAGCAGACGAATACGTTGAAACCTTACGAAGATTCACTCTGCAGACGTTAAATCAACCGTTAAACAATCCAACAAACAAATTAACAAAAGCAACAAATTACGACGATTGTGCGAAATATAGAGAGATAAAGAAAAATTTTTGAGCTCATTTCTAACCACTGAGTCTTTTTTGAATCATTTCTAAAGTTTTCAATGAAAATCTAGCAAAGAGAGTTGATTTCAAGAGTTTTGCCAGAGAAAAAGTTACAGAAAGAGCGCACGAAAACAACTGGCAGAAGAATTCGTTGAAGACAATGTTGCTGCTGCTCAGCTGCTAAAGTGAAAGTTTCACACAAGCACACAACTCATGCGCAAGAGCAACAGCTACGGCAACAACAACAACAACAACAACAGTAACAGCAAGAAATAAGGTCCGTTATCTGCGACAAAAACGAACGACCAACGTCCAGCGTACACATGCGAACAGTTTGCTTGTCAGCTTTCAAGTCAGTTTAAAATTTGATGCGCGATCGTACGGCTGCTAAGCGCGCTGCGGTGAATTTTGTGTTTCAAATAAAAACTTTTACGAACGCATTGTTTACAAGGAGAATTTACATAAAAATAAATTTTTTTTAAGTGCAAAACATTTTTTGAAAACATTTTTTTTTGAAAAAATTTATTTTTAAACAAAAAATAAACAACAATACGATAGCAATAATTTGCAGTTTGGTTTTTTGCATAGTATTTTACTAACAACAACAATAAAAAATTATTGATACCGTAGCATGTAAGACTCCATACACAGCAGTCGCAACAAAAACGAGTTCTTTGCTTAAATCTTTCGTTTTGATTCCTTGCACTAACGCAAAGAAAGAGAATAGCAGCGCACAAAACAGCGCGTATCACGCAAAATAGCGGTAATTAACTGCTGCTGCTATACAGCAGTGTAAATTGTTGCAATTTCGCTGCAAAAATATAAAAAAAAACATTTCAAAAGAAGAAAGTTTTCAGTCCAAATTAACAAAATTTCTGTGCATTCGAAAAAATTTTAAAAAATCTGTGTTCAAAATTTTCTCAAAACTACAGTGTTGGTGAAAATAACGAATAATTTATTGGAAATCGAATTTTTTTCTTTAAAAAAACAACAAAATAACAAAAAAGTGTAACAAACAACAAAAACATGTTAAAGTGGGCCACACTAACGTGGTCGCCATCACTAACGACGACGACGATGTCCAACATTTATGTCACCTTGACAGCAGCACTTATTATTGTCGCAACATTAACAACAGCAGCAAATGGATTTAGATCATCAAGTGAAACGCTTAATGCTGGTAAGTTGAACGCTTTTTTCACACATTTTAAAATATTAAAAAAAGTTTTATAGAATTTCGCTGTGCGAAACAAAAGCAGCACAAATTGTGCTGTCAAAAATTATTGACAATCGATAAGCTTTTCAATTTTCAATGTAAAGCAAAAAAAAAAATTGGTTTATGAGCACACAAAAATGTCCAAACAGTAGCGTTAATTTTCGCCTTTTGCGCACAGGCTTAAGCCAATTCTTTCAGATGAATCGTCTGCTGTGCCACACAATTGTACTTTTGCGTGTCATGCTGCAGAATGCGGAAAACTTTCTTCTTTCATTCATGAACGCTCAACATTTAGCTTAAGTTTTGCTTTTCATCTTCTTATGTTTTCTTTTTACGCTTTTTTTATTCTTCTTTTTATAAAATGGCTCCTTTTATTGCAGTACTGGACAAAAAATTAAAATACTAATTTTTTTATATTTTTTCTCCATTAACACAAAAACTACATATTTTTTCACCATAATTATGTTATGGTGCGTGCAATATTTTTTCGCCATTTATGCTGGTGTTTGCCTAAGTTTTCACACATGAGCGTATAAATTTAATTTATTTATATTAGAGTGGAACTTAAATGAAAAGTTGTATGAAGCATACCAACCAAAATATTATGGAATATGATGATTTACGTTCTGGATGCTCATAGCTAAGATTTACTTAAGGTATTATTTCGGGATATGACATGTAATCATTATTCCAAAATGTTGCTTCTCAGCACTACATTTGAAGATTATTTCTGGGCAATAGTTCAAGGGATTTTAATTTATGCAAAGAGTCTGGCAATTATGTTGAGAATCATACGAAATATTGGATTTTTCTAGACACTTTTCTTGGATTGGAGTGAACACAATAAATGATTATTTGTTCAAGTAACATATAGTATTTATGTTCAAATTCACATAGCATGGCACTGATACTCTGCATTTCTTTATGCCGTTGCACAATTTTCGTTCTGCGGGTTTTTCTTACCAACGTTTTTTAATAGTAAGCAAATGATGAACAGATCAAACAAAAACTCGGCTAAAACACAAACATCAAAAATTAAAGATATCACAAAGAATCCAAATAGATTAAGAAACGAAAAGAAGAATATGTGATTTTTTTAAGTATTTTGAAACTTTATGAAATTCTATAAAAAAACAACATGGGATCTCACAAAAACAAAAGAATCTAATCATTTAAAGATTTCTCATTACATTTAAAAAAAGTTATTTTAATTCATCAAACGTCTTTTAGTCGATTTTTATAAATCCTTCAAAGCTTTGTTATGAGAATAATAATTTTTTCTGGTTTCTTACATATTTTTGGATTTTCGTTTTTAATGTTGGAGTGATCAATAAACAAAAATTTAAGTTTCAACTTCATTGTGCATGTAGCACACATTCCTACGGAGCAGGTACACTCTTCTTCTTAACACAAATGCTACCGCAATTACATTGACAAACACACATTGAATCCAAAGTGCGAATTTAGTGCGCATTTAATGCTAAATTAACTTCATTTCCATTTCTCTTCTACAATTTATTTAAAATAAAACTTTCTTGATGCTGAAGCTTTTTTCTTTGCTTTCTTCGTATATAGGTACTATTTACTTATTCAATTTTTTCACAATTGACATTTTTATGTGTTAATTAGTGTCGTCAGTTTTTTATTATCATCACATTTTTTACGTTATCTGCGCATTTTTAAAAAGTGAAAATTTTTTGTATTTTTTTTACTGCTGTAAAATGCATGAACTTCTCACTTTAAGGTAATTAAAAAATATATTGCTGACTACTGTTTGATAGGAGTACATTTGTAAATTTTGTGTAAGTAATTTTAAAATTCTGAAAATGTAACAGCTTTTAGAGGCTCACGCTGAAAAGACTCGTGATTTTTAGTGATAAAGAGAAAAAAATTGTAATTTCTCCTAAAGAACATTAAACGAAGTGGCTCTTGAGAAGACTACATTTATTTCATAAATTTTAATATAACTACGTATTTTTTAACAATAACTTGAAATAAATTCAAATCAAATCTTAAAGTTCTTGTAACTCAACCAATTCCAAAATTTTGGATTTTCAATTCATCGATGTAAATCTGCAGTTCCTTGTCTTGACTTTGTCCCCCGTTACCATATCGGTGCAAGTATTAGCTCATTTGAAAAAGGACCAATTTTATTATATTAACAGCATTCGTGCGCAACTAAGGAACCTTGAACACAGCATTCAAAGCCAAGTCGAAATATATAATTTAAATTTAAAAACTTTAATCCCACGGATGCAGCCCCGTAAATTCAAAATCAAATATTTTTGAATGCTTAAAAGAAAAAGTTTTGAAAACCGAAGTAAGTTACTTTGCTCAAAAAAATGGCTTTCTTTCAATATTAAAGACTTCTCTGTGATTCCGATATTAAAAATAGTTCCAACATACGCAGAAGAATCTTTATCGCAAGTTGTGGTTTCAAAATTAACACTGTTCTCTTATTTGTATTAAATAAACTCAATCTTTAGCAATTGCAAGGCTTCTTAAATAAAAATGTAAACATGCTATGCAATGGCTCCAATTTTGGTAATGTTTATTCAGCTGAACGCATGGCAAAATTTAAGGTTTTTCTCTGCATTCTGTATTAATGCATTTTTGGTAATTTCGATGGCCTGATGGCAAATTCACTTAAAGACTTTTCTCTATTGCAATAAGCAGTCAGAAGTTCAAAGTGCTTAAAATGAAGCTGGCAATAGCTTCAAAAAATATGAAGATTAAGTCAAAAATGTTGATAGTATTTTAAAACATTGAAGAAGTCTATAGTATGTTAAAAAGGTCGAATAATACTGAAAAGCAATAATAGCCCAGGCTATCACACTAACGTTGAGTTTGCGTCATTGGTCTAGATTTGCTTCAATACCCACCAGTCAAGTTATTTCCACAATAAAATTCATTTTTAAAAGTAATGCGAATAAGGTTTTATATATAAATTAATTTTGTAAAATAAGCAATTACTTGAAGACACTTTGCTTAACATATATCAAAACATACAAAAACAAAAATTCTTTAATCGCTTAAGATGGCTATATGTTGCAACACAATTTTGAGGTTCTAGCCAATATCCAATTGTATACATTATAACACTCCAATAAATTTCAAAAAAGATTCAATTAAATTTGTGGGAAAGTTTTGTAGACTTTGGCTGATATTAATTTCAACGGATCGTATCAGCTGATATTTTTCTTCTATTAAAAATAGTTTATTGAGCAAGCGCCATTAAATCTAACAAGATAATTATTGTCAAAGTCACGTATTTTTTTTTTAAACTTATTCAATGCTTTCAAAAACCAAAATTATATTAAGCGTTTTATTCGCAACTTTCTTAAAAACTTGGCAAAATAATGGTTGCATTTCGCTATCAATACGTGAATTTATGCGGCATATGTTGGCAAATTAGAGACTAAAATAAGACTAAGTATCTTGTTGGCATTTAGCGAACAATAAAATGAATGGAAAAAATAACTACGCGTCAAAGTAGAAAATACGTCAATAGAAAGAGGCAGCAGCAGAAACAACAGAATTTCACTTTCACCACTTGACGTACGACGCATGTTGACGCATTTCCTGTGCACGTCGATTTTTGCTTCTCATTCTTTCATTCAACTTTTGATCGTTTGATCTCTAGCTGTTGATATGCAGATAGCACAAGTTATTACTTGTACGCTTTGAAATTACCTAGCAAGTAGTTGTATTTTAGCTGTAATTGTCATATCATAAAATAAAATATACCACAAATAATAAAGATACCGAAATAATTTGTACTACAATTCCACAATTTAGCACCAACAAAAAAAAAACAACATGAGAGACAAAAAAACGACACTCGAAAATTAATGAGCTTAAGCGATAAGTACACTGAAAATTAATGATACGTTTAAATGGTGTGGAAATTATAATGATTACTGTCGGTTGCTGTTGAGTTGCTGTGACTACCCACCAGCAGTGTTTTTGGGTGAACATTTTGTAGTGACACACTCACTAGTAACAGCAGCGGCAGCGTAACAAAGCGGCTCAAAAACTTAATGCTGTCAGGCTGATTTACGCTTTACAAGAGGCTGAGAAAATTGAATTTTTGATATATTTTCATTTGGTAATAACAAAAGAAAGAAACAGCATTTCATAATAATTTTTAATAACATGTGATAACAGTATTCAGAAGGTGAACAAATTGATAGCTTAACAAATTGACTTTTTGTGATGAAACTAAAAGAGAGAAAAAGTAATTTGATTACACCATTAATAAGCGTATTTGACTTTTCATTCATTTAAATTAAAATGAACTTAAGGTTGTTGCGGTTTCTTGTGTGTTTGTTTAAATTAATGCATGCGGTACCGTTGGGCTTTTGTTTAAAGAATAATTTTGCAAATTGTTTTTGTCACATCTTACATAACATGTTTTCATTTCCATAAATTGTATGCATATTTAAAACACATTTTTTTAAAAAAACAGCTTTGGATTCTGCATAATTTTTATAAAGAAAGTGAAATTTTGCATCAATCATATGTAAGGATATGTGTATTTTGTATAAAAATGCGAAAATGTTAATCGAAAAAAAAAACTTTAATTAGTATCTGCATTATAAGCAAGCTTGCGACTTAAGTCTTTTGTTTACTATACACAAGGAAGAACAATGAAAATATTTCCTTCGACTTACAGACATTTTTATCGATAGGTATTGATAACTAAAATGAAAAAGTAATAAGTTTCAAAAAACCTTTTCGTGCATAGGAAGCCTTTTTAAAAAAAATTAAATTTTCCCATATGGAAATTTCTTTTTTTCTCACCGACTGACAAGGAATCAATGCCTAGGCAAAACTATTTGATCTGCGAATATGAAACTCTGAATAAAGGATTTTCAAAAAAGTGATAAATGGCATTAACTAGATGAAAAGTAGATAGGTTTAGATAGCTGATTGTACCTCGCATAGCATCAAAAAAATCACATTATCAAATCACGAAGATTTTCAATTAAAATACAACTTAACTTAAAACGATAATTTAGCTAAAGCGGATGGTTTGAAACAGAAAATAAATAATTTCAATTTATATATTCTCAAAAGTGTCACAAAAACAAATGAGAATAAGATACTACCTTAAATTTCCCATTAATCAGGTTCGTTGCTCAAGTCTTTCGTTTTCATGTACCAAATTGAAATTATGCTTCAAATCAATGTAAAATGTATAAATTAAAACAACTTTAAATATTTTGCGGACATTGCTAAATACTACTACTACAAGCATACAAGTAACACACAACATACATTCCAATACAGCAACACTGCGACTACTTTGCTTGATTTCTGGAGCATTAAACTCGTGTTGTATTTAATGCAGTTGTTGTTGTTGTTACTTTTTTTCTTCTTCTTCTAATAAACGCATGCAACACAAATCCACTAACTTGGTTGATTCTGCTGTAGCTGTTGAATTGTTGTTGTGTTTGATTTCGTCTGCCAGCAAAAAAAAACTCAAGTTCATTGCTGCTCTTGCGTGCTGTTACTCTATGGTTTTGTCGATATTTATTCTTGTTACTTTATTTGTCGTTATTACTTTTGCAGTCAAGCATGCTACACTCAAAGAAAATTGTTTTTTTTTAAGAAATTACAGAATCACAGCAATAACTTTCTAAAATCTATTACTTTTTGGTATATTTAACTAAAAAATATACTTTATATATTTAACTAATAATATACAAAATGTTATTGTTTTTTTTTAAGTGTACATGCTACATTATTGCATGAGTTATCTAACCAAAGTGAGTGAGTAGTGTTGAGTTACAAGTTATAGAAACAGAAATAGAAATAGGAAAAATAAAAGAAAATCTTGAACTTCATCAGAGTGAACGACTGAATGACCATAAAAAGTAAGACACAGGAACTAACCATTAAAGCAGTAGCAACAACTGCAACATAAGCAGCAGCAGCAACAACAAAAACAACAACAATTGAACATTTTTATTACAATATTTATTTAAGTATGCAAGTGAAATTTATGAATGAACACCAGACAACAACACCAAATCAATTGAAAGCAATGACTGTAGTTGGTTGGCACTGTTGGAGTCTTTTATTTTTTTCTGTTGTATCGTAGTTATTGAAGAGTTTGCACCTGATTTTCTGGGTTAATTTATAATATATCTTAACTATATATGAAATAGAGTGTAGCATAGTGTGGGTAACAGTGAGCTAATCAAAAAAAAATTAGGTTTAAATTCCTATAGACATTGGCCTTCGTGGCCATTCAACACAAATTGTGACTATATTTTATTAAGGAAAATTGAAAAAGGTAAAAGTGACACAATTTTGTCTGCAATTTGTACAGTTGTTTGTTTAAAATTATATAAAATTTTACAAAAAGAAACATTGAAAAAAAAGAATTGTCTCTTATGGAATATTTTTCTCAAGCAAAAATGTCACCTTAGTTTCCCTTAAAATTTAAATTAACTTTTTTAAGAAAAACGCAGTTATAATAAAAGTGTTGAATTGCAATTTATCCGCAATATATGTGCAGGAACTAAAAGACTCAAATAGTTGCTTCAATTTAAGCCTTTGAGAGCAAAATGAATGTTACGCACAGTTGTACCACATAAAGTCCACGTTTCTGAAAGGCTGTAGAACAACGTTGCCCACCACTAAGTAACGCCAAGGAAACGTGCATTTTTTTGCACAAGTTAAACTACTATACTCAGTGGACGTCAATTCTCTTAAGCCTTAGACTAAATCAACAAATTTTTTTCAGCCTAAACTGCAAACACAACTTTTTTTCTTAAAATATATCTGGACATTTATTAGAAACAAGAATAATTTCGTAATTTTCCAGCTGCTTCATTAATTTTATTTCTGTATTTTATGTTTTATTCTTCAAATTAACCGGAATTTCGTGTTCAAACTAAATTTTCCACCAAAAAGTTTTTTTCTAACACCAAAAAATGATGAAGCCAATTTGTCACATTAATTTTATGAGTGTATATACAATCGCTGCCACACACAATGATAATTTAAAATTAAATTGCAATTGTTGTAATTTGCAATAGCAAAGCGCGTCGCCATTGTCGCAAAGTCAAGTTTCAGTGTCAGCAGCGTAACAGTGACCCAAATTTGTGGATGACACCAAACAGCTTCAGCATTAACAAACCGGTAAAACAGCAACAGCAACAACAACAACAGTAAAAGAACTAGAACTCAAGCAACAACAAGTGCCTACACTTCACTTCAAGTGCCCCCATGTACACAAAACTTGTTGTAATGTTGCCACAAAATTGTTGCTTATGAAAGTTTTTGCTGTTGCAGTTACCATTTGAGGTGACTTTATTGTATCACTGTAGCAGCAGCAGCTGCTGCTATCATTACATTGCATTTTCTCAAGTTAAAATGATAGATATTTTCTACAAATGTGCGTGTGTGGTCTGCGCAAAACAAATAAAATTGACAGGCTAACAATTTTTGGCGTATGCTTAGTAACCCTTTGGCACATAAGCTGGCAGTTTGCTGCTTAAGTTTTTCGATTTACATTGGCACGAGGCTAAATTGCCTTTGCGGCTCTTGCAAAATTCATATTTAATCAACATATATTTATTTTTGTGTTATGGGGTCTTTTCTAATAGAATCATTCAAACTGTGTTCCATTGCCCATGGCTGTTAGCTTTGTGCACACACTACTGCTGTTTTTTTTCAACTTTTAATGGTGACAATTTAGTATTCTTTCTTTGAAAAACTCTTTAAAATATAAATTTTTGTACTGGTTTGACAACTGTTGGCAACATAAATTAGTCGCTCATAATTGGTTGGTCTTTTTTTTCTGAAATTTGTTCTTCTTTCTTTCATTTCTTTGTACTCCATCTAAATGATTTATGAGCTGCAAAGTGTAAAATTTTCTTAATGCATAGAATTATGGTTCAGGCTAATTTGATTGTGTGCTTCTGCTTATATTCGTTGTTGTTGTGTTTGTTGCTCTCATCATCTTCGTTCACTCGTTTTGTAAACAAACGAGGCGATTTAACGGTATATATAAAAATCATTATCGATTACTTGAAATGAGTTGAAGTTGATGTGGTGGTAGCCGCAGCAGCGTAATCAACAAAGGCAGTGCAGTTTTCAGAATAAAGAACAGAAGCAGCCTCAGAAATGCTCTGATTGTTGCAACAGCCGGTTCGCTGCACAAAGAGAGAGAAACTGTGCAGCAAGTTGCATGCTTTAGTCTTTCGTTTGTTTAATTGTTCATTTTAGAAATTCTCTTCCAAGTGAAGATATAACACGTGTTCACAAATAAAATTAATTTTTTATTGCTCTAAAAGAATTTCTTATAGTTTAAATTAATTAATTTATTATTAATGACGAATGCAAAACCAAATAAAAAGTGATTTCATTTGATCTCTTCGTTTTTGGAAACTGGGTGACTTTTAACACTTTCCATATGATAAATGAGTTTGATGTTAAAAGATTTAAAACTTTAAATATTTAAATCAAAACAAAACATTTATGTCAAATTAATAAAAAAAAAATCAAGTCAACATCAAATCAAATCAAAAGTCTTTTGTTTTGTTCTCGTGAGAAAAAATGGAAAATGGAAATTCGAAAAGAAAATTTAAGAAATTTTAATTTTGCGACCTTGTAAACTCTTGCCAGCCAAAAATATTTCTACGACGATGTGAGTTTGAAGAAGAATTTCTCCCTAGCTTTTAGAATTTTTGTATACTTTAGAATTTTGAAATGATTTATTACTGAAAATCGCAAAAACGCTGTTTTTTAAACAACATTTTTTTTATATTCAATTTTTTCATAAAAACCATTTTTAAGTTTTTTTTTTAAAAAATTTACCTTCAAACTTACTCTGACTTCAGTATTGTGTTAAGCTTCATCAATATTTTAGGGCAGTTTCTGTAATTGCTAACATGCATACAAATCTTACTGTTTACTGAAATATTTTTTAGCCGCATATATTCATAAAAAAATATTTTTGATAACTGAAGAAAATATTGTTTTTCTCCCAACAACTGCACGCCTTACACCAGCGCATTTGACACACTTACTTCATTTTACTAAAGTTTGGATTTATTTGCACTTTTTTTAATTTAAATTTTGTGTGTTGGCGATGCTATAACCCATTTACAAACAAACAAGGTGCAACGTGTTGGTTCTTGTGGCATTTTCTCTTAGTTGCTGCATTTTGTGTGGAAGCAACAATACTGCTGGTTTGTTTTCAAACAGCTAAGTCAAAGAGCTTTAACCTGGGATACTTTTGTGATTAATCAAAGAACTTCATTTAATATTTTAAAAAATTTCAATTCAATATTTATTTAAAGAATTTCTCTGAAGACTAATGCAAAAATAAATTTCCGTTGATATGACATCAAAAACTGAAAAACTTGGAAAGTTTAGTTTTGGCTTTACTGTTTTGGAAATATTTAATGTATTTAAATCAAAATGCAAAATGGCTCGCTCAATATGCTGTAGAAGATGTTAATATAATTGCACAAAATAAAATTATAATGACGTAAGGAGTAAATTTGCTTAGCAATTACCAACAGGTTTGTAGCCTAAATCTTTTGTTTTGTCACAGTTGAATTTCAAGTATCAATAGGGTAATTGAGAAAGGCAACTTATGACACCCACAACTTTCAATTTTCAAAATCTGCAAAAGATTTAACAAAAACAAAGAACAATGAAATTTTTGTGTTCTTGCACGACTGCATGTTACGCACGCTTGCCAGTGTACAACGGTAGATGTCACCGAAACAATAACAAAATGACAGCGGCAGCGTGAGAATTGAAATTGAAACAACAACTAGAAATTGTAAATAGACATTAAAAATATGGAGAAATAGAGAAAAACAGAAGAAAAAAAAATCACAATTAAAGAATTGCAATTAAAAAACCCAAATTGTTACCATAGGAAAATGTTTTTTTTCGGTTTTCATATTGTGATTTTTTGTACATATAACATACATACAACATACATACAACAATACAATACAATGCATTTATGTAAATTAGAACTTTCATTTTCTTTTAAAAGAAATGTTATAAAAACTGAAATAAAATTATTTACAGTCAAAAGTTTTCTTTTATCTTTAGGTACGTGACTTTAAGCGGTGGCATCGGCGTTGGCGGCAGCATGTCACGTTGCGTGCGTCATTGGCATACAAGAAAAACTACACGATTTTGTTGTTAATAATGTTTTATGTTTGTTGTTGAAGATGTCTGCATGTCGTGGACAAATGTTTCAGTGGAAAGTGTACAGTTGGGAAGAAATTTTATTACAAAGAACGTGGTTTTTATTTTTGTTTTAACAAATGAATTCATGAATAAAACTGTTTTTCTGTTAAGTTTTCCTAACTGCATGCCATGGTTAGGAAAATGCGATTCAATGAATGATTATTGACACGCAACCGAAATAAAAGACTTTGTTTCTTTGACAATCATTGTGGGGTGAGTTTTATTGGGTCTTTGTTATAACGATTCAAAACTGGAAACGAGAAGAAAAGAAGTGTCGTTCTATGGCAGTATCAATTTAAGTGATTTTAATACTAAGCAGTCATTTGAAGTGTGTAAAGGGTGTCCCAATAAGAGTGCACTTTTTAAATTTTGTGTAATATTGTTTTCGTACAAGTGACAACACTGAAATTCGACAACTGTAAGCTATGATTGTTCCGATAATTAAAAATTGAGCGTGTCACAAAAGAACAATGCGTTATCATTGTGAAAACCAATTACAAAATTGCGAAAAGTTACGCTCGCTCGCAAAATTCGCGGAATTTTCGGTCGAGAAAGTGCGCCTAATGTGTCAACAATTAAAAGAGTGGTCAAAAATTTGAAGAAACTGGGTCGATTATGGACAGTAAGTCGATGTGCCGGTCGGTGTCTTGAAAACATTGCTGCTGTAAGCGAGAGTGTCGCCAAAAGCTCGAAAACATCCATTCGGCATCGTTCTCAGAAACTGCAAATTTCACGAAACACTACGCAGCGAATTTTTCAAAAGACTCCACCTTCACTTGTAAAAGATTCAGTTTACTCAAGAGCTGAAACCAGCAGATTATGCAAAGCGCCGGCAATTCGTTCAATGGATAATGGAACAAAGTGAAGTGAATGCCGATTTTTCGAAAAAAGTTATCTTCTTCGATGAAGCGCATTTCTATCTGAATGGCTTTGTGAATAAACAAAATCGTCAAATTTGGGGATCAAAAAATCCCCCACGATCCATGAAAAACAAATGCATACAAAACAAGCAAATGTCTGGTGCGGATTTTGGTCAGGCGGCGTGATTGGGACTTACTGAAAATGAGGCCGGAACTGCGGTGTGTAAACTGCATTCGTCACAGGAATATGATATCGGAGTTCTTGTTGTCTTAACTGAACGGAATGTATCGGACGATATGTGGTTTCAGCAGGACGGTGCCACCTACCACACCACCAATGAAATAATCAATTTATTGCGGCAACGATTTCCACACCACATCATCCCACTTCTGATGTCAACTGGCCAACAATATCATGCGATTTCTTTCTTTTCAGTAACATACAGCCACATTCTATTGAAAAAGTCATTGAAAATTTCATGAAAAGTGCAATGGACTGTCATCATATCACACTGAATCAGAACAAGTCTACTTTACAATGCAATAAAGATATCACAACTCGCACAAAAAATACGTGGTTTTATTTTTAAATAAATAAGTGCACTCTTATGGAAACACCCTTTATGTAGGTTAGAGAATTTGAATTTTTCAGTACTTTATTCAACTACTAAAAAATTTTATTCATTACCTAAATCAAAATATAAATATTATTCAAGGTAAGCCACACAGCAATTTTATCTATGATTTTATCTTTTATCATTGCGTGAGAACAATTTGAAAATGAAATTTAAATATCACCCCACTTCCACTGTCACTTTTAAGCAAAAATCTTTATCGAAATCCGGCGCAAGAATTTCACTTGGCTACAATCCAACACTCATGAAATTTTGTTGGAGTTTTAACACAACTTTTCTATTGCTGCCACTGCTGCTGTTGCTTTACCACAACCGCTATTTCCAAAACAAAATTTTAGTTTATTTGGGCTGACATCAAAGCCACTTGTCGCATGCCAAAAACTAAATGCCTACAAAAGTACGCAATGCTTTGTCAAACCAACATTGCTAAGAGTCGCTTTATCTACAGCGTCATTGTATCCGTTTGATACATGCTCATTTACACTGTTGCTAGCGCCGCATAACACTTGTTATACGCTGCGCTGACTGCTGCGCTACCACCGAGTCAGTGGGTCAGGTTGAGGCGTGAGTGTTGAATAAAAAATAAAAAAGCAAAGACTGAAACAAATATGAGAGGACAGAAAAAGAGAGTGAGAGCGTCAACACAAAAAAAAATGAGACAATGGGAAAGACTCAATTTTAAAAAAGTCAAATGTAAACAAAACCATGCTAAAAGCCAGACGAAAGTGTGGCAGACGTAAATGTGAGCCATTGAGGTTACTTGAGTGTATGAGAAATTGGTTTAAGAATAAAAAATGTTATTTTGTGAAAAATAATCATGCATCATATGTAGATTTAGTGATTATTTATGAAAAAATATCTGCTCAAAATCATCTGTTTAAACGTTTTTTAAATAAACGATTTTCAAATATTACACAATTTCTTATGCTATCGGAATATACACCTTAACTTAAATACAAAAAAATCGGGTTTGCTACCTGAATCTTTTGTGATTTCTTTACTCAATTAAAATTCCCACGTATGTGATTTGCTGGAATATTAATATCAAACTTTTTGTAAATATAATCTGTTAATAAATATCTAGCGAAAGTTATTTATTAAAATTTTTTCAAATATTTTTACTATTCTGTTTTACTATCTGCTATTTCCAACTCTTATGGCAACTTAAGTATCATTTACGCCAACGCCTTCTCCAATGGTTATACAAAACTATTTCCCATCAAAATCGCAAAATCAGCATCTCATCGACATCATTATCGATACTAAGATTTTGATAGCTCGAGTGGGATTTGTTATACAAGCCCGCAAAGCTAAAGAAACATGTCTTAGAGTGCCTACTTCATGTGTATTACAACGCCATAAAGAATAAACACACTGGGGGTTCGCCTGCAATCTGCTGTATAAAATCAACGCTCATATCAATAAATCTTTCCTGTCTAATGATTTGTTTACTGCGGGCCTGGTTTTTATTATTGGCAATAACTCAAGTAAGGGTTTTTACTACGAGTATATCGTTTACAAAAATTGATTTCACACTTTCATTGTCTGTTCAGTTTTAAGAAATATAGAACTATTAGTTCTTTGTATAACTTCATTGTTAAAAAGAAAGTATTTGTATTTTGATGTGAACTAAACTATTATTTCAGTGCGAGTTCCGAAAATGCTAAAATTTTCCAATTGATTGCTTCATCTGACAAAACCTCACAGGAGATATTGGGTTGCCTTGTATTTTGCACTATGTCATTTTTGTCAATGCAAATTAAAAAGCAGTGTCATAAAATCTCAAACAGATTTGAAAATACTCGAGAAACTCGAAAAGAAGCTTCAAATAAATATCGAATTTCAAATTCTTCGAATACTTTGAAACTTTTCAATTTGTTCAACATTTTTGTACATCTTCAATATATTCTAATTTTCAAAAATTTTTCGAATTGTTTATCATTCTTCGACCTATTGAATATTAAATTCATGACCTTTATACATTTTTGGACATTGCACATTGAATTTTAAAAACAATTACAAACTTTTTTCTTAAAGCAGTAACTGTAAGCAATTTTTTGATTTTTATTTCTTTCGATTAAAGATAATCGATGTTTTGGATTTCTGTTCTTCCAGATCTTTTATATTATTATATAAGTTTAAAAAATCAATAGTACTCGGAAACCATCAAGAAACTCGAAAACTATATATAGTCAAAAAATGTTGTAGAACATCGAAAAGTCTCAACTTATCGATGCAAAAGAAATTTGTCTATAACTATCAGAAAAAATTTAAACTTTCGAATGTGAAAATATTTGTTGAAAATTATCGAAACTTTGAGAAAAACTCGACCCGTATCGAATAGTATTGGAAAAGTCGATAACAGTCAAAAACTATCGAAAACACCGAAAAAGTAAAAATTTGTAGAAAAATATTAATTACAAAAGTTCAAACTTATCGAAAAACATCGGAAAAATGTTCGCAAGCTATCGAAAGAAATTATATAAATTCAAAAGCTTTCAAAACACAAAAGAGCTATAGTCGAAAATGTGGGATATTTTGGATCCAAATAGATAAAAAATTTGATTGATTTTGGTCTACAAATATTAAAACCCCATAATTGAAATAAGTTTTGATTGAAAGAAATCGATATTCAAAAAAACAATTATTTGAGATCGAGATAAACAAAAATCCAAAATAAAGATTACTTTGAATTGAAAACAGTGTGAGGGCATTTATTTATAACGATTATGCATTTATTTCTATCATAAAACTCATAATCGTTATGATACCTGGATCAAAACAAAATTTCAGAAGGAAGAGATTATGAAGTTACTTCAACTTGCAAAGGTGTTGTGCGCAATTACTTAACTTATTAAGTTCAATCTGCAGAGAAGTGCCTACGTGAAGCCTTACCGCAGTATCAGCCAGTGCGCACTGATCTCACTCTTAATATTTTCATTATCACTTAAGTGTTTTCGAAATATTTATATTCGTAGAAATTAGTTTTCTACTTCTTTATGTGATCTAAATCTGCCTCTATCTTCTTAATATGCCAGATATGTTAAAATTTTATTCAATAAATGATATATCTTTTGTTTAAGTAACAACAATGCTAACAGAGAGTTCTCACATGTTCTCAAAAGCTGTTTTACCATTCAATTCATGAATGTAGAAGGTTCTATTGAAATTACAAATTAACAATTTAATGCTGATTGGCTTATCATGTTGGCATGTGTGAAATTTACTTTCGTTCTATATTTTACACACAAAAATGTAGGTCAAGCATATAAGCCATAATAAATGTAGTTTTTTATGTCAAATCAAAAACTTGTACTAGATATGGTGATAATTAATATTGGAGCAATTTTTATGAAATGCCAAGAAATCTTTTTTTTAATAACTTTGGCAATAAAATGTGATTTCATAACATTTTCTACCAAACCATACCAACTCGCATGACTAACAACTGGTCATCGGCTCTGCTACTTAAAATTCTAAAAGAGCACGAACTTTCATTTAGTTGAAGAGGGGGCAAAACGCGATTTAAACAGCAGTCCAACTAAATGCAAAAAGCGAAAGTGTGACACATTTTATTCTTCAAACATTTAACGACTTGACCAAAAAAACAAAATTCAGCAACAACAGCAACCAAAGCTAAAACAAAGTTGTGCAGACAGACTCAGCAGCAGAAGAAGAGGAAGATGAAGAAAAGCATAATTTCAGACAAAAACCTATAAGTGCGCATGATACACAAACAAAAAATGAGGAGGGAAAAAACTGCTGCAGACGATGTCATTAAATGATTTTACTACCGCTCACCTTAAGTCCACCGCCTGACTGACCAAACGGCCAAAATACCCATTGTGTGGTGTTTTTTTTTTGTTTTTTTTTTTTTGTTTGAACTCGCGGTGTCTGCCATTAAAATGAATTTCTAAAACAAAATATAGCAGACTTTCAGGCAGGTCACGTGTTTATACAATGGCTGTAAAGTGGGGGAATGGGTGCTGCAAAGTGTCGCCTTTCTCAAGGAGGTTGCTAGGGAAATTAATGCAAATTTTTACTTTGTATTTTGATCAGTTTTTCTTGAACGCTTTCACTGGCACCTGCAGTAATTGCGTGAGTCAGTCAGTCAGTCAGTCAGCCAGTCAAGTGTTATGGCTTTGATTTGAAGTATTAACTTTTGAATGCGCTATGAAGTTTTTAAAATGTAATTAAGAGGAAAATTACTTTCGATTATAATTTTTCTGTTGCTACAGTTATTTGAACAGTTGTTGTTGTCGCTAAGCTTTTAATTATATTGCAGTAAATTATGCTGAGCTTTCAATTAAAATTTAAAAATGAAAATTTCTTTACGTTAATCGCTGATAATTTCTTTTGAACGTTTTTTTTTATCTTGCAAAGCAAATAGTAGACAATTGAAAGCGAAAAATAGAAAATATTCGTTCTTCCAAAAATTTATAATAAGTCGAATATGTTACAGGGTTCAAAAAATAGGACCAAAATCTTTGATAAATTTATGTAAGTCGATATGCTAAAAAAAAAGTTGGACAAGGTTGCACAAGTTTGAAAAATCTTAAAAAATATGAGTTACGTAAAGAAATTCGAAAAAATTTTTAAATATCCCAACAAATTTACAACGTGAACGAAATTGCAAAAGTTTTAATAAGTCGCAGAAAGTTGAAAAGGGTGGAATAGTGACAAATTTTTTTCTCCAAAATAGGGCCTATAGCAGTGTCTTAGAGTAACTTTAAATGGCCAAAATATAGTTTCAAACTATTGCCATCGATTAGTGTAATATAATCTATTTTCTAATTGATTGGGCAAAAAGATTTAAAATGCAAAATCTTAGATTTTGAGACAGTAATAAATTAAAAACTATTTTTGAAGTAGGCATATCCCTCAGAAACGCTCTTTAAGAGGCTTTGACTTCACATTTTGTAATTCCATTTTCAAGTTCATATTTTATTTCTTTAATTTCAGATAACGCCCGCAAGCTCTTTGGCGGCTATCGGATAACACCGAAACATTGTCGTGGCACCAAAACCCTACCACTCACAGACCCACGTGCCAATGGACCCACGATATGCATGTTCAATCATGAATGTGCGCAACGCAACGGTGAAGTGGTGGGTGCCTGCATGGATGGCTTCCTTTTCGGAGCTTGCTGTCAAATACCCAACAATCATGATGTCGAAAGCACCCTTATCAATGATGCACAGAATGCCTACTTTCAACAGCATAATCAGCAGCATAAAGTCCAACAACAGCAAGCAATATCAAATCCAGCTGCAGCGCAGTCCTACGAAGCTTATGGTGGTGATAGTTTGCAACAACAGTCAATTGAGTTTCAGGCGATAGAGAGCGGTAACAAATATCACCAACAACAGGAACAACAGCAAGTGGGAGTTAGTGAGCCAGAAAATATAGATAAGGTTTATCAGCAACTGGACAGTACCAATAGCTATGATAAGCCACAGGAGACCAACTATCAACAGGTTTCCAGTAGCAGCAACACGTATTCTCCTTCTGTGAGTAGCAGCACCATCAGTTTTGCAGAAGTAACCCCCACTATCAGCTCAAGCAGCAGCAGCACCAGCTTTGTAAACGAGCAACAACAGAACGAGCAACAGCAGCAGCAAGAAAGTGTCCAGCAACATCAACTTCAACAAGAACCAGCAATGCAGGAAGCTACCTCGCAGCAACAAGCAGAACAGGGGAGCAGCAGCAACCTTTTATCCAACGAGGCTCATTCTCAATCGTCAACTAGCTTAGAGCTGGAAAATGACTCCAACATACAATCGAATATTGAGGACAGCAGTTCAAATGCCATTCTTGAGAATCATCCACCTCCCACTGTGCATGTGAAGAAAAACAAAGTGAAAATCTCATCGCCCTCATCACCACCTCAAAATGATGATTTTGTCATGCAGGCGCTCAGCACTTTAGCACCAGGACACGAAGACGATCACATTTCTTTTACCACCGAAGTACCAATGAAGATTTCCAGTTCACTTGTAGACCAAGGCAGCTCAGAATCGAGTTCCTTTGAAGAGGGATCAACGCAAATATCACTGCAGTTGCCAGAACAACCCGTACGTGACCAGTTGGTAGAGGCACCAATGCAGCAACACCAACATCAAGAACAGCAACAGCCACAGCAGCAAATTAAACATCAACAACACCAACAGCAGCAGCAAAATCCTGAGTTAACACAAGAGATGCAACATCTACAGCAAACAACAACGACGTCGCATCAGCAACAAGAGTCAACAACAGCTCAACGTCCTAGTGTTTCTCATAACCACAACCATCTGCTTTTGGATGGCGGTGAATTCACGCACAGTGATATCACACATCCCGGTGCCGATGCTGTGCTCCTCGAAGATGATTTGCAATTCTCCACAGGATACGGTCCTGTACCCGTCTATGTAGAGTCACCTGGTGCTTCCGAAGGAACTCAAAGTCAGTACACTACCATCAAAGCTCCTGCATCTGAAGACAAATATGTGCTTGTACAGACCATCACAAATGATCAGGTCAATAAGAAACCATCACAGTCAAGTGCCGTAAATAGCCCCACCACTTCATCATCGATCACTACACACGTTGATTCTATTGAATCGATCATTTTGCAGTTGAACAACACCAACGCTGGTCCCTCCTACAATGTGGTTAGTCAACAGACACCACCATATGGCTATGACGCAACCAGCACAATGGGTGCCACTGGCAACTTTGAACAGCAAGCGGGATATTACGACCCAACCCCCACTCCTACTGGTAGCACTACACTTAGACCTCTGAGCGTTGCAACTACAGATCAAAACGACGCAGTCTACTTCGATGAAGTTGAAACGAAACGTCCTGAAGACTACTACGTTGCTGAACAAAATTATCCAGCACCGTCACAACAAACGCCGACTTACGAGGAACCAATTTCCAGCAACAACTCACCAGTATCTTATGACACCGTTTCCGATGAAAAGGTCGAGGCTTCCAATACTTACTTGCAGAATGAATACCCTACACCTAAGCCTGTCATACCTTCATATTCCACCTCATCTGAACAGAACTCTGGTGATTCAGAAGCAGCGCTTGAAGATCACACTATGCCCGAGAGCAACTACAACGATGTCAATGGTGGTGCGCACCAGACGTCAGAGTTTAATAAAATGCCTGCAACGGGCATTGCTTACCCAGTTGACATGTCGTATTTTGAAGGTGAAGAGGGTAATATTTTAGCTGCCTCTAGTAACCAAAAGCCTGCATATCAATCGCCAAATTCTGAGAAACAACCTAGCAATGAGTACCAAAACGTGCCAAGTCAGACTGAGCCAGAGCCAACAGCAGTTACATATACACGGCTACCCATCGTAACTGAAAGCCAACCAGTTGCTACTTACATTGGCATGATCACGGCACAAAACTTCAATCAAAACCACCAACAGCCATTGCTTTCCGTTTACAACCAAGTTCCCGAAGAAGTTTCAATCTCTTCACATACCACAAAAGTTCAATCGGATGACTATAACGCTGACTCGGACACTTCTCCAGCATATCACACTGCAGCACCCGAAAAACTGTCCACCAACAGCTATGCAGAGAGTTCACCTTCCAGCTACTACATCTCATCGACATCAACGCCTGTAGCAAATCGTTTGTCAACATCCAAACCAGTTATCATTACAGCAAGCAGCACGAGACCCAAGCCCAAACCTAAGCCGAAACCCAAACCGAGCTCCAAGCGTCCAACAAAACGTCCAACGACAGGTTCAAGTACAAGCGGTGGTGGCAAAAAACCAGCAAAGCCCCAAAGTAATGGTGGCAAAAACCCCAACGCGCAACAACCAGCTAGTGCTTACAACCCAACGCAACAGCTAGCCAATAACTACGGAGAAGAGGTAGTACAAATAAAAAAACCAAAGCCTTCTAATACTTTCCAAGACCCACAAACTTCAGTATACTCGCACAATACCGAACCAATTTACACCAAACAACCTGTAGCACCAGCTGAAAACAACTACCTGGAGACCCTAGTATCACATGATGAAACACCAAAGCCTGCAAGTGGTAACTACAAGCCGAAGCCGGTTAAGACCAAGAAACCTGCAGTGAAACCAGCGCAACCAACAAGCAGCTATCACGACCCTCCTGAGCTAACGAGCGGCTATCAAGAACTGCTGCCACCACACTCGTACATCACAGAGTCAACGTACACCAAAAAGCCCAACGTTAAACCAACTAATAATTACCAGGCAGCCAAGAAACCTGCACCTCAACCTACCAACACTTTCAAGAAACCAGCACAGCAACCAACGCTGTCTAACTCATATGACAGCGTACATCAACCCATCAGTGTATACAGTCAACTGGAACAGGGCTCGAAATATTCGACTCAGAGGCCTACGCAACCTTCTTTGACTACGTATGAACAGGATAGCAATTTACCAAACGATCCCGTAAACGCCCATAAGCAGCCACAGCAACAAACAAAACGGCCTTCTCAACCGTTGAACTCCTACAATCAACCAGCGCAAAATAACAAACAACCGTCCAACACTTACAATCAGGATCAGCAGTTACTGGTTACACCCACAAAACGTCCAACGACGCGTAAGCCTGCCATCACTAATAAAAAACCTAGCTCGCAGCACAAACCTATTTCCACCAGCTTTGTCACTGGACCTACTTCACCACGCCCACCAACTACATTTGGCTACCATGATGATGAGGTGCCCCCGCTGCTTATGGCAGATGACAAACTGGACTCCTTTGTACACAGCACTGCAGAAGCTGTTGCCATCCATAATGCTGGTTATCCTTCAACACATGCAGCCCCGCAATCTGTTTACGTTAGCTCCGTGACACCAATTAATGTGCAACATCCAGCCGTCAACAACTACAATCAGTATAAGAAACCCGGTTTTGTGAAGGTACAGCAACCCACTATCAGACCACCAGTGCCAACGGTACTTATAACACCCAAGCCGACGGTCATCAATCTAGTCACTTCAAGCTCCTGGACGCAGCAAACAAACGGTGGCATCATAGCCAACGCGGACAATGTCTACGCACAAACCACTCCTATACCCGGTGGTTTTGACAGTAATTCATATGTTTTCAGTTCAATGGTCACAAGGCGTCCTGAATTCGCCAGTAATGTTGCCAACACACCCGAATATGTCAATCTTCCGGCCATGAACTCAAATGATTTCGATGATCCTGGCTATTATGGTGCACATCATGTAACCAACCCAACTTATACACAGCCCACAACGGAACCTACGTATGCAGTACCTTCCGATGACCGTCCTGCCTTCCCTGGCTACTATGGTCCGACACCAACATATCCTGCATTCCAGGTGCCTGGTGAAAAACTCGGTGCTCCAATCGAAGATGATGCATTCACTTCATCAAATGACTTTGTCAATTTCCCACCTGTCCGAAACCCCAACTTGAACATGTCTGCCACATCTAGTGCAGTGACCAGTGATCTTGAACTTTCAACACCAGCCTTTGTTGAAGATATTATACTCAAAGATAAGATGAACACACTGGTGCATAAAATCGTTGAGTCACTGCAGGGTAATTTTGATGCACTCGCTGATATGATTGATGATCCAAATAACACTGCGCCTGCTAGCACATATCAAGCTGGTGGTGGTGGCGGTGCAACAACCGTCCCAAAAAAGCCAACGCGCAAACCTACACGCGTTACCGTCACAACAAAGCCAAAAGCAACAACCAAAAAGCCAATTACCAGAGTGACCACAAAAAGGCCCGCAACAGTAACCACACGTAAGCCGGTATCACGACGCACCACAACGACACGAAAGCCAGTGACACGCAAACCCACTAAACGGATCACCACTACGACCATTGCGCCGGTCGCTGATGACGAAATTGTCGATGAAGAGGATGAAGAAGATGTCAACCCTAGCGATAATGAGATTGATCTAACAGAAACTGTTAATAACTCTGAAGGCGGAGGAGCTGGTGCAGGGGCTGGTGCTGGTGCTGACAACAATGCAGGCGGACGTAGATTTCGTAAGTACAAGCATCAAGTTTGAGTATCTTCTGTGTTTTGTTGTTTTGTATTGCGATGCATAGAGAGCCGAAACCGAACAAAGTGTTTTTCTAATTTTTTACCAATCCCTACAAAAAAACACTTTTATTTAACCGTTACCATAACTTACCACCTCTTAAATCAGTTAACCTGCTCCAGCTCTTTAGCAAGCTCTATAAAACCCACTAAAAACTTACACACACTTACGCACACACTCACACTTTTCACTCTGATTATCCTTTTATCAACTTCCAGTAAATCCACCACAAATCCAAACTATCCCAGTCCACCTCCATCCTCCACCACCACCAGTCCCAGACTTTGTCTAAGCTATGTTGCTTCATACACACAAGCTCTTCGTTTAACTTTCTCTCTATTTATCTGTCTCTATCTCTCGCCATAACCACTCTATCTCTCTAACTTTCGCTCACTTTCACTATCACTCTCACTTTCCTTCATCCTAACCTCTCACATATCAATCCCCATCAACAGAATGCGGCATACGTCCACATGTCAAGTCCGGACGAATTGTTGGCGGCAAAGGGTCCACTTTTGGTGAATTTCCATGGCAAGTGTTGGTGCGTGAATCCACCTGGTTGGGTCTGTTTACAAAAAATAAATGCGGTGGCGTCTTGATAACATCCCGTTATGTGATAACAGCAGCCCATTGTCAGCCAGGGTAAGTTGTGTCACAGACTTTCATAAGACAGGGAATGAAATAATATTTAATACACAAACCTTTTTCTGTTACAGTTTCCTTGCGTCATTGGTTGCAGTCATGGGTGAATATGATATTTCCGGTGATTTGGAAAGCAAACGTGCTGTAACAAAGAATGTGAAGCGTGTTATTGTGCACCGTCAGTATGATCCAGCGACTTTTGAAAATGACTTGGCGCTGTTAGAGCTGGAGAGTTCAGTGCAGTTCGATTCTCATATAGGTAAGTCAAGAAAAGTTTCATTTTACATAATAAAAGAAAATTACGTGAAATGGAAAATGTTCTTAACATGAAATGCGAAAAGTTTATTTACTATCGAACTTTTGACCAACTATATATGTCCTGCATTCATTGAACAAATATTATTTAAACTTTGTTTCAACTATTGAGAGCAATTTTTTTTAAAGCGATACTTTAAAGTCAATATAATTGAAGATGATGCGTACTTTTTCCAGTGAGGAATAATTTGAATAAATCTCTTCAATAAATCAGTAACAAATAACTTAAAGCATTTCACCTTAAGGTGATAGAAACTGACAGCAGTAATAACGCATAAATAAAATGCTACTCCCAGCAAACAAGTCATAAAGGAAAACAAACAAATTTCCCCCAGTAGCCAATTTTTTATTCAATGGCAAAAAAAAATCAACGCACCCGTCGTTGGGAAATGAAACATTTTTTATTTTTTTGTATTAACTTTCTGGCAGTTTCTGTTTTTTTCTTTTGTTGTTTTGCGTATTTTTTCGACGTTAAGGGAAGACAGATTGTGTTGTCATGATAAGCGGAAAAGTAAAATATAAAAACAAAAAACAACAATTTAAGGGCACGATACCCTCATTGAAGTTACTGATGTATTTATGCGTGCGGAAACTTTTCAAGCAGAAGTTTCAAGAATGGCAGAGATATTTTTATTGTTATTGTTGTTGTTTGCAAAGTAAATAAATTTTTGTTTGGGGCAGAAGGTCGTTCATTTCTTACCTTTGTTTTTGCATCAATCATTGGGAAAACTTGCATGATGTGTTATTTATAGTCATTTTACTGCAAAAACAAGTTAATAATGAAATGAGCTAAAAATATATAAAAGCATCCACCTATAGATAGAATACATAAGTTACTTGGTCATATTGGATATGAACTTTTGAATAAAATGTATGAATCAACTTAAATTGCCAATATGGGAAAGTGAAAACTAAAATTCCCCACAATTTTTCCCACTATGCGACTAGCTATAGCGCGATGTTAATTTTTGTTCAACATGCATAGCTTTAGTAAATATATACTTTCGGAATATTTTTAGTACATTTTCAGGACATATCACAATTTTCGGAATGAGTTTGAAATTCTCCATAGATTTGGGATTAATCAATATTACTTTCTGTGTTTTTCAGACCACCCCATATAAAAACATATAGATCAGTACAGTTCTTCATTATTTTTAAAATATTTCAATTTTCTAACGTTCGCACCAAATAAACTTTACGTTGCTTCCCAATTTATTTACTTTCATATCATTCAAACAAAATAAATATCAAATAAGGACACAGACATTTTTATATTATCCTTGTTAGTGTTTGTTTTGTTATTGTATAAGCATACGTGCGGTCGTGTTGATACCGTTGACCTTTAAGTTCATTTTGCTACACACGCAGTCACCCCAAGAAGTTCAGTCTAAACACAGTTCTACCCTAAATACAAAAATAAAAAAACCGAAGAAATTCCCTGCCGCAGCGCTAGTCGAAGTGTAGACACTGGTTGCTTAAAAGAAAATATTTTCGTGAATTACTCATGTGGGAAAACAACGAAACGAAGTCCCAGTGTTCGTGTTATTAGTTATGTTCCGTGTGAACTCAGTATTTTTGAGCGCATTTTACACTGAGGAAAACTAAAAATCACTTTTATTTGCAAAAAAAAAAATAAAACACCAATTACAAAATTAAGTAAACTCGTTTTTCAAATACTGTTATAATTTTGTTAGGAAAGTTTTTTTATTATTTTTATAACTATTTTTCGGCAATTGCTTCAGAAAACATTCGCTGGTGTTGTACAATAAAATTTACTAACCTCTTTTGTCGTTTGAACAAAAAATAAAAACTTTTAATTAGTAAAACGGGTAAGAGTTTTCGACAAACACATAGGGCCGAAGCTACCACTAAGGATTTGTTGATCGATTAGATCTGCGACAGCTTTAGTCGATTTCAGATATATGAAAATTGACCTTATCGTCATTTAGCCTAAGTCACCAAAAGTTGTTTTAGCTTTTTGCGACAGATAGTTATAGCGAAAGCCATGATTATTTTGATTGCAAAAAAATATATTTCCATTTAAAAATTTTCAGTTTAAAATCATAGTCGTTGCTGTCTTGAAAATGTGTCATTTGATCTTGTGTAAGGAGTTCTCCTTATAAATTTTAGTTAAGTTCCTCGAAGTTCCTAATGATGATCAAAACAAAAATTTTTCTAAAAACTTTTCCCAGTGTAAGCGAATATGCCATTGTGCGTAATTTTTGTGGCTATAAAAAGCCAATCAACGTATATTATATTTAGGCATAGTCTGCGCTTTGTGTTTTGGTTTAAAAATACATTGGCCCCTAGGTTATTCATGGTTAATAGGGCGAGGTGACTTTTAGCTTTCGTGTGGTTACAAGTCTATACAGTAATTTTGGCTAGGCAAAACTAAGGGGAATGTAAAATAAAGACATCTGAGACTTATGAAACAACATTGCAATGGGTTGTAATAATTTGTTTTTAATAAAATTATTCAGATTAGTACCTTAAGGGTAGAAACACTTCAACAATTTTTATAAAATTTTGAAAGAAATTTCCACTCGTATTATAAATTGACTTTTAGGTTTTCCCTTTTTTTAATTTTGGGCTATAAATTATTTGCAATAAATTTTTTTTTAGTATGAAAATTTGCCTTTATCTCATTATTTTTTTTAAAAATATTTTTGTTGTTGCTTCTTCAATTTGTAACCCATTTTCTTTATTCTTCACTTTATCTTAACGACACAGTTCCAATTTGTATGCCAAGTGATACTGCTGACTTCACCGGTCGCATGGCGACTGTCACCGGTTGGGGACGTCTGAAGTATGGCGGAGGTGTGCCATCAGTGCTGCAAGAAGTTCAGGTATTTTTCTGTTTATTTATTGTTTCTGTCATTACTGCCGATGTTGCTGTTGTAAACAAACTGAGTTTTTGGTATTTTTTTGTCACAGCACTTATCCATTCTGTTTTATTTGCAAATTGTTTCATATTTTATGTATGAAATTTTGAATTAGGTGTTATATTTATTTTAATTTTTAATTTTCTTTACGTTTTAAGGTTCCTGTTATTGAGAACAGCGTGTGCCAAGAAATGTTCCACACAGCGGGACATAATAAGAAAATATTGAATTCTTTCTTATGCGCAGGATATGCCAATGGTCAGAAGGACTCGTGTGAAGTAAGTATTTGAGGAGATTGTTGAAACACGGGGAAACACTATTTCTGTTGTTGAAATTGTACTGGCGTGTGCTCAAATCTACATTATTATTGAAAGCATTCAATAAAAAACTTTCAAGAACCTGACGCCAACATATTCTTTTTTTAACAATTCTTGAGTATCGAAAGAAATTAAAACTGATTTTTTCTTTACAGGGTGACAGTGGCGGTCCACTTGTGCTGCAACGTACTGATGGTCGCTATGAATTGGCCGGTACTGTATCGCATGGCATAAAATGCGCAGCGCCATATCTGCCAGGAGTCTACATGCGTACCACATACTATAAGCCATGGCTGAGAAGCATTACTGGAGTGAAATAAAGCAAAGTTCTTTGGGAAGCAAAAAAAGCAAATAAACAGAAAATCCATGGCAGCTTAAAGAACTTGTTAACGTTTATTTTTACATTGCGTATTTATAAACAAACGACAACAAAAAAAACAGCCGGTAATCAAAGAAACCAAAAAAAAAACAAAAACAAAAAAAACCTTCAACGCTGAACGTGCGTGTCACCGTAGAAACTTCAAATGTCAAAAGTCGAACAAATGATACTAAAAAACGCACCGCACGTCTGTACAAAAACAACAACAACAAAAAAGTTCCTGCTGTAGCAGGACACTGGTGAAAAGTTTTCAATAGCTAAGTTTTTTTATGGCTTTTTTATTTTTGTATAAAGAAAAATATCATGGGATAATGAACGCATTTTCCACTTGTGTGTAATAGCGCAAAATGACGTCGCATTTATTTTAAAAAAATACATTTTTTCTTAAATTAAAAGTTTTAATCTGAAGAAAAAAAGTACCCACGCCGTAGATTTTTTTAAATATTCCCTCAAGTCGCATTGTACATTTAGAATCAACAACACTAAATAGCAGGCCATTAGCCGTTGCCTTTCTGTGCTCTCTGCTCAATTTCAGTTTAATTTATTTTTATAAAATTGCATATTATTCTGTGCCGAAAGGTCCCTCTGGGGTGCACAAAACCATAAATATAAAATATTGCGCCATGCGGTCGCTATACGCTGCACAGTACCATTAGCAACTATCCAAGTCTTCCATTACTCATTTACTTACTCACACCCCTCCATACAAATGACACTTTCCATTTTGTTGTTCAACACATACATACATAGCAGTGAAAGGAAGACACAGATAAAGAAAGAAAATTATAGCGTAATAAAGTTAATAACAAAAAAATAAAATAATTTTGTGCCTAAGTAGTCTAAATGTTAATTTTTCATTATATTTTTTGCTTCCTTCACTTTGCAAAAACTTTATTTTTAATACTTAGTTAATTGTATTTTAAATTCAATTTTATAATTAATTTTTTTTTTTTCGTTAGTTTTAAGTATTTACTTTTAATTACATGAATTTGTACGCGCCACTTTTTGTTTGCGCACAAATCGAATTTTATTTGATTTAACTAAAAATCTGTTATTGCAAAATGTTGTGTATTATTCAGTTTTTAGTTCAATTGAAATTTATTTATTTATTTATTAAATTATTTATTTATTTTAATTATTTATTTACACAAACATGTACTATTTATAAAATAAATGTTAATTTTAATTTAATTTAAATTAAATGGAAAACAAAACAACAACGAAATTATTGAAATCGCTAGCATAATTATAAATAAATTGTGAAAATTAATAAGAATTAAATAAAATTTTAAAAAAAGTTTTGTTTATTTTTCAAGAATGCGTTGAAATTCATAGAAAAATAGCTGTGCGCGTAGCACTCCAAGTAGGCAGCTGATCAATGCCTGTCTCGGACTGCTTGGACTGCTATAGCAGCGTCAATATATTTGGCAGCGTTTCTATAAGGCCTTCTCAAAATCAGATTTTCATGCCTATGCTAGAAGCCATATCAACTTTGTGATAACTAAAGTTTGCTAAGCACTCAAAAATTGATGGATATTTATTTATCCAAAACATGATGTAAGTTATTAAAAAACATCACCAAGAATATCATGCTTATGTAGAAAGGTTTGTAACGCTTTGACGCAATATATACTGAGCCGATTTTAATCATTTTTTTTTTAAAACAACATATTTGAGCTGAAAAAGGTTACTACATTCCTTATTTTTATAATCCTTTTTATAAGGATTACGTTATGGCCAATTCTAACACAATTCTTTGTTGTTCTTTTTTTCTTCTCATTTTTAACGTTTGTATTTGGCTTCGAAATTCAAAGAACAAACTCATATTCAATAGAATTTTTTAGTTTGTCATGAAGAATGAAAATGAAATAAGATGTTAAGAGAGTAACTTCATACAGAAATAAAATTATACAAATAAACGTTTCGTTTGCTCGTCATCAACATCATCACAGACATGAAACAATAAAAACTCAATTCCATTACCGTAAAAGTCAACCAAAAAATTGCAAATAAAAAGGAAATGCATAACAAGAAGCACATCAGCTGAACCTAATCTTTGCAATACCGCCAGAAAATCAACTTCCCATCCATAGAATTTGTTTGCTTAGTCTGACTATAAAAGCTGTTAAGGCAGCTAAAAATAGAAACCAATTCGAGGAAATTCAATAAAATTTATTTACTGGTTTTGGTTTCTTTTTTTTTTCAATAGCACAATTTTCTAGCCAACACCCAACCAACCAACCAGCTCAACCTCATTAGACCCTTACACACGTAGGTGCAATTCAAAATCGTTGCTTTTTGCGTTCATGCTGCGCAATTTGACTTTTGCTACCACCAGTTGTTTGTGGAGCAATTTGAATGAGCGGCATTTCATTGAAAAGCGTTGTTTTTCAACCAACAATATTTTCTGTGGTAGACAGTTTTCATTTACGCGGTGTAAGTGCTTGAAAAAATTAATAAATTTTGTGAAATGTGTGTGCAGAACAGGTGAATATTGACATCAAAGGTTCATTTTAAAACTTTATGTATTGATGGAAGTACGCCACAAGGGCTATTAGCAGATTAAAGGAATATTGAGAGTGATTTTGCCATCGAAAAATTATAAAATTTATTTTTATTTATTGAAATGAGATTTAAAGTAGTTTCATCTTACAAAGTCAAAATAAGTGGCCTATTTGGTTCTATAGTGTGATATATGAAATAATTGTTTTTAGTATGAATTGCCATTGTTCACAAGGTGTTTAACACAAAATGTTAAAAGTATAGGAAAAATGTTTGGTTTTATTTTTGTGCTGTAAAAAATTGTTATTTAATAAGTTAGAAAAATGTAATATCTTAACACTCACTCAAAATTGACTTCATAATTGCAAAAAACCTTATTAATTTTGAGTTAATTTATGTTGAAATTTTGGTGAATTTATTAAATTTTCTGAATTTCCGAGCCCTTTATAAAATTTTATTGAATATCAATGGTGTCAGATTTGATGAGATTTTTCATGTTTCATTCTAAGTTAAAAGTATGATTCTCTTAAAAATCTCCCATACAATAAAACACAGTGTAAGTCTGAACACAAGACAGAAAGACCCATCGGTCTAAGCCATTGACCGTAGCATTTGATAGCAAGAACTGAAATTCCTTTGAAATTAAAAATAAAAACCATTTGTCATACCTAAGAAAGGTCCTTCAGTAGTTTCTGAGCTTGCTGCTGTCAAAGTGGTAAAGCACAGCTATTGAAAAACACATAGCTCATGCACATGCTCCGTTTGAAAGAAGATAACCTACTTAAAAGTTCAAGTTTCACAGCAGCATCCTTTCCTTACGAAAGCACTTGTGTGCGCTTAATAGAAATCGATACAACTTGTTTTCGTGGAGGCATACTGGCTGGCTAAATATATGCAACAATAAAAGTGGGCGCATATCCCTGCTCATCGTGACGTACAACAAATGTAAAAACTTCAGGGTTCCTTCGCTTGTTTTTTACACTTTTACTTCAATTTCCGTTTCTATTTTTACGAGCATTCGCCTGTAAATGTAAAAAGATTCAATTGACAAGATGTTTTTTTTTTTTCCTTGGTCTTTTGTGTGGTACTTTAACAGGAAAACAACAAATAACGACAACACAAAAACGGAGATAACAAAGCTGATGTCATGCAAGTTGCAATACAGCTATAAATATTTCAGAAGAAAAAAATAACATTAACTTGAACATCCGTTTGGAAAAACTTTCTTTGAAGTAAAGTTAGAGTGTTGAAAAGTTGCATGCAATTTTCTCTAGTTGGCGACAGAACTTGATAATACTCGTAAAATTGAGAAGCTATTACACTGAAAAGCATCTTGAAAGTTCCTTTGAAATAAACCTTGTCGGAGAAGTGCCCGGTACTCAATTTCACTTCTTTCTTAGTTAGTACAAACTTTGTAAAAAAAAGCCAATCCTTGTATGCAGTCATAAAATAGGGTGTATTCATAAAGTGTACTATTCAGAGATTGTTTGCCAAAACGAAAGTTTTTTTACCTTAAAGACTCCAATCACAAATCGAGTCCAACCTTGTACTAGAAATGCATTAAATCCTCATCCTCATTCTTCATAGTTTTTGATATATTTCAATTCGAAAAATGTTCAAAAATATCTACAAAAAAAATGTGAATATAGTGAACTGATTTTAAAAATTTCTTTTTTAAAACAGCATAATTGTGCTAAAGATGGATATTGCATATTTTTTATTCTTTTAAATATCCAATTGATTGACAAAGTTTTTGAAATGCTTAGTATGGAAATTGGATTCTGTGGGAAAAATATCGAAATTTATTCAAAGAATGGTACTTGGAGGCCAGGAACAATAATTTTTTAACTATTGACTTGGAGTCTTATATCCTTTAACAGATATATAAATACTATTCGTGATGCTCAAATAATCATTTTTGATTTATCGCTTAAAATGCAGAGTTAAAATAAAAGTTTAGTAACATAATTTGTCCTGGCCAAAAATATAAGGAGTCGTGTTCCGAACGAATATCAACAAAATTTGCGATTTTTTTTATTGAAACTTTTCAGAAAACGAATACGAATCTCCTTGAAACATCATAGAGAGTTAAGGGATCACCAGTTGATATAGAATACTTCTTAATAACATTTCTCATTATAGTTTTTATTTGTTGAATAAATTTGAATAAAACATTGCAACAGAGGGTTGAGGTATTTATATTGTGATGTTCACAATCCCCTTTCAACCTTTTCGCTATCAATTGTTGTAGTAATATTTCATTTCAAAAAATGTGGTCACACTCTTTCTTAGATAGGTGATAAGCCCCCAACTGATTATGGCAACTTTTCTCATCAATAAGTGAAGAATATCTTTTCTACAAATAAATCCCAAATATCCTTTTTAAATGTCAGAGTTCCACTGGTTACCAAATTTTTACTTCCCATCATTTGAAGCAATATCTTTTTTTTTTTTGCTGAAAATTTATGTTCAACTTTTTTAAAAATATCAGTCCGAAATTCCTCTGAGAGCGGTTGGTTTTACCACTTATGGTGTAAAGATTATTTATGGAATTTATTTTACATTCTTGCAACAATTTGTTTTGAAAAATGTCAACTCCTAAAACTTCGATAGATCAAGATGACAACTCATTACTACGCAGGGTAAACGATTATTATTAAAATACCATAATGTATTCACATTTTAAACACAACAATTTATTTTATTTTTGTTATTTAATTTGTTGAACTTTTTTTATTTTTCTTTTCTAAGTCTCTTAATTTTCTTCATATGATAATACCCTATTATTGCCGCCGCAACGCCTTTACCTAAGTCACAAATCTTAGCTCACACACTCACATAAGCACCTTTACGGTAAATATGCGACCACTTATTGCTGTAGTGTAATAGTTGTTGTTGTTGTTTGTGCTGCTGCATTTCGTAAGCACTCAATTTAAGTGCTTTCGCTTAAGTAAGCAGCTTCCATAAGATTTTCGTAACTAGAGATGTGCTTAACCAAGTATCCTGTCGCCACCGCAGCCGTTTTTCCGTCTCGTTTCCTTCTCATCTAGTTCAACATCTCATTCCTTCTCTCTTTCTCTATGCTGTCCTTTCGTGTTGACCACAATTGTGCTTCCGTTTGCTATGCACAGCTGCTGCACGTGTCGCTATTCGTACTTTACCTTTAAGTCGCTTGCGTGCTAGAGGATTGAATTATTTAAGGACTAGGTAGTTTTGTCATTTGCCATGGTATTTTCAGTTGAATTGAAATGAATTCAAATTGGATGCAACTGAGTATCTTCACTCAGCAAAAGCTGTTTAAGGCAAATTGTGCAAATAAACCGAAGCTTAATTGAAAAGCCTTTAATTAGCTGAGTGAATTGCAGGAATTTTATGTTGTCCTCGTTAAAATATTCGAAGGACTTTAGAGAAATCAATTGAATTGATGCTGGACATATGTAGTTAATTAATTACTATTAAAAGGTTCATAGCATAAAAACATTTTAACAATTATTTCATAGCTCTAGGGCTTAAAGAAGTAAAAGAAAAAATATCAAATGCACTATTTCCTCGCTGCCAAAGCATTTAAGAAACTCAAGCAAAGTCGAACAGCTGATTTAGGAAAAATATTTGGAAGAATAATAAGAACTGCTTTTAATATATCCCAATCATAGATTAGTGGTCGCTATTAAGCCACATCAAAAAAAAATAACCAAAGTGACGAGATCTAAGAAAAGCTAAGAAACAATTTAAATAAAAGAAGTGCCCTAATCTTGTGATTATCAAAAAGTTTAGACCAAAGCCAATAATGTAACATTTAAGTGAATTTTTTTGTGCTCTTAACAATTTACAAACCATAAGCCATAATTGATTTCCATTCAAAAAAACTAATCTTAAACTCCTCTTTTGGAAAATTTCCATAAGATTTTGTATTCTTACAGCAGTTGCTGCTTTGACATACATATAGTTTGAACCCTTTTTAAAACAAAAACTTTATTCAATTTATTTTACTTTGAAAATTGCTTGTCCCATAGGACAGGAATTCACAAATGAAACCAAGATACCAACCGTCATCACTTTTACATATATTGTATTTTTAGACGAAATCGCTCCTTTTTGGTTGTCAAACACAAAATAACAAAAACAAAAACAAAAACATCCTCAATCAATGACGAGCGTCAACTGATACTTCATTGTCAATAAAAATGTCTTCGTTATTGTCATTGCTATTGTTTTTGTCAACACTTTCGGGTAAAATTATATTATATATAAATTGGGCAAGTCCATGAAAAAGTTTAACGATAGAACAATCAAAATCGCTTTAAAAATTTTGCAAAAACCGAGCATATTTTATTTGAGAATTGTGAAAAGCTTAGGGCGAATATTAGACCTTGCTTGGGCTGTTTTCTACAATATTGTGATAAGTTACTCGAACAATTTTACCAATTTATAAGTACAGTAAGTGATTCCGAAAACATACAGCCATGTAGAAGTTTTATATTATAAAAAGAAGGATTGCCACTCTAGGCGCTCAAAATTGCTGAGCAAAAACAAAATCCGAAATTCCATGATCATACGTTGGGATTCACTGCATACGAAAAAAAACGGTTGTAATTTCTTGTTTGCTGACTATAATGTGTATGCAACTCACTCATGGATTAACTCATCACAAAAATGTTTTTGTTTTTCAATTTGAAAGCATAAAAACAAAAAATTTATTTAATCTCGATAATGCGCGCAGAACCCAAAACCAAACAAGACGTTGTTGAAATTGAAACCAAGGCCACAAAATATAACAATAAATTGCTAACGTGGCCAAAATCAGCTAACGTTCAAACGGCGTCAAGGCGACCACTTAAGTGTGAGTGAGTGAGTTGAAAGCAGCTGGCTCTACATACAAAAAGTATGACGTCAGCGCACAATGAACATTAAACACACCAACAAGGAGAACAATATAAACGATGGCAACAACAACAGCGATGTAGATACGATACTCTAAGTATGGTATATTTTCTCTGTTGTTGTTTTTTAAACACTTTTTTATTTTTTTTGCTGCTGCTGCTGCAACAGCAGAATAACAATGAGATTGTAACAACAACAGCTACAACAACACACATCCGCAAGCACACGGACAATGTAAAAATCAGTGTGCGTGTATGTGCTTTGCACACATTATCCTTCCATTATCCTTTCACGTAAAATAAAAATAAAATATGAAAATAAGAGTAACAGAACAAAAACGACATAAATAGAATTAGCAACAACAACAACAATCGCAACAAAAGCTGATTGCCAAAAGGCAACAAAGTGTAAATAAAAAAATAAAACAACAGCAAAAGTTAAATAAGTTACGCCATCATTGAGTGCACCGGCATTGGTCGAAGTCAAGGTGAGCTACATTTGAAGATACTGTGGGGTTTTTCACATGCCAACAATATAAGGTAAAAGTAAAATGATTTGAAGTAAAGTAGTTGTGAAATTGAAGTGGAAATAAAATAAAAGTTGAGGTGGAATTAAGGTGAAATTAAAATGAATTGTGATGAATGTTGAATGTTGAATGTTGAATGTTGAATGATATCAGAAGAATAGTAATTTATGAGCGATGAATAGTTCGAGCTCAATTAGTCGTGTACAAAACTCATTGGAGTACAAGAAACTAAATAAAATACAAATGGAAAACAATTATGCTCATGTACAAAAATAGCTTCACCACACAAAGCTTAAATTTAATTCATAAAAGCTCTTTGTGCTACAGACAAACACACGAGAATAAAAAGCTTTTGCAGCTTTACGCTGCCGCTATATCCTTTCATAAAAGCAATGACTTACAATCAAAACGATGACGAAGCGCACTAAACAGCTACGAGCGAACACGACAGGTGCACTGATATTCAGTTGCTCTCAGAACGCGTACGGCAACGGTTCGCTTGAGTTATACTTAACGCACGTAAACGCTAAGTAATAGAAGAAAACGCTCTTTGTGTTGTGTATTTGCAACTGTGTAGGAAGCATAAGACAACATCAACAACAAGCAAGTAGTCCAGTTAATTGACATTCAAGTCAACAGCAAAAGAAATATAGAGAAACAGCAACAATATTAACGCAAAATTAAAAGTATGTAAACTTGTAACATCCGTGTTGCCGTAGTCGCGAACGCAGTAGAGCGCTTGTCGTCGCCATCCCATCGTTGTCGTCGTCATCGTCATCGTCATCATCGTCAACGTTGTCGACCAGCCGTGAAAAGTAAGAAGAGGAAGCAGATACATTAGATAAAGCACACAAACACGCACGCAGGCGGAGTGAAAAGGAAACGGAAGTTAAACGCATACTAATTTCTTTCCGTTCGCATGCAGACAGGTGTGTGCGTGAGTGTGTGTGTATGTTCGTTTGCAATTATTTACACATTTAAAGAAGCGCGCTGGCAGTTTGTGCGAGGGGTGGGTGTGTGTGTGCAATTGTTTATGACTTTGGGCTCGAATTAATTTTAATACAGCGGTAAAAATTAATTTATGCCATTTTTGCTGTTAATTTGTATGTTTTTTTACAGCTCTTTTTAGCGTTGAAAAATTGTAATCTCACTTTTCACTTCGTACACTCTCACCTTCTTCTTTTGCGCCTGTACTTACGCCTAGTTGTATCCACTGTACATTAAACGACAAGTTCAACCTGATTTTCCAATTGAATTAATTATCCTAGCTACTCTGTGTTGCATATTAATTTGTGTTAATTAATGCAAAGCATATGCGTTTGTAATTCTACATTAGGGTTATTCGAAAAATTCGAATCCAAGCTATTAATGTTAAATTATATTGAAAGTTTATAACATTGAAAGCATGTAACACATTCATAGCAGGTATTACAGGAAAAACTAAAACTGAATAAGTGCTTGGTAAAAAAAAAAATTAAGTCGACTGAAATTTTCAATTTTTGCAATATTTAAGTCAATAACTAGATATTCGTTTTGAAGGAAACTTTGTGGACATATTGAATTTTGATTTAATTTTACAGGATCTTTGATAAATTGAAATGATAATTCTTAATATTTAAAGATTTTTAATTCTTAAAAAGTACAACTTATTGATAGTCGAGTTTTAAATTCACATCTCTTGGTCATTTTAGTTTTTATAACTAAGTGGGCAGCAATCAGGAAAAAAATTTTATTAAATGGAAATTTCACGTGTTCATCCCCAACTTCTCAAACTTTGAGCAAATGAACGAAATATTTGATTTTTAATGGCAAGATGTTCAATTTCTTTTTGAACCGCCTTCATGTAGATACAAACAAACTTCTGTGTATGTGCTACTGTGGTTGTCATAATTACAACTGCTAAGACTATTTTTGTTTTTGTTGTAAATACTCTTTTAGCAGTTGTTTGTGTTGCATTAATTTGTGCCAGCATTAGTTTGCATCATTTAATCTGATTATTAGTCGCCTAATTGATGTGCGAAAATTTGATGCGGAAGCAAAAAATGGCACCTCTAAAAATTATATGATAATAGAGTAGTGACAGTTTTAAATATCAATGCAATATTTTAAAAATAAATTTAAAATTTGTTACATGAATATATCATGTACATATTTTAAAAAGTGATGCCGTCAATATGAGCATTATTTCAAAAAGTAAAGTTTCTAAAAATTACGAAAATATTACATTTATTTATCAGAACGAATATATGTTAAAAATTTTCTTTTCCAATTTTTTGCCTGAATATTTTTGCAGAGCACTGAACAATTTGTTGTTAAAAAAAATATATGTTGTGTATAAAAAGAAGCGGTTCTTTATACTCAGATTTGATTTTTTATCTTACCCACTTACAATATTCTGCAAACATTTGCAAAATATCTTTTCCCCTAAAGCGACTTTCATTTGACGATATATATTGATGACATCGCTTAACGTCTCATCGTGAAAGTCTTCCAAGTTATCGTCGAAAAGGTTCTGAGTATTTTTAGTCACGCATAAGCATCCATTTCATGGAATCGTTTTCGTAATCTTCAGCTTTATCGTTTCCTAATAGATTTCGCAGAAGATCACTCAAATTCTTCAAAGCATTTTTTTGTTCATCATGTGTCAATAAATCTCCAAACTATTGACAATGTGGTCATTTTTATTAAATTGTGGGCCATTAAGATCACCTTACATAACAATAGCTGAATATTTGCATTTCAATGCGTCAAGTGCGCGAACAATGTTTCGAATTAAATTGTATATACATATGCAGAGGTGGCTGTAATAACTAAGATGACGATACAAGTGGCATCATATCAATGATGTTGCACCCAAGGCATACAACGTCTTTTTTTAGAACCTTTGAATCCACTATTTATAGATTGCAACTTCTAACCAAACACTGTAGGTCGTTTTTTCTGAAACTCAATATTAGCAGCGTTTTCTTTGCCACTCTCTGCTACCTGTCTATTGCTGGCAGCGATAATCGTATGGGAAATCAATATTAAAACCACACATTTAGTGCGTCAAATTATAGCTGCTATATATACTTAACTACTTAACATTCTATTTGACTGCTTGTGCTGAACTGCAGACTTATATTTTGTCTGCTTTCTGTGATTTCACATAAAAATTATTTATGGAATATTAACTGTTCGAAATGTCTAGCGGCAAAAAGGAGCGAATTGCAAATGAAAGAAGGTAATGAATTGGGAGTTATCATAACTACGTTCTACTGAGATTTCATAAAATTACTTACAAACAGTGCAATTTTTTTCTAGAAGTTTTGGAGCATTTTTCACAGGAAGTAAATTTATATTTTTTCTCAGTTTCTATTTTAAGCAACTTTTCTGACACTCCCCAGTGTCTAAGGTAATTAGAAAATTAAATATTTATTATTTTCGGAAATTACCATTACAAATATGAAGAACAAAATTTTTCTACATTGCGTGCAATTAATATTACTTTTCCAAAAGTAACCCCATGTCAGCTTGACTTTAATTTTTCGAGCGAAAATTGCACGCATATAGGTCATTTAATCGAAATTCCAAGGCTACAGCATTTTTGTTAATTAGTGAAATTGTGATGAAATGTCCAAAAGTAAAACTGTCGCACTTTAATTAACTTGTTGATGAATTTGCATGCTAAATGCATAGAAAATTGCAATCACTTCATGTTAAAACAAAAGCGACGATAGCCAAATTAAGTGCATTGTAAACCACCTTCCATAGCTATAATGTCTGCAAGTAATTAAGGCAACCTCTGACATATGTATGCAATTTGTGGCACTGAGACAGACACACCCATCTATACACAGCTGCAACATGTGGTAGTTGCAGCCAGAACAAAGTGCAAAAAAAGTTTTATAGCTAAAAGCTGACATTTTCCAAGTTAAAATTGCTTGTACGTAGTAAACTTCAAAAGAAGTGATGCCGAAGGTTTTGGCAAATGGTAAAAGTAGCTGGCAACAACATGTCCTTAGTTAATATAAATTTTCATATTTACGAATATTAAAGTCAATTTTTTTTAAAGGACACTCCATTTTTTAACGATATCCTATCAATAAATTCTATATTATATCACATATATAAATATCGGAATCTGATGATTTTTTGATTCCTTTTAAAACTCTTTAATTTGTTACAACACAAGAATAAAATAAAGAATCATTTGTATTTTAAAACATGTTTTGGGTGGTAGAATTAAAACTTTCGACTTTTGAACATAAGCATTTGAACTTTTGGAACCTCTTTTGTTTTTGAAAATGATTTGCTTGCTTTATTTAGATTAGAAAGTTAATGGAAAAGAGATTTATTTTTTAAATAAAATATTTGTTTCCAAAATAGAAATATTCTTTCCCATATAAATTATTTTAAATGGATTTTCTTAAAGTATAGACGCAACCGTAGTTCATCAAAATACTTTTATATATTGTACACCAACGTTTATGTGGTTGCATTATATTACAATAAATTACAAATTTGTTTGTTTTGTTTCTTTTAAAATTTTATCATAAAAGTAATTAAAAACTCTGAATATTTTCAACAAGTTCTTTGTTTCAAGTTTCTTCACAGCGTTTTAGTTGTAATTTTACCACACCGATGAAAATCATGACGCATTTTACATGGAACTTAATTAATTTGTATTAATGTATGTGGGTAAACTGTATATTAGCAAAAGTTATTGTGCTGTTAATATCGTAATTAACATTTAACAACAACATTTCCCACTTTAGCTTATGGATAGTCATAAAATTTGCTCATACTTTAGTTTGGCTACTTCTGCGGCGCCTTTAAGACCATAAAAATGCATGCGGAATGTTTGAAAGTGAAAGTTTATATTCCTTAGCTCAAATTTCACTTTTTAACTGCAGCACAATTCTACTTAAGATGGCTCCAGTAACCAGTAAAATTGTGTTAGATGTTGTCTTTTTTTTATTAGGGTATTATAGTTTTTCTACATATCATTTGCACTTAATTAAAACTATAGCATGTGTTTCATATTGTAAATATTCATAGGAACGTATGGAACGTATGGCGTTAGACAGTAACTTTAGCACATTTTTGTGGAGCAACATAAAATATTTTACTTTTAGACAATCCTAGTTTTGTTAGAAAAATAGAAAATTTTGTTGAGAAATTTTTGCCACATTAGAATATGATATTAAATAATGTTCTGAAACTAAAAACGGTTGACTATGAATATTCAAAATGTTAAAAAATAAATGGCAGATACAACTACTCAAAATACATAATAGAAACGCCGGTTTTTTTTTTAGCCAGCCATAAAAAAAAATTATTTTTGATCAACCAAAATTTTTTTAAGAACTAACACAAAATGAGGCAAACTTTCTCAAATTATGCTTGCGAAGCACGACTACAAGTTAAAAAGTTAAACAACAACATAGCGATATAACAACTACAAGTTGTAAAAAAATAAGACAGGATTTGTAGTTCAACAAAGTTAGGTAACAAACGACAAGAGCTTATGTAGCTTACGCATGCAAACAGATGGTTGTAGCTGAATATTTAACCTCTGTCACGTGACGCACATTTTTAAATGTCTGTAGGAGGCAGAAGGTTGATTAACTAACTGCCAAGTGAAAAAAATGTTTATTAAGATGCGCAAAATTAGTTAAGGCTCTTAACTTGAGCACCTTTTGGAGTAGACCAAATAATTGAGAAAGTTTCGTTTATATTGAGGTCAAGTTGCTTAGCACGGAATGTTTCACGAAATCATAAAAACGCATTACATGCAGAACATAAGCTCAAAACTTTTACTAAATTCAGCGCATTCTATATGAATGAGAAACGTTATGTTTTGTGTGTAGTAAAGTTTTTCAATAAAGTTTTACTTTTATCTGAGAATATTCCAAAAGGTAGCTCAAATAATCAAGCTTTTTTTCTGAATTTTGAGTAGCTCGTATTAAGTTAAAACTACTCTGAAATTAAAAAAGGAAATCATTCAAGAAATTTCCTCCACAATATTTATAATTGAGTTATGATTTGAATTATGCTTCAAAAATTCATGGAATTTGCACCACGTTAATGCACCATCACTTAAAGTCATTATTGTGCAAAAGCTTTTACCCAAAAAATTCACGAGTGCCATCCACTTACTAACTTATCCCCCTGCAATGGCTTCGTCTGACTTTCCTGTTACCGACTAAAAATAAGAATTTCAAGAAATTCTCTAAAGGAGCTGAAGACTGTTTCAGAATCGTAGGCTTGTATGAAGGACTGGATAAAGCGCTGGTATGGTAATATTGCAAGCAATGAGGTTTACTTTGAATGTGACAAATTAGGTTTTCGTATATAAATAATTTGTTTTCGTTTTGTTTACCGATTTCGGATGTCTTAAGAGCCTTTGGGAACAACTTAATTGCATACAAAAATTTATTTCTTAAAATTCCATTTTTCCTGTGCCAGTGAAAAGAATTAATTTTTGATAGATACCGACTGTTAGTTACACTGGTAAGCAATACTACGTTGAATTTTGATTGCAACTAAACCTTCAAATTAAATTTGATTAAATTCAACTTCGAATGTTGATGTCAAGTTTAATTCTGTTCTAAATGGATGTACAAACTCGTTACATGTATGTGTTGTAACATGAACAAGGCGGAATTTTATAGCATCCAAACACACAATGAAGGACAAATGTTTATTTATAATAAACAGCTCATTTCTATGCAAAGCCTTGCATAATTTCATTTTTATTTTTATATGAAGCTTAGCGAGCTCTTTTTTCATTTTCCACATAATTTCCTCGCTTAATGAAACCCATTGTCAGCTACATTGGCTCCTAACTAAGGAATAAACCAACCTACGACCAACGATGCCTTAGGAATTTTTTATTACATATTTTCGACATTCTTTTGCACAAGAGAATCTGCATAATAATTTTTACAACTTTATTATAAAATCTGCTGCTAGCAAGTGAGAACGCTTCCTTCTCTCTATCTATCTTTCTTATGCATCTTAAGAAAGCATTTTTTTTCACCCTTTTGCACTTAATTCTACTTTTCCCTTTCTTTGCTAAAGTTACTGTCATATTTCATATGTCTCATAAAGTTCATACTACGCTGTTTAACGCCAAACTACAGTGGAAAGAATTTTTTAAACTGCGGCTTGAAAGAAGTCCCCCGCGAAAGTGCACAGCATTAATACAACCTGCAGCGTCGTTAGTCATTGATTTTTAGCCAAATTCGCAGTAATCTTCAAAGTACACAATTCTTGGTTTTTTCCTAAATAAACCACAAAAATGCATCAATTATGTCAGCAAAAACTAAGCCTATAACTATGCAATAGTTTCTTATATAATTTTTAACATTTTCTCATGTATTTTGTACATCTTTTCAATGCATACTTTGCCTCCAAGACTTTAAGTGACTTAAATTAGTCGCAAGCCCACTTTGCTTCACTGTTCATCCCCGTTGGCTTCCGTGTGCAACATCAATGAAGCCACTAAACTCAGCCTGAAAGAAAACAAAAGGAATGGTGGCAAAAATCAAAACGGAAATCTTAATGCAAAATGCTTTATTTTTAGCTAACATGCCATAATACTGCCTCCACAAATACCCTGCCTTCTCTTCAGCCTCACTTTTTTGCTTGCAACAGCAGCGCATCCATTAGCCTTTTCAAATAATAAGTGCCTGGAGGCAACCAAGTGGGACTAACAAACGATTTTATGGAAAGAGAAAATCCTGACGTCACATATCCTTTTTATGTATGCTCGCCATTGTATGAATTATTATTTTCTGCTTGATATTTTATCTTTTCTATGGATTTACATTGGTTATAAAAAAATCATATTAAATTCAATTGATTTTAATACCCCTTGTGATGTAAATTCTATGGAATATAAAATGAAAGAGAATATGAAAAAAGTCTTCTTTTTAATATTTCTATTCTTTTTTTTCTTTTTTTTTTTTGAACAATTTTTTGTAAATTGAATTGGTTCTTAAATTTTTTTATTTCAGCGGTGTTTTTTTGTTCATATTTTCTAATTTCCACAAAAATGCGTTAGTAATTATAGGTAAATCTAGGTATCCCAGTAAAAAAATAAATTCAAAAACTCTCATGAAAGTTTTGACAGAAATTTTATGACAAAACAACATGAAATTTTTTTGAAATAATATATTTAATTTATATCCATAGCCGATGGAACACTTTTTATGAAGATCAGACTGAAATCAAGCTTAAAATTCATGGGAAAAAAACTTGTTGATGTATCCTGACATTTTATGAGATTTTGTGGAACTCTTTCAATAAATTTCTCTAAGGCTCATGATATTAAAAGAAAATATTCAAGAAGTTTTTTCCGTAACAGCAAAACTTCTTTAATTGCGGTTTCAAGGTAATCAAAACTCATTTCGAAAACTTAACTAAAGCTCGCATACATAATTTGTTTATATGAAAGTCTTGAAAAAATGTAATAACAATCTTTAATCGTTAATACTGAGAGTGCTTATCTATAACTTTCTTTTATGATACTATCAAAAAACTTCCGCAAAATAGAGAACAAATAGAATATTTGGCGTCACCCCACTAAACAGAAAACTTTGGATGGACCGCGAACAAGAGAATAGAGGCAAAATTTGCGTACAACGCCAGAAGTAAAAGCCTACCACAAAAAGAACAAAAGACGCAGTTGGCGTCTCGACAAAGTCGATCATTAAAAGCATAAACAGAAAGGACCAATTAATCATGACGATTTTTGAAAAAAAAAACACAAATTCTAAATAAATCTCATGATATTTTCTCAAACATAACATGGAATTTTTTTTGAAAATTTTCAAAATTGGTTCATATATTCTTTTAGATTTGATATTTTTTATTATGGAAATTTTAATTGGGATATGAAGGCAAATATTTATTGTGTGTTGGCTTATGTGGCAACTCTTCTCATTTATGTTAACCAATAAAATTGCCTGTTGGTAATAAGTTTTCATTCTACCGAACCATGGACTTTTCATACTCTTTCTATTAAACAGGGTATCCGGAGAGTGAGTTCAGCAAAAGAAGGAATATTAATATTGAAAGGCGAATTTTCAATGGATTCGTCCCTCGAATGCGAAGCGTTAGAAAAATTGTATGAGAAACTCAGAGATTTTAGTACAGTCCTAAATGTTTCAACATACAATGCAAGTAGATTGTCTGAAAATACAATTGGTTCTTATTTCTTATAGGTTATATGGCATGGAATGAATACAAAATATATAAATAATTATTATTATTATGTTGTAAGACTACGTTTACTTCACTCTAAATTGCTCATTCAGAATATCCTGTATTTAAAATATGTTCAAATGTATGTACATATATCGCATTGCTGCTGATTAAATTGCTGACCAACAGAAAGGTCATTTCAATAGACTGCTTGCTGTGTTGAAAAGTAAATGAAGTGTAGAATATCAGCTTACGAACATGAATTATAATGAAATTAACTCCTTTACAGTCTTTGAGCAGAAAACCATGAGATAAATTTTACTACTTTATCATTTAACCACTAAAGATGGATATTTCTATCGTCATAAAATTTCATCAAAATAAGTACTGTAAAAATTGAAGGAAATGAAATAGACAGCCACTTACAAAGAATTTTACTTAGTAGTACGTAGTAATCTTGCATTAGTGTCGAATTCAATATTAAATAGATACACTAATCTATCCAGCGATGACATTTTAAACTTTAAGTACTGCTTGAAATTTCAAGTTGAAATCTCTTTAATGTAAGCAGAACGTATTGAACTTTTAAAAAGGTTTAGGCTATGCTATTTTTCTGGGCTATAACTTCAATTAATATAAAAATTATTTTTTTTAAAACAAAATGGCTACACGCATTTCATAAATCTAAAAACATAATTTTTTCTCTTCTCGATTGCAACAGATGTTCAAATAAAAGGATCAGCATACCACCTACAGCAACAAAAAGGCTACAAATAGAACAACAACAATCAACGACAACGGCATCGACATGAAATCAACATTAATCTGGATTATACTTGGTGGCGCAATTTTGCTCTTTGGTGGAAAAGTCGATGCTTGGAATCGACAATTTTTTAATCGCTACTCAAGAAATTTATTTCAAAATAGCGATTTAGTTGGAAGTGCAGGAGGACTGCCAACAAATAATGAACTCGATGAGTTTAATGCATTATTTGGTATTGATGGCGGAGGTGGTGGTGGTGGTTTTGATGCAGATACGGGCATTAGCAATGAAAGAGTGGGTAGTAGACGACAACAGGCAACAAGTTTAATCGGCATAACAGGTGGCATTGGAGCTGGTCTTGGTCAACAGGTGAGTGTAATAGAAACTTTACACAAAGACTTTGAGTGCCAACTCAATTAAGAGAAAGGTCGTGTTTGTGGAAAATATTTCTGACAAAATAAAAGTAGCAGTCGTAAAGAAAAAAAAAAACACGAAAAGAATATAGAGAAGTACGGGAAAAGTAATTAAAACTTCACGCAGAAAACTTTTTTGCGGGCTTTCATTTTTGTTGGAAAAGTTACAAAACTGAAAACCTCTATCTGCAATGTGTTTTTTTTTTCTGTTTTATTTTTTATTCATTTTCTTGTTGGAGGGTTCGCGAAAATACCTTCTTTTCATATTGTTTTTTTTAGCACAATTGAGCTTGAAATAAGTTTTTTGCAACAAAAGATTAAGTCGCAAAAGTTTTACGTGCGACGGTGCGTATGAGTAATATTAATTATTGTTATTTGAGCTGTTGGATACTCATACGACATGTATGTAACATTTGAAGTCAGAAATTTACAATTAAAATCAACTTTTCATAAAAATTTTAAAACTATTAATTAAACAGGTATCACAATATTTTGATGCAGCTAATTTTTTTGCTTATTTTTTTGTATCCAATTTAGTTTACAATATGCTGCTGCGCATTAGAGTGTAAAACATAAATTAAACTCAAAAATAAATTTTAAAAAATCCAATTAAATTTTTTGACAATCAAATTGAGGAATTCCCTTAACTCTGTGCATTGGTCAGAAAGTTATATATTCAACAAAAAAAAATCATCATAAGTAGCTTTGAACGTGATTTCTTTTCCATATTATTGTTATTCCCTCGTACAGTACCCTTTTCATTCACCTAAGGGTTCAATAAACTATGCAAACATTTTAGTCCCATTGCACCAACGCGTGGCATATTATTTGCCAATAACTACAGTAGCTAAGTTAACAAAATCTTGCACAAATTAGTTATGTTGTGCAGCCCAAAATGATGCAAATCGGTTCATTCTACGATATAACTAAAAAAGTTGTATTTTGTAAGTAGCTCGTATTTGCGTTTTAGATTTTTCTTGATGCACAAAAATTAGAAACCTACCCCAAACTTTAACCAAAGCTCCAGTTCTATATCGATCACACGTTAAGTCAATTAAGTCAATAGAAAATCTCGACTTTTGAGTGAAATATTTGCGATATCAGCCTATTAAACTCAACATTAGCTTATGGTTAGGTAAATTTTTTTTTTACCTCTTTTATTTATAAAGCAGCTTTAATGTAATCTTAGTCAAAGCGCCAAACTAAACTAAACAACTATCGCCTTGTCCATGTTAAATTCAAAGAAAAATTTTAACAAATTTAAAAGTCGCTTTAGTAAAACTCAGTTTCCAATATGTAATTTTTCCTAAAATATTGCCAAGACTGAAATTAATATGTCTGAATTTAAAACACAACTTCTTACATTTTTTTTAGTTCTAGTATCGGAGTATTCTTATTAGAACTGCCATGAAATTTGAAATCTGTGTTTAAATTTTATCATAAATAAAAAAATTGAAGTTAAATTGAGCTACATTGGTAACATATCACACTGTGCAACGTTGTGTGCAACAGCACGAATAACTTGGTATTGGAAAAAAAAATTAAAAAATTTGATTAGATTCAGCAAGCCACGTGTGTGCATTCTGTTGCAGGATAAAGTGCAATTCCTGTGGCGTGATAGTGATTTTCGGAGAACTTTTTTCCCCCGATAAACCTATTTTCTTGTAATACAATTGACGCAACGTAGCCAATGTTATTTAACTTCGTTATAGCATTGGGCTCTTTTCCACTTTCTGTTGCTTTATCAAGCGTAAAAAAGCGTTGGCTGAACTCAGCTACAAAGTTATGCTTTTTTATTGGTTTTCGCCGAATTGCAATGAGTTAAAATAAAAGTTTTTACTTTTGCAAAAAAAAAAGTTCAGACAGAATAAAAGTGCAAATTGAATGAAGTCGTCTTTATTTCTTTTCTTTGATCTTTACTTTTTTATATCAAAGTGTTTGAATCCCTTGAGTTTTGTTAAAAATGCGACGTTATTGCCTTCGGCTGGAAGTTTTTAAGTAAAACTGGTTATCAGAATTTGTAGAATTTTCCATCTAAGTCACTTAAAGTGCGTTTCTACCCCCAGTCCAAACTATTGATATAAGTGAATTGAAAAGAAATGTTTTTATTCAATTTTATGAAAACAAAAAAATAATAAAGCAAAAAAAAAGACCGTAAATCGAACTCATTTTGCAATTCTGGAAAATCACTATGCTTACGTAAGCAAAAATTTTGAACAAAAAAAATATTTTGATAACTTTACACACATGCAATTGAAATGCAATTTCTGTCACGTCAATTTATGAGAAATGAGCTTTTGCTGAAATTAATTCGAAAGTTGAGATGCCTAAATCTAATGACAATATCAAACCAAATTCCAATGTCCAAAATTTTATAAAAAAATATAAGAGTCAATAATAATGAAGTTCACATGAACATAAGCAGTTATCTTTAGATATTTCAAATTTCAAAATATTTTTAGTACTCGAAGTACAAAGGCTAAGGCAAAATCCTCTAAAAATTATGGGGGAAAAAACACCCAAAAGAATTTGCATAAAAGAAAATAAATGATTTCATCGAATTTTTCGCAAGGAAACTACTCTGACGAAAATCAACCAAATTACAGAAAATCATCACATAGACTTAGTTCTATATGAAACGAACTCTCCAAAAACTTTAAATATTTCCAAAATATGAGAGTAACTGCTTCAAACATTTTCTGTAGAGCATTTTTCTGACAATGTAAACATTGTTGGCTATATTTCCTTATCAATATTTATAGTTTTTTGAAAACCAATTGCGTATAAAAATTTTCTAATTCATGCAAATTTTCCACAATACAAATATTTTGAGCTGACAACTTCAATTACATCGATATCCACAACGCTTACAATCAACTAATGAGTTTTTCCAAGTATTTTACAAATGTCAACTGGAACGGTGTCACCACAGTTTTGCTTAGCTCATGTGGTTTTCTCCCTTTTTAGCTTCCCAAAGCATTACTTTACAAGTAGAAATGACAGAATGTTGTCAACACCATTTTTACTGGAAAATGAGATGAACAGCCCGCTTATGACAATGACAACAACAGATCACGGCATGTCCCTGATATTTGTGGCAATCACACATGTGGTTTCCACAATGCAGCACACTATGATTTTCGTTTTCTGCTTCCTACGCTATTATTAGCAAAATGTTCAAGTGATAGAGAAACGGAATGTGTTTCCATTGAAATGAAAAGTCAACATAAAAATTAAAGGAAATTCCAGGAATTATTATTTGTATACCATGATGATGATATTAGGTCAGTGAATGGCCTAGGGCGGCATTCTGTCGGAAGTTTACCATGAGCATTGTTTATGGAATCAAATTGGTATTAATTGAGATCAATATTCGGCAAGAATGCATTTCTTGGAAATGCATTTAAGTATGATTCCTAAGTTGAAAAGGATGTGTTCATGCGTCTCAGTCTGTGGATATGTACTTTTGGTTATAGATTATTAAGGTATATCAATTTAGAAAATAAATCACACTGCAAAATAAAGACCAGATGAGAAATCGTGTTTCTTATAAAAATTTTTAAGTGTTGCTATATGTTATAAGATTCTGTTTGCTTACATAATATGTAAGCTTTCAAAGTTCAGCTTCTTCGTGTAAACTTGTTATATATTTTCTTTGACTGAAGAAAAATTGGAAGTGAATGAATGTACATTAACGTAAGGGTTGATATTTCGCTGAATTTTTATCAAGCAGTTTAATCGGAAAAAGCTTGTGTGCTCTTAAAGCTTAAAATATTTGTGTAATTAATAAAATCACACATTTATAGCAAAAGTAACACAAGTCAAAAAAAAAAATTTTGGTGAGGAAGTCTCGGTGGACGTTTTAAAGCCAAAAGTTCTCACACTGTTGTTTGTTTCTCTGACATATGGCAAATGGCCACATATTAAACTCAATAGCAACATTTAATGAATTAATAGCTTCTAAATATGTACTACAAATATTATCGTAAATTTTTAAGACCTCTTTAATTTTAAATTTATAAGTAAATAAGCGGGCTTCAGGTCAATTTTTTTTTTTTTTTTTTTTTTTTTTTAAAGTTATTTATTCATTCCAATATTTTGAACTCCCTCGGAGTTCATTCTCAAGGACTAAAAAATAAAAATTACATTTAATAAAAACAATATGCACTAACAATAAAATAAATAAGAATCACTTACACAATTTTTATAAAAATTAAAAAACTAAAAAATAAACATTATTGTCAAAAACACAACAAACAAAAATACAATTACACACTGAACAACGAAAAACTTTGAAAAAAATATTGCACTTATACGCGCGGAGATTTACTCTCGAGATGCTACACATAATTAATACACCTACACAACAAAGAATCAACTATGAAACAGACACTGACAACTGCGCTCATATTTACAGGCATTTGGTAAAGATTAAAAGGCAGAGCTAAAAACATGACAAGAGCAAAACAACATAATTGCAATCAAAACATTGGACAACTGAAAGGCTGAGAAACAACAAGTGCAATATTATAAGTGCAACATCTTTTTCAAAGTTTTTCGTTGTTCAGTGTGTATTTGTATTTTTGTTTGTTGTGTTTTTGACAATAATGTTTATTTTTTAGTTTTTTAATTTTTATAAAAATTGTGTAAGTGATTCTTATTTATTTTATTGTTAGTGCATATTGTTTTTATTAAATGTAATTTTTATTTTTTAGTCCTTGAGAATGAACTCCGACGGAGTTCGAAATATTGGAATGAATAAATAACTTTAAAAAAAAAAAAATTGACCTGAAGCCCGCTTATTTACTTATATATATACTATAAAATTATCTGAATTTAAGACTTAATCTATTTTAGTTATCACTCAACTAACTAATCCTACCCCGTAGCTATAAATAAAGTACATACATATACACATATGTAAAGGGTGTTTTTTTTAGAGGTTTGTTTTTCAAATAGAGATAAAACTAGCATTTTATGGTCAAATCTGGCAACTCTAATGTCATTTATGTTCAAGTTAGTTTGCCATTTCATCATAAACAGGTTGACAAAAGAACAACGCTTGCAAATCGTGCAAATTTATTTCGAAAATAATGGTTCAGTTCGCGAAGTTTACCGCAAGCTCCGTCCATTTTATGGTCGACATAATCGTCCATCAGAGCAATTAATTCGGTTAACCATGGATCGTTTTCGCACTACGTTTACTCTATGTGATAATACGCATCCGCAGAGACGTCGAACAGTGCGCACCGAAGAAACAATTGCCGCTGTAGAGCAAAATGTTGAAGAGGACCCGAATGAATCGATTCGCCACCGTGCACAGCAATTGGAGCTTTGTCCATCAACTTTATGGAAGATTTTGCGCAAAGATCTTGGCTTGCGACCTTACAAGATCCAGCTTGTGCAAGAATTAAAGCCGCGAGACCATGCAATGCGTCGTGATTTTGGTGTATGGGCCGAAAATGAGATTGATCTCGATGCTGATTTTCATCGCAAGATTTTGTTCAGTGATGAGGCTCATTTTTGGTTGAATGGCTACGTCAACAAGCAAAATTGCCGCATTTGGAGTGAAGAGAATCCACATGAGACCCTTGAGACGCCATTACATCCACAAAAACTGACTGTTTGGTGTGCTCTATGGGCTGGTGGAGTCATTGGGCCATACTTCTTCCGAAATAATGCTGGAGAGTCAGTTACCGTTAATGGAGACCGGTATAGAGCCATGATAACCGACTATTTTGTTCCCGAATTGGATGGCATGAATGTGGATGAGTTGTGGTTCCAACAAGACGGCGCTACATGCCACACAGCGCACGTCACAATCGATTTATTGAAGGAAACATTCAATGAGCGCATAATTTCGCGGAATGGACCTGTCAATTGGCCACCAAGATCGTGTGATTTGACACCATTGGATTATTTTCTTTGGGGATATGTGAAGTCGCTCGTCTACGCCAACAAACCAGAAACGTTAGGGGACTTGGAAGCCAACATTCGTGGCGTTATTGCCGACATACGGCCCCATATGCTCGAAAAAGTGGTTCAAAATTGGACCTGTAGAATTGGCTTTATTCGAGCCAGCCGCGGTGGCCACATGCCCAAAATCATATTTAAACATTAATGGCATAAAATTATCCTTCCAATAAAGCTAAATTGATTGACATTAAAACGATTTTCTTGTGTTTTATTTCAATTCGAAGTTCTATACCTCTAAAAAAAACACCCTTTGCTATATGTATAGCATTAATTACATGAAGCACATAAATTGTCATGCAATATTGCAATTTAAGTTAATCATACGCCATGTAGTGCCATTTTATGTCAATCAATGCTAGCAAGCAATTAAGTTAACAGTGTAAGACTAATTGAAATAAAATGACATTCATAGCAATTAGAAGTTGAAATGTTGACAGATGATGCAATATAAATGAGCCACATGACTATGATCTCATAAAAACTAAATTGAAGACGGAGAATTGCAAATTATATTTTGAAAAAGTCAAGAACTTTGAAAGTTTTTTACGAATAAATCAGTAAACCCATGTTTTTTTCTGTTCTATAAAATTGTTTAATTTTTTGATATGAGTTTTCTATTCTTTTACTTTTCACAAAATTAATCATTTTTGATTGAAAGACTTAGCTTGTGTAAAATGAGATTGTACGGTAAGGTGCGAACATGTGAACACTACACAAAGCCTAAGTCTAAGTCTGTTATTGCCCTATGGAAGCGCTTTTGAAATTAAATAAATGTAAAGATCCATTAAAAATAAATGCCAAGCTTAATTCTTATATGTTCTTATTTTTACACGCACAAAAGCAACCGGAGGTGTATGGTATCGTAGAGCCGCTAATTGAAGATTTACCCTGCGTCGATCGACCTTGCAGCGCCAATGACGATTGCTGTCCCGGTGGAGTTTGCATTTTGGCTTACGGTGGTAGGTAGTAGTATTTTTTAAAATTGTTATTGAATGCAACACAGCATTTTATTTTGTGCGTCAACACGATGTCGTATATGCGCTTCAAAATATGTTGAACCTCGAAATTTCAGCGTAAAAGAATGTACGATAGCTGTCAGATAGTCAGAAAAGGCATATGCTTGGTCTCAAATAATATGTACTCATTTTAAACTTTTTTTAAAGGAAATTTATTATAAGTTGATGTGAGATAAATCATTTACAGATTAGAGCTGTAGACGTAACACTGAAATTTATCATTCAAACAACATACATATTTTTGACATACAAGACAGAAAGCATTAAATCAAAGTTTTTTTTTTTGACTTAATTCAATCTATAATGCCAACACACAACAACATATGTTGGCGATATCTAATTTACCTACTTAAATACCCTTTTAACGAGATATCTATCATCCATACCGGAACTAATAAGATTTACTGACTGAGTGACGATTAAAGTGAAGTAAGGATCTTTGAAAGAGGAGCCATTCTCAAGGCTTTGGAGAAAGGTAATTTTTGTTATTTTTCGGTCAAAATAGATAACAAATCATATGCCAATAAAAACTCCAAAACACCATGTCCTGAGAGTTGGAAATATTTTTGCTACGCTGTGCGCAGCTTAATGCAATAACACGACACATATGTAGACACATTCACACTCACTTTAACACTTTTTTTATAGATAAAAAATGCATTTATAATTACGGACGTAAACGGGATCTTTGCCTTCGTCATGCTGACTGTGAACCAGGTCTGTCGTGTCTCAAGGGCGCAGCTGGCAATTTTTTTTGTCAACCAACAACACCAGCAATGTTAGGAACAGCAGCTGTTGCAGCAACAAAAATTGCAGCTGTAAAACAATTTGGCGAAGACTGCGTAACATCGAGCGATTGTAATGTCAACAAGTATGTGCGACATATTTTGTAAATATTTAATATATGCATATGTGTTAGACTGTCCGATATTTTCACATATTTCTTAATCGAAGAGAACGATACATTAATTTTTTTGGTAAACGAAAATAAAGCCTTTGAACTGAAAATAAATTTTTTCTTTAGTCCCACAAAAAAATCAGACCACGATTTTTTCACACAGATTTTTATTTCAATATATGAAATTTATGGCTTAGTTGCAACTTTATCACAGAAAAAAACTTACGCTGTAAATGATTTTTTATTGAAAATTTTTAGAATAAAGAACTAAAAGCTTATAGACTTTGTAAGTCCACAAAAAAATTTAAAAAAAACTTTGCGTGACCAGCTATGCACTGGGCTTAAGCAATTTTTTAGATCAAAAATATTGATACAAAAAAAAAATATTTGGATAGAAATTCGTACAGTACAGTCTAATAAGCATGTATGCGTAAATGTACACTCTAAGAAAAAAAAAACCCATAGTTTGGTCAATTTAATAGCGAAAAAATAAATAATAAATATATTTATTCACTAAAAAAAAATAAAAAAAAGCTATCCCGAAAAAATTGCAAAAATAAAATCTGCAGTAATAATATCTTCTCTGGACTTACAATATTTCTAACACATAAATCCTTTTTTTTATCTCTAAAAGTAGACGTTTTTCTAATATACCGATTTTCTATTAACCGTATTTTTTCGAGTGTATTTGCATTTGTAGTTTCAGATGCATGTTTTCTGTTTTCTTTCAAAATTTTATATTTTCATGTTACTCCTTTCTGTTTTCGTTGCTGCATTGTTTCAACCCAAGGGGCATGTGCTGTCAAATACAACGCAGCCATCGTCGCATGTTGCCAAGGAAAATGTGCGCTTTCTTCCGGGATCCATTCTTATGCATCGATATTCTACCAAACGAAGATGAGGTATGTTAGCAGTAAGGGTACGGAACGACATAAAGCTTTTAGTATTAAAACGCTTTTCTAGTTCTATGGTTACGCGCCAACTTTTCAGCAGATTTAAAAACAAAATAAAACTTTAACCATCTCCTCTTATCTTCTTTCTGCAGGATATACGCGAGTCACGCTTTCTAACTTCGTTTAGCCAGCGTTTGATGTAAACGGTGTAGAGGGTAAGCAACGCTGTGAAAATTGGAACTGAAAATAAACAACTTATTCGAAAAAACAAAACACCCACAGTAACAACACTAACAAAAACGCATTGCGCACTGTTGTTATACTGAAATCAGAGAAACAATCAAAAAGTAAAGAAAGTATAAAATAAATTATTTAAATGACTATTAAATAAAATTATGTATCAATGAAACATATCATTTTACATTAGTAACAAAATATTAGATTTTGAAGCAGTTTCAATATTTAGTAAATGAAGAGAAAAACAAGAATCTATACAAAAATATATATCTTCTATTATACTATATCTACTTTAAATGTATTAAAGAAAATTGTATTTACTATTATATAATCAAAATATATACAGATGTACTAAGATTTATTGCATAAAAAATACAAAAATCAGAAATGAATATAAATGTTTAAAAATTTCTTCAATTAAAGCAAAAAACCAAAAAAAAAATGGAAATTAATGTTAAAATTTATTTGTTAAAATAAAATTAAAATCAAAAACACTGGCTGAGGCAAAAGCTTAAAAATTAGCATTTAAAAATAATATAACAAATTTAAAATTAAAGTAAAACTCAAGTAAAAACACTATGTCAATAAAAACGTTCGACATTTCTAAATGTGTACAAATTAATTGGTATAAGAAATAATTTAAAGTAGAAAGAATCAAAACAAGATATTGATGTAAAATGATAAAATCAACAAAAAAAAATCACTCTAAAATCCCTTATTATATGATATGAAATAGTCTGATTAATTATGAGTAATTTATGGTATTTTATTAAATTTAATCCAAAATTGCATAATATCAATGAAAGATACAAAAAGAAAACAAATTTTAGTGCACTTTATTTTCGCAAACAACATATGATACGAGGAAAATTTCCTTAGTCTACCATTTAGCTTATGGCGGCAGCATTGTAATGAGAATTGTTTTCATTTAATTAATAAATCGTATACATATCGTACATAAAGCGAAACATAGAAGATTTGTTCAAATAAAGTTTGCAGTACAGGAAAAGCTCGAAAATAGCATTGGTTTATTTTGAATTTATTTTATATAAAATCAGAGGCTTGAAAAAAAACGACTGAGTATAAGAGCTTGCAGTGTGATGTGTGAACGCATTGCAGAAGCTAATAAAAGTCTAAATGTTACTGAATAGTATCGAAATGTCCTTAAGAGCCGATGGGTATTAAAGGTTTTGCCATCAGTTTTCAAATTTTTTAAGGAAATATGAACGAACATATGCCTCTTTTTGATCATCATTCAAAATTCTTTGAACCCATGGTGCAGATTTTTTAGTTTATCTCCGAAGAATTCGTAATATTCGTGACAGAGCCAAGTACAGTTCATCAACAATGATTTCCTGGATCAATTTTAGATTTTCGGCAATTTTATCCTTTACCAGGGGCATCTTTGTATCAAAGGTGGAAAAATGTTCGTACTGGAATCTTTGAAATCATATTTGGGGCGTTTCGTAGGGAGGACGTATTAGCTTATGTATTTTGGCATTCGTATAAGATTGTACTGACTAGAGTTGTTGTCGAAAGTAGTGACGACTGACAAATCGAATTTATTGCTACGTTGGCGTTGGGATCCAGAGAATGAAAAAAAACTCTATTGTATGGTTCGATTTCGTTATGTTCTATAAGCGTTAACTTTTTCCCTCTGCATTCCGTACTTCACTCATTGATTGAAACACTAACACAAACAATAGCAAGCGACATGAGAGAGCGCAACAGAATGGTAACGTTCTGCTCTACGTACAAAAAACTTAATTCAATTTGTTGTGGTTTTGACTCGCGATTGCTATCCGAACCCGTACTAAATGTAGTGATCGTTTTTGTCATTGGATTCGTATGAGGAAAAAATTTTTTTTTTTCAAAATAAAGATAGCTCAAAAAAATTTTTGGACTGCACAAAGGGAGGCTAAGGACCCCGAAAAGAAGCGTTTTTGACCTAAAAATGGGTCCCCGGACTATGGTACCCGTTTTTGACTTCCAAAACATTGCATCACTAACACGAATCTAATGACAAAAACGATCACTACATTTGGTACGAGTTCGTGTAGCAATCGCGAGTCTAAGCCACAACAAAATCAATAAAGTTTTTTTTACGTAGAGCAGAACGTTACCATTCTGATCTTTTCTTTTATATCTGCTTGCTTTAGTACGGGTTGTTGTTTGAATCAACGAGCAAAATAAAAAATGTGAAAAGTAAAGTTTGCGTTTTGCGATTTAAACGTTACGATGAGGTGCGGTTTTTTTTCATTCCCTGTTGGGATCTCTTCCAACTTAACATCAGTAAATTTACGTTTTGGCGTCTCCATCCTCATCCTGAAATCTTAAGCAGAATATTATAATTTTACCATAAATCGATTACCAACATTACAAAGTTATCTTTAAGTCTTTAGTCATCCATAATAATCAACCAACTTTCACTTTTGCATGGCAAAAATCTCTACTGACTGCACTAGAAGGTTTATACAACAAAAAAATAAGTTTGAAAATGTCTTGTAGCTTGGAAGTCACCTGTAGTTCCAGCGATTCGCTATTACGTCCATAGCAAAATACTTCTTCTGTTTAATCAAACAAACTATTTAAATTTTTATGAATATTTTTTTATTTATATATTAGGGCCAATAACTTTACTTCTTAATGCTAACATTATATCGCAGCGGATACAATATACAGTAAAAAATAAGAATATTTTAATATTTTCTCTTTTTGCGCAAATTATTCAAATTTGTTGGGCAAATTAAATAAAAAGGATTTCTAAAGGATAGTTTTTATCCACACACAGCATACACGAAGAAATAAAAATTAACAATACCCACAAACATGCATATCAAAAAAACAATCATTTTTCTTATTTAAATATTAGCGCCAAAAATTTTAACAACCACAAATTTTAATTTTTTTAAATTAACAAATCAAATATATCGCTTACCGACAGAAATTTACAAGAACTCACATAGAATACTTTAGGCAAAGGTCAGGAAAGAATGTTCAAGTAGTTTTAGAATAGTAAGACCATTTAGAATATGTGTTAAGAGTACATGGAAAGAGGTTTTGCAATTGAAATTTCATTCTTATGTCATCAGATGCATATTATCGGCGGTAAGTTTTTAACAAAGGTGAGTAAATATTACAATTTTGAAATCTTAAAAAAATAACTATATATGTACTACAAATAACATAAAATATTTTAACAAATAAAAATATACATAATATGTTTAACACAAATAAAATTATATTTATTTACAACTTATAAATAACATTGGGGTGAAAACACATCAAGTTTAGTCTCATTTGCATGCATAAAACAAAACATAGAAAAATCAATAGAAAATATTGACTTCATAACAGAAAAAAGTATCAACTTTTCAGTTATAGCTAGCTAGGTACGAATAAAACTATTTTACATATATGAAATTTTACAATACAAAAAAAAACTTATGAATTTCTTCATTTCTATAGTATTTACAGTATTTTGAAACGTTAAAACTAATTTAATTTTAGGTTTCATGCTTATCGACTTTAAGCTTAATGGAAAAGTAGCTTTAATAGCAGGAATACAGTTTTTTTTAAATAAAAATGTCTTAAAAATAATTATATTTTTTGTTCGAAACAAAAATTATAAATTTTACGATTAATTCCATTTTATTTTAAAAAAATAAGACTTTTTTGAAACATTGGTCAATAAGATTTTAAGCCTGAATTTTAAAACAGTTTGTATTAAAAAAAAATTGTCTTTACAAATGTTCTTCAAATGTATGGTCTTAAATTGTGATCTTTGATAAATATAATTAATACATTGAAGCCGAGTCTATGCAAAGTTTTCAATAAAAATAAATGCAGATGGCCAAAAAAAATTTAAGATTCATGGCATCCTCTTATAACATTCATATATCTGCACAAATATCAGATAAAAAACCAGGCTTACAAGTCTTAACTTAATTGACCACTGTTACTTAAGGAAAATTTAAAGTGATTTAGTTTAATGCCACTTAACTAAGTGCGCATTTGAGTGTATGCCTAAAAATAATAGGAAATTTAATGGATTTTTACAAGGGTCATTGTCTGTCAAATTGAAGTAGTTTTAATAGTTCTTTATACGCGTGTTTTAATTTAAGACTCGGCAACATCCAAAAACAAAATGGTAACCACTTAGAAAATAGAAATTTTTATGCAAATAAGTTGTGATTTTATGACTTTGATAATTTTTTTTCGAAAGACTTGGTACTACAGGAGACATCCAAATCTTTAAACAGAGTGCGCAATATTTTAAAATCATGAAAATTTAAGCCACTAATATTTTGTCAGCAATTACTAAATCATTTTGAAATTAATTTTAGTTTTCAAAAAATTTTAAAACTATAACAATAAAACTGTGTGTGTTAATTTGGTTAGAAAGCTATGGCAATTGTGCAGAGAGCACCCTTTATATATAATAGTTATATAAGTCGTACGCAATGTAACCAGCTACTTTTGATAAAAATTCAGGATTTATTCCGTAGTGTAACCCGCAATGACTTTCAAAATCTTGATCGAAATTTCGACATGGATAAGGGAACTTTAATCGAAAGATCCTAATGACATAGAAAATGTTAATGATCAATTTGACAAGTTATGTGACTTCATAGTAAATTAAAAGATTCATTACTTTCAGATGACGAATGGTAGCAAAATGAAAGTACATATTAAATATTTAAATTTCAATGACGAACCTAAAAAAATTATTTGACTTAGAGAATATTTTTGCCGATCCAAAGGAAGTTTAAGAATTTTTTTAAGGAGCGCTAAGTTCGGTGTTACTAGACAAAGCTATGGAATTATTCCGATTTTATCGGACGGCATGATGTACTGAAGCGGAATGTTATATTTTCGAAGTAGCCTTTGACATAATTTCATACAATTTCGAATTATAGCGCATCCATAAAATCACACGAATCATAAAATCAGTTATCAAGCCATTGACTTCTATTTTGGCCGTCATTTTTCTTTTAGATCACCAAGTTCTATTTAAAGGTTCAAGCATTAAACTTTAAAATGAGACCAAATAAAAATGGTTTAAATTGTAGCAGTTCTTGGACATGAAGACAATTTTGACAATTGACAATAACCAATGCCCACGCAAAAATTTAAAGCGTCAAAACTAGTTTCGTTTACATTTTTATTATTTTTTGGGTTGGATTTTCTTAAATTAATCATTTAGTATGTTATGTATTCTTTTCTATTGCGGTTTTTTAGCTTTGCTTAGATATGTCACTGGATAATGTTTCTTTATGGGATTTCATTTTTATTCTTAGTTCATTACATTAAATACAAGTTTCCCTTTAGCTTATTACTATTATTGTTATATGTATATCAAAATCAAGTAATAAAATATATTATTGTAGTGTTGAATTTTCTGTTTTACAATTTCATTTAAAACATACATTTAGATAAATATATAGTTATGATTTAAAAAAAAATTATGGCATTTTTATAGGAAATGTTGGTTACACAAATAATCATTTGTTACAGATTTTTATGAACATTTTTAATGAACTTTGATGAACTTCATATTTGTCACTGTGAAATTTGTTATGATGAAAGAGGGAAAAAGCGTTAACGAAGTTTCATAAGGTTAAACTAAAAGTATAATTGTTTTTGCTTCAAAATTTGACCTGAGTTTTCTAAATAAACATAAATATAAAGAAAATTATCGTAAAAAAGTATATTCCTATGAAACATGTTAACTTTTTGAGTGTATGCGATGTTATCATCAGTCTTAAAAAAAGCCTTTTATATGTTTTGGATTGTTGTATGTTTGTTACTTGTAGTTTGCTATTGCAACTTTTAATATGTATCGTACGTTATTATTGAAGATTTTTGATGGCAGTTTATTTAAAAGTTTTTTCTAGCAGCTGTTATAGGTTTGTTTTTTATTTTTTATTTTATTTATAAAATGTGTCAGTTGACTCTTGCAACTACTTCTTAACGCTTGTTCCCACTTAAAATTTGTTGCGCATTTAGTACATACGAAAAAAAAATAATGGAAAAATGAGCCATCTCACTCATAATTTAAGAAATATTTACAAAATGGCTAAATATTTTAAAATTTAACATTTTTTACAATTGAAGCATTTAATTGTTAATATTTATTCATGTTATGCGTTTATGATTTTTTTTTAGGATTTCATGTTCTTTTTCTTTTTATATTTCAAGTTAAAATACATAAAACTTACAAACTAATAGAATGCTCTGCAAAATTTATATATTTTATAACAATTTTATCAATATATCTAGTTTCATTAACTTTCTGCCCGGACAGAAAGATCTGTATTTTTGAGCGTGCATAATCTTCATTTTTATTCAATATCTCGTTAACGAAAAACGCTAATATATAAAATCTCAACTTTGTGTCTACAATAGGTTTTTTAATAGCATAGTGTTTCTTCATGGAAATAACGTATTATAGTTTTCAACACTTTTTTCTTGTGTTGTTAAATTTTTACCCTTCAACATTTCTACTAAATCAGAAAACGACAACGCTCTCTACGCACTACAAGTACAATCAGTTCTTTACTTTATCTTCGGCACTTATGCTTGCCAAAGTTTTTTTTATTCGCAGTGCCGTAAGACGTGCTGCAGGATTTGGATACCAACATTCCTTCATCACTTTAGCCATGCTGTGTAGCACTTCAGAGGCATGCCAACGATTTGGTATATTTGGACGCATTTTATCGATGCAGACAACCTGAAAATAAGAAAAATAGTATGTATATCAAAATATGGTTGTTTAAGAGGTGCTGCTATCAGCAAACGCTGATCAAAATATTTAAGCAAAAAGTATACAGTTAAACTGTATCTGTGCTGGGTGTAAAATACAAATATTTCTATTTGAAAACATGTTTCCTGCAAAAAAAATCGTTTAAGGTTACTGATGATTTTCCTAAGAAGTTCCGACTGAGAAGTTTTTAATTCTTATGAAACCAACCCATGCTTCTTTTGATATGAACATGGGTCAACCTGTCATTTGAGTTGAGGTTTACTACATTATTTTCAGAAGCTCGAATTGTTTTGGCCGAGGATAGTAAATATCTCAAAAAATAACACATAAATTCAATAACTTCAAAAATTTAAATGTTTAAATGAATCCATAATTCTCATTGCCGGGGACTCCTTCTTAAATATGTCAAGAAATAAAAATGTTTACCTTTTTCATCTCATCAATGCTAGGATCAGGTTGCACAACATCATAGTATGGTAGCTGATATTCATCGTAAATCATGCCAATATTACAGCGTCTTGCTACCTCCCAGAGTATTAATCCAAAGGCATAGACATCAGCGCGCTTATATGAATCAAAGTGTTGTGCATTCATGCTTTCATCCAATACTTCAGGCGCCATATAACGTTTAGTGCCGACTCGATGCGTCGATGGTATATCAACTGAATCGTCTTTATCAACATGACGAACTGCTAAGCCCAAATCACCGATAGCACAGCAAAGGTTGGATTTAACGAGAATATTTTTTGATTTTAGATCACGATGTGCAATAGCAGGTTTGCCACGAGTGCCAACAATATCCATATGCAAATGAGCTAAGCCAGTAGCAATTGAAAGTGCCATATTCAACATGGTCTTCGTGTCGACAGTGTGTGTGGTGAGATAATCGAAAAGTGAGCCATTTTCATGATAATCCGTGACTAGCCATAATTGAGTCCATGTACCATTATCTGCAAAACACAAAATATATACCTAAATCACGGAAAATTTTTGGTAAAAAATTGCAAACCTTTGTTGTCAGCAGCAATGAAACCTAAAATATTTTCATGCCGCAACATAACCGTCTGATAAATTTCCGCTTCTCTAAACCATGAACACTCTTCACGACTGGAGAAAATTTTCACTGCAACATTTTCGCCACGCCAGCGACCACGCCAAACTTCACCAAAGCGACCCTTACCAATGACGCAGCATAGTTGAATTTGACGTGCAATGGAACGTTGCACCAGCAGCGGTAAACCAGCTAAAAGTTAAGAAATTAAAAATTTTTATCGTACAAAAAGTTTAAATTAATGTTTACCTGAGCCTGAACCCGAAGTTGTCATCTCAATAATATCATGCAAAGTATTGCCATTCAGTATTGGATCATAGACAGAATCATCAACCACAAATGGCCGTCCACTAGCGCTACGTTTACGTCGCTGACAGTACCACCATGTTAAAGTCACCGAAATACAAGCGATTAAGGTAGCACCAAAAATAATGCTCACTAGCACCCAAGTGCTTAATGTTTGCTCAGGTTGGAAATCTAAGGATATTTTGAAATTATTAATAACTTTTGCTGATTTCAAAAATCGAAATTGTGTTAGTAATTCAAAAATTATAATGTTAGAAGCAACAAAAAATGGCATGCAAAGGCGTGAACAAATGCTATTAGTTACAAAAACGAAACCATGCAATACAAACTCATTCACCAAAAAATTAATAACAAATTACAGAAAATAATTTCTAGTGGTAAGCGATAAAATCTTATTAATTTAGCAAAGGCACAAACCATGTTAAGTTGACGATATTTAGTGCTAAGTGGAAATAGTACTATAATAATGCTCATTGGATCAGGTATCCCTATTCAGACATGCGTGTGACCTGGGGGTATTGAGCACCCCAGTTATAACGCATTTTGGAATAGCGGCATTGATTTAGTTTATTTTTTAAGGAAGACTTTATTTGTTTTACAGCGCCAAAGAATGCAAGCAGAAATAGCAACATTATTTTGTTAAGTTACACTTTCACTGTTAATTTCAAATGGTTTGTGTATTTTGTATAGTCACATAAATCAAAAGACTGGTCACAATAGAACAACTTTTTATTACCTTGAAAATCTGAATGCTTAGATTTATCTTGGTTTTTTAGAGGATTTTATATTAAGATTTTTACTTCACCTTAAATACAATACCTTAGTCTTTTCCAAGCAAACTATTTTTTCCCTTTAAGTTTTTTAAGTGGAAAAATGTAAATATCTAACACTCCTCAGTTGTAAATTTTAGTTACCTACAAAAATATTTTCGGATTTGCAACATACCTCTGCTCATAATGACTCAGGAAATGCAAAAAGTAAAAAAAAATCCAGACAAACTGGGTGTGGAAATGATATTTCATTAGAATGTGGCATGTTGCAAACAAAATAATAAGACAACGTTAAGTAGCAAACACTTGACTTCTAATTCAGTAGACTTCTTAGACATGAAATTTAATGTAATGAGACAGTTGAAATAAATTTATAAAATTCTTTTTTTTTTGGAATAAAAGTTTTAAAAAAGGACTTTAATATGTGACAGTCCGTGGGAAATGGAAGGGATCTTATCTTCCCGAAACAAAGTTCCTATCAGAGTGAAGAATTAGATTACACATTTTCGAGCTACTATCTTATAGTTTAAGTCATTTAAATGGTTTAGAGTTCAATGGACTTTTTTCGGTACTTTATTAAATAAAAGACATAACTATGTAACAAATTAAGCAAGAAAAACTCTGAAGACATCACCACAGGTTTGACTCTATAAAAATACACTAATAACCCAACTGGATGACAATAGAATATACATAAGCTTGTTTTTCCCATGGCCGGTTACGGTCAGATATTTTTTGAATATTTTGGTAAAAATTTGAAAATCAAGGTACACGTAGTAATACTAAAGAAGATAAAAAAATTTTCAAAATTTAAAAAAAAATATCGCAATGTTACGAGTAACCAAAAAGAAACTCCATCAAAGTAATTTTGATTCTATGTACTTATCGTGTCCCGAAATTATATTGTCGTGAATGAGATAGATACAATCAACTTTATTTTCTATATAAAACGCATCCGGAATTGTTAAATAAAACGATCACGAATCAAAGTTTATCTTGTCGCATTTAAAGTAGGCGCCTTCGCTTGCAATACAACTACGCCGGCGCTTGTCCATTTTTCCATATGTACATTTTTTGTGGGGTGCTTTTGATTGAATTGTATTTAGCTCCTTCTGTGAATTAGCTTTTGTGGGTTGAACGTTGAACCGACTCAAAGCGCTTTCCTCGAAGTTTAAGCTTCGAGAATAGGAAAGGAAGTAAGACGGAGCCATATCAGGTGAATGCGGTGCTTGCTCGATAACACTCGTTGAGTTTTTGGCCAAAAACGCTTCACAAAGACTTGATGGCTTGATGATGCAAAATCCTTAGCTGTCCTTCTACAAATCTCTCCGTTTTCGCGCTATGTCGCCTAAATAATGATTCTTATTTAGCGTTTGAATGAATAAATAATTGTGAATATTTTAGATTGAGGGGTAAGTTTTCGTAAGAATACGCTGTGCGATGAAAGATGCTATATGCAACCTTTTATTCAAATCGTATTTAATGCGGTTAGCGTTTAGCGTGTAGATGAAGATATCTTGCGTTGAGATCTAAGACTATAAGATGAACATCAAATTCATAATGATTCTTCCCGAAAAGTATCAAAACCTGGTATATTTTTAACAGATTTTTTTTTGTGAGCTTTTTGTTTCAGTTTTAACATTTCTTCTATAATTAATTTACAAGGTTTTAAATTTAACTGAGGCCCAAGTTTTGAGGATAATTTTTTCTAAGACTTATTTGGTTATTGATCATTCAGTAATAACTGGTTTTTTCAAACTACTCATTGACAACGCTTAAGCGTAGTTAAAAAAAAAAAAAAAAAAAAAAAAACTTCAACTTGGAAGTTCCCTAGCATTTTATGCTGTGTCTGCGTCTGCATACTTGACACTTCTATTATTTTTAGAGTACACAGTAGGATAACAAAGTCCTTTCATAACTTCAAGCCAGTAGTAACTGTGAGACAAACAGTCTGGGTGACTGACTGACTGTCTAGTGTTTAACAATGACTCAAAGCCGGCGTCAACGATATCATGCGACTTGAGACTTTGCTGAGCAAGGATATTAAAAACAAAACACAATTTTATATGTATGTAACATACAGACACGCACACAACAAGCAGACATCACAGCACAATTAATGGCAATGAAAAACAGTACAGAAATGAATGAAATGATGAATGAAATGCATTTCATAAGGAGACAAAAAGTTTTAAAACAGGAAGAATGGCAAAAAATCCATACAAAAATTAAGTCAAATAAAATACATACAAATAAGTATGGAGCATTAAATGCGTCGACGACACCAACGACAACGACACTTCATCCAAAGGAATCCCAACAACTTCAATATCAAATACAGCATTAACACTACCGTTATTACCATACAGAGCTGTGAAAGATTACATTAATTTAAAAATTTATTGGCATATTTAAAACTTTATGTGAATAGCTGTGCGCAGCGAGTTGAAATCTTGCCTATGAAGTACTCGTAACTTAATATTGATTGACATTCCTGGAGGATGTTCTAATACCAAAAAAAAATCATTTTACAGAAAGTTTCAGAAAAAAAATTATTCAAAATCTTACATTGCACTCTTTGACAGCTCTGTAAACTTTTTTCTAAATATATAAGTAATTCTAATGGGAGTTTGGCGTTAAAGGTGGTGGTGTTTTGTAATTTTCTTTCTTTCATTTGAAATTATTGTCATGTGGCAAAGCAATTGACGCACTAAAAACTTTATACAATAAAGGTCAGAAAACTTTGCCAAGAGAAGCTATAAGCAAATTTTTTAAGCATCTGCTAGTTTATTAAGTTTTTCTAAATAGTTTTTAGCTTTAATTGAACGAATTCATTTTGGAAAAAGTGCAATCCTTTCCTAATTGAAACATTGCCCCCTTGCAAATATGTAAGTCGACCTATGTCTCCAAATTGAACAAAAGTAAGTAAGAAGAGGGCCAATGGGTATAATGAAAATAAAATGATATGAAAAGCAATTTTTTCCAACAAGGATTCAAATCATTTCCTTGGGATATATTTCTACCATTGCGGCATTTTATATGCAATTAACGACTTTGGTATTTGAATACAAGTTGTGGAAGGGTGATTTTTGTTTTTAAATTTAGTTAGTATTACTTAGGGTGGTACTTTGGCAGTGTTAAAATTCAGCAGAAGTAGGGACAGGATCTTGTGGGACTCCCTGTTTATCACGTCTGCACTTAGAATTTGAGTTTCAGCATTCAACGACTGGTCTGCCGCACATGTAGTTTGCGAGCCATCTCTTTGCAATTTTCGATAGCGTTGACTTGTTTAAATCTTGGCTAGCTCAATAAATGTAGAGTCAACAACCGAAGTCGATGGTGCTAGGTCGATAAATTCGGTAAAGTGTTTGGCCTAAAATTTACGTACAAGATATTTTAATGGTATAGAACAAACCAGTTGGATTTCCATAAATCAGGTACCCATTTACCAGGAATTCGTGGTGAACAGCATCACTTTAATCAAAAAAAAACACTCAACAATTCTTTTTTTTTGGTGGTCTTTTTAGTTTTATAAGAAATATTAAAAGAAAACGGTTAAATGTTTTCCGTTATTAAAATGTTTTTAATGGAGGTTCACAGGATGTGCATAAAGTCGGTTCAAAATGTTTTCAAAAATCGCAGCTACAATTTTTTTGTTGAAATATGCTTCAAAGTCCTGACGTATGCGATAAAAACAAAAATGAGGTTTCGTTTGGCGCACACAAATCATTCGGACCATCCTGTTTATTTTCTAGGTAAAAAATGTATGGTCCTATGTAATTTGATACTCATTTACGATTTCACTTGTATGGATGGTAGGTCTGGCAACACTTAAGCTTTAAATTTTAAGACTTAAAGATTTCAATTTAAAGAAGACAAATCAAAACTAGAGGCGATAAATTTCCGAGACTTTGTAATCTCGAACACCATACATTTTTAAGTGAATTGTGAATAGAATCATATGTTTCCGCGACATCAGCACTTTTATTGAGATTGGAACCCTTAAAATTTATAATCGCTGATAAAACAACAGCTAAGAGGTTTCAGTAAAACTTAAAAAAAACATTGATAATAAACGCAAAACTAATACAGACAAATTACATAGTACAGACTTGAGTCAAAGCACCTCGCTCTTTGGAGCAAAGCACACAAAGCTTTGCCCAACTCAGGTATGCCAATAAAACCAGAATCAAAAATCACATTGAAAATGGGAGGATTAAAAGAGAAAACGAGTTTCCCAAAAATACAAATCTGTCACAAAGTCAATTTAAATTAAACCGGAAATTCCCAACATAAAGACACAAAACAATTTTCCAACAAGTACAAGACATACATAAATCATGATAATGATGATGATTACGAGGGTGACATTATCAATATGAGACAAAATTATAATTTTTAATATTCAATCAAAATTGATGACTTGACAGCAGCACAACAAAACTAATGAATGAAATTAATTTTGAAGAAGATATTCCCATGTTACGTTCTCGAAACATTTTGGTATTTTCATATGCCATTTTTATTGTTTTTGTAATGGAAACACGAAAAAGCAGCACCACCAACCAACGTTGAATTTTCTTTTATTTTATTTTAATTTATTGATATTTTTTGAGATAAACGAAGTAGAGACAGAGACACTCAGACATTAAACAAATTATGGGGTGACAAGGAATGGAGTATCGGTGAGTTAACAACGAACGAACGGTACGTGTGTATGTGTTTGTTTGTGTAGCTATGTGTGCGTTTGTGTATTTGTGAGTGTGTGGATGTTGGTTTGTGTGTGTGTGTGTGTGTGTGTGTTCGCTCACCTGTTATTGGACCCACATAATTTCTGTTTGTATTGCACAAATCTTCATCGCAACACTGCACGGAGGAAATCGGTGTACTTTCATGACACCAAGCAGGATCATCGGGTGGTATATGATTTTCTAATGGCAGGCATCTAAGTGAGGACGTAGAGAAGAGGAAGAGCAGAAGAGTGCGTGGTGTGTGCGTGCGTGCAAGCCATACGAAATTACGTTATTAAGTTGTTACACCACCACAATTTGTTGTTTGTTACCAATTGCGGATTGTTGTTTAATATTTTTAGGTGGGTGTACGAATAATATAATGAGGGAATAGAGGACGTGGTGTAGTAGAAGTTTTATACAATTATATAGAAAATTATATACATGAACTTATATTACGAAGATAAATTTTAAATTTTATAAGGCTTAAAACTAAGGTAAGTAGTATATTACGTAAGTACATTGTAGTAGCTGTGGAAGTCTGTGGGCAATAAAAAGATTTTTTTGTTTTGATTTAAGCAGAAAAATTTTCTCCAAAGCAGCAAAAATTTGAAATGCCAACAACAATTTATGATTTAAAGCTAAAAATAACTATAGGTTACAAAACCTACCCCAATGTCAAATATATTACATAGACGCAAACGAAGTAAAAGTAAACCAAGGGTAGTCGCTAACGACGACGGCGAGACAAGCAAAAGAATTAAACAGGGTTGAATTTTCTATGCTGCCTAGCAGCAAAGTTTAGTGGTTGGCAGGCAGAAGGTTCTTGGGGCAACAGTTAACAACACTCATTTGCTGATAGGAAGACAAAGCTATAGCAAATAAAAAAGATATAAGATACATTTTATGGTTTTTATGCATTTACTTGAATGTCATTATCGATTGTGCTTGCAATTAATGTCGCAAGTTTTGTTTAAACTTGACTTTGAAACTGATTTTCCAAACGTATTTAAACAAAGTTAATATCCTTTTTAACATTTTAAAATAGAGCTGTCGCTATTTGTATCTGGCACTAAAAAACTATGTGTCGCTGGCATTGCACATAAATCAGAATCGAAATAAAAAAATATATTTAAGGTTTCGGACTCATATCGGCCTATAAAGCTGCCTTTGTAGATTTTTCCAAATCAGTTGCGTAAGTAGTATAAATAAAGTACTAGAAAATAGTTTTCAAATAAAATACAAGTCATCGAGATCGAAAATATAGCATTTATTTGCCAAGACGTTTCGCGTCTGAAATGGGGACATATTTTGACCTCACGGATCCCAGGTAAACACTTAGCTGCCTCGCTCTCTGAGTAAAAATATTTTTTTTTTATATGTTACATTTAAGAATAGCCTAAAGGATTATTTAAAATTTGACAAATAAAATGGTAGATAAGTGCCCAAGTTATTCTATAATAAGTTGGTTCAGCCAGGTTTACCAGTGTTGAAACACGAAGTATTTTAATTTATGCGCTTTCAATTGAAGTTGCAAAAGTTTTGCACCAAATTCCTACAGTTTTTTGATTTAAAGGAATCAATTAAGTAAGTGGCTCATAAAAGCTTCCCATCATTTTGGCATAAATGACTAAAAAGAATAGTAATATTTTTAATAATACATTTTTTGTCCTCAGAAAAACCATAACCCAAAACTACAAAAGTTTCGCAAAAATAAATTAGAAAAAAGTACTACAACTACAACAAATCGCTAATACTTATAAGAAAGAAAACTGCACTTACTATAAATGCTGAATAAAGAAAAGTTTTCGCATGCAAGATAATAATGTACGTTCAACTATTACAATAGAAATTCAAATGCGTATAGGAAAATTGCAGTGATCATAAGAAATCCTGCACAAAATGCAGAGCGCAAAGTACAGCACAAGAGCATCATAGGGAATTAATTAGAAATAAAGTGCTAAATACAGATTTTTATCAAAGCCAACTACCTTCTTATATTGTGAGAAACAATTAAAAATTATTTAAATAAATGAATATGCAAACTCTACCAATTTGTTAAGTTAAAAGTTAAATTGTTTTGGAAAATTAAAAAGTGCGTGTAATATTTTTTGTTTTGTTTTTGCATAAAGTGACTTTTAAATTTGTGTACAAGAGAAATAAAAATATTTTTTGGTTTTTTTTTTGTTTGTTTCAGTAAGCATAAACTGTTATTAAGTTTTATTCAAATAAAAAGATAATAATTGTGTTTTCAATACCTGGCGAAAAACTCAATTTCAAAAGCTCATTTTTATTGCAGAAATCATCATTACAACATTCAACTTTATAAACATTTTGTTTCTCTCTTGTAGTCAAGCATTCGATGGGTTTACGTTGCAGATCGTATTTCTTAGGGAGGCACCTAATTCATTTTTGATATGAATAATAAGTTAGTAAAAAAACAAAGGACTCAAAAGCAACGTTTTTTTTTATTTCTATGTGTTAGTATGTATACATAAGGATAAAAAAGGAACCATAATTAAAAGTAAATAAACAAAGCAAAATTAAAGCAAATTTCGGGGTTACTTTTTAGAAAACAAGAAAAATTTAAACTCCAAGTAAAATCTTTTGTTAGCGCGCTTATGGACAGCAATCAAACCAGTGGGGACAAATAAACACTTGGTTGGTTGGTTCAATGATTTGTTTGGTGTAAAATTACAAAACAAAGTAAATAACATAGTTTTAGTAGTAGTAAAAAGAACAATTAATAAAATGCGTACAAAAGTCACTGCTCAGTAACTATAAAAATGTATAGAATTAACGATAGGAGCAAAGAATTCAACTTTAATAAATATTTTGCATAACAGCAGAGAACAAAATCGTGCGAGTTTTCTAACGCTTCAAGTTCTTCCTCTAATTCGCGTATGTGGGAGAAACTTTTTACTATTCGGTTCAATGATCGCACCTTCAATAGTTTGCTGTGAATTAATTGCATAGTATTTGATATTTGGACGCAAATCTAAGTTGCATAGATCACGTTCATCACAGCACGCATGTCCACCACGTCGGGCAGCTGGACGTGCTGTTGGTCCACCATGTGAGCCATCATTGCACCAAATGAAACGACCAGGTGGAAAACTTTGTGACATATTCAAGCACCTATATTAGTTGGTAACAACGACGCAACGACCACGAAGGTTTTAAAAGTAAATGTTTTTTTATAAAAATAATATCCTTATTGTAATAAAAAGTGACAATGACAATTCCATGGTAAAGACAATATACAAAAATATTCGTACTTTCTTACAGAAAGTACGAACTTACAGAAAGTACTTTCTTACAGAAAGTACGAACCCATCATAGTTTTGTCACTTTCACGTTCTATTGGAATAAGACAGAAATATTAATATTAGTCATTATATTAACAAGCGCACAAAAATATTGATTTTTTGTTTTTAATAATCTAAGGCAATACAATTTTTTTATAAGCCTCAAACTTAAAGTTTAACAGCTTATATGCATATTATGGATCAAATTCCGGTGAATCTGTAATTATTGCCAGTTTTAGCACACCACATCAAGTATTTCAACGTTGATTCTTATTCGTTTTTGATGTAAAATCCTTAGGTGCGCACAACAAGACAGTTTTTGAAAGTAATAATAAAATAAATAGTATAATAAAAATATATATAATAATAAGACATTATCTGATACCAGAACCATCGGAATGAAAAAAGTTAGGTCTCAAAAAATCAATGTGGCATCTTTTACAATCAATTTTGATGGTTTTTCGATTAATATAATATACTATGTAATATGTGAATGACTTTTTTTTTTGTTCAATATATCAAAATCAATAATAAAAAATGGTCCAATTTCGATTCATGACCGCTTTACCACATTTTCAAAGCTCAATATTTTCAAGTGCTATCGGGATACAGAAAGTTTTTATTTAAGTATGTTGAGATATATATTGCAAAATTAAGACTTTTAAAAATCAATAAATTTGCTTGCTCACTTGTTAATACATAACAGCTTCGATTTTAAAATAAATATTGCTTAAACAAATTTTTGTTTTCAAATTTACCTGTAACTAAATGTAATGTCATTCGAATCCTTTTCCACCGAAGTAAAACAGTAGCCATCTGTTTCGCAAATGAAATTATCTTCTTTACAAATATCACAATGACATTTTAGAGGTCCTAAAAAGATAAAAGCGGTAAAACATTTTTTTTCTTTCTTTTTTCATTATCATTGATAAGAAACATAGCACACATAATTAAAACTACATCAATATTAAATAGAAATAAAATTCATTTTCACATAATGAAAATTTTACTCATTATAAAGTACCTGTTGACAACATCATAACAATCGCCGAAAGCAAATCAAAGCAGCTACAACTTTATAAGTTTTATTTTTGCTGCTACAACTGTCGAGGTCTTAATTACAAAGTTTATTGTTTATTCCCACTAACAAATGAAATAAATTTTAATCTAAATTCTCCATTTACCCTGTGATGATGCTTCGCACGCTAAACTATAATAAATAGAATTAAGAGATTATGAAAAATGGAAGAAGCAGCGATAACCAGCAGCGACGAAGAGTCATTGTGCTTGATGTGACGCGTCACGAACTGCATTTTAGAAGATTTTCGTATGGTTGTAACATTCCCTATTTGCCTTGACTTGTATTGTTTGTGTTTATATTTTGAATTTTAATGTACGAATAAAACATGAAAGGGAGAGATATGAAAAAAACAAAACCAGTGAAGCAACAAATTTTGAGAAAATGTGCATCAACAGAAATTAATGAGAATGGAAAAAATAAACAAAAGTTTGATGCATTTGATTTATTATAAAAAAAAACAGCTGATATCAACTTACAAGCAAAAGAAAATGTTTTATAGTTTAAAGTAATCCATCATATGATCATAAGACTTTGAAAATACTGCAATATCAGTTTTCATAAAATATGTAATTTTTTCAAATGTATAGCTTATTAATTCGTTACTTTTCATTAGAAAAAGTTTCATTATATGCAAACAGAATATAAAGTCCAATAATTTATGATAAAAGAAATATATTTTTTATCGAATTAGTAATCATTGATTGAGAAAATAAAAATCAACAAGAAATTACTATGAATATTTAATAAAATTTTATAACACAAAACGCGCTATTGCAGCAAAAGTTAAGTAAAAAGTCATAAAAAACCGATCGGACTACCTACATTTATTTGTTTGAGTAATCCTTTTCCGCATTGATTTTTCAGAATAACGAATATTTATGGACCCTAGTTAGTACGAAATAATAGAAAAATATCCCTAATTCATGTTACGATTGATGTTTCTGAAAACTAGCTGACTTCTGGGAGCTGTTTACTGACCAAACTTATTAATGTGCCAAACTTTCTAAGTTTTTTCTCTTATTGTGGTGTCATAGCATTTAATTCAGAGAAATTGGTGTTTCATTAGAAATACTGCTATCAAAAAGCTACTCTCGACGATAAACATAGCTGTAAAAACATGAACAGTTTTTCATGAACAATACATGCGCAAAAGGAACCTTCGGCTACCGAAAGTAAGCAAAATCTTTTGGTCATTCGTAGCAAATGAAGAATCAGTCCTCATGGATTATTTTCACTCTGCTGACAAAGCAGATCATGGCAATCATTTCTTGCAAAAAGTGTAACCCTGTCGGATATCGGTATATGAACTAATATGCTATTAAGCCTATAGGATTAAAATCGTGCAGAAATAATCATAATGGCAATTGCTATCCTCGATGCGAAGTCCCTCGATATGAGCATTTCTATTGATGCACCAATTCATAATCGATTGCTATTTGAATCTAGCTGCAACTTAAGAGTCTCACGTATTTTAACTTACGAGTCTTATGTATTTTTGCCAGCTAGAAAAAACTATTTATTTAAACTCAAAATTGTATACACATTTTTTCGGCTGTTAAAATATCATCGCAGTAATGGATCGCTTATGAAACCTATACGAAATGTAAAGTTTTTGCGTTACTGATGGTGCGAAACGTTCATAAAACAGTTTTACATGTCTTCATTTCAAAAGGTAATAACGCAAAATTGATGTGGAACAGTATTCCAACTTCTATCTTCTTGCGATCGCAAGTTACAGATATATCTTTTCCAATATGGGTCATTAGTTTGGAACTACAGGCAATGTATGATATATGGCTGAACTTTAAACTTAATTTGGCGTTCGTCGTCCGCTTCTTACTTCTGTACAAATAATACAAAGAGTGCTCGTAGTAACTTGTATGAATTGAGCAGGAGCTAGCAATCTTTAAGTTTTTACTCTTATTTCATAGATTTAATAATAGCTGCTTCAGATAAATCTTCTTGTTAAAACAAAAACAGAGATTTTATTCAAAAACTTACGGTCTCGCTTTTTATTGTGACTTGAGTACATGGGCAGTGTTTGCACAGCCTGCGTTGGTGTCTGTTGTGGCACTAACATCGCTGGAATTGTGTGTGCCAATGAAGATGAACTATTTAAAGTTGATGGTATTTCCGTAGAAGCAAATTTAGAACCCAAACCAGTTTTGACAGAAGAATTCAAATTGGAATTAATTTTGTCCATATCGTTGGGCTGATGAATGGCAGCCGCTGGTGCAGCTGCCACTGAATTAGATGAATTTAAAACAATTTCAATAGGTGTCGCTAGAAAAAAACCAAAACAAAAAATACTTTTAATTTGTAAGTTAAAAAAAATAGAGAATCGATTTACATACCAACAATTGTATTGCCCACCCCCAAGAGTAAAACGCTGGTCAACAGCAACAGACGCTGAAACCAGCTGGATGATTGTTTTTGAAAATAAAACATTTTTCTTGTTAGTTCCGTTTAATTTCTTTCCCAACTTTAAATTTGTTCAGGTATTTCTTTTTTTTATTTAGAGAAACGAAATTGCTGTCAAGGATTTTACGCTTCCTTGCAGCGTATCGAATTATTCTTAATAGAGATCCTCATGTAAACTTCTGCGCTTAGCAAAATTTTTGTAGAAAAAGAATATTACACTTAATTTGATTGAGCCTCAAGTTGGCCACTGCTGTTGTTGCTAGTACTATGGGCTGATGTTTTTTGGAGTAGCCAGTGACCACAACACTCAATTAAATGCGTATTTCAAATGGACTCTAACATGATATACACATTGTATTATTTCCCCGCTGGTTATTTAATGCTTGTTTTTATTTTCACTGTTTAACATCTTTAAGATTAATTATTTAGGTATCACTTTAATCTTCATTTTTTCTTTTATTTTGCACAATTTATTTTTCTCTAATTAGCAAATAGTGGAAAAAAATGTATTTGCTCACATATAATAAATTTTCTCACGTGATTTTCACACTTATTTCTTACGATTTGCACTTGATTTTTGTTGCAATAGTTTTTGCAAAACTTCAATTTAATATTTTTAATAAATTTATGCAATAATTTGTGCTTTTTTTATGAATTTTTGCAAAATTGTTTACACGATTTATGCGAAACCAAATCAATTGTCACCGACGTCGAAGTCGCACATCAGCCGAAAACCATGCAAAAGAAACATCAAAATCGAACGAGATAATTTTGACGTTTTTTCTTGTGTGGAACCAATTGTATTGTCAACTTGACATTTGTGGAACATATTTGCTCCATATAAGAAAGGCCTAACCCATAGAGTCCGTATTTTTTGAAGCGTTAAGTCTGGTTTACACTAGGATATTCTGTGAAAGAAACTCTTGTCTATTCTCTTTTTTGATTTTTGTTGCATTGCGACAAATGATAAATTCTGTTCCTAGACCCTTTCGTTTGTTCCTCTTGCCAATATCCAGAAGAATTTTCGAAAAGAGTTTCTGTGTGTAAGCGGAGAGGTAATATCCGTTGACATAACAAAGTACAGTAAACAACCATCAACATTTGCTATATATAACGGTCGACTTCACAGATTTGCTGTTCATTTCGGTTCATTCAGTTCGTCAGTCAGATCTGACAGATCAGCTATTTTAACGTAAAAAAGGTGTTTTCATGATATTCACATCAACTGAAATCGAGGACAAGAATTTCAAAAGTTAATGTTACTTTTTACGACTAACGAACAGTTTTTGGTTAATTTTGCACAAGGATTTGAACCCCGACCATTCCATGAGTTATGTTTGAACAGCCGCTCTTAGCATTTGAGCCATGAGAGGTTCTTCTCATATGTGTTATTTTTTACATAAAAATGGGTATAATCTGATATATTTGAATGCGTTAATCAAAAAAAACGGCACAGTTACGATATACGTGGCGCCACGATTTTACGATAGTTTTCGATAAAACACGTCAAAATAAAACAAAAATGTTGAATAAAAAATCAATGTCTCGTTTAGTTTTCGAACTATCGATGCTTAAAAATCTGATTTTGATAGTTTCATAAGAATTAAGATTCACCATGTATATCGTAGTCTTCCCAAAAAAACTAAGCGATAAAAATTGCGCATACATACATATGTATGTTATTATAAAATCGATTCCGTCGATGCTGTGTTAGATAACCAATTTATGGAATATATTTTTGTTTTCAAAAACCAGTTTTTGCTTAAAAGATACATGTTTGTATTTTGTTCTATTTTTTTACTATACATATCGTACACTATCTACGTAAGGGGCACAATTCTAAATTTATCATAATCGAGTTTTCTCGTTAAAACTGTTCGCTATACTCATATGTACCAGCATAAAAGAGATTTGCTATACTTTGCTCCCAAAAAAATGTTATATATCTATTCATGTTGCAATGTAAAGTATGCTGCAAGATGCAAAAGTGTCCTGTTTCAAGCTGTGTCGAAGAATTAAAGCTGTTGTGACCGCTACAATAAACCATATTCCATTAGTACCATCAACTAAATAATCTACACTTTATTTCTGGAAAATAGTTTACGAACTCCAAAACAGTTTTTTGCGCTTCCTGAAAATTTTACAATATTTGAGTTGCGCTACTTTAGGATAATGTATGCGATATATATATAGAAGCCTGTTTTATTTTCTTTAAAATGGTGTATCATTGAAAACAATATCTTCCATTTTATGTCTATCTTTATGTTGAAAAACTGAGCTGAACCTTTTGCAGAAGGATATAATAAAATTTTTATGCAAAAAAATATCTCAAATGATTTACCGAACACATATAAGTCGGTTTTCTGATAAAATTTTTGTTTAATTTGAAGTTTTATGTTAAAAATAAATAAACCGATCTTACAACTTTTGTACTCATTTTATTGTGCTTAGTTGTTGATCAGTTAAGAGGGTTCATAATTTTTAGGGATTTTTAGAAAAGCTATACCCGACAGCTATGTCTCGAAACCAGATACGAGAGATCATTTTGGTTTATATATTCAAATTCTGTTTAGAGAAAAAAATAGTTCGAAGTGTCGCTATAGTACAAAGTTCCTCAGCATTACACTCCAATAAAAGTCAATACATAATTTAAATTTAACAATTTTAATTTATTTCTAAATAAACCCACTGAAAGGTACGACCGACCACATATCAACCCATTGCTTTATTCAGTTTATATTTATTGCCAGAGCAGACTCATCATTGACAATGCAGGCATTCCAGGTTCGGCACCCTTTTTAAATCCTGAAAATAAAAAATCGACAATTCCGACTTCAAATACATATTTCCTCTTTAGTAGCGAATCGAGCACTTACCCAAGTACAGCACCATTGGAATAAAACCCCAGTGAAATGTGGTTTTCGCAATGTCAAACACAACCTCTAAGCGTTCTTTTACATCGGGGGATAGAGCCATTTTTCTTTTATTTCGTTTTTAATTTATAATTTCAGGAACAAATGTAAAAATTAACAAATTTTCGTTATACAAAAAATTTGTTACGACCTCGACACGAGTAATGCAATATTGACAAGAAAGATTTTCGGAAAATATGACAGCTGTTAAAAAAAACGAGTTGACTGCGGTAATAGAATCCACAAAATGAAAATGTGGACATAAAGCTTAAGGGTCTGCGCATACAAATGATAATAGAGTTGTGCGACTATTCGCCTCCACATGATAATGCGGCCAAATAATATCAATCGTTTACTTCGAAAGATATCAGTGGCGCACAGAAACTTCACTATTTAGTCACTAAATAGTTTGTGTGATCATGGATCAATTGGCAATTGAAGATTGTAAATTTTGTGTTTTTTTTTTAAAAGCAATTTTAAAGCTATTTGAAAAATTTCTTGAGCAATGCAGAAGAATGTATTTTGGTCGATCAGCTAATTAGTTTTGACTGTAAGCCTACTCTTCGAAGAAGCAGCATTTTTTCCGCAGCATCTGCATATATTGTTCAAAAATGATTTCAGCTAGTTAAGCGAAGTTCACACGAGCGTTTTTTCAACGCGCGCTTATCACAATTATAATTGAATTGCAATAATTGATCCCAGAATGTGAATTCTTGAAATGTCACAATTATCGCAATATGGCTCTGACTTTAAGCGAACAGAGCTTTCATAAAGAAGAAGAATTTGACATTGGAATAACCAATATAATGAAGCATGCCTGCCTACTTGCAATAGTTCCTTTGTCTCGAAAAGATTTCGTGAGTGCACACGAATTCTTCGATCTTTCAAATATTAAATTAATTAAAATAAACTTTAATCGCAAGTAGACAGCGAAACAACAAGGAAAATTAAAAAGACATTTAATTGATAAAGTAAGTTAAAATTATTGGAATAAGAATAGACTAAGAAAAAGTTCTGTTATGTAAGTTAAAAAAAAATTTTACGCATTAAGTTTAATCTTGTAATGGCGAAGGCGCCTAGCACAGCTGATTTCTTTGCATCGATTTTTGAAGAGAGTACATTTTTATGTAAATGAAGTTGTCTTAAAACGTGATAAGGGAACTACATAATTTTTTAGCCAACATTTGAAACTAAATAAAAAATCAGAATTTTTAAAACTAGTTAAAGATCTAGGTTAACCTTCCAAATAGCCTGTTCTGGTTCTTTATAGTCCCCATGCGTAATCTGATTTTTCCTTAAGTATTACGGTGACTATGTTTTTCAAAGAAAAATAATTGACAAATTGATGAATTTTTTTTGTTAATAAAAAACAAATGATCAACGCTAAGGTGAAAATAATAAATATTGTGTTTTAAACTAATTTTTTTTATCACTCAATTTACTTAAATAAGGAGTAACGTATCAAAGCGTTTAACAAAATTAAGGACTGACCATTGGAATATATTACGGATGGTCCAAAAATCTTTGATATATTAGTCCATAATCTCAATGAGTTGACCTAAAATTCTTGAATACAATTGATTAAATTTTATTACATCAAAGAGTTACGAAATATTTGATATTATATTAAAGGTGCAGTTGTCTACATAGAATATTTCATAAAACAAAATTTTTAACTTTTTACTCATATTCATATGAAAAAATATTTTATTTAAAAATTGTAGAATCTACTTCGTCTTTCTTTTTTCAGTCAACCTACAACAAAAATTTAATAAAATGAGGACTACAAGTGTCGGCATGTATGCACTCCGCTTAAGTTTTGGACAGGTAAGTCACATTAATAGTAACTAAGTCATTTAAAGCATTTCCAAAGGGGCATATTTCAATCCATATCTGTTTAAAAATTCATTAAAAAGCAATTTAGTAAATCTGATAAAATCTGTTTTGTTTTAAGAAGCAAATCTAAAAAAAGCAAAATTGAGTTGTGCAAATTTCCTAAATAATTAATTCTCTGTTAAAGTTGTGCAAATCAGATCCCCTGACATAAAGATAAAGTGCGGTGTGGAAATTTATCGATACTTATAGCTTGTATATGTGCATTATTATAGTTACTTACGTCACCAGTATCAGTTGGATGGCTTAAGATGGTGAAGCGATTTACAGAATTATATCTAAGTTTATTTCTAATTCAATAATGGTATTCATGCAATAATGTATGAGCCCCGTATAATGCGTTAACCAAAAAACGATCGGGCGACGGAAAATCGTCAACGATTACCCTGTGTCCCTTAAACTAAACTATTACCAAAAATCAATAGGCTGAGAAGTTCGACCCACTAGTTACTGTTTGTATGAGATTTGACTGAGGGAAGCGGATCTGTTTTTGTTTTTAGCTCAGAATGTGGTAAGAATTAGGGCACGCAAGCGTGTTTATTTCTTAATCGGTTCCAAAATTTGTGTTTCTTTTTGTGGTCAGAGTATGACTGGGTCTAACTCTAAGTGCTCATGAAAATAAATAGTTCCAGTACATTTAAAAAAAAATATATAGAATTCAACAATAAATGTATTCTGTTCTGCTCACAAATTTGAGTTAAAAAAGAAAAACCCCCCATGTTTTAATTTTGACAGTATTTACTTCTAAGTTTTTTCGTAATTCCAAAAAGCGCTTTCACATGCAACAGTTGATTATACGCTCGTAGTGTTGTGTGCAATATCGCTACCAAGTGGAAGTCTGTAATATGGCATTGCATGTGAGTAATTACTCAAAACGTCACGTGCCTTGGCTTGAAATTTTATTCTGAATAGAGGTTCTTGGCAACAAACAAACCCAAATGCTTGTGGATTTAAAACTATTGAAAAATAATAAAAACACTAATGAAAAATAGACTATAAGAAAAAAAAAAGAAAAGTGATCCTTCAGCAAATAATTTATAAGTTAAGATAAATCCGGCACTCTTGCTAAGACACCCTTTATGACACGTTTATATAAAACTGAATTCGCTAAAACTTTTGATAAAAATACTATCAGGTAAGTTCAGTTGTTTGGCGATTTAAAATTGAGAACATTAAGAGTTTGAATATCTTATAAGCTTAAGATATTCTACTAAACACTTTAAAAGGTCGATACTACAATATAACTGAAATATTGTCTATTGTTTTTATTGTCGAAAATATCGATTACCAGACTATTTTGTATCGATATTTCGAAATAAAATAATCTGACAATTAAATTTAATCTTTCTTCAACAACTTCGATGTCTTACATGGATCCAGGTTGAAATGTGCTCCAGCATCACTCTAAAATAAATCCAAACCAATCCCAACAAACATACAGCTAACTTTTCTCTTCCTTCTCTCATCAGTAGCTGTGTAAGTAAATACCTACAAAGACTTCGAAAGTATGGAGCACATTTTAAAACCTAGTGATCCCTGTCTCGATTGTCAACGTTTGGGCTTAGCAAAAAAATTACGGTACTTCTACATTAACCTTGAGGAGCAAATATTGAAATGCGAAAGTGACAGCTGCTTATATCCCTATACAGATGACTATGACGATGACAATAATAAGACTGCATTGAAAGTACAAGTTTCAAAACCTGACTTGCCAATATTTGTTGAACTGCAGCCTTTTAAAGAAGCGAATGCTTCAGTTCCATTTATTGAGGAGTTTCAACCAATGCCTGTCAATGTCAGTTTTATTGGTACTAATTTAAATCTTTCACCAATTAAGAATGAAAAAGTTGATAGAATGCCGACAGCTTCAAGCAAGTGTAACACAGCTGCTGAAATGAAACCGGCAGTTAATGACATCATTTGTATGGAAAAACTTAAAAAGGAAAAACCCAAAAAACCAACTGTTACTGAAGTAGTATGTCTGCCTAGCATAAAACAAGAACAATTCCAATCAGCAACTGAGTTGAATATATGTCCTTTATTTAATAAGACCGAAAAATCTGATATAAGACTACGAAATTTTAGTCCAACTGTAACTGAAGTCATCTGTTTGCCGAGCACATCTATGGCAGGTATATCACGAGCTTCTATCAGACCAGATGACAATCAACGCATTACAAGCTTTTTAGCCGCCGTCGATGCACAAAATAAAAAAAAACCTCTCACAGATTTTCTGGCTGCTGTGGATGATCATAAAACGAAAGTGCGTGCGAAGCGAAAAATCAGTCATGCAAGTCGAATTCTTCAAAATGATAAAAAGAGTTTTGTAACAAAAGTACGACCTTTGGACTTCGTGCAGCAAGCTTTGGCAAATAAAAAGCCAACCAGTTGAATTTCGTACGTTATGCTTATCGCTAAGCTGTTATAGGTCAGGTTTCCCCGTTAAATTTTTAGCCGCAACAGAAACGTAGTACATGACGTATTATTTTTGCTGTTTTTATTTTACTTATCAACTAAGTTCGTCAATTGTTAAAAGCGTCAAATTTTGCACTTTTGACAAAATATATAATTCTTATTTTACGAAGTTGAAAGTAAGTATGCTTTATCTTTTTTAAATGTATGAGGAATTTGTTATGAATTGAATTTAATTGATTTAGTATCATAAGTGTAATAGCTTAAATGATTTAAATAAAAAACCAGCTGGCAGTTATACCCATTGCCGCAAAAAGACAAACCATTTTCACCTAAATTTGTACATAAATGGGAGATACTTTAGGATTAGGAAATCAACTTTATTGAAAACATCTCTTGAACATACGGTTAAAGAATTTTGTATTTTATCATTGTAATTGCTAAGTTATGTATATCATAAAAATGTTTGCTAAGACTGAATTACAAATAAAATAAATTACAATTTACAAAATACCAAACTTGAAATAATTCTCCAAATTAAAAGTTTTATTACTGTACACATACAATTTGGAATGTTTTGGGTAGGAAATTTTTCGCGTGTTCATTGGAAGCAAAGACGACCTCTAGCTATCAACAATTCAGTAAACTTGTTTCACCATTCCATATCAACAACACATACAATGAAATTATGAGTACCATAAATTTACACGCGCTCACTGCATGATTTTTATGAACGGCTGCAGCGTCACCAAATTTTAAATTTGGTTAAAGATTAAAAATAAGTCCGCATGAAGATGGTAAAAAAACAATTTTTGTTTGACAAGAATCTCACATAACAGAATTGCCTGCCAAGTGTTTTATGTCTTAAAATAAAATAAAAAATGTTTGACCGGATAATAAGAAAAAATGAAAAGCGACGAAAAGTCGCTATACATTTAATATGCATATAGAGTGATTTTTACATTTAATCGCTTTGCTGCTAAATTGCATAGAAGTTCACTGATAAGAATTACAACATTTTCAACAGACGTCGAAAACATTGACGCAATATCAGGTTTAGGAATTTTTGTAGATTCATATTAAATTCATTCTCTTTCCTTTCCTTTGTCTTTTTTTTTGTAATCAACCTATTTAGTTTGGTTATATCTTCCTGATTGATGCCTGTTAAATTTAGTTGTAACTATGTAATGCCAATGACTAAATTTTTAGAAGTTTTCAATTATAACCCCTATATCATATTGCAACGACATCTCAGTTTTATCGTGCTTTGGTAATAGCGAGTTCATGAAAAGTGCCGTAAATAAATAATCACTAATTGGAAAAATCAAAGTGGAAGAATAGATGATGTTGGGAAATATTTATATGTATGGCGATTGAATAATTATAAAAAGGAAATTCTTAATCGATATTTTGGCTATAATTGGTTTGCGATAAAAACCATCAATTGTGATTTATTTTTATCCCTTTAATGGCTGGAATTCATCAGTTTTGATTTTATCTTATCGAAAATACCTTACATTTTAGATTTCTGTTATTAGTCTCAATTTTTATCAAAAATAAGCTTTATTTTGAGTTTTACTTTTGCGCCGATTGAAAAAAACTCTTTCGAAAATACCTATTTTGATCATAAATTTTGATTAATTTTTTTACATTAAACGATATAAACTTTATTCTTTCCGGCTCCGATGTAAAAACTTTTGTTGACTGTATTATTTGTAAGAGATGCCTTAATTGTTGTAGTGCTTGATTTTTAGTTTAATAAATCCAATAACAATTCAAAGTAAATATTTGAAATACACAATGTACATTGGTTCAGTTGGTAACTGAATGATTAAACAAATACCATGCATTCATTTGGCATGAAAATTTGTGTTTTTTTTTTTACCGTGTATTGTTATCAACACAATTTTATCTATCATCATTGACCGTCATTGTATTTTTCAGTTCACATTGTCTACGACGCCATGAACTGCGTTTGACGTCACTGCAAGTGGTGTCGTTTTTTGATTAAATATACACAGTAACTAAAAAACTAGTTTTTTTGCTGTTGTTTATCAAGAACATACATATTGCCGGTTTTAAATTGTATATGTGAACAAATTATCCCAACTCATGCTCGTGTTATTTTGACTTTTTTCATTATTTAAAATGTCCCCAGCATTTTTTTGTACAAATTATGCGTTGTTTATTTCAAATAACCTTCTGAAATATAAAAATATTTAGGCAAATACAAATAACAAAAGACTTTAATCTAAATTGCAAAACTTCAAAACTTAATGATAAGTTAGTCAACGTTTACACGAGCAAATTCAGTCTGAGAAATTCTTGTCTATTCTCTTTTGTGAATTTCTTTTGCGTTTACACACGGAAACTAGAATTTGTTTGTGCAAGAAAATTTCAAAGCAATTACTGCGTCAACCCGCCACAACAAACGTAAATTCAAAGAATAATATCAGCTAAAGAATAGAACGAAAGGGATTTCGCGTGTACGACAAATTCTGTACACCACCCTTTCGTTTTTCCCTTCTTGCCAACAGACAGGGAAACTTTCTTTGAAGAGTTTCCTCGTGTAAACGCTGTCTTAGCAAAATGATTGCTAGTTGAAGTAATAGTGCAAGCAGTTTTCTTATCATTCGCTTACACTTTACGAGGCCCTTGTTGAAGATTATTCAACAGTACACATTACAAAAATGTAACTATCAGGCGATTTTCTTTATCAACAACTACTAGTTGTAGTATAATTGTTTCAACTCCACAATCAGCCGAAACTTTTGTTGTAAGGCGTTCTGATTATTCTGGTTCATTGAACGTTGATTTGTGTTGTATTATGCATATTTTCATTTGTTTACATTTACTACAATAACCTTTTGTATGTAAAAAAATTCGTTGCTTTATATTTATATTTATAAATATTTTTATTTTTAGGAAGTGTAAAAGAAAAAAAACTTGGCGTGAAAACAATTTTTAATTAAAATTATTCGACTTGAACTTGAAATAAAAATAATAGAATGTACATGTTCTAGGTGGCTCTTTTTCTTTACAGGGTGCCTCACTATGTATATATCAGTTTCGATTAAAATATTGAGCTTGCGAAGAGCCAATTTGTTGAAAATTTCTAGTGTTTGATTCAGCGAAAACGCATTGGAACTAACACTGAATTTAAGATTTCATATAGCTGTACATGCATATGTATGTGTTGGTAGTTATATAGCTTTGAAATTAAAATCAAACTTAATATAAGTAAGTGGCGCATGCCGTTTTCTGCAGAAAATTTTATTGTAATCAGCACAGGATTCAGGGGGATATTAGCCCCGAGCTCAAGAGGTCCCCCAACATGCAAGATGTTTTGTGGGAAATGGAACCGAAGCTCCTTTTTTTTTTGGTGACGCTATCAATATGCATGGCAAAAATCTACGAGGGAGCTTTTTGACACTGCCATTTCCACGATTTTTTTGAGTTCCAGTAGCAAAACGTATAAAAAGGTTTTTTTTTTAACACAGTTTGTATACTTATTCATAAGGGGTCCCTTTTCAGTTTTTGGCCACAACCCACCCAAAATCTGATTGCGCTGGTTGTATTAACAATTTCAGAACTAACTGGTAGTTAAGTAAATTATACAAGCTTTTGTAGCAACATGACTTTATTCAGATATTTATAATGCTGTGGCTGTGAGAAATTGTACTTAACATAGCGATGAGTTTGTTTTCTAGAATGAATTATGCCAAATATTTTGGCACACTTTTCTTTGTTGGATAAATTCCAAATTTTTTTTGTTTGTTGTGTTTAAATAAAATTCTCAATACTATATGTACATATTTCTAGAAACGAAAAAAATTAATTGATGCTGCAAATTTAGGCTGTTTAATTTTAGTTTTTGCGTTTTAAAAATGTTTGTGCCCTGACTTGTTTTTGTTTTTGTGGCAAATAAGAGTTCAGCCATTATTTTTTACCTAAGCAAGAATTCCATTTCACATACCAAACTGTTGCTCATATTTATCGTGGAATTTTGTTTCATCAATGCAATTCCAGTTGAATTAAATAAAAGCAAACTTAAGAATTTATTTATATAGCAGGTCATGAGACAACGATAAGATAACTTTAAGTTATCGCGAATTAAAAAAGTTTCTAAGTATGCATTCATTTGTATTATATAATCAGCTATAAACGTCATGTTTTAAATTTAAAATGAACTTTATTACTTCTTTAGACATATGGAAAGCATATTGGGAAAAAGTAGTAGAACGTGTACAACTTATTAATGTTGAGCTTGGCGCGTGTAAATAAATTTGCCTTTATTAGTAAAATAAATATTGCAGAATATATGAGTGGATATATGTAGGTATGCAGATAAGCAAATAAAGTTTGTTTAACAACAAACGGCTTCATTAATATCATTCTTTTGCATTACTTTTAAGGGAAATCGTCGCACTTGCTCCCTTCACTTGAGAAACAATTCGACTCCTGATTTAGCTTGATCATTTTCAAACGACCAAAGCAACGAATAACTCTATTGTGATATGGCTTTTAATGCTGTAAAAATTACTTCTTTACCTTAATTTGTATTTGTTTTATGAAAAATAAATGTAAATGATTTTTTTTTATACCAAAATAGGCCTATTTACATACCGTGGCTCTCGGGTTGAAAGGCCCTAACTCATTTTTTTCTCGATATTGAATTTTTTGCTGATAAATCGATAACCCGTACGCCATATTTTATCGATATTCCACTAAAAATTTAGGAATCGCATTTAAAATATTTTTTCTTTTCATTCTGTGAAATTTCAAAAATATAAAAGTTGTGACAGAGAAAGAAATTTTGCAATGCTTTGTTTGATTTTTGATATGGCTCCTAAAGGCGCCAGATGTCGTAGGGTCATTTTAGTGGAAGGTTCATAAACTATTTTTTCTGGATGCACTAATTAGATTTTAATAGACATATTTCACAAATATTCATTATACAAGAAGATAGAGTGGAGAGAAGTTTACCAAAAAAAAAAAATCGCATCACAACTCACTAAAGTTATAGGAAAGAAAATTTTCACACGGGGCGTATATCCACGTGCTGACTTGACGTCTTATCTTTTGTTTGATTTTTTTTTTATGTTGTACTGAACAGTAAACTTATAAAAATGTATGTAAACATGCTTGAATGATTGAGTTACGATTATTTTTAATTGAAAAAAACAATTCAATAAAAAATATCGCTATTTATTACACTATCAAAAAGAATAATTTAATATCTAGTGCTTTTTACAATAATAAGAGATTTAGAATTCAAATAAAATTTTCATAACTAAATTGTTTTCTATAATAAATCTTTTCTTCTTTTCAGACTGCGCAAGCTTCTTCCCATGCGTCTGCAGTATCGACTTCACATCCAGATCGTATTGTCACACGTTCGGCTACAATGCTTGCTGTCTTTGGGATTGCACTATCCTCTTTCAGCTTGAAGCAAATGTTGGCCAGCAATAAACCAGCAGCAGTAACGTTGCGCAAATTTTAAATAAAATCTAGAAACACGCAAAACAAGAAATAAGCTTCGTTTATTCATTATTATCAATTTTTTTTTATGAAAAAGAAAAAAATACCAAAAATAAGAAAACGGAAAAGGAAATGGCCAAAAAACATCTCAAACTTCTTAAATAACGAGAATCGTTTTAGTCAAAAGGATATTTGAAGTAAACAAAAATGAAATAGAAAAATGAAAAATATTTTGTAATGTTAAGCAAGATGGAGGTGGATTTGGTTTCAGAAAGAGAAAGAGTGCCCACAGCGACAACACTTCAACGAAAGCAATAATAACAGTAATAAAAAAGTTGTGCTTGCCGCATAAACAATAGCAACAATATGCAGTAGGACGCAGCAATGACGCTCAATCATTTCTTTTTGTTTTTTAGCTTTAACAAAGTTATCTACTTATTTTTCTTTATTCTTTAGTTTTTTCATTCATTCATTATTTAGTATGTAGTATTTTATAAAAAAATATGCTTATTATTAAAAATTATCTTTAAGCTTCATAATAATGGCACAAAATCATACATGCATCATCCTTACCAAGTTTTAGCCCAAAGCGTCTATTGTAATAAACTTGATTTGCGAATTTTAATTTAAAATGGTTTGCTTTCGTCTGAATTTCTTTCTGCCAAGCCAATTACCAATAATTCTCACTTAACAGACAAAAAACCATAAAAATCGCAAAAATATTTTTATAAGCATTAATGAAAAAAAAAATTATCTATATTCTTTCCTAAATTTTAATTAAATCATTTCTTATACTTATATCTTAAACTTAAAAAATTGTCTTTTTGAAATGTTTGCTTAGTTCAGTTATAGCAATCAAACCTTTCAAAATTGTTGGAAATATTTTTTTTTGTGATATGTGAGATATGCGTCGTATCTCCTAAGTTCAAAAATTGTTTTGTATATTTTGTAAGATCGTTAATACACCTTTTTTTGTCCTAAATTTAGTATTCAGTTTTATCAAAGTTTTTTGGTTGAAAAAAAAAAAAAAAATTATTAAAAAACTAATTGTGATTTAATTTAATTTTATTAAAATGAAGAAAACAAATTATATGTGCACACGTACCCAATGTAAAACTTTAGCTGTACATAAATTGATGATTGTTATTAAACGAAACAAGATTTTATTTGAAATATTAAGTTTGCTGTTTTTTTATCATTTGAAAAAAAAGTATAATTGAAATACACAGTGTGACATTTTTCCACCCAGATTGTGCTCTCATACCACCTATTCTTATTATTTTAATAATAATGGTATCCATGCATTGACGTATATCGGTCATTCTTTAAATAACTGCACACTGTTTTCTACGACTTTTGAACAAATTTTGAAACGAAATATCTCAAAATCTATGGGGAATAGAATAAAAACACGGAGACCTTGTTTGTTTATAAATACATACTTGAATTTTATGATAAAAATAACACTTTAAATTTATTTGTTCAAATTTTATTTTTCATATAAATATTTTTAATATACCATATTCATGATATTTTTCAATCAATCCTAACTAAGGATTTATCTGCGTTCATAACAAAACTCCCGCCATATCTTTGGAATATATGAATTTTTTGTGAAAGCGCGCAACAGTCTAGCGTATTTTAGTTCCCATACATATTTTTGGTAATTCACATACGCTTTAATCGATATAAACCTTTTACGGGACACATACGTTATTTCATGAATGCAATGATTTTTTCATTTACTGCTCATTGTGACATATGATCGCCGCGGACAGTTTTTTGTGATTTTGTTATAATGAGAAGATAACCAAAATTTTTTGAGAGAAAATACATGGATTTATTTTGATGTGCACAGTCAATATGTTAAATGTTTCTTGTGTCCTTGTTGTATGAAAGGTGCCACGCTCCTAATTTTAATCAATATGAAATATAGGGCAAGTGCAGTATCCTATTAGTAAAACAAGCTTAACCTCTTCATATAGCAGTATAATCTTGGTTTCCTTTCGGCTATTCAATTGGTCACCAATTTAATCGGCCACTAATTATAAGCCGCCTTAGCTATAGACATACATAAATAGTTGCACAACTATGTGCTTACAACAAAACATAAGTCTTTTACTAAAGGAATGGCAACATTGCGATAGGACAAAGTCAGAGACATCTACAATACAAACGTCTTTAGTAAAGTGTCAACGAAAGCGATGACGTTTCAACATGTCAGAATCAATTTTCTACATCAATCGAAAAAATTTCGCCGACAAAAAACTTTCATAAAAATTTACTTTCATGCATTAAAAGGAGAAAAATAATAATAATAAAAAAGGGAAAACATTTTCCAGAGCTGGGCGAGAGTAGAGAAAATTAAGGAACTTGTTGGAAATAACTGCGAAAGCAGGCAAACAGTAGTAGCAGCAACATTATGGGCATCAATGTAAGTCGACACGTCGATCTGACTGGCAATGAATTTCTGCAAAAATTCGTGGGTCGGACTCATATAGCATACGCTGATGTGACATTCTGGAATGGAATTCTTAACTATCATATCACAGTGCCTGAGAATAGGTAGGAAGAAAAATATAGTTGGTTCAGTGGATACTAATTGCTTTTTTACTTATATGCTAATAGTCAGGAGCAGCTAAGTCTGGACTCTCGTTTGGAAACGCTTTGTCAATCATTCATTAGCAATAATTTAAAGACCGGAAATTTTGGTTCACTCATCACGGTATTTCTCGAAAAGGTCACAGAGCTGTTGTCATTGTCAGACCAGGAGAGGTTTGTATTTTGTAGTTGTAATTATTTTAGATAGGTTAATTTCTGTTTATAACGTAAGATAGCAATAGTTTTCTGCTCTAAATATTGCTTCAGAGCATTTTCAATGAAATGATTTCATACCGAGATGTCCATTCATATACCATTATGTGAATTGAAAACAACACAATTGGAAATTTCAATGTGCAATATCGTTGAAAGGAAACTTCGCATTGGAAAGAGCAATAATTAGACTTTGAAGATAAAACTTAGTGTTATTACCTCAGTTAATGGTAAAAAGGTATAAAATTATCCCCCTTAATACCATTCCCGGAAATCAATTCTGCACACTCAAGACTATAACTTTTCTTATGATGTATGGCCTGATCTGCCATGCGAGACATTTTTGTATTTATAACACAACTATATGTATTGGGTATACCAAGAATTTCATAGGACTTGAATTTAACGCCATTCTCATCGAAATCTGTTATGGTAATGTAAAATGATGATAATTTATTTTATTTTATTTTTTGATGACTTTTGAACTAGTTCACTTACAGGCTAAGAACCGAAAAGAACAAAAATCTAAATTTATTTTTGAATTTCATACTATGCTTTTAAAAAATAGGTTTTTTACTGCAAACTCTTCACAAAATTGTTAATTAAATTATGTGCAACGATTTAAAAAAATAATTATACATGAATTTATAAATTTCTCACAACTTTTTAGTAACATGCACATATGGCAGACTTTCAATGCTTTATTTATTATACGTTCGCTTGTAAAGTACATCATAGAAACTGGCTCAGAATTCCAACTGTTACAACATTTTGAAGCAATACCAAATCCAGAAGTACTACGTGCAGAAGAAGAAGCTAATGTTGCTGCAAAAGTAGAAAACACAACAATTTCTATCGAGGCTAAAGAAAATGGTGATTTAAGCGCCACAGCAGTGGCAGCTGCTAAAGCTGCCCTCGTTGTGGATGGTTCAAAATTTGAAACATTCATCGATGCAATCGTAAATTTGATTGTGGTGATTCCAGTGAAGTAAGTCAAATGTACATTTTTTTCAATATAGTTTTTGAAAGCCACTGCTCGAAAATAAGAACTTAGAGCTTAAAAAATATAAATAATTTCGAATGACCTCTTTAATTTTCTTATTTAATTAAAATTAAAAATATCACCTTTCTCAGAGAGTTCACTTATCACTTGCACCTTGAGGCCGTCAACACAATCATAACATTGCTGTCCGTTCATTTATTTACACAGCAACCTACAGAAAAGTCCATCATCTTCCGGTTAGTTTCTTGAATTTTTGACTATATTTAAAGTTTTTACTGGTCTTGTTTTAATCTTTTTCAGTACCATTTACAAATGCCAGCACTCAAATGTGCTTATGTCTGCCCTGCTGCACTTTGTTTCACGTATGGTTGAAGTTCCGCACACAATGTTTGGTTCAAGTTCAGCGGGATCTTTTGTGTTTGGAATCGCTGAATCATTACTTTCTATTTTTACGTTCCGTAAGCAGCAGGACGTTCTAACATCAACTGGTGTCACTGGTGCTGAACTCTCGCAACAATTTCGTGATCATTATCCGTTGGCTAATCAAAGTCTTCTGCTTATTTTAATTCTAACAAATCATTGTACGGCTAAGGATAATTCATATCGCGTAAGTCTCTTTGGCTGTGCGGACTCTAAAGACTCACCGCGTGAAGGTGCAACTTTCAAAATTGATTTTAACAATGTCTATGAAACACTATGTCGCATTGTTACAATTGATCAGGCCACATTGTTGTTGTATTTGTTGTTGCATCGCAATGAACGTTTCTATCGTTTTGTTATGGCACAGAATGATTTGGAGAATTTGGTGATTCCGATATTACAGACGTTATACAATGCGCCTGACAGCACGTCACATCACATCTATATGTCATTAATTGTGCTGCTTATACTTAGCGAAGATGATGGATTCAATAAGAGTGTGCACAATATTGTAAGTAGATGTGATGTTTCTGAAATTTACTTTACATTTTCCTTATACCCATGTTAGAACTTTACTTACAAGTTTTTTTTCCAAATTGCAGATGCTGAAGAATATAACATGGTATACAGAACGCACTATTTCCGAAATTTCACTTGGTGGTCTACTCATTTTGGTCGTTATTCGTACAATTCAATATAATATGTTAAAAATGCGTGATAAGTATTTGCACACCAATTGTCTCGCTGCCTTGGCCAATATGTCAGGGCAATTTCGTTCATTGCATCCGTATGTTGCGCAACGATTAATTTCACTTTTTGAGACTTTGGCACGGAAGCATACACGCTTAGATGCTCAACTGAAGGAACCGGTGAATAGTGCCGTTTTTGTTAATGTCTCAACAACACCAGAAGATATGCTACAAGACCTAACCGTGTTAGAGGAAGTGTTACGTATGGTGTTGGAAATCTTAAATTCTTGCCTTTCGAATCAGTTGGTGTACTGTCCAAATCTCGTCTATACGCTGCTCTATAAACGAAGTGTATTCGAAGGATTCCGCAGTCATCACGCCTTTCAAGATATAATACAGAATATAGACATGGTGACTTAAAACAACACAATCTCACTTTTATTTATTAATTTTTTTTTGTACTTATAGGTTGTTGGCTTCTTTTCATCACGCCTACAACGAGTACAAGATCAACGTGGCGAACTAGATGTAAATGAAGTCTTGGAGGTGATATCAAAGGGTGCAAGTCAATGGTCTAGTGATCGTTTGAGGGTAAAATATGGAAGATATCTTTAATACGACAGTTGTAAGTTTTATCTTTTGCTTTTTAGAAATTTCCTGATTTAAAATTTAAATATGTCGAGGAGGATGCTCCTGAAGAGTTTTTCATTCCATATGTTTGGACGCTGGTGTGTAAATATGGTTGCGTGCACTTTAGTTCGGAAAGTATTAAAGGGGTGACTACAGAGATAACATGCTAATATTTGTTAGATCCGGTCTATAAATATTACGGTGACAGCGCTGATAACACGGCTGACCCTTTAAGCTATTATGAATTATAGTGCTGAATAACTGTGCATAAATGCACGCTGTTGAGGGAATAGTTTTAGTTAATGTTATTAAAATTAAATTTTCGTTTACGAGTAAATCTCTTATATAATTTGAGAAACAAATGAGCTAGCGTGTCTATGTAATGGATCAGTGGCAAAAACAGAATGCTGGATTGCTTTTCTTTTAATATTTATTGATAAACTGAAGCAAAAACATTTTGTCACTGACGTTTCATTATTTTTCAAATAATCTAGCTGACCACCTGTTGCAGTTAAACTTGTTCAAACAATTCCACTTAAAAATTTCAATAAAACTTGTAGAATATTTTAAAAATACAAAAGATTTGGTAAATTTATAAATTACAAAATTACTTATTAAAAAAACTTGCAAAAGTAAAAAGAGAAAAAATAAAAATTATTGTGAACATAGATTTACATAATATGTTTCTTTTTAACAAAAATAATTTGTAAGAAAATTCAAAAAAAAATCCAAAACGTACAGAATATTTTGGTATGCTATTAAGTGTAAACACGTTGTATGCAATATTACAGATACATTTTTTTATCTACAAATATAGAAAACTACATAGAATTTTATTAAAAAAGAAGAACATGTATTTAAAAAATTATATCAACTAAAGAAAAACAAAATAATTTTAAATATTTCATATTCTTTTTAAACTATTTAATTACATATATGCGAATTTGTATGTAGTGCAAAAAACAATATAATGCTATAGCAAATAATAACCTTTAAATATGTAAAAAAACTATATGAACATTTGAACAATTTATAATAAAATTATGCAATAGTTAAAACTGTTGATGTACTATCAAAATGGAAACCAGATTTTATTTATTTATTTTTTGTTTATTAATAGTAATACAACAAGCCATATGAAGAAAACTTTATGTATTGCATCGCTTAGTACTATGTCTCATTAATATTTATGTAATTCAAAAATTCCAATACACTTTTAAATATTTAATTTAAAACTTATATAAAGGAAACAAATGATTTTAGGAAAAGTTACCCTGAAAAACAGAATATTATTTATTATAATTATTACAACACTGAACAAATTCTACTCAAACGGATCTTTCCATTAAAGAGGATGAACTTCATTGGATATTTTTGTCTTTGTTGTTTTGCTAAAAATGGAAACGTATAAAATAAGAATTCGTTTTGTTCCAACAACTTTCAAGATAAGATTTGAAAGTTCCTGCAGACTGCGTCAAAGTAAATATATCTATAGCATGAACATTTTTCATAGCTTGTTTGTTTAGATATACTTAACTTATTTCAGATAATGTTTGGAATCCAATGTGAATACACAGCAGTTCAATGCAACAAAATATATATTTTTAAATTAATTTGTGATGCGATATGGAAAAAGGAACCAGACCAAAATTGCATTCGGTTTCAAAACTCACACACAAGTGTACGCTGGCGTCGATGTGAAGCGACAAGGTAATTCTAGTTATATGTTTGAAAATCTTATCTGTAATCGATTTTCTCCAAATCTTTTGAAACTTTGGCTAACACAGCTTTTTAAAATTCCACCTCGGGTAAGCTTAGCTATCTTTTCCTAGATCACATGATATCAGAAGCACTCAACACCCTCTTAAAAGATTTTATATTTTTCGTTGTATAGCTGCCTTAAGAAAAAAGTGTATAACAACAACCCACAAAATTAAGAAGAAATCGCTCCTTGACACCAAAAAGATGCCAAAGAATAGGAAAGAGATAAGCTTTAATTTCCAGTTTAATAATTTTCATCATCACCATCATCATCATAATAACTCATTTGTGCTTTGGATGAGTTTGAAATTAAAATTTAACAAATTTCTACGTGTCGTAAATTAATTCATTCAGTTTAAAAATTAAAGTAATTTATGTGGCACAAAGTTAGCCAATCAAAGCAGCATTATTTGAAATGACGTTATTTGCTTTTTTTTACTATAGTAAAGAAATTTATTACGAATCTTAAAGAGCTGGGTAGGAATCATTTTTTAGGAGTCAAATTCCACAAAAAATTCAAGTTCCAAGAAATTGGTGTAGACTTTTTCAGTTTCGTGGCAAAAGGAATTGATTTCTTTGTCTATCCCATGAATCGAAATTTCAGATTGAAAAATTTTGATTCCCTTCTGAGGTTTTGGAATTCAAAATTAAACTTTTTCATAAAATGGCAAAAGGAATGGAATCCCTTGTCAATGCCATTCCTAAAATCAAAATCTTAATTTCAATTTTAATTTTACCTTTTTGAGAAATGAAATGTTAATTCCGAATTCAATTGGGATATTTCAATAGCTCCGTTGATTTCGAATTCCAATTTCTAGAATGGAACTTAAACTTTTTAGTCCCCACCATTGATTCCTGGAATGAAATCGTTCAATGAATCAATTATTATTGCCAAGTAAATGAAAGATTCTTATTCAATTTTTTAGAATTGGAATCGAAAGGTATAAATTCCTACCCAGCTATGATAGCTACTTAGCAACATATTGCATGCAATGAGTGTTACATTTAGCTAATTAACTGATGCATTAAGTCCAAGAAATGACTAAATCCTCAGCAAAAATTATTGTATTGTAATTGCAGCAACAACGAAAACATCAAAAAACAATGTTTTTTACTTTTTGAATTTATTTTTGTAATAACTTGCCAGCCGGACACGCAGCATAAACGTGGGAAATCCCTGCCGTGCAAAAATTACTCAAACCGAAGTTAATATCGTACAC